>OX463833.1:24140029-26638779 GCA_949825045.1 Argyresthia goedartella | reverse complement strand
AAAAGCACAAGGGCACTATAAAATTAATGTTTTAAATACGTAAATTGCTAGTTTTGTGCTTTTTAGTGTACCGCAGTCGGTTTTTCCGTCATTTATGGCCTGTCTTGTATAATTTTTTGCCCAAAAAATTCGCTAAACGTGAGTACAGCTACGCCTCTTCCACCCCGTACGGCGAAAGGCGTGACGCTAAGTTTCTTACATTTTCGGAGCGTGCTAACCTAGACCTGTCCCTATTCCAGAGCCCAGAAGTACGAGGTTCGCCTGCCGACCGACTTCACCTGCGAGAACTGCACGCTGCAACTGCAGAGAGAGGCGGGCGAGTGGGGCAGCAACTATCGGTTCTGGTCTTGCGCTGACATCGATATACTGCCGCGTGAGTAACTGTTGCTAAACATAGTTCCTGTCCGCTCTACTGCTGGGATAACGAGTGAGAGGGAGAGAGAGCATGGGCGACTTCACCTGCGAGAACTGCACGCTGCAACTGCAGAGAGAGGCGGGCGAGTGGGGCAGCAACTATCGGTTCTGGTCTTGCGCCGACATCGATATACTGCCGCGTGAGTAACTGTTGCTAAACATAGTTCCTGTCCGCTCTACTGCTGGGATAACGAGTGAGAGGGAGAGAGAGCATGGGCGACTTCACCTGCGAGAACTGCACGCTGCAACTGCAGAGAGAGGCGGGCGAGTGGGGCAGCAACTATCGGTTCTGGTCTTGCGCTGACATCGATATACTGCCGCGTGAGTAACTGTTGCTAAACATAGTTCCTGTCCGCTCTACTGCTGGGATAACGAGTGAGAGGGAGAGAGAGCATGGGCGACTTCACCTGCGAGAACTGCACGCTGCAACTGCAGAGAGAGGCGGGCGAGTGGGGCAGCAACTATCGGTTCTGGTCTTGCGCCGACATCGATATACTGCCGCGTGAGTAACTGTTGCTAAATGTCCACCATACTTCTGGGATAACGAGTGAGAGGGAGAGAGAGCATGGGCGACTTCACCTGCGAGAACTGCACGCTGCAACTGCAGAGAGAGGCGGGCGAGTGGGGCAGCAACTATCGGTTCTGGTCGTGCGCTGACATCGATATACTGCCGCGTGAGTAACTGTTGCTAAACGTCCACCCTACTGCTGGGATAAATAGTAAGAGGGAGAGAGAGCATGGGCGACTTCACCTGCGAGAACTGCACGCTGCAACTGCAGAGAGAGGCGGGCGAGTGGGGCAGCAACTATCGGTTCTGGTCTTGCGCCGACATCGATATACTGCCGCGTGAGTAACTGTTGCTAAACATAGTTCCTGTCCGCTCTACTGCTGGGATAACGAGTGAGAGGGAGAGAGAGCATGGGCGACTTCACCTGCGAGAACTGCACGCTGCAACTGCAGAGAGAGGCGGGCGAGTGGGGCAGCAACTATCGGTTCTGGTCTTGCGCCGACATCGATATACTGCCGCGTGAGTAACTGTTGCTAAACATAGTTCCTGTCCGCTCTACTGCTGGGATAACGAGTGAGAGGGAGAGAGAGCATGGGCGACTTCACCTGCGAGAACTGCACGCTGCAACTGCAGAGAGAGGCGGGCGAGTGGGGCAGCAACTATCGGTTCTGGTCTTGCGCTGACATCGATATACTGCCGCGTGAGTAACTGTTGCTAAACATAGTTCCTGTCCGCTCTACTGCTGGGATAACGAGTGAGAGGGAGAGAGAGCATGGGCGACTTCACCTGCGAGAACTGCACGCTGCAACTGCAGAGAGAGGCGGGCGAGTGGGGCAGCAACTATCGGTTCTGGTCTTGCGCCGACATCGATATACTGCCGCGTGAGTAACTCTTGCTAAACATAGTTCCTGTCCGCTCTACTGCTGGGATAACGAGTGAGAGGGAGAGAGAGCATGGGCGACTTCACCTGCGAGAACTGCACGCTGCAACTGCAGAGAGAGGCGGGCGAGTGGGGCAGCAACTATCGGTTCTGGTCTTGCGCTGACATCGATATACTGCCGCGTGAGTAACTGTTGCTAAACATAGTTCCTGTCCGCTCTACTGCTGGGATAACGAGTGAGAGGGAGAGAGAGCATGGGCGACTTCACCTGCGAGAACTGCACGCTGAACTGCAGAGAGAGGCGGGCGAGTGGGGCAGCAACTATCGGTTCTGGTCTTGCGCTGACATCGATATACTGCCGCGTGAGTAACTGTTGCTAAACATAGTTCCTGTCCGCTCTACTGCTGGGATAACGAGTGAGAGGGAGAGAGAGCATGGGCGACTTCACCTGCGAGAACTGCACGCTGCAACTGCAGAGAGAGGCGGGCGAGTGGGGCAGCAACTATCGGTTCTGGTCTTGCGCTGACATCGATATACTGCCGCGTGAGTAAATGTTGCTAAACGTCCACCCTACTGCTGGGATAAAGAGTAAGAGGGAGAGAGAGCATGGGCGACTTCACCTGCGAGAACTGCACGCTGCAACTGCAGAGAGAGGCGGGCGAGTGGGCCAGCAACTATCGGTTCTGGTCTTGCGCTGACATCGATATACTGCCGCGTGAGTAACTGTTGCTAAACATAGTTCCTGTCCGCTCTACTGCTGGGATAACGAGTGAGAGGGAGAGAGAGCATGGGCGACTTCACCTGCGAGAACTGCACGCTGCAACTGCAGAGAGAGGCGGGCGAGTGGGGCAGCAACTATCGGTTCTGGTCTTGCGCTGACATCGATATACTGCCGCGTGAGTAACTGTTGCTAAACGTCCACCCTACTGCTGGGATAAAGAGTAAGAGGGAGAGAGAGCATGGGCGACTTCACCTGCGAGAACTGCACGCTGCAACTGCAGAGAGAGGCGGGCGAGTGGGCCAGCAACTATCGGTTCTGGTCTTGCGCTGACATCGATATACTGCCGCGTGAGTAACTGTTGCTAAACATAGTTCCTGTCCGCTCTACTGCTGGGATAACGAGTGAGAGGGAGAGAGAGCATGGGCGACTTCACCTGCGAGAACTGCACGCTGCAACTGCAGAGAGAGGCGGGCGAGTGGGGCAGCAACTATCGGTTCTGGTCTTGCGCTGACATCGATATACTGCCGCGTGAGTAACTGTTGCTAAACATAGTTCCTGTCCGCTCTACTGCTGGGATAACGAGTGAGAGGGAGAGAGAGCATGGGCGACTTCACCTGCGAGAACTGCACGCTGCAACTGCAGAGAGAGGCGGGCGAGTGGGGCAGCAACTATCGGTTCTGGTCTTGCGCCGACATCGATATACTGCCGCGTGAGTAACTGTTGCTAAACATAGTTCCTGTCCGCTCTACTGCTGGGATAACGAGTGAGAGGGAGAGAGAGCATGGGCGACTTCACCTGCGAGAACTGCACGCTGCAACTGCAGAGAGAGGCGGGCGAGTGGGGCAGCAACTATCGGTTCTGGTCGTGCGCTGACATCGATATACTGCCGCGTGAGTAACTTATAGTAGTCCCGGCTACTATCGCTACTCAATGACAGTAGTCGGCTTTATAGAGCAGCATGATAACTTCTGACAGTCGGGTTGACCACTAGACCGACACACCTCCATCAACCCGCGCTGAGCCAGCGTGGTGGAGTATGGCTCAATCTTACTCGTATCTGGGCAAAGACCCGTGCCCCTCGGTGGGGACATTAACAGCTCGCATTTATTGATTAGAAATAGGAATTAGAGAAATAGAAATAGGTTAGCACTACCATTATTTAGACTAAGTAAAAGTAGGCACATCATTCAGGGGGCACTGTATTGGCTTCTACAATAAAATACCACAAGAATCATTGAGCCTTCCTGAAAAGAGGTTCAAAAACTATGTTAAAATGAGCTGATAAGAAAGTCCTATTATAGTATTAAGGAATACTTAGATGACAAAACTGCATGGTCCATACCATCTCAGCGCACAGAAATTCGACGAGGGGCGATGGATCAAGTCTATCACTCGCCGGCGAATTTCGTTAGATCAAAACCAGTACCTGTTGCGAAGTCACTTTTTTAAAAAGAAGGTATGGGGGAGTTTCTTGCCGTTTCTTCTTAACCCCGAGGCCCACCTTCCCAAACGGTGTAGTCTCTTTTTTATACAAAAAAAATAATTGTAATTTGTAATAAGTATAATTTTGACGTTGAATAAGATAATTTATTTATTTGTATTCAATAAAAATGAATCTAATCTAGAATTGACTATTATCCTCCGCAGGCAAGGAATACCACGAGTCGTGCTCTGGCCGCGGGTTCCACATCCTCGGGCGCTGCAAGTGCAACAAGCTGTTCTCCGGCGCGCGCTGCCAGTTCAGCGAGGAGTGCGTGGAGGACACCGACTGCGGGCTGAGGGGGAAGTGCGTCGATGTCAACGCGACCGAGTCTCCGTCGAAGATGTGCTACTGTCCTCACGGTTTCTTCGGGAAAGGATGTAATAAAAGTAAGTTTATTCATAATTCATGATTTCTTTATTGCACGCAAATAATATAGAGACAACATGACTTATATCATGGACGAATAAAACTAGAGGACAGACAACCGTAGTACTTTGAAGCGTAATTCGATTTTTAGTTTAAATTTATATTGCTAGATAGAGCTACTAGTTCAAAAGTTCTTTCTAGTATAGGTAGTATCGTGGTGGCGCGTTTAATTTAGCAAAGATGGCGGTATAAGCGTTAATTTCCTAAGAAGAAACAAGGCTTACGCTTACGCCATCTCTGATTTTTCGTCGATATTACTATGGATTATACTACGCCGTTACCCTAAGCACCCAGCATCTATTGCATGGTACAGCGACATCTAGAAATAATACAGGATTTTAGCTTTCTAGCAGGGTACGTTTTTTTATATGACGTTGTCAGTCCTCTAGTTTTATTCGTCCAAGCTTATACTAAGATAGATTACAAAGACGATCTTATCTCTAATAAGAGATCTCTTCCAGCAAACCAGATTAGGATGAGAAAGTTCGATTGCTGAGCAGGGGTAGACCACGTGTACAACAATATAGTTTACCTATTACATACCTAAATAAATAAAATAAATAAAGAATATTGTAAATTTTATTAATTTAATACCTAATCTTAAGTTATTTTTTTTCCACTACCTTAGCTAAATTACTTAAAAATTAGGATTACTAGTTAGTACAAAAATGGTCAATGTTGTGCTCATCTATAATAGGCACTCATATAAGAACTATGAACACCAACGACTTTGTAAACTGCATTTTGCGGTCGGAAACCCAATCTATAGACTTTTCATTAAACTTATATGGCCTGTTACTCTCACGGTCTCTACAAATCCAACGACACCCCATTTGTTAAAATCCGTCGAGCTGTTTGGACTGTGGCGGTTTTTTGAAATTTCAAAACCCCTCATCTCGCCATCATGAAAAAAATTCAAAAACTGAATCTATCGAACCTGCCCACAAACATTCACGAGAATAAGTTCAGAAATGCGGTCTGTAGGGGATAATATCCGAACACACACACGGACATACTAAAGCATTTTTGCTCAATCCTGAAACGGAGACGCTTCGCTCGGTCAATAAATATAGATTCAAACAAACATACATACGAACGTTCAAAAAACATAACCCTGCTCAGTTCTGTTCAGTTCAAAGATTTTTATTCATAATAGAACAAACATTGAGACTTAATGAACGTCAAAACATAATCAAGCAAGCATAATAAAACATAAAGTAGGTGCCTTATTATTAGAACATATAAAGGGTGCATTGAACTGGTTTAATGCCAGATGTCGGTGCCTTGTAAAAAGTCATACTTATTGTGCAGTTGGGTAAAAACACTTTGCGCATGCGTCGTGTACCTTTTACCTCTCAAAAATCGAGGGTAAGTGGGACGAGTCGCGATTTTGAATCTTATACCATGGTAATAAAATTTAAAACCTGTATCGTAAAAGTGGCGTTAACTAACGCCTGTGGTATTCAAGAGGTAATAGTAGTTTACATAAACTACTATTACCTCTTGACTGACTTGAGTGACTGATACATAATGGAGGGCATTAAAACTTGAGAGTGGGTATATGACAAAATATTATCATTCGAGTTTTAATGCCTAATTATGTACAGTTACATACACTAGTTTATCTACACATATATCATAAGCTCTCTTTGATGAGTTCAGGAACCGCATGTTTAGCTTGTTCTGTAGTACCACTTCACGCAGGCGGGCGTCGGCGTTAGAAATTTGAATGTCAGTACCAACTTCACAGACAAACTAGGGGCAGCACGCAGGCGGGCGTCGGCGTTCGAAATTTGAATGTCATAATATGCAGAAAAATTACACATTATAAATCAGTTTTTACCAAGTAGTTTAACATTATGCTGATCGTAATGTGCGGTTTTTGTACGCGGTAAAGAGGGTTTATGATACTTGTGTAGTTATATGTATTAAAATGTATGTATCTCCCCACAGAGGCGCCCTGGAAGGACCGCTCGATGAGCCTGGCGGGCTACAACCACCGCGAGCTGTCTCCGCAGTACAACCTGTACTGGCGAGTGCTGAAGGAAGACGCCGAGGTCGAGTTTGTGATGGTCGTCAACGGGACCTCGTATGCTGGTGAGATAATTGTCTAAAGTTAACTAGGCGCCCGCGATTTCCCCTGCCTCTGTCGCTCGCTCCCGCCCTCGACGCGTCAGTAGGACAGCGACGGACGCTATGAAGTCATCAGAGCGAGATGCCTGCTTAAATTTCGTGTAGTATTGCATTGGGAAGTCTAACAAAATAAAAATTTCGTTGAAGCCTTATTGATAAAGAGTCTCATCGATATCAGAATTGTACATTTCCAGCGGTTTATATTTTAAATACAAACATAATTTTGTGCATTTTGACTACAATGTGATATGCCGTTACATCACAATGTGATACTGCAGCTGCAGTACAAATCAAGCATTTTGATAGTTGGCTGAATAAAAGAAAATATTGATAGAGGTTCATTGGAAAGACTTGCTGGTTACATTCGATCTGTGTTTTTTATTTACAATAGTTCAGCAGGAAGTGCACAGAATCCTCGACGGAGAGCCTTGCAACTCAACGAGAGGTCTCAGTGTCGAATCCCGACTGTGGAAGAAGAAACAAAAAAGCCCAGGTCTCGGATGTTTATATGTGTGTGACATCACCGTTTTTGATTCACACGACACAGGGTATCCTAGCGTAGGGCCAGCAATGAATGAGCCGTCGAATAAATGTTTGTTTGTGTTCTTGTTTGCAGGTTTGGGCTGGAGGCCACGCGGATTGACGGCGATGTGCAGGAACTTCCCCGAGCTAGGAGAACCTGTTGACAAGAAACGTGAGTATTCTCAGGCAATAAGCTATGCAAGGGCTATATTTAATAGTCAACACTGAAGCAGTCAAAATTCAACCATACCAGTAAAATCTTGAATATTGTTATCACTAAAATTTATGAAGAAAAAATTCAATTTCTGAAAGAAGGTGTTCACATTGTGCATCTCAAATATAATACGATTAGTGTCTCAGTGAGCTGTAGTGTAGACCTCGCGGGTGACACACAAAATTTGCGTTTATACCGTTCTGCTGTCCGACTGTAGAAATGAGGTCTTCGAGGAGTATATGTGGAGTAACATTGAAAGATAGATTGAAGAATGAAGTTATAAGGGAACGCTGTGGATTGAAAGAAGATATAGTGACAAAGATAGAGAAAGGCCAGCTTAGATAGTTTGGTCACGTTGAAAGGATGAATGAAAGGAGATTGACGAAACAGATTTATACAGCGGGTGTGAAAGGAGCCGTCGGGCGGGGACGCCCAAGAAGGTCCTATAAAGACCAAATCGGCGATTTGTTAGTGAAGGGGCAAATACGAAGTACCCGTAACCGGCGAGCTTGCATGAAGAGACTTATGAATGTTGAGGGAGCGAGAGATGTATGCCAGGATCGTAGCAGGTGGAGGTCTTTAGTCTCTGCCTACCCCTCTTCCGGAAATAGGCGTGAGCATATGTATGTTTGGATGTATAAATATTGTCTTGTTGAAGTGCCTATAATTTTAAAAGATGTAATATTTCTGTTAATAAACTACCAAGTCATTTGCCAATAACAAGTGAAGACATCTAACTTACCTGGGTTTTACAGAGAGCACACCTCGACCGGAACCGTTACCCGAACCGGAACCGAAGGCGGAGCCCGGGTCCAGTGCGGAACCGAAACCCGAACCGTCCCCGGAACCGAAGGCTGAGCCTGAGCCTAGTGCAGAGCCTAAAGGTACATTACTACTAACCCAGATTATGGTCACAGCTGGAGCTGGAGCTGGAGCTGGTGGTGGTGGTGGTGGCGGGCAATCGGCACTACGACATTTTTAATTCATGTGAAAAACTGGTAATGAAAATCCTTTGAGGTCCATCGCCAACACCCCATTTCTACAACATTTTATTTTTGTGCCAATTTGACAACTTCCCAATATGACATGGTCCCATATTGACCACTTCCCAATATGGCATGGTCCCATATTGACCACTTCCCATTTTGACCACTTCCCATATTGACAACATACCAATTCAAGCACTTCTCATTTCGACAACGTCCCAATTCAACAACTTCCCATATTGACAACTTCCTAACTTGACAAAATTTTACTTACATTTGACCTGGCCAGGTCTCAAGGAGGGAGAAGGTTAGGTACGTCATGGTTCCAGGGCGGCGATGCTGATAATTTCCACAAATTTAACACCATAACTTGTGATTGACGTCAGTTATGTCAATTATTCTTACCTTGACGACCCGAATGGCCGAGTCGGCGGTAACCCTGCCTTCAAACCCAAGGGTCCCGGGTTCGAGTCCCGGTGGGGCAAATATTTGTTTGATGAGAACGGATGTTTGTACCCTAGTCTGGTTGTTTATCTATCTAAGTATAATATTTATCTATATAAGTATGTGTATCGTTGTCTAGTACCCAAGATACAGGGAATCCTAGTTTGGGGCTAGATCAATGTGTGTAAATAGTGTCCAAGGTATTATTATTATTATTCTCTACTGCTCGATATTGACACGTAGAAGTCAAACTTCATACTTCATTTTTTATCCAATAAAGATTCTTACTAACACTTTTTGAACGTCTTTTGTATGTATATAATGCAAGAAAAACTACTGCCGCTTCGGAAAGTGTTATGGCAGCGGGGAAGAAGCGGCGCAAAAACTCGTACACTGCAACACGGCCTACTTTTCTGTTCTGTTTTTTTTTCTCAAAAATAGGTCTTGTGTTACAAACGTGTGCGTGGTTCTTGTGCTGCGCTGGAAAATATCGTGGACAGGAAAGCAAGTTGAATGGCGTTCACATGAGGAGGCCTGTGCTCAGCAGTGGGTCCCATGACCTGTTGATGATCCCGAAGATGACGAGATTCGCTTCTCGAGAGAGGGAGAGACGAGACGAGGAAGAAATAGGGCTTAGTCTGTTTTGTTTAAGCGGTTCAAGCCAATTTTCGAAAAAGTTTTTTTCTTATAGTTTTTAACTCTGGTTGAGGTCACCGGTGACCTATATGGCATTTAATGTGTTAATGTTTTTATAGCCGATGCATTATGTTATTTATAGCCGAGCCCGAACCGACAGCGGAACCAAAGGCCGAGCCGGAGCCAAAGGCCGAGCCAGAACCAAGTCCCGAGCCCAAGTCAGAACCGGAACCAAGTCCCGAGCCCAAATCAGAACCAGAACCGACTACAACTAATAGTGCCTCTACAACTCAGAATGATAATAGAAATAAGAGAGTGGCGATGCATTCTCTCGACGGGCTGGACTTCAAAACCCTCGGCGAAGACGTCACAGTCAAAACCAGCGTGTCTTACCAAGTCTCGACTAGTAAAAGTAAGTTTCACATTCACCCCAACAAATATCTTGATCATATATAATATAAGTTTTGACTTCCAAGTATGTTAAATGTTCACCAAATTTAGTAGTTTTACAGAACCGTGTTGGTTGCTGTAGGTCACTTTCTGTCCGAGTACTGAAGTTAGGTTTGTTTGGCACAACTTTATAATACAACCTGGAGCTTAAAGCGAAGCGGAGCGGAAAGAGGCGACCCCATGTAGTTTAATATAAAATGGGGTGTAACATTTTGGTAAACATTTAGTTACCTACCTTTAATACCCATGTTAAATGGCTTACCATTTAACATGGTTTAAAAGAAAATTGATTACGATAGCAATAATATCAATACAAATATTTACATACAGGTATATGCGGTGCTTCTGGCCCCACACTAGGATACACTGTGTCGTGGGAACTAGAAACAGGAACGTCAGAAACATGTAAACATTTAAGGCGTGGGGATTTATTCTCCCTCCCCAGTCGGTTTTCGAACCCGGGACCTGTTGCTTGGGAAGTACAGCCTTGACCGCAACACCACAGAGGTCTTCTGATAGAGATAAGCTCGCGTTTGTGCCCATTTTAATTTATTAATGTTCTCTGTAAATATTTGTGTGCCATAAAGAAATTATGAATTATGATGATGGAGAATATCCTGAGATAACCTTTATATAATCCATAGGTGCGGCGATGGGCTAGCCCCTTGTCACGCAAAGCGTATATATATATGTATATATATATTGATGTTGTAATGCTATTTATTGATAATACTGATTTGATTTCAGGCAGAGGAAAACGCGCCACTCAAGACCAATACAACAGTGAGTAATTATCTTTTAACAAAACCTGTCATTGTTTTTTTATTTATCACCTAATCACACAATTGCACTCATTCACTTAACACATTGTATAGGCTACGTTTTAAGCCACAGCAAAATGCAAAGCAACCACACAGAATATTTGGTGCTGTCTTAAGTGAGGGTGAACATTTGAAGTAGCCGAACCGTGTGGTAAAAGGCGTGACGCTATGTTTTTTTTTCGCTCTCACTCAAGACCGTAAGCAACACTAACTGCAGTATTGTACAATATTTGACTAATTGAACAGAAAACTTACTATTTCCGTGGCCTACATTTGATATAGGTATTTATCACTAATAGCCATGAGAATTAGCCGCAAAGAAATGTAGACCAAAAAACTAAATTCAAATAATAATTATAATAATCGTTATTTACAGAAATAAATGTACATTACAAGCTTGTTTAGCAGGGTAAACAAGGGATGTATCGCTACTCCCTAAAATAGGGCGAACCCTGTGTTTAAGGATAAGTAGCTGCTACTTCCCACAAGAATAAATGCCTCAGATTTAAATACTTCATAGTGTATAAACAATGTGAAATTTAAAATAAATATAAAAATAAAAATAAAATAAATAAATTTCGAATTGAGTGAGCAAAGCCCCGCGTTCGCCGCGGTATTCAATTCTCATAGGAAATCCCGATACTGAATCAATTTTAGGTAATCCATAAGAACCTTAGAAAGACTTCACTGAATAGTTTAAAAAAAGGTTATCCAATTTGGCCCAACAGTTTGCGAGTTTCGGACTAACTTAAACATTTTGGGATTAATTTTTCTGATTATGATTGATAAATAGCTATAACATCACAGCAGCGGCCGTCTATACCTACTCTGCCGGCTATAGTACTAGAAACTGGCTAAATGTGGTCACAGCTATACCTCTGCCGCGCCCTTCGGGAAAAGTTAATAAGCTTGTTTGTTGTAAGTACCTCATTCGATGAAAAACTAATAAGGCCCTGAAGACGGACGGCAAGTTGGCGATAAACTCAGAGTCAATTTAACATGTAAAAAGAAATTCAAAGGATCAACCATTCAAGGAGAAAACCATTTGCAAATAATTGTGTTCCTAACTGAATTCCGTTATAACCATCAAAAAATATTACTGAATTACTGAAATATCCTTAAAAAAACAATGTACTCCATTTTTCCTCCACGGCGTAGTTTGTTAAAATTCCCTGCGCCGTTAAGTTGGCTGTCCTGTAAAACTGTCAAGTATCAACAGTTTTCCTGTCAGTCGATAACGTGTTTCCTGTCAGTAGATAACGCAGAAATATAAAAAAAATGTTTCTTAAAATAGGTTAAAATTTCATAAAATAAAATGAAAATTAGTAAGTATTTTTTTACCATGGCCCTTGCGAAAATTCTAGTGTTACGAATTTCTAGTGTTGTAATGTGAAAATAGTTTTGACACGCCTTTCATAATAGTCACTTTTAATAAAAATCTATCTGTGGGAGTTTCTGCGCTCTACTTCTCCCACAGAGTGGTCCAATGTACAGAATAGGCAAAAAAATACGTTTGCTAAGTATATGTAAATACCTACAGTAATAAAGAAAGAAAAAAAGTGGGCAATAGATTTTTTCAACCGACTTAAAAAAGGAGGAGGTTCTCAATTCGACAGTTTTTTTGTATGTTTGTTACACGATTACTCCGTCAATTATGAATCGATTTTGATGATTCTTATTTTGATTGGTAGGTCATTCTTCAGAGGTGATCGCGTATAAATTTTATCAAAATTGCTTCAGCGCTTTTTGAAAAAATTAACAAAAACAAAAAATATATATCCAGATGGCCTGGGAGGAAAAAAAAAATAAATAACTAGGTGAATTATATTACCCCTTAGTCGCCTTCTATATTTCGGACTGTTAATCGGTGTAGGAGGTGATACCTACCTCTATCACATCATCGTTCAGGTTTCCGGGGTGGGACCTATCATCATCATCATCAGGATCGGATCAGCGAACACGGACCTTGGTAAAGAGATGAGAGGCCACGGCAATAGTATGGATACTGTAAATAATAATCCTTAGCTCTGTTCTGTATCTGACGACATCCGGTGTACTGTCAAAGTACAATAACAGCCGCTTAAGATGACAGCTCTTGTGAAATAATCGCGCTTCGATTGGTCAGACATAAATTTGAAGGCAGCAAACTTCCTAATTCAAATCGTAAAATTGGAAATTTCTAGACGTCGGAGATAGAGTATGGAGCTACTGTATAACTACCGCACAATCGTTGTGTATTTACTGGGTGGCCCGTAGTTGCATGGTAAAAGTTGTGTTCTTTGCAGATGGCCAAACGTCGAGGTCTGTAGTCAATAGACCCAGAACCTTTATCCCTAGATCCAAAACCACTACCACAACCACCGAACCCACTACGACGGCTGAGCCAGTACCCACTCCTGAGCCCAAACCCGAACCTGAGCCTACGTCAGAACCAGAACCTACTCCTGAGCCTGCTTCAGAACCAGAACCATCCCCTGAACCAAAATCGGAACCTACTCCTGAGCCTACCTCCGAACCAGAACCATCCCCTGAACCAAAATCAGAACCTGAGCCAAGTTCTGAGTCTAAATCAGAACCAGCGCCAAGTTCTCCGCTTAAATTAAGTCGTAAGCCCAAGTCTGAGCCTGAGCCAATTTCTGAGCCAAAATCAGGACCAGAACCTAGTCCTGAGCCTAAATCGGAACCTGAGCCAAGTCCCGAACCCAAATCAGAATCAAAACCTAGTCCTGAGCGTAAATCAAAACCTGAGTCAAGTTCCGAGCCCAAATCAAAACCAGAACCAAGTCCTGAGCCCAAATCAGAACCAGAACCAAGTCCTGAGCCCAAATCAGAACCTGAGCCAAGTCCTGAACCCAAATCTGAACCTGAGCCGAGTCCCGAACCCAAATCTGAACCTGAGCCAAGTCCCGAACCTAAATCTGAACCTGAGCCAAGTCCCGAACCTAAATCTGAACCTGAGCCAAGTCCCGAACCCAAATCTGAACCTGAGCCAAGTCCCGAACCTAAATCTGAACCTGAGCCAAGTCCCGAACCTAAATCGGAACCTGAACCCAAACCGGAACCTAAGGCAGAACCAGAACCGGAATTATTGTCGGTCAAAGGGCTGAAAGAAGAAACAGGTGAGGCACCCGCTTTGCACTTCAAAACCATATATGGACAAATACAATGTTAGTTCCATTTTTAATACACATTAGCAACCATTGTAAAAGGACCTCAGGGTCTGTTATGTACTCCACACTTTCCTGACTCACTTCGATAATGGAACTATAGTTTAAACAACGAAAATGAACTAAATATACACTAGCATGCAAAACCAAGTATCATACTTTTAAAATTGCAATAACTTTTAAGTAAACGAGATATACTTTCGAAATAAAAAGGACTCGAAAAAGTGTTTAAATTTGTACTACAGTTTCAAAGAAAGCTGATCACATTTTCTATACAACGTTTTTTATTTCAAATATCTACCTTCTATAGTTTTGAAAAAATTAAAATTTCAAAAGTGTAGTACTTAGTTTTGCAGGCCAGTGTAGTTTAAATACAAGCTAAATACAACACGCCTATGTTAAGTGGGACCCTGGCTGGTTGTACAGAAGTTGTGTTTAAACAGTATTTAGCGTCAACAGTCTGATGCAAGTCACCCTAAGAAACGGAATAATTGGGCGGACAGTATCGCCCAACTATTTCCGTTTATTGCTGTATAGATACTAGGTAATGAATAACATTTTGGTTTTTGTCCATATATGGTTTGCTAATGTATAGCAAAACGCACTGTAAGGTGAAGGGTATTATTCGCTGTTATAGTTTTTATAATGCTTTATAATATAATGTGTATGATATTTTGTGGATAACAAATATCGTACCGTCAGCCGACATGCTTGCGAGTTAGTGTTTTTTAAGCTTTGTATTTTTCTTCTCGTTTCTTTTTTATCAGTCTCTCCCCCTCTCTCGGAATTGTCAAGGTTATAATAAAGGAGGTTTCTTGGGGCTTAAGCGGGAAACCCACGTTACTGTTTTTTTTTATTAATGAAAATGCTTTAGTTCCATTTTCACTCCTCAGCATTAGTCTTTATTGGTTTGGCTGTGGGTAATGTGATCTTTCCCTTTTGAAATATACATACTGTTTATATCAGTACGTCCATAGTACTTCATTTGACTGAGCTTAGCCAGCTTCATCTCGAGCTTGTCTTCTTTGTTTTTCCTAAAAATAAATATACTACCTATTTGCCTAAAAATAGGCATATTTATTTTCTATCTTCCTTTCTTACAAATATTTGACATTTAATTGGCTGTCCATATTTTGCGGAATGATAGTACCCATCAATATGTTCAAGTTTCCCCAAGAAACATAAGTTTGCAATTGCAAATGAAAAAAATCGTCCCTCAGTACATTGACCCGACCAGCTGATTGCAAGTTACTATGGGAGACCTAATTATTTTTTTCGTTTGCGACCATGTGTTTCTTGGGGAAAGTTGACCATAATTATGGGTAGTATCGTTCTCCAAAACATGGTCAGCTAATTAAATGTTACCTTGTATAACTTGGTAATTACTTAACGCCTTGGCTGGCATAGGCTTGCAGAATTTTCTTTGGTTTTGGACTTAAACCGAGCTATAAGGTTGAAAATATGTTGGCATGGAAATGGCCGCAGTCAGCGAAAGGTTTAAATTTTTTTTTGGTTGATGCTGGACCTAATTCTCGTGTTATTTGCAGGCTACTACCCAACTCACCAATACAGTCCCAAGTACGACTTCAATCCCATGGACTGCACCGACATAGTGATTGGTACCGCTCGCGGGAATTACCATCGTGTTCAGGATTACTATACAAGAGATAGGTAAGATCTTCAGTAACAAATGAATTAGCATATGGTAACATACATATTGTTTAAAAATACAGGGTGTTTGGTGCGTCGTTCGCCAAATTAAAATGGCGAATAAAAGGGGTCATTTGCTATCTCCTAGGTCCACAATAGTTATTTGTGTCACAAGGGAGCGAAATGATGTATTTACGGCGAGGGCGGTACATTGAACCCAGAGTGAAGCGAAGGCTTCTACGATAGAATCCTGAGCGTAGCGAGGGATTCTAAGTTAGAATCATGAGCGTAATGAAGGTTTCAAGCATTGACGCCCAAGACGAAAATAATTTTGCTTCTGAGTGACACATACAATTTTTCACACCGACTATGAGGAAAATTTTAATATAATGCTCTAAAAATAATGAAATAACTATACTTTGAATGATACTTTCAACACTTTTACAGTAATCGAACAATGAAATCTTTTTTTTTATAATGGCGGATTGTGAAGGATTAGGTAAAAGTCACCACAGATAAAATATTCCTGTGCTACTTTTACCAATGTGTAAAAATTATCGAATCGATTATTACAATGGTATCGGATATCAATATTCATTATATCAAAATAACTTTTGATTTCAGTAAAACACATAATTTAATGTATTTTTTTTAAATATTACGAAAAATTCATAAATTTTCCTATAACGTTATTAAAGTTGAAACTTGAAACGTGTTCGTTTTTAATCGATTACGATTTAATTACAATCGATTATTTGCATAAATGCTACATGCCCATGAATAAATTAAAAAAGTAGCTTAAACAGAAAAGTAGCATTTTGCTCCCTCTCGTCGTGGAGCAAAACTTACTTTTCCGAATGAAAGGTGTGAAAAAAAAGTTTTGGCCCAACGGATTTTTTATTTTAATATTTTTAAGTGTTTTGAAAAATCCTCCAGAAGTACTCTAATAAACTTGAATAAATAAAAAAGTTATTGATAAAACTTGCAATTATTTACTGTTATTGGTTGTGTAAATTGGTACGGTTCTTTAGGCGTGAAAAATACTGGAAATTTACATCTTTTATTTTTATTTACTCCCAAAAGTTTTTTCAAGAAGTGAAATTCTGTAACGATTAATTCTTTAACTTGCAATTAAAAAAAAACTAAACGAGGCTTTTTCTTGGAAGTTTATAAAAAAGTTCGCTGGTCTATATTATTTCTAATAATGTACAATAATGCCATAAAAACCATTACTAAGTTAATTAATTTGCCAACTTTGTATCGGGCGGGCGGTAAGCATACAGCTGATATTCGACAGGTAAGAATGAACATGATTTTGTAGGTAGTTTTTTTTCTTCAATTGTTCTTTAATCACAAAAACACATTATTTATAAAATTAATAATTACAAATCTTGCTGTTGCTGGGCATTGGGACATAACTTTTTTGTGGACCTAGGAGATAGCAAATGACCCCTTACATCCGCCATTTTAATTTGGCACACGATGCACCACACAGCCTGTATAAGTTTTGACCCCCAAATATGTTAAATGTTCACCAAATAGTTTGACAGGACCGTATTGGTTGCTATCCGCTAGGTCACTTTCTGTCCGAATACTAAAGTTAGATTTGTTAGGTCACAACTTTATATTAAAACCTGGAACCGAAGCTAAGCGGAGCGGAGCGAGGCGACCCATGTAGTTTAGTATAAAGTAGGATGTAAAATCTTAGTGATTATTTAGTTAGTTTGGGATGTTATTTTTTTTTTGATGGAACTTTTTACTCAATATAAGTCTTAGCATATTATGCAGGGTGTAATTGAGAGGTGCAGTCATATGTTAAAGGGTTGTTATAAACATGATTCTGATCAACTTTCACTATGGTACCGATTTGATCAGAGCAACTTTATTTTTCACTGCTCATTAAAAATCAGCCGCCCGCCCGCGGTCCTAAATGTGGAGGAGTGAAATTTACAGTCCACGCAAAATGTAATATTGAATTACTGGCTGGACGTGGGCACAATTGTGCCGCTGCCTCTCCGTATAGGAAAAAGTGTGAATTTTTGTGTGCTATTGTGATGACATTTTTTTATAAAACACCAACGATGGCTGACAGCTAACTCACAGCCTAAACCAGTGAAGTTATAATCATACAACGTTGTATAGCGGCTCCTTTGATGGCTAAGGGGAGAAGTAAGTAAGCCTCGCCACACACGGACCACAACCACACCACAACCAGTTTTTTAACCGACCTAAAAAAGGATGAGGTTCTCAATTCGACTTTTCTGAGCGGCAGGAGAGGGACACCCATATAAATTTTATTAAAATTTATTCGGCACTTATCGAAAAAATCATCAAAAAAAATATTAATACGCAGATCAAGTTTGGGTTTGTGGTTCCCTTCAGATGACTTTCTTGTATAAGGACGACATTCGCATCCCGGCGGAAGGAGAAAAAGGGCTTGAACTTAAACTCGGTTTTTTAAAGTTTGTAACTTGGTGAATTATCCATAAAAGAGGTTGTGGCGTGGTCCACGAGCCTAAGAAGGTTCAGCTCAGTTCAGTTCAAAGATTTTTATTCATAATAGCACAAAAATTGAGACTTAATGAACGTCATAACATAATCAAGCAATCATAATATAACATTAAGTAGGCGCCTAATTATTACATAGTACATAATATATAGGGTGCAATGAACTGGTTTAATGCCAGATGTCGGTAAAGGGATGCCGCGAAACTCCCCTAAACGGGGTAACATGGGTAAACTTAGCGATAGCTGCAATGTTAACCTAAGAAATAATCACAGGCTGTGTGCGCCCCGATATAGACTCGCGAAGGTTAGCAATTCTTTCAAGGGTCAGTGCATTCTCTACTATAATAAGATACCTCTGGAGATTTTGAAATTGCCATTTGAGCAATTTGAAAAGCATGTTAAAGCGACTTTGTCGAAAAAGGGATATTACAATGTTCGAGATTACTTAAATGACAGGACTGTATGGGGTTAATCTAGTTCAACACAGACCTCGCTGTTAATAATTTTGTAATTATTTATTATTGCCTGCTTATTAAATAAAAAAAAATCATAATTGTATTAGTTAAGCACAACACAACCTGTTTTTAGAAGAGATCTAAAAATCAATCTGTGGGAGTTGCTTCGCCCTTCTTCTCCCACAGTGGTCCAATGTAGAGAAGAGGCAAAAAATGACGTTTGCTAAGTATATATAAATATCTACAGTAAAAAAAAAAACAGGGAGTTACAGCTTGCAGGTGAACATGTGTACACTTGCAGGTCAACGCCCCGGGTGGACACGTTCTGGGGAGGTCACGACGACATCACCGCCGCGTCTGGGTATGAGGAGAACGGAGTCACCACCATCATGTTCAGGAAGAAGATCAAGGTAACTTTTATTAGCATTTACCATCACATCGCGAGGAGAACTTTCACATTTCCATAAATGCGGCGGTTGATCGAGTACGGCCGATTTTTCAACTGTTTATCTGAGGAATTTGACAGAATTTGTACGTATGAAATGTCAAATAAAGTTACCTGCTCACGGAAATATCGCCTCTTAGTCGAATTAAACTAACAATTAATGTGTCACCGTAAGTCAAAACATTTAGTTGGTAAACTAACGCATTAGTTGATCAACTATCGACAGATAGTAAACCAGACCGACAGGTTTTAGAATTTACATTTCCTTTGTTTTTCCATGTCAACCTAAAATGAAGAAGTAGTTCTATGACGGGGAACTATGAGAATACGTAAAACGCGTTGCGAAGCCGCGCCACGGGCAGCTAGTGAAAAATATAAATGAACTTAAATAAAATAATAGTAAAATGGCGGGCTTAATTTAAATTCATGCGCGAGTGAGGGATTCTGTGAAGGAAAGTGGAACTAGATACGCTAATCTCACTAGTGGTGGTCATAACGGCACTATTTTGATAACATGCTACATGGAATATGCTGTATTTTTATAGCATGCTATTTTAGACGCTATGTTATAACGAACGCGTCGAAGGCGAAGGCGTTGTAAATGTGATAACGTTAGCGATCGCTATGTTACAATCTGGCGCTAGATTAATAGTCTGCTAAATAATTATAATATAAAATTAGATTGCTATTATATATATTGCTATAAATTTACTTCATACTTTGTTTTGTGAATTGTGAAAACACATAATCGGTCACTGTACTATTTATTTACAAACACTACTGTAACTGTCTAAAACACATCGTTCCATCATCACACAAAGATTTACATTTATACAAAGATTATACGAGAGTCAACGTTTACGAATTACGTTCGATCGAGTACGAGAAAGCGCGCGAAATGGCGAAACATCCAGCGTGGTTGCGAGCTACTGGTCGACTAATAATCAATCACGCGCTATGCTTTTTTTAACGTCATGCCATAAAGTCTGCAGGCGCTAGTAGTAGCGCGCATGGCGTTGTACCGTTTCGTTATAACATAGCTCTATCTGATGCGACTTATAGCACGCGCTATTCGTTACAAGTAAATAGCGTGCTATTTTTAACGGCTATACGTTATTAACCACCACTAAATCTCACTGGCAAGTCGACACACTGGCGCCGCGGCTATCGGACTCGAGTGGTGGCGGGACTCTACTACTGCGCATGTGCAAATAGCTGCCATCTCGTATCGCCAAAAGGCAGAGAGTAAAGAGTTTCATTCATCTGAGCAAAAAGGCACTGGCAAATAAACGTTCAGCCAAACATATTTAATGAATATTGTAAACTAATTTATTGATCAAAGTCTAATGTAATTAACGACTCGTTTAATGAAGTGTTCGATTTATTGTACCTTTTATATGGATTATAATATGTACTTAATCAACTGATTTGTAGAGCTACTCATAAATTTCTTTGGGTCGGACTGACGACGGAGTTAAAAAAATACAAAAATAAAAATCACTAGTACGAAAAACTGCGCCTTGGCTGCGTCGAAGACACATCTTTTCGATTCGAAAACGCATCGTTACGAGCAAAGACAACCTCTGTGGCGCAGCGGTTGTGGCTCTGCCTACCATGCGAGAGGTCTCGGGTTCGATCCCCGGCTGGGGGTGAAAAAAATCCCCAGTTCTTGGATGTTTATCCTAGTATCCCAGAAGCAATGTATGAGCCTGTATGTAAATAATTATGTTATGTTTAAAGGCATTGTACAATACGATTAAAATTAGTTAACGATTCGGCCAACCTCGGAAATTGTCGTGAATCCTTCATCTCTCACCACAGAGAGAGAGAGATCGGATTTAGGCGATGCTATCCGAGAAAAACCGAATCTTTAACTGATTTTATCTACACACGTATCATAAACCCTCTTTACTGCGTACAAAAACCGCACGTTACGATCATCATAATGTTAAACTACTTGGTAAAAACTAATTTCTTATCTGAAAAATTACACATTATGACCATTATGTGTAATTTTTCTACACATTATGACATTCAAATTTCGAACGCCGACGCCCGCCTCGTGCCGCCCCTAGTTTGTCTGTGAAGTTGGTACTGACATTCAAATTTCGAACGCCGACGCCGGAAGTTGGTGCTACAGAACAAGCTAAACAACTGCAGAGCTACAACGCCGGTCAAACATGCGGTTCCTGAACACATCAAAGAGAGCTTATGATATGTGTGTAGATAAACTAGTGTATGTAACTGTACATAATTAGGCATTATGTAGCAGTCACATAAACTACTATTAATCGTATTGTAAACGGTTTTGTCAATAATTCCAATTTCATATTATTTCAGGCTAAAGAACCAACCGACCATTCCCTGGTGGATGACCTCATGCACGTGATCTGGGCGAGGGGGCAGGAGCCCAATAAGTATGTCCACAGGTAATATATAGTGCACTCACTTCTCTCACTAACTACCTAACCTATCCTAACTTAACCATAAGCTCTATAATTCGGTTTCATGGCACCTTATCTCAAAAGCTCATTGCAGATGGCGCTGGTCTATCTGTCAAAGTCGTCAAATTCTATTTACTTCTTCCTATAATAAATGATAGTGCTAACCTCATTTGAGGTTAACTTTGCCAGTGTCGAGTGTGTGTGAAAGATCGCGTGACGTGTTATTGAAACTAACCTCAGATGAATGAAACTCTTTGCTTCCGACTACGCCAGCGCCGCCTAGCGGGAGCGAAGGTGGACATATGTACCATTAATATATCTAAGCTTAACTTAAATATATCCTAGCATAATTTCAATCTGTTTTAACTTAACTTAATTATTTATTTCTTTGTTCATTTCTGTTTCTTTCTATAAACTGTATTGCACAAAACAATGGTTATCACTCAAATATAAATGTAAAACACAGGTACAAAGCGAGCTTATCTATAACAAGAAATTAATGCCACCAAACCTAAGATGGAGAAGTAGATAGATAAACTAATAATACATTTCCTACGAGTTCACAAAGGCTTATATTTACGAAGCGAGAAGATTACGGCACGAGCCGAACGAAGGCGGGGTCGTAGCGAGGTTCATAAAGAAGCCTTTTCGAACGAGTTAGGAATAGAATTTTTCCGCCTGAGATCCCAAAAACAAGGGGCGAAGTTGCTATTTTGAGGATAGAATGCGGAAAAATACATTTTAGGATTCCGTACCCGTAAAACTGCCAAATACTAAGAATGTGTATTTCTGTTGCCGCTACAATAACAAATAATGAACGAATCGAAGTTTTGTAAATTAAAGGGGTCCCCATATAAGAGACGTGTTTCAATATCCTTGTTTGTGGAAACTACCAAATCATTGTCATTTCAATATAATAGATGATTATGCCTCATCTATCGAACGTTTCGGTGGCGCAATTGGTTTGACGTTGGGTCCGCTCTATACGGGTGGTGCTAGGTTCAAATCCTGGTTCGGGGTTTTTTTTTTGTTTTTTTTTTGTCAGTTGTCTTGTACGATGGTACGGAACGGATTCTCTATGTTTATTTACGTTGGCCACCTTATCACCGCGTGTCCGTCCGCCGTCCACAGCCCGCCGTCAGGCATCGAGCAAGGCAAGGCGAAGGTCGCCGACTTCTACAGACAGGACGAGCTCAAGTACCACGGACATGGCTCTCAGAGGGGCGTCGCTTCTATCAACTTCTTTGGTAAGTGTTATGTCCCCATAACTGTTTAGTTACCTAAGATAAGATAAGATAAGATGAGCGTTCATTCAAGCGTCACACACAGTATTCAGTATACAGAACACAACCCAGAAAATACAAGTATTAAGCATAAGAATGTATATTAATTGCAAGAGTGCATGTTGGTTGATCTCACACAACACATAACTCGCGAAATATTTTTTTCATTTATTGTTTCCTGCATATTATATATAATAATTATTTATATATATGTCACCGTAAGATTGTCAAAACCATTTGTTTATAATATAACGTTTTTTCTCGTTAGTTTACAAACTATCGATAAATTTTAACCATACTGCTTACCTACGATATGACGCGTTAGTTTATATTAACACTGTTAAATTGTGAACTGATTTAAACTTGAATTGCAAAGGAAATACCAGGGCATACACTGCAGTAACTTAGTTGAAGACTAGAGGGGGCGAGTGCAGCGAAGCCCCCGAATAAATAGTCTTAGTGTTAGGTTGACATGTAAGAACAAAATAAACCCCTGTCGGTCTGGTTTATAATTTTTCGATAGTTTACAAACTAATGCGTTAGTTTATAAACTAACGGTTTTGACAATCTTACGGTGACATGTATGTAATATTTGTGCTTGTTAAACACTACCTATTTTTAAAAGAGATCAAAAACCCATCTGTGGGAGTTTATTTTCCCTATTCTCCCACAATGGTACAATGTAGAAAAGAGGCAAAAATACGATTATATTTTTTTTTATAAAAAAAAACCTTCGATTACGGTGAAAATCAATGTGTTGTTATAATATATGATCTTGAATCCACAGAAGAAGCAGCAGTAACCCGAACAGGCGGTATACTGCCGCTAGAGAACAACAGATGTGGCGGCCAGTGGCAGTACCCGACGCACTGCAGCCTGCGCAACAACAGCTGCGAGTACCACGCCAGCTGGGAGTACCTGGGCCTGAAGCGCGGCAAGGATTCCGTCAAGTTCACTGTCACCACCACACACACCAACATGTGGACCGGGATTGGGTTCAGTGACGATAAACGGATGGTGAGTTGGGTTTACTAATAATAATTATAATTGACCGAGCGAGCGAAGCGAGCAAAGGACTCCATTTCGACAAGACAGGAGGCCGATTTTGCTTTCGTCTGTCTCTATGTATGTGTGTCTGTCAGTTCCGGTCTAGGGGCCACAGTTTTCAAGCGATCCTCACAAAACTTGGCACACGTGTTCTTTGAATTAAAAGTATTTTTTTGTCGAGAGTTTTTCTCGACTTTCCCCTTTGGGGGGAGTTATGACGTCATTGATTTCTTGTATGGGTTTTATATTTTCTGAAACCTGTCGTGTGGGGTATCAAATTAAATTACCATTCGGCCGCCTGTTTTCTAAAAATCCAAGAAATACTTCCAAAACATACCAAGTTTGGACTCCTCGAAGTAGGAGACGGATTAGTAAAGAGGATCTATACAGACCATGAGAGTGAGTGAAATAGACTATAACTATTTTCGTGAAAAGTCAATAGTTTGCCAGAGGCAATTATAAGGAGAGCGACATCTTCGGGAGTAAAGTAAAAGGCTTGAGATGCGCGCAAATACGAGACTATACTAGACTACTTTATTATAGGATATACTAAGCTTATATACAACTTACTACAAAACTACGTGATGAATATAAATATACCTTATCTGTGACGGTCGTCAACTTATCTTAACATTACGTGGAAATAGATATTTCCGCATATCTGTGGCGGGCGTATGTGCCGGCACAGATACTCCCCCCTTTAGGGAAAAAAATAAATGAATGTACTTATAACAATGGAAAAAATCTAAGTTAGATAACATAACAAACTTATATCAACTGCAATAATAACTAGTAGTATTTTAATAAACATAAAACCAGACCTTAATTGTGCATACTTTAACTTAATTTATTTTTATATATGTGTATAAGGAAAGTCATTGTTAAATAAAACTAGATAGTAATAGCGCATACTTCAACTTAAAAGGTAAATCTTACACGAATTAAAAAATAAAGGAACTACGGTTATGCGAATTCTACATAAGTTTAAAGAATTACTTAATATTTACTTACAGGCAAGTCTTGTGTCTGGCCGCACACTACATAAAATAAACTAAAAACTGAAAAACAGAAAAACACTAGGAAAATGGGGCTTCGCGGTTAGTAAACTAACCTAACCTATAACTGGAAAAGATCCGCAGGAGAGTCGTCTGATGCTGTGGCCGCATATGTTTTTCAGGAATCGATGAGTCAATTTACATCGCACGTCGTTGAAGTTGTAATCACTGTTTGTTTATAATTGCGACCGTACCTACACAAGGACGATTGTACTGAATCAGCGTCAGCATTAAATCTGTTACCTTGGCTGTAGGCAGTCAATGATCTCGTACGTCATGTGTACGTGCGTGCTCTTCACTCTTGAGTGAATATTAAGTTCTCGATTGATGAAATTTGTGTGCCTAAAAACCTTGGGATTTGGCAACATAGGGCGCATCTTGTACACTAATCGTTTATATATATACATCTACTACCTCTCTATAAATATTTTTTCCTTTCCTCACAGGTTAGCTGTAAGAAATTTCTTTTTAGAAATAAGCTCACCTTTGCATATTGTTCTTTGTATTTTTTCCATTGTGTTTTCTGTGCAATAAAGAATTATTATAATTATACATGTGTATATATATATATATATATATATATATATATATATATATATCTCTCTCTCTCTTCAGTGATTTGATTATTCTTCGTGCGATGTTCTTCCTGGGTGATTAGGTATATCGATGATGTTTCAATACTCTTCTGGGGGCTGGAACGGCTTCCTATGTCATGAACTTGAAAAGCTGCTTGCTGTGAATGAATTTGCCGACGCGTTCGTGTCTGCTGGTGCGAGCTCCATTTTGATAAATCAGCAGTCGGCTGACTGTCGGTTCATTATTCTTGCGGTATCTTGAGTTCGATGCGGGAAATCTTCAGTTGAAATTATTTGGCTTCTGTTCCGTTTTCAAATCTGGTCCGGTCATGGCTTGCTTGATGTCGTCTTGGTTGCCGAAGTCGGGGCTCGGCGATCTTGGACGAAGTGCTTCTTGCTTGCACTTCTAAGGTGGCAGCACACGGAGTTTTCTTCGCGGCTGGGTCCATGCTGCTATTACCGAAGGTTGCTGATGTTCAGAAGTCGGGTCACCACTTTGCCAAAGGCATTTATAAGGAGAGCGACATCTTCGGGAGTAAATTAAAAGGCTTGAGATGCGCGCAAATACGAGACTATACTAGACTACTTTATTATAGGATATATTAAGCTTATATACAACTTACTACAAAACTACGTGATGAATATAAATATACCTTATCTGTGACGGTCGTAAACTTAACATTACGTGGAAATAGATATTTCCGCATATCTGTGGCGGGCGTATGTGCCGGCACAAATAGATTGTATTTTAAATCGCATAATGTAGTTTACAAAGTTATTGGTGCGGCTACATTACTTCCCTGATTTTAATTGAATCTAAAATACTTACCTATAAATTGGTTCACAGTCCCTCATGTTAGCGAGGTCTACTGCCCACAGGGCCACTAGTAATAAATGTAGCACATTAATGTCCCCACCGAGGGACACAGGCCTTTACCCGGATACGAGTAAGATAAAGCCATACTCCACCACGCTGGCTCAGGAGGGTTTTACGACCACTACCACGTAGCGATAGAAGCCGTGACCTACAGCTTAACGTGTCATCCGAAACACTGAACGTACGATAATGTACTGAAGATAAATTAATTACTTCATTGATACATGGTCAGGAATCGAACCTGCATCTCCTGTGTGAGAAGCAAGCGTGAAACCCATTAGACCACGGAGCTCATGTATACAAATACTATGTATAAATATGTGCGCCCCCGCCCGTCTGTCTGTGAACAGGCTTGACAATTTCTCTGTATGAAAGACTAATTCCATACAGTTACGTATTTGACTGCTAGTCAAAATAGATACTAGGAACTGTCAAAACGGCTCTATGAAGTATTATATGTGACGTCATAGTCAAATGCTGTCTTTTTAACACAAAATTGAGCTTATAAAATACCTCTGCTGGAAATATACAATTCTGATATTGTCAAACGTTTTTGTTGAAATACGTTCAGCTTGAGACACGTTTCTAGATTTATTGGACTGCCTTGTCAAATACTGTATTCAGTAATTTTAGTTAAGTTCCAATAAGTTTAGTATAGTCTAGTGGATGCTATTGTGCATCTGCTACCCCACATGATAAACATCGGTCGGAGTAGCGGTTTGAGTAAATAAATAAAATTGAAAAAAAAAAAAGGTGGACACTTCGAACACCTGCTAAAATAAATTAAAGTATGTGAAAACAATGCATTTTATTCATTTTAGACATCATGTTTCATAGAGCCATTTACTGCTTAAGACCTACACAATCGATATTTAAACAGAAATAGTCTTTTTTTTTTTTTTTCAAAACCACCGGGTTCGATTCCCGAGCCTAGTACAGGTTTTTTTTCAACGGTATGAATGCAGTTTTTCTTCTTATTAAAATCGATGACATGGTTCCTAAGAACAGATCTTCGTATGTCTTATAGTTTCAGACTTTCCCATACTGACCGATTTAAATGAGACACCCTGTATATGTAATATAGATAAATACTTTTTATTTATTTATTGATCTTAAAAAAAAAAAACTTGTATAAATACTTAGAAAACATCCAAGACGAACTTTACATTGCCTTTTTCCATGAAATCCTAAATAAGAATGGCTAGAATTTAATCGCACATCAAAAATACTGATTTTCACAGCAAAAAGGGATTAGCAAAAATACTTTTTATGTTTTAAATATTTTATGTGTACTCAAGTTTATGTTTAAAGTATTTTTTGTTGTTCTTGCATGTTCAACCTAACACGAAGGTAAAGGGGTCTTCGCTTCGCTCACCCCCTTTACCCTTCACCTAAGCTACCGCAGCATTTTGCCCTGATATTTGCTGTGCAAATCAGTATTTTTGATGTGCAGTTTAATATTTCCCAATAAGAATCTGCTTATTATTAACCTAATAAAGTTAACTAACAACAATACACTAATTAAACAAAACAATAATCTTCATGATTTTTATCAAAACGGGTGGCAAAGGCGCATTAGCGTCCACTAGACGAAAGTAAATTATCACATTATTTCTTCAGTTGTTACATGTCAACCTTAAAACGAAGAATAAAGGGGGATTCACTTCGCTCACCCCCTTTAGCCTTCACCTACCCTGACACACCACTTCGCCCTGATATTTCGTAAGCCAGTTCCCAATTTAACGGTTTGACCCGGATATATTGTCGGAGTAATGTCTTGTCGGCGTAGTGTAGGCGTCACGCTGTTGTTGTTATGGCCTACAACGTGACATCTCACCTCCCCAGTCCCAAACCGACGCCATCATCGGCTGGCTGGACCCTCGCTCCGGACGCCCCTTCCTCATGGACACCTGGGTGTCGGGCTACGCCGCCCCGAAGGTCGACAACCAGCAGGACTACACCAAGGAGACGGGCCGTCACGCGGACGGCGTGACGACTCTCAGCTTTGTCAGGCAGCGGGACACGGGACACCAGAAGGTGAGCTCACTTCATTAATACATCCGTCCAACCAACTATCTACCTAGGTATATGTCTTTCTTTAACTGATATGATATTATTGACGATCTCTGTGGCGCAGCGGTTGTGGCTCCGCCTACCATGCGAGAGGTCCCAGGTTCGATCCCCGGCTGGGGGTAAAAAAAAAACCTTAGGTCTTGGATGTTTATATGTGTGTGACGTCGCTGTTTCTGGTTCCCACGACACAGGGTATCCTAGTGTGGGGCCAAAAGCAAATGTATGTGCCTGTATGTAAATGTTTATGTTTATATCTATGTATATTTATGTCTTCCATTCATTCATGTACTATTAATCCATTCGTACATCAATCTATCTATCTATTCGATATGTGCGTGATGTGAGAATTTGATACATAACAATAAATTATTAACTGTGAACCAATACAAGGTTAAGGACAATTAACTTCATCAAAATATTCTTATTTCTTTCAATTTTGAAGATGAAGTATCATCAGCAAACAACACTATGTCCTTAGAGACTATGTCCGTCTATTTCTCCACCATAAAATCTATGCATATTTATATCTTCCATTCATCCATGTACTATTAATCCATTCGTACATCAATCTATCTATCTATACGATATGTGCGTGATGTGAGAATTTGATACATAACAATAAATTATTAGCTGTGAAACAATAAAAGGTTAAGGACAATTAACTTCATCAAAATATTCTTATTTCTTTAAATTTTGAAGATGAAGTATCATCAGCAAACAACACTATGTCCTTAGAGACTATGTCCGTCTATTTCTCCACCATAAAATGCAGACTTATATCGAAGTATCACAATGACATTCAGGTCGTCACTTCTGCTGGTGGGTGTCTTAACCTCTCAAAAACCGAGGGTAGGTGGAATGGGTCGCGATTCCGAATCTTATGCCATGGTAATAAAATTTAAAACCTATCACTGAAAAGTGGCGTTGTCTAACGCCGGTGGTATTCAAGAGGTCAAAACACATTCCGTATCACGTTACTTTAAATTAGTATTTTTATTGAAAATCAATACTATTTATAATAAAAACGTGCAAAATAGGACCTTAATGTTTTTTGGTCTAAAAATATTATAAAATGTTACAAATATCTTCACTAAAGCTTCTCTATTGTTATTGTGAGGTAATTATGAGTTAAGTTTTTCTGTTTTCCCAGCATTTATTTGTACCAAACACTTTTTGATATGATGCACCTCAACTATTGTCTTAAGGTGGTCTAAAAAAATAGTTTCACATTTCAGGACCTGGCGTTCACGGACACAAAGTGTTTATACATGATGTTCATAATACAAGGCGGTGGCTTCGACGCAGTCAACAAACGCACGAGCAAACATCTCCAAACACCCTTTGTAACTGACGAGAGGGTGTGCATCAAGCCATGCGGCCCTGGTAAGTTTTTCCCTGTTCAGACGACATTTTTTTTAAATAACACTGTTATTTTAAAAAAAAAAACCGAACCCATTTAATTTGAATCCTTTGGCTTTTGACTACGAAGTAGGTACTTATTTATTACGACGAAGCCAAAAGGTCAGTTATGATTTTGACCGGTATGTATGTATGTATGTATGTATGTTTGTTCGTCTGTTGCCCCAGAACGAATAACTATATACCATAAAATAACATGGTGCTGACGGGTTTCAATCTTACTCTGTTAGTGAGGAGATATTGCTTAAAACATCGATTAATCAAATGAATCGATACGCTCTTCAAACAAAGAGGGATTTAAAAAAAAAAAAAGTTCCTAATTTGTCAATAGATGTCGTTGAAAAGTCGTGGCTTTCACAGCCAGTTGCCAGATCAAAAATTTGTGTTCTGTGGCTGATGGTGGCTGGTCTGTGATGTGTCAAACCGTTTCTCATGTGGTTACGCGATGTTTTGTTTTCCTGTTCTCCTCTGTTTTGTGACTATTACGACGACCCTGGCTATTCTTTCGGACTCTTGTAGCTCCTTCCCTCGACTGACCTCCGCGTGCACCCTGGACATTTGCTTGCCATTACGATTGACCCCTGCCTGTGTATTGGACTTCGATTTTGTCATCACGATACCTTCGCGTGTACCCTGTGTTGATGCTGGTCGACAGACTTTGGTTACCATGGAAAAAACACGAAGAGTATTTATTGTTGTAGATACAAACTCTACATACCTCTGAATGAGCGTTGCCTTTTTCCCAGAAAGTTTCGCATTTCGTTTTCGAAGCTCGTTTTTCAGGTCTGTCAGAGACCAAGAACCGTAATCCTTTCCCAGTGCTGGAAAACTCATGATGACAAAATCGAAGTCCAATACACAGGCAGGGGTCAATCGCAATGGCAAGCAAATGTCCAGGGTGCACGCGGAGGTCAGTCGAGGGAAGGAGCTACAAGAGTCCGAAAGAATAGCCAGGGTCGTCGTAATAGTCACAAAACAGAGGAGAACAGGAAAACAAAACATCGCGTATGTAACCACAGGAGAAACGGATTGAATTTAGACAACATGACCAGCCACAGAACACAAATTATTGAATGAAGTCACCGATCACAGATCCATTTTTGAAAGCCACGTCGAATCAAACGCCGTCTGCCGTAGCTTTCAGAACTATTTTTTTACTTTTTTTAGCTGTCAGAAAATCCTCATTGTGAATTGGATGCAGCAAATATGGATAGATTTTGACTTTTGACATTCTTTTTCAATTTCGATTATTCCGATTGTTAGGTAACATCCCTAGCGCTTAAAAAGTGGATGTTAGGAAGTTTTAGGTTATCTATCATATCAAGACTAAGATTTTATGAACTGCACTTCTCAGAATTTGACAAATGAGGTATGGTTGTCCGCTGGTCACTTCACACTAAACTCAATATGGCGCGCTCTAGAGGTCTTAAAGTCATGGATGTAAATAAAAACTTTTATCTACACACCACCTCCAAAAACCACACGACCAGCACAATGATACACTTCTTGGTAAAAACTCCTTTATTATCTGAATATTAATACATTATGAATCTGAATCTGAATATTATGACCATAATGGACCAAAATTTGTCAAATTATTACATTCAAATTTCGAACGCCGACGCCCACCTGCGTGTTGCCCCTAGTTTGTCTGTGAAGTTGGTACTACTGAACAAGCTAAACAAGTGAAGAGCAATGATTAATGCCACAATGCCGGTCGAACATGCGGTTCCTAAACACATCAAAGAGAGCTTATGATATGTGTGTGGATAAACTAGTGTATGTAACTGTACATAATCAGGCATTGAAACTCTCGAGTGATATTATTATCGAGTATTAATGCCCTCCATTATGTAGCAGTCACATAAACTACTATTGTGAACGTTTTGGGTAACAAATCTAAGGCTCAAATATTACAATCCAAATATATTACTAGCCTTTGCCCGCTGCTTTGCTTGCATTGAGTCAAATAGTTAGAACGCGATGTTTTACCTGCTAGGGTTTTAGTTTTTGGACTTATTGTCTTGTATAGTTTCAGATTGCCTTTCCCTTGCCTTATACACGTCGCTTCACGAATTATGAGCGGTGGCCTTGAATGCGCAATAGTTATTTATTATTAATACCTGTACAGATGGACAACCTCTGTGCCGCAGCGGTTGTGGCTCTGTCTACCATGCGAGAGGTCCCGGGTTCGATCCCCGGCTGGGGTTAAAGAAAAGAAAAAAAACAGGTCTTGAATGTTTATATGTGTTTGATTTTGATTTGATTTGATATGTGTGTGACGTCGCTGCTCTGGTACCCACGACACAGGGTATCCTAGTGTGGGGCCAGAATGTATGTGCCTGTATGTAAACGTTTATGTTTTATATGCGCACTATTCCTGGACAGTTTCGTCCAGCGCTCTTAATTCGTGAGGAGCTAGTTGCGAAAAGTCTGTGTTATTATTTTTCTTTATTTATGTGGAGTCTGGGGCCGATATGAGTCTTCTTCATCCGTCTCTGTCCATGGCAATCATTCTGATCTCCGACCACGTACTCCATGTGTCCCGGGCTTCTGCCAGACCTGTCTCTTCCATATACCTGTCCCTCCCACAGGTTTCTTCTCCAGAGCCTCTTTTCTGATGTGGCCAGCAGGTTTTCGTAATGTCGCAGTTAGTTGGTTAAATCAGACACTTTACCAAGTCTCTAGACCGTTATTTGAGTACCGACGTTTAACCAAGTCACTAAAGTTCCGTCAGACAAGTGAGTGAACGAAACGTTTAACGAGTTGTCTAAACGTTCCTAGGCAACAAGACATATACAATATAAATAATTTCTTATGTGTACTTAAGTTTATGTTTTAGCTATTTTTTGTTGTTCTTACATGTTCATCCTAACACGAAGGATAAAGGTGGCTTCGCTTCGTTCACCCCCTTTACCCTTCACCTAAGCTACCGCAGTGTTTTGCCTTGATATAAGCTGTGCAAATCAGCTGTTGTCGTGACGCCATCTTTTTTCCAACACGCCGCCTTTCGGTAAGACAGATTGTTAAACTTTTTCGATGATGCTTTATTTAAATCAAAATGCTAGTGACTTGGTTAAATGTCGGTATCTAATTAACGGTCTAGAGAGTTAGTTAAGTGTCTGAGTTAAGCAACCAACTATATGTAATATCCATCGCCACTGACGTTCTTCAACTTCCTGATCCATGGGCTTCTGATCACACGCCACGTCTGACTCGTCTGTCTGACTGTTACTAAAAGCCCTCGTTTCCTCCACAGAACCCACCGAAGAGGAACTGACGACGGAACCAGACCTCCCTGGCCTGACTTCCTACTCCATGTTCATCCGCATCACAGGTCTAGCTGATAACTTCAAGCCGCCTGCACCAGGCAGTAAGGAGTACGAGGAGCTGAGCCAACAAGTCGCTGATAGTATTAGCAAGGAGTTGCGTGCGAAGCCTGGGTACTATGGACTGCGGGTGGACGGATTTATGCAGTGAGTTTTTTGGTTTTTATGGTTTCCTCGTACTTTTTAGGGGTATTATTCAGCAGGATACTATTAGCAAGGAGTTGAGAGCGAAGTCTGGGTACTAATTACTATGTACTTCTGGTGGACGGATTTTTATAGTGAGTTCTTTGGCTTTTATTTTCAATTTATTTATTTATCTACACACGTATCATAAACCCTCTTTACTGCGTACAAAAAACGCACCTTACGATCAGCATAATGTTAAACTACTTGGTAAAAACTCATTTCTTATCTGAAAAATTACAAATTACACATGTTTTATTTTTCTACATATGATGACATTCAAATTTCGAACGCCGACGCCCGCCTGCGTGCCTATCCTACTTTGTTTGTGAAGTTGGTACTACTGAACGTGCTAAACAAGTGCAAAGGAGTTATCAGGTTTATTATTATTATTCTGGTCGAACATGCGGTTCCTGAACACATTAAAGAGAGCTTATGATATGTGTGTAGATAAACTAGTGTTGTAACTGTACATAATTAGGCATTAAAACTCTCGAGTATTAATGCCCTCCATTATGTAGCAGTCACATAAACTACTATTATCAGCTGTTTCACAGCAGTCATAAACATAATAATAATAATATAAATCGTGAAATGCCAATTACGAAACAAAACCAAAAAATAAATAAAAATGAATAAGATATCTATCACCCATATACAGAGTAAGCAGTCAGTAGGCGCATAACATATTACATTGATAAGTGAGTTAAAGAGTGAGCTGCTTGTGAGTGTGTGTGTTTGTGCGTGTGTGATCTTCCGATGTAAATTTGAAAAGTAGTGTATTATAGAATGTATGTAAACAATCTGTTAAATTAAGTAGACGTGCCTTATTGTGCCGTCTGATTTGAGATGCGAAATGGGCGCGGCGGTTTAAGAGGAAAATATAAAGCCCGGAGAAACGGTTTTCAAATGTGTCAATGCTCCGGTTTAGCGGTGAGTGAGTGGCGTGGTTCGCGCGCGTGCGTGCATGCTGTAGCAATGCAGGTTCATGCCCGTGCCGGGGCGGGGGCGCGCGGGGCGGGGGCGGGGGCGCACGGGGGCGGGGCGCAGCAGCACTTTGCTCACCAGTCGCTACTGTCAATGCCCGAGACGATCACGTCGTGAAGCAACTTCGTATCCACGAAAGTCTTCTGTCCGCCAACGACACCAAGCTTCGCTCAAGTGGGCCTGCGTTAAAACTAGTGGGGTAGAGATAACCCAGCTGTCTGTTAAACTTATTCTGGACCGTTTCGAGTCTGTCGCTGTGTGTCGAGTATATAGGAGATCAGCATGTGAGGCGTACTCAGACACACTGCGGACAAAGTAGCTCGATAAATGAATCCCAACATTTTGATTTTGATTTTGGCCATTGGGTTTACAGGCTTCATTCCGCCATTGGGTTAGTGAACTCACCCAAAAAAATGTAATGACGGATCTAAGTGATGTAACAACATCCTATGGAAATAAATGATTTTTGATTTTGATTTTGATTTTTTGATTTGATTTTGGAAGCTTTTAATGCGATATGCTCGTAATGGGGCACGAAAGTGAGTTTGCTGTCCAAAATAACGCCAAGTTATGTAATTCGACAAACCCTCCCTATCTGCTGATTATTTAAGACATAATTAAATTGAATGTCAAACCGCTTCCTAGAAAATGTGAGGGACTGGCATTTCTTACGGTTAAGCTCCAGGCTGTTACGCTGGTACTAATCACAGAGCCTGTACAGGTCCTCCCGTAGATTGAGACTGTCTGTCACGTCCCCGACAGCCATAAAAACTTTGGTATCGTAGGTGTACATGAGAAACCAGGCGAATCTAAAGCACGACGCGATATCGTACAGGCAGATTTTTAAGGATTCCTGGTACTTAACTGAGCGTATTATTCAGCGTTGAGAGCGAAACCTGGTTACTATGGATTTCGGGTGGATGGATTTATGGTCTAAGTTATGGGTGCCTAGTACTTTACTGAGGCTATTAGTATGTTGCTGATAGTAATACTAAAAAGTTGAGAGCCAAGCCTGGGACTTCGAGTTAATGGGTTTATGCAGTGAGTTCTTTGACATTTATGTAGTCCTGGTACTTTTCTGAGGCTCTGAGGTGAACGTCAGTCTAGACGAGTTAGTCAAACAGATGCTAAAATCATTGTGAGGAAATCTTAATATCTTCGTAGCTGCGGGCTGGGATAGGCCGAGGTACTACATATTATAGTGAAAACACTTTCCCGTTGGTCTTTTGGCAGATCGTATTAATGCAACTGCGTAACTTTGTCGGACGTTCTAATGTTAGAACTGAATAGTGGCTTAATCTTTTTCAATCAAAAATTCTAAGTATTGAATTTTTGATTGAAAAAGATAAATTATGATGACAAAATAATTCAATTTTACGATTTACAATCACTAAATCACCCCTATAAGTCGATGAATAAGGAGCATACAGTTATTTAATCATAGTTAAATCTGTAAATAGCCCATATTAAGTCTCTGTTTGTTTACCAAAGTCCGATTGACTGTGGATAATAAGACACAATCGATTCTCGGATGTTTGATATCCGTATCGACACATTGAATTTAATCGATGATTTTAAGCAGGTCGCCTCACTAGCAGCAGAGACCTGTCGAAAGACCTACGATTAAGTGTTTCCACTATAATAAGTCTGTAAAATGCATTTAGGAACAGAACCTTCTCAAAGCAAAACGTCTAATGAATCAGTTGGTCCACCAGTTATTATGTCCTTTGGACCTATTTCACCACTACGTAAAAAGGCCAAGGAACAAGTCGTTTTCAATGGCACCTCATCTCAAAAACTCATTGCAGATGTAGTTGGAGGGAAGCAATCTGTCAAAGTTGTCAAAATCTATTTACTCTAAAATATTTGGCGTGATAACCTCATTTGAAGTGTCAAGTGTATTTGAAAGATCGCGTGACGCCTTTTTGGGACCTAACCTCACATGAATAAAACTCTTTTGCCTCTTACCACAGATATCTGTGCCTCTAACTATGCCAGCGCCACCTAGCGGGAGCAAAAGTGGACATAGTTGCCATTGCATTGACTAAATGTCTAAAATTCGGGCACAATTTTGCGTCAGTTGCCCTTTATGGCAAAGGGCGTGACTGCAGGTTATGTTATTATAACCATTGTTACTGTTTCGTTTCCGAAAGATTTCAAATGGGACCCTATTACCAAGCATTTGCTGTCCGTCCGTTCGTCTGTCTGCCTGTTGTGGCAGAGAGTTGTTTTTTTTATAGAACGGGTATTTCTGTTGCGGCTATATTGACAAATGAACTATAGGCGATTTTATAAATTGAATAGGCTCCTCGTACAAGAGTTCGAGATCATAAATCTAATAATAAAAGTACAATCAGCCAATTGTGAGAAGTGTGGTAAAGTGGAAGACATTCATCACTTGTTACTTGTTGTAGTGTATTGGAAACAAAAACGAAAGAGACGCAGTTGTGACCTGAATAAATATATTAGATTTAGATATTTTTCAGACTTTTCTTGCTGAACCTCTGTCTAGAGAGGCATTTTTAATTTATAAGTATATTAGTGATAGTTTAAGAAAGCGTTAGTGTATAATATTAAAAAAGTATGTACTGTTTCTAGAATAAGTTACAATGGGGTTGACATGCGTCCCGTATGGTGCCAAAGCCCCTAAATAAAATAAAGATAAAAAAATGAAAATAAAAATACGCGAATTTTGCGGCCCCTAACATCGTCTTCGGTGGATCAATTGGTTTGTCGTCGCGTCCGCAATCTGTGCGGAAATATATATATTTTTGTTTTTATTTTATTATTTATTGGTCCTTAATTGTTCTTGTCCGACCCCTTCGTGTGCGATTCCGAGCCGCATTTGTTCTATTTATTTTTGCAAATCCACAGAAACGAGACAACGGCAATGATCGCCGAACTGACCCTGAAGGCGGTGGACGCGAACACAATCGAGGGTTCCAGCGCGCGCTCGCTCGAGAAGACCGTGGAGGCGCGGTTCGGCGGCGGCGGCGGCGGCGGCGGCGGCGCGGAGCCCGAGAACGTCACGCAGGAGACGCAGGACGCGCAGGACGCGCAGGACGCGCAGGACAACAAGATGCAGCGCTGGCAGCGCGCGGTGAAGCTCTCGCTGGCGGAGGGGCGCGTGGGCAACTTGAACGTGGACCCCGAGTTCTTGGTGTTCGAGCCTCAGAGTTGTAAGTAGCGTTCTAAATACGGTATTTGACTGCCAGTCAAAATAGATACTTTTTCGGAACTGTCATAACCGTTATTTCGTTCACGAGTTCTATGAAATACTATAGCTTGTCCAATTCGTACGCAGCACTGCCATGGTATGCGGGCGACAGGCGACGAAAGATGCGGGGCCGGGAAAGAAGAGCGCGGGCGGTTCCTACCCGCGCTCTTCTTTCCCGCCCCCGCAGCCCCCGCGTCTTTCTAGCGCGGGAGTGCTACGTACGAATTGGACAAGCTAAAGCATCTGACGTTATAGTCAAATGCTGTCTTTTAAACACAAAGTTGAGTTTATAAAATACAACTGCTGTAAATATACCATTCTGATATTGTCAAACGTGTTCGTTGAAATAGGTTCAGCTTGAGTCACGTTTCTAGATTTATTGGACTACGACGGTTCTGTCAGATACCGTATTGTGGTACAGGCCGCGCCGAGTTCCGTTGGCTCTGAGCGAGTGGTGTTGTGACTTCTCTTTCTCGCATCTGCACCTATTTTTATATAATGTACCTACATTCATTATCAATAAAAAATTAGAACACTATTAAAATCACGGAAATACCTTTATGTAACGCTACATTGTTATTTTTGCAACTGTAAAATTGCTTTATGTTTTTATATTCTAAGTACCGTAAAGTCGGGTAACTTTGTCCCAAACATTGATAAACTAACGTTTGGAACTTGTTATTATGTTTTACAAAGCGGTAGTTAAAGTAAAACCTATTATTATTAAAGGAACTCAATATATTTTACTTTTAAACGTCATCAAACCAGAAAACACATCTTTTTTAAATCTTTATTTGGGCTAAAGTAACCCATACAGCGTAGGATACTAACCATTTAGACCAACAACTAATTTCAGTATTCAACGACACTTTTCATATATCTGGGATAATTGAGAATAATACTTTGTATTAATTAACATACTAACAAATTAAATAGAAAAAAACATGAACAAAATAATTAATCACGAAACTTAAAATAACAATTTTTAGATTGGAGACTGGGTATAGTCAACATGTTTTCGACTACTCGGCCTCATATGGTAAATAGTTGGTATGTTGGTATTTCTAACCCTGGAAAAGGTGTATTGTTAAATAATCCATGTTTAAAATATTAAATCATAAAACAATCTAAAATTTTCGGACTTTTACTCTAGGGCCAATGTTAGCCGACAACAGGGACTTTTACTCTAGGGCCAATGTTAGCCGACAACAGGGACTTTTACTCTAGGGCCAATGTTAGCCGACAACAGTTTACTCTAGGGCCAATGTTAGCCGACAACAGTTTACTCTAGGGCCAATGTTAGCCGACAACAGGGACTTTTACTCTAGGGCCAATGTTAGCCGACAACAGTTTACTCTAGGGCCAATGTTAGCCGACAACAGGGACTTTTACTCTAGGGCCAATGTTAGCCGACAACAGTTTACTCTAGGGCCAATGTTAGCCGACAACAGCTTACTCTAGGGCCAATGTTAGCCGACAACAGGGACTTTTACTCTAGGGCCAATGTTAGCCGACAACAGTTTACTCTAGGGCCATTGTTAGCCGACAACAGTTTACTCTAGGGCCAATGTTAGCCGACAACAGGGACTTTTACTCTAGGGCCAATGTTAGCCGACAACAGTTTACTCTAGGGCCAATGTTAGCCGACAACAGTTTACTCTAGGGCCAATGTTAGCCGACAACAGTTTACTCTAGGGCCAATGTTAGCCGACAACAGTTTACTCTAGGGCCAATGTTAGCCGACAACATTACTCTAGGGCCAATGTTAGCCGACAACATTACTCTAGGGCCAATGTTAGCCGATAACTTTTACTCTAGGGCCAATGTTAGCCGACAACAGGGCTTAAGATCCTTTTTAATATAAAACTCATGTAAAAACACAAACATTACTTAAAAATGTACGAGAATTAGTCATGACCGCGTACATATATGTCAAGGTTTATTAATTAGTCATGACCGCGTACATATATGTCACGGTTTATTAATTAGTCATGACCGCGTACATATATGTCACGGTTTATTAATTAGTCATGACCGCGTACATATATGTCACGGTTTATTAATTGACTCGATAAACAATCTTACACCTCTTAAGAAACTTTCGGGAGACTAAAGTTACAAACAGCTATGTAGCAGCAGAATTGCAAACTGTGCTCCAAAATGAAAACTACTTTCGCGCGAATCACAACGAGTAAGAAATTTAAAATGATTTCGGCTTGGACTGTAGTTATACCTTATGGGACATTGTTGCCCGACTTTACCGGTAAGTACCTAATTAATACTAAGCAAGTAAAATGCAACTTCAAATGTTAAATCTACCTGGTTAGAACCCACGCACGAAACAGGCTGGGTCTAGTGTGGGGTCACTGAACAATCTTTTGTAAGTTTTTATTTTTTTTATTTGAGTTTTAAATAGGGTAAGGTGCGGTAAGAGAGAGGTGACAGCTCGTTTAGAGACAAAGAAACTTGGCGAACCATATATTCAATGGAATTATAAATCAGGCGAATTGTGCAAGTTAGTCCGTGGAGTGGCTTCACCGTCGCTTCTCACGCCGGAGGTGCGGGTTCGTATACGGTACCGACCGTGTACCAATGAGATAAGTAATTTATCTTAGTACATTATACGATCTTTCCAACGGTGACAGAAAACATTGTGAAGAAATATTCATATTTCGATAGTTGCAGCGATGGGCCATACAATGTCACGTAAAATTTACTATTAATTAATGGCTTATGTTTCACTGTTTATCAAATTGACACTGTTTATCAGTTTCATCCCAAAGGAATTGAATATTGTTGTATGAAGAATTTCCCAGTTTTTAAAAGCCGGATAAAATAACACTTAATTTCTCTTTTGTAATAATAGTATATGTATATATTGGTACTTATTTAGTAGTTTGGTATATTGGTATTTTATTGCCCATATTTTATAGATATTTCATTTACATAAATGAGTTAAATGTGTTTTATTAAAAGTTAAATATTAGATATTGTCCACTGCCTACCCTAAAATTTCATGGTTGATTTTCCTGTAATGCCTTGGTTTGCTGGAAGAAATCCCCTTTTAGACATAACCTCGCCTTCGTACATGTTTTCCATAAATGTAACTTTATAAAAACAATGTAAATGTTGAAACAACAATGTTTCGTTTACAACCATATTTTTCTTGAGTAAAGTTCATAATTCATGAACTTTACTCAAGAAAAATATGGTTGTAAACGAAAATATTTGTTTGGTCTCCCATAGTTCCTAGTAATCAGCTGATCGGGTACTGAGGGACGCCAGAAACATGTTGTTCCATTATGTATACAAATGTCCTTGTTGTATTTAGTTTGACTCTATACTCGGTGCCACGAATAAAGAGCTCTCGGAGAAACTGACGGGGATTACTGCGCATGTGTACAGTCGCGGCATAATTCCGAAGTGCGTTTTTAGGGTTAGTGTGAAGGAATGAGTGTTCAGGACTTTCTTGACTTCTATTTTTTCTCTGTTTGATATTTTGTTGATTGGGATATTAGCCGATGTAAATAATGGACTTTGTGTCAAATAAACTATAGGTACTCTCTATTGACAACATTTGTTAACGTCAAGGTTGAAACCTATATATAAATAACCCCCTAGCATAGAATGCCCCTAGTCACTAGGGCCTAGTGAATATAGATACTTGTAGTAATAGTCCTGCACACTCTTTTCTTCCCGCTGACTAATAATTTGTAACAATTAAACCACAATTAAGTTTTTAACACAAAAAATATTATTCATCTGACAGTAATGATAACAGTTCACATCGTAAACCATTTTTCTAGCTTGCCTAGTCAGTACTTTATTTTTCGGCATTTTCGACCGGGGCGAAAGATAACGTTGGGTAATATTGTATGCGACTGTACTCAAGAAGCTTCGAGACGTGCTTTCAGTGCGGGCATCGGGAAGCGACTGATCAACGAATCAGGTGCCGGCGCTGACTACCGCCCCCGTCGCTCCTCACTTCCCCGCGCCAAACACTTGTGAAAAGTGACTACTGCGCATTCAAGGACAAAGCTCTTTAGTCGTGGCGCCGAGTATACCTGGGCTAACTCTGTCTGCCTCTCCCTATGAGAAACATTTCATTTTCCAGTACTATCGAGCAGACCAATCCAAGAGGAGGCAGAAGGCAACGCGAGGAACTTCTTCGGGATGGCGGAGACCAAGCTGTACATAGTGCTGAGCTGCGTGGCGGCCTTGCTGCTGCTGGCGCTGGTGCAAGCGGGGTGCACCCTCTACAGGGGGAGGGGGAAGTCCATCACGCAGACCAAGGTGCCACACTGAGAACTGAGTGCCACAACAATAAATACAATAAGCTTTTATTAGGTTCAAGTGACTGTGTAAACAAATCTTGCAAGTTAAATTTGACTCACTTCCCGGTTTCCAATTGAGGTGAAATTTGGAATAATTATGTAAGTTCTATGACAACCTGTTATGATACCATCGAGCTGATCTGATGATGGAGCCGGATGGTGGTCAGGAACACTGCAATATAAAATCCTAATCCTAATCTAAATCCTATCGAGTTGGGGCTCTTTAGAATGGTCTCGGTGAATAGTTTATGGATTAGTGAGGGTTTCGAGCTGATCTGATGATGGGACCTGAATGTCTCGTATTATCGAAGTCCTAGCCGCTTATACTTCTTACTCATACTGCAATTACCGACCTTCCCGCCACGGCCATCATGTATTTATCTATTTATTATCCTCATTCCAGGACCAACTGATCACAAACACAGCGTGGCGCGACTACTCAGCGAACACGAACTACGCCTTCGAGCCATTCGAGAACGACGACAAGTTCAACAGCACCGCGTCCACCGCGCCCATCCGCGAGAGAGCCAACATGGCGCCGCTGCGGCCCACCAACCCGCCACCGCCGAGACCGCCGAGCAGCGGGGGAAAAGGTGAGATATACCTAGCAAGACGGGTTATATCGTGCGCTCTCTCGCACTCCATGAGTGTGACAGGGCGAGCGAGAGAGTCATCCGCGAGAGAGCCAACATGGCGCCGCTGCGGCCCGCCAACCCGCCACCGCCGAGACCGCCGAGCAGCGGGGAAAAGGTGAACTAATCAAAGCTAATAAACATGCTCACTGATATTTGTAACACACTCGTAACGCCCTCTATGCTGGAACTAATTTGGAAGTGAGTTTGAAAATGAAATCTATGGCTACACGACAAGATAAACAGCCAAAAAATTTAAAAATATTTTACATATTAGGTCCTTACATATGAAATTGGCGTTTTGCATGGGAGGAACGTAAAGTCGTTTTTTTTTAATATAATATATTGTACCATTGCTATCTATACACTTTTGCCATCTCATAGGTAGTTCTTCGATCCCTTTACTAAAAAAAACATTTTGACGGGAATCAATAAAATCTTTGAAGGCGGTTTGGACGGCCCCATCGGAGTTGAATTTTTTCCCTTTCAAGAAGTTATCCAAATTTCGAAAAAAATGGTAATCTATTGGAGCAAGGCCCGGAGAGTACGGTGGATGTCTTAGACATTCCAATTGAAGCTCCTTTAATATGGTAGCCGTCTGTTGTGCAGTGTGTGGTCTAGCGTTATCATGAAGCAGCAGTGGCCTAGAGCGATTGACCAGCCTCGGTTGTTTAGCAGCTAGCTTTTCCATCATGATTTGCAGTTGCTGACAATAGACATCTGCCGTAATCGTCTGGCCAGATTTAAGAAAGCTGTAGTGAACGACACCAGCACTAGTCCACCAAACGCTCACAAGTAACTTTTGTGGAGTCAATTTTCGCTTGGGGCATGGTTTGGCTGGTTCGGCAGGGTTCAGCCATTGCGATGAGCGCTTCCGATTATCGTACAGGATCCACTTTTCATCACAGGTAATGATTCGATTTAAAATCCTTTCATTATTGTGCCGGGTGAGTAATGCAACGCAGCAGTCAACGCGCGTTTGTTGATTTGCTTCACTTAGTTCGTGAGGTACCCACCTTTCAAGCTTTTTCACCTTACCTATTTGCTTCAAGTGGATTAAAACAGTTTTATCACTAACACCGCAGCCTGCAGCTAACTCGGACGTGGTTTGCGATGGATCCGCTTCCACAATAGCCTTCAATTCTTCATTATCAACTTTGGTCTCCGGCCGTCCACGGGGCTTGTTCTGCAGGCCGAAATTTCCAGAACGAAAACGTTGAAACCAAAAACGCACTGTGTTTTATATTGCGGCACCGTCGCCATACACATCATTAATCCTTCGAGCCGTTTCTGCAGCACTGGTGCCACGGTAGAACTCATACTCGTAAATAACGCGATATTTCAAGTTTTCCATTTTGTAAGCTGAGTGACGCAAGGAAAAAAACAATAGAGGAAAAAACAAATGAATTATAATTTTAGAAACCCAAATACATGAGTAAATAGCTGTATAAATTTGAATTTGGAATTCCTAACCATAGAGTAGATATTTGAGATCAAAGTGGCCAGTACGGCGAAACGCCAATTTATTATATTTATATGTAGCGGTAACTGAAATACACATTCTGAGAACATTTCAACTCTTTAATTATTACTGTCCATAAGATACAGCCAGTCAGCCAGCTGACGGACGGACGGATAGACGGACGAAAATGGACAGCGGAAGCTTACTAATAGGGACTCGTTTGGCACCCTTCGGGTACGGATTCCTAAAAAACTACCATTGCCAGGAGAAAAGAGATATGCAGTCAAATCTTTAATTTCTGTTAGTTCTAATTAGCCCTATTTTAAGCTACCTCAATCCAAGACCCACACTTTCGTGTACATCTGCCAACCCACGGTAAACATGACGAGATCTATATTATTTATAACAACAATCTTCCCAGACCGGCACCAAAACGGCAACGGCAAGATGGCGCAGAACGGCGCGAAAATGCCGCCACAAAATGGCGGCAAGATGACTTCACAAAATGGCGGCCACGGCACCGCCGGCCACGGCATCGCCGGCCACGGCACCACCGGCCGGCCGCGCCATGCGGCCCAACAGCAGTACTACAACGAGACGAGGTCTCTGCAGCGGCCGCGCGGACAGTACGGGTAAGTTACATTAAGTTAGTACTATTTGATAGATGAGCGACTGTTTCGCTGACATTTGACAATTTGCTAGTTAGCCGCGTGTCAGTGCTAGTAGCAAAAGAGTCGGTCGCTCATTAGCAGCCGAGTAGCGGAGGGAAAGGTGGACTAATAATACATATAGTTTATTTAGAGGACCCGAATGGCCGAATCAGCAGTGACCCTGCCTACGAAGCCAAGGGTCCCGGGTTCGAGTCCCGGTGGGGGATGAGAACGGATGTTTGTACCCTAGTCATGGTTGTTTATCTATCTAAGTATAATATTTATCTATATAAGTATGTGTATCGTTGTCTAGTACTCAAGATACAGGGAATCCTAGTTTGGGGCTAGATCAATGTATGTAATATATATAGTAAATAGTGCCCAAGGTATTTTTTTATTTAATGAAACCGATCCCTATAGATTACACCAACTAAACTAATTAAATTAAAATATCATTAGTTTGAGAGTAGCTTATTATTATTCTGGAAGATCCTGTAAAAGCCAATTTATACCACTTAGCTTTCGGAAAAAAAATGTATTTGCTATGCTGCAACTTTTCTTAAACTATTTTCTTATTGGGAAATATTAAACTGCACATCAAAAATACTGATTTTCACAGCAAATATCCCATATACTTATTTGCTGCTGTAGCTTAGGTGAAGAGTAAAGGAGCGAAGCGAAGCCCCCTTATCCTTCGTGTTAGGTTCAACACGTAAGAACAACAACAAATACTTAAAACATAAACTCAAGTACTCAATAAATAACTAAAACATAAAAAGTGTTTTGTTGATCCTTTTTTGCTGCGCAAATCAGTATTTTTGATGTGCGATAAAATACTAGCCTTTCTTATTTATGTTATAATAAAACATTATTATTTTCTTTGGAAGATAAGGTTTTGGGTAACACGGTGTTTTTATTATTACCCATATTACCTATACATTTTACAACGGTATCACTGCTTTTTCACAGCTACTTATGGGATATAAATTAGTTAACTAGATAGGTTCGGTTCAGTTTCTGATAATTTATTTATCGTGCATCATAAGTACTCCCTAACGGTGCTGGCAACATTATAATAAACCCTTCATAGTGCTTCCTAACGGTGCTGGCAACATTATAATAAACCCTTCATAGCTTCATAGCTGGGCTAGTCCGCTGTCACGCAAAATTAAATCAAATGAAATGCATTTGCAAATATTTACATTTATAGGAACTTAAGAATGAATCCTATCAGGATGAGTATTTTTTTTAAAACAAATAAAAGTACATAAAACAAAGCTTAGTTGAAAGACAAACCAGTTACCTATCAGTTTATACAATGTAAGTATGCACTTACGCCATTAATGTCAAAATAATAAAGTCAAAAACTAATAAAACTGAAAATAAATCGAATACTGATAAATATCACACACAGCAGCTGTAATGAAAGTCTGCAAAGATGATAAAGCCAACGATGATGAAGATAAATGTTAAAATGTAGAGATAAGATGTTTATCCATGCAAGATGTTAGAGTTACACATTTCATGTTTTTATTTTAGCTACCGGGAATTGAAATAATAAAATGATTGAAGTCTTGCATGCCCGCCTTAACGTTGGCGCAACCAACTGTGCTCCTCTTGCATGCCCGCCTTAACGTTGGCGCAACCAACTGTGCTCCTCTTGCATGCCCGCCTTAACGTTGGCGCAACCAACTGTGCTCCTCTTGCATGCCCGCCTTAACGTTGGCGCAACCAACTGTGCTTAACGTTGGCGCAACCAACTGTGCTCCTCTTAAAGGACAAATCGTGATGTTGTTTTTGTATTTGTTATCTTGGGCATTATCCTGTTGACCTAAAAAGGGCTCCGAGAACGCGATTCATTATTTCACAACTCTTCTAGACGACCGTGTGGCCTAATGGATAAGGCGTCGGACTTCGGATCCGAAGATTGCAGGTTCGAGTCCTGTCACGGTCGATAGAGAATTGCTTTTTTGTTTTTTAACCTTCCTTCTTGTTTTGATTTGTTATGATTTTGCTATGATGAATGTTTTTTGTAGATTCGTGGCCTATGTTTGAAACGTAAACTAATGCTTATTTAGTGCGGTTGTGGCTCTGCGTACCATGCGAGAGGTCCCGGGTTCGATCCCCGGCTGGGGATACAGAAAAAACATTAGTGTGACGTCGTTGTTTCTGGGTCCCACGGCACTGGTATTATGCTTTGTGATGTTTCTAAATAAACCATTAGATTGTGTGTAGTGAGTGCACGGCGTACCTACCTCTACTAAATAAACCATTAGATTGTGTGTAGTGCACGGCGTACCTACCTCTACTAAATAAACCATTAGATTGTGTGTAGTGAGTGCACGGCGTACCTACCTCTACTAAATAAACCATTAGATTGTGTGTAGTGCACGGCGTACCTACCTCTACTAAATAAACCATTAGATTGTGTGTAGTGAGTGCACGGCGTACCTACCTCTACTAAATAAACCATTAGATTGTGTGTAGTGCACGGCGTACCTACCTCTACTAAATAAACCATTAGATTGTGTGTAGTGCACGGCGTACCTACCTCTACTAAATAAACCATTAGATTGTGTGTAGTGAGTGCACGGCGTACCTACCTCTACTAAATAAACCATTAGATTGTGTGTAGTGCACGGCGTACCTACCTCTACTAAATAAACCATTAGATTGTGTGTAGTGAGTGCACGGCGTACCTACCTCTACTAAATAAACCATTAGATTGTGTGTAGTGCACGGCGTACCTACCTCTACTAAATAAACCATTAGATTGTGTGTAGTGCACGGCGTACCTACCTCTACTAAATAAACCATTAGATTGTGTGTAGTGCACGGCGTACCTACCTCTACTAAATAAACCATTAGATTGTGTGTAGTGCACGGCGTACCTACCTCTACTAAATAAACCATTAGATTGTGTGTAGTGCACGGCGTACCTACCTCTACTAAATAAACCATTAGATTGTGTGTAGTGCACGGCGTACCTACCTCTACTAAATAAACCATTAGATTGTGTGTAGTGCACGGCGTACCTACCTCTACTAAATAAACCATTAGATTGTGTGTAGTGCACGGCGTACCTACCTCTACTAAATAAACCATTAGATTGTGTGTAGTGAGTGCACGGCGTACCTACCTCTACTAAATAAACCATTAGATTGTGTGTAGTGCACGGCGTACCTACCTCTACTAAATAAACCATTAGATTGTGTGTAGTGCACGGCGTACCTACCTCTACTAAATAAACCATTAGATTGTGTGTAGTGCACGGCGTACCTACCTCTACTAAATAAACCATTAGATTGTGTGTAGTGCACGGCGTACCTACCTCTACTAAATAAACCATTAGATTGTGTGTAGTGCACGGCGTACCTACCTCTACTAAATAAACCATTAGATTGTGTGTAGTGCACGGCGTACCTACCTCTACTAAATAAACCATTAGATTGTGTGTAGTGCACGGCGTACCTACCTCTACTAAATAAACCATTAGATTGTGTGTAGTGCACGGCGTAACTACCTCTACTCTTATTATAATAAACCATTAGATTGTGTGTAGTGCACGGCGTACCTACCTCTACTCTTATTATAATAAACCATTAGATTGTGTGTAGTGCACGGCGTACCTACCTCTACTCTTATTATAATTGGTTAACTGGCTACTGGACAACTTAGTCCGAAAATATGCTTTATATAGGTCATATAAAAGCAAAGGCAGCAACAGCCACTTTTTTTTTTTGAAATTATTGTGCATATCTTACGTTTCTTTGTAGTTGTAAAATTATCTTAGTTTTTTTATTTATTTTTTATTTAACCTGCATAATCTATTTGTGAGTTCCTGTAATTGGCTTCATATTTCTATTTAAATTTTCTTCATGTGATGTATTAGCTGTTGGTTCTCCTAGAATAAATAAACAAAAAAAATAATAATAATAATGTCCCACTGCGGGGCAAAGGCCTCCCCTATCTCAGACCTCTATTTTAACATTTGATTTGGTGCCGAAGGCAATTAAAATTGGTTACAACAAATAGGAAAAAAAATACAGCTTTTCGGTTCATTCCATGACGGATGAGTGACTCCTTTATTCATAAGTTTTCCGTAGAGTCAACATCTTTAGGTGGTGTAGTAGGTAGCTGATATAGTTCCTTGTCCAAGGCACAATGAATACACTCACACTATTTGTATATTTATGTAGTTTATTAAAGCAGAAGGAAGTAGGAGAAAGAACAGTATTAGTTCACAGACAATAGCATAGATTATATCGAGAAGTAACAGTTCGAGCAAATGAAATACAGAAGTCTTAAGCACAAAAGCGAGAGAAAATAAAGCAAGCGAGCGTAGCTTCGCCGTGGGAGATAATATAATATCATCAGTGTAATATAAATATGTATGGGTGAGGAGCCCACACTTCCTCTAAACACAGAAACAAAAAATAAGAATTCTTAAATAACCACAAATTAACACCAAGATATTTCTAACATCACAACAGAATCTGACAACTTATTACATTTCTCATTTGTATATACACTCTTCATGACTGAACACAAGTTACACAAAACAAAAATATAACTGCTCAATTTTAGACTCGGTTCCCTCAAGTTGATAAATACAGACATCTTCTCACTATCGGTAGGTACCTATCTTAATTCAATCGTCAAAATCATGATAAAAAGAAATTATCTAATCTAATGACAATATTATAACATCGTATCCATAAGTGCCAATAAGATGTCTCAAAATAACAATCTAACAAAATAAATAAATAAGAACAAAGACAAGCTGTAATGAACATAACTTATGAGAAACCAACCTGGACCAGTCCCCCCAAGCAGCACCCGTTCACGAGTATGACTTGTGCACCAGCCATCACCACCCTCGCCATATTTGAGGGAGGCGAGCAACCCGCTACACAGAGCATATCGTTAACTGTAACTCCATGGCTCACAGTAAAATCGAATATCGATAACTGTAAACACAAGGGGTTATTTTTAGTGCGTATAGCACACGAGCTGATGCCCGCTCAATATGTGGGGTCCCGGACATAGCAGAGAGGTCTGACTCCTGGGCATGGGTGATTCAATTTTTTTCCCCTCCAACAAAAAACGCTACACAAGAAACCGCAAGAAAATATATTTTAGTGATCATGACCATAAACACTGGTTTCTTGGGAACAGACTTGTATTCTACGTTAAAACTAATAAATTGTTATGAGTCACCCTATTAACTTTAACTTATGAGGAACCAGACTGGACCAGTCCCCCCAAGCAGCACTCGTTCACGAGTATGACTTGTGCACCACGTTTATTTGAGCAGCACCTTGTCCAATAGCGAGTTCACGACGTCTCTCTCTCCCCAGCCGCACGGGCAGCCACGCCGCAGCCGGCCGGCCCGAGCGCGCCAGTTACTCGCTCCCGCGCGGCGCGCACCCCGCGCACCCCGCACACCCCGCGCACCCCGCTGCCGCGCCCGCCGACTTCTACTTCATGCCGAGCCAGCGCAAGTACGAAGGTGAGGTGGTGCGCTGCTATGTCGACTGACGACAGGGACTCACTACGAATAGAACACTCTTCGTCCCGATTTACATTTCAATTAGTGCAGTAGCGAGTTAACTAAATGCTCGGCAGCCACACTGTCTTGCCAACGTGACATTTTCCTGTTATAGGTTTTGAATTTTATTACCATGAAAGGACATTACCAAGGTTTGAACAAAGTGCTGCCTAGGAGTGTGAGCTGGTCCAGTGGTACTGCAGCATTAACATGAACTATTAAAAGAAAAGAAAAACGCACAATAATTGTTTAATATTTGATAAGTACATTTGTTGCTATTAAGTTCATTTTTCCCTATGAAAATATTCAAAACACAATATTGTTTTTCTTTGGACTCCTGGGATAGATCTTTATGCGCTTTGGATTACAGACTAATGATCTGAGGAACAGAATGCGCTATGTGAGCAGTCTAGGCAGCACTTGGTCCAACTTCCGTACAGAGGAAGGCAATGGCCTTTGATTTAAAATTGAGATGCGTTATAACGGGACTTGGGACTCTTGAAGTTAAGTAGCAAGCAGCATCCAAACGTAGACGAGTGAGTAGAGAAGTAATATGTTTGCGGTCGCTGGGTGGAAACTTAGGGACTTTACTAAACTCGCCCGTCTACATGCTGCCAGCTAGTTAAGTTGGCGGGGTGTGGGAGACGCCAGGGAGGGCTACGTAATGTACTAGCCGATATCAACTCAACTTAATCAACAGCTTACTACTTAACTCGCCGTTCGAACAACAATGACAACGTAACTCACAGATGAGGCAAGTTAATTCACTACTGTACTTAGTGTAAGTCGGGCTTTAGCGCGATTCACACAAGCAAGACAGAGACAGAAGACATGGAACAGAACGAGACTGACTCAAGACATGTCATTAACTTCACAGTTTGTTCTGTTCCATGTCTTCTGTCTTGTCTGGTCTGTGCAGTCGGCTTTTACCCTGAGGCGCAATGCCTAGGCATTGCGCCTCAGGGTAAAAGCCTCAGTTAAACTAGGGACAAAATGTCTACCAACATGTCGCTGCAACTTGATAGTTCACAGTTGCATAGTGACCCGAAACCGGGCCCCTCGATATTTTACAAACCACAAACAAGACCATCCAGTATCAAGAGTGGTTGTGCTCCAGATAGCTCCTCACGATGTGGTTATTAGAGGAGGCTATGGTTATTATATTAGGTAGGGTAGGGTAAAAGGGTTTCCGGATATGCGAAGAATCTTTCAAACAAGTTGGTGGAAATTTGTCCCTAGTTTTTCTGAAGCTTAACCGAGTAGATTCTCTGATTGCTCGCAAGGGTTTCAAATGCCATCGATGCAAACGACCTCTATGGCGCAGTGGTTGTGGCTCTGCCTACCATGCGAGAGGTCGCGGGTTCAATCCGCGGCTGGGGATAAAGGAAAAAAAATCCCTTGGATGTTTATATGTGTGTGACGTCTCTGTTTCTGGTTCCCACAACACAGGATATCCTAGTGTGGAGCCAGAAGCAATGTATGTGCCTCTATGTAAAAGTTTATGTTTAAATTGTCAGTTGTCCCAACAAATTCCTAAGGCGTCAAAAACCATAGATTCATTTTTATGGAGTATTTTAGATTTGTTCTTTGCCTGCGGAATCGGCTTGTTTACATAATTTTAAGTACCTACTTGTATAGATTATAGGGTAGGAGTGGCGCGGGAGTAGGACGTGCAATCGATCAACATTAACCCCTCACCGACCCATGTCTTACCGGCAAGACATTTTCCCGTTATAGCCTTTGAATTTTATTACCATGGCATAAGGTGCAAAATGCCTCACAAAGGGTTGGGTCAGTGTGAGGTTAATCAACAAATTACTTACTTTTTACTCGTCAAACCTAACTGGGCACTACGCTCTGATGACGTCATAGCGTCCGTTCACTCGAGGCCTCAGTAGGGCGGGAGCGAGCGAGAGTGAGGAGAAATCACATTCCTCGCGGGTGCCTAGTTTCCTTTGGCCATGGTACATGGGTTGAGATCCAAAGTCGTAGAACTTAGTTTAAGGTAAATAAAAGCCGACTTGTACCACGCTTGTTTACAGCCGGTAAATACATAACACAACTTAAGTACACTCGGTCAAGTAACTCGGTCAAGCTCGGAAAAGGTATTGTCTTAGCCAGGTTCCCACTTTACATGACCGTGTTGGAATTATTCAAATTCTTTTTATGATGTATTTTAGCGGCTGTTAAAAAGTGTGGTACAAGTCGACCTAAATGATATTTGTAAAACACAAAAATGACAATTGCAAAGGTTGAAAGTTTGGTAGGCATATTGTGGACAGAGCCTTATCAACGGTTAAAATAATCACTTTTGTAAAGGACGCTCACAGCTGCGCTTAAAAGATTTTTAGATCGATTCCATGATGCTCTAAAAGTTATTTATAAACACACCCATAACATTACTTCGAGTTTAAAATTCATCGGTACATCGTTAGATACCACATCTCCATCAAACACCATGGTCTTATTGAGTGATTATTATACCGCGTTACTACAAAAAATATTAAAGATGCTTCAAAACAAATTCCATACAATTTTGTCCTTAAAAAGTTTTTTTGTCCTTATTTTTTGTAGTAAGACCCATGAAGTCCATGTCTAACACACATATAAATATACAGGTGACATTAACTTAGGCGACCATATTTTGGGGAATGATAGTGTACCTGTCGCGGTTGGTTGGTTAAATCAGACACTTAACTAACTCTCTAGACCGTTAATTAAATGCCGACGTTTAACCAAGTCACTAGCATTTTGATTTAAATAAAGCATCGTCGAAAACGTTTAACAATCTCTCTTTCCGCAAACCGGCGTGTTGGAAAACAAGATAGCGTCACGACAACAGCTGATTGGCACAGCTTATATCACGCCAAACATTGCGGTAGCTTAGGTAACTGTTGGAGGGGGTGAGCGAAGCGAAGCCCCCTTTATCCTTCATGTTAGGTTGAACATGTAAGAATAACAAAAAATATTTAAAACATAAACTTAAGTACATATAAAAAATATTTATATTGTTTGTGTCTTGTTGCCTAGGTACGTTTAGACAACTCGTTAAACGTGTCGTTCACTCACTTGTCTGACGGAATTTTAGTGACTTGGTCAAACGTCGGCATTTAATTAAAGGTCTAGAGAGTTAGTTAAGTGTCTGATTTAACCAACTAACTGCGACATAACCATCAATATGAACAAATTTCCCCAAGAAACATATGGTCGCAAATGGAAAAACACCTCGTCCCTCAGTACATTGACCCGATCAGCTCATTACAACTTTCTATGGGAGACCCAATTTTTTTTTTCGTTTGCGGCCATGTTTTTTGTGGAAAGTTGTTTATAATTATGGGTACTACCATTCCCCAAAATATTGTCAGCTCGTTAAATGCCACCCGGTATAGAGTGTGACAGAAATGGGACAAGAAACACCAATCTGGTACACCCTGTGTTCAATTGTAGTCATGCATGCGACATTGTACAGTTTACTGTTTTTTAAATTTCCTTTGTAGCACGAGTCACAAACTTTCTACGAAATCATGTGTCATTTTTGTCCTGCAGCATGACTAAAATTATACCCTGTGTAGCAACGTCATGTAGAGTAGTATTTTTTTTCGAATTTTCTGCTTTAAGGCGATGATGGAATAAAAATGCGCTGTCGAGTGGAAGTGAGATGCAATAATTACTCGCGAATAAGAAAAAGCTGGATGCCAATAATGCACTCGCGACTAATCTGAAACAATGTAAGCGCCAAAACGTAAAAAAAAATCATAAAAAATAAACTATTTCAGGGAATTAACTTTCAAATTGAAAATCGTTAGAAATAACAATTGTTCATACATTGCAATTATCACACAGTCATATTCACTTACTACTGCGGTGTAATAGGATAAAACCATAAAAAAAGGGTTGACTTTGTATTTATTTTCTATCGAGAAAATTTTATCCAAACATGTTTTCCAATTAAGAATCTCTAGATTATATAGTCAAATTACACATACCAGAAATTAATTACGATTTGCCCAGTATTTCCTGAAAAACACATGAAAACAGCACCCCATATTTATTTAATCAGCGTCTTAACCAACACTAATTTCCATAACGCGCAGGCGCTTTGTAGTTTGACTGACACAGTAGCAGCTTCAAAGGGCTTTAGTTCAATCTTTTGATATGTAATGGTGTGCTATGATCGTCCTAACCACTGAAATGTCCAACGTCCCGAAACTACCAAAATGGCCGCCGCTATTTCGATTGTAATCAATGAAAAGGAGCGAAATTTTCATGCGAATTCTACTCAGTCTCTATGTCAATAATAGTAGCACTCATAAATAACCTTTTTTCGTCCATACGTGGCAACACTTTTCTTCAACAAAATGTATTTCTTCCCGTACTGGCGACATACAGGAAGTATGTATTTCGCAGTTAGTTGGTTAAATCAGACACTTCATTAACTCGCCAAGCCCCCATATCCTTCGTGTTAGGTTGAACATGTAAAAACAACAAAAAATACTTAAAACATTTAAAAAAATGTATATGTCTTGTTGCCTAGGAAAGTCAAAGACAATTCGTTAAACGTTTCGCTCATTCACATGTCTGACGGAATTTTAGTGACATGGTTAAACGTCGCTATTTAATTAACGGTCTAGAGAGTTAGTTAACTGTCTGATTTAACCAACCAACTGCGACGTATAGGTATGTATACCTGATGCAAAGTTTGTTGTCCCCTGAGTGCCAAGAGAGAATACGCATGGCCAAGGGATAGATGGTGGCCTCGCTTAGGGGTGAAGAAACCTTTTTATAGGTACCTATAAGCTGAGCCTGACCCACGCCGACGCTTGTGACTAATTAAATATCTAGAAAATCAGGGCATTAATTTTCTTTATAAATTATCTTTTAGTCAAATTATACCTTCGTATTAGTCCGTTTATAATAAATTGACAATATAGTTTATTTTTAAATCAGCATGAAAAATTATTGATTTATTTTTAGTTTTATCATATTTTACCGGATATACCCTCTTGATTTGGTTTAAATAACTGTAAATATTAATTTAAGATTTACGTTGTGTTAAGACGAATCTCAATAAAGATGTCAATTAATATGTTTTTCTATTTCTTTGATCGAGGCACGCCAGTAAAACCCTAACCTTTGGAATTCTGAGGTAATTTTCTACTTATTAATATAATATAATTTGGTGGTAATGGGTATTGAGTAACTATAGCTCTATTGTGCATCTCTAACATCTGGGAATTATTTCTGACCAATCTGTAATGTACTTCGGACATCTAGGAATGTCAATCGTTGTTGAAAATAAACCAAGTTTAAAAAAACTTATAAAACCGACTTCAAGTCAAGTCCTTGCTCCCCGGTCGGAATGGGAATATCGTCTATACACGGAAAGTCCTCATCAAAACTTTTGCTGAAGGAAACCACAAACCAAAACGTCACCGTGTATATATTTTTTGTTTTTGATGTTTTTTTCCAAAAAGTTCTAAATTAATTTTGATAAAATTTGTATGGGATCACCTCTGAAGTATGACCTACCAATCACAACAAGAATCATCAAAGTCGATTCATAATTAACGGAATAATCACGTATCGAATGGGGTTGGCAACTGTCAAAGTGGCGCTAGTTCAATCGCCAGTCAAATGCTGTGTGTTATAAAAAACCGCTGCCAGAAAATACAAAATGAAGTTGTATAATCGTTTCATTAAATAACATAATTTATTTACTAGTTACTTTTTTACTTACTTAGTACTATTTAGTAAATAAATTCCGATAACCAATTATCACAGAAAAAGTAAATAAATTCCGATAACCAATTATCACAGAAAAAGTCCCAGAAATTATCCAATCATTCAAATGCACGTGGCGCCACCTATGATTAGCTTTCACCGGCCAACCCCATTGAGAATCTCCCAAGGGCGTACCCAGGATTTCAGCTAGGGGGGGGCAGCTCCTACCTAACACGTTTTTAATTCCCACTTTATTTTATCATCTAGAGGGGGGGGGGGGTACGCCCATGGAATCTCCTCCTTTTTGAAGTCGGTAAAAAATCCAATAACACGATTAATAAATTGTTTCAGACGAGCTGTGTTTTATTGCGTTTTGCCTGATTGATCATACGATGTTCTGATTGGAAAATTTTTCAAATGCTATACAAATAGAAATTCCCACATTTCAGAATACGGTATTTGACTGCCAGTCAGAATATATATTTTTCACTTCTCATGCTCGAAAAAGTTCTACTTTATGCAGGATCTAGGCGACATAAAGTTGAATTTTATGCTCTTGTGCATAAAAGTAGCTTTTTAAATGTGTCTACACTAAGGCAGTGACCATTTAGCCCATACAGCCAAAAACAATTAAATTGTACATGGATAAAACTTGCTAATTTATAATATTTCCATCCCTATTTGCATTTTTGATTTATAATAAGATAATACGAAAAAGAAACTAAATATCAAAACGTGTTTACCACAAAAAAAAACATTATTCCAAAATAATTTAAGAATAGGCTGTATATTTTTTTTCTTTGCCCGAAAATTATGCAGGAAAATTAAAAAAAGTAAAGTAGCGGGAAAGAAGCCGTGAACTTTTCGTATTGAATTTTCTCAAATTATTGTTGAATTGGCTAAGTTTTAAAAATGTCAAGTGAAGAAGAAGATTTAGAACTTACTCCTAATACTTTAATGGAAATAAACAACACAAAGTGGTGCAAGAAATATTGCCGCCAAAATCTCGGCAAATATATATGAAAACTTATGACAAATTTCTAAGCTGGCGGAAAGAAAAACAAGTGAATACATTCGCTGAAAGTGTTCTTTTAAGTAACTTTGATGAGTTATCGAAAAAACTGCAGCCTTCAACACTGTGGAGTGTATATTCCATGCTGAAAGCAACACTGCAAATGATGTACAGTCCTACACGAAGCTTACAGCTTTGTTCAAGAGGCTTAGTAGTGGACATACATAAATTCAAGAAGTCCAAGGTCCTTACTGCGAACAATGTGGAAACCTTTTTAAATACCGCTCCCATTGACAAATATTTGGCCACAAAAGTACGTAAACCTATTACATATTTACATATTTTTATATTCCTCGTGTTCTCAAAGAGTGTACCAACTTACAGTTATATTTTGTTTTAGGTAGCACTAATATTTGGTATAAGCGGAGCATGTCGCGGCATTGAACTTGCTAATATTACCATGGATGACGTCAAGACGGACACCCTTTTACAAGCAATTAACTTACCCGACACGAAGACCAAACGAGAGCGGACATTTGTTGTCAAAGGAGAGTACCTTGATATAGTTAAAAAATACCAAGCTCTTCGGCCTTCAAATGTGCCGACAAATAAACTCTTCCTCAATTATCAAAATGGGAAGTGCACTAAGCAAGTAATAGGACGCAATAAATTTGCAGGATTTCCGAAACAAATTGCAACTTTTCTTGAATTGGAAAATCCCGAGAATTACACGGGCCATTGCTTCCGCCGGACCTCGGCCACCCTCCTAGCAGATTCGGGAGCTAACTTGACAATGCTAAAAAGGCATGGTGGGTGGAAGTCGGATCAGGTGGCTGAGGGATATATAGAACAATCAATAGAAAACAAAAGCAGGATTACCGACCGTGTAACACAAGACATTCATCTAATTCCAAATGAGCCAACCCCTTCTACATCCCGAGATTCCTTGTTGCCGTCTGAGCCATCCACAGATCAGAAAAAAGAACCATATCCAGAACAATCAACTCTTAATATACCATCTACTGTCATGTCATCTTCTCAAATTCAAAAGAATACCGTCAATATGCCGGGAAAACCCATTTCATTCACCATTCAAAATTGTAGTAATTTTACTTTGAATTTTAATTAAAGAAATGTTAATACGTTATGTTACTGTTTTATTTTCTCGCAATCGAAGTGAAAAGCAGAGTTTATAACTCGTCCACAAAACCATTTTTATCCTCGACATTACTATCAGCCCTCGCCTTCGGCTCGGGCTGCTTTTTAGCAGCCCGAGCCTTTCTTCTTCTCCGAGAAGCTTTCTCATTCTTATCCGAGACTTTTGTCTCGGATAAGAATGGTTCGTTTTGTGCACTTGTTGTAAAATCTACTATTTGTGAACTGTCAAAACGGTTCTTTTGTCCACGAGTTCTATGAAATATTAGCATGTGACGTCATAGTCAAATGATGTCTTTTTAACACAAAATTGAGTTTATAACATACCACTGTTGGATATGTCACCGTAAGATAGTCAAAACTGTAAGTTGATAAACTGACGTTTTTTTCTCGTAAGTTGGTCAACTATCGACAGATTTATTTATTTATTTATTTTATTTATTTATTTATTTAATATACAAGTACGATATACAATATTACAGGTATACACCCAATGCGCTGTACAAAGTCAAATAGTTATACAATGTCAGTATCAATTTAGGTAAGTCGATTTCACAGGTAGGGAACAAAGTACAAATTCGCAGAAAATACTACATATCAAATCACATTAAACATTAAATTTAGGTCAAATTCAAATAGTATTAAACATTATTAGGTATGTCAAGGGTACTGAAATAAAATGTCAATGCAAAAAATAATAATAATATTTCTAAGACAACACTTTCACTCCTTCATCTCGCAGAACCTGCCACATTCTCGCACAATATGCCTCCACTCATCCCCAAACAGATCAGTCAGTGGTGCTGCAGCCAGCAGGGCATTGAGGCTATCCCGTGCCCTCACCAGTGGAGACTGCTGGCGCGCCACCGTGCGGTACGTGCCGCCCGCTAACAACTGGTGCCTACGCGCGCGGATATATCTGTCGGGCACGTATAGCGCGCATACCGTACCGACAAGCGCGACACAGTCACAGTCGCCTCGCAACAATCGACACACAGTCAGAAGCTGCTCGGTGTTATGTCTGACCTCTAGTGAGTTGTATCCAAGCATACCCAATATAAAAGCGGATGGATAAAGATAAGGGTAGTATCCAAATTTCCGCTTATATAGGTATCGTAGGAAAGCTTTGTGTACCTTCTCGAGCACAAGTATGTAGGAGCTTTCGTGCGGATTCCAAACCACCGAGCTAGATTCAAGTTTGGTTCTCACTAGGGCCATGTAGAGAAGCTGGACCACACCCAGGTTATGGAATCCCTTACTATTCCGTATTACAAACCCCAATCTTTTGAAGCATTCCTTGGCCAATGTGCTCATGTGCTCATGGAATGTAAGTTTAGGGTCGAACGTAACTCTAATCGAATACACTCGAGTCAAAGACTCCGTACCGAGTGTATATATCGCGCTTATAGGATGAGAGGAGCGCGTAAAGGACATTACATAGCACTTGGCAGTATTGAAGAGGAGTTTATTGTTCACACTACACCTATGAACCGCGTCTAGATCTTCCTGCAGCAAACTACAATCATCCTCTGAACTCACGGGAAGTATCGGTTTCAGTTCGTCCGCATACAGAAGGCAATTGGCGTGTTTAAGCTCTAATTCCAGGTCATTTATCATAATGATAAATAACAACGGACCGAGAATAGACCCTTGGCTAACGCCCGACCGTGTATGGTACGGCTGGGACTCAAAACAGCCGTGTCGCACATATTGCTGGCGGTTCTCAGCGAAGAAAACCAACAGCCGTTCTTCATTAGGACGTCATTATCGACTCTGTCGAACGTCCACTTGACATCCCTTGTCAATGCACTTCGACACAATCTCGACTAAAGTCAGCAAGTTGGTGTTAACTGAGCGGCGACTCCTGAATCCGTGTTGCGGGGGGGTTGGGGAAAGGACTGACTCGAGAAAGCTTCCAGCTGGTGGGGTACTTACCTTGTTCAAGAACAAGATTGAATATCCGACCCAAAGGTAGAACCAGCTGATCGCTGTAGGCCTTCAAAAAGTAGGGAGGGACGTTGTCCGGTCCAATTGCGCTCCTTGGCCTTAGCTGCTTCAGCCCTTCCTTTATGTCCCTACTGGAAATATATGAAACTTGTATGTGATTAGCAGTGCACCTGTCATCAGAAATGTTTACCAGATCTGGATCGAGCGCTGGCTCATCAGGGAGGAAAACGTCTGAGAAGTAGTTTGCAAATGCGGCTGCTGCTTCCTTACCAACGTGTTCCCGGCCCCGATGCGTGACCCGAGTTCAAAACCACCCTTCGATCGTAGGCCACTTACATATTTCCAAAATGCGCGCGGGTTATGTCTAATATTGCTTTCTATACTACTCATGTGGTTGGCGTAGGCTGTATCTACGCGACACTTGAGGTTGGCTCTTAGCTCACTGAATGAGACGTAGTCAGCCGGCCTCCTCCCCGTTTTCCATTTACGGTGGAGTATGGCCTTCGTGGCCAAGTCCCTTATTATATCACCAGTGAACCACACCGGGTATCTCCTTGTAGGCTGGGTTGGTCTGGTCTTCTTCGGGATACAGCTGTTGAAGACTCCGTAAATGGAATCGTAGAAGCGACCGACTGCCGTCTCTACATCAGTAGCTTCGAGAACACTGTCCCAAGATATGCTACACATGAGTTCGTACAGGACTGCGTGATTGCCCTTGGCAAAGTTCCAGTCATTGCGACCTCCAATGTTGCTGGGATCCAAGCGGCCAGATCGCTGGCCAGCTCTCTGCGCATACAACACGGGCACAATGACGTCGAGAGGCGGGTGGTAGGCGTCAGTACGTGGCACCAGGCTTCCTGACACGGAAGCGCGCACAGTTACGTCACGCACACTCTCCGGCAGTAACACCACATCAAGCACGCCACCATGATCATTCTTCACTTCATTCGTTTCATACATACCACATACACTTAGAAAATAACAATAATAGTTAAGTGTTGCAACTGAAGCACTGTTCAAATTGAAGTCTCTTAGAATAATTAATGTACCGTTCACTTGGGCTACATTTTCCTCTGTCTTCGAAAACCAGTTCATATACTCGGCGTCCTTATCCGCCTGGGTGATTTTCTTCTTGTTTTTCTTCCTGCTAGTAAACTGTACCGTACTGCTTACTATATCACGCGTAAATTGATCCACTAACTGTTAAAACCGTTAAATAGTCAACTGGTTTAAACTTGCATTTTAACGAAACACCAGGGCAAACACTGCGGCAGATTAGGTGAAAACTAGAAGGGGCGAGCGCAGCGAAGCCCCCGAATAGTCTTCGTGTTAGGTTGACATGAAAGAACAAAAGAAACGTAAATTCTAAACCCTGTCGGTTTGGTTTACTATCTTTCGGTAGTTGATCAACTACAGCGTTAGTTTATTAACTTACGGTTTTGACTATCTTCCGGTGACAGATGTACTTATACAATTCTGATACTGTCAAACGTTTTTGTTGAAGCCGGTTCAGCTTAAGACACGTTTCTAGATTTATTGGACTACTTTGTCAAATACCGTATTGCACGATAGTGCAGCAGTCACACGAGCTGTTGTTTAACCTTTTGTCTGTGGGTAGATCTAAAAATGGCCCACCATTTTGAACCTTATTGCTTTGTAATAAAGTTCAAAACCTGTGCAAAATAATCAATCATCTGTTGATGGCCCCACAGCGGAGCGAGCGACTGTAATTTGAACTTGAAAAGGGATCGGGACATGCCGAGATACAAAATCCAGCTTCTGGCTTAACATGGCCTATCATTTCTCTGCCACCCCGTATGGGAAAAGGCGTGACGCTATGTATTTTCTTTTGGTGATTGGTATCGGGAAAAGAGCTTGCTTATTTTTATTAATATTTTCTTAGGTACTTTGGAACGCACTTCCTTGCACTAAAGAGACTGTCCCACTCTCTTCTCTTAAACGTATTAAAGAACACTACCTCTTTCTTTCGTTAAAGTTATTGTATTTATATTATTATATGTAAAGTATGTAGTATATCGGTATTTATTTAGTATTTACTGTCTGTATTTTATAACTGTTTATTTTATTCTTAGGCATTTTAGTTATACCAGTTATTGTGCACCTACCCTTTTATGATACTATTTCATATTATATATCTACACACGTATCATAAACCCTCTTTATTGCGTCCAAAAACCGCGTTACGATCAGCATAATGTTATACTACTTGGTAAAATTCATTTCTTATCTGAATATTGGAACACTATAACCACAATTTATCAATTTTCAACAAATTATGACATTCAAATTGCGAACGCCGACGCCCGCCTGCGTGCCGCTACTAGTTTGTCTGTGAAGTTGGCACTACTGAACATGCTAAACAAGTGCAGATAATTATCAATGCCATCATGCCAGTCAAACATGCGGTTCCTGAAAACATCAAAGAGAGCTTATGATATGTGTGTAGATAAACTAGTGTATGTAACTGTACATAATTGGGCATTATGTATCAGTGACATAAACTACTATTTAGAGTTAAGTTCGCCTTTGCAAATGGATTTTCTTTTAATGTAACTGCTGAAATAATGGTGTGGAATAAAGAATTATTAATTATGAATTTTCTGATCCGTTTTTTAAAGCCATTTATTCTTATCTCTAAGTAGGTCAAATTAAGATGTTTTTGGTTTTTGATCATATCAACCTTATTAGTCTAAATAAATTGACCGTTAGTAAAAATGTATGGAGGGATAAAAATAAAGTTGCACTGATATAAGTCGTTGCAGTGACAGTTGGTCAGAATAATGTTAAAAATAATGATTACTATTGACTACAAGTTTTTGCTACATTTAAAAGATAAAAAACTGTTTTGCTAAATGATCGTAATGTAACACACCGCATACTTTTCTTCGATTGAACAAAATATCTTAAAATTCGAATCTATTATCAATGTAATCCCGAAATCTAGTTTTTTTTTTCAAACGAGCTGCCTTTTGATTGCTCGGTCTGTCAATCTGAAAGGGGTTCTGATATAAATTCCCAGACGCCAGAATAATATAATAAGCCTACTTAAACGTGGCAACATAATAAAAAAAAACTAACAGTTTTTTTTTTTTTTCAGATTTTTGACGGATGACATTTAAAAAGAAATTACTGAAGACTTGTTACCAGGAAAAGTAAAACAATACAAATAATTGTATCTAATTTTAAGACTATACCTAAATTATAATGCTCCCATCTTTTATTAATTTCCCAAACATATCTAGTCTTTTGTCACAGTTTTAAAACTTTAAGTTATTGATTTCACCGCTTAAAATATTATACGTACAGTTTGATTGTGAGATTCCGACGGCGTCAAAACTAACTAACTTAACTAAATTGACAGCTTGAATTCGACAGCTCTTGTGTGACAGGTTCTCCGCTATCCGCTGTCTGTCTGTCAGTCAGCGGGCAGTATCTCAAGAACCGTAATAGTGTATTTCTGTTGCCCTACATCAACAAGAAACAACACGCAATAAAAAAAAAGTTGGTGAGATACAAGAGGCTTGTTTTTTGGATGTTATCGGAACCCTTCGTGTGCGAGACCGACTCGCACTTGACCTTTTCTATCAGTTCAGTTGGGGCGCTTCTGGAATCGATCTTATAACTATGTTATTAAAATTATGCGTACGTAATGTAAGTATTCAATAAGACGTTTGTAAATAAAATAAAGAGTACTTAATACTAATAAAATGTAGAATGTAAATAGATAATACCTTAACACCTTTATAAGCCCAAAAATATGTACCTAAAGTAGAAGTACATTGTACATTATAAAGAATCAATTGGAATATTCAGTTAAAAGATACTAAAGAATAATCCGAGGTTTGACTAATTAGTTAAAATAGTTTAATGAACTGTAAAAACGTTTACCTATTTAGAATGAAAATTCTGACTTGGTACAGTGATCGGAATAATATTTGTTAGATAAGCCTAATAATAATAATGATTATTTGGAGAATGGGAAATTGAAAATAACCTACATTTTGTACCTTATTCCGATCATTGGTTATTTTATTACAGAACTCTGATATGATGACATGACATTAAGTCGAAACCAGCATTACATAATGATGTTGCTTTAAATACACGTGTATGTATGTTCTATTTATTTGCTGAGTTAAATATACCACATTTAAAAAAGTAGTTTTTGCAACAATGATTGACCATTTTTTTTGGCCATTGGCATAGTTTTTTTCGTCTAGTTTAATTAAACATAGGAATAAATAAGTAATATAGTAAATAATAGAATGGAACAAATCTAAAATTGTACTTAAAATAATAAATAAAAGTTATATGAAATAACGAGTTCTCTTCATTATCGTATACTTACCTACAGAGCCCGGAGGCGTATTCTGAAGAGTCCGTGAGGTACAACCACAGAGCATTGAATATTAGAGAGAGGGCAAGCCGCCACGTACCGGCTGACCGTTGTATGCCCAGTGTGCATACAGTGCATTCATTTGCTCTCAGCGAGAATTCCCGAGTGCACGCGCCTATCGCCATAGAAAACTGACAACACTTAGCTTTATTTTCTATAATGCCGGCCTGTGCATGTGAAAATCGCAGTGATTTGACCAATTTCCATAACAAGGGTATAACATTTCACAGGTAAATACTGAAAATACAATATTTCTTCAATAAAACAACACGATTAACGAAATATTCCGTCTCTCTCATACTCATTAGAGTTACCTACTAGCGAGAGAGAGAGGAAATAAATTTAATGTCCATGACGATGTGTGCATGATTTACGAAACAATGTGCGCCTCATGCGCACGTATACAGCCACGTAACTGCTTTGACTGTGTTTACCAATACGAGAGTAGGGATAAATGTGTAAGTGGTTATTATGTGTGCGTGTTCGTTGTGTTTATTAAATGATACGTTGTGTGCGTGAATTCAGCTTGCGACAATCGGTTTGTTGAGATATCTATGTTGAGATATCTGTGGGTACAACGTTGAGCCGCTTTGTGCCCCATGGGCTTATCGAGCGATTCGAATCGCTCGATAAGCCAGGGCGCTACAGCGCGACGCTGCGTTGTACCACACGGGGTTTTTCAGCGCTTACATTGACGGTGGGGTACAACGTGACCCATGCACTAGGCGTGAAAGCAAAAGCGGATTAGCGCACCAAGCCATTGCGGTGCGACGCTGACGAAAAACTGGTTCAGTGAAAATAAAGTTTGTACCTAGCTAGCAACATAGCTTCTGGTCGAAAGTAAATGCCAAATAAGCAACCAATACGGTTCTGTGAAATTACATGGTGTCGCCTCGCTCGGCTCCTAGTACACACGACAAAGAAGATCGGTTTGCAGGGCACACAAACACCAGTCTTTGTGTGCGTAACGTTGCCAATAGCTACGATTAGCAATGCACACTAACACAGTATTCGTGTTAATGTCGCGTCTGTGTGCGTTTTTCTGATCCCATACATTCATTGATTATGACGCAAGTTTTCACAGCTTTATGCAAAGTAGTCGATAGCCTAGTGGATTAGGTGCTAGAATTACGATATGTAGATAAAGGTTCGATCCCTCAAAGGAAATTATTTTTTAGAAGCTACGAGTATTATTAAATTCACATAGCATCGAATATAAATTGATTACAATTGTTTAACCAAACTAGAGTTCGAAGAGTTGTAAACTTGCCCGGTAAAAAGGCCATAGTCTACCTTCTTTATTTAAAATGTAACAGCTACCCTCTTTAAAATTGTTTTGCGTCTGCGCGCTCTCAGCATTAGTTGTATTGCATTTCGTTCCTTGTAAATTGTGATTGAGATTTGTTATCTATCATGGAAAGTCATCTATCCACTTTTAAAAAGGCGGAAATCATTGTTTTGTATGAACAAAACATTTCAATTAGCGAGATAGCACGACGTTTAATGATATCGGTGAGTTATGCATATAAAAAATAAATTTGAAGGTTTTTTATAAATTATGATTATAATTATACCTTGTGTTACTACTTCATTGTATTTTTTTCTTATTTTACAGAGAAGAACAGTGCAACTGTGGGTTCATAGGTATGCAGATTCTGGACATGTTGAAAGTCGTCGACCAGGCCCACAGCCTGTAGCCTACACAGCTGCATCTGATCGCCATCGCGACATCATTGCAGCGCATAACAGCAATCCGTTTGCCAGCACCCGGTCTACGGCGACACTTCATAATGTAACACTACAAACAGTTCGCAATCACTTACGAGCTGATGGTTTAAGATGTCGGAGACCAGCGAAGAAGATTATGATGTCTAATGAGCATCGTGAAGACAGAGTGCGGTTTGCCCGTGAATATTTGGACTTTGATTGGTGTAATAATGTTGTTGTTTTTAGTGATGAAAAGACTTTTAGATCAGACAAGGATGGGCGTAAAATACTGTGGAGAAGAAATAATGAACGATATAGTTTAGCAAACATTCTACCGTGCAGGTGTAGTGGCCGTATTACTTTGGGATATTGGGGATGGATGTCGTCGATGGGCCCCGGTGAATTAGTGCAAGTGAGTGCTCGCAACACTGCTCAAGGATACTTGGATATTTTACAGAACGTCATGTTACCAACCGTACGAACTGTATATCCGGATGAGCATATATACTTTGTCCATGACAATTGCGCTGTGCATCGCGCCCATATTGTGCAAGAATGGTTTAACAAGCAAGAATCCTTGACAGTTATTGACTGGCCTTCTAAAAGCCCTGATTTAAACCCCATCGAAAATCTATGGGGACATATGGTGCTCAATTGGGATCCATCGAATGTGAGATCTAGGTCTAATTTAGATGAAGTTGTTACTTCAACCTGGGAGATAATGCGAGGCACTGACATGTGTTGGAATATGGTCACTGGCATGAGAAGTAGACTACAACAAATAATAGTAAGAGAAGGAGCTCCACTAAGATATTAAATAAAACATAACCATTAATATGTGAAAGCTTTGTGTTATCATAAGATAAGGTGATTTATATGTCTATGATGTTATTGCTACTTCAGGTTAGAAGTTATCACATAATTTCTAATTGCTTAGCATGTTGATTCATAGCTTATATATCATCAACTGCGACATCTGTCCTTGTCTGACTAAAACTAAAATAAGTAAATTAAGTGTAGTTTATTATAACAAACTAGTAATAAATTATTATTAGGACGAAATATAATTTTGTTTTATTATGAAAAAAATAAGGCTGGTTTCACCACATGCTGATAAAGCCTATCTGTCAAATAACGCCATACAAAAATCTAAGTTTAACTGGCAGATAGGCTTCATCAGCAGTGGTGAAACCGGCCCTTAATCTAGAATAAATATTTGGTCTGATCAATAATAATTAAAAAAAAGTATCTAAAAAAAAACATCACCATGCTTTTTCCCTCCTTGATAGAGGATCGAACTCAATACCTCAAAGTCATTAGTCTGGCATCTAACCCGTTGGGCTATCGTCCACTCTGTAGGAAGCGGTAAAAACTAGTCTTATATTCAACGAAGACACATAGTGATTGTATGCTCAGACAGTATTATAATATCTGTGACTGTGCTGTGACGACCAATGTAACGCACACACATTCAAGTCAGCGATTCGTGTCGCAACGTTACGCACACAAAGAGTGGCATTTGTGTGCCCTGCAAACCGAACTTCTTTGCCGATTGTACATAAAGTTGAGACCTAACATAACCTAACTTTAGTATTTGGAAAGAAAGTGACCTATAGCAACCAATTTGGCCCTAAATTCTAGTATAAACTGCGCGGTGAAGTTGGGGGTAGGGCACAAAACAAGAACTAGCATTTTGCCAGAGGCAATTATAAGGAGAACGACATCTTCGGGAGTAAAGTAAAAGGCTTGAGATGCGCGCAAATACGAGACTATACTAGACTACTTTATTATAGGGAATACTAGCTTATATACTAGGTTGGTACATGTTATTAATGACGTGCATAAGACATAGTGCGTGATGAATATAAATATACCTTATCTGTGACGGTCGTCAACTTATCTTAACATTACGTGAAAATATTACTAACATAGTCGACCGGCACAAACATGTATTTTTGGCCGAAACTTGATCTCCAAGAAGCATACATACATTGAATTACTATAATTAGGAAATACATAGGCGCGTTGTAGCGCTCCCGTTTTTTAACTATAAGCTAATTCACGGAGAGCCCGAGGGACACAACGCCGCAGGCGCTTTACCCCACGGGCTGTTCAGACGATCAATTGCCAATGTGATCGCAGCAATACCCCGTGTGGTACCACGCAGCGTCTTGCTGTAGCGCTCTGGCTTTTCGAGCGGTTCGAAATTCTGAAATGCCCGTGGGGCACAATGCTGCCCAGCGTTGTAGCCCACGGGTTTTTCAAAAGACGCGTCACGGAGCGGTTATAATTTCGAGGGTAGGTATTGTAAAAGGTCTCGGTAAGATGTTTAAAGCAAACTTAGTAATATAATCCAGACATTTCGGTTCCTGTTTGTGTTTTTAGGTCACTCTAAGAGAGGTCCCGGGTTCGCATCCTGGCTGGGAGGTAGAAAAAATCAGACCCCAAGTCTTGGATGTTACATGTTTGTGACGTCGCTGTTTCTGGTTCCCACGGTATCCTAGTGTGGGGCCAGAACCAATGTATGTGTCGGTATGTAAATGTTATGTTCATGGCAAATCAAATTAGACTTATTTAGATCTATACATTTTCGAAACATCATCTTCCGGGCCTCTCCATGTGACTATACACAGGTGACTTTTAGAAAGCTGACCACTTTTAGGGAGTGATGGTACTTATTTAATATTATCATTTTTTTTTATAAACTTATATTCCTGAGTGATTTGTTTTCGTAGGCAATCCATTAAAAAAATGCGATCAGCTGCTAAAACTCCGATGTCACAACGCAGCTGTCAAATGAAGTCACCCTATTGTCACAAAGTAGACTTGCGTAGCTTGCGAGCGACAGATCTTTTGATCGATCCCACAGACGAACTGAGCGACCCAGCTCACTGCCCACAACGCTCACACGCTCGGCAGCTCACTTCAAGATCTATCGATTGTTAGGACCTACCGTGTCGAATGTCGCTTACTAGATAGATGGCAGACTCGGACGGACGGAAGCCGAGTTTAGCCGAGCGCTCGCGAGCACGGAGTGAGAGCGTGGACTTTATATTGTTCGAGTTGGAGTTTTTTTATAGGTTTGGTTCGAATAGTAATACAATATGAATATGTCGACTGGTGTGTCATTGACTGAAATTAACGTTTCCTAGGTTTACATCACTACATAGTATAAAACAAAGTCGCCTCCCGCTTCCTGTCCCTATATATGCTTAAATCTTTAAAACAACGCAACGGCTTTTATTGCGGTTTTCTTTAATAGATAGAGTAATTCAATAGAAAGGTTTTTATGTATAATACATGCATAATATAGTAGAGAGACACAGATAATTGCTAAATGTCGTAAATAAACACATTATTTTGCGCTTACATTGCAAACGCTGGCTGAACCCTACGAGATAGATCAAAATAATGTACTACAGTAATGTAGACCTTAAAAAGGTCTACAAAAAAGTCTACGATGGTAGGTATATGTCTACCTCTAAGGGATAACCCACAATAACCATTGGTATCCTTTACTTTTTACGCTTATTTACGAAGCGATTTTAAGCGATACAGCATTAATCCTTATCCAAATAAGTGTCTTAAACATATTGTGCATTTTATATATATCAATATGGTACTTTGAAGCATGTAATTTAAAGATATTACAGATTCTAAATGCATACGTAGAGGTTGCGGCGCGTCGGTGGTAGGTACCGGCTGGGTGGCCGGCGGCGGCGCGTACCTATAAATAGCGCGTCGTAAGCCGCGCTCCGTCCATTTGAGGCGGGGACTACCTGTCCCGCCCACTCCCAAGGCAAAGTTTTGAAGGACAAAGAGTCTAAAAACGACAAGATCAAGCCAAAAAAAAAAAAAAAGCTCCGTCCATAGTAATTTATGATACAACAGCGATCGCACGCATTTATCGGAGCTCTCTAGCGAGTAAAATTACAATTATTACTTAATAAAAACGTGCTTTTCAGCGCGACAATTTTGTTCCTACTTTAGTCGGTATTAAGGTTAATTTTTAAACCGCACTTATAGTAAGTACATTAGGTTAGGGCAGACATTAATCGTAGTTTATGGTACGGTATTCAAGTTTAAAAAATAAATAAATAGAAAAGGTATCGTTTGTTTTTGATAAATAATTGTTGATTATCTTTTGTTACGAATAGCAAGTAAAATATTAATACTAATTGCCATATTATTATATTATACGTGTACTTAGGTTAGATAGGATTAGATAAAACTTCAAATTAGAGTTAAGGAAATTTAGTATTAGGGCAAGTATTTTTAATTATCGAAAATACGTTTAAAAATAACTTAATAGAATAGGTATCTTTTGTTGTTCATAATTGATGAATAACTTTTGTTTTTGGTCGAGCGAATAGTTAGTAAAATATTTTGTTATTAGTATATACTGCGTTAATTTTGTACAGAAATTAGAAAGTCATGTCTGAAAGACGTCGTCGTTCGAACCTAGGTCGTAGTACAGTGAATGCCAGAAGAGCACGTTCAGCAAGAGATAAAGAATCGTCCACAGAACGCGAGGCTCGCCTCAGCCAGCTTCGGGATATATATAGAGCTGAGAGAGAAAGAGAATCCTCAATAGAGCGTGAAGCTCGCCGCAGCCAGGATCGGGATAGACATAGAGTTCGGAGAGCCAAAGAATCGTCTGTAGAGCATGAGGCTCGCCTCAGCCAGGATAGGGATAGATATCGAATACAGAAAGCTAGAGAATTGTCCGCACAGACACATAGTAACACCGAACAAAATGAACAACCGAGCAGCCACATATCTTCATGGGTAATTAAAGAAAATTCTGCCATGAATTACGATCCTTCGATTCCTTACAAGGACGATCGTGTAGTATCAATAGGTACCATGTCAGTAGTGTGCGAACATTGCTTGGCATTAAAATTCAAGGATGAATCGAAAGGCATGTGTTGCTTACAAGGAAAAGTAAAATCAGAAGAAATTCTTCCTCCACCTGAACCACTTCACTCTCTTCTTGCGGGTGATCATCCGAAATCCAAACAATTCATGCGCAATATACGCCGTTATAATAACGCATTTCAAATGACCTCTTTCAAGAGTAAGCAAGTCGTTGAGCGTGGCTTTATGCCTACATTTAAAATTCAAGGGCAAGTGTATCACTTAGCTGGGAGCTTGCTACCACTTCGACCCGATGATCACAAATTTCTGCAAATTTATTTTATTGCAGATCCAGATACACAAGCATCAGCGCGGTGTTCAAGTGTCGCACAACCAATTGATAGAGATTTGATCAGATCTCTCCAAGATATGTTACATTCTCATAACCGCTACATACAGTCTTTTAAAACTGCGATCGAGAGTGTTCCAGTAGATACTCCTGACTTTAATGTCGTAATCCATGCAAATAAAGTCCCTGTTGGAGAACACAGAGGACGATATAATGCACCTTCCACGAGTGAAGTTGCAGTGGTGATAACTGGACAGCAATTTGACAAAAGAGATATTGTGTTGCAGAGACGTAATGATAATTTGAAAAAAAAAACAGAGTTACACAGATCTTATGACAGCTTACAATATCCTTTCCTTTGATGCTATGTCGTGGAGAAGATGGTTATACCATCAATGTTTCTCAAGTCGACCCAATCAGTGGTGCAGCTCTGCATAAAACAGTGTCATGTATGAACTACTATTGCTACCGTATAATGACAAGACGTAACAATTTCAACCCTTTGCTTAGGTATGGAATGTTAACAAACCAATACTTGGTCGATCAATATGCGAAAATTGAATCTGAGAGATTAGCCTACATCCGCAATAATCAAACTAAATTGAGAGCAGAAAATTACGTTCACCTTCAGGATGCTTTACAGGCGAATGAACACAGCAACGGCATTGGACAGTTGGTTATACTACCTTCATCATTCACAGGTGGACCTCGATATTTACACGAAAAATCACAGGACGCAATGACTTACGTCAGACATTACGGTAAACCTGATTTATTCATAACTGCAACATGTAACCCTAATTGGCCAGAAATCAAAGAAAATATTAACACCAATTTAACTCCACAAGACAGATACGATATAATTAACAGAGTCTTCCATTTAAAAGTACAGAAACTCATGCACCTCATTAACAAGTCTCATATATTCGGTCCGCCGCGCTGTCATATGTACACTATAGAATGGCAGAAACGTGGTTTGCCACATGTACATCTGCTGGTGTGGTTAGTGAACAAAATTAGACCCAATCAAATTGACAGCGTTATTGCAGCTGAATTACCGGTTAAAGAAGAAGATCCTGTCCTGTTCGAAATCGTAAAGAAACACATGGTACACGGCCCTTGCGGGACTTTAAACCCTAATTCTCCGTGTATGCGAGATTCCAAATGCAGCAAAAAATTTCCGAAGTCGTTCCAAACTCAAACATCTACTAGCGATGACGGATATCCCAAATATCGTCGACGATCACCAGAACAGGGTGGGCAAAGAGCCACCGTCCTAAACCATGATATTGATAACCGATGGATCGTTCCCTATAACCCGCTACTTTTGAAAAATTTTGATGCCCACATCAACGTAGAGTTGTGCAGTTCAATAAAGTCAATCCAATATGTTACTAAATATATTAATAAAGGTAGCGATCAAGCCACTTTCAGCATACAATCACCAAATGAAGTGGAAACATATCAGTCTGGACGTTACATCTGCAGCTCTGAAGCAGTATGGAGGATTTTATCATTCAAAGTGCACGACCGTGCTCCCACTATTGTCCACCTTGCAGTTCATTTAGAAAATGGACAAAGAGTATATTTCACTGAGAACAATATACAAGAAGTTGTTAATAACCCGCGGGACACAACATTAACAGCATTCTTGAAGTTATGTGCTCAAGATGATTTCGCGAAAACACTGACATATGACAGAGTTCCAAGTTACTATACATGGAACCAGAGTTCTAAAACCTTTCAACGGCGAAAACAAGGTACTGCGGTCGATGGTTTCCCTGGAGTAAAAAAAAACGGATGCTCTTGGCAGAGTCTACGTGATTCATCCCAACAACAGCGAATGCTTTTATCTGAGAATGTTACTGCATGTTGTCAAAGGCCCGACATCCTTTGCACATCTGAGAACTGTACACGGTGTTATTTATAATACTTATCAAACAGCATGCAAAGCTATGGGGCTCTTGGAAGACGATTCTCATTGGGAAAACACATTATCAGAAGCAGCTATTTGCAGTTCAGCTCCGTCATTAAGATATTTATTTGCCATTATAGTAGCATTTTGTCAAGTAACTGATTCTGTTACTCTATGGAATAAATTTCAAGAAAATATGGCCAGTGATATTCTAATTCAGCGCCGACGGCGAGAGTTAGTTTCAGATGATGTACAATATGATCAAAACATATTTGACGAAGCATTATTTGAATTGAACAAAGTAGTGCAATTACTTTCGGGTAAATCGATCAAGGATTTTGGGCTGCCGATGCCAGCTAATACTACTAACTCAGATTTAACGAATAGTGCCGAATACACCAGAGAAACATCATACGATCAATCGAGACTTTTACAAAATATAGCTCAAGATGAGCCACGATTAAACACCGACCAGAAAAAAGTATTAACTACATTACTATCATCAATTGATAACAACGAAGGAAAAATATTTTTCCTTGATGCCCCAGGTGGTACGGGAAAAACATTTTTAATCAATTTGCTTTTAACAAAAGTGAGATCTACCGGAAAAATTGCATTAGCTGTCGCGTCATCCGGCATTGCCGCTACGCTATTAGAAGGAGGCCGAACCGCACACTCTACATTCAAGGTCCCGCTGAAAATCGCCACCGATGATAATAGCAGCGTCTGTAGTGTTTCTAAACAGAGCAATACAGGAAAATTGATGTGTAACTGCTCATTGATAGTCTGGGACGAAGCCACAATGTCAAACAAGACGTCTGTGGAAGCACTGGATAGGACAATGCGCGATTTGCGCAGCAAAAATTCACTTATGGGTGGATGTACAATTCTGTTCTCTGGAGACTTTCGTCAAATCCTACCAGTTGTGACTCGAGGAACACGTGCTGACGAAATAAACGCTTCCCTGAAAAGATCCAACCTTTGGCCACACGTCAATAAATTAGAGCTTAAAACTAACATGAGGGTTTCATTATCTTCACGTGAGAACAGGCTTTTTTCAGAGATGCTGCTAAAAGTTGGCAATGGAGAGTTAACACAAAGTAATGGAAGGATTAACCTAGAAAACCTTTGTGTTTTGATAGACAACATCCAAGAATTGGTCAACAATGTCTATCCCGACATGGATAACCTAAGTTGTAAGACTATATCTTGGTTTAAAGAAAGAGCGATTCTGTCACCAACTAACGAACAAGTAGACAAGGTAAATAACTTGATTCTTTCCAAGATTGATGCGCCGACGCAAATATACTACTCGGTCGATACTGTACTCGATTTGGAAGAAGCTGTTCTTTTTCCTACAGAATTTCTTAATTCTTTAAACCCATCTGGACTCCCTCCTCATAAAATGGTATTGAAATTAGGTTGTCCTGTTATTTCATTAAGAAACCTGAATCCACCTAAACTTTGTAATGGCACGCGTTTGCTGGTAAAATCACTAAAAACTTTCTTATTAGAGTGCACAATACTAACCGGATGTGGTACTGGAGAAGATGTATTGATTCCCCGAATTCCTTTAGTACCATCGGATTTACCGTTCCAATTTAAACGCCTATAATTTCCGGTAAAGATATCTTTTGCAATGACCATTAATAAATCGCAGGGTCAAACTTTCAAAGTTGCAGGCTTAGATTTGAGCGTTGAGTGTTTTTCACATGGCCAATTATATGTCGCTCTTTCAAGAGTTACCTCGAAAGAAAACATGTTTGTATTGTCTAATGACAAACAAGCTGTGAACGTTGTATATAGAGACATTCTGTAGTATATAGTATCAGTATTGCACCCGTGCGAAGCCGGGGCGGGTCGCTAGTACTATATAATATACAACACAGGTGTTTAAATTTTATGCGCACTATGCGCAATTTTACGTTTTTGTAAGTCCTAAGCGGAGGTATAATGCAAAAAGGGTGATCTAATGGTTTTCAAGTCAAGTACAAAAACATACTCTGAGCTGCCTCCAGTCTACCTTAGTAATTCTCCTCCGAAAAGTTCAAGTACCGGGCCACTGGGTCACAGTTGACCTCAAAGATGTCTGTGACATTGAAAGGGAACGTAGGGCGCTGGCTGTTCGCTGTAACATATTGGCTTGCAGGTTCGCTCGTTGTAGTAAGGAAGCAAAATTAACATTGTTAAGGGCATACGCCAGTCTTACTACACGTGCAGCCTGTGGGTCAACTATACGCAGGAGGCATACAGCGCCCTGCGTGTCCAGTATAACAAGGCTTTTTGGGGTGGTGATGGGGCTGCCTCGGTACTGCAGCGCCCCCGGCATGTTCGCGGAGGCAGGGTCGACGGCTTTGCCGCCTCGCTGTTAGCACGCGTACGCGGTAACTCCAACTCCATTCTTCGCACGTTGGCTGGACGGTGGAACTCGCCGCTGTTGGCACACTGGGCGAGACTCCATACGGGTGTTCTGATGGCGGGGAGTCCTTCCTCCCCTGCTGTGATAGTGTATGTGAGGGTGTGGGTGTCTGGTTGTAAGTGTGACTCTGTGTGTCTGATAGAGAAAATGGTTTTAAATTTTTGACACTTAACTATATATTTTTTTTTATCATCAGGTATTATTATTTTCAATTGTAATTGAAATGTAATTAACTCTAAGGGCTTACGCCTGCAATAAACGTTTATTATTATTATTAACCCCTCCACAGTGGAAGCTATTTTGTAAATTTATCCATGTCTGTGGAGCCAGGAGATGGTTCCTCTCACAGGCAGGGAGGGGTTTTAGCGCGCCGATGTTTTATTGAATTTCTCCGATTATAATTAGAATTCGGGTTGTTACTTATTAGAATGGTATTTTTATACAATAAGTACTTTATCTTATTCTTCCAATGCATCCTTTCTTATTGCAACTAAAATGTGTAATTCAATTTGCAGTACCCTAACTTGTACCTACTTGATTAACTGAAATATTTTATAAATAAAGCAATAGTTAGTCATAGAGTGTGGGTTTGATTTAGCGGTATAATTAACTCAAACTATAATAAACTCAAATACAGATTGTCTTAAAACTTTTTTATTTTACACAATCCTTATTAAGTGGTATAAAAAATTGGGAAATATTAAACTGCACATCAATAATTCTGATTTGAACAGCAAATATAGCAATTTTACCTGAAAATAAAATTGTTATTATACATACTTTCCTGGCTTTAAGCCTAATATTGAGAGTAGCATACTTGACTTCCTTTCCGGTGCGACGAAATTAGCCCCAAATAGCTCACTTCCTGTTTAAAATTCCTAAAATACATGTCATATCCGTTTTGAACCTCAGCAACATTGCGCGCGTAAAGTTTCAGAAATGGCGGCAATTGTAGCCAGCGTTATTGTGCGCGCTCAATTTTCAGGTCATTGGCAACTCAATAAAGAGCTGATCGTGTCTAAGAATGTATCACGATCATGCAATGCACAGTAATGTGCACAGCAGGCAGCGATTTACCTAGGCTTAAAGCCAGGTAAGTATGTATAATAACAATTTTATTTTTAGGTAAAATTGCTATATTATACCTGACGTTACCTGGCTTTAAGCCTAATATTGAGTAGTGTTTGGTATCGACTGCTGAGTTAAAAACGCCAATGTGATATGACTAGGAGTTCATTTATGGAAACCTTATATAAATTATGATACTGAATGTGTATGCATCATCGTGTACGTGATGCAAAGATAGGCTGCGCAAATGCAACTCAAAAATAAGGCAAATAGATAGAAACAAACACAGACTTAAGAAAGGTCTGATGAAGTCATCTTTTGAGGCCAGCCGAGTTTTGGGCTGGCTAGGTTAGACTTGGTTAGTTAGTTTCTGGCTATTAAGACTCATCTGATCTATATGAATCTAAGAATATGCAAAGCTTTACAGTAGGTTTTCCCTTCAGTCAGCACTTAAGTACAAGTTCACCGAGATTGGTGCTCGGTGGTTGGCTGCTAGCTCGCCATTCACCTCGACGACTACCAAGACTGCAGTTGTGAGGTCAGGATATCAGGTCGGTCACCTGACCTACGAAACTCGGAGCTAGAGACGTAGGCGTGCAGAATCGAATACATGTGAAAATGAGATATTATAATTTGTACCTTGCACAGACAGGGCCAATCTGATTTAAACACAAAACATTGATGAAATTAGTGATTAGCAGTAGGTATAATCAAATTACAATTGCTGTATTTTGAATTGGGAGTGCGCCTCCTGGATGCATTTCCACTGATTATGTACTTCCACATATGATTGGTCTTTGCAAGACTGGCGAACAAGTCTGTAATCTGACTTTAATAATAAAGTTACTCAATTAATCTAAATACCTTTTCGTATCACTTCTGAGAAGAATAGCTAGATGTGGCTAATTCTATTACAGGAGCTAGTGTGGCTATCTGACTAAACTGAAGATGCTTCTACAGTGAGCAAGCATAGAGAAAAAGACAAGTTTACGTGTAATAAGCATATTTGTAAATGCCTACAGTGATAAAGAAGTTTAGTATCTATCGTATTCAATTATTGTTCGATTCCAAATCGATATTCGATCGATGGTTTCTGAACGGTCATTTTAATTTGACTTTAGCTGTCAATCTGGCAGTTTTAACTGACAGACGAAAGCCCTCGCAATGTAAACGCGTTTGATTAGGGTGTTGAAATTAAATCGCAGGGCATCTGGAATGTATTCGGGATTCCCTCAGGATTGTTAATATAGCTGAGTGTGCCGTGTCTCTCGAACCAGATAAAGTTCGGAATTTCGTGACCGATTTGTATTTACCAGTAGAAACATAACCTGTGTTGGACACTGTGCTACCACGCTGCCCCGCCAGTCATACCTGGTTGGCTGAAGAACCTGTCTACCAAGAAGAGCCTAGGGTGCACCCGGGCCTTGCAGAGAGACAGGAGCTTGACGGGACCGAAGCACAGACCAGGTTAGATCTACCCCACATAACTTCAGCTCGGTGAATCGCCGACGTTCATCACTTCTTGGCACCTGATCGTCACGCTACCTCGTAGCTGATGGGCCCCTACGAGGTCATTAGGTGCTGAGAAGCCTGAACACTTTGGTAGCTAGAGCGTGGCTTCCTGAGATTTGCAGCCGTCAAGGGCTCCAGGAAGGCACAATTTGGGACTATCAATCTGTAGGTATAGGCGGTTACGTAACTTGGTTGGTTCCTATATCCACATAGATTGGTAGTATTGTAAGCTATAAGTCTATTGCTGGTAGTAGACAGACAGATATTGAATTGAAATTTGCATTGAATTACCAGTTAGTCAATCTATTAGTGGTCTAGTAATGCTATTGAATGAATGTTTTGGTTAACATAGGTGGTTACATCTATTGATAGCAGGCTATTACATTGTTTTCAGTTTATAGCAATTTATAACTTGAACTAATATTGACTATCTGTGTGTGTTATAATGATAAAGGGAAACTAAATTGTTATTTACAGAATTTATGTAGATATAAAACTCGGTTCCTATTGTTTAAGAAAAACAACATTGTTTAAGTTATAGTTTAGGGTTCCCTCGTTTGGGTTATAAACTGGAGGGTCCAATAAAATTGAGTTACTGCAAATTGTGAGTAAGTATCGTTCCGATCATGTCGTTATCTGAAATCCAGAAGGGTGTTTCTAAGGAACTCAGATGGTTTTCCTCCGCACACGGTCTGATAGACCGTTTAGATAGGCATGATGTGGTATTGGAGCGGTCTATGGACGTTAAGGAACGTTACAATAGGGTGCTCGAATTGTCCGCGCAGGCGGAATCAGTTGATGTTTGTGCACCTGACAGACTGTCACGGTTGATAGGGGATGTCGACCAATGTATGAAGATGGCAGCTGCTATCACGCAGAAGGCTGCGGACATACGTAGACAGCGCGAGTCCAGCCATGATGGTGACATTGAAGCACCTCTGCCGCATCAGGGATCGGGGTCCAGGTTACCTGCCATAACTATGCCTACCTTTGACGACGTGTCCGGTGAATGGATGAGCTTCATCAATCTGTTCGACAGTTTGGTGCACATGCGATCGGACATTACCAAGTCTGTCAAGATGGCTCAGCTGGTGGCAGCATTGAGGGGTGAGCCTAGGGAGCTGGTCGCTCATTTGACAGTTACGGAGGGTAACTATGAGACGGCCAGGCAATTGTTGGTCAGACGTTACCACAACAAACGGAGGTTGGCCGATGCCCAACTGAACCGTTTGTTTAGCATCCCGGTTGTGAACAAGGTCGGGGCCATACAGACGGAGGTTTTGAACCCATTGTTGTCCGTCACCAAGGCTCTAGAGAATCTTGGACTTCCGGTTGGTGAATGGTCGTACCTACTGTTGTACATTGTACTTTCCCGCCTACCCGCTGACGTGCAGACTAGTTTCGAACAGTCTCACGGGAGGTCGGCCGAGGACCTGCCCGCCTTCTCCGACTTGGTCGGATTTTTGGAAGAGGAGGCTCGACGGGCAGAGAATTTGGGGTTGACGGTCACCCATCCTTCGGAGCCACAGAGAGCTGCCGGGAGCGCTGTGAGTAGGGGCCCTCCGACGAGGAAGGACCGCACCAACCGGCAGTCGTATGGGACTGTGAGTGAATTGACCCCACATGGTGAGACCTGCCCATGTTGTAGGCAGATTGGCCATGCTGTGGCCAATTGAAATAAGTTCGGGGAACTTAGGGTTCAGGGACGGCGCCGGATGGCCAAGCAGCGGAGCTGGTGTTTTCTGTGCCTCGGGCCACACATGGCTAGGGACTGCACGCGCACACAAATGTGAGGATATTGTGGTGGGGCCCACAACAATCTGTTGTGCATGAACCGGTCCGGCCAACAGCCACCACAGGGCCGTACCCAGGGTGACACGGCAAGGGGCCCTGAGAATTCGTTTGCGACTCGGAGCGCAATTCAGGGGCCAACGTCCCCACGTGCACAGGGCAGTACTAGGGTGCAGGGCCGCACTCAGGGTCATTACATGGGGGGCCCTGAGTTTTCGGTTGCGACTCAGCATCCGACTCAGCGGGACATTGGGTGTGTTGAGCAGGCCGTAACGGGCGGGTGGCATGGGACACCTTCGAGCTATGCGGGTGCGGTTCGGAGGCCGCCCCAAATGTCGCCCCGCTCGTCGCCTCGTCCTCGTCCGTCAGATGTGAGGTCCCCCCCGCTCATGGAGCGGCCACGGTTGAATTCACGCCCACCCCCCTTTACGGGGCGTCGTAGGGTGGCAATGGAACCGGCGCGTGGGCCATTTGTACAATGGGTCCCTCTGGCGTATAGCTGCATACCAGATCGGTTACAGGCAGAGTGGGGCCCCGGGGGCCCTCGCTAGGAATTTGCGGCCCAACAATTTGTTGCCCCCCAACCGGAGACGGTGGTGTTACCGATCGCCTCTGTGCTTGTTTGGGATTTGGCGGGCAACCCAACATACGTTCGCGCCCTATTAGATTCTGGAGCTCAGGGCTGCATTGTATCGAATGATTTAGCAAAATGGTTGGGCCTCAAGGTAAATAGGTATAATAAATCAATACGGGGCGTGGGGAATGTTACGGTTACGAATGTAGTTGGTCAATCGGTGATCACGTTCTCTCCACGTTATGACATTTTGACAAAAACATCCGTGCAAGCTTTAGTAATGACGCATGTTATGGGCAGACACCCCTTGGTGAAGTTGAATCCGGCCGTTCGATTCCTGACATCAGGACTCAAGTTGGCGGATCCCGATTTTGACACTCCAGCCCCGGTCGACCTGCTACTGGGAGCAGACGTTCTGGGTAGGTTTCTGTTGTCGGATCGGCGAGTTCTTCAGCCGGACGGGTTGATTGCTGTGGATACTAAGTTTGGTCACGTGATCATGGGTCCGGCATTGCCAATGGTTAGGCCTGCCGAGTCAGATGGCATACTTATTGGCTCAGCGTTGTCAGACGCTATCCAACGTTTCTGGGAGATAGAGGAACCTCCCACCGTTCGTCGAGTCAACGCAGACGAAGAAGAGTGCGAGTTGTTTTACCAGAATAGTACTGGTCGCCTTCGTTCTGGTCGTTTTGTAACTCGACTGCCTTTCAGGGCCGATCGACCGCCACTAGGAGAATCTAGGAAGATGGCTGAGACGAGATTGATGTCGATGGAGCGTAGGATGTCAAGGGACGCCGTATTTAAACAAAAATACGTCGATTTCATGAGGGAGTATGAGTCGTTAGGACACATGTCGGTATCGGGTGTGGACTGGAGATCTGAGGATCATTGTTTCCTTCCACACCATGCCGTCCTGCGAACCCCTACCGGCAAGATTCGAGTTGTTTTTGATGGGTCAGCACCTACCTCGAACGGGATGTCCCTGAATCAGTGTCTACATTCGGAACCCAAGTTGAGTCGTGATATTTCGGATATTCTCACGAGCTTTCGGAGACACCAGATTGTATTTGTCGCAGACATTCGGATGATGTTTAGGCAAACGGTAATTCATCCGGCTGACAAAAGGTATCAGTTGATACTTTGGCGTGAGTCCACGGCCGAGCCAGTCAAGGTCTATGAGTTAAACACGAACACGTATGGGTTACGGTCTAGCCCGTATTTGGCGATGCGTACCCTGCGGGAGTTGGCGTCGCGTGACCGTGTGAGCTATCCTAGAGCCGCCGCTATCCTGGAGCAAGATTTGTACGTCGATGACGTCTGCACAGGGGCAGCCAGTGTAGAGGAAGCTCTGGACCGACGTGACGAGCTCATTCAATTGCTGGAACGAGGCGGCTATGAACTACGCAAGTGGATGTCCAACTCCCCTGAGTTGATGGCTGGTCTCCCAGATGAGTTTCAACAAGACCCGCACGTTTTTGAGAATCCTGACAACCCTAACATGTTGTCAGTGCTTAGAATTCAGTACCGGCCCGTCCATGATGAGTTTACCTATCGGGTGGTTTTAGAAACACCGAAGGCCTGGACGAAGCGGTCAGTACTGTCAACGATTGCGAGAACGTTCGACCCGAATGGATGGATTTCTCCAGTCACCTTTGCTCTCAAATGTTTTATGCAAAGGCTATGGGCGGCTCAGTTGACCTGGGACACCCACCTCTCAGGTGATTTGTTGACTGATTGGACGCGAATGTTCACCTCGCTATCGGACATAAATAATGTATCGCTGCCGAGGAAATTGGTCCCTGCTGGGGATTACAGGGCAACCCTTCACGGGTTTTGTGATGCCTCTGAACGGGGGTTTGCGGCTGCGGTTTATTTGCGAACCGTCACCTCCACCGGGGAGGTCGACGTGCGTTTGGTTTTGGCAAAAAGCAAGGTAGCGCCTATTCGGACAAGGATGACGATTCCAAAACTGGAACTGTCCGGGGCTGCTCTTTTGACCAAACTTTTGAATCACACTCTACAGTGTTGCGTGGATCAGTGGTTTTGGAGGATACGGTGTACGCTTGGACGGACAGCCAGATTGTTTTGTGCTGGCTGAAGGCTTCGGTCCATAACTTAGAGGTTTTTGTTGCGAACCGTGTCTCCCAGATTGTGTCGTCTGAGGTCCCACTGACCTGGAGACATGTACCAGGAGAATTGAACCCGTCTGATTGTGCATCCAGGGGATGTCAGGCTCCTGAACTCGTTAGACACCATTTGTGGTGGGGACCACCCTGGCTTGCCAAGAGAGAATCGGACTGGCCCCACAGCCATGTAGTAGTATCTTCGGATCATTGCCCCAGAGCGGCCGTGCATGTTACCCAGAAGGCTGAGGACCCTGACGCCGGGTTTCTGCTGGACCGGTATAGCTCACTTGACAAGTTGATAAACGTGTCCACTTGGATTAGGAGATTCGCTCGAAATTGTCGTACTCCTCGCGATCAGCGAACGTTGAACCCTATTCTGACTCCGGCAGAGCGAAACGAGTCGCTGTTGAATTTGGTCCGGTTGGTACAGTCCTCGAAGTTTGGGGCAGAATTGGAGATTATACGAAGTGGATGTTCGAAATTGAAGGGAGCCGTCGCGCGTCTCAGCCCCTTTGTTGATTCGACCGGGTTACTTCGGGTAGGAGGAAGATTGCGCAATGTGAATCTGTCGTATTCGGCTTGTCACCCACTTCTGCTCCCCAAGGGGGGACAGTTAGTTGAATTGCTGGTGACTGATCGTCATATTAAAAACGCGCATGCCGGCTGTAACGCGTTGTTGGCCACGCTCCAGCGGGAGTTTTGGATCTTATCTACCCGCCGTGCCATACGGAACATCGTGTTTCGGTGCATGCCTTGTTATCGACTTAAGGCTGCCACGATGCAACCTCTCATGGGGGACTTGCCCCCTGATCGTGTGAATGAGGTCAGACCGTTTTCAGGTGTTGGTACGGATTTTGCAGGACCGTTTTTGGTGAATAGTTCACGATTGCGTACCGCTAAGCAATACAAGGCGTACCTATGTGTGTTTGTTTGTTTATCCACCAAGGCGGTACATCTCGAGCTCGTTGCTGATCTCTCGACAGAGGCTTTCATTGCTTGTTTGGATAGGTTTGTTTCTCGAAGGGGACTTCCAACTTTGATCCGCTCTGATAACGGCACTAACTACATAGGTGCGGAACGATACTTACGAGAGATAGTCAACTTTTTGAATGTAAATAAAGTGGATATTGGAACGGCCCTCTCCCGTCGGGGTATACAGTGGACCTTCAGCCCACCGATTTGCCCCCACTGGGGTGGGATTTTTGAGGCCCTAGTTAAGTCAGCTAAGACGCACTTGGGGCGTATAGTAGGTGAGACCGCGCTGACTTTTGAGGAGCTCGCGACATTGTTTTGTAAGATCGAGGCCGTTCTCAATTCGCGACCGTTGTGTCCGCTCAGCTCGGATCCAAATGACCTGGAGGCTCTGACCCCAGGCCATTTCTTGATAGGACAGCCACTTAACGCGTTGCCCGAGCACCCCTTCGAGGGAGTGAAATTGTATCGGTTGTCAAGGTATCAGATGTTGCAGCAGTTTACTCAGAATTTCTGGAAGCGTTGGTCGCTCGAGTATCTGCATATCTTACAACAGCGCCTTAAGTGGACTGACAAAACTAGCCCCCCTAGTGTTGGTGACCTCGTTCTGGTTAAGGATGCTAACCTACCGCCACTACGTTGGCGCAGGGGGCGCATTGTTAACTTGTTCCCTGGCAAGGACGGGACCCCCCGGTCTGCAGAGGTTCTAGTAGGAGGCTCGGTTCTAAAACGAGCGGTAGCAACGTTGTCTCGGCTGCCCGTAGATTAGGGGACAGGTGGGTGCCTGTCCGGGCGGGTGATTGTTCGATTCCAAATCGATATTCGATCGATGGTTTCTGAACGGTCATTTTAATTTGACGTTAGCTGTCAATCTGGCAGTTTTGACAATTGACAAACGAAAGCCCTCGCAATGTTAGGGTTTGATTAGGGTGTTGAAATTAAATCGCAGGGCATCTGGAATGTATTCGGGATTCCCTCAGGATTGTTAATATAGCTGAGTGTGCCGTTGTCTCTCGAACCAGATAAAGTTCGGATTTTCGTGCCCGATTTGTATTTACCAGTAGAAACATAACCTGTGTTGGACCCTGTGCTACCACGCTGGCCCGCCAGTCATACCTGGTTGGCTGAAGAACCTGTCTACCAAGAAGAGCCTAGGGTGCACCCGGGCCTTGCAGAGAGACAGGAGGTTGACGGGACCGAAGCACAGACCAGGTTAGATCTACCCCACATAACTTCAGCTCGGTGAATCGCCGACGTTCATCACTTCTTGGCACCTGATCGTCACGCTACCTCGTAGCTGATAGGCCCCTACGAGGTCATTAGGTGCTGAGAAGCCTGAACAATTATCATTGATCAGATACCTAATACAAGTATCTGAACGCGTTTTCATTATTACCCGCAGCTGTGTAGACAACATTATGTGAAACCATGTTACCTAGGACTGAACCATAAAAGTACATATGTACTTCACTGGGATAATCCGGTCATAACATTCATTAAAATAATAATGTGTAATGGATAAAAGATTTGAAAAACAGTTCACTGGTAGAAATACCAGGTTGGTGTCCTAACATAACATAGCGTCACGCCTTTTCCCATACGGGGCGGCAGAGGCACAATGGCGCCCACGCTCATTTACTAATGTATATCATGCTCAGTCCGATATTCAATACTCCATTGCTACTCACTGTATAATTATTATTCCTTTACTATGTAGGTACTATACGGAACAGATTTAGAAATATTAAGGAACTCTGCTTGTGGGCTGTATGCCGCACCGGCCACATCCAAGACACATTATGGTTAGATTACCTCGATTTCGTCAACTTGGTTAAAGCTGCCTTTGCTGTTCGCTTGGGATATGTCGAAGTAAAGCGACTATTGAGAAACAACCAAATAAATAGTGGATGTGAAAAAAAAAATATCACGATATATAATCTCAAATTTATACTAATGTCCTGAGAGACTCGAGGACTGACATCAGCTCCTTTTGGCTAATATACAGAAAAGTGAATTCTTACAGCCACTTACCTAGTGAATTATGAAGACCTGCGCGGTCCAGTGACACGTAGGTCATTTGTGAGAAGTGATGTAGATAACTTCTCTATATGGCTCCGACAATATCCTGGTGGATAACTGTCTGAATAATATTAGCAGACTATATCTTTGTATAGTGAATCTGAAAGGTGACTGCTACAATGATAACTATCTGAAGCAGTGAAGTAGGCATATTGCCGACCATATCCTGCCGGATTGATGAAAGTAGTCGGGTTGAAAATCGACGGCTCTGTTGTTAGATTGTAACGCGTTGTTATATTAGGGGTTGGAGGAAATCAACTAGGTAGGTACTCAAAGTTCTTTAAAAATATGGTTTAACATATTAAAGGTAAGTCCAACACCACAATAAGAGCAGTTTATGATTACCCTTATTCCCTTTGAGTATTGTATTATATAGATAGCCGGTCCTCCAGCCACATACCTAATGTTTAGAACTCCCTTTTAATCCATTAAAAGCAGCATCGCTAAAATGGAAATTATTGATTTCGAAGCAAAGAAAGTTACATAAAGTAATTAGTATAAATGGTATATAAAATAGTGTTGATTTTATATATGTATTTCTTTACTGGTTTAAAAAGGGTTAAGATATCACGTAAATGAGTAAAACGTTACAATAAAACTGTAAGAAAATTGTTTGCCTCCACTCTGTCCGCCTCGTTTTACCAACATCAGGCGATGTTTCTGTATGAAAATGTCGCTTTGAACCTTGCACAGATGGAAACGTTGCAGAGACTGAGTTAGATCTCAAGTTTCGCCGGGATACTAGAAATGCACGACAACCAGCCATCAGATATCTACATCTTTGCGCAAGATGTTTAATTGAACCGTCTCGCATAGACTGAGTCATTTCATACTCACACGAGCGTTTAGTAGCGATGCCCCCTTACGCGCAGGCACTACAGACATAACCGCGAACGGCTGACGTAACTGCATGTCAATGTCGCTTTAAACCTTACAGGTGGACTAAGTTGCAGATATCAGCGGTAAATCACCATCGAAGATTGATCAACAGGTCACTTCACGAGGGAATTTCAATTTCTCTGTAGCCAAGCTGCGCTGATTGGTGTACTTATGGCGCTCAGACTGGGCTGCGGCACCTACATTTGGCTGCGGCTCGTAGACGCCGCGTCATCGTTCGCCTCCTGCGTCCCCTCCGCGCACGCACCAGCCTTGCGCAGGCTGGCGGCCCGGAGCGCTCGCCGTATGCCGGCTCCGGGCGGCGGGGGCGCGTCACCGCTGCGCGCGGGCGCGGGCTAAGTGTAGCGGGCAGCCAGCAGCGCAAGGGCTCACCTTCTCTACTCGCCTTGCTCTGGAGGTCGAACTCACAAAAATGCACGCAGTCGCCGTGTCGTCGTTTGCCTCCTGCTTCCCCTCCGCGCGCGCGCCAGCCTTGCGCAGGCTGGCGGCCCGGAGCGCTCGCCGGGCTCCGGGCGGCGGGGGCGCGACACCGCTGCGCGCGGGCGCGGGCTAACAGTTGGGGAGCCCTTTGCACAAGGGCTTGCCTCCTCTGTTTGCCTTGCTCTGGAGGTCAAACTCACGAAAAATCTCCAGGTTTCACCTTCCTCGGACATAAAATCTGTAAAACTGGGATTAGTTATGGAATATCCACCGAGGGCAAAATCTTGCACGAGGTTACCATTACGCGATGGCCGTGAATGCATTGAGTATAGATTGAGTAGAGATTCACTCGTCCAACGTCAATATTTCGCAATTGATAAGAATCGATTTTATTATATTCCCCCTCGGAAGACATCTCGTTGATTGTATTACATACCTTATCCCTGTAGCCGGAATCTTCTTGGTGCTCAACAAGCCAAGACATGACCGTCGAAAATATCCCTTTTTGCGCCTCCTTCTGCTTGATCAAACCATGTGGTACTACCATGGGCGGTCACTACGTTCCCGCCAAGTATGATTGCCATCTAAGGACTTGGTGCACTCGAGTTCATTGAACTCCAGCACAGATCAATAAAAGTTTTTATCTCATGCGAACGGCAAATACCTAATCTGATTGGATTGGATTTACTTATGATTTTCTCGGCGTGAGATTCGGATGAATGCAATGTTTGTACTTTCGAGGGTAGTTACAAATAGCTACTTATAAATATCACTCCTATATCACTCCCTTTGATATTCCTAACAAATTCAATGTCAGAATTAAACATATCTTATTGCGAGATTGTGTGAGTTACTAAACATTGCATCACTCGATCTGTTTAGCATACGATCATGCATTGCCGAGATGTTACTAGCTGAAACTTGGAACGATTTTTCCAGATTACTTGTCCTTGAATTCTTTCTTACTCCCCCGAAGTCTTATCCTCCGGCTGCTCCTCCTTTCCGGAGACGTGGAAGTGAAACTGCTGTAGCGATCACTCCTCGATAATTCACTACGCGGGGCTATCTACCGCGGTTTTTATTAAACGGATTATTTTTTGCTGTTACACTGAACAATTAACACTATAACCGTAACAAAATTCCAATTATATTTCGAAAAGTATCTTGGAATATTTTCAAATTTGTTAAACGCGTGCGCACGGAAAGAAATCCAAAACGCCAATGTGACCTGAAAATTGAGCGCGCACAATAACGCTGGCTACAATTGCCGCCATTTCTGAAACTTTACGCGCGCAATGTTGCTGAGGTTCAAAACGGATATGACATGTATTTTAGTAGTTTTAACAGGAAGTGAGCTATTTGGGGCTAATTTCGTCGCACCGGAAAGGAAGTCAAGTATGCTACTCTCAATGTTAGGCTTAAAGCCAGGTAACGTCAGGTATAATATTCTGATTTTTACAGCAAATATCAGGCCCCTGAAAAAAATTGGAGAAAACAGGCATGTGCTGAACATGACGGGAAACGCTTCTAAAAAGACTAAGGGACCCTGTGTGCAATGCTATAAATTATATGGAAATAAAGGGCAAATTGTGGATGGAAAACGGAAATTTGCTAAACAAACCAACAGAATTTGTTCCATTTGCAAATTTATTATGGAGATTGTTTGAAAAGCTTAATTAAATATAGTTAATTAAACCTTGTTTCTGTTGTTTTGACATGGTTGCAAAACCATTATAAATAATACAAATAAATATTGTCTCTGCAAAAAGTGGGTTGTTTATTTTCTTTAATTACTTTTTACAAATAAGTTGTACACAGAACCCACTCGCACAGCACGTTCGTGGAGGGCAGACGAATCAGATTCCTATCCCAGGAAACGTGTTTCCTAGAGGACACACTGGCCTCGAACTAAAGGTCTACCCGTGTTTTCATAAAGAAACACGCTGCCTCAAAAGGTGGCACTACGTGTTTCCTAAAGGATCCATCCAGATGGCGCTCAACGTGTGGACGTTACAAATAAATTTTGAAGTTTATTTATATTCTAGATCAATTCGCCCATCTTTTTTTAAAAATGATTTGATAACGTCGTCATAAAAGCTTGGTGAACGTTTGAGATCTGTGAGTAGATTTTTCTCTACAGCAATCATAGAAAGTTCGGAGAGGCGATCTTGGCCCTGTGTATTCATTAAGTAACTTTGAATTCGTTTCAAAGCAGAGAATGCGCGTTCTGCCGAAGCACTCGTGGCTGGTATAGTGATCACCAAATAGGCTAACTTTAGCAATTCGGAAAATGCATCCTGTAAACCATTTTCATTGATAAAATCAACAAGCTGGAGTATACTAAAATCCTTCCATTCAGGAGAAGAATATAGGCAGGTCAACTGGTTTTTTAATGTTAGTTTATCGAAATAGTCCCCATAGTGTTCTTCTAGAGAAAAGAAATAGTCCTTTGGAAATAATTTTTTGTAGCTAAAATATTTGTTCTTATTGAATAATTGAAAAAACTGGAGTTTAAATATTTCGCTATATCTGTATTTGATTTCAGAAGACACATTTTCAATTATTTGTATAAAAATCCTTTTATATTCTGAATGAGCACATGAAATATTTCTTCTCAGCCGGGGGGCAGAATTGTTCTCCGATGCATCTGCATATATTTTATCAAATTGCAATTGGAAATCTGTGCGCAACCAGGTATGAAACTCCTTTATTTTATTCAAACATAATCCTACGTCAACTTGCGATTTTTGTACTATATTGTACAAACTATCGGTTCTTTGAAAAATGTTGTGAAAAACTTCCAAGAAAAAATTGAAATTAAATGATTTCAAGGAATTGTAAAAAATCTCTACGGACAAATTAGTATCACCATCCCACTGGTCAGGGTGGTCAGCCATTTCTGCGAACAAGCCAATAAGAATATTCTTTTGTTCGAAGACAGTGTTTACAACTCCCGTTGTGAGCGCCCAACCAGTCGCTGGAATATGGGGCAGTCTTTCGCTACAATATTTATTATAATAAGCAGTTATTTTCGCACTGCTACTGAAAAAGGTAATAAGAGCCTGAATCGCATAAAAAAATGAGCTAACTTCACCAATCCTACTGCAAGACTTAGATAACACCAAGTTTAATATATGGGCATTACACCATATATAAATAGCGTGAGGACAAAACTCTTTCACTTTTTGTTGAACGTCGTTCCTACAGCCAGACATGACGCTAGCCCCATCATAGCTTTGCGCGACAACTTTTTTTTTGCAGTCATATTTATTAATGAAGCTCATGACAATCTCGGTAAGTGCATCTGCTGTTCGACTTTCAGACACGTCAATAAACCCTAAGAATCGATCGTGTATATCATTTCCAGAGAAATATCTAAGTATCATACAACATTGTTCCCTACTGCTCACGTCTGGTGTGTCATCTATAATAACAGAAACGAATGCTGACATCTGTATTTCCGACGCTATTCTGACTTGCATTACGTCTGCCACGCTGTGTATAATGTCGTTTTGTATTTTGTTAGAACAATACCTGACACCCTGTTTATTACCCTGCTGCTGGACATGTCCCTCTAAAACAATATCGTATTTTGACAACAATGAAACGAGTTCTAGAAAATTGCCTCTATTCAATGAAGATTTGGTTTGGTCAGGACTACGAAATGGAAGCTCTTGCTGTGCCAGAAGGCACACCACATCAACCAAACGCTGAAACACTCTTCGGTTATGGTCCACGTTTAAATTGTGTTTGGTAATCTCTTCAGATAATTGCCGAGATAAAGAAGTATCCATTCGTCGGTTACCAAACTTGTGAAAAGCTATAACAGCGTGCAAATGATGCGGTGTGTTTTGATGTCTTTTTATGGCGTATGATAAATTATTTAGGTCATCATAACCTGTCGAATTCCAAACGTTTTTACCGTTGGAGAAGAAAATGCAGTACCAACAAAATAACTTGTTCAAATGAGAGCAACCGGCTACCCAGCGAGTTTTGTATACTGACCGATTAAAGTTCCTTCTTTTGCATTTAGCTGTTTGTGAAATACACAAATCAGGAGTAGGTCTTTGAGACTCAATCATATCTTTTTTTTGAATAAAGGTAATTAATTTTCCGGCGAGTAATTCCCGTACACACTTAGCATCCACACACGGGACAATATCGTCGGTATGTGTTGTTATGTGATCAACTAAATGATCTTTTCGAGTATAAGTATTTGAACACTGATTGCACAGATAAGGCTTTTCTCCAGCATGTGTTTTTATATGATCAACTAAATGTTGTTTTTGAATGTACGCCTTTGAACACTGACTGCACTGACAAGGTCTCTCACCATTATGTGTTCTTATTTGCTGAGCTAAATCATGTTTTCGACTGAACTCCTTTGAACACTTATTGTACTGAGTGCACATATATTGTTTGTCTGCAGCGTGTGACGTCACTTGTGCGCTTTGTCTCCGTCTACGCGGCTCAACGCACACATACGAGTTGTCATCACACACATTAGTGTTGTGCGGGTAGATGTTACCAGCAATGTGTCTGATAAGTTGCTGCTTCGAAGTGAACTCTCTATGACAGCGGTCACAAGTAATGTTACTTGTTGTTACGTGTGCCGCGTCTCGTCTTGATGTTTGTTTGACTTGCGCAGCAGCCTCATCTGTGGAACGAGAAACAGGACACATTTAATGGTTACTTTTGAAATGAAATGAATTTTGAAACAACGATTTATAGAGGATTAGTATCAGGCCCAATAAAAACTGGAACGGAGTATGCTCCGGAACAGAAATTGATATTGAGCTGAATTCATATTACTATGACTAAGTGGACAATCTGGCACACAGTTAATAATAATCAATATGTTAACTAAGTAAGTACGTCTAAACCGAACTCCTTTTGCGACCCACGTTTAATTATCCTTTAGTGCATTTTACGAAATTCAAATTACAATTTGACTTTGTATTTTCAATCAACAACTCAAACAAGGCATCACAACCCAAACATTGGTACTTCGAGCCATTTGGTTAGACCTCGCGCGAGATTGCAATCGGTTTGCTGGCTTCCCAGAAGCGGGACTCACCAGTTGGATTGAGAAGATGCAAACATCACCCGTTACTATCCTGTTCAAACGCTCGCTGGAGGAGGTTGTTGGCCCGTGCCAATGCCAGCTTGTTGGAAAACCGCATATATCTCACCAATTCATAAAAAAAGGCTCCCGAGATTGTGTCGAGCATTATAGACCTATTTCAAAATTAATTGCTAAGGTACTCGAACGAATCGTTAATGCCCAGCTTTATAGACTATTATAGCGAGCTTTAGTCCTTTGCAACATGGATTTTTAAAGGGTAGATCAAACTTGGCACTTATAAATGAATATGTTACCGAGCGTATGGATGATGGTGACCAGGTTGATGTCATTTATACAGACTACAGTAAAGCTTTTGATCGCATTGACCACAGTATATTGTTGAAAAAGCTTGGGATTGTTGGTATCAGAGGCAGTCTGTTTGCGTGGCTAAGCTCTTCTGTATAAAACCGTTGTCAAGCTGTAATATAGTATTATTGTTAATAAAAGTATTGTTGCAATTCCCATCACATTCCATCAACTTATTTATATTATTTAAATTAACCACTACAAACTGGCTAATAGGCAGTAGGGTAACCATACTCTTAGCTTTAAAATTTTCTTTAAAAAAAAACACTTTGATATAACAAAACTGTTGCATACCATTTCTACGTTCCAGCATGGAGTCCAAAATAACCACACGGAGAGCTGAGATCACGTTGCAGCTGTACAACGCTCTTCAAGATCTATTAGCATCCAGAGAACTCAATGCTAAATATGAGCAAGAGAGAGCTGATAGCGAGTTGGAAATTGAGAAAATCCTGAACTCAAACAAAAGTCATAGAAGTCAATTGACCCAGCTGCACAATGATTTGATGGATGCCAGCGCAGAAAGCGACAAGTTCAGCAATCTGTTACGACTCCCTCGATCAGTGCTACCGTACACATGAGTCTAGCCTTTAGAGCATATCAGCGCTTGAACAGCAATTACTTGAAGCAAACCAAATCATCCAGCAGCTGAAAGACCAAAAGACAGAGGAAGACACAGAAAAAACCTTCTCTCTGTATAATGAATTGGTCGGACAAAATCAGATCTCTAGAGTCCAACAGCCAAAACCGATCATCATCGACTTAACCTCCGATCAGATCGACACCACTGTTAAAAACAAGAAAATACATTAAAAATTTGAGGAAAATAAATAAAGCTATCATCAAGACACAGAAACGGATCCAGAAGCTTAACAATTGCCCTACACCGGAAAAATAAGAAATTTGAAGATTCAGCAAGAATGCAACAGGAAATGACAGAGGAATATCAGAATATAGTCACTGATTTAGAACTGAAAATATCGCGACTGGAGATAGAACGTCAAGATGTAGTTACCAAGTATTCATGGACAGAAAAAAAAAACAAATCATGGAATTAAACAAAATAATACTGGACAGCAATACTAATCTACGGAGAGTACTCGAGATTTCGCGACAGACACAGCACGCTCCCACCGAAGAGTTCATCACACCTGACACCGGAGATACGCCGCCAGCGGAGTCCGAGGTTGATCCTTTACATCAGCCGCGGGCCTGCCTCAGCGCGCCACGACAACCGGCGAACCCTCGCATCAAGTATACTGCGAGCGATCAGCAGCTCGCACCCAGTGACGACACCGACGCCGCCGCAGAGCCCGAGACTGACCCTTTACATCAGCCGCGGGTCTGTCCTCTCACTGCGCACATGGTGACGAGCGACCAGCAGCTCGCCCCAAGTGACGTCACCGCCGAGCTCACACGTGCGCCGCCGCCACTGACGCCGCAGCCTGCCGCTGCACACCAGCGCCAGTGCCAGGAGCCAGACAGCCCTGCAACGACGTGCACAGCGACGCCGCCGGCCGGGACCTCACACGTGACACCTCGTAGGACTGTTATGTTCTCGGACAGGCTAGGTGTAGGTATGGGACCAGCTCTTCGTGCTTGTCGCGTAGGTCCCGTAGTCAACTATTGCATGCCCGATGTCCCCTTCAAAGATATGGCCAAAAACATTTTAAACTACAAATATGAAGAGGGCACAACCGTAATATTATATGGCAACAAATATAATGATCACCAAAATATTTTTTTCCTACCCAAAATTAATAAATGAACACCAAAAGTTGCAAAAAATATCAGGACAAAATACTGCGGTAGCTTAGGTGAAGGGTAAAGGGGGTGAGCGAAGCGAAGCCCCCTTTATCCTTCGTGTTAGGTTGAACATGTAAGAACAACAAAAAATACTTAAAACATAAACTTGTAGACAGAACATAAAAAGAAGTTTGGTGATCATTTATCCAAACACAATTTGGTGGACATTTATCCATTCTGGCAGTCTCTTCGAATTTATTGGTAGTAAAATAAAGTAAATTTTTGGTAATCGTTAAAACACAAGACATATTATATATGGAGAATAGTATAGGTGTAGGGAAACAAACAATGATAAAGTTTGTTGATGCTCTCTCTAATCTAGAAGTGGGCAAGATTGTTCTATGTGCCTTCCCTTACAAAAATACAATGAATAAAAAGCAACAGCATGCTACTCATAGGTTAAATATGTATATGTATAATATGACTTAACTAACTTTAACACAAATGTATTAATTTGTAAATACATCACTGACGAAAACAGTGAGGACATCAAAGTTATTATTGATAAAATTGACACTGACGTAGTCTTTATTAGTACACGTACTAAGTAAGAAGCATGTAACTACCGACAAGGCAAACTGTACAAACGAAACTATTGTATCTTTAAACTGCCGCAACCGACAGCACAAAAGCACGGCTTAACTACTCAACAGCCGGGGGGGGGGGGGGGGGGGGATAGTTTGGGACGGATTGCGATTTTGATCCCTATGCCGTGGTAATAAAATTTAAAGCCTATAACGGAATAGTACATTTCCTACGAACCGAGAAGTTTACGGCACGAGCCGAAGGCGAGGGTTGTAGCGAGGTTCGTAAAGAAGCCTTTTCGAACGAGTTAGGAATAAAAAAATTCCGCCTGAGATCCCAAAATCAAGCGGCGAAGTTGCTATTTTGAGGTTAGAATGCGGAAAAAGTGGCGCCAGCGGTAACTGAGGGGTTATCCTCTCAGTATCCGAACGCATCAATAGCTGCAAAGTCAAAATACCGTTGGTTACCACGCGCAGCGGTGCGATGCGCGGGTGACGCTGTGTTTACAAACCGGTATTTTGGTACAATTTTAGTGCATAATGTTGGCATGCTTGGCAAGTGTAAATGCGGCATTAGTCAAACTCTACCATGAACATATTTGTCTGTGGTCTTTCGTTGAAAAAAATATTCAGACTGGAAAAAACAAAATCACTTTTTCTCGCGCGAGATTTTTGACTGATCTTTTCTGAGCTTTTATGGTGAATATTGAATTGTTTCTATAAGAACATACTAATGTTTTTATTGTTTTGAAAATTTTATCTTGTGTAGATTACGTAGGTATCAAACAACATGTATATTTCTTGATGTTTTTCTCATGTCGGCTAGATTTGTGTCGAGAGGGAACATTTTCATAGAAGTCGGTGATTCTCATGTCGGTACAAAAATAAACTATGGTCACAGTGACATTTTTTTCGCATAAACTAAGAGAGGGTTTCATTAGCTACTCAGATCTACAATTCGTATAGTTCTAAGAGTTACCATTCCAACAGAATCACTTGATACGTCAATCAAGTGCCGCGCGCGGGTGGACTCAAAATATGCCGCGGATCCTAGCTGTTTCGCGCTAGGGCGGCCCGGCCCGGTTAAGTGTTAAGAACGAAAGGATATTGTTAGTCTTTCTAGTCAAATGAATGCTGAAGACTCGTATGTTGAGATGGAAAAATATACTATTGTTAGTGTGTACAGGCGGGGCGAAGGAGATTTTGAAGTCTTTGAGACAGTGATGGAACAAGTTCTTCAACTTGCATCCAGAAACAAGTCCAAACGCATCATAGTTTGCGGCGACTTTAAGGTAGATTTACTAGACACCGCAAACCGCTCTATTCACACAAGGATCCTAGCAGTATTTAAGTCTTACAATATGTACAATGTCTTTCTGGAGCCTACAAGAATAACGGCTACCTCCGCTACTTGTCTAGATAAGGTATTCTGTGAATGTAGTATTCACGACAAACAAATAGTTAAGGCATTAAGTCAGATTGTAGTATTTGAAGAAATTAATGCTATAAAGCCCGTTAAAGTATTGTGTAGACCAGTGACTTTGAAGAAAATGCAAAAGTTTCGTAGCGGACTGGTGTCAAGTCTACCGTTAACACCTTACTGTGAAGATCCGAACACATTATATTCCAGATTCTTCAAACCTGTATCTGCGGAATTTGAAAAGTTTTTCAATCTGACTAAAGTAAGAACGGACAACAAATCAAAATTCTCTGAATGGGCAACAGAAGATTTAAGACAGAGCAGGTCCAGACTATATGAATTGTATGAGCAAAAATTCTACGATCACAGTCCTGAGTTTAACGTCTTTGTCAAAAATATTTTTAAAAAAATTAGGTAAGACTGCCACAAAGCCAAGTGCCTACATCTTAACAATAAAATCAAAGCTTCTGGCGACAAAATTAAAACTACATGGAAGGTTATTAAACAGTAACTTTGACTTTGACTTTGAATACCCATAATAACAACAGAAGCACTACCATCCGTGGTTAAATCAGTAATCGATGTGATTGCAATCACATTCAATAGTTGTATAGCAAACGGTGTTTTTCCTGAACTCATGAAAATGAGCAGATTAATACCATTTTTCAAAACCAGTAGTAAAGAAGACCCTGCCAACTTCAGACCTGTATCTGTACTGCCAGTGTTGAGCAAGGTATTTCAAAAGGTCATATAGAGCCAACTACTCTCTCACTTAAATGCATCTGGGCTACTCCACAAAAAACAGTTCGGATTCGGTTCGGAACAACAGACGCCGGAGTAGCGCTAGCTAGTAGAACACATTTATAGTGCGTGGGAAGGATCACAGGATGCGGTTGGTACTTTCTGTGATCTTTCCAAGGCTTTTGACTGTGTGGACCATCAAACTCTTTTGCTCAAACTACAACACTATGGTATCAAAGATAATGCGTTAAAATTAATGGAATCTCATCTTATGGAAAGATGTACTAAAAGTAGATTTAGGTCCTTACATATGAAATTGGCGTTTTGCATGGAAGGAACATAAAGTAGTTTTTTTTAAATATAATATATTTATTTAATAAAAGTATGTACCATTGCTATCTATACACTTTTGCCATCTCATAGGTAGTTCTTCGATCCCTTTACTAAAAAAAACATTCGGACGGGAATCAATAAAATCTTTGAAGGCGGTTTGGACTGCCCCATCGGAGTTGAATTTTTTCCCTTTCAAGAAGTTATCCAAATTTCGAAAAAAATGGTAATCTGTTGGAGCAAGGTCCGGAGAGTACGGTGGATGTCTTAGACATTGCAATTGAAGCTCCTCTAATATGGTAGCCCTCTGTTGTGCAGTGTGTGGTCTAGCGTTATCATGAAGCAGCAGTGGCCTAGAGCGATTGACCAGCCTCGGTTGTTTAATAGCTAGCTTTTCCATCATGATTTGCAGTTGCTGACAATAGACATCTGCCGTAATCGTCTGGCCAGATTTAAGAAAGCTGTAGTGAACGACACCAGCACTAGTCCACCAAACGCTCACAAGTAACTTTTTTGGAGTCAATTTTCGCTTGGGGCATGGTTTGGCTGGTTCGGCAGGGTTCAGCCATTGCGATGAGCGCTTCCGATTATCGTACAGGATCCACTTTTCATCACAGGTAATGATTCGATTTAAAATCCTTTCATTATTGTGCCGGGTGAGTAACGCAACGCAGCAGTCAACGCGCGTTTGTTGATTTGCTTCACTTAGTTCGTGAGGTACCCACCTTTCAAGCTTTTTCACCTTCCCAATTTGCTTCAAGTGGATTAAAACAGTTTTATCACTAACACCGCAGCCTGCAGCTAACTCGGACGTGGTTTGCGATGGATCCGCTTTTAAAATATGTTGTTCTCATAATCTCCCCAGTCCTGTGTCATATAATAAATAAATGTATGGAACACGGGAAGTTCCCAAATGAACTGAAAATTGCAGTTGTCAAGCCATTATTTAAAAAGGAAGACAAATACAATATGAATTTCTATCGGCCTATAGCATTAATCCCCATTCTTGCAAAAATATTTGAAAAGGTGATCTATAGAAATATATACGGTTACTTTGAAAAGCAGAATCTATTTGCGCCGGAACAAAAAGGGTTCAGAAAAAATAAGACCATAAACATGGCTATCTATGATTTTCTTATTAAGATTTTTACTAACATAGACAAAAGAAATCCAGTAGTGACTATATTCATGGACATGAGCAAGGCCTTTGATTTTGTAAGACATGACATCCTTATAAGTAAATTACAGAATTATGGAATAAGGGGGAACGGGATAGAACTTATAAAATCATACCTAAATAAAAGACAGCAAATGACACAGATAAATAAGATATGTAGGATGTCAAAAATGGAACAAACCTACACATCAAAACCTAGAGACATAGAGCAAGGAGTACCACAAGGCAGTGTGATGGGCCCATTGCTCTTCTTAGCTTACATCAACGATCTACCCAATGTTGTAGAGCATCCTATGGTGCTATTTGCCGACGACAGCACGGTTATTATACCGTGCGACGATCCAAATAAATTTGAAGATGAAATTAATAATTCTCTACATAAAATTATTTACTGGCTTGAGCAAAATAATCTTGTAGTTAACATTGGTAAAAACAAAATAATAAATTTTCAAAATAATAATAATATTACAATTAAGAATCTGGACATAACTTACTCAGGACAAAGTATTGAACAAACGGAGGTAACAAAGTTTCTGGGAATTTACATTGACCGAAATCTCAAATGGAAAACACAGATGGATAAAGTTTGTAAAAAATTGCATACATTTGCATATGCCCTATACAAACTATCAAAAACTGTATGTGAAGAAGCTGTACTGATGGCATATAATGGCTATGTGGACTCTACACTAAGATTTGGAATAATTTTTTGGGGTAACTCAGTAGGTAAAGAATCTGTATTAATTGCACAAAAAAATGTGTCAGGGCCGTATGTGGTCTTTGCCGTAGAGATAACGCTAAACAACATTTTAAGAGGCTCAATATTCTGACAGTGCCATCCCTATATATTCTTGAGGTAGCTATGTTTGTCAAGACGAACATGCATCTATACACTAAAATTAATAGCAAAAGACACCTTAACAAAATTAGTATGCCCCAACACCATACAGCATTATTTAAAAACAGTATTTTTGGTATGGCACCAAAAATATTTAATAGATTACCTGATAATATACGTAATGTCGACAATATATTGCAATTTAAAAGGGAATTACGTAAGCTTCTAATCAACAAAATATATTACTCCATATCAGATTACCTTTTTGATAATAACTTGTAAGTTTATGGTAATATTTGACAAATGTAATGTAATATGAATCCAATTGATTTTTCTGTTAAAACTATTAATATGTACATACCTACATTTGCATGAAATATTTGTATGCCCGATGGCTAGACATAGAGATACATAATATTTTTATAACACCTGAATGTACATATCCTACTACCTACCTATGTTTCACAAATAAATGATTTGATTTGATTTGATTTGATTCACAATAGCCTTCAATTCTTCATTATCAACTTTGGTCTCCGGCCGTCCACGGGGCTACTGTTCAATTCTTCATTATCAACTTTGGTCTCCGGCCGTCCACGGGGCTTGTTCTGCAGGTCGAAATTTCCACAACAAAAACGTTGGAACCATAAACGCGCTGTGTTTTCTATTGCGGCACCGTCGCCATACACAACATTAATCCTTCGAGCCGTTTCTGCAGTACTGGTGCCACGGTAGAACTCATACTCGTAAATAACGCGATATTTCAAGTTTTCCATTTTGTAAGCTGAGTGACACAAGAAAAAAGCGATTGAGGAAAAAACAAATTAATTATAATTTTAGAAACACAAATACATGAGTAAATAGCTGTATAAATTTGAATTTGGAATTCATAACCATAGAGGAGATATTTGAGATCAAAGTGGCCAGTACGGCGAAACGCCAATTTCATATGTAAGGACCTAATATAAACAGATGTAAGACCACTGGAACCCATATGAATATTGGTGTTCTATTTTAGGTCCGTTCCTTTTCTTAGTGTACGTGAATGACCTGCCGTATATGGTGGAAAAAAATACTCAGATTGTTCTATTTGATGATGACACATCTATTATTTTCAAGGTGAAAAGACAAGAAGAAATTCCAGACGACGCAAATAGAACACTCTCTCATTTATTAAGTTGGTTCAATGTAAACAACCTGTTATTAAACTCAAAGAAGTCTAAATGTATCAAATTTTGTTTGCCTAATGTACGACAGGTTGAAAGCAGTGTAAGAATAGGATCTGAAAGATTGGACCTCGTTGAGTACACAATCTTTCTTGGAATCACTATAGATTCGAAACTTCAATGGGGTCCTCACATAACTTATCTCGCACGAAGACTTTAGCTCAGCCGCTTTTGCGGTCAGACAAATCAGATATCTTATAGATGTTGAAACTGCCAGATTGGTTTACTTTAGTTATTTTTACAGTATTATTGTCTTATGGAATACTGCTCTGAGGGAGAGCAGCAGATATAAATACGATATTTGTATTACAAAAAAGAGCGATCAGGGCGATATATCAATTAAATGCTAGAGAATCATTAAGAGAAAAATTCAAAGAAATTAATTAATATACGGTTCCCTGTCAATATATATATACGAGAATATCATGCATGTAAGAAAAAACATAGCTTTATTTAAAACTGTAGGTGATAGCCATACAATTAACACTAGACATAGAAAAAGGTTAGCACTACTAATATTTAGACTAATTAAAGTAGGCACATCATTCATGGGGCACTGTATTTGATTCTACAATAAAATACCACAAGAATCATTGATGAAAAGAGGTTCAAAAACTATGTTAAAAATGAGCTGATAAGTACTTAGTTTGTCATCTAAGTATTAAGGAATACTTAGATGACAAAACTGCATGGTCCATACCATCTCTGCGCACAGAAAATCGTTGAGGGGCGGTGGATCAAGTCTATCACTCGCCGGCGAATTTCCTAAGACCGAAACCAGTAGTACCTGTTGTGAAGTCACTTTAAAAAAAAGAAAGTATGGGGGAGTTTCTTGCCGTTTCTTCTTAAACCCGAGGCCCACCTTCCAAAAAGTTGTAGTCTTTTTTTTATACAAAAAATGTACTTGTAGTTATAAGTAAGTATAATTTTGACGTTGAATAAGATAATTTATTTATTTATATTTAATAAAATATTGAATCTGAACCTGCTGTTGTACTTAATGGTTTTAGATCTTCCTGGGTAAGTATACCATCCGGTGTTCCCCAGGGATCCCTGCTTGGCCCACTACTAATCATTATATTTGTATAGGACATCGACTTAAGCTTTATTAATTCAAATTTATTACTATTTGCCGATGCTACAAAATTTTTTAGTTAACAAGGCTTCGGATGCCGTTCTTTTGAACAGCATTTAATCAGGCTTGATAACTACTGTTCGACAAACATGCTTGACCTTAATGTTGCAAAGTGTTTCTTTGTGACCTTTACGGGCTTTTCAGAATTTCGAACATCTTGAAAAGCCAGAGCGCTACAGCTGCTTTGTACCACACGGGGTTTTCAGCGGTCACATTGACGATTCATCGTCTGAATAGCCCGTGGGGTATAGCACCTGCTTTTCGTGAATTAGCTTCTGGTTAAAAAACTACAACAACGCTTTCATGTATTTCCTAATTTTAGAAATTTTAAATTTGTACTTCTTATAGATCAAGTTCGTTCTAGTGACGGCCGATTTTCCAATCCTCAGACAATCTTTATATAATTTAACGGGGATCGAAAACTTTAATTACTGGTTTAGCCTCTTGTCTTGCAAAATGGAGTACCGATAAACTGGCAAAAAGTGGGCACATTAGCCAGTTATTCAATACTCTATTTTGCGTAACAGGGGGCTAGCCCATCGCCGCAGCTATCATCGCAAACGCGGGTGGCCCCCGTAGGGAAAAGGCGTGACGCTATGTTATGTTAAAGGAAATCAATATCAGGTCTGATCCAATCTTGGACTCGAAACTACATAGATCTTAAATATTTTAAACGTTGTGATTGGCAGCGTTTGCAATGATAGCTGCGGCGATGAGCTAGCCCCGTCACGCAAAATGGGGTATTGAATAACTGGCTAAAAGTGTGCACAATTGTAACTCTGACACCCCATATATGGGAAAAGGAGTGACGCTATGTTATGTTGTTAGGTAGGTAGGTATTTGAATAATGGCTACTAAAATGCTTCGTATTGGTCTCCCGCCCTTAATTTTATAAAATCTCGTTTACCCACCCACCTAGTACATTATTTGGTTCTACCTATAGCGGCAACCGAAATAGGACATTCTGTGAAAATTGCTAATTTCTATCTAGGTATAGATAATTACGAAAATGAACCTTGTGTGATTGTTCGTAAGAGACATTATTATTGTCATTTACGCGCCAAGTTATCGTCGTTTACCGTTAAAAGAAAAAAATAGGTGCAGGAAATAGGTAGAGATAATAGTAAAATTATAGGTCGTTGTTGTTGATACGTGCATGTTGTGAAAACGTAACGCATTGGATTATAATATCGTCTCTTATCCAGTTGGTGTGGGTATTGTTAGATAATATTTTGATTAACTTATCACAATGTTTTTCGTTTTTCAGTTTCGCACGAGAAAATTTGTTCTGCACTATAGTTATCGTCAAATCTTATCAACTCAAAATCCTCATCCGAGAATAAGAACAGATAGTTTATTGTTTCGCGCATCTCTGTTAAGATACTAACAATAACTGCATAAAAACAAAATGACCACAAATCACCGGTGAGAAGTTGTGACCTTGCACCGCACATCTGCATAATTTTACTAAAATTAACATAATTTTCCTTATTGTTTCATCACTTGTTTCACCACAACAACTACTAACATTTAAACATGAAGGCATCCCTAACGCTTATATTTGCCCCTCGGGGATATGTTCGGGAACCGAACACATTTTGCTGCCGCTGTCTTAAGAGTCGCCGACCCGTTTAATAATTATTAAGTACATTTTGGGAACCAGCACAGTGTGTCGGAGGAGCTGCAGCTCGAAGTGTCTTCCTACAGATTAAATGACCGTGCTACAATTATAATGTAAGGTAGAGTGAGGCAGGACCTCGACCGCTACGCCTCAGAAAAAGTCTGTGTTTAAATGAGAAATGTCCGCATAGGGTTAGTTACCTGGGCGCTGCACGTGTCCTGCGGGTAGTGTGGAACTGACGCCGAACTCCAGTGAGCCAGGCTCCAGCTTGGTTGGTGATGGTGGGTTGTGTGTGCATGCGTGCGGCGGTATGTCGACACGGTCACGCACACATCGACGCAGCCGCGGCGGGAGACTCACCCCTGAATATAGCAGCGACGTGATATCCTGCCGAGTGACAATAGCCATTTATATCCCAGTATATCAAGCGATTCCCTAAAGTGAGGTATTTGAGGATCCAAATAAGGCTGACAGGATAGTCTCTTTTAGTAATTCAAGCTATTAAGTAATCATAGTATGAAATACTGTGTTCCTGGATCACTGTCAGAGAGCCAGGGGGCTAAGAAGCATGCTAGGAATCAATAAACTAGAAAGGTATAGTCTAAGAGCCAGGACAGGTGTTCCAGACATCCACACTAAGGTAGAGCAATTTAAATAAATTTAAAATTTAAAATACTCCCGACACTTTAAATGAAACCTTACTTCTAAAATCGATTGGAAATTTTATCAAGTCCTCGGCAAAACAAACCAAGTGCTTAAAAGATAATATCGATAAATACATCCCCGAAATACAAATGGCAAAACCTTAAGGTAATGTGCGAGACCCATTGGGTTGTTACGATTTAAGGAAATCTATAAAGCTATTGTTCATACACTAGACAAATTAATCACTGACTTTGATGTTAAAACATTGTTAAAAGCTAATTATTTTCTGAGATTAGTCATTTCTTGTGAATTTTGTTCCCATACACACTGACTCTTATCAACATGTCAATTTGATTATAAATACTATTGTTGAAGATGTTCGCCAAAATATTGATTCAAAATTTGCTGCACTTTTCAAGTTTGTTGTACACATAGGTCTACCTCTGCTCAGCGATCAATCTTTCTCATCCTGACTTGGTTTTCTGAAAGAAATCTCTTGCTAGAGATAAGCTCGCCTTTATACAATATTTTTATTTAAATCTTGTTATTTTAATTACTTGTGTGCAATAAAGAAAACAATACAAAAGATCCTGAAAAATATTTTGGAATTACGATAACAGTTCCACTCTTGGATGATGTTCAGTCAAGATTCTAAATGGCTAGTATTTAATCGCACATCAAAAATATGATTCCCACAGCAAAAAGGGATCAGCAAAAATACTTTTTGTTTTAAATATTTTATGTGTACTCAAGTTTATGTTTTAAGGATTTTTTCTTGTTCTTGCATATTCAACCTAACAAGACGGATAAAGGGGGCTTCGCCTCGCTCACCCCCTTTACCCATCACCTAAGCTGCCGCAGATATTTGCTGTGCAAATCAGTATTTTTGGTGTGCAGTTTAATATTTCCCATTCTAAAATCATACAGCCACCTCCTGGTGTCGGAATCGTCAGTGAAAAACTTAATTACTGTTTGAAACATCAGCAACTCATTTATAATGCAATTATCTATTTATTATCTAGTGAACAGTTGCAGTACCTGTACATCTGCAGTCAGAAGTGACGGCAGGAGTGTCTGATACGACTCTACTAATTGTTCACTGAAGTGAGTTGCTTGTCTCAACATGCTACAACATTCCCAGCACAGTTGTGAGGAGACAGCAAACACATCATGTACAACCTGCAAACAAAAATACTAAATTATTGTAATTCTAATCTATCCAAAAGATGCAGTTACAAGCTTTACAGATATTGCAGCCAAAGGATATACAGAAATTACAGTCCTTACCATCTTCTGGTTTAGAATGTCCGTGTAGTACTTTAGCATCTTGTCTCTGATATTGTTCAACTGGCGCCCTCCACATAGACACGACATGCATGGTTGTGTGTCCTCAGTTTCTGATAGTTCATGGTGTTTCACCTCTTCAATCTCTTGTGTAACTTCTGACAAGGAAAATTCTTGATCCATTGGTGGTATGTTGATTTGGGCAGTGGTGAGCATCTGCAGTCGGGATGGACGTGTCACTTCATTCCACTTCACATGTGAACTACTCAAGATGTTGTAACACTCTGTCACTCTCTCTCGGAAGTGAATCACTTTCTGCAGTAGTATCTTGCATTCCCAACAGACTCTCGGAGACACATTGTGGATTAGCTGGGAATATAATTCTAGAAGTTTAAAAACTATAAATACCCTTTTGAATCAATAGGTTTTGTTTTGAAGGTCAGAGTGTCGATAAGGGGGCGGAACCAGTCTTTTTTCCCTTGTCACCCCCTTATCTACACCCCAACCCCGTCTTTCCTAGTTAAAAGTGCCCATAAAAGGGTGTTAAAAACAGGATTTATCATTAATATTATGATATATATCGCGTAAAGTAGTAATAGTAGTTTATGTGACTGCTACATAAAGGAGGGCATTAATACTCGAGAGTGGGTTTATGAAACGAGCCGAAGGCGAGTTTCATAATAATATCACTCGAGAGTTTTAATGCCTAATTATGTACAGTAACATACACTAGTTTATCTACACACATATCATAAGCTCTCTTTGATGTGTTCAGGAACCGCATGTTTGACCGGCATTGTGGCTCTGCAGTTGTTTAGCTTGTTCTGTAGTACCACTTCACGCAGGCGGACGTCGGCGTTCGAAATTTGAATGTCAGTACCAACTTCACACACAAACTAGGAGCGGCCCGCAGGCAGGCGTCGGCGTTCGAAATTTGAATGTCATAATATGTAGAAAAACTACACATTATGGTCATAATGTGTAATTTTTCAGATAAGAAATGAGTTTTTACCAAGTAGTTTAACATTATGCTGGTCGTAACGTGCGGTTTTTGTACGCAGTAGAGAGGGTTTATGATACGTGTGTAGATAAAGATAATTATGGCTGCAGTTTACCTGTTGCCCCCTGTTCACAGTCATATTGTACAGGTCCAGAGCCTCGTCTTTGAGAACGTGCAAGGTTTGTCCGGCACCCAGACAAGCCATGCACAACAGTTGATGCACAATATCACATTTGCTGACCTCCCCCGCGTCGTCTAAACCTTCCATAGTATTATGGCCCATCATTATATCGCGTTAGAGACTGTATGTAGGCTAAATATTAGTAACAATCGGCATGCCACTAACTAATACTAGTATATGTATAGTATGTATATCACAGAGTACAAGTAATTGTTAGCTTGTTTATTTATCTGTGCATGCATGCACAGTAACTTTTTTTTTCAGGTGGCAAAGAGCCTTGGCTCGTTCGTTCTTGTTTTATATTGTTTTTGTTTATAAATTTGTGTAATTTTTTTATTAAATTGAAAATTAGGGAATAGAATTCATTGACAATACGGAAAAGAAAAGGAATTTGGAAAAGGCAATTTAAAATCAGTATGATAAACCATATAAAAATATATGCTCATACTTATCTTGTAAATACTAGATACTAAAGCAGTCTGCATAGAATACTTCAATTTTAATATCATGTTTTCTTAAGAATTTAATAGGTAATACATTAATAAATATTTACATCAAAATTATACAAGAGGCAGGACAATGGAACTCCGAGAGAAATTAAATCTGTATAAAGGGAGGAACAATCATATAGCGGACAAGAAAACAGCAAGTGGTTGAGGTCACCCAGATCAGCCCCGCAAGCATACTCAGGTTCCTGCACGATGCCAAGCCTGGCAAGATGAGCCGGAGTAGAAGTGTGCCCAAAGCGCATGCGAATGATAGTGGAGGTAAGAGCCTTGTCAAGTTTACCCTTACGAAACCATTACTTCATAGGTAATGTAGGCTGGATGCTTTTATAAAATCTGCCTGTCCTGTTATCTTCAACCCTTTAATGAAGTTAAAAAAGACGTTAATTCTGACTGATTCGCGAAGTTCTCTCCAGGCTTTGTTAAAATTCCCTTTCTTTTATAATTTTTTACCAGTTTTGTATGATATAAGACTCCTCTTGTTGAAGTATGAAAAAAAGGGCCCATGTGTGTCCTTTGCTTGGGTGCCTTCTCATAGTGGTATCCTAGGCTATGAAAGGGCAGATAAATTAGCGAATGAATCATGGTTCCATACAAAAACAATATCCCTGATTTGAGTTACCTGCCCAGGACATTTCTACTCAAATAACAATATTACATTATAGTCTCAGCTTAAAGTTCTCTTTTTATTATGATCCACGTGATTTCCTATTGTGCAGGTCTTATCACGTGTCATGGCAACATGTGTTGCCACAACAATTTCGCCTATGTCACGTTTCCCTTCTATCATGTGATAGAAGGGGTAATATTTTATATAAGTGCGCACGAATTTAGGGGGGAGGGTTGTCCCCCCTTAAAATTCCCCCTTTGAGGAAAGCCATAGTTTTCATGATAGGGGGTCCAAATATTGAAGAAACTGTCTACTTTTTTGCATTTACAAGTGATGTAGAGGACGAAAAGGGGATAAAAGGTACCAGGGGTATCCTCCATTCCTAGGAAACCCATATTTAATTATTGCTTCTGCTCCGACGCAACGTAGCACGGCGGCGACTGTCCCCGTGCAGCTCGTCGCCGTCGCACGCAGGCTCCCTCAGTCGCTGTCGCCGCTTCTGGCTCATAAAAAACACTAGTCTATCTAGGGAGTAGCCACAAGACTGCCCAGGAAGGACTGCCCAGTTCTCGGTTTTGGTTTTGGTACCGAAACTAACCAAACAGTATCCTATATATATAAGTATAGTAAACCTATCCTGACTTAAAAATGGTATTGTAGGTTTAATGCATCGATATGATTCAAGTCTCTGGTTTAATGGCACATTCACGCAACCTGGATGGAGAGAGACGGAATGAGCCTAGGGACGTTCCGATTCAATTAAATACGAGTATTGTACTCGATGCGTTTGTTTCGATACCAACTATGTAACGATCACGCCGGCCGCACGTGATCGCCACAAGCATCCACGACCGCACAGCCGAGCGCGGGCACATAATGATGACGTCATCGGCCCGCAGCTACCTCGCCACGCACGGCGCCCCTCCACGCGCGTGACGCCCCTCCACACCGACCTAGCATCGTAGCCACCCCCACCACGAAGCATGCAACGCCGGCCTATATAAACCCGAGCACGGGAGTCGGAGCTGCAGTTGGCCGACGCTCCGGCCTCAGTTAACTGCCCTCCTCTCTAGGTGGTCTCATGGTTACTCCCTGATCGCTAATTGAGGAGTATCCTTTCCCTTCCCGTTCCTCCAAACCCCTAAGGCAATCTCATGGTTACCCCCTGGTTGCGTGGGGGATCCCGCCGTTCCCCTAGCCCGTCCTCACCTAATTCCACTTACCAACACCCCACCCCCGTCACCGCGTATAGTATCGAGCCCGCGTGCTATTCGAACCGTAACCGTAAAGGGGTTGTTTCCAGGGGTATTCATTATGGTCATTCCCAACCGTAGACAGCGTGGCCATTCCGTGTTACCAGTAAATTCATGCTACGGGTTGCGAAGGAGGGAATCCGGGGGCGTCTTTCATAATATGTGTAAATTACTTAGCCTTAGTCAGATTGTGAATTAGTTAAGATTTAGATAATATAACCTTTGGTCATTGTAATAAACCTTGCGGCACCTAGTTAGGAATACCGTACCGTCAAACCAATCTTTCCCTGAATGTTTCCCACATTAGGCTACATAGCTAGATCCTATAATTGAGATAAAATAAGGCTCATTGCAGAAGTGCAAAGTCTTTCGTGGACGAGGTAACCAGGCTGAGCTAGCCCGAAGGGTGCCCCGTCACACTGGCGCCCAACTGAAAAACTCACATCTCAAAGGGACATTCAGGGATTTTAACCGCAAAAAAACGAACCGTCGCATAAGAAAATAAAAAACTAATAAAAATCCGCGAAAACCCGTAAAGAAAAGTTAACAACCCCCGTGAAAACCGAAAAATAAATAGATGAAAAACACGTAAATGGAAATAAATATAAGAGAAAAATAACCGAACCAAAACATAAACATATAACCGCGAAAGAAATGAAAATAATAAACAGTGGAACATAAAACAAAAGTGAAAGTTCATAATAAATAAAAGTGAACAAACTGACTAACCATAAATAAACTAAAGGTGTAGGCAAAAACAAACGGACTATAAAATAATAATAATACCGAAAGTGAAAAAGTGTGAGTGAAAACGCAGCAATAAACGATAATAAATAGGGATAATATCAAAAGAGATTATCGGAAATAAAAGAGACAGTGTAACCGTGAAGCAAATAAATAAAAATTAATAAACAAAATATTTTCACTTTATATAAAACCCGCGAAAAATAGATATAAATACAGGAAAAGAGAATATCCTACCGAATGACCTCCTGGGTGTACAAGAAAAATAAAGGAGAGGTGTTGGAAAACCGAGCACAACTGACAAAAGGGTTAACAGTAGAACAGATGAGAAAGAACCTAATAGAAACACTAAAACAAGAAAGTACCAGCAAGGAAACATACGAGACCGTCGACATATTCGACGACGCAAGTCAAGAAAGTCCAGCGGAAGTAAGGAAAACAGTTAAAGAAACAAACATCGAAGGTGAGAAAAAAGACATTTCCAAGAGAATAGCCTCATGGGACCTAAGTTTCGACACCTCTAACGACCCCGTAGAGTTCTTAGAACGGATAGAAGAACTTCTCCAGGCAAACGAAATTGAACCCGAACAGTTACTTAAAACACTACCAAGACTTCTGAAGGGACGGGCACTCCAGTGGTGCCGTAACAATAGCGGCAGCTGGAACAACTGGGAATGAGCCTAGGGACGTTCCGATTCAATTAAATACGAGTATTGTACTCGATGCGTTTGTTTCGATACCAACTATGTAACGATCACGCCGGCCGCACGTGATCGCCACAAGCATCCACGACCGCACAGCCGAGCGCGGGCACATAATGATGACGTCATCGGCCCGCAGCTACCTCGCCACGCACGGCGCCCCTCCACGCGCGTGACGCCCCTCCACACCGACCTAGCATCGTAGCCACCCCCACCACGAAGCATGCAACGCCGGCCTATATAAACCCGAGCACGGGAGTCGGAGCTGCAGTTGGCCGACGCTCCGGCCTCAGTTAACTGCCCTCCTCTCTAGGTGGTCTCATGGTTACCCCCTGATCGCTAATTGAGGAGTATCCTTTCCCTTCCCGTTCCTCCAAACCCCTAAGGCAATCTCATGGTTACCCCCTGGTTGCGTGGGGGATCCCGCCGTTCCCCTAGCCCGTCCTCACCTAATTCCACTTACCAACACCCCACCCCCGTCACCGCGTATAGTATCGAGCCCGCGTGCTATTCGAACCGTAACCGTAAAGGGGTTGTTTCCAGGGGTATTCATTATGGTCATTCCCAACCGTAGACAGCGTGGCCATTCCGTGTTACCAGTAAATTCATGCTACGGGTTGCGAAGGAGGGAATCCGGGGGCGTCTTTCATAATATGTGTAAATTACTTAGCCTTAGTCAGATTGTGAATTAGTTAAGATTTAGATAATATAACCTTTGGTCATTGTAATAAACCTTGCGGCACCTAGTTAGGAATACCGTACCGTCAAACCAATCTTTCCCTGAATGTTTCCCACATTAGGCTACATAGCTAGATCCTATAATTGAGATAAAATAAGGCTCATTGCAGAAGTGCAAAGTCTTTCGTGGACGAGGTAACCAGGCTGAGCTAGCCCGAAGGGTGCCCCGTCACACTGGCGCCCAACTGAAAAACTCACATCTCAAAGGGACATTCAGGGATTTTAACCGCAAAAAAACGAACCGTCGCACAAGAAAATAAAAAACTAATAAAAATCCGCGAAAACCCGTAAAGAAAAGTTAACAACCCCCGTGAAAACCGAAAAATAAATAGATGAAAAACACGTAAATGGAAATAAATATAAGAGAAAAATAACCGAACCAAAACATAAACATATAACCGCGAAAGAAATGAAAATAATAAACAGTGGAACATAAAACAAAAGTGAAAGTTCATAATAAATAAAAGTGAACAAACTGACTAACCATAAATAAACTAAAGGTGTAGGCAAAAACAAACGGACTATAAAATAATAATAATACCGAAAGTGAAAAAGTGTGAGTGAAAACGCAGCAATAAACGATAATAAATAGGGATAATATCAAAAGAGATTATCGGAAATAAAAGAGACAGTGTAACCGTGAAGCAAATAAATAAAAATTAATAAACAAAATATTTTCACTTTATATAAAACCCGCGAAAAATAGATATAAATACAGGAAAAGAGAATATCCTACCGAATGACCTCCTGGGTGTACAAGAAAAATAAAGGAGAGGTGTTGGAAAACCGAGCACAACTGACAAAAGGGTTAACAGTAGAACAGATGAGAAAGAACCTAATAGAAACACTAAAACAAGAAAGTACCAGCAAGGAAACATACGAGACCGTCGACATATTCGACGACGCAAGTCAAGAAAGTCCAGCGGAAGTAAGGAAAACAGTTAAAGAAACAAACATCGAAGGTGAGAAAAAAGACATTTCCAAGAGAATAGCCTCATGGGACCTAAGTTTCGACACCTCTAACGACCCCGTAGAGTTCTTAGAACGGATAGAAGAACTTCTCCAGGCAAACGAAATTGAACCCGAACAGTTACTTAAAACACTACCAAGACTTCTGAAGGGACGGGCACTCCAGTGGTGCCGTAACAATAGCGGCAGCTGGAACAACTGGGAAACCTTCACAAAAGATTTTAAGTTATATTTCTTCCCGAGGAAATATGATACCACTCTCCTAGATAAGATAATAGCACAAAGACAGAGGTATAAACAACCCTTCATCGAGTACGTAACCGAAATACAAACTCTAACGAGAAGATACGGGAAGCTAACGGCAGATGATACGCTAGATAGAATCTATGAAAATATGCATGTCAATTACAAAATGTACATTAAACGATAAGAAATCAAAAATCTGAAGGAATTGATACAGAAAACAACCGAATACGAAACACTAGTAGAAGAACATGATCAAAATATAGCCAAGTTCAAGAGAGAAAGAGTAAATATAGAATACCAAACCGGGAACAACAAACAAGGAACCACGTTCAATCAAGACTGGAGGCAGGGAGCCCCTACATATAAAACAAGAAATCAAATAGACCTCAGAAACAGAAAAATGGAAGCACCAGGCCCAAGCTACCGGGAAATAACATATAACCAAGAGGGAAGGCAAAATCAAAAACATATAAATAACTTTAACCCAGAGACATGCTGCTGGAATTGCGGGAAGAACGGCCAAAAAAAAACGGGGTGTCGGAGCCAAAGAGTTATGTTCTGCAGTGCAGTTAAGACACCAACCAAAGAACCAGAAAAAGCAACAAAAGATAAAATCGAACAAAGGCATACGAAAAAGACAACGGGAAATAATGCAGAACAAGATCCAGAACAAAATGAACAGCAAAGCACCGACACCGAAACACTCACAGTCAGGACAAATCAAACTAAGGAAGATAAAAGAGGAACAAATAAAATGGAAAATTTAAAAATAGTATTTCAAGATGAAACTATAACACCAGAACAACAACGAGAACTAGAAGAAATTATTAAGAAAGAATTGGAAGAATGCGAAAAAGAACCAAAAGGAACGACATGGACGGAACACGAAATTAAGCTTAAACACAACGAACCTATATAACAGAGGTATTACCCACGGAACCCGAAATTACAAGAAAAAATAGACGAGCATGTAGAGAAAATGCTCAAAGAAGGGGTAATCGAAAAATCTCAAAGCCCATACAGCTCACCAATAGTACTAGCGAAGAAAGAAAACGGTGAATATAGATTCTGCATAGACTTCAGAAGGATAAATGAAATATCCGTGAAAGACGCATACCCGTTACCACAGATCGACGACACCTTAGAGAAGCTAAATAAAGCTAACTACTTCTCGAAATTCGATCTCAAAAACGGATATTGGAACGTAAAACTTAAGGAAGAAAGCAAACCGGCGACCGCATTTACCGTTCCAGGCAGAGGACTATTTCAGCTCAAAGTCATGCCCTTCGGACTCCACTCGAGCGGAGCAACCTTCCAAAGACTACTTGATCAAGTAATAGGCCCGGATTTAGAACCAAACGCTTATGTATACTTAGATGACATCATAGTATGCAGTACGACATTTGAAGAACATGTGAAGCACCTGAAAGAAATATTCAAACGGATAAGGAGCGCAGGACTAGTAATAAACACAAAAAAATGTGAATTCTGCAAGCCTGAGATCGAGTATCTAGGGCACGTGGTAACCAAGGACGGTATCAAGATGAACGAGGGAAAAATTAAATCAATAAGAGGATTAAAAGCGCCAACAGGGATAAGGGAATTACGAAGATTCATAGGGATGACATCATGGTATAGGAAATTTATCCCCAACTATTCGAACATAGTAGAACCGATGACTCGATTAATGAAAAAAGAGATAAAGTACACTTGGACCACACAGCAGGAAGAAGCGTTTCAAAAGATTAAAGAAATCATAATGAGCGACCCGGTACTCATGAGAGCAGATTTTACAAAACCATTTATACTACAAACCGACGCCAGTGACGCGGGATTGGGTGCGATACTGATACAAGAAGACAAAGGAGTACAGAAACCGATAATGTATGCAAGCAGAACATTAATACCAGCAGAAACAAGGTACACAACGTCGGAAAAGGAATGCCTAGCAGTGGTATGGGGAATAAGAAAAATGAGAGCGTTCCTGGAAGGATGTCGATTCAACGTAGTGACAGACCATCAAGCACTAAAATGGCTTAACTCCATGAAAAATCCATCAGGCCGGTTAGCAAGGTGGGCCCTAGAATTACAAAAATACGACTACGAAGTGATATACAAGCCCGGTAAACAAAACACAGTCGCGGACGAGCTATCCAGGAATCCGAGTTGCGCAATGACAACCGAAACAGAAGAGACTGAGTGGTACTCAAAACAAATCAAAAACGTCGAAAAGACACCAGAAAAATACCCAGAATATTGTATCAAAGAAGGAAAATTATACAAAAGGATAATCAAAAACGCATACGGGATGAGGGTAGAACCATACTCAAGTTGGAAATTATGCGTTCCTGAAGAGGGTCGCAAAGCGGTAATAAAACAAAACCACGATAGCCCAGAAGCCGGTCATTTAGGAACAACAAAAACGCTCAATCGCATAGCGCAACGATATTTTTGGCCCGGGATGCATATATGGGTAGCAAACTACATAAAAAAATGCCACTTGTGCTAAACACACAAGCCTTCACAGAAGAAGACAGCAGGAATCATGCATATAAAAAATGCAGAAGAACCGTGGGAAATAGTATGCACCGACCTCATAGGACCGTTACCAAGATCCACGAAAGGATTCAACTGGATAATAGTTTTCCATGACAAGTTTACAAAGTGGACAGAGATAAGACCACTACGAACAGCGACAGCCAGCTCTATAATAAAAGCACTGAAGGAATGCGTAATTTTACGGTACGGCCCGCCAAGAACGCTATTAAGTGATAACGGAAGGCAATATGTCAGCAAACAAGTAAAACAAGAACTGGAAAAATACGGGATCGAACACCGCCTTACTCCTTACTCACCCCAAGGGAACCCAACGGAACGGGTAAACAGGACGCTAGAAACAATGATATCAACCTTCATCACTGACAATCATAAAAAATGGGACGAGTACTTACCAGAGTTCAACTATGCACTAAATACATCGGAACACGAGTCAACAGGGTATACGCCAGCATTCTTATTTATGGGGAGAGAACTCAGAATGCCAGGAGACAAAAACACGTTCCCGATACCGAAACTCAAAGAAACCAGGAAAATTGAAGAAACATACAACAGGGTTAAAGCAAACCAGGAAGGAGCATCACAACAACAAAAAAAACACTATGATAAGAACAGGCGTTATTGGAAACCAGAGATAAATAGTTTGGTACTCAAAAGGAATTTCTACCAGTCAGACGCGAACAAACAATTTTATGCAAAACTCGCCCCAAAGTACAGCGGACCGTACATAGTAATCGAAGAATCGCCGGTAATATTTCTAGTACGAAACATAAATACCAAGAAAATATATACAGCACACGTGAAAGACCTAAAACAGTTTAACACATAACGCAAATCGGAACACAAAAGTACCCTCAGGGAACTGTTAGAACCGTAGCGAAAATCGGAACAAAGTGTGGAAAAAAATGGGAAAAGGAAAACTACCCGCAATAAAGAAAAACAGAACCTATCGGATAAAACCAGGAACCCGAAAAGAAGCGAGGTCAGAACAAATCCAGACGCTCGACAACTAACTTACTTGCCCACCCGAAACATGGAGTATAGACTACACATCGGCAACAGGCAAACACACTTGGTGTATGAAGGCCGCGCTCAAGGCTGCCTGATACCGGTGCCGGACCCGGGGCGAGTCGGAGCAAGAGGAAACACTTCACACCAGCAACCACCATCAGATCCGAACGAATCCACACCGCACCCAGACCCCGCTCCACAGCAACAACCAACGCTGCCGGACCCACAGGAGGCCACGACACTACCGGAATGTTTTTACCAACCGCCGCCAACACTGGAGCAATAGAACAGAACACCGAACACAGAAAGAGACGAGGCGCAGGCACGGCGCAGGCCACCACGCCGACCACAACCCCATGGCCAACCTTCGAAGAATTGCTGGAGACTGGACCCCAAGGAACCTCAGGCGACGACTGGAGTTGGATGTCAGATATGGAGGAATCCAGCGGTACCTACTCCCCTGCCAACACCTGGAACTTGGAAGAGGAAGCAGAATGGCGGTGTAAAACACCGGTAGGGGAAGAATGGTGCTGTCAAATGTACGAGGACGGAGAAACATCCCCAAACCACCCAAGAAAAGAAGAAGAAAATCAAGACAGAGGAAAACAAGAGGACACAAAAAAGGGCTGGTGAGGCTACCAAAATACAAAAAAAACGCAGAAGGACAGAGCAGCAGCCAGTAACAGAAGACCAAAGAAGGCATCAATATAGTGAATGGTGAGTCTAAAAGTTAATAGATATGTGTATTTTATTGTTGGTGAACCAGAAACAATTATTTAATTATGTTAAAAGTTAGTTAGAATTAGTTATTAAGTCTGTTTTGTTTGTATAGTGGCATAAGGGCAGTTTTTTTTATTCAACCAAGAAGGTATTTACTATCAGAAATATATAGATATATATAGTTAGAAATAGATATTTGGTTATTTTTGTTTATACAGCGCCAAAAAGGCACTCAGATGTTATTTAGTTAGATAGATATTTGGTTATTTTTGTTTATACAGCGCCAAAAAGGCACTCAGATGTTATTTAGTTCTTAATAGAAAGATAATTGTTAAAGTTAATTGAAAAGAAAATAAATGATCAAAAAAGGGTTTTGATTGCTTAATTACATAAGAGAATAACACACACAAATAGCATTAGGAGAGAAGATATAGGTGAGGTAGATATACAGACAATTATAAAGGTAACCAGGAAAAATATTAGACAAATGAAAAGGGGGGGAAGAAAAGATAGATCAGGATAGCAGAATACAAACCGAGTGTTGTTATGGTGATTTTTCAGGCTGAAAAATCGAATTGAGGAGGGGGAGAATGTAACGATCACGCCGGCCGCACGTGATCGCCACAAGCATCCACGACCGCACAGCCGAGCGCGGGCACATAATGATGACGTCATCAGCCCGCAGCTACCTCGCCACGCACGGCGCCCCTCCACGCGCGTGACGCCCCTCCACACCGACCTAGCATCAAAGCCACCCCTACCACGAAGCATGCAACGCCGGCCTATATAAACCCGAGCACGGGAGTCGGAGCTGCAGTTGGCCGACGCTCCGGCCTCAGTCAACTGCCCTCCTCTCTAGGTGGTCTCATGGTTACCCCCTGATCGCTAATTGAGGAGTATCCTTTCCCTTCCCGTTCCTCCAAACCCCTAAGGCAATCTCATGGTTACCCCCTGGTTGCGTGGGGGATCCCGCCGTTCCCCTAGCCCGTCCTCACCTAATTCCACTTACCAACACCCCACCCCCGTCACCGCGTATAGTATCGAGCCCACGTGCTATTCGAACCGTAACCGTAAAGGGGTTGTTTCCAGGGGTATTCATTATGGTCATTCCCAACCGTAGACAGCGTGGCCATTCCGTGTTACCAGTAAATTCATGCCACGGGTTGCGAAGGAGGGAATCCGGGGGCGTCTTTCATAATATGTGTAAATTACTTAGCCTTAGTCAGATTGTGTATTAGTTAAGATTTAGATAATATAACCTTTGGTCATTGTAATAAACCTTGCGGCACCTAGTTAGGAATACCGTACCGTCAAACCAATCTTTCCCTGAATGTTTCCCACATATTAGGCTACGTAGCTAGATCCTATAATTGAGATAAAATAAGGCTCATTGCAGAAGTGCAAAGTCTTTCGTGGACGAGGTAACCAGGCTGAGCTAGCCCGAAGGGTGCCCCGTCACAACTACTTTTAGCATCAAATCAATCTAGCGAGTACCTACTTGGTATCGAAACAAATGTACTTGAATCGAATCGAATCAAACCAATTTTGTTGTACGAAGGGACGGAACTAGTTTTTTGAACGCATCTTACAATTACGACCTATGAACGCGCCGCAATTCCTTCCAACCGCTCTTGTTGTTATTATTATTCTATATCTCTCTCGACCTCTCTCAGGCAGCCGCGGCGCGACATTGCCCGTCACCAACCAGCCAAGTGCAGCCATTTATTTGTTTGGTTGAGCCAGCCTTATTGGTTCGATTGATGTTCGATTGTCAGAAAGCCAGATATTACGCCATATTTCATCGGAGTCGCGCCTAAACCACCATCGCATACGGTCGCGGATTGAGCTGTCTTAACGTCTAGTGTCGGACCGCCCGACGGTCCGAGCGAGGGCAATGACCTCGAATATTTTGAAGTGCACATCGTGCAATATTGTGATTGATGAGTTGCTCTCATATATACAAAATTAAATAGATGTGATGGACGAAGTTTCCTTAGTGCAAATATGTACCTCATCATTTTCTACTGAGGATATTGAGACCGCTAAAAATTTGCTATATCAATCTATTGATACATCCAGGCGAAACATAACGCGTAAGCGTGCAGGCAAGGAGAGAAGAGACCTCGACGACATCATAAGTCTCCTGAAGGGAACAGATCCAGAGCAAGTGCGAAATTTGTTGCCAGGAACCTTCAAAAATTGCCGCCGATAACGTTTGACCATGTCGATGTGACCAGGTTATTAAAAGATATATTGATGTTACAAAAAGACGTACAAATCACCAAAGAAAGCTATGCTAAAACGGACGACCTAGCAGCTTTAAGAGAGGATATTGTTTTTATGAGGACCGCATCATTAATTAATGACCAGGAGCGAATGAACATAAATGTCAGCAGGGGTGGCTTCGCAAGGGATAACGTAAGCCATAATTGTGATAGTGGACCTATGGGGCTGCCTCCTTGCCTTCAAAAAACAGATGATGCAATCATGGCTAACAACATCCCCGGCGCCCGAGACTACGCTTCTGTCGCTAAGCGAGTGGACGGTCGCGTGGAGGCCCACCTCCGCACCGCGGTTTCGACATGCGAAAAAACAAATCCACGCGTTGAGGCCTCACTGCAGAGGCATGACACGAGTAAGCGCGTTGATGCGTCATCGACACAGAGCGCTCAAACTATGGAGATGGAATGCGGAGGCATGCAACCAAAGAACAATGAATGGGTACTAGTGCAAAATAAACGGAAAAAGACCAAAGCTAAGTTCATAGGTCAGAAGGGTAAAGCTGTAGTACTGCCCGAATGCAAATTCCGGGCTGCTGATGCCCAAATACCTATTTTCATTTATAATGTTAATAAGGAGACTTCGGAAAAAGATATTGCCGATTATGTTAACACTCAGACGCAAATTTTAGTGCGTCCTGAAAAGGTGATGACGAAATCTGAAAAGAAGTACAACTCTTTCAAAATGTATATACCGAAAAGCAAGTTATCATTATTTAATGATGACACACTCTGGCCAGAAGACGTATTTTTCAGGAGGTATTTTATATTCAGACCATGCGTGAATAGAGCTTCCAAGCAAGCTTCGAGAGACACGGATAAACATCTTAATAATGCTTAACAAAATAATGGACACATGCAAGTTGATTAGCTTTAATTGTAAATCTATAAAGAGATCAATAGATGGTGTTAGATTACTATGCGATTATTCCGATGTAGTTGCACTACAGGAGACCTGGCTTCTGCCGTGTGACATCCCCTTACTTGGAACCATATACAGTGACTTCGAGTATACTGGCGTGTCGGCGATAGATAATACCACGGTTTTGCGAGGAAGACCCTACGGCGGAGTTGCCCTTCTGTGGAGAAAGCGTGTTTTTCAGTCTGTGGTTGTAATTCAATGTACCAGTGTGCGAATCGCAGCTATTAAGGCAATGACGTCATCCTCATCCGTGTTGATAATGTCGGTATATATGCCTACAGATGCGCATGACAACTTAGTTGAATTTATCCAGTGTCTAAGTGAAATTAACTCGATAATTGAGCAGAATAATTTCGAAGCTGTTTATATACTGGGTGACTTTAACGCTCATCCCGGCGAACTGTTTTATACTGAACTATCGCAGTTCTGCGACGAACAGTCGTGGGAATGTGCGGACGTGAGAATGATGGGCATAAACTCGGACTCGTATACCTATAGGAGTGATGCACATATAGGCAGCTATAGCTGGCTGGATCATTGCGTTGTGACCCAGGCAGCGTGGAGTACTGTGATTAGTGCCACAATTAAATATGACGTGTTTTGGTCGGACCACATACCATTAGAAATAATTTGTAAATTAGATCTAATTCCTGCCAAGGGAAAAATTACATGTAAGCCTCCAAACAGGGTCATCTGGGGTATAAGGCCAGCCGAACTTATAGACAGATATAACAACTACTGTAACGATAGACTGAGAGATGTGGACTTTCCTAGTGAATTTAGTAAGTGTTGTGAAGGTAACTACTGTGATAAATTAGACCATAAGCTCCTGTTAGATAACATGTATAGTAATATTATTAAGATAATCAGTGAGGCAGCCATTACATCTAATCCTTTGGCCGATAGAAATTCTGGTTATAATGGTAGAAAAAAGAAACCCTATATCACGGGTTGGAACAAGCATGTGAGTCTGTCCCATGCAGAAGAAAGGCTTTGGTTTGGTGAATGGGTGCAAATTGGCAAGCCCAATATGGGACCTATTTTATAAAAAAATGAGGGAGACGAGGAAATCTTTTAAAAGTAAACTTCGATGGTGACAAAACAACGCGGAACAAATAAAAATGGACATAATAGCATCCACTCACCATTCCAAAGATTTTGGTAAATTCTGGAAGGAGACAAATAAACTGTTTCCGAAGTCTAGTGTTCCTGTAGGTGTTAATGGTGTGGCAGATAACTGTGAAATTGCTAATTTGTTTAGAAAACAGTTTATAGTAGCTCCTCCTACCCAACCCGTGAGGCAGGCATCTGGTGCAACTGGCGAGAGCTGGCATGTCCAGGAGTATAGCAAAACCCCCATCCATTTTACATCTCAAGAGATCCGCTGGATTATAAAACACATGAAAAGGGGAAAGTCTCCAGGACATTACGGTATTAGTATTGAGCACTTGCAGTACGCTGGATTTCACCTGGCTAGAAGTACTGAGTATGTTTTTTAACTTTTGTACTGCTCACTCATATCTCCCCGACAGCCTTATGAGGACAGTTGTTGTTCCTATAATAAAGAACAAGACGGGCGATATCTCGGATGTCAATAACTATAGACCAATTTCTCTTGCCACCACTATCGCAAAGGTGCTTGACAGTTTGTTAGAGAGACGTTTGTGTAAACATCTCTCGCTACATGATGCACAATTTGGGTTCAGAGCGGGCTTGTCGACAGAAAGTGCCATTCTGTCCCTCAAGCAAACTGTCAAGTACTACACGGATAGAAAAACGAATGTCTTAGCGTGTTTTTTAGATTTATCCAAGGCGTTTGATACGGTGTGCTATGACGTCTTGTGGCATAAACTGTCTAATGAGTCAAATTTTCCACCTCAATTAATATCATTATTAAAATATTGGTATAGAAATCAAACAAATACTGTGAAATGGGCGGACTCGTACTCTGAAGTTTATAGGCTAGATTGTGGGGTAAGACAGGGAGGGCTAAGCTCACCTGTGCTGTTTAACTTATATGTAAATGGCCTGATCGAGGCGCTCGTCAGTACCAACGTCGGCTGTTCTATTGATGGGAAAATTATCAACAACATAAGCTACGCCGATGACATGGTGCTGCTGAGCCCCTCAGTCAGTGGCATGAGACGAATGCTGGCAGTGTGTGAGTCATATGCGGAAGACCACGGACTTAGGTACCACACAAAGAAGAGCGAATACATGGTTTTCATGTCGGGCGCTAAAGTACCTGTCGAGGTTCCGGCCCTCAAACTATGTGGCTCGCCTCTCGCTAGAGTGTCACAGTTTAAGTACCTGGGTCACGTGATCATTGAGCGTCTGCAGGATGACGCAGATATTGATAGGGAAAGGAGGGCGTTGGCGGTCCGCTGTAATATGCTATCCCGTAGATTTAACCGATGTACTAGAGAGGTAAAGATTACCCTTTCAAAGGCATTTTGCCAATCTTTGTATACGTGTGGCCTACGGGTTAGTTATACGCAACGGGCCCTCGGCGCCCTCCGAGTACAATATAATAATGTTTTCAGGATGTTGTTGGGGTTGCCGCGATACTGCAGTGCGTCGGGAATGTTCGCAGAAGCCAGGGTTGACGGTTTCGCTGCAATTATTCGAAATCGTGTGGCTTCTTTGATGCGCAGAACCCGCGACAGTCCCAACGGCATCCTGATGGTGTTAAGTGCCAGGATGGACAGCCCGTTTTTGAGGCACCATTGTATGGTACACATAAAATAAAATATAATTATAATTAAAATAATGTAAGTGTCAATAGTAATAATGTAATGTATATATGGATATTAATCTGAAATAAAGTAATAATAATAATAATAATAATATTTATTTTCTGACATTCTTTGTTGTTGTTTGGCGAACAAGTCGGCGTAAAAAACCTATTTTTCTATTATTCCTAAAAAAAGCCTAAATCCCATCGATATAACTAGGTATCGATACTTTATGGTTAGTTATATGAGTAGTATAAGTATAAGCCCCGCAGGATGCTAATGCGCTTGACGGTTCCATACCAGTGGCGGTTTTCCAGGGGAGGCAACTTAGGCTGCGCCTCACCTCTCACTATGTACCTTACCTACCACCTACATCAAAATACAAATACATAAATACACTTAGTGTACGGTACAATATTTTTTTATTAATTAATCTATAGTATAAAAACTAGCCTACTTCAAAATTGGATATCCTGCCGAAATTCCCGCGATCATCGCTGCACCGAAAACCATTTTTGTTTTACCCACCCGCAGCGCGACCTTCTGTACGTAGCCAAAGCACACAATTTGCTTTGCCTATTTGGACTGCTGTAACGGCCGGCCGGCCGGCGGCGCGAGGCTGGATGTTTTAAAAATTGTCTAGCGCCTCTATAGCATAAAGCAACAGAGATTTTACAAAGGACGATGGGCAAAAATGTTTGGGAGTTGGGACCACCCTCCAATAGCAGTATGATATATGTCGTTGGATAGGTCTTGTCAATAGGAATTACTTTTGCTTTGACAGCTTTGATGTCCCACTTGTCCGTTCAGAGATATATGACATATAAGGTCCGATAAGGGGTTAATTACATTAATATTTTCTTGGGAAAAAAAATAATAGCACAGGTCATTGTTACGGCGCGAGCTTCATTGGCCTGTTCAGTTGTAAGTTGTGTCTCTCGACGATCTTTAGTTGGTGGCACATACCAATCGTAGCCCCAAGCTTCAATGGACCCCAACCCATCCCTAAATCCACGGTCCAAGATGAATGCATCATTTTCGCGTAATAACAGATGTAAAGGGTTTTCTTCATTCGTCATTATATCACTCATGATTTGCGCGTCTGTTTTGGTAGCAGCGAATGGTCCCATAACATCAATTATGTAGCCATCTGTGGCAACGACCAAAAAGGGTTTTAATAAGTTTTGAAACTTATGTAAACTGTATGACAGTCGTTGGAACAAAAAGTTGCTGCTTTTTTGTATATATATGTAAGTTCCATCACAAATCAATATTGTTTTGCTATTTTCTTCATTCCCAAAGAGGTTTTTTGGAATTGTTAGGTTTCTCGCCAGAATGTTTTGTCTGGTCACGTGATCAATACCCAAGTGTTGTGGGACATATTCATTCGTTAGGCATTCCCGTGTTATTTTTAAACACCGTTCAAACTTTCTTCTCGACATTTTAAATAATGTCGAAAGCCTTTCATTTGAATCTCCCGTGCGAAGTTTTATTAATAATGTGGCTAACGCAGTTCTTGAATCACTACATCTCTCACCCAGTGATGGAGTTTGTGCCAAAATGGTATCGAATTGGTCGTTGTTAAGACCAATCCAAAAATGCATTTCTTCATTCGTTAGGGTTCCGCGAACTCTAAAATCGAATCTCAAACCACGTTGGACTGCTGCTCGTAGCATGTCACAAACATGATTAAACTGGGCTGCAGTAAAATCATGACTAATATTGCAAAAATCAGGCAGATCATCCCAGTTATTGCCTTCAATGTGTTCTCTACATACTCTAGCTTCCTCTGGTATATACAGTTTGTGTTCACAGAAGACGTGGAGTTTAATGGCCTCTGGTATTCTGAGTCGGGTATCATTAGGGCAATTGTTGAAAATACAATGCCTGTGGCTATTTGGTGCTCTCATGTACTCAGGAACATGAAGTACCTGAACATTTTGTTCATTCTCTTCGGGAGCCTCGGGTACTTCTGCTGCAACAGGCGGTCCAGCAGCATTCACTGCTCTCTGCCAGCATCTATGGCAGACGCTCCTGGTGTTGTTAAATATCACCTGGAAATAATAAAAAAACATTATTTTTATTTTGTTCAATCAACAAAAATCCACAGCCGTACTTACATCTAATCTTAAAATGTGGCCAATAAAGGATTTCATTATATATATACGATAAACCTAATGTCATGTGTGTGTATGGGTAGGTTGTGTGTTTGTATCTAGTATTGTATAGATTAATAAATAGTATACAGGGTGGCGCATTCAAATCGGTCAGTATGGGAAAGTCTGAAACTATAATACATACGAAGATTTGTTCTTAGGAACCATGTCATCGATATGAAGAAAAACGCAAGAGTCGCTATTTAGTTAAATGGTTTTGCACAGTGTCCTTTCTGTACTAGTACTATTATTTATTCTGTGCGTCTAGCCTCAAAATAAACACAAATAAACAAATATACATACACCTACTTCCTTACAAAAAAGAAACAAGAAGACACTCACCTCCAACACTGCATGTTGTTGTATGAACGCAGCGATCTCTGGTTGCGCTCCTGGGAGATTATCTGTCAGAGCATGTCTTTGATATCTGCCACGATAAAGGCCTCGCCGACACTTAACACAGTTGCGGAAATCTTCCATAACTATTATCCGATCTTGATGCAATTCAAAAGTCCAGTGTAGTAGCCGATTCAATAATTAGAGCAGGTTTGCGAGGATAAATCAGTGTCCAAAAATAATGCCAAGGTCAAAGTCGTTGGAAGATCGAGTGACTGATAAGATAACAACAATTCACGCACAATAGCAACGAACGACTGAGTGTTTTTTACCTGCAGCGCCGCTAGCGCACCGCACCGGCGCGGCCGCCCGGCAACCGGTTTGGAGGGGGGGGGGGGGGCATACCGCACGGTTCCGTCCAAACCGGCGAGTTCGGGCTTACGCGCAGGCACGAGGAATTGGCGAAATAAAGTTATGATCACAAAATAAAAGTACTAAGCACAACAAAAAAAAGCTTTTTTAATATATTTTATCGTAACCTATATGCAAGATATCTCTGAACGGACAACTGTGACAATAAAGCTGTCATAACAAATATTGTTCCTATTGAAAATACCTATACAATGACATACATCTTAACGCTATTGGAGGGTGGTCCCAATCTGCCCATTCTCCTTTAACGGGAAGAATTAGAAGAATCCTATTACCTTGTACCAGAGTCGTTTTTTGATGAGTCCGGGTTAATCATTATCTTGGTACGAGTTGCAGAGAGGCGCCTTCAGTCGAGCGCCTAACGAAGGAAGGAGATATATTCGTTGTATTGGCTAGAGTGAGAAGACATGTCACACCGACGAGTCCCGAACCCCCAACCGAGACGGTTCGGCGCTACGCCAGAATCGCCATCAGTCGCGGACCGGACACTGCTAGCTATTGACGTGTTTTTATTCTTATAATTTGTAGGTAGGCCAGTCTCGCGGCAGTTCGTGCGTAATTTGTCATGTACCCAAGATTTGATATTGTAGCTTTATTTCTAATAACCCCGTGTGCATTGCGCAATGAATAGGAAAAATCTGATATCATTAAAACGTGTTTCCGCCCCTGCCCTGAATTTAAAAAAATGTATAAAAATGACTTAAAGAATGGTAGGAAAACGTTCGTCCGTTCAACAATTTCTTTTCATTGGCCACAAAATTTGAAAAATATAAAACAGAATTCCCGGAAACTGGTCTTGATTCCCTAAAGAATAAATATAGAACACTCTTTAATTTTGATAGACTTCGATCAGAACTTATAGTAATATACCGTGACCATCAGTTCTATTTATTGTCGCTAATTGACATGTTACGTTTCATGAAATCGAATTATATTGACGAAGTATTTACGGAATTTTTCAAGTTATTAAATTTAACTCTCACGTTGCGGGTGACCAGTGTTTCAGTAGAACGTCATTTTTCATGCCTAAAATAAAACGAATAAATACCTATTTGCGAAATTCTATTGGACAAGAGAGACTTTCTGATCTAGCATTGCTATCAATAGAAAAGAGCTTCTACGTAATTTAACAACTCAAAACGAAACTTTTTACGACCGGGTAACTGATACATTTGCAGAAAAAAAACAACGCAATATTGAATTAAAATTAAAAATCTGAAAGATTCAATTCCAATCCACAATTATTTATCGTACTTAAGCATAGAGCAACACGGCCTTTAAGAACTATATCTATATTTAAAATATCTTAATTATTATTTTTATTTAAGAATTTACTAAATATATCTATGTATATTTGTGGATTTTTATATATTTGTAATCTCGATGATGACATGACAACATTATCTATCATAATGACTGTGATATGAATGACAAAATGTCTGACTGAGAGATTTTTATCTAATAAGTATGCTGACTATACACTTACACATACATCGTCACTTAAGTTATTAGACGTTAAGATCGGTGAAAATAGAACGTTTATTTTTAATATCTTAAACTTTCCATAGTACGGAGCCCTAAGTCCGCAAGTATGACCCGCACTTGGCCATTTTTTCTTTCGGGCGACGCGGCGATTCAGTAAGTATTGAGGGCCAAAGCCACCACTGTTCCATACATTTTCGTTTTATTGATAGAACATGTCTCATAATTCTGAATAAATAATGTTCAGAAAGTTCACATGCCTGCCGTTACATGGATGCATTGCAATTCTGCGGGACTAAAAAGTTGAATAAAGTGTCGATATGAGTAAGTATCGATACTTTTTAGGTACTCAAATAAGTAGTATCATAAATAAGACTACTACTCATTTGAGTAGGTATCGATACTTCGGTGGTATCGGAACGTTCCTAAATGAGCCATGACGGCGATTGGTATCCAAAATGGCCGATCCCGTTTTCCACCGTTGCAATGTCTGTTGTCATTTTGTACTAAAATCATGTACCAATATACAACGTTGGAGTTTTTGATTTTGACATTTGACTGTCCGAATTTTACAAAGGTATAAACATCAAGTCAAATATATAAAAAAAAAAACCGTGTCATCTTCAATACGTGATATTGGCGGAATTACTGTAGGGATCCGCAGTAGAAGCCATCAAACCTAAAAATTGATTGATTGATTGATAAAAAAATCGAAGTACATATCTAAGTTGGTTCTTAATTGGTGTTCCTTAATTAGAAAATGATATTAGAGGATAGCTAAGGACCCCTCACAACCACCTAAGTACTACAAACTTCAGTTCGTGCGTACTTATATAAAACCCAACCCCTTTTCACAGACTACATAGGGATACTTGGTATTATTAGACCATACTCGGTGCGATGGAAGCTTCAGAGGTCGCGGGGGAGGAGAGTAAATGTGATATTGTGCATCAACTGTTGTGCATGGCTTGTCTGAGTGCCGGACAAACCTTGCACGTTCTCAAAGACGAGGCTCTGGAGCTGTACAATATGACTGTGAACAGGGGGCAACAGGTAAACTGCAGCCATGATTTCATCTATACTAACACGCGTGTTATCGTTGATAAATCCTGTTTTTTAACAATCTTTTATTGGGTGTACTTGGAACTAAATAATTAATTGTGACAAGTAGGTAATATTCATCTTTCCAACCGATGTTCTCATCATCATCACCTGATGATGGAGCTGCAAGGCGGTAGACGAAAGACAGGTATTCTCACTTGTAAATCCATCGAGGGGTTATGTAAAGCCATTGAGGGGACAAACATTGATTTCAAAAGGGTATCTTTAGTTTTTAAACTTCTAGAATTATATTCCCAGCTAATCCACAATGTGTCTCCAAGAGTCTGTTGGGAATGTGAGATACTGCTGAAGAAAGTGATTCACTTCCGAGAGAGAGTCACAGAGTGTTACGACATCCTAAGTAGTTCACATGTGAAGTGGAATGAAGTGACACGTCCGTCCCGGCTGCAGATGTACACCACTGCTCAAATCGATATCCCACCAATGGATCAAGAATGTTACTTGTTAGAAGTTAAACAAGAGATTGAACAGATGGAAATCCTTGAACCTTCGGAAAATGAGGACTCACAACCATGCATGGGATGTCTATGTGGAGGTCACCGGTTGAACAATATCAGAGATAAGGTGCTAAAGTACTACAGGGACATTCTAAACCAGAAGATGGTAAGGACTGTAATTTCTGTAAAGCTTGTTTTGCTAAAATGTTTGGATGGAATGAAATTATAATTTAGTATTTTTGTTAGCAGGTTGTACATGATGTGTCTCCACAAATGTGCTGGGAATGTTGTTGCATGTTGAGACAAGCTAATCGCTTCAGTGAACAATTAGTAGAGTCATATCAGACACTCCTGCCATCACTACTGACTGCGGATGTACAGGTACTGTAACTGTTCACAAGTAATAAATAGATAATTGCATTAGATAAATGAGTTGCTGATGTTTCAAACAGTAATTTAGTTTGGGAAATATTAAACTGCACATCAAAAATACTGATTTGCACAGGCAAGGCAAAATGCAGCGGTAGCTTAGGTGAAGGGTAAAGGGGGTGAGCGAAGTGAAGCCCCCTTTATCCTTCGTGTTAGGTTGAACTTGTAAGAACAAGAAAAAATACTTAAAACATAAACTTAAGTACAAATAAAATATTTAAAACATAAAAAGTGTTTTTGTTGATCCTTTTTTGCTGTGCAAATCAGTATTTTTGATGTGCGATTAAATACAAGCCATTTAAAATTTCACTGACAATTCGGACACCAGGAGATAATATGGCTGTATGATTTTGGAATCTTAACTGAAGCTGATCAATGAAATCATTCAAAACTGGAATTATTATCGTAATTCTATAATAAGTTTCAGGATCTTTTGTGTTGTAGTTTGCCGCCTGCTCTTGTAGGGTTTTGAATCAATATTTTGGCGAACATCTTCAACAATATTTTAAATTAAATCTACATGTTGATTAGTGTCAGTTTTTAAGGGAACAAGATTCCTAAGCAACTTAGGCTAACAACAAAATCACTTGAAATGACAAATCTCAGAAAATAATCAATGTTTCAGTCGAAGTTGAAGTTGAAGTCGGTGCTTAAGTCATCCAGTGTATGAACAATAGCTTTATATATTTCCTTAAATGTTAACAATCCAACAGGATTTGAACAACCTAATGGGTCTCGCATATTGCCGTTAGGTTTTCCATTGTGTTTTGGGGAAGTTTCTTCGATATTCTTTTAAGCACTTGGTTTGTTTTGCCGAGGCGTTAATACAATGTCCAACCGATTTAATAAATAAGTTTAAATTTATTGAGTCGCGTGAATTTAAAATTTATTTAATTTAGTGTGGTTTATTTAACTTAGTGGGGATGTCTGTAACACCTGTCCTGGCTCTTAGACGTGTTTCTATCCCTTTCTAGTTTATTGATTCCTAGCATGCTTCTTACCCCTGGCTCTCTGACAGTGATCCAGGAACACAGTATTTCATACTATGATTACTTAATATAATAATACCTTGGACACTATTTACGTATCTTGGGTACTAGACAACGATACGCATACTTATATAGATAAATCAAGACCTCGTCGTGCATGTGTCGCATCAAGAGAACTAGCCTGTCCGATGGCCAACACCAGTTTCCTGATGAATCCTTACACAGTCCGTGCTGCGCAGATGTGGAACCTCGTGCCAGACTCTATCCGTGATAGTTTATCGCCTAGCTCATTCGGATCTAGACTGAAAGAATACTACCTATCTCAATTATCGTAGGTTTTATTTATTTAAGTATTAAGTGTTTATGTAGTATAATTATCTTCATAATGATATGAATGTTATAAAGTATTTTTGTAATATTTGTGTTTATGTGTACCTAATGTATTCTATTTTTAAATTTAGTTCTTGTTTGCATATATTTTTTTTATTAGCTGAACCCGCATTGTCTCACTGAACATAATTACTGGGTTGGCTGGAAGAGATTTCTTTTAGGAATAAGCCCGCCTTTGTACATCTTATTTCCCACTGTGTTAATTGTTTTTACCGTTGTTCTATGCAGTAAAGGATATAATAATAATAATAATAAATATAATACTTAAATAGATACACAACCGTGACTAGGGTACAAACAAACATCCATTCTCATCAAACATATATTTGCCACCACCGGGACTTGAATCCGGGACACTTGGCTTCGTAGGAACGGTCACTGCCGACTCGGCCATTCGGGTCCTCTGCTTCTACTTGCATTCCTAAAAGATACATGATCCTGTCTCCCTTATTTGTATATTGAATCCTAAAATGTGTCACTTTAGGGAATCGCTTGATGTACTCGAATCTAAATGGCTATTGTCACTCTGCAGGATATCACGTCGCTGCTGTGTTCGGGGGTGAGTCTCCCGCCGCGGCTGCGTCGATGTGTGCGTGACCGTGTCGACATACCGCCGCACGCACATACACACAACCCACCACTACCAGTCAAGCTGGAGCCTGGCTCACTGGGGTACGGCGTCAGTACAACACCACCCACGGGACACGTGCAGCGCCAAGGTAACTAACCCTTTACGGACGCTTCTCATTTAAACGGAGTCTTCCTCTGTGGCGTAGCGGTCGAGGCCCTGCCTCAGTCTACCTTACGTTAGCACGTTAGAATTAGTAAATTATACGAAGTTTCTTGGAATAACCATTGATAGCAAATTGCAGTGGGGAACCCACATAGATAAATTGGCTGGTAAATTAAGTTCTGCTGCTTACGCTGTTAGGAACATCAGACAAGGCACGGATGTGGCTACATCTAGGCTAGTATATTTTAGTTACTTTCATAGTGTGATGTCCTATGGTATCTTGTTGTGGGGGAAAGCAGCGGATATTCAAACTAGTTTTATTTTACGGAAAAGAGCTATTCGAGCAATTTATAATTTAAAACGAACAGACTCCTTAAGAGAGCTTTTTAAAGAAATTGACATACTAACAGTAGCTAGTCAATTTATTATCGAAAATATAATGTATGTACGCAAGAACCTTACAACATTTTCCAAACTTAGCGATAGCTGTAATGTTAACCTAAGAAATAATCACAGACTATGTGCGCCCCGTTTTAGACTCGCGAAGGTTAGCAATTCTTTCAAGGGTCAGTGCATTCTCTACTACAATAAGATACCCCTAGATAAAAACACTGATGTCAAGTTAACTTGGTTAAACCAACTGTTGCTGCGTCGCATATATTATATGCTAACAATGTAGCTACAATTTTTTTATATTTATTAAACAGGTACAACGTATCCTAAGTCATAGTAAAGTTATGAATACAATTATTCATGTTGAAATATAAAATAACATCGCTGTGATGACACGTTAAATAAAATTAATGAATATTCATTATATGCACAGATTTGTTTTGTTGTTCGGCTAAATTACAGGCTTATGGAAAATTGCGTAGTATTACTTTGTAAGTCTAGATGAGTTTCAACACTTATTCAAATTTTCCTACTACTCTTTGAATGATTTCCAATCATAATTACAATAGTGCTGTACTCATCATATATTATCACGACTAATTATATTAACAATATTCTCAAATGAACTATTTGGACAGCAAATGTTCGTTACTTTTTGGTTAAGCCGGTAATGTAGAGGTCCAAGACCTGCATCTAATTTGTCGGAGAACAATAGAGTTTTCCTCTGATGTATGATGATGGTTCAGAATGTTGAGGTGCTGTAATATCATATGCTCAGCTTCTCCACGTACTTTTCCTTTTAGAAATTGTTCTTTTGTGAGTTAGACAACGAAGGGTTTTTGTTTTGTGGTAGTTATATAATGTCTCAAACAGTTGACTAACCTGATCATTAAGCTCATCTTCCAGTTCCCAATGCAATGAATCGATTGTCGACCAAAGATGATCCAAAGTCTTCAGGGCATCTTCGAACTCTTTTATGGCCTCTATTCCTCTATAAGGGTATTGTTCTCTGGAAGGCCATGTAGTTAGCCGCCTGCTTACGTAGCTTCTCGTCCGTTTTTTATCAATGTTAGTACCCCCCTTCGGCATCCAAATGTTTGTTGTTGTACTGATGATATTCTTGCTGTACTGATAGTGTTGTTGCTGATGTTTGTTGCTGTACTACTTTCATATACTTCTCCAAACAGGCTTATATCGCGTAGGAAAATGTTTCTGTTGTGTCAAAAGTCAAAATGACTCTCAAAATTAAACTCCCACAGATTTATTTTTAAATCTCTTAAAAATTGGTTGTGCTAATACAAATATTACAATATTAATTATGTAAAATAATAAGCAGGAATAAATAATTGCAAAATTATTAATCGCGAGTTCTGTGTTGAGTTAGATTAACCCCGTACAGTCCCGTCATTTAAGTAATCCTGAACATTGTAACATCCCTTTTTAGACAAAGTCGCTTTTATATCGTTTTTAAATTGCTTATAAATGGCAATTTTTATTTTCTTGTCTCGAATGTCGTCTCGTAATGTTCATCCTTGAAGTAAGCATGGGTTATATCTTCATACTGACTTAGATAAAGATGATTCGCGTGGAAGTCACGAAACAGCTCCGACAGCTTCTCAATCCCTTTCTTGATATTGATGGTTTAACCTCCGTTTTTTTCCTCCTTGAAGTTGGCAAGCAACTTCGCCATGGCTGTCGTTGTCTCCACCTGTTTAGTCAGTAATTTTTCGATTGTTAATGGTGGTTGTTGTTGAATGTTTATGTTCTCCGTGTCTCGATATGCTATGAATGTTTGTTGTTCGGCACACACTCCTGATTTCTGCTTACCCGGCGGACCTCAAACGTGATGTTTGCATCTTCTCAATCCAACTGGAGAGTCCCGCTTCTGGGAAGCCAGGCAACTGATTGCAATCATTCAAGTCTAACCAAATGGCTCGAAGTACCAATGTTTGGCGTGGTGCCTTGTTTGATTTGTTGATTGAAAATACAGTGTCATATTGAATTTTCGGAGGTAACTTCGTTCCAGATTTTATTGGGCCTGATATGATCCCAACCGCACCGTAGTCACACCAAAATGCCACACTAGTGTGACTATGGTTACTTTTATTGTTCCGTAGTCACACCACAGCATCCGAACACATAATACGTCTAACCTACCTACCATTATTTAAATGTTGACAGCTGTCACCATTTTTGACAGCTGTCACCATTTTTGACAGGTGACTGCGGTGCGGTCGGGGATATGATAGCCCTCCATTAATCGTTATTTCAAAAGTAACCGGTAAATGTATCCTGTTTCTCGTCCCACAGATGAGCCTGCTGCGGAAGTTAAACAAACATCAAGACGAGACGCGGCACACGTAACAACAAGTAACATTACTTGTGACCGCTGTCATAGAGAGTTCACTTCGAAGCAGCAACTTATCAGACACATTGCTGGTAACATCTACCCGCACAACACTAATGTGTGTGATGACAACTCGTATGTGTGCGTTGAGCCGCGTAGACGGAGACAAAGCGCACAAGTGACGTCACACGCTGCAGACAAACCTAATCAGTCCAAAACACATTTAAATAACCACATGCAATCGCATGCCTCAAAGAACTCCTATTTGTGCGACCAGTGTTCAAAGGTTTTTAGGTATAAATCACAAATGATTTATCACGCAAGAACACATGCTGGAGCAAAGCCTTACCAGTGCAGTCAGTGTTCAAAGAAATTTACTACAAAATATCCTTTATTTGAACATTTAAGAACACATGCTGGAGAAAAGCCTTATCAGTGCAGACAGTGTTCAAAGGCGTTTATTCGAAAAAAAGGTTTAGTGAAGCACATGAGAACACATAGTGGAGATAGACCTTATCATTGCAGTCAGTGCTCAAAGACATATACTCGAAAAGATTATTTAGTTTATCACATGATAACACATACCAAAGAAAGGCCCTTTCACTGCAGGGAGTGTTCGAAGACGTTTACTTTGAAATCATATTTAACCGCACACATCACAACACATGCTGAGGAGAAGCTTTATCAGTGTGGACAGTGTTCAAAGAAGTTTTATGCAAGATCTAGTCTTTACAGACACAGGAAAACACACCAGCCGTAACAGACGCGACGCCGTGACGGAAATATCATCAGCATCGTCACACAAATATCTTGGATACAGTAAAATACAGTCGACGCTGGAACTCGATAATAAATTTCGTTGATGCGAAAATTGTTCAATTTAGCAATTGTTGTTGAATGCACCCATAGTTTATTGGTTCGTTTAAAAACCTAAGCACAATGCTTATAATAGTTTTAAATAAAACTGTTTAAAAGTTTTAAGAGATGTTTAGCCTTACAAACTTTGTCATTTCTATGTATACTCATAATGATCGTGTCTTATGTTGTTACCTAATTGATTTGCCTAATAAAGGACTTTAAGGAATAAAAACAACAAAACTTGTTAATAAAGATAAATGTGGATATTCCAGAAACTTGACCAAAAGACGGCCATACTCATCACGATGATGGACTAATATTACATAGTTTTACAATTATTATATAAAGGGAGGTTTTTTGTCTCCTTTCAAGGAAAAAGAAGCAGATGGCGCGACCAAAAAAAAAAGCTGCCGCCGGGAAGTGTGCTCTCTCTCCGTTGTTATTCAACATCTTCACCAACTATCAGCCAATCTTCGAAAACCTGCGACATTTACTCTTCGCGGATGATCTGCCACTGGCAGCTCAAGCTAAGAACTTTAAACCCATGGAAGCCGATCTAAAACGTGCCCTCGAAAGTCTCTCGGTGTACTATAGGAAAAACCACCTGCAACCAAACCCAGCAAAGATCCAGGAGACATATTTTTGAAGCATTCGAAGTGAATCTTGAATTCGCGCACGAAAATAAATCTTGTGCGAATAAATTTTCTAGTGCTGTTAATTTTACGTATTTTTTAATCACTCGAAGTTTGTGTTGCTATTAAATTCAAAACCTTTAAAGAATTTCATTTCACGCAAAAAATAATATAACCAAAAAGCAAAAAGTCATGATTTTTCAAATTCGGTAACGGATTATGGGGGAACGAAACGTTAATTAAAAGTAATAATTTAATTGTGTCCAATGATAAAAATATGTTTTTGATTTTTAATTTGTATCATTTGTTTGCGATGGGAGAGTGTACCTAGTAATTTTTGTTTTCTTGTACAACAAACATGGATAAAATGAATAGGAAGTGCCCTCTTAGGAAAGCCCAAAAAGAGACGCTGCTATTCCACCTCGACAACCGCGAGGGAACAGTGAAGCTGAACATCACTTGGCAGGGCACAAGCTTGAACACACTTATACCCCGGTCCCGGTGTATCTGGGAGTAACGCTTACGCCAAAATAGCAAGCTGAAAGTGTTCGCGAGGAACAACCTGTTGCGACGCATTGCGGGCACAACGTGGGGCGCTCACCCGCACCCGCACCCACAGGAGATCTCTCTCTGCTACTCATCGGCGGAGTATGCTGCCCCGGTGTGGAACAACTCCCCGCACTCCAAGGAGGTGGACGTGGTGCTAAACGAGACCTGCCGCCTGATCACGGGTTGTCTCAAGCCAACCCACATGGACATGTTGCACCGCCTGGTTGGCTTAGCCCCGACTTCTGTTCGCCATGGGGTTGCCTCCATTTTCGAGAGGGGAAGACAATGGAACGACTCTCGCCACCATGTGTTTGGTCAGGAGCCAGCAAAACCTCGTCTTAAATCCAGAAGTAGCTTCCTGGACACAACAGACCCTCTCGCTGAGACGCAGGCCTTCGCAAGGCTTAGGTTTTGGGAGCAATCCACACTAAGCTACATAAACCCTGATTGAGTAAAACCTGCGATGCAACTCCCTCCGGGCCAAAACCTAGCTAGCAGTTGTGGAAAACCTTGAACCGGCTGAGATCAGACGTCGGGCGCAACAGAGACAACATGCGACGCTGGGCCATCCTGCCTGAGGACGCAAGCACAAGCTGCCGTTGCGGTGTCCCACAAACTTGCGGCCTCCTGGAACTATCGTGCCCGCCGTGTCCGACTTCCTGCACACACGCCGACCTTATGCAGGCTGACGACAACGCCATGGCGGTGGCTGACTTCTGGAAGGATCTACTTTGTTCCTCGCTACTAGTGTCCACACGAATAAGAAGACGTTATTATATAGAATATAATTGAAAGCATTTATTTGCTGAATTGACACAAACTCACTGAAAAAGACTATGTATATCCTTGCTTTGTAATGTGTGTGATATATTTGACCTGTAAATTAGAATTGAAACTATCCCTGATGTTAATAGTAATGATTAACCTTATAACTAACTAAAATAGCGATTGTAAAGATCGAGAGCTGCGAGGCAGTACCCGGTAAGTGCTCTTTAGGTCAAAATTGAGATATCCTACTTTTTGTGATGTACAATCGAACCAACTGAATCATGACCCACTTGCCTGATAATTCGTTTGAAACTTTCAAACTTGTAAGATCTATCGTAATGTCAGTGTCTAATCAAATGATAACAAGTTCGTTACCAAGAAAATAAACCTTCAAGCGAATTTCGACCTACTTGCATTTATGGGGTTTAGCAAAATAATCTTATGGTGGGTCATGATTCAGATGGTTCGATAGTACCCACTCTTCGCGCTCTTTCTCGTGGTAAACCCCTTTATTCAATAGCTTTCTTAGATCGAATTTGTCACAATTACAAAACCCAATAAAAACATAAACTTCACAGAATTCTCTCTACTAAAATTTTGGAGGTAAAACCCAGTAACGGGGGGGGGGGGGGGTTATGTGAGGATAGGTAGAAAACGTTGAGGACTTGCATTTTCAACAGATTAGTATTGTTGTTGTTGTTGTATTGTTGTTGTTGCTTGTATTGTTGTTCTGTATTCTTCTAAATAAACCTCACTGCTGGCTGAGAGAATTTAGGTACTCCTTTCAAAATAGACTGTGTACGCATTGTTAGTAGATATGCGTCATCTATTTTTGGCTTTACCTATTTTGAATGTTCAATTGATTTCTTTTACCAGGTCGCAGTAGACAAGCAGATGACCTGCGCGATAATGATAAACTTCAATTGTCACAAACGGCTCAAAGACCTCGGAATAACGACCAAAACCGAAGACATTATAGGTACCTATTTACTTAGGGACGACTGGTACACATCTGGTGATACTATAGACCTCCATGTTATCTATTCATGATACCTATACCTATTTTAAATGTTCAATTGATTTCTTTTACCAGGTCGCAGTAGACAAGCAGATGACCTGCGCGATAATGATGATCTTCAATTGTCACAAACGGCTGCGGGCCCTACTGCTGCAGACCTCAAAACAACAATCAAAACCACTGACCATTTCGAAGCCATTATAGGTAACCTAATTATTTGTTTTGATTAAAATGTTACTCTCAAGCATATCGGTATAATTAGTACTATCATTTCATCCATCTCACTAATATCGTCCGGACTCCGGCCAGCAACCAGCTCGCGCGATAAGAGTTTGGCTTTGACCTTCGGGTGGAGGGGATTACTGCGCAGGGGTACTGTCACGCACACAATACTTTTCCTTTTTTATGTACACACGACAAAGAAGATCGGTTTGCAGGGCACACAAACACCAGTCTTTGTGTGCGTAACGTTGCCAATAGCTACGATTAGCAATGCACACTAACACAGTATTCGTGTTAATGTCGCGTCTGTGTGCGTTTTTCTGATCCCATACATTCATTGATTATGACGCAAGTTTTCACAGCTTTATGCAAAGTAGTCGATAGCCTAGTGGATTAGGTGCTAGAATTACGATATGTAGATAAAGGTTCGATCCCTCAAAGGAAATTATTTTTTAGAAGCTACGAGTATTATTAAATTCACATAGCATCGAATATAAATTGATTACAATTGTTTAACCAAACTAGAGTTCGAAGAGTTGTAAACTTGCCCGGTAAAAAGGCCATAGTCTACCTTCTTTATTTAAAATGTAACAGCTACCCTCTTTAAAATTGTTTTGCGTCTGCGCGCTCTCAGCATTAGTTGTATTGCATTTCGTTCCTTGTAAATTGTGATTGAGATTTGTTATCTATCATGGAAAGTCATCTATCCACTTTTAAAAAGGCGGAAATCATTGTTTTGTATGAACAAAACATTTCAATTAGCGAGATAGCACGACGTTTAATGATATCGGTGAGTTATGCATATAAAAAATAAATTTGAAGGTTTTTTATAAATTATGATTATAATTATACCTTGTGTTACTACTTCATTGTATTTTTTTCTTATTTTACAGAGAAGAACAGTGCAACTGTGGGTTCATAGGTATGCAGATTCTGGACATGTTGAAAGTCGTCGACCAGGCCCACAGCCTGTAGCCTACACAGCTGCATCTGATCGCCATCGCGACATCATTGCAGCGCATAACAGCAATCCGTTTGCCAGCACCCGGTCTACGGCGACACTTCATAATGTAACACTACAAACAGTTCGCAATCACTTACGAGCTGATGGTTTAAGATGTCGGAGACCAGCGAAGAAGATTATGATGTCTAATGAGCATCGTGAAGACAGAGTGCGGTTTGCCCGTGAATATTTGGACTTTGATTGGTGTAATAATGTTGTTGTTTTTAGTGATGAAAAGACTTTTAGATCAGACAAGGATGGGCGTAAAATACTGTGGAGAAGAAATAATGAACGATATAGTTTAGCAAACATTCTACCGTGCAGGTGTAGTGGCCGTATTACTTTGGGATATTGGGGATGGATGTCGTCGATGGGCCCCGGTGAATTAGTGCAAGTGAGTGCTCGCAACACTGCTCAAGGATACTTGGATATTTTACAGAACGTCATGTTACCAACCGTACGAACTGTATATCCGGATGAGCATATATACTTTGTCCATGACAATTGCGCTGTGCATCGCGCCCATATTGTGCAAGAATGGTTTAACAAGCAAGAATCCTTGACAGTTATTGACTGGCCTTCTAAAAGCCCTGATTTAAACCCCATCGAAAATCTATGGGGACATATGGTGCTCAATTGGGATCCATCGAATGTGAGATCTAGGTCTAATTTAGATGAAGTTGTTACTTCAACCTGGGAGATAATGCGAGGCACTGACATGTGTTGGAATATGGTCACTGGCATGAGAAGTAGACTACAACAAATAATAGTAAGAGAAGGAGCTCCACTAAGATATTAAATAAAACATAACCATTAATATGTGAAAGCTTTGTGTTATCATAAGATAAGGTGATTTATATGTCTATGATGTTATTGCTACTTCAGGTTAGAAGTTATCACATAATTTCTAATTGCTTAGCATGTTGATTCATAGCTTATATATCATCAACTGCGACATCTGTCCTTGTCTGACTAAAACTAAAATAAGTAAATTAAGTGTAGTTTATTATAACAAACTAGTAATAAATTATTATTAGGACGAAATATAATTTTGTTTTATTATGAAAAAAATAAGGCTGGTTTCACCACATGCTGATAAAGCCTATCTGTCAAATAACGCCATACAAAAATCTAAGTTTAACTGGCAGATAGGCTTCATCAGCAGTGGTGAAACCGGCCCTTAATCTAGAATAAATATTTGGTCTGATCAATAATAATTAAAAAAAAGTATCTAAAAAAAAACATCACCATGCTTTTTCCCTCCTTGATAGAGGATCGAACTCAATACCTCAAAGTCATTAGTCTGGCATCTAACCCGTTGGGCTATCGTCCACTCTGTAGGAAGCGGTAAAAACTAGTCTTATATTCAACGAAGACACATAGTGATTGTATGCTCAGACAGTATTATAATATCTGTGACTGTGCTGTGACGACCAATGTAACGCACACACATTCAAGTCAGCGATTCGTGTCGCAACGTTACGCACACAAAGAGTGGCATTTGTGTGCCCTGCAAACCGAACTTCTTTGCCGATTGTACCAGGTTGGATATTTGAGAGGGTCAAAATTCATGTACAGTGGTAATAATGCTAGAAAATAATACGAAATAGATAAACTTCTTCATTTATTAAAACGATTGATAGTTATTTTACTTATATAAAATGTTTATTTCCTTTTAAAGTTTACAGAGACAGCGATGAAAATTCTAAAAAAATGTTTTTTAATAAAATTATTTATTCCAAGATACATGTAAAATTGGTACATACAAACAAAAGAAAACTTAAAATAATTATTAAATACAGTGTGTGCCTGGATAATCTGCAACCCCAAAAGGGGGTGAAACTACTACACCAAAATGTAATTTAAAAAAAGTTAACATTAAAAAAAAGTCTTTAGCAGCAGTGCTATTCAGATTCTGAATCAGTTAAAGGTTTAACGCCTTCTATGAAATCACCGCATGGTCCAGTGGTGCTGCCGCGACATGAAATTGTGCAACGTCTTTTGCTTGTTGAGGGTCCGGGTTCAGGGCTTCCTCGGTCGTAGTTGTCATCATCATCATCATCTTCATAACCATCATCAGAATCATCGTCTTCGGAACTATCATCGACGCGAATTATAAATTGCTCAGTAAGTAAATCAACTACATGGTCACTCTTGGCGTACTCTTCTTCTATATCTTTTACCTTTTTACATATTTTTTCCCATTCCTGGGCACCCATTAAGGATACTTTTCTTTGATAAGTTTGGTACATTCTTGTAAATTCCATTTAACATTTTTGCTAGCTACATATTGTTTAATAGTAGCCCATGCCATTTCTATAGGGTTGAGGTCTGGATGGTAAGGCGGTAATCTCAATATGCTATGGTTTGCTTCTGCTAAAATTTGATCTATTGAAAAAGTTTGAAATCTTTCTTTATTAGCTTTTATCAAGTTGTACAATTGTGGCGTGAGCATTGTTGAATCATATTGTATGCCTTTATCAGTTAGCCAATTCTGCATATCGGCTTTTTTGGTATCGGAGGACGGTGCTAAATCCCATTGTTTATTGTGGTATGAGGCGTCGTCGACAACCACTACAGAATTGGGTGGTAGGTTGGGAATGAATTGTGTCCTAAGCCATTTTTCATAATTCTCGTAATTCATGTTGTCGTGATAGTCCCCTGTTTTGGTGCCAGCTTTAAAAGTTAATAAAGCATTTGGTATAAACCCAGCTTCAGATCCTGCGTGGACTATCCTTGTCCTTTAGAAATTGGTTTTTTTAGTCCTTCCGTAGGGCCATCGCTCCAGGCTTTGGTTGTTGAGTGCGATGAATCTACGTAGGATTCATCTGTGTAAACAATGGGTCTTCCTTCTTATCGATATTTTATTATTTTTCTTAAATATTCAATGCGTTGTAATCGGATTTTCGATGTTTCTATTAGTAATTTACGGTTGTTTTCTGTTTTTTTCCAGCGAAATCCTAACTCCTTTACAAATACACGAAGACTTGTTTCTGACCCTTTAAAGTTTATATCTTCCTCAAGTTTTTTTTTTAGTTTCCCAATGGTGGGAAGTTCATTATTCGTCTTGTGAAAATTGTGTATACATCTTTTTTTAACACCTTGGTCAAAATTATCAATATTGGTAACTGGTTTAGCTCTGGGACGTTTTTTTCCAGGTGTTCTAAAAGTAATTAACAAATCGGAACTCTTGGCTTGATTTGCGATATTTTTTACAGTGCCAATTGAAGTCTTAGTGGCCTCCGATGTCCGTTTTTGAATTTGAGCTTATTTACTGACTACACAATTTAATTTAGAAACAGTTTCCGTTTTCATTACCTGCATAGTCTGTATAGTTTGGTTATTCTCCGTCTGACTGAGTAAAGTAGCAACTTCCTCAATCTGACTTCGAATTTGCTTCAATGAATCGATACATTCGTCAGCTTCTTTCTTTGAAAAGCAATTCACGTCATATATCATTTTCCGTGCTTGCCTTTTTAAAACAATGTTTTTTTACGCATTTTCAAATCACTTTTTAATATTTAACAAAAAAAACTTAACTGACAAACTTAAACAAACAAACTCAACAAATAATAACAATCGACAACAATAAACAATTAACGAAAATAGCAATTCACTTGTGAACGTGATTGTACAACAGGAGTGCGCGTACGTCGTATCAATGCGAGAGGCAGGGAACGACTGGAGCGCCAATCAGAGCACCGCGTGCGCCTACACACCCGCCCCGCACCCCGCTAATTGCCCGTTGATACCCAATTTCTGATTTCTGCGCAATAACGGTCAAAGCCAAACTCTTATCGCGCGAGCTGTACTGACGGTGGATCTCTCAGTCTCAGCGGTAGATTTGGATACAGGTTCAGCAGGCAACTTTCCATGAAAAACGGAACCGTAATAGGATCATACTCAAAATCCACGTAGTTTAATTTGTATGGCATTCACTAGTTCAAAATGTATCTTTCCAGATGCCAGAAGACAAGCAGATGAAAAAATATTTGGCTCCAGATGTCAAGTCAATTACTCATATGCATTCCTTAAACGAGGAACTTTGTGCCAAAACGCAGCGAGAACCCGTCAAAGAATCCAAGTATCGAAGTATTTTTTGCGAGAAATACAATATAGGGTTTTTCCATCCTAAAAACGATTTGTGTATGGTGTGTACGAGATACAACAAGGCGGATGATGAAACTAAGTTGAAATTTGAAAATGAACATCAAGATCATTTAATTTTACATCGAAAGACCATTAGTCTAGCGGCTAAAGCTGCTGACAAGGAAAGAGCAAACTCTGAAAAAACGTTTTTGTCAGTTAAGGTTGACTTACAAGCTGTTTTACAAATACCCACTGGAGGCGAGAGTATCCTCTATTATATGAGGAAATTGGTTCTTTTGAATTACACTGTATATGAAGCGCGGTTGCCAAATATCTATGTTGGTCTGAAATCAACGAGAAAAAGGGAAGCTGTGAGATTGGTACTTGTTTACTACATTACCTTTCACATGAATTCCCAAAAGAAGTGAAGCACCTTACTATCTTTTCTAATACGGTCAGAACCGCAATCAATACATAGCTGCATTTTTAGTCTGGGCCGTATGCCCACATTGATCACATTGATATCATTGAACAAAAGTTCCTTGAAAGCGGCCATACTCACATGGAAGTGGACTCCATGCAGCATCCAGCATTGAAAACGCATCTAAAAACGTTTTAATTAACTGTGTGTCGGATTGGAAAAATATTTTCAAACTGGCTAGAAACAAAAAAGTAAAGACTGTCAATCATGTCGAGTATTGTATAGAACCATACAAGGTAAAATAATTCAAGCATGATGAGATGCTTGATTTGAAAAAGCTTGCTCAGCAGCTAATACAAAACAGAGAGAAAGATAATTTACAAGAAAAGGTGAATTGGCTGAAAATAAAAAGACTGAAGTATGTGAAGGGCGAGAAAACTGAAATCTTTTTCAATTACGACCGACGAGTTTCGATTTATACAGTTGTCAAATCTACAAGGAATGCCAAAAACTCCTACCACTAGATCAAAAACTCCTACCAATAGATCAAAAACTCCTACCACTAGATCAAAAACTCCTACCACTAGATCAAGAAAATGTTCAATCTTTCTGGAAAACGGTCATGAATATCCCCAATTCATTCCACACCTGTACAACGAGTCGCTGCCAATAACAGAAGCAAAAAAAAAGCTTTAATTACTATGTGTAAAAAGGAGATAATTCCAGACGAACTGCATCCCTGGATTCATTCCCTTAAGAATAAAAATATAATTTATTTTAAGAAATGTCGACTTTAACGCAAAATTTCCAAAAAATGGCCTACAATTATTTGGTTATAAAGTAGCTGCATCTGTGCATTCAAAATAATATCGTCTTTTTCTTTTTCTGTTTGCTTTCTATCGTTTTGGCTGAAATTTGCTGTTCTATTATTAGTTAGGTCTACTGTTATTTCATCACGTAGAACATTGAGTAATTTATTTATTGTGACATAGTTCTTGTTAATTTTTCTGGTTATCACCGAATTATAGCTTTCTGCGACATTATTAGTGCGATGGCGTTCGTTGCTGACACACCACTCTCTTATGCATGCATCACTTTTTAGCCAAGTGCTCTTCATGTACGACATAAATGCGTTAATTTTGTTGTTATTCAGATCGGCACATTGCAATTGTATATAACCCCAACCCTCTTTATTCGGCTCTCAGGCAACAGTGGAAGAGAGGTGCACAACCCTACAATACGTCGATAAAGCTTTGTCTTTATGCCTATAAATTTAGCTTTTCGCCACAAACTATTTGTAAAATGTTAGTTAGCATTTTTTATCTCGATATTCGGGAAAATAATTCTAAGAGCATTTGAAGTTGCTATTTCGAAGTCTAGTGCGGCTTCCATTCGGGAAATTCGTGCTTTCTTTTTTGTCACTCATTAAGACAAATTCAAGTGGAACAACATTAGTTTTGTGCGATGAACTTCCCAAATCACCGTAAATAATAAATAACTGGTAAAATGGTTTGAGTTCACTTTTGAACGTGCCGTCACAGAAATATTCCTTCACTTCTCCTAATAACTGTTTCGCTTTATCAGAACAGAACACCAATATTCTGGTATCCTCTTAGTCATAATCAGCCACTTTGAAATTGTTAAATGGTGCAGGAACTTGAAAATCGCTTGGCTTCGTAAAAACAGTTTTGTCCATTTGCAGTTTGTGTTTTCTTGCTGAATATAAGCTGCACTTAACTTTTCCAAAAGTAGGTACTTCAGTGACTAGGTGAATGCCTTTATCATAAAGAGCATTTACATTTTTTTTTGCAAATATCAGGCATTGAATCCGCTGAAGTAATCCTCCTCCATCTATCGATATCGCTAAGTCATATTTGGCGTGATTTGCTTATACTCCTCGGTATGGTCGACATGTTTTATGATTTGATCATCCTGAAAAAATCGACGAAACATAATAACATAGCTAAATATTTTATTGAACGAGCGAGCCAATATAAGTATATTGGCTCGCGAAGCCTTCCTAGTTATGCGAAGATAACTAGGAAGTATAAGTATACTTCCTAGTTATCTTCGCTACAGAATCCTACCGAATCGCTCGTGAGTTCACGTTCGGAGCGAACCACTACATACTAGTCTTAAAGCAGTTGCATCCAAAGCCACAGAATATTCCCATTAGTTAGCTTAAGAAACTATTATTTTTATGTTGAATTAGCTGATTTTTCTGTCAATAATAGTAGTTTATGTGACTGCTACATAATGGAGGGCATTAATACTCGTATCACTCGAGAGTTTTAATGCCCTCCATTATGTACAGTTACATACACTAGTTTATCTACACACATATCATAAGCTCTCTTTGATGTGTTCAGGAACCGCATGTTTGACCGGCATTGTGGCTCTGCAGTTGTTTAGCTTGTTCTGTAGGACCAACTTCGGGCGTCGGCGTTCAAAATTTGAATGTCAGTACCAACTTCACAGACAAACTAGGGGCGGCACGAGGCAGGCGTCGGCGTTCGAAATTTGAATGCTATATATGTGTAGAAAAATTACACATAATAATAATAATAATAATAATACCTTGGACAACTTTTACACACATTGATCTAGCCTCAACCTAGGATTCCCTGTATCTTGGGTACTAGACAACGATATATATACTTATATAGAGAAATATTATCATATATATATAATGGTCATAATGTGTAATTTTTCAGATAAGAAATGAGTTTTTACCAAGTAGTTTAACATTATGCTGATCGTAACGTGCGGTTTTTGTATGCAGTAAAGAGGGTTTATGATACGTGTGTAGATAAAACACATTATATGTAGTCGTCGAGTTTTTATTTATTGGTAAAACTCAATAAGTCGCTCCCCCTTTTACTTTTTTAGATAAATAATAGGCTTAGAAAATCTCAGTATCATCAAGTTGTGGTTTTTCTTAGAAAATCTCAGTATCATCAAGTTGTGGTTTTTCTTAGAAAATCTCAGTATCATCAAGTTGTGGTTTTTCTTAGTCTTCAATATATTTAGCATCAATGTAAAACACCACTAACACGATAGGATTTCCTGGTAAGACTTTGGGACCATTTTTTTAATTAAAATCTAATAACCTCGATTATCTCAGTTCCATGTTTTGCTCACTTACCGGGTATTGGCTCGTAGCCCTCGATATTTAGTTGAAGCGAAAATAAAGGCTGTCTGAGAGTTAATTTTACGGTTTTTTCAGTCTTCCTCTAACTTAAAACATTACAAGACCCAGAAAGTATACAGTGAGTGTGTACAAAGTTGATGTCACCGGGTGGCCTGTGTAAAAATAACCTAAAATTGTTAATTATAAATATTGAATATATTTATAATTAACCATTTTAGCACATGTCCCAAATAATGTCAATTGTAAAACTATAGAAAACTCACGATGAATGCTGCCGAAATGTTAAAGGTTTTAGGTGGCTTATTCTTCTCCCTGAGTGAAAGTTGAACCCAGTTGAGCACATTCGCGAATGTGAAAAATATGACATTCGTGACATCCCTAGTGTGGTCCACAGAATACATTATAATAGGATAGTGTGGTCCCCGTAAGAGCTTTCTCAAACGTATTCTTCATTCACGATCCGTCAATAGCCGGGTCCACAGCGGACGATCCACCACCCTCAACATGCCGCGTGCTATCCGGAGCGCGCCGGATTGTTCGGTGTGGATCCGGCTGTTAGATTTTCATATTCCGTAATTTTTTATGATTCATTATTTGTGTGAACACGGCTTTATTGTGAGAGATGATTTGGAAATAGGTATTTATCCATGGAATAAGTATGGACAGATACCTAATAATAGTAAGCATTTAGTTGTATTTCTTTAATACACCAAAAGTCTGTGCACCTGATTTGCCGCGAACGTTGCCACTCCGTGCGCAAGTGGGCGGGGGCTGGCGGCGGGCGCGGAACGGACAGTAAGTAGTCAGTGCTAGTCTTGTGTTGTTCTGTGGTCTTGTGCCTCCTCGGTCATCAGAGAGAGCGCTTCGTACTAGGACATTTCAGTCAATGTACTAGTACGCAGTAGCGTTCACAGAGATGTGGTACTGGGCAAGCAGCCTTAAGAAATGTATGAAAAAACTATTTACCGACATCAAAACAGGCTTCCCGCGGCTTCACAAAAAATTTGGATCTTCGTGACGAATTTCAGCCACTTCAGAACAAGTCAGTTGTGGGATATCCGAAGCGGCCTCTTTTGTTTCGCATTCGAATGTAAGTACAGTAATGTAAGTACGCACAACATAAACATGAATAAAAAAAACACACTTACAGCACAGATACACGCACGCATTCAACATTCCAAACTATTTATTACTTTACCCTATTCTATTTGTAAATAAAATCTACCCTTCGGTCTTTTTTGAGGTATTCGGTCAGCACGTTATTGTAAAAAGCCGGACCCCGCCTAACTTTTGACAAAAGTTCTTTCTCCACAGCCAACATTGACAATTCGGTGAGTCTTTGTTGAACTAGGGTATTTCGAAGATAGGTCAAAAGGCGTTTTAGGCATGAAAATGCCCTTTCCGTCGAAGCGCTACTGGCGGGTGTCGTGACGATTAGTTTTGCCAGTCGTAGGACTTCTGGAAATACATCCACTAAATTATTTGAATACAAGTATTCAATTAACAAAACTGTGCTGGTAGTGGACGTAAATTCTGCTGATTTATATATGCAACGCAGTTCATTCCTAAGCCTGTCTTCATTAAAATTATAGCAACTATATTCGACCAGTAAGTCATTTACTAGACTATCAGGAAACGATTTAACATAGTTTGTATAGTTTTCCGGGGCCAGTAGCTCGAAGAAGTTATTTTTTTTCAAATTTTGGTATCGCATACGCGAGGCTGTTAAAACATTACCTAATATTTCAAAAAATATGCATTTAAAATGAGTTTTCATGTCAACGACAATTTTACGTCGTTTTTTTGGCTGTCCGCACATGCTGACTACCTTTTCATACAAATCATCGAATTTTTGTCTGTTTTGTGTGACAAAATCTTCAAATTGTGGGATTTTTTGACACGATACGATAATACGTCAGATGTTTTTTTCTGCATCACCTCATAAAGAATATCTGTTTCCGCAAATATTTCATGAAATATCTGTAGAAACAGATTAAATTCAAAATCTTTGAGACTATTCAAAAAGGAATCGGCTTGTGACAAAGTTTCGCCGTCCCAAGAGTCAGGATAGTCATCGAAAAACTCTAGTGCAGACCGGTCGTTAAATATTACATTTACCGTTCGAGAGTGGTAGGTCCACCGAGTTTCAGCCACACGTGGCAGTTTTCGCGCTTTTACTATATTATTGTGATGAGCCTGTCGTTTTGTACTATTATGGAAGAAAGTTGCAAGTGTTCGAACAACTTTGAAGAAACGTTTCGTCTCACCAATGCGCTCAAATGTTTTGGAAAGAACTAGATTCAAAACATGCGCGGAACACCACACAAACAGTGCTTAAGGGCATGTTTGTCTAACTATTGCCGTACGCCATTTTTATCGGAAGATAACACCGCCGCACCATCGTAAGTCTGGGCGATCAATTTCAATACATTCATATTCCGCAAGGGTCGTTAAAACAAAAGAGCTGAGTGTTTTAGCGGTGCGGTCAAGGCTCATATCAAGGTACCTACTTAATAAACCGATCTACAACTGTTCGCGACCGCTGATATCTGGCGTTTCGTCAATCATTACGGCGACGAAATCCGCGTCCTTTATTTCTCTCTTAATCTCGCTGGTCATCAAGGATGCCAAACAAGAAACTAAGTCATTTTGAACCCTATTAGACAGCCGTAAATGAATTGGTGGCCGTTTGCAAATGTTGTTCTAAGACGCCGTCATATTTCTAAGAAATTACCTTTGTTCTGTGACGACGACGACTCGTCATGACCCCGAAAAGGTAATTCTTGCTTGGCTAAAAAACATACTATGTCAATGTTCCTATTTCTGTCAGCTTTTGCGTTATGTGTCTATCGATATCTATTCTAAGCTGATTGTTTAATTGCGTTTCAATCCTAGAATTACCGAAAGTACGAAGTTTCAAAGATGATGCTAGGTGCTTTTCCGATGACTCATGTTTTTTTGCGGCATTGGCAAGATTATTTAAATCTATGTAACCGGTGTCACTACAAACATTCAGATTTGTTTCATATAAGACACTGTTCAGGCCTCTCGGCACCCAATGACCTCGCAGGGGCCCATCAGCTACGAGGTAGCGTAGCGATCAGATGCCAAGAAGTGTGAACGTCGGCGATTCACCGAGCTAATACTTATGGAGTCGATCTAACCTGGTCTGTGCTTCGGTCCCGTCAACCTCCTGTCTCTCTGCAAGGCCCGGGTGCACCCTAGGCTCTTCTTGGTAGACAGGTTCTTCAGCCAACCAGGTATGACTGGCAGGCCCGCTTCGACGAGCACAGTGTTCCAACACAGGTTATGTTACGTGGGAAAAACCAATCGGCCACGTAAATGCGAACTTTATCTGGTTCGGGGAACCACAACACACTCAGCTATATAGACAATCCTGAGGGGAACCCGAATACATTCCAGATGGCTTGCGATTTAAATTCAATGCCCTAATCAAATACGCGTTACATTGCGAGGGCTTTTTTTCTGTCAGTTGTCAAAAACTGCAAGGTTGGCAGCAACGTCAAATTCAAAATGGCCGTTCCGAAACCATCGATCGAATATCGATTTGGAATCGAACAATCACCCGCCCGGACAGGCACCCACCTGTCCCTTAATCTACGGGCAGCCGAGACAACGTTGCTACCGCTCGTTTTAGAACCGAGCCTCCTACTAGAACCTCCGCAGACCGGGGGGTCCCGTCCTTGCCAGGGAACAAGTTAACAATGCGCCCCCTGCGCCAACGTAGTGGCGGTAGGTTAGCATCCTTAACCAGAACGAGGTCACCAACACTAGGGGGGCTGGTTTTGTCAGTCCACTTAAGGCGCTGTTGTAAGATATGCAGATACTCGAGCGACCAACGCTTCCAGAAATTCTGAGTAAACTGCTGCAACATCTGATACCTTGACAACCGATACAATTTCACTCCCTTGAAGGGGTGCTCGGGCAACGCGTTAAGTGGCTGTCCTATCAAGAAATGGCCTGGGGTCAGAGCCTCCAGGTCATTTGGATCCGAGCTGAGCGGACACAACGGTCGCGAATTGAGAACGGCCTCGATCTTACAAAACAATGTCGCAAGCTCCTCAAAAGGGCCGTTCCAATATCCACTTTATTTACATTCAAAAAGTTGACTATCTCTCGTAAGTATCGTTCCGCACCGACGTAGTTAGTGCCGTTATCAGAGCGGATCAAAGTTGGAAGTCCCCTTCGAGAAACAAACCTATCCAAACAAGCAATGAAAGCCTCTGTCGAGAGATCAGCAACGAGCTCGAGATGTACCGCCTTGGTGGATAAACAAACAAACACACATGAGCTATACCGGTCCAGCAGAAACCCGGCGTCAGGGTCCTCAGCCTTCTGGGTAACATGCACGGCCGCTCTGGGGCCATGATCCGAAGATACTACTACATGGCTGTGGGGCCAGTCCGATTCTCTCCTGGCAAGCCAGGGTGGTCCCCACCACAAATGGTGTCTAACGAGTTCAGGAGCCCGACATCCCCTGGATGCACAATCAGACGGGTTCAATTCTCCTGGTACATGTCTCCAGGTCAGTGGGACCTCAGACGACACAATCTGGGAGACACGGTTCGCAACAAAAACCTCTAAGTTATGGACCGAAGCCTTCAGCCAGCACAAAACAATCTGGCTGTCCGTCCAAGCGTACACCGTATCCTCCAAAACCACTGACCCACGCAACACTGTTAGAGTGTGATTCAAAAGTTTGGTCAAAAGAGCAGCCCCGGACAGTTCCAGTTTTGGAATCGTCATCCTTGTCCGAATAGGCGCTACCTTGCTTTTTGCCAAAACCAAACGCACGTCGACCTCCCCGGTGGAGGTGACGGTTCGCAAATAAACCGCTGCCGCAAACCCTCGTTCAGAGGCATCACAAAACCCGTGAAGGGTTGCCCTGTAATCCCCAGCAGGGAACAATTTCCTCGGCAGCGATACATTATTTATATTGAGGCCCAACCATTTTGCTAAATCATTCGATACAATGCAGCCCTGAGCTCCAGAATCTAATAGGGCGCGAACGTATGTTGGGTTGCCCGCCAAATCCCAAACAAGCACAGAGGCGATCGGTAACACCACCGTCTCCGGTTGGGGGGCAACAAATTGTTGGGCCGCAAATTCCTAGCGAGGGCCCCCGGGGCCCCACTCTGCCTGTAACCGATCAGGGATGCAGCTATACGCCAGCGGGTCCCATTGTACAAATGGCCCACGCGCCGGTTCCATTCCCAACCTACGATTCCCCGTAAAGGGGGGTGGGCGTGAATTCAATCGTGGCCGCTCCATGAGCGGGGGGGACATCACATGTGACCGACGAGGACGAGGCGACGAGCGGGGCGACAACTGAGGCGGCGTCCGAACCGCATCCGCATAACTCGAAGGTGTCCCATGCCACCCGCCCGTTACGGCCTGCTCAACATACCCAATGTCCCGCTGAGTCGGATGCTGAGTCGCAACCGAAAACTCAGGGCCCCCCATGTGATGACCCTGAGTGCGGCCCTGCACCCCTGGGTGGCTGCGTGCTTGTGGCCCCATTGCCCGCTGAGTCGGATGCTGAGTCGCAACCGAAAACTCAGGGCCCCCCATGTGATGACCCTGAGTGCGGCCCTGCACCCTAGTACCGCCCTGTGCACGTGGGGACATTGGCCCCTGAGTTGCGCTCCGAGTCGCAAACGAATTCTCAGGGCCCCATGCCGTATCACCCTGGGTACGGCCCTGTGGACGTGGGGACGTTGGCCCCTGAGTTGCGCTCCGAGTCGCAAACGAATTCTCAGGGCCCCATGCCGTATCACCCTGGGTACGGCCCTGTGGAGGCTGTTGGCCGGACCGGTTCATGCACAACAGATTGTTGTGGGCCCCACCACAATATCCGCACATTTTTGTGCGCGTGCAGTCCCTAGCCATGTGTGGCCCGAGGCACCGGAAACACCAGCTCCGCTGCTTGGCCATCCGGCGCCGTCCCTGAACCCTAAGTTCCCCGAACTTATTGCAATTGGCCACAGCATGGCCAATCTGCCTACAACATGGGCAGGTCTCACTATGTGGGGTCAATGCACTCACAGTCCCATACGACTGCCGGTTGGTGCGGTCCTTCCTCGTCGGAGGGCCCCTACTCACAGCGCTCCCGGCAGCTCTCTGTGGCTCCGAAGGATGGGTGACCGTCAACCCCAAATTCTCTGCCCGTCGAGCCTCCTCTTCCAAGAATCCGACCAAGTCGGAGAAGGCGGGCAGGTCCTCGGCCGACCTCCCGTGAGACTGTTCGAAACGAGTCTGCACGTCAGCGGGTAGGCGGGAAAGTACAATGTACAGCAGTAGGTACGACCATTCACCAACCGGAAGTCCAAGATTCTCTAGAGCCTTGGTGACGGACAACAATGGGTTCAAAACCTCCGTCTGTATGGCCCCGACCTTGTTCACAACCGGGATACTAAACAAACGGTTCAGTTGGGCATCGGCCAACCTCCGTTTGTTATGGTAACGTCTGACCAACAATTGTCTGGCCGTTTCATAGTTACCCTCCGTAACTGTCAAATGAGCGACCAGCTCCCTAGGCTCACCCCTCAATGCTGCCACCAGCTGAGCCATCTTGACAGACTTGGTAATGTCCGATCGCATGTGCACCAAACTGTCGAACAGATTGATGAAGCTCATCCATTCACCGGACACTCCGTCAAAAGTAGGCATAGTTATGGCAGGTAACCTGGACCCCGAACCCTGAAGCGGCAGAGGTGCTTCAATGTCACCACCATGGCTGGACTCGCGCTGTCTACGTATGTCCGCAGCCTTCTGCGTGATAGCAGCTGCCATCTCCATACATTGGTCGACATCCCCTAGCAACCGTGACAGCCTGTCAGGTGCGCAACCATCAACTGATTCCGCCTGCGCGGACAATTCGAGCACCCTGTTGTAACGTTCCTTAACGTCCATAGACCGCTCCAATACCACATCATGCCTATCTAACCGGTCTATCAGACCGTGTGCGGAGGAAAACCATCTGAGTTCCTTAGAAACACCCTTCTGTATTTCAGATAACGACATGATCGGAACGATACTTACTCACAATTTGCAGTAACTCAATTTTATTGGACCCTCCAGTCTATAACCCAAACGAGGGAACCCTAAACCACAACTTAAACAATGCTGTTTTCCTTAAACAATAGGAACCGAGTTTTATATCTATATAAATTCTGTAAATACAATTTAGTTTCCCTTTTTCATTATAACACACACAGATAGTCAATATTAGTTCAAGTTATAAATTGCTATAAACTGAAAACAATGTAATAGCCTGCTATCAATAGATGTAACTACCTATGTTAACCAAACATTCATTAGCATTACTAGACCACTAATAGATTGACTAACTGGTACTTCAATGCAAATTTCAATTCACCTACAATGTACCTAAGTTGAGTACCTACTATTCTGAGTCACATCTCAGTACAACTGGTCATTTAGAGAAAACTGTAATATCTGTCTGTCTACTACCAGCAATAGACTTATAGCTTACAATACTACCAATCTATGTGGATACAGGAACAACACCAAGTTAGCTAATAACCGCCTATACCTACAGATTGATAGTCCCAAATCGTGGGTTCCTGGAGCCCTTGACGGCTGCAAATCTCAGGAAACCACGCTCTTGCTACCAAAATGTTCAGGCCTCTCGGCACCCAATGACCTCGCAGGGGCCCATCAGCTACGAGGTAGCGTAGCGATCAGATGCCAAGAAGTGTGAACGTCGGCGATTCACCGAGCTAATACTTATGGAGTCGATCTAACCTGGTCTGTGCTTCGGTTCCGTCAACCTCCTGTCTCTCTGCAAGGCCCGGGTGCACCCTAGGCTCTTCTTGGTAGACAGGTTCTTCAGCCAACCAGGTATGACTGGCAGGCCCGCTTCGACGAGCACAGTGTTCCAACACAGGTTATGTTACGTGGGAAAAACCAATCGGCCACGTAAATGCGAACTTTATCTGGTTCGGGGAACCACAACACACTCAGCTATATAGACAATCCTGAGGGGAACCCGAATACATTCCAGATGGCTTGCGATTTAAATTCAATGCCCTAATCAAATACGCGTTACATTGCGAGGGCTTTTTTTGTCTGTCAGTTGTCAAAAACTGCAAGGTTGGCAGCAACGTCAAATTCAAAATGGCCGTTCCGAAACCATCGATCGAATATCGATTTGGAATCGAACAGACACATTGAAAACAAAATAACCTATGGCTGTGAGCACAGCCGGCTAGCCAACTATATTTATCCTAGGAACTACAATGAAACTGTCTAGTAAGTAGTACATATTCCCTTTCTTTTGTGATATTTTTATAGCCGGAGTACACCGCCCTTTTGCAATTATCCTTTCTTTCAACGCAAAGGAAAAGCTATGAAATTTGCCTTTTTTTACCTTATCTAAACGCACATCCTCTTTACACATCGCACAGGTATACACATCCATCCTAAACTCAGTTTTCCACTCACCTCTTACACTCAAAACAACTCACAACTACGCAAAAGAATAAATAAGATTTTCAATTCACAACTCTGCATCCGACGCGAAACGAAAACTTTCAGTAATGGCGGCGGACAATCAATCAGCTAATTTACAATAGGAAAACCGAAAACCACCCGAAAACGATGCGCTAATAACCAATCAAATTGAAATGAACGTTCGCTCCGAGTACTATTTGTGGTGGTCGTATGTCTTCGTAAATAATTCGGGTGTTTCGCTCGGTACAACCAATTTTTTGATTTGATTTAAATTGTGTGAGTCGGTGGGACAATTATTGTTGAGTATGTCAAATAGCGCATGTTCACTGCGCGGCATGCATCATTGTTTCATTTGATAGTCCCTATAGTAAATACGCATTGGATTCGACACGTCATCTTGTTCTCAAGGCAGGCGAACTTTTATCTGGTATTATGCCCCCATAAGACGCTGGCATCGAATTTTTCGTGGTACAGGCCTCGCTCAATACGATTTGGAAATACTTTAAAGGCTTGAGATACATGTGCCTTTGGGGTCAACGTTCGTAAGAACGTTGACCGTATCGCATATCGTACGTAAGTACGATATGCGGGGCGCGGCTTCGAGCGTTTTGAATTCGCACGGGCGGGTTTTGTTGTTTGTTTTGTGTGTGAATCAATAGTTTTATAAGGTGGAAATTTGGCTAGGGCAAGCAGTGCCTCCAAGCCTCTATAATATGTTCGCCTCTGGTGGCATCCTAGGCAATGAAAGGGCAGATACATTAGCGAATGAAGCAGTGGGCTATGGAGACATGGTTCCATACAAAAAGAATGTCCCTGATTTGTGTTCCCTGCCCAGGACATTTCTACTCAAATGACAATATTAAATGATAGTCTCAGCTTAAAGTTCTCTTTTTATTATGTATGATCCACGTGATTTCCTATTATGCAGATCTTATCACGTGACATTGGCGAAATAGTTGTGGCATCACATGATAGAAGGGGTAATATTTTATATTAGTGCGCATGAATTGAGGGGGAGGGGTGTCCCCCCTTAAAATGCCCCCTTTGAGGAGAGCCATAGTTTTCATGATAGGGGGTCCAAAGATTGAAGAAACTGTCTACTTTTTTTGCATTTACAAGTGATGTAGAGGGCGAAAAGGGGATAAAAGGTACCAGGGGTATCCTCCCCTCCAAGAAAACCCCATATTTAATTATTGCTTCTGCTCCGACGCAACGTAGCACGGCGGCGACTGTCCCCGTCATATAAAACACTCTAGTCTATCTAGGGAGTAGCCACAAGATTGCCGGGAGGACTGCCCAGCCCAGTTCTCGGTTTTGGTACCGAAACTAACCAAACAGTATCCTATATATATATGTATAGCATAGTAAACCTATGCTGACTTAAAAATGGTATTGTAGGTTTAATGCATCGATATAATTCAAGTCTCTGGTTTAATGGCACATTCAGGCAACATGGATGGAGGGAGACGGAATGAGCCATGATGGCGATTGGCAGTGTTGCCAACGAAGGCGATTTTTCGCCTTTTAGGCTACTCGAAAAAGATGAAAAGTAATTTTAGTTGAATGATCGAATCTCAACACAAATGAGCATAAGCAAAAGAAAAAAATATATACCCAAGCAGTAGCAAAAAGTGTAGGAAAATCAAGACAAGAAAGATGGCAACACCTTTCGCCCTTCCTTAGTGTCGGGGAATACCCCGTATTTGTCGTAGCTATAACGTAACCAAATTTATGATGCAACCAAGATAAAGTATTAGCTTGGCTGTTGATAACCATTGTTATTATAGGTATTATACTAAACGACTAAATAGTTTGGGAAAACTTCAGTAAAAGTCACTTATCCTGTGCGTGTTCAGTCAGTTCATTGTTCGTTCGTCGTCTGATTTTAAAGACATGGTATTGTAGTTGTGACAAAAAATGGGAAAGCACGGAAAATACGTGAAGCATTATCGTGACGAGTGGGAAAAAAATCCAGCATTTAAAAGTATGTAAAAGTACTTACAGCACTCCCAATTTCCCAAATTAATAATGCGCATGCAGATCTTCGCTAATTATCGTATTCCCGGAAACACCCGAATCAAAGCACATAATTCTACTAAATAATGCATGAAGAAAATGCACTTAACCACTCTATATACATATCGTCTTGCGATGCTCGGGGAATACGACCGTTGCCGAACAGTGACGAAGATTTTTATGCGCATTATCACTTTGGGAGACCTGTACATACTTACGAGATGTTTTTTCTTTATTTCTGACTATTTTTAATATTATTTAAATGCATTCTTTATAAGTGAAAGTTTTTGAGGATGAATGGATGGAGGCCATGGAGGAATGTTTTTTGCTCCATTAATGATTAAATAACTCATTTTAAAGCTATAAAGTTCCTACGGGAACAGATAATATAATACTATATACTACGGGAAAAATATGTTCTTGCGGAAATTTCAAACGCAGGCGAAATTTCTAGACGAAGGGTGTATTAATATGATGACATAAATAATTTCCAACTAACCCACACTTTTATTTTACAGATTGGCAAACTCGAGCACCCGTGGAACTGATAGATAGTGGAAAAGGTGAGGCATATTGTAAATTATGTGTTTCACCACTCCGTGCACACAAAACTGATTTAGAAAAGCACATGAAAAGTAAAACACATAAAGACAAGGAATTTAGATTTGCAAAAACACAACCCAAGCTTGCATCATTTGGCTACGCCTCAGTTAAAGACACTTCAACAAAAGAAAAAATAATGGACATAAAAATTTCTACTTATATCACTGCTCATAGCTCCATCTGTAGCATAGACCATTTAACAGAAGGTTTGAAAACCTGTGGTATAGGTAGTCCCCTTGAAAATATACAATTACACAGAACCAAGTGCTCTGCCATTATAAAGAATGTCGTGGAACCAGCCATGCTTAAAGAACTCTTAGAAGAACTTGGTGGGCAAAGTTATTCTATAATACTGGATGAATCCACTGTTGTAGCAACAGTAAAAATAGTAGTAAAGTACATGGCGTATTGCATCCGATACTGCAATAAAAAACTAGAAAAAATTGTCGTAGATTTTTTTGGCTTTCAAGAAGTGTTCGAAGCAACAGCTGATGCCCTGTATACATCCTTTAAGAGATTTTTATCTGATATGGGCTTAAATATTCAGAATCTCATCGCAACAGGAACAGATGGAGCTAGTAATATTTGTGGCAAAAATCACTCCCTTTTCACACTTTTACAAGCAGACATACCCCATTTGCAGTTGTTGAAGTGCGTGTGCCACTCCCTTAGTTTGTGTCTATCCAAAGCGTGCACTGAATTACCATCTTGCCTGGAATATTTACTTAGGGAAACCCGAAATTGGTTTGCTCACAGTCCATTGCGAATGAAAGTCTATCAGAACTTATTTGAAACTATTAATGATGGCAAAAAGCCCTTGAAACTGACTCAATTGCCTGCAAATAGATGGTTGGCATTTTATGCAGCTGTTAATACAAACATCAATCAATGGCTTGAGCTAAAAACCCATTTTAATATGGTTAAATCGTCAGAAGAGAGATGTTACACAGCAAGGGAGCTTGCTGCTATGTATAATGATGACACGAATTTATTATATTTATTGTTTCTATGTCCCTTACTAAAAGAAGTAACAAACGTGAATGTTATATTTCAAGCAAGTAATGCAAATATAACAAAAGTATACAACGACCTACGGATTATTCTTCTGTCCATTGCAAGACGTCTTTTCAAACCAGTATTTTTGAGAGGTCAAAGTCTGTCCGAAAACGCCTTATTGGCAATGCTTCATGAAGCGCATCTAGCAGCTATTAGGCGAGCCTTAGAAAAAGCCGAAGCACAATTTGAAAATTCATTGCTTCCACAGGACTCGATCCATGTTGGAGAAAAGTTCAATGAATTACTTGCAAAAGTATCTGTTTCTGCAAACAAAGCCAAAGAAGTCAAACAGCGATGCACGAACTTTCTCGTGCGCTTAATGAAGGAATTAGTTGACAGGTTACCAGTCAATGTGTCGGTGGTGGAAAAAAAATATGTTTTGTCACCCAACCGCTGCCTCTCAACCAGCAACAGACCTAACATTGATGATTTTCCCTGGCAGTTAGGTGAACCTAATATTGACAAGGAATCTATAATTAACCAATTTCGCACTTTAAGTACGATGCGTGAGGAAATAATTGGCACTGCTTCTCCTAATGATATTGTAAATTTCTGGGTACAGGTATTGAAAATGCAGAATGCTGGAGGAAATCCCATGTTCAAAGATTTAGCGGACTTTTCCTTGCGTTGTCTTTCATTACCGTTAAGTAATGCAATCGTGGAAAGAATTTTCAGCATGATGGGTACTATAAAGACAAAATTAAGAAACAGAATGCAATTACCCATGCTGATCGCCATTCTAAGAATTCGTACACATATGAATGTAAGAAGCATTTGCTGCAACAACTTTGAACCAAGCAATCATATGATAAGTTTACATGCAGGAAGAAAAATGTACGATTCCAGTGGAGCTTACGCCAGCACTAGCGCAGCATCCACAGTAAATAAATGTTGACGACGGCGAAGTTATTCTGGATGCTTTGCTATTGCTCTCAGCAGAAAAAGCAGAATCGGAGTGTATATAAATAAATAAATTGTTTAAAAACTGTTTTTTATTTTAGTTTCGGCGTTTGGGCTACTTTAGGCTACCTCATTTCAAATTCGGCTACTTTAGGCTACTCAAGCTCTGAAAATGGGCGACACCAGGTCTCGACTTGTTGGCAACACTGGCGATTGGTATCCAAAATGGCCGATCTCGTTTGCCACCGTTTTTCAATGTTTTTGTCAATTTGCTTTTGGAGCTTTTGATTTTTACATTTGATTTGATTGTCCGGATTTGTCCGAATTTTACAAAGATGTAAACATCACGTCAAATATATAAAAAAATTGAAGTATTTAAGGTGGTGCTTAATTGGTGTTCCTGATGTAGAAAATGGTATTAGAGGATAGCTAAGGATCCCCCACAACCACCTACCTAAGTACTACAAACTTCAGTTCGTGCGTACTTATATAAAACCCAACCCCTTTTCACAGACTACATAGGGATACTTGGTATTATTAGACCATACTCGCTGCGATGGAAGCTTCAGAGGTCGCGGGGGAGGAGAGTAAATGTGATATTGTGCATCAACTGTTGTGCATGGCTTGTCTGAGTGCCGGACAAACCTTGCACGTTCTCAAAGACGAGGCTCTGGAGCTGTACAATATGACTGTGAACAGGGGGCAACAGGTAAACTGCAGCCATGATTTCATCTATACTAACACGCGAGAGTTATCGTTGATAAATCCTGTTTTTTAACAATCTTTTATTGGGTGTACTTGGAACTAAATAATTAATTGTGACAAGTAATATTCATCTTTACAACCGATGTTCTCATCATCATCACCTGATGATGGAGCTGCAAGGCGGTAGACGAAAGACAGGTATTCTCACTTGTAAATCCATCGAGGGGTTATGTAAAGCCATTGAGGGGACAAACATTGATTTCAAAAGGGTATCTTTAGTTTTTAAACTTCTAGAATTATATTCCCAGCTAATCCACAATGTGTCTCCAAGAGTCTGTTGGGAATGTGAGATACTGCTGAAGAAAGTGATTCACTTCCGAGAGAGAGTCACAGAGTGTTACAACATCCTAAGTAGTTCACATGTGAAGTGGAATGAAGTGACACGTCCGTCCCGGCTGGAGATGTTCACCACTGCTCAAATCGATATCCCACCAATAGATCAAGAATGTTACTTGTCAGAAGTTAAACAAGAGATTGAAGAGGTGGAAGACCTTGAACCATCGGAAAATGAGGACTCACTACCATGCATGGCATGTCTATGTGGAGGTCGTCAGTTGAACAATATCAGAGACAAGGTGCTAAAGTACTACAAGGACATTCTAAACCAGAAGATGGTAAAGACTGTAATTTCTGTAAAGCTTGTTTTGCTAAACTGCTTTGTTTGGATGGAATGAAATTATAATTTAGTATTTTTGTTAGCAGGTTGTACATGATGTGTTTGCTGTGTCTCCACAAATTTGCTGGGAATGTTGTTGCATGTTGAGACAAGCTAATCGCTTCAGTGAACAATTAGTAGAGTCACATCAGACACTCCTGCCGTCACTACTGACTGCGGATGTACAGGTACTGTAACTGTTCACAAGTAATAAATAGATAATTGCATTGGATAAATGAGTTGTCGATGTTTTAAACAGTAATTTAGTTTGGGAAATATTAAACTGCACATCAAAAATACTGATTTTCACAGGCAAGGCAAATTGCAGTGGTAGCTTAGGTGAAGGGTAAAGGGGGTGAGCTAAGCGAAGCTCCCTTTATCCTTCGTGTTAGTTTGAACTTGTAAGAACAAGGAAAAATACTTAAAACATAAATTTAAGTACACATAAAATATTAAAAATAAAAGTGTTTTTGTTGATCCTTTTATGCTGTGCAAATCAGTATTTTTGATATGCGATTAAATAAAAGCCATTTAGTTTTTCACTGACAATTCGGACACCCGGAGATGATAATATGGCTGTATGATTTTGGAATCTCGACTGAAGCTGATCAATGTAATCATTCAAAACTGGAATCATTATCGTAATTCTAAAATAAGGTTCAGGATCTTTTGTGTTGTAGTTTGCCGCCTGCTCTTGTAGGGTTTTGAATCAATATTTTGGCGAACATCTTCAACAATATTTTAAATTAAATCTACATGTTGATTAGTGTCAGTTTTTAAGGGAACAAGATTCCTAAGCAACTTAGGCTTACAACAAAATCACTTGAAATTACAAATCTCAGAAAATAATCAATGTTTCAGTCGAAGTTGAAGTTGAAGTCAGTGCTTAAGTCATCCAGTGTATGAACAATAGCTTTATATATTTCCTTAAATGTTAACAATCCAATGGGATTTGAACAACCCAATGGGTCTCGCATATTGCCGTTAGGTTTTTCCATTGTGTTTTGGGGATGTTTTTTGATATTCTTTTAACCCGTCAAACGTCCTATGCGCTACATAAGCGCATAACTTTTTTGGGCGGCTAGCGTCCTGTGCGCTGCATAAGCGCATAGAAAGTATTGCAAACTTCGACGTTTTATGAATATTCACCAAGTTTCAGAACATTCCCGGAAGTAGTCTTAGATTATGAGTAGTTTAGTTGGCAACCGTATGATATGATTGGAACTGACATTGAGACAGCCTATTTATCAAAATAAATAAAATACCAAGCCATGTCGCCATTTTGGGCAGGCGACCGGCCGCAGACTTACATTTTATGTTTGTCAATATTTATTTATTGTGAAGTAATTACTGTGTTTTGTAATAAAATAATACATCTTATCGCTGGATAAATTAATAGTGGTGATGTGAAAAATGGAAAATAGTGTAAGTTTTGTGTTTTGCCCGTAACAACGAAATATAATTAGAGGTGTCAGTGTTAAATAATGATTCTGCAAACAATCGATTAAAAGCCTTATCAATTTTATTATCACATGTGAGTACTATACATCACAAGATACATAGGTAATTTCATAAACTTTATTATGGTACATAACATTTAGGAAACTAATAAAATAACCTAACAAACTTGTCAAATTCCTAACGCAAGTCGATTGAAAGTTTATTTTCGCCAGAACCTTGGACGCGTTAGGGTCCACGAGATTCGCTGTACAGGGACATTCCAGAGGTTAAGCACTTGGTTTGTTTTGCCGAGGCGTTAATACAATGTCCAACCGATTTAATAAATAAGTTTAAATTTATTGAGTCGCGAGAATTTAAAATTTATTTAATTTAGTGTGGTTTATTTAACTTAGTGTGGATGTCTGTAACACCTGTCCTGGCTCTTAGACGTGTTGCTATACCTTTCTAGTTTATTGATTCCTAGCATGCTTCTTACCCCTGGCTCTCTGACAGTGATCCAGGAACACAGTATTTCATACTATGATTACTTAATATAATTGGATACTATACCTTGGACATTATTTACACACATTGATCTAGCTCCAAACTAGCACTCCCTGTATCTTGGGTACTAGACAATGATACGCATACTTATATAGATAAATATTATACTTAAATAGATACACAACCGTGACTAGGGTACAAACATCCGTTCTCATCAAACATATATTTGCCACCACCGGGACTCGAACCCGGGACCTTTGGCTTCGTAGGCACGGTTACTGCCGACTCGGCCATTCGGGTCGTCTGCTTCTACTTGCATTCCTAAAAGATACATGATCCCGTCTCCCTTATTTGTATATTGAATCCTAAAATGTGTCACTTTAGGGAATCGCTTGATGTACTCGAATCTAAATGGCTATTGTCACTCTGCAGGATATCACGTCGCTGCTGTGTTCGGGGGTGAGTCTCCCGCCGCGGCTGCGTCGAAGTGTGCGTGACGTTGTCGACATACCGCCGCACGCGCATACACACAACCCACCACCACCAATCAAGCTGGAGCCTGACTCACTGGGGTACGGCGTCAGTACAACACCACCCACGGGACACGTGCAGCGCCCAGGTAACTAACCCTTTACGGACGCTTCTCATTTAAACGGAGTCTTCCTCTGTGGCGTAGCGGTCGAGGCCCTGCCTCAGTCTACCTTACATACATTACATCTCTAGCATACAAGAGCCACTTATTATGTCAAAGGGTAAGCCCCACTTAAATATTACCCATCAAAACATGCAGGGGCTACCTGGAAAAGAACTTGTATTAGAATTATTTCTTAATAATTCTGACGTCGATGTTATTTGTGTTACAGAACACTGGTTAAAGGAAAATATCTTGTCTTTTAACATAAATAATTACAAAATTGTCAGTTGTTACAATAGAAAGACTGCTGATAGAGGTGGTTCTTTAATCTTAGTGAAAAATAATATTAAGGTGAAACAACGGAAAGATATTCTTGCACTTACTGTTGAAAGACAAATAGAGGTATCCTGTGTTGAGTTAGATAGCCATATTATTGTTTGTGTCTACAGGCCACCGAGGGATGAAAAAGGCCATGGCAATTTCGAAATATTTGAGAAAATTATGGAGGAAGTCCTCGCTAAACTATGTAATAACAGAAAAAAGATAATTATTTGTGGCGATCTTAATGTAGATTTGCTTGTAGAAATGAACAATGAAACAACGATTAATAACTATATTAAAATAATTTAATTTATGCCATGTATTTCTAGAGCCGACTAGAATTACTGGTAACAGCCAAACTTGCTTAGATAACGTTTTTTGTTACTGTGCATTCACAAGAAAAAATGTAATTAACTGCTTACCCTCCGATCACAGCGGTCAAACAGTCTCATTCCCAATTGCTAGTAAGAATTAAACTGATTGATCATTTTATCCCAAAGACTAGAGACGTATACGAAAAACTAAGATATAAATTTGCTAGTACCGGATTTTAATTAACAGAACCCAAACAAAATCTACCCAGACTTCTTCAACATTATTCAAACAGAATTCAAGAAAGTTTTTAAATTAAAAGAAGTCAGTGACTGCAATGGTAAATCTCAATTTAATGACTCAAAGTCAAAGTACTTTATTACTTTAGATATTTACATATACTTAGCAAACGTCATTTTTTGCCTCTTCTCTACATTGGACCACTGTGGGAGAAAAAGGGCGTAGGAACTCCCACAGATTGATTTTTAGATCTCTTTTAAAAATAGATTGTGCTTAACTAATACAAATATGAAAAAAAAAATTGTTATGATTAATAAGCAGGAATAAATAATTACAAAATTATTAACAGCAAGGTCTGTGTTGAGCCAGATTAACTCCATACAGTCCTGTCATTTAAGTAATCTTGAACATTGAAATATCCCTTTTTCGAATAAGTCGCTTTAACATGCTTTTTAAATTGCTCAAATGGCAATTTCAAAATCTCCAGAGGTATCTTATTATAGTAGAGAATGCACTGACCCTTGAAAGAATTGCTAACCTTCGCGAGGCTAAATCGGGGCGCACATAGTCTGTGATTATTTCTTAGGTTAACATTACAGCTATCGCTAAGTTTGGAAAATGTTGTAACGTTCTTGCGTACATACATTATACAGGTGACTTTTAATCAGCTGACCACTTTTTAAGAAATGATAGTACCCATTAATATGAACAACTTTTGCTTATGAACTTATGTTCCTAAGTGTTGTTTTTTGGTAAGTAATCCAAAAAAAATATCGATCAGCTGTTCTGATTAATTAGTTCAATTTTAATTCAAACTGTACAAGCTTCGACTTCACGACGCAGTTGTCAAATGAAGTCACCCTAATGGTCAATCAAAGACATTTAAAATAGTTTTTGCGTTTCTCATTCGTCAAAATGCTTGAGAGGCGGGCCAATCAACAGAAGATAATGTCGTGGTGTGAGTGCACTCCCACACCGTTGCGCGGCTGGCGCGGCGTGGGGGGCCTGGGCGCGGGGCGGGAGGGATGGCAGCGCCGGCGGCGGCGGCTCGGCGACGGACTGCGTTGCCGTCGACTCGTCGCGTCGGCATACATTCATTCAATGCTTCAATCGAACGAGCGAGCGGCGGCAAACCATGTACCAACCAATATCACAAAGACGTCTACGATATGGCAACAGTTCGTCGTCGATGAATCAACAATATCAGACTAGAATACAGGTCGCGCCAAGTTTCTCTGGGAATGAGAGAGCTATACCTCTCTCTCTCTCTCTCACGCAACCCTTGCCCTATGCGAGAAAGAAAGCTAAAGTTCGTTTAAAAACTGAGAAAATTGGTGGGGCCTGCACGCACCTACCTATCTACTAGAATCCACTAGATAGGTGCCATCGTTAGAAATGACAAAGTCGAGTTACTTCCTAGAAAGTAGGTAGATGTATCTATCTAATATGCAATCCAGACGAAAGAACGAAGTCTCGCTCGGAAAACGGCAGCGGTAGAATGACATTTGAGCGGCACTTCATTTGAGCAGCAGTACCTGTATTCGGCCGTAGGTATCCGGCCTTACCTTGTAACAAATATCTTCCTACAACAAACAAAACATAGCGTCACGCCTTTTCCCACCGGGGTGGCTGAGACACTATTGTGCCCTCGTTTAGCCAGTTATTATTCCATGTTGCGTGACAGGGGGCTAGCCCTTCGCCGCGCGCAACTATGGAGACACCTACTTACTAAATCAATTGAAAATGTTAGAAGTTCAGGCATTTTGATTTCCTACAAATTGATAAACCTAACTACCTAATTTCAGATCTAATCTTAAAGTAGGTAAAACAAAACACTCACTAAACCAATATGTAACTTTATTTAAAATTAACAGGGAAGACAGATAACTTGCCTAGGAATCTGAGATACCTACATAGGTAGCTAGACATAATAATTTACAGGTAGGTTCTCGCATCACACACACTAGTTATTTTCAATGAAATTGTCAAAAATAAACGCACTTAGCACATTAGAGCATAATGATATTTATTCTTCAAAGGTTTTGAACATTATTACTAAGCAAGAAGGCTTAAAATCACCAGCCATTTTTTTATGGCCATGAAAAAAATCATGAAATGGTTTGGTTTATTACAGCTACTACTTAAGTTATCAATTAGATTGAGCCTGATACCAAGCTTTCCCATCACACTTTTCCAGGCTTTGGACTGGCAATTATTCGCATTGTTAAATTAGGATCCAAAAAAGTGTTTATGTAGGTACGTATTCAAGAACCATCCTACACGCGTAACACGCGGTTACACAAAACAAACAACGATTAACTGGCATGTTTAAAAAGATTGGAATCAGCTCGCTATTTACACAAATATTAGAATCAACACATCCCTATTTACAAATGAGCCTTAAACAACTAAACTAAACCTAACTTATAACCTAAAAAACAACACTTATTCACTGATTAGTTCAATTTAAAAGTTGTTGGAAATGAAGTCCATTTTGTTGTACGCACACCTCAGCACGTCGGTAAATGTGCGCATGCACGCGCTGTAACTGCGTCCTATCAGAGCGCACTACGTCGGAGGCGTTGATGATGCGCACTCTCAATTCCTCTTGCCCGGCAATGGCGTGGCCGTCGCGCCCATAAACGAGATCCTTGACTCTACCCCAAAGGTAGAAGTCAAGGGGTGTCAAATCCGGTGAGCGTGGCGGCCAGGGGACGTGATGGTCGTGCTCCTCCCTTCCACGCACTATCCAACGAGCTGCGCCTAGGGGGTCCTCATCATGGAACCTCTGGTTCAGGTACGCCCTCACTTCTCGGAAGTAGTGGGCTGGAGCACCATCATGCTGGAACCAGAAGTTCCGATGACGCGCTACTGGCAGATGCTCCAGCAGCTCTTCCAACTCCCCGCTTAGAAACTCCAGGTATACCTGGCCGGTGAGTCGTGGCGGCAGGAATACAGGGCCGAGTAGGTGGTGGCCGATGACACCCGCCCACACATTCAGGCTGAAGCGGGTTTGAAAGTGGCTTTCGCGCACCAGCCTGGGATTTTCTGTCGCCCACCAATGTTGGTTGTGGATGTTGTACAGACCAATTCGGGTGAATGTCGCCTCATCGGTCCACAGAATGTTACGCGTCCTGTCCTCCAGCAACCACTGACTGAAGTCCACCCTAGGGTGATAGTCCGTTGGTAATACCTCCTGGACGCGAAGAAAATGGTACGGGTACAGGTCATCATCCCGTAACGTGCGCCATGCGAAATACTGGCTCACGCCAGCTATTCGCGCAGCGTCGCGTGTGCTCGCTTCTGGGTTTGCGGTGATGTACTCCAAAACCTGTTCTTCTGCCTCGGGGGCGTATCGGGGCCTGCCCGCATCCCACCGCGGCGGTCGGAAGGTTCCGTGTTCCCGGAACCTCTGGACGGTATGCAGGATTGTATTTTGGGAAGGCAGACGAATATCCGGGTGCAGTTCCCGCCACAGTATTTGCGCCTGCCGGAGGCTATTGCCGGCTATACGGTAACACATCACCATGTCGAGCCCTTCCTGCTCAGAGTAAAAAAACGGCATTATTTTAGTTAGTCACTTCCGTTCCGATGTTTACGGCGAACTAGTTAAAAACCGGAAGAAAATGCATACAAAAGTACCTACTATACCGCGCAGCGCCAGAGACTTTTTTCAGAGGTTTTGAACTCTATTACCAAGCCATAAGGTTGAAAATCGCCAAAAATCTATCTCTTAATCTTGGGTTATCCCCTATACTAGATTGAAACGGCTGTAGCGTAGAACAGGTTCCGGCACTAGGTATTTTCAATACTAATCGGCACCGAGTCCGCAAGCGTCTGGACGTGATCCATCTTGTATCACGTATACGCGGTACAAAATGCGCGCGCCACCTGTTCCCAGCGGCGCAGTCATTGCGATGCGTACATCAAGTATTCGGGCGGCCACGACGAGTGTTTCCGGAACATCCCTTCCGGAAATGTTCGCCTTCGCAGGACTCGGGAGCAGTACAGATTCTGTTAGTAACAATTTAGTAATCTGTGATTCTGTGCTTCATACGTTTCATCGTAGGCGGGTGTAGGTGAGTGAATCTCATTATACACTACTGGATTCATATTAAACCTAGTACTACCCGGGTGACACAGATGTCGTAGGTAACGATTATAAATAAACAATAAATCAATTATCTCATCTCTTAAACGTTTTGTTATTACCGTATATTTACATACTAAACCGTATACTTACACAGGTTATACAAGGTAACAATAGTATACTTAGGTATTACATGCAAAAGAAATTAGTCAAATGGATTGCACGCTTGTTTCTCACACAGGAGAAGAAGGTTCGAGTCCTGCCCCAATGTACCAATGTGATAATTCATTTATCTTAACTACATTATCATATCAGACATTCCGTGGTTCGGATGATACGTTAAGCTGTAAGTCCCGGCTACTATTGCTACTTGGTATTAGTAGTCGTAAAACCCCTCCATCAACCTGCACTGAGCCACCGTGGTGGAGTATGGCTTAATCTTACTCGTATCCGGTTAAAGGCCCGCGCCACATGGTGGAGACAATAATGGGCTATGTATGTAGGTACACAGAAATTTAGCGCTTGACTAGGTTAATACATATGTACTCAATATTAAGTAGGTACCTGGTGGTCTAGTTATCTCTGACTTTGTCCTGAACTGTATAAAATATTATTCTTATTCTTACTATAATAAAATTGGTTTTAGACTGGTAACGCCGTAATCTGCAAGAATGTGACTTTACTAGTTACTTTACGGGGTTGCCGCGACTAGGCGGGCCCTCATACTATGATACTAGGTGAGACTCCAAGAACAAGTATTTGGATCGAGTATTTGATGTGTGCGCTTTTACCCTACTAGGCGGCGGTACTTCAAAGGAATCTTTGTCGGTAACACACTCCAATCAGTCGGGGCGCAAGTGTTGCCAACTTAGTGGATTTTCCACTAGATGTGGTGGTTTAGACTTTCAATTTAGCGGTCAAAAAATGGTTTTAGTGGCTAGTGGATTTTAAATTGGATTAGGTTGATTCAGTTACTAAGTCGTGAGGTACTACATTTAACCACTAGCATAATTTTCGTAATTATTCTTGTTAGGAAAGATCGCACTCATAAAAAAGTGCATATTTTTTTGTGTGTTGGCAACACAACATAACTAACATGGTGGTTTTCGTGGATTCCCCGAAACAATATTTTCGATTTCAACTATGATTTCGATTATAGACTTTATTTGTATGAATACTAGGTCGAGTTTAATTTATTGAAAGGTTTGTTCATTATGATTCCTTTGTTTTTTATGGTACCTACGCTTGTACGTGACCGCTTTTTATTTTAGGTACAAATTGCATACTTTTTTATAATTAGCTTTCAATATCGTTCATTTTGATACCCCACTTGATAGGATTAGAAGTTTTTTAAGTTAACTAAAGCCACCAAGGATAAATATCTAGTCCTAGGTTTTAGCAATATATTCTAGATCCTAGGTCCTAAAAATAGCTATTCACATGATTGAAAAAAGTCAGGAGCACTTTTTGCAAAAACTAATCATAAAAGAAAATATGATTTTTCAGGGTTCCTTACCCAAAGCGTAAAAACGGGAACCTATTAGTAAGACTCCGCTATACGGACAGACAGACAGACGGCTGTCTGTCTGTCTGAACCGTGATAGTTAGACAGTCGAAATTTTCACAGATGATGTATTTCTGTTGCCGTATAGCGGCAACAAATATAAAAAAAAAGAATAAAATAAATATTTAAAGGGGCTCCCATACAACAACTATTTCAATACCACATACAAACTTATGAATGCTCCTGGTTACGTACATGGATTGGGAAAGTAGCCGCAATAACTTTGTAAACAACATTTTGCTATGTAAAATCCAAACTATTCACTGCACGCCATCCCTCCTAACATTTTACAGTGATACGGAAACTTTCGTGCGCGATTCCGACTCGCACTTGGCCGGTTTATTTAGTAACGACGAGCGGACGAATTCAATGCGGGGAAATACGCAACCGGGGCGGCTTGCGCTGCACGATGTGGCAACAGCGCGCCCGAGCGCACGCGTTGGCAACGTTCTGAGCTTTGGACTGGAGCATCAAATAATGATGATTTATTTTTCTTAGGCTTTGAACTTTATCATAAAGAATGAAGTTTCAAAATCGCGAGCCAAGAAACTGAAAATGCAAAAGAATGTTTTTCATAGGTTTTGAACTCCATTACCAAGTCATAAGGTTGAAAATCGTCAAAAAAACTAATGTTTTCCTAGAGTTATTCCCCCATATATAGATTTAGATACCTTGTAAGCGCGTGAGCAGTGATTATAGTATCTACAGTTTGCGCCAAGTTTATATCTCTCTGAGCGAGCTGTGACCCCTCTCTCTTATGCGAGAAAGAGAGGTCATAGCTGGCTCAGAGACAAAGAAAATTACCTAGATAGGTTGGTAGGGGTACAAGTGACTCCAAGTTCCCTCGTGGCGCGTGGAGGAGGTAATTTTTCAGAGACAAGAGTTTACTCGATGCGCGCGGCACTCAGGAACAGAGAAAATTGGCGTGTACTGACTACTAGGGCCCTATTCTATTATGGAAAACGCAACGCAATTTGCGCTCTTCGGAGCCATCGATTTGAGAGATTTGAGCCCCAGGTGATGCCAAGTTTCTGTGTTAGTGTAATGTAGGTAGTTAATTTTGACGCCCTTAGAAATGAAAACTATCTGCCTACCTAGGCATAGGTCTAATGTCAACCTAAAAAATAAAACACTTAGACAATAGTTTATTTAAATTTTATTGAGGGCAGGTTCCCAGTTCCTACAAGCCTAACATGAACTAGATTCAGCACAATTTTAGGATAGCTAGGCTACTTACTTAAATAACTAGATAAACATTAAAACATTTAGTATGATTATGATAATAAAAGCTTGGATGCACAACGGACAACCCAAAGTTTTTTGGACACCCAAATCATGCCGTCTCATTATCTCTCACTTGCTCGGGGAATGACAACGCCGCAGTATGATATTTAAGCGGCACTTATTTTGAGTTAGTTAGGGTTTCCTCCCCCTTATCGACACTCTGACCGTTTAGTGAGATTACACATTCACATGACATGCACTGGTTTGAACTTATCGTTTTCAATACTTTTGTTTTAGCATTACACAAGTTTTAGCACACTCGAGTTAGGTGGGTAGTCCGGGTGGCAGCACTTCGATATCAGCTTTCACAGATTTGGAGTAGGCAGGTAGGTATGGTGATAGGCTTCAGGCTCCTGGGTAGGTAGGTAGGTAGTAGGTAGTACTGGAGTCATCTGGAACCTAGTTATGTAACCAAGGTTAGGATAGGTTGGCATGGGTAGACGCCAGACGTTTGTTCGGCGGTTATTGTATCTTTCGCCTGCTTCGGTCGGTGGGCTGGTAGACGGCAGGATGGTGGCAACAAACCACGAGCTTTTGAGATTTTCATTGCGGCTGCTGGTGAGTGATGTGATTTGATGACTTGATGAAACAAAAGGCGCTGGCCGCTGGTGGGTGCCAGACACCAAGGTTAGCTTGAGATCTCGCTAGCACACAGCTGCTTACTCGTCGTTTTACTCGTATGTATGGTGTGTCGGCCGCGCACGGCGGCGGCGGGCGGCGCTTACGCTGGCTAGGCATGAACTGTAGGTCGATCGAGCGAGCGAGCGCTCGGGCGCCGCGGGCAAATGTATACATTGATGGGATTTTGTATTAGTTAGAGAGAGATAAAGAGTGAGAGACTGATTGCGGCGGAAAATTTCCTCCATGGTCCGCAATACGTGCTTCCTCTTTCTAACTGCAGTAATTGATATTTCCTTCCCACTTGAATTCAAAATGGTTGACTTGAGTTTATACGTTTCAACGTATACAAATTTATAGGTGTAGAATTTATGACTTTTAATGGCTTAATGGATGGATTTATGCAAAAGAGGATATATTTTTTATTTTTTAATCTTAGTTTTTTTGTTTCGAGTAATCCACTTCATAACGGTGTTTTGACACCGTCCGAAATGTACCTGAAAGAACCCTGAAATTTGGTCAGCTAATTAAAAGTCACCCTGTATTTTCGAAAATAAATTGACTAGCTACAGTTAGCCTGCTGAGACGCAGATAACCTAAAATGGAACTTTTTTGACAGAAGTCACCTAGAGTACTGAAGATTCTATTGTGGGCATTTGCGGGGCAACAAAATAAAATTTGCCTTAATTGTTATGTCATTATTTTTTCTTTTCCAGCCAGCAGATAAGCGACAAGCATAAGTCAATTTCTTTAAAAAGCTCTCTCAAGGAGTCTGTTCATTTTAAATTATAAATTGCTCGAATAGCTCTTTTCTGTAAAATAAAAATAGTTTGAATATCCGCTGCTTTCCCCCACAACAAGATACCATAGGATATGACACTATGAAAGTAACTAAAATTTACTAGCCTAGATGTAGCCACATCCGTGTTTTGTCTGATGTTTCTAACAGCGAAAGCCGCAGAACTTAATTTACTAGCTAATTTATCTATGTGGGGCCCCACTGCAATTTGTTATCAATAGTTATTCCAAGAAACTTTGTATCATTTACTACTTCTAACATGTTGCTGTCTACCACTAAACTGGTCTCAACTTGCCTAAAATTTGGAAGTGAGAATTTGAAACACTTAGTTTTACCAGCGTTTAACAATAAATTATTAACTGTGAACCAATACCCACTATGCGGAAGAGAGGAGATACTTTTTCATTTTTTTCTTAAAAGTGAACAAGGATGTGCAATCCCTAAGAGCGCAAGGAAGTGCATTCCACAAACGTATTGCCCTTAACCTAAACGAGTGCTGGTAAGCAACAGTGTTGTGCTGAGGAATTTACCCCTGGAAATTTTGAAATTGCCATTTGAGCAGTTTAAAAAGCATGTCAAAGCGACTTTGTCGAAAAAGGTATATTACAATGTTCAAGATTACTTATATGATGGGACTATATGGGGTTAATCTAGCTCAACACAGACCTTGTTCTTAATAATTTTGTAAATATTTATTATTGCTTATTAATCATAATAATTAAATTCTTAATATTTGTAGTTAAGCACGACCAATTTTTAAAAGAGATCTAAAAATCAATCTGTGGGAGTTTCTACGCCCTGCTTCACCCACAGTGGTCCAATGTAGAGAAGAGGCAAAAAATGACGTTTACTAAGTATATAGCAATACATACAGTAATAAAGAACTTTGACTTTGACATGAAAGTATTATTAACCGGTGAATTCCCAATAGGGGTGCAGGTCATCTTTCTCTTGACATACGCAGGTGTCTGATAAGTATGTTCAATAAAAATAGCTGATGTCAAGTTTACTTGGTTAAACCAACTGTAGCTGCGTAGCATATATTATATGCTAATAATACATTGTTAGCATATAATATATGCGAATATAGCTACAGCTACTAATTTTCTAAATTTATTAGACAGGTACAACGTATCCTAAGTCATAGTAAAGTTATGAATAAAATTATTCATGTTGAAATATAAAATAACATCGCTGTGATGACACGTTAAATAAAATAAATGAATATATGCACATATTTGTTTTGTTGTTCGGCTAAATTACAGGCATATGGAAAATTGCGTAGTAGTACTTTGTAAGTCTAGATGTGTTTCAAAATTTATTCAAATTTTTCCTACTACTCTTTGAATGATTTCCAACCATAATTACAATAGTGCTGTACTCATCATATATTACCACGACTAATTATATTTACAATATTCTCAAATGAACTATTTGGACAGCAAATGTTCGTTAATTTTTGGTTAAGCCGGTAATGTAGAATTCCAAGACCTGCATCTAACTTGTCGGAGAACAATAGAGTTTTCCTCTGTTGTATGATGATGGTTCAGAATGTTGAGGTGCTGTAATATCATATGCTCAGCTTCTCCACGTACTTTTCCTTTTAGAAATTTTTCTTTTGTGAGTTTTCTTTTCTTTAAAGGACACTTTCTGGTTGTAGTATCCATGAAAAACCGGTACCTCCATTTTCGGGGTTTTGTTTCTGTGTGTTTCTGACCACATTTTTGTATTGATGTTGTTTTAAAGTTATTGTACTGTTTTTGGTAGTTAAATAATGCCTCAAACGGTTGACTAACCTGATCATTAAGCTCATCTTCCAGTTCCCAATGCAATGAATCGATTGTCGAGAAAAGATGATCCAAAGTCTTCAGGGCATCTTCGAACTCCCATATCTCTTTTATGGCCTCTATTCCTCTATATGGGTATTGTTCTCTGGTAGGCCATGTAGTTAGCCGCCTGCTTACGTAGCTTGTCGTCCGTTTTTTATCAATGTTAGTACCCCCCTTCGTCATCCAAATGTTAGTTGTTGTACTGATGATATTCTTGCTGTACCGATAGTGTTGTTGCTGATGTTTGTTGCTGTACTACTTTCATATACTTCTCCAAACAGGCTTATATCGCGTAGGAAAATGTTTTTGTTGTGTCCAAAGTCAAAATGACTCAAAATGAAACTCCCACAGATTTATTCTTAAATCTCTTTTAAAAATTGGTTGTGCTAATACAAATATTACAATAATATTTATCTAAAATAATAAGCAGGAATAAATAATTGCAAAATTATTAATAGCGAGTTCTGTGTTGAATTAGATTAACCCCGTACAGTCCCGTCATTTAAGTAATCCTGAACATTGTAACATCCCTTTTTAGACAAAGTCGCTTTTATATCGTTTTTAAATTGCTTATAAATGGCAATTTTTATTTTCTTGTCTCGAATGTCGTCTCGTAATGTTCATCCTTGAAGTAAGCATGGGTTATATCTTCATACTGACTTAGATAAAGATGATTCGCGTGGAAGTCACGAAACAGCTCCGACAGCTTCTCAATCCCTTTCTTGATATTGATGGTTTACCCTCCGTTTTTTTCCTCCTTGAAGTTGGCAAGCAACTTCGCCATGGCTGTCGTTGTCTCCACCTGTTTAGTCAGTAATTTTTCGATTGTTAATGGTGGTTGTTGTTGAATGTTTATGTTCTCCGTGTCTCGATATGCTATGAATGTTTGTTGTTCGGCACACACTCCTGATTTCTGCTTACCCGGCGGACCTCAAACGTGATGTTTGCATCTTCTCAATCCAACTGGTGAGTCCCGCTTCTGGGAAGCCAGGCAACTGATTGCAATCACTCAAGTCTAACCAAATAGCTCGAAGTACCAATGTTTGGCGTGGTGCCTTGTTTGATTTGTTGATTGAAAATACAGTGTCATATTGAATTTTCGGAGGTAACTTCGTTCCAGATTTTATTGGGCCTGATTTTATTTTATTTTATTTATTTATTAACATAATTTATTTATGCCTTGACAGCCGAGGCCAAATCGACATAAATTACAGATATATACCAATAAAATAAAATATTTACAAACCAAATTAAAATTCACAATATGTCATCAATCATAAATCAAATAATAAAAAACCAAATTCAATGTTATAATTTGACATTACTGTCATTCCATCATCTCGCAGAACCTGCCACACATTCGCACAATGTCCCTCCATGCATCACCAAACAGATCGTTCAGTGGTGCTACCGCCAACAGAGCATTCAGGCTGTCCCGCGCCCGGACAAGCGGAGACTGCCGGCGCGCCACCGTGCGGTGCGAGCCGCCCGCTAGCAGCTGGTGCCTGCGCCCGCGTACGTAATCGTCAGGCACAAATAACGCGCATACCGCCGTCGCGCAGTCACTGTCGCCTCGCAACAATCGACACACAGTCAGAAGTTGTTCAGTGTTACGTCTCACCACTAGTGAGTTATATCCAAGCATACCCAATATAAAAGCGGTTGGATAGAGATAAGGGTAGTACCCAAATTTCCTTTTATATAGGTATCGTAAAAAAGCTTTTTGTACCTTCTCGAGCATAAGGACGTATGAGCTTTCGTGTGGATTCCAAACAACCGAGCTAGATTCCAGTTTGGTTCTCACTAGGGCAGTGTAAAGAAGCTGTACCACACCCAGATTACGGAATCCCTTACTATTCCGAATCACAAACCCCAATCTTTTAAAGCATTCCTTGGCTAAAGTGCTCATGTGCTCATGAAATGTAAGTTTAGGGTCAAACGTAATACCGAGATCGTTCATCGAATACACTCGAGTCAAGGACTCCGCGCCGAGTGTATACTTCACGCTAATAGGCCGAGCAGAGCGCGTGAAAGACATTATGCAACATTTTTCACTATTGAATAGGAGTTTGTTGCTCACACTCCATCTATAGACCGCATCTAGATCTTCCTGTAGTAGCCTACAGTCATTTTCTGACATTATGGGAAGTACTAGTTTGAGGTCGTCCGCGTACAGTAGGCGTTTAGAATATTTTAGCACAGATTCTAGGTCATTTATCATGATGATAAATAACAACGGACCAAGAATAAAGCCTTGGCTAACACCCGACCGCGTGTGGTACGGCTGGGACTCAAAGCAGCCATGTCGCACAAACTGTTGGCGGTTTTTCAAGTAGTCAGCAAAGAAGACCAACAGCCTTGGGGCAAATCCTATGGCGCACAATTTCTTCATTAGGGCATCGTTATCAACTCTATCGAACGCCTTACGGAAGTCCAGATAGGCGACGTCCACCTGACATCCCCGATCCATGCTCTCTTAGACCAAATCGACTAACGTCAGTAAGTTGGTGGTTACTGAGCGACGACTCCTAAATCCATGTTGCGAGTCGCACAAATATGGCGCTATCTGTGGATAGATTTTACCGTATATGACTGACTCGAACAATTTTGCCAATGAACTCAGGATCGCAATCGGTCGATATTGATTTACAGAGGCAGTATCACTAGTCTTGGGTACAGGACTGACTCGAGAGAGCTTCCAGCTGGTGTGGTACTTCCCTTGCTCAAAAGCTAGGTTGAAGATACAACCTAAAGGCAGTACCAGCTGATCACTATAGGCCTTTAAGAAGTAAGGAGGGACGTTGTCCGGTCTAATTGCGCTCCTTGGCCTTAGTTGCCTCAGTCCTTTCTCTATATCCCTACGGGAAACATGTGTAATTTGGACGTAGTTAGTAGTACGCGAGTCATCGGATCTGTTTACAAGATCCGGTGCCAGCGCCGGCTTGTCACTGAGGAAAACGTCGGAGAAGTAATCTGCAAATGCGGCTGCTGCTTCTTCTCCGGCACACTCTTGCCCCTGATGCATGACCCGAGGTTCGAAACCACCCTTCGATCTGAGGCCGCTCTCATGTTTCCAAAACGCGCGTGGGTTGTATCTGATATTACCTTCTAAACTCACCATGTGGTTCATGTAAGCTGTAGCTATGCGGCACTTAATACTGGCTCTCAGCTCACTGAATGCGGCGTAGTCAGCTGGTCGCTTACACGACTTCCACTTACAATGTAATTTAGCCTTGGTGGCCAGGTCGTGTATTATATCCCCAGTATACCACACTGGGTAGCGTCTAGTAGGAACACATTTCCTGGTTTTTTTCGGCACTGTCGCATTGAAAATATCGTATATGGTGTCGTAAAAACGATATGATCCCAACCGCACCGTATTCACACCAAAATGCCACACTAGTGTGACTATGCTTACTTTTATTGTTCCGTAGTCACACCACAGCATCCGAACACACCCTTGACCACCTGACATGTTTCACATAATACGTCTAACCTTCCTACCATTATTTAAATCTACGGTGTGGTCGGGGATATATCATTATTACAAAAGTAACCGGTAAATGTATCCTGTTTCTCGTCCCACAGATGAGCCTGCTGCAGAAGTTAAACAAACATCAAGACGAGACGCGGCACACGTAACAACAAGTAACATTACTTGTGACCGCTGTCATAGAGAGTTCACTTCGAAGCAGCAACTTATCAGACACATTGCTGGTAACATCTACCCACACAATGCTAACGTGTGTGATGACAACTCGTATGTGTGCGTTGAGTCTGCTCTAAAAAATTCTCGCAGATGGCGACAAAGCGCACAAGTGACGTCACACACTGCAAACTTTCTTTATCATTGCAGTCAATGTTTAAAGACGTTTCGATATAAATCACTGTTCAAATACCACATAAGAACACATACTGGAGGGAGACCTTATCAGTGCAATCAGTGTTCAAAGGTGTTCAACCTTAAGCATCATATAGTTCAGCATATGAGAACCCACACAGCAGAGAAACTTTATAATAAAGGAGAACCTTATCAATGTAGTCAGTGTTCAAAGGTGTATGCTCGGAAAGAATGTTTAGCTCGGCACATAATAACACATAGTGGAGAGAGACCTTATCAGTGCAGTCAGTGTTCAAAGGCGTTTCCTCGAAAGCAATCTTTAGCTCGGCACTTAATAACACATAGTGAAGAGAGACCTTATCAGTGCAGTCAGTGTTCAAAGGCGTTTCCTCGAAAGCATAGTTTAGCTCGGCACATAAGAACACATAGTGGAGAGAAGCCTTATCAGTGTAGTCAGTGCTCAAAGGCGTTTAGTCGTAAACAATATTTAGTTGATCACATGAGTATACATACTGAAGAAAAACCTTATCAGTGCAATCAGTGTTTAAAAGCGTTCCGTCGAAAACAATATTTAGTTGAACATAAAAGAACGCATGTTGGAGAAAAGCCTTATCAGTGCAGTCAGTGTTCAAAGACGTACACTCGAAAATATGGTTTAGTCGAACACATGATAACACATACAACAGATAAACCTCATCAGTGCACACAGTGTTCAAAGGCTTTTTATCGAAAAAAAGTTTTAGCTCAGCACATGAGAACACATAATAGACCTTATCAGTGCAGTCAGTGTTCAAAGATGTATACTCGAAAATATCATTTAGTTAATCACATGATAACACATGCAGATAAACCTTATTAGTGCAGACAGTGTTAAGGGACGTTCAAATTTAAGCATCATTTAGTTCAGCACATGAGAACACATTCAGTAGAGAAACTTATCATATCATAAAGGAAATAAACCTTATCAAAGCAGTCAGTGTTCAATGGCGTTTCCTCGATAACAAGGTTTTGCTCGGCACATAACAACACATAGTGGAGAGAGACCATAACAATGCAGTCAGTGTTCAAAGGCGTTTACTCCTAAGCATCATTTAGTTCAGCATATGAGAACACGTCATAGAGGATCCCTCCTCTTATGCTGTCAGTCCTTAACTTATCAACGACCCAACCCCTCGATTTTGACCCTAATGCCATGGTAATAAAATTCAAAACCTATAATAACGGGAGAATGTCTTGCGGGTCGTTGAGGGGTTGATGAAGGCGCTTTTTTTTTTCTCTTTATTTGGTTCACTAACAATTTGAACATTGGTTACTTACATAAATAGGACTTATGACTAAACAGAGCTTAATGCACAAATTAATTATAAGTGAACACCACATTCGTTATGTGTATCTGTGTTGCTACAAGAGTTGCAAATACAAACTAACCATGACGAGTATCTATATTAAACTAGCAAACTATAGTCATATTTAGATTTTGTAAAGACAAAATATGAAAGTAAAATAAAAACATGTTATTGAGTGACAGAGCTTGACGAGAGTATTTTCTTAAGTGTACCTAATGAGTCATGAAATATGTCAAATATGTCTGAGTATTCATTTAGACTCCGACAGAGCCGCGGGATTGCGGAGTTTGAACCCAGTACTGTTCGACGTAGAGGAGGGCAGAGTGGAGTAGTGGGGTTGCGAGGGCGTTTGCGGGGCACCCTTAAATTGAATTTAGATAGTAAGGGAGGGCAGTTTATGGTGTCATTTAAAATTTTATGGAGAAATGAGAGGTCAATATATTCGAAGCGCGTTGATAATGATTGCACTTTAAAGTGCTCTAGTCTCTCTTTATAAGATTTTACTTTTTTGGCCACTCCTTGTGTAAAAGCAAGGTGCCACATAAACCGTTTTTGGATACGCTCAAGCCTCAGCATATGTATCGCATAGTGTGGGCGCCACACAACACTGGCGTATTCCAGTATACTACGAACGAGACTGTTGTACAATAGGATTTTGGTCTTCGGATGTTTAAAAACTTTCCCATTTCGGATGACAAACCCTAACATCTTTGATGCCCTTTTTATGGTGTGGTCCATGTGGGGGATAAAAGTGAGTTTACTGTCAAAAATTATGCCAAGATCCTTGATTGTATCCCGTTGTTTTAGTTCTGTGCCGTCGATGTGGTATTTTGTAGGTATGTTGTTTAATTTACGCGAGAAGCTAACGTACGAACATTTTGAAGCATTAAGTTGCATACCATTATCATGACACCAACCTACTAGTCGCTTTAGGTCTTCCTGAAGGAGTGATGAATCATCTGGTGAGTCTATAACTCTGGCGGCTTTCAGGTCGTCGGCGTACATGAATGGTGTTGAGTTACGGAAGCATTTTGGCAGGTCGTTAACAGTGGCGGCTGTACCTTAAGTGCGCCCGTGCGCCGCACTACCATTTTAAATCTAGCCATTCTCCCTATCTAATAAATTAAACTTTCACAGTAATGTTATATACCTATCATTACCCATCCATCCATACTGCCCTATACAGAAATTAAATATCTGATTATACATGTTTTGTTATTACGAGGTAAATAAAAACAGACTATCCTGTTTTGATTTCTACTGCAAAGGAGTTAAAGCTTATTTTAGCTTGAACAAAATCGGCCCCGTGCGCTCGGGAAAGCGCACGCCGCTAGCTCATACGACTCCTATGAAACACGGTGCAAACAGCCCGGCGCGTGAGACGGAAGATGCGTAGTACAAAATGTATGCAGATTTAGGATAGATTCGTGCGCCGCACGCGACCGGAAATTGCCGAAAGAATACGAAAACGCGGGGCGCCGCACCGCGTGACCCCGAGGCCTTGACCTACGCTCGATGCACTTGTCGTCAGTCAGTTGTTGTTTGCGCGCGCTTGCGGTTAATTGTTTGTTTATTTAATTGAGATTAGAGTGAATAATGAGTGAATACAATATTGACTTTATAAAATCAAATAGGACATATGACAACAAATTAAGTATTAAATCAGCTGGACCGCCCCGGCCTTTTCTAACAATAAAACAGGCGTGCAAAACAAAAAACAAATCGTTTACTAGAACTTTTAAAATGGAAATGTACGACAAAAAGAAGTGGTTATGTGGATGTGAGAGACTAAATGCTTTTTTTTGCTTTCCCTGTGTTATTTTCGGCGGAGAAGCGATTTGGACGGAAACGGGAGTCAAAGACTTAACTCATTTGGGGGAAAAAATAAAAAAGCATGATTCTTCGCAAGTTCACCTGCAAAATGTTTTGAGTATGTCTGTGTTAGGCACCGTAGATATCCGAAACCAATTAGATTCTGTTTATCGAGCCAACATACAAAAGCACAACGAACAAGTTGAAAAAAATTGGTATATATTATCGCGCCTAATCGACTGTGTCAAATTTTGTGGTGCGTTTGAATTAGCTTTGCGAGGCCACGATGAAACAACTGAATCCCAGAATGCTGGTGTGTTTCGTGGCCTTGTGGATTTTGTGTCCGAGTTGGATGGCGTAATGAGGGAGCATCTTTCAGCATCGAAGGTTTTTAAAGGTACGTCAAAAACTATCCAAAACGACATATTAGACTCTATTTTGGCTGTATACCACTCTGAATTAACGGAAAAGGTGAAAAAATGTGATTACGTCGCAATTCAAGCTGACGAAACTACCGATGTATCAACAATTATGCAGATGCTAATGATTATCAGGTACGAAGATAATGGACAGGTACATGAACGATTTTGGAAGTACTTAACACCACAATCACATACTGCTGACGGGCTTAGTTCTGCTTTACTCACAGAATTACAGAATTTACAAATAAGTCAAGAACAACTGATAGCGCAATGTTATGATGGTGCCTCTGTGATGAGCGGAAATGTTGGTGGAGTGCAGGCTAAAATAAAAAGTGTGTATCCAGGTGCACAATTTGTTCACTGTTATGCTCACCAACTGAATTTAATAATTGAAAAAAGTGTATGTCTAAACAAAACGGTACAGAAGTTTTTTGCTAATCTCCCAGTTTTTCCAAAGTTTTTTTCCCGTTCAACTAATCGTACAGAGGTTTTAAAAAAAATTGTGCCAAAGAGGATTCTTGCTGCCCCACAAACCAGATGGAACTTCAATTCTCGTACAGTCAACTCAGTCTATACCTACAAAGATGCTTTAAAATAATGCATGACCAGCATAATGGAATCTGAAAACGATACAAACACTATAAACCAGGCCGATATGTTACTAAGATATCTGAATGATAGTACCTTTTTATACTGGCTCGACTTTTTTCAGACCATTCTGCCACAAAGTGAAATTTTGTTCAAACAGATGCAAAAAAGGAATATAGATTTAGTGACCATAAAAAACAACATTCAAAACTTTGAAAAAAGCATTCAGAATGCACGTAACTCTATTGACCAAACTGAAGAGCCAGGTCAGCCAGCATCTTCAAGAAGAAATCAAACTTCCAGTTCAGCTGTCGCAAAAGAAGTTTGCGATGTAATTATCACGCAAGTGAAAGCCCGATTCCAATTTAGTAATCATTTGATCGCCGCCAAATTGTTTTACTGCGAAAACTTTACTGGCTATCGCGCCACTTTTCCCGAAGAAGATTTCAAGACTACAGTTTCGACTTACACCTTTTTGGACAAATTCAAATTAAAGAATGAGCTGTGTACAATTTACAATCGTGACGATTTTATTAACGCTAATAGTGCAATTGCAATTCTGCAATTTATTTATAACAATGATCTCGTCGAGCCTTTTTCAGAGACGACAAAACTCTTAAAAATTATATGCACTATTCCAATGACATCAGTTGAGAGCAAGCGATGTTTTTCGACACTGAAAAGAATTAAATCATTTTTAAAAAATACCATGACCCAGGATCGGCTCAACGCGCTTTCTGTGCTCAGCATAGAAAAAAAAAATATTCATTCAATGCCAGACTTCAATAAAAAAGTCATTGAACATTTCGCGTCAAACAAAGAACGCAGAATTGATCTAAAATATAAATAAAATTTATTTTTTCTTAAATTGCGGCATTTTATTTGACCCATTCTTTAAAATATTCATTAAAATCATGGAGTGCACCACCGGTTTTCCGAGGCACCAGCCGCCACTGGTCGTTAATAAATATGTTAAAGAGTATAGGACCTAGGTGTGATCCTTGCGGGACACCTGAAGTTATATTGAAATGGCCTGACGAAAATCCGTTAACTACCACATGATAATTGCGATGGCTCAGGTATGATTTTAGCCACGTAAGCATTGAGCCAGTAAAGCCGAAGGATCTTAATTTTTGTAACAACACCTGGTGGGAGACTTTGTCAAAGGCCTTGCTGAAATCCGTGTAAATTACATCTGCCTGTTTGCTCTTATCAATAGTCTCCACCAGGGTGTCCTCAAAACAAACCAAGTTAGTGCAAGTCGACCGAGCCACTAAGAAGCCGCTTTGCTCTTACGTAACATTTAGTTAGGCTGTAGAGTAATAATTTAAAGAAGAGTGTCCATCTCCATACGAAACACCGTACATCGAAAAATAGATCATTGGTAACAACCTAGATGTCGCCCATGGTATTTTTCATCACTAAATTATAATTTCAATCTCAGCACAATCCAAGCTTTCATTGCCGAAGGAAACGACGTATGTTTGTAATATTCGCCGGTTATATCAGGGTGGATGGCCGAGCGGTACATCACCAGACTTAAGTGGTTGATCATGGTTCGATCCCCAGTGCGGACAACTTAACATAACTGTTTTAACATGCTTCGAGTAAACAATTTTATTGAAGAAGTATATTATTTACAACCTTAATATTACCTTAACCTTAATACCTAAACTTAATAAATAAAATAAATAGATTTCTACAAATTAAGTCTAAGGATTCTTGCTTAGCATTATTTAACCAACCAACGTTCCAAAATGAGATTCTTGCTATGACAAAAGCCGTAGGCGCTTAACTCACATCAACGAAAAAGCAAACAATATGTAGACGTCACACTCGTACTCGTGGAGCGGGGTGCGGTCATCACGCACTTTGCTCGGGGCTACCGTACGTACCTCACATTCGCCACCACTACTATGGAGCGCTAATTTATTATTTATTTTAAATTAATTCAAATTGTTTGGTTTTCTTGTCCTGTGCATGGAGCGCAGTGTTCAATGATGTTTATTTAGTTACCTATAAATTTTAATAGGTTGTGTGTGTTTCCGAGTTGGGGTTTTACTTGCTGGACCCAAATTATATTGGGACCCTGATGGCCACTTTCCGCTGCTGATCCGCCCTGCCTGACTCCGGACTACATCGGTGACGTCACAAGACGCGCGCCACCTCCTTCCGCACAGCTACAGGGAAGTGGTTGCCTGTCAAGGCAGTGTTAAGCGGACACGGCTTACTTATAATTGTGAAATCTAGAACTTATCCCTGAGATCTAAATTAACGCATGGCCAATTGTTGGGCATTCTGGAGTTTTTTTAATTAAACCTTGTAAATCTGTTAATAAGTGTTTTGTATTACTGAGACCCACAACAAGCGTTACAAACTTACCTTTTGTTTATGTTTTCTATGCAAAAATCAAAATCAAAAATCATTTATTTCCATAGGATGTTGTTACATCACTTAGATCCGTCATTACATTTTTTTGGGTGAGTTCACTAACACAATGGCGGAATCTGTGGAGAAGAGCTCACCGAAGAAACTCCACAGTCGTCGCATCTTTTGCGTTTCCTTTTTTAAATAAAATATTGTCAAATTACAAAATGAATGCTAATTATATATCGAAACAGCCTGTTACTCAAACAATCTATTCCCATGGACATCTGTCCTCTAAGTAATCAGACATCCTATAGTAAACTTTTTTATACAATTTCTGTTTTATTATTATTTTAAACTTGTCTAAAGGTAAGTTTTTAATATCAGTAGGGACCTTATTGTAATAGCGTATACAATTGCCTTTAAAAGAATTACTAATTTTATGTAGTCGGCTTACATAAGCAACCAACTTGTCTTTATTTCTAGTATTAAAATTGTGTATATCACTGTACTTCTGAAAATTAGTTATATTTCTTTTATGTACACAAGATTGTCATAAATATATTGAGACACAAATGTCAGAATATTGGTTTCTTTAAACTTTTCCCTCAGTGACACTCTAGGCCCTAATCTATAAATTGCACGAACAGCCCGTTTCTGCAGAATAAATATACTATTAGCATTCGCAGCGTGACCCCACAATAAAATACCATAGGTCATTAGACTATGAAAGTAACTAAAGTAGACTAGTCTAGCGGTGTCTACGTCGGTAAGAGCTCTAATTTTTTTAACTGCGAACGCAGCTGAACTCAGTCTGTTCGACAATTTATTTATATGAGGATCCCATTGCACAAGGTCCAATCTCTGTCCTTTTATAAATATGTCTGTAGTTACCGGGTTCACATTGGGTAACACGAATTTAATACATTTAGTTTTCTTTTCATTAAGTAATAAATTATTAACAGTAAACCAGTTCACTATACTAGAGATAGCATTGTTTACTTCGTCATAATTTGATTGCTGTCTTTTAACTTTAAATATCAAAGAAGTATCATCGGCAAACAATACTAACCAATGTTTTGCTTTAACAAGGTAAGGTAAATCATTAATATATACTAAAAACAAGAAAGGACCAAGAATTGAACCTTGCGGTACGCCCATACTTATTGAAGACCCAGGTGATCTTTTCCCATTAACATCGACCATCTGAACCCTATCTGTTAGATATGACTCCAGAAGGCCAAGGGCCTGATCTTTTACACCATAATGGCGTAACTTCCTGACAAGAGTGTCATGATGGACGCAATCAAAAGCCTTGGATCGATCGCAGAAGACACCTATTGCATCCATTGCGTCTTCCCAGGCATCAAAAATATTGTCGATTAGTTCAACACCAGCATCGGCTGTTGAACGACCCTTTGTGAAACCAAACTGAGCAATATAAATTAAATTATTGAGATAAAAATGACTTTGCAATTGATTAAGTATGAGTTTTTCAAATATTTGCAACTAAACTAGTTACGCGAGTTGCTAAGCCCGCGTTGACAAATATTGCACCGCCTCGTCACATCGCGAAGCCGAGTCGTCCAGCACCGGATGCAGTTTATTCTGGTGCATCCAAGATACTGGAACCCCAGAAGGACACGTATGCTGCAGTGTCCCGCTGTGCCCGCCGCCGCCGCCCGCGCCCCGCACCGCCCGCCGCCGTACAACAGAAGCTGCAGGCGCCGGCTAGGCACGTCCGTGGCCCACCGAACAACAGAAGCTGCAGGCGCCGGCTAGGCACGTCCGTGGCCCGCCGAACAACAGAAGCTGCAGGCGCCGGCTAGGCACGTCCGTGGCCCGCCGAACAACAGAAGCTGCAGGCGCCGGCTAGGCACGTCCGTGGCCCGCCGAACAACAGAAACTGCAGGCGCCGGCTAGGCACGTCCGTGGCCCGCCGAACAACAGAAGCTGCAGGCGCCGGCTAGGCACGTCCGTGGCCCGCCGAACAACAGAAGCTGCAGGCGCCGGCTAGACACGTCCGTGGCCCGCCGAACAACAGAAGCTGCAGGCGCCGGCTAGGCACGTCCGTGGCCCGCCGAACAACAGAAGCTGCAGGCGCCGGCTAGGCACGTCCGTGGCCCGCCGAACAACAGAAGCTGCAGGCGCCGGCTAGGCACGTCCGTGGCCCGCCGAACAACAGAAGCTGCAGGCGCCGGCTAGGCACGTCCGTGGCCCGCCGAACAACAGAAGCTGCAGGCGCCGGCTAGGCACGTCCGTGGCCCGCCATACAACAGAAGCTGCAGGCGCCGGCTAGGCACGTCCGTGGCCCGCCGAACAACAGAAGCTGCAGGCGCCGGCTAGGCACTTCCGTGGCCCGCCGAACAACAGAAGCTGCAGGCGCCGGCTAGGCACGTCCGTGGCCCGCCGAACAACAGAAGCTGCAGGCGCCGGCTAGGCACGTCCGTGGCCCGCCGAACAACAGAAGCTGCAGGCGCCGGCTAGGCACGTCCGTGGCCCGCCATACAACAGAAGCTGCAGGCGCCGGCTAGGCACGTCCGTGGCCCGCCGAACAACAGAAGCTGCAGGCGCCGGCTAGGCACGTCTGTGGCCCGCCGAACAACAGAAGCTGCAGGCGCCGGCTAGGCACGTCCGTGGCCCGCCGAAGAGCAGAAGCTGCAGGCGCCGGCTAGGCACGTCCGTGGCCCGCCGAACAACAGAAGCTGCAGGCGCCGGCTAGGCATGTCCGTGGCCCGCCGAACAACAGAGGCTGCAGGCCTAGGCTAGGCACGTCCGTGGCCCGCCGAACAACAGAAGCTGCAGGCGCCAGCTAGGCACGTCCGTGGCCCGCCGAACGCGACTATCGGTGGGGAAGGCTTTATCCTGATCAGCGCCGGAAACAGGAAGCGCCGCTCCAGACGTAGCCGCAATCAGCGTGGCACGGCCTTTTTGTAGGGGGCTTTTCCAATTTTTGCGATAAAAGTCCACTCACAAATTGCAGTGTACCGATTAACACCAAGTGGTCACTTTACCTATTAGTGGGTGATGGATAATGCTAGTACACAGGTTTTCATTATTAGAGAGAGTACAATATCCAGTAATGATTGTTCATTGTTACGTATTCGTGCTATATCTGTCACTAGTTGGTATAGATTGCTACTGGTAAATATATCCACAAACTTTTCATGAAGCGGTCTGTAACTGTGTTTCTGTGAGTGGACATGCTAGTTTATTTTGCATTGTAGATTATTCAGATCGGTATGAGACCAGTTTATGATGCCAAAAGTGTATGTTAGAACAGGTATAGCGTAGGTATTGATTGCTTTGAGTGATACCTAATTATTTTTATAATTAAGATTCAAACAAATGTTTTTTAATGTAAATTAGGTACTCTTTTTCCTGAAAATAAAGGCTATTGTAATAAATGTTTCACCTGTTAACGATACGTCTATCAATAAATGCTCGTAGGAAATCATTCGCTGCTCTTCTTGTTCCTCTTCCTGTGGCTACATTAACTTGAGGTGTTCGCTCAGCATCAGGAAAGTCAGCATCATCTTCATCATGATCTGAAAACATAAAACATTTTTTTTTTCATTAAATAATAGATCACCACAATTATGTGTGAGTAAAATAATTTGAGATACCAGCACCAAAAATAATATATGCACAACACAAAAAAAAGGAGGCCAGTATAATTACAAGTTACAGACATAATTACATTACCTGGAACTGAATCTAGTTGGTTCTATTGTTATATTGTGCAAGACAGCAATAGCTATAATTGTAGTCTTGACATTATGCATACGAACTGTCTTGCCATGCAAAACTCATTGGAACCGCTGCATCCACAAACCGAAGCACATTTCCGTGTGGCAATTTGTGCCCGGTTATATCCCTCTGCTCCAAGCGGTACCCTGAATCTCTCAAGAGTCGTCCTCTAAACTCTCCTATCTCAAAACATTCTTTAAAAGTCATCTCGTTTTAAATTCGGGAATCATGTGGACTGCCTCGCCTACTGGCAACAATGTCACGTATTTGAGGCTTAGCATCGCAAGTCACCTGCAAAAAATCTACTTAATAAAACGCTATTTGACTGACTGATAGAATACGCCACAGCATGAACCGGAGCATTCATCCGAAAACTAAAAGCCCATCTCTTACAAAACGCCTACCATACTGTCGAGGAATATTTACAGGGAAACTTTATTTAAGTACATATAACACACAACCTACACACATATACACATATACATACACAAGATAGCTAAAGTTATGCCTGATAAATAAGTACCTCGCTATAACATAAATAATAAAATACATAAAAATATTGGTATAAGTACATGCATATAATGATCCCACTGTTATTAAATTAAAATTGTATTTTAACTAAGATATTTATCAAAAAATAATAATATAATGAATAATAATATAAGAATATATATATAATATAATGTAATAAGTATAGTAAATAATATAATACAATAAGAAAAGAATATTTATCAAACACAAATGTTAGATGTAAGCTAGTTATTAAGACATTGTAGTGCACTTACAGGGTTCATTGTTGGATATAATTTTGTTAAAGTATACCACAATGTCGCAATAAATATATGAGTATGAGAACCTATAGTCATGAAAATTTGCACAGGGTTATTATGGGGGCCATTGTATTCGACTCGCACTTGGCCGTTTATTTAGCACTCCACGCGGGTAAGGCCGCGCGGGCGACACATACATAAACCCGCATTATCTAAAGAATGAACGTACGTATTCAAGAAACAGCATACTTTTCTGTGTATATAATACTGAGCTGCATCACCGCCATATTTCTTTATTTTTATGTGGGTACAGTCGATGCACCCCAGCACAGATGGAACATTTCTTATTTCTAAGAATTCTCTTATTACCTGCTGCTGTTTAGCCAGGGACTGTGGCATTTTGATGTTAGTACCCGAGGGACGAGCAAGGTTACGAGCTACTCTGGCCCAAATGTGACTCACAGTTGGTTGAGTGAGACAACCCATGGATATCTCCCCCGTCATCTTGAACCTAAAAAGTATAAAAATAGTAATTTTTTTTATAATCTTTATTTTTATAAAGAGTTTGGTACATTTCACATATGACCATGTCACTCTTATTTGAACTACTTAAACTTAACCAATAACAAAACGGATATTACATTCTATTTTTTAAACCAAGTTTCACAAGTTTGTACAGCATTCTGGCTTCCCGGGATAAAGGGGAAGCCAGAGAGCTGTTACAACCACCAACAGCAGATAAACTCACATCATAAATACAAGTGAGCAGCTGTACTCTAAAGGCTTCATTCCGGACACACTCCATAAGAATGTGAGTAGCATCCTCCACCTCACCGCATTCTGTACAATTGGGTGACTACTTTGCGCATCAAATATCCAAACTTATTCAGTAGGATGTGTCCGGAGCGGAGCCTCAGAGCAATGATGATATCTTGTCTTTTCATCTTACATCCATCAAACCATGGGAAACGGGGAGGCTCGGACTGTATGGTTTTGTACCAAATCTCAACTCTCAGCGATCTCTCATTAAAGTACTCCTTCCACAGGGAGGAGCATTGAACTTTCACAGCCGGAATAAGGTCCTTAAAAAATGGTGTACAAAAAGCATGGTCTCCCTCAGTAATAGCAAGTTTAGCTAGCCTGTCAGCCTCTTCATTCCCGTACACTCCAACATGGGACGGAATCCATTGTAGAACTACTGATTTATTTGTTTCCTTAAACTTATTTATTCTGTCTAAGATGGTGTATGCTATCGGGGCACCACGAAAAGTAGATGTGCATTTACAAACATATTGTAGTGCACTCTTCGAGTCTGTAAGGATAACGAAACTCTCAACATTGAGATTGCTAGCTTAAGCTAACGCTTCTGAAATAGCCAACAGTTCCACAAACAATAGATATGTTATCCGAAATTTTATAAATCTTATGATTGCCAGATTGTTCATCAAAGAAGTTCATTAAGACAGCTAAATTAATCTCTCTCTCATTTTTTTCTATCCCCTCCATGCTACAGAAGATAACATTAGATAGATCAATATTGCTCACCCAGGTATCTAGACAATATCTCTCCAACAACTTTGACGAATGCATGGGTAGGTTTGCAAATATCTTATGGACAAGAGACAGAATAGTTTTTTTTATTTCTCCGAAATCTACCAGTTTCTGTCAATGAAGATAATTCATTCAGACTTTCAAAAAAATTGCTGTCCATCGATTTAGATCTCAACCAAAACTTACTAGCCAGAAACCGTCTTCGAAGATGCAGAGGTTGTAGGCAAAGCTCGCTTTCCATAGCATGGATGGATTCCATAGTTTTGATAAACCCGCCAATAACTCGCATCGCTTGGTTTTGAATCTTATCATGTTTGTAAAGATGGGCTTTTGCAGAGTTATCGAATAAGAAGCTACAGTAATCTAACCTACTTCTAATAATATATATATATATATAGCTGTCTCAAGTGCTTCGGATGAACACCCCAGTTAAATCCTGCTAACACTTTAAATACATTTAAAATCATACTGTTTAGAACAATCTAAACATATACGATTTTTATTTATTGTAATAACGAAAATAGTAGTTATTTTAGTATATAAGCTTGCAACACTTTTCTGGTGCTATTTTGACTTTTTGTTGTGGCAACATTCTTCCTTCTTCAAATGAAACGGCTGCGTGCTCCGACTGTATTTTTATATTTTTATTAAACTCTATAAGTTTTCATTATCCCACGCATTTTATTTCGTACATGCGTGCGGTGGTCCTTCGAGAAGTGTATAAAGTCAGTGTCGAGCAACTTCGCAAATTTTTGTGGAGATTGTGTTCGTCGTGGCCGGCTTGCTGAACAAGTCGCCGTTGTTGCCGGGGTTGTACGAGGTCCGCAACTTCGTTCTGGGCAAAGCCAAGAACGAGAATCATCATTCGCGTGGCCAATGCAAGGCTACAATCATCGAAGCATCGTCAAGATACACCATTATCAAGCATTTTCTACACATCGAGTATGGTTTTCGGAATCCACCCACATTTCAGTTTTGTGAGTGGTGAAGTTCGTGCGAGGTGCAAGACCTGACGTTACTACCGTCGGTGTTGGCAGCATTGAAGAGTGAAGTTAGCGCGGTCCATATCCGCCCGGCGGCCATTGCGCCGGAGTAAGCTGTCATTCACTCATCTGTCAGTGTCATAGGTTTGTTTTGTAAACAAACGTCGTCGTACCGGCTTCTTGTCAACAAAGTTAGTTCGTATTCTACAAAGTGCGGCTTAGTTATAATAGTGTTCGTGAGTCGTAGAATAAAGAAAGCGTTACGTCCTACATTTTTTTTTTTTTTATTTATTTACCAAATTGAGAAAAACATCTTAATTATATACATTTACATCACATAAACCACGGAGGTTTGTGCGTGATGCTGGAATTCGTGCGAACAGGGTACAATCATTAATTATTAAATATTTTTTTACATTCTACATGGGTACATGGGCATTTCGTAATGTATCGTGCAGTTACGTTACATTACGAAATACCCAAGTTGTTTGTATTTTTATAATAAGTTGTTTGTATTTGTGTATAATATATTAAAACAGTGAATAAGTTTATTTATCCATCTATCCATCAAAAGTCAGAGACGAGTAACTTTGGGACCGGATCGAACAGATGGAATGGATGGTGTTGATGAGTGGTGTTGTTCCGAGGCTGCAGTAATAATGAAGAATTTTTTTAGTTTGAATTTTAGTGTATTAGGGGTGAATGATGCTTTAAGTTCGGTAGGCAGGCTGTTCATCAGTCGTGGTATGATAAATTGAGTAGTTCGCTCACCATAGTAATTTCGTGCTCTAACCGTCACTAGTTCGTTATTTGTCACCTTGCGAGTCTGGATGCTATGTGAATGGGAGACAGTTTTGAGTGTATGGATGTCAGCATATTGTTCTTTGATTATATTATATTTAACTTTAGTGTGGATTGGTAACATGTTGCAGTGATTGAATAAACCATTATAATCAGCCGAGTAGTTTAATTTTGTTTGTGGTGATACTATTAGTTTTAGAATTTTTAATTGTAGTTTATATATATTGTCTAAGTATGTATTAAAAGTGCGTCCATAACTAGACAGTCCATATGACACTATTGACTCTGCAAGAGCGTTATATAATAGTATCCTGGTTGAGAATGGTATTCGGTTCTTTATTATATACATCGTTGCCAGGAACGCGCGTAGTTTTTTGCATACTCCCCACAGAAGTGAAGTGGGCCGAGTAATGAACCCTGGGCAGTGCCTTCGGTTACCAGGAGTGGGTCGCTAAGGGACATACGTCCCACCATGGCCGAGTCCAAGGAAACTTTGCGTAAACATCGACTTCTGCGTGGCCAATGCAAGGCTACTATCACACGCATTGAATCGTTTGTGAACGACCCCATCAGTTTTGCGTCTGCTACCGTGGATATCCTGGAGGCACGCAAGGAAAAGCTCGTCATGGCGCTCAAGAGCTATGAGGCGGTGCAATTGGACATACTAAGTATCGACGAAAACGACAGCGAACAGGTTGGTCTACTAGAAGAACAATATTATTCTGTGCTAGCAAAAATGAATGCCTCTTTAAAACAGATAGGTAAAAAATCAGTCTCAGAATGTCACAATGTTTCAACATGTAAATTGCCAACCATTGATATAACCCCCTTTGACGGAAAGAACTTCACTAAATTCAAGCCATTCTATGATTTATTTATGGCTGTTATCGATAATAACAGATCATTATCTGATGTGCAGAAGCTATTCTATTTAAGAAAATATGTAACAGATGATGCTTTGGCAGTCATTGTCAATTTGCCGTTAGTAAATCAGTCTTACAGGGAAGCACTAGGCTTGTTGGAAAAGCGTTTTGATAACAAAACGCGGTTAATAGGAAATCATATTAGCGGTCTATTAGATTTACCTACAATGCAAAAAGGCACTGCAGCCTCAATAAGGTCTTTTGTGTCTGATGTACAGCAACAGCTGCATGCATTAATGAATCTGGGACAGCCCATCGATACATGGGACATGTTGCTAATTTCCATTCTAACAAGAAAATTAGATCAAATAACAAATAGGGCTTATCAACTAGACAGGGATTTAGAAAAATTGCCTTCCATGGTAGAGTTTTTGAGCTTCCTTGAAAAGCGCGCTATAGCGTTAGAGGATATCTTACCCCCCAATAGTACTTGCTATGAAAGTACAAGTAGATTTTATAAATCTACTCCATCAAAGGTGACCAATGTTGCCTCACAAGTAAAAAAATTGTGTAAACACTGTAACAAAAGTGACCATGCTATTTTCAGCTGTCCGGAGTTCAAAACGGCAGCATTAGAGGTTCGCCAGTCATTTGTGCAGGACCATGATTTATGTACCACATGTCTAAAGACACACAGCGGAAAATGTAAGTTTAATTTCAAATGTCAAATATGTAAATTAGGACACAACACTTTGTTGCATGAAGAAAAGGCTGCACCTATTGAGCCTGCTGTGACTTTGTTGTCTAACCCGGTTTCTAACAACATTTTGCTTCCGACTGTAAAGGTAAATTTATTAAATCAACATGGTGAAAAAGTTTCGGCATCTTTTGTTACAACCAGCCTTGTAAACAAACTTGGGTTGATTACTATGAATCAAACCCATAATATTATAGGTATAGGTAATAAACAAACACAAATCAATAAACTTGTAAATTTAAGTGTGCTTCCATGCCACAATAATGTAAAATTAAATTTAAAATGTCACATTGTTGACACAATAACAACAAAATTACCCCAACAATTTATTAATGTATCCGGGTGGAACTTACCAAAAAATGTGAAACTTTCAGACGATGATTTCAATATCCCAGCTGAGATTTCTTTGTTACTGGGTGCGGATGTTTATTTCAATGTTTTGCTAGATGGTTGTATTAAAATTCAAAATGGACCGGTATTACAAAACACCCTATTTGGGTATGTAGTTGGTGGTAATATTCCTGAAAAAGTGAGTAATGTTACTTGTATCAAATTTTGCTATACAAGATCATAAAAAGTTAGAAAATGTAATGGAGAATTTTTGGCTGTCTGAAAAAGTACCCGAGCCTGTGAAACCGAGTTGTGATGAGTTTGTTAAGGCTGAACAAAGTTTTCAGAGTTCTATGAGTCTGAAAGATAATAGATTCTATGTAGATATGCCTCTCATCACAACTCTGGAAGAATTGCAGCTTGGTGATTCATTTTCAGTTGCCTACCAAAGATTTCTAATGTTAGAAAAAAGGTTTAAAACAAATCCTTTGTTACTAGAGCAGTATAAATTGTTCATAGATCAGTATGTAGAGCTAGGACATGCAAAGGTGGTAGAGGTTGCGAATTACGATATTGATCCTGTTTACTTTCTACCACACCATGCTGTTATCAACGAGGCAAGTAAGACAACCCGACTTCGAGTTGTGTTTGACGGGAGTATGAAGTCCCGCAGCCAGGTGTCCCTCAACGACGTCATGCTGAATGGCCCCGTGGTACAGAGTGAGCTCTTTGATATTCTTATCTTGTTCAGGACCTACATTTACACAATAATTTGTGACATTCAAAAGGCCTTTCGCAACGTTATGATAAATAGCCACCACACTTGCCTTCAAAATATTCTATGGCGAGATGATCCTAAGAAGCCTATCAGCTGCTTACAGCTTCAGGCTGTCACTTACGGACTGAAGGCCTCTACATTCTTGACCACTCGATGCCTACTTGAATTAGCTCATCGCTATAAGGGTACGTACCCACTTGCCGCTGAAATAATGATCAAGAGTACCTACGTCGATGATATACTGGGTGGGTCAGACAATATAGAGCAGCTGCATGAGCTAAGGTACCAATTGGTAGAGCTCCTCAAGTTAGGTAGTTTTTCTCTACACAAATGGTGCTCCAATGCCCTTGAGGTCCTAGATGGTATTCCAGACGAGCAAAAACAATTTGAACATGTAGACATGAGTGGGGACAATTTAGTAAAGACTCTAGGTCTAATGTATGATATAACTTCAGATACATTCACTTTTTCAAGTCCTAAATTTGATGAGGACCATAATTTAAATACAAAAAGAAAAATTCTGAGCTTTATAGGGCAGATGTTTGACTCTCTCGGCTTAGTAGGCCCAATAATAGTGATAGCCAAAATATTCATGCAGGAGCTATGGTCTCTGCAAATAGGATGGGACTCCATAGTACCCAAGGACCAGTTATTATACTGGAGCAATTTCCTAAACAATTTAAAGTTAATGGGCAAAATAAAAATAAATAGGTGTGTCAACAGTAAAGATGTTTCTTCTATAGAGTTGGTAGGGTATTCTGATGCATCAATAAAAGCCTTTGGCTGCTGTCTCTATCTTAGAATTTAAAAAAATGATGGTTCAGTGCAATCAGATCTACTATGCTCCAAGTCCCGTGTTGCACCTTTGAATAGAAGTTTGACGATTCCCCAGCTGGAACTCAATGGTGCTCTTCTTCTAGCCCAGCTAGCGCATAAGGTTGGTAGAGTCCTGGTGGGTAGGTATTCCCACTTAGGTACATTATTGTACAGCGACTCCCAGATAGTGCTAGCGTGGATTAAGTCAGGCAATGTAAAGTCAAATGTTTATGCCAGCAACAGAGTTCAGAAAATTGTAGAGCTGACTGACAAATCTCAGTGGGGATTCGTGAGGACGTCTGACAACCTTGCCGACCTTTTGTCGAGGGGAGTTTTGCCGCACAAAATTCAGCAAACTGAGCTATGGTGGCACGGGCCAACCTACCTATCAGATCGAAAACACACACATACTAATTTTGAAAGTTTAAATTTGTCTGATTTGTCCACAGACTCTGAACAGATTGATGAGCTAGACGTACCGTGTAACTTGACACAGGTAGAGCTATCGTTTTCAACAAAGCTATTTGAAAAATATTCTAGCGTTTATAAATTACAGAAAGTAATAGGATATATTTACAGGTTCTATAACAACTGTTCGAAAAATAAAAATAAAATTACGGACAGTAGCCTAACTCCTCAGGAGCTTCGCGAATCTATGTCAGTTATCGTGCGTTGTACTCAAATGCAACATTTTGCTAAAGAGGTAGAGTCACTCTCTGCTGGAAAAAATATAAAAACAGGAATAGGTAGTCTTTATCCCTTCCTTGATAAAACAGGTATTATTAGAGTAGGAGGTAGGCTCTATAATGCCAAGGAAATGTCTTTCGATAAAAAGCATCCATCTATCCTTCCGAAAAACTCTCACATAACTAATCTCATAATAGAAAGAGAACATTTGCGACTCTTACACGCAGGCCCTAGGTTAGTTTTGAGCTCTCTATCCCAAAGGTACTCTATAGTCAGCGGTATTCGAGAGGTCAAGAGAGTGGTGCGTAAATGCGTCAAGTGTTTTCGTTTAATGGCTGAGGCCGCTAAGCAGTTGATGGGTTCTCTCCCGCAAGAAAGAATTACAGCGTCCAGGCCATTTCAGCATGTCGGCGTTGATTTCTGTGGACCCTTCGATATGAAGGTTGCTAGGGTTAGAAAGCCTATCGTTAAGAAATGTTACATCGCGCTTTACGTTTGCTTTGCTATAAAAGCTATACATGTAGAGCTCGTATCGGACTTAACAACTGAAGCCTTCTTAGCATGTCTCAAGCGTTTTATTTCGAGGCGTGGCATGCCCACAAATATATATTGTGACAACGCTAAAACCTTTAGGGGAACGTCAAATGAAATGAAAAAGTTGTATGACCTACAGTCCTCCAAAAACCACAGGGATACTGTCAATGTTTTTTGCTCTCAACATTATATAAAATTTAGGTTTATACCCAGTTATTCACCTGAGTTTGGAGGATTGTGGGAAGCAGGTGTTAAAAGTGTAAAACATCATCTAAAGAGAGTAGTAGGGAACCAATGTTTGACCTATGAAGAGCTCAATACAGTCATTGTACAAATCGAAGGAATTTTGAACTCTAGGCCCCTACTTTCTGCAAATACAAATGATTGTAATTATTTAACTCCTGCGCATTTTCTGATTGGAACAGCTCTGGCTAGCTATCCTGAAGTTGATCTTACAGATGTTTCGGTCAATCGTTTAAAATTTTGGAATCCTTGTACCAAACTAAAACAAGATTTTTGGAAATTATGGTCAAATGATTATTTAACACAGCTTCAAAGCCGTCCCAAGTGGAAATATCCTCAACCAAACCTTAAAGAAGGTGATTTGGTAATTGTAAAAGATATGAACACTGCTCCATTAAATTATAAGATGGCTCGAATTGTAAAAACATACCCAGGTACAGACAATGTAGTAAGAGCGGCCGATATTAAAATGAATAACAAAGTTTACAGAAGGTCTGTAAAACGGCTATGTCAATTACCTGTCGAATAGCTTACTGCCGGCCCCAATTATGTTTAGAACAATCTAAACATATACGATTTTTATTTATTGTAATAACGAAAATAGTAGTTATTTTAGTATATAAGCTTGCAACACTTTTCTGGTGCTATTTTGAATTTTTGTTGTGGCAACATTCTTCCTTCTTCTTCTGATTGCTAAATGAAACGGCTGCGTGCTCCGACTGTATTTTTATATTTTTATTAAACTCTATAAGTTTTCATTGTCCCACGCATTTTATTTCGTACACATACTCCTGAAAAAGTTATATAACCTGGGTATCCGGGGCGATCTTTTACGATGGACGGAATCTTACATTAATAGAAGATGTCAGGCTGTTGTCGTTGGTGGCTGTCGGTCAGATTTGATCATTACGGTACCTTCTGGTGTTCCTCAAGGGTCAATTTTGGGACCCTTACTCTATGTTGCATATTTATATGACATTGGTATTTGCTTCAGTCACGCCAGGTTCCTCTGTAGGCTGATGACAAAAAAGTTTTTTCACAAATAAATTAAATCCAAGATTGTGTCAATTTACAGGCGGACCTGAACAGGCTAACTGACTACTATGAGCGCAACAGAATAAAAGTTAACGTTGCAAAATGTAATGTTTAACAAGGCGTAAAAAGCCAATTTTGTACGACTATAAATTAAATGAATCACCAATTATAAGGGTACAGTCGATACGCGACCTAGGTGTCATTCTGGACTGCAAGCTTACTTTTCAGGAACACATTGAACATGTCACAAATAAAGCTTACAGAAATCTAGGTTTTATTTTAAGAGTGGGTAAGCCATTTACTGACCTTAGCTGTATCCGTGTACTGTACTTTGCGTATGTTAGAAGCATTCTTGTATCCATACCGTGCAGCACGGTATGGAATCCTCAATGCGAGGTTTACATAAATATGGTTGAGCGTCTCCAGATAAAATTTCTGCGCCATCTCAGCTTTCGTGACGGATATCATGCCGATGACTACGCAGCAGAATGCCGACATCACAACGTCCTCAGCTTAGAGGCCCGCTGAGGCATGATGGACATGAGGCTGCCGTATAACACTTGCCATGGTGTAGTTGACGGATCTGGTTGAGGCTCTGGTCAGACTGGATGCGCCGTCGACACGTACCCGCCAAACCAGACTTTTCAATGTGCCGCTATCCCTTACAAACTACGCAGCCAATTCTATCAGCCGCCGCCTGCCTCGCACATACAATGAAAAATTTTCCGGTCTAGACATTTTCCATCACTCTCCTGGCCTCTTTCAAAAGAATATGAAATTGATCTTTGTACCACCACTAATTCAATAACTTTCGTCAAAAATAAATAACTTTCTCTCTATTACTACCACACACACACCCACCCTCACACACACACATACGCACACTTCACACCTCCCCTTCCCTCTGTAACTCCTAGTTCATTTATCAAATCTTAAAACTTTTTTAAAAATAAAACTTGAAAATTGTAGGTAGCTGCTGTATTTGCAAAATGTTAAAATGTAAAAGTAAGATAATAAGAGCCCCTAATTGGCCTAGGTTTAAGTTATTTATTAAGCTGAAAATTTTTAAGATTGTGCTGTGGGCTCAGATCCCAAATAAACAAAAATTTCGAAGTTTTTTGATAAGTTTCATTGATATGTCTACCCCACCTGAGAGATCTGTCCAACCAGAGACCTAGATATTTTACACTAGCTACTAATTGCACAGTACGATCCTTTAGCTTAATATTGATATTTTGTCGATTAAATCCTCTGCTAAAACCACTCAAACCTCAGGATATTGACTCGCTGTTGAGCTTAGGGCCATAAGTACTGACCGGTGACTACAATGCCCATCATCTTTAGTGGAGCCGCGGTGGCCTAAACAATCATGGTAAGACTCTTTATAATCATATGTTAGATCGTGATTTCCAAAAACATGCCCCTTCTAAACCCACTTTAATTCATTATAATTCCGATTTCAAGCCTTATACTCCCGACCTTATATCTTCAAATATCTACGAGTTAAATGAAGTAACTGCTGTTCCGGCATTGTCATCAAATCATCTTCCTGTCTATGTTGAAATCGGAGGTATACCCAAACGCACAAACCAGACATATTATAAGTACACTGAGGCAGACTGGTTGGGCTTCCGGTAGTATTTTAATGAAGAAATATACCTTAGTAGTACTACTTACACATCTACTCAGCAAGTCGACGCAGAAATTATTTTACTTACAAAAACTTTATGTACAGCGAGAGACAAATTTGTACCAAAGTCCAGTTCACGGAACCATCACAAAATACCACGGTTCATTAAAAATCTAATTAAAACCAAAAATTGTTATAGAAAACGTCAACAGAATGAACCTTGCGCTGAAATACGTAGAAGACTAAAATTTGAGATTAATCAATTGCAAGAGGGAATTAGGAACTCCCTAATCACACACAATGACAAAATTTGGAACCGGAAGTTTTCGAAAGTTGATAATACCAGTTCAGATTTATGGAAAACAGTGAAATATCTCCAAAGAAAACCAGTCACTATTCCTGCCCTTATCAAAAAGGATGGTCAGTCACCAAAGAAGTCTTAGATCAATGCAATAAATTGGCATCTGTTTTTAATTGTAATATGCAACTATCAATTAACTGGGAGGATAAAGAAGTTGCTGATGATGTTTCTAAATCTCTTTATATTCTGAATAGTCACCAAATAACAACTTTGAATCATTCTGTACACCCTCATGAAATTTGGAAAAAACATCCGTTCTTTAAAGTGCCGTAAATCGCCTGGGAATGACTCCGTTCATAACTTGCTCAAAGAGACCGCCAGAAACAAAAAAAAAGTCTGAGGAGATCTCAACGGACTGGTGTGAGGCATCCTTTCTCCTCTCCTCTTCTCGGTATTCATTAACTAAGTTAATAATATAAAATTATTAACTAACTAATGATAAGAAGAGGTAAGAACGTCAGAGATGGCGTTCTTACCTCTTCTTATCATCTCTACGCAGATGACCTTCAAATATATCGGCACTTCTCTCCGTGTGATGTGAATCTGATAGTAGAGGCGTTGAATGCTGATCTCTATAACATCAGAAAATGGGCTACCTCATATGGTCTGCTTGTCAACCCGTCTGGCATGATGGACTACTTCACAAAATTTTGACGAACGGGTTTCCAATAGATATCGTCAAAATTATCCAATACTGCCTCATAAATCGGAGCTTTAGAGTACACCTAGGTGATGAACTGTCTCAGTCGTTGATATCCCTGCCGGAGTCCCTCAAAGCTCTGTGCTTGGGCCCATTCTATTTCTAGTTTATGTCAATGACAAACCAAAGCAGCCTCGCACACATCTAGCTTGCTTTGCTGATGATACTGCGTCGTTCACATCATCATCAGATGTCAATCTGGTAATAAACAGGCTCCAGTTGTCGATTAATAGGCTATGCACTTACTTTAAAAGGTGGACACTAAAACTGAATCAGGCCAACACCGAGGCGAATTTATTTACGCGTAAAAGGTTGCTACCGATTAGGACTCTTATTATAAACAGTCATTCAGTTTCCTGGAACGTTAAATATTTAGGTGTTAATATATACAAAAAAGTAAATTGGACCAGTCACGTCAATTCTTTATCTATCAAAGGTACTAAAGCTCTCAACGTTCTAAGTCCTATTCTAAACAGACGAACCAAATTGAGCCCTATTACTAAATTGAAAATCTACCCAACCCTAGTCCGTCCCTGTATTACTTATGCGGCACCCGTTTGGAGTAGTACTTGCGACTCCAATTATACTAAATTACAAAGAATCCAAAATAAACCATTAAGATAAAGCCATTTAACAAGAAATTTTTAACTAATTTAAACATCCTCCACAAAAATATTAATTTCCCGTTGATAAGAGATTATGTTCTTAAAATTACCAAATTATTTTACTTGTATAAAAACCCTAAACATCAAAACTCATTGGTCTCAACAATCGGTAGATCAAGATTCAACAGCCTACCATACGTTGATAAGTATCATCGATATCGCTTCCCTCATCACTATATTCTCACCGACACCGGCGACGCGTATTTCCGTTGTATGCAAGGCCATTACGCTCTCATAGCGTACTGCTCGTGTATATTTCGGAATGCTGATACTCACTTCTGCAACTACAAAATATACAATAATTTTGCGAACTACTCTTGTATGGTTTGTAATGAATGCTTACGAAAGTTTAGTTCCAAACTACTGCAGTGTCTCTTACGCACGCTATCAAAAGTAATTTTAATGTGCTATGGAGCAAGCTACGTGAGGATACAACGGTGCCGTCTGATATTGTATCGTTGTTTAGTTTTTGGTACGATCATCAGAGGAACAGCGTACGATGGGCTAGCGCTTACTCGGATGTGTATGGGTTGGAGTGCTGGGTGAGGCAGGGGGGGGTTGAGCTCCCCGCGGCCCTTCAACCTTTACATGAACCGACTGATCGGCGAGCTCGGCGACACCAATATCGGGTGTCATATTGATGGTGTTTGTATGAACAACATCAGTTATGCCGATGACATGGTGCTGAGCTCGTCGATTAGTGCTCTTAGGAAGCTTGTGTCTGTGTGTGAGTTCTATGCAGTGGCCCACGGGCTTAGGTATAATGCGAAAAAGAGTGAGCTTATGGTCTTCAAGTCTGGCTCTAAAAACTACCATAATATGCCTGAAGTCTTACTCTGTGGTACACCTCTGTTTATGGTATAGAAGTTTAAATACCTGGGCCACTGGGTCACTGAGGACTTTAGGGACAATGTGTACATAGAGAAGGGACGCAGGTCGCTAGCTGTCCGCTGTAATATGTTGGCCCGAAGGTGTGCAAGGTGTACAAAAGCAGTCAAAATCACGCAGTTCAAAATTTAAAGCATACTGTCAGTCATTTTACACCTGTTTGACAAATAAAATCATTTGATTTGATTTGATTTGATTGATTAAACGGCGCCACCTAAGTGCCCAATTCAACCAAATAGTGGCGACATGTCCTCCCCCATTTCAGGACCGTCAGGGCGGTGTCTGCCCCCCCGGCGTGCCCCCCGGACCGCCGCCGGACCTCACCAACATACTGGTGGAGGCGGCGATCAAGTTCCACTCCAAGTGTCAGAAGACCATGATGTACCTCAAGGCCGACAAGGAGAGGACCAAGCTAGTGCTCTTTGTAAGTATTTGCGTCTTCGACTTCACTTTGCATGCGTGTACTGTGTTGCATGTATCATAACATAAATAACGTAGGAAATTAGTGCTCGTGGCAATCCGACTGTGGAACACCCTTCCCTGCGCTATTAGAGATAGTCCCTCAATTTTCACTTTTAAGAAAAGATTGAAAGCGCATTTGTTTTCTCATTCATTCATTCATAATTTCTTTCTTGCACACAAAATGTAAAACAAAATTACATTGTAGATAATACAGTGCACAACGGCGTCCTTATCTCTAAGTAAGAGATCTCTTCCAGCAAACCGACTTAGAGATTACTTAGAGAGACTTTCTCTTTCGTGATAGGTACTTTTATATACATAGTCAGGTCATAAGTTCTGTCACATGTGCAATATGAAATAATTTAGACATGTTTATTATTTATGTAAACATTTATATAGCAAAATGAACTTAATAAAACATAGATTCTTATGGTAATAAAGTTTATTCAAAATGACCCCCGCAATTTTGAATTCAGGCCTTTATTCTGCGCGGCCAGTCGTCTATCGCAGCACGAACGAGGTCCATGTCAATATCGGCGGCTGCCTTAATCAAGGATGCCTTGAGTGACTCCAAATCAGGATGAGGCTTTGAGCAGGCCTTTTCCTCCAAGTGTTGTCATATCTTGTAATCTAACGGACTCAAATCTGGACTGGAGGAGGGCCAGTCTTCGTGCCGGATGAAGTCGATTTCACGCGCTGCCAGCCAGTCTTGTGTGCTTTTCGCTCTATGAGCTGGCGCAGAATCTTGTTGGAATACCCAGTGCCTGTTATTAAACATGGTATGGGAAACAGGTTCCACAAGGTTCTTGAGGACTGTATTTTGATACACAACTGCATTAGTTTTTACGCCTTTCTCACAAAAATGTACCTCAGTTAAGCCCCAATAAGAGACTCCCAACCAAACCATGAGCGAGGATGTAAAATGACCTCGTTGGACACGCGGAATACGGTTGCTCGCTTCTTCACTGCTGTGTGCGTACACCTTATCATTTTGTTTGTTGTAGCTCTCTTCCACGGTGAAAATTTTTTCATCCGAAAAAAGAATTTCCCGATGCTTTTTTCCCGCGTACCGCTTCAACAAAGCGCGGCATCTCTTCAGTCTCAGGTCCATTAAACGAGCGTCCAAACGATGTCCTGTTTTTTCTTCGATATGCCCTAAGCCCTAAGTCTTCATTTAACACCCTTTTCACCGTGGTCCTGCTTAACCCCATCTGAAGAGCCAACAGTTTCTGCCTACGTATGGGATTTCTTTGAATTCGCGCCTTCACAGCTTTTATCACTGCTGGAGTCCTAACAGAGCGAGGGCGACCACTTCTTGACCTGTCATCTACACTAGAGTCTTCATTGTATCGTTTTATGGTACGATAAACGAATCTTTTGGTTATATTAAAATTTTTCAGTAAGTCGAAAATCTGAATTGGCGCGTAACCGCAACGATGCAACGCAATAACTGCGACACGGTCTTCTTTAAGTGGCCACTCCATATTTTAAAATGAGGAAAATTCTAAAAAGTACACATTTTTATTTTCATGAAAAATTCGAAATTCGAATTCAATAAACTTTTTTGTGGCCAGCGTTCTAAATTCAAAAGTTTTTATTGTGTGACAGAACTTATGACCTGACTGTGTATATGTATATAAGTGAGTATATGTGTGATATATATTTTATTATTGTGCTATCGTAATTTATAATCGATTCCCACCGGAGCTGACTGATTGTGGTGATATGCTATGTGCTAATAGTGATCATAAAATAGTAATACGTAATTTATATAATAACATAGTCAGTATTTTGTGTGACGCCGCTTCCTGCAGTTATCGCGGCCGTAATCTTTCTAGCAAAATATATATTGTAGGCTGGAACAAACATGTAGCGGGGTTTCATAGGGAAGCTCGATTACATTTTCAGACATGGCTATTGTATCGAAAACCTACTGCAGGGTACATTCATGACAATATGAAAATGTCCAAAAAATAATTTAAAAACAAACTGAAGTGGTGTCAGGACAATAGTGATCGTATAAAAATGGACATAATAGCGACAAGTCATGAAGCCAAAGATTTCAAGAGCTTTTGGAAGCAAACGAATAGACTGAGCCCGAAGCCCAGCCAACCCGTGAGCGTGGAGGGCCTGTCCGACAACAAAGACATCGCTAATATGTTTAAAGATCATTTTACTATCATGCCTTTATCTGTGTCAACTGCGCCGGTGTTTGATACTCACACCCGTCACGCTCTTGAACGTGAATACCATCGATTCACCATTAAAGATGTGGAAAAGGCCATTCGCGGTATGAAACGAGGAAAGTCGCCAGGACATGACGGGTTGAGTGTGGAACACTTAAGGAATGCGGGTGTGCATCTCCCCAGAGTTCTCAAAACGTTTATTAATGCCTGTATTGGGCACTCATATCTGCCTGAGGATCTTATGAAAACAATAGTGGTACCTATTATAAAAAATAAGACAGGAGACGCCAGCGATAAGGGAAACTATAGGCCTATCTCACTTGCAACGATCGTAGCGAAGGTGCTGGACGGTTTGCTTGATAAACAACTAACTGCACATCTGCATTTGCACGATGCACAGTTCGGTTTTAGGGCCGGGCTGTCCGGTACTATACAGATAGGAGACTCCATTATACGCCTGTTTTCTGGACTTATCTAAGGCTTTTGACCTCGTAAACTACGAGATCCTTTGGGATAAGCTGGCTAAGGAGACCACCCTACCTGATGAGCTTATTTTTATGTTTAAATACTGCTATGGAAATCAACGCAATGCTGTCAGGTGGGCCGGCGCCTTGAGTCAAGACTATAGGCTTAGTTGCGGAGTAAGGCAGGGTGGGCGGACGTCTCCCAAATTGTTTAATTTATTTATAAACAAACTGATTGAGGAGCTTAGCAACACCATGGTAGGGTGCTCGGTTGATGGCATCATGGTAAATAACATTAGTTATGCAGACGACATGGTGGTGCTAAGCCCTTCAATTAGTGCGCTTAGGCAGCTACTGGGGATCTGTGGATCATATGCCGAATCACATGGCCTTAAGAACAACGCTAAAAAAAGTGAGTTGCTAATTTTCACGGCTGGCAGTAAAACACCAGCGAGTGTTCCACCTGTCCAGCTCTGTGGCATTCCTTTAAAAGGAGTCACGGAATTTAAGTACCTGGGCCATGTGGTCACGGGAAGGCTCACAGATGACCTGGACATGGAAAGGGAGCGCAGGGCGCTGGCGGTTCGATGTAACATGCTGGCTCGCAGGTTTGCACGGTCCACTCCAGAAGTGAAACTCACATTGTTCAGAGCATACTGTCAAACATCCAATGGACGAGTTTACCTGCGCAAAGATGATGGGACACCCTATATTCTTATAAAAAGTGAGGCTCAGCTGAGCAGTCTTGAGATGGGAGCGGCCACTGACACGCAAGAAAAGCTGATGTGACTGGAAATTTTGTGTATGGCCTATTTTTCTAATATGGTGATTTGTCAAGAAATTAACATAGATCAACCTCTACATATAATATTTATCTCTTTATATATTAATACTATGTATTTATATAAAATCCATTTATTTATATTATTTATTGCACCAAATATAATACATCCAGCACTATTTAATCTTACTTGTCATAATATGATAACATCCCAAGTTACATTCGTAATTTCTAATATTGTATGCGTACTCTCGGTCTTCGTAACCACAAATTCATCTGTTCAACAACTACTGTACTTCTCTAAAAATTTTAAACAGAGCTAGAAGATACTCTAATTGACGATATTGATCGTCTTACCTCAACAGTGGCATTTAGAAGTGATCCTGATAACCTACACAATCTCTTGCCTAACACTAATTCCCAACCACTTGTATTGCTTAATCTCAATATTCGAAGTGTTTGTGCAAATATAGACCAAATTCCTATACTTCTACAGAGAATGTCTACTATAGTACACATCATTGTACTAACAGAAGCAAGAATTGACGACTCCTCTATAATTCCTCAGCTGCCTCATTATAGGTCTTTTAGAACAAATAAGTTTATCAATCAAAATAACGGTGTGGTCGTTTATATAAGAGAGGGCCTTGACGCTTCAGTTGAAGAACCAAACTTACGTGAAGGTGATTGTCTTACTATTAAAATAGGACCGAACCTAGTTATTGTTGCGGTCTATAGACCCCCCTGCTTTCGTGACCCTTCACACTTTATAGACTCCTTGGATTTGGTACTAAAGAGTGTAAACTATGCGCGGACAACTGTCTTGTTAGGTGATATGAATATAAATATTGATCCTAATAACGTAAGTGAATCTGCAATAGACTACCTTAATATGAATGCGTCGAATAATCTCTTTCCTATGCATTATCTACCTACAAGGCTTTCGAGTTGCCTGGACCACATCCTGTTAAAAGGTTTAAGCCCCCAAGTAACCGTAGTTTTAGACACATCCATAACAGATCATGAGCCGGTAGTTCTTCATCTCGACCTACCGAATAATATTAAACTTAATAAAAATACTAGAACTAAACTTAAAACAAACTATAAAAACCTGTGTGATGATTTGGCTAAAATTTCATTCGACTGTGTTTATACTGAGACTGACGCAACTAAAGCTGCATCATGTCTAGTCGATACAATAAAAACTGTAGTAACAAATAACTCTCACTTGGTTAAAGTTCCACGATCCAAACATATTCTCAAAAGTTGGTTAACACCTGGAGTTGTTCGATCTATAAGAACTCGCGACAAACTACATCTTAAGCTGAAACGTAACCAAAGCAATGTTCTTGCTGAGCTTAAATATAAGAAATATAGAAATTTATGCAATTACATAATAAAATTTCTGAAGAGAGAACATCAAAAAAGCGAACTAGCTAAAAACTCTAACAACCCTAAAAAGTTATGGGACACGGTTAAAAACATATGTTATTTAAATAAGAAGTCTACGGAAGCATTGCCGTTGTTAGCTCTTGAAAAAACACGCTACCAGTCTATTAATCGCGTTAATGAATTCTTCTCTAATGTGGGGAAAAACTTAGCTAATAAAATAATATCTACAAAAAATGTTAATGTAAATCAAATTATTTATAATCCTACAAATACTAAACCAGTAACGCCAACAAGTTCATTTTTCATTTACCCTACTGATGAGGTTGAAGTTTCTAATCTCATAAAATCCCTAAAAAATAGCTCGTCTTGCGGATGGGACGGAATTACAGCCACTATTCTTAAAATTTTAAATACATTTTTAACTTCACCTTTGACTTATGTGTTTAACCTCTGTATTGCCACAGGAATATTTCCAGACGTTTTCAAAAAATCTATTATTCGGCCTATACACAAGGGTGGAGATGTAGACAGTGTCGGAAACTATAGGCCCATTTCATTATTGCCAACTCTATCAAAATTATTTGAAAAAATCATTAACAAACGATTAGTTAATTATCTAGAGTCAAACAAATACCTTTCAAATAATCAATTTGGCTTTAGAAAACAAAAATCTACGGAAGATGCTGTCACGGTTCTAACTAAACATATTGTCGACAAACTCGACAAAGGCGAAAGATGTGCAACTATATTCCTAGATTTTGCCAAAGCGTTCGACACTGTCTCCATCCCCATCCTCCTACAGAAACTTAGCGTCTTAGGGATACGGGGTTTACCTCTAGAACTACTCAAAAGTTACCTCAGTGACAGGACACAGGCTGTTAAAATTGACTCAACTACTAGTGACTTTATGACAGTCAGCTTTGGTGTCCCACAGGGCAGTGTTCTGGGTCCAACCCTTTTCCTAGTCTACATAAATAACTTATGTGAAATGGAACTTACAAACTGCAAAATTGTTACTTTTGCCGATGACACAGCTATTGTGTTTCACCACAAGACATGGAAAGATGTGGCATCTATAGCTAACGCTGGCCTTTCCACTATAGCCAACTGGCTCGACGCAAATTTACTTACCCTCAATGTTAGTAAATCCAAATTTATTACTTTTAGTACAAGGTGTACCACTCAACTGCGCGAAAACGAAATTGCCTTAAAGATTCACTCTTGTAATCCGACTTCATCTGCCTGTAACTGCGAGGACTTGGAAAGGGTCTCGAAAATTCGGTACCTAGGCGTTATAGTGGACAGGTATCTATCGTGGGCTGACCACATTAACTTGACGGTGAGGAGAGTGCGTAGAACCGTAAATATAATCAAAACTCTTAGGCATATTACTGATTTGCGGACCCTAAAAATCGTATACTTTGCTTTCTCTCATTCTCTGTTAACGTACTGCATCAGAGCCTGGGGTGGTGCCTATAAAACCCACCTTCTGAACCTTGAAAGAGCCCAGAGATATGTACTAAAAATTATGATAAATAAACCACGAAGATACCCTACTATTAAAGTATATAATGAGTCCCAAATACTTTCAGTACGCCAATCCTACATCAAAGCAATTGTACTTCATCAACATCAAAATTCCTCAACCAGTTCCACCAATCTAATAAAAAAGAAAAATAGACGCCTTATGCATAAAATATTCCAAATCCCTTTTATACGAACTTCATTTGCCAAAAGGTTTATTAACTACATTGGGCCAACTATTTACAATAAGATAAACAAAATAATCAATATTCATTGCTTGAACAAATTTACTTGCATTAGAATACTAAAAAAATATTTACAAGAACTGGACTATGATCAGACCGAAAAGCTACTAAGCCCATAAAATTGTGTTACCTACATTGTCTAAACAACTATTAACTAATCATACTTTATGTCGCTTCTACTACAGCATAGGTCTCTGGCTACAGTTTTTTCCATAACCTGTGACCAGTGTATGTTGGCCCTATACTGGGTACATGGTGAAGGCGGACTGGGTCAATTAGTATTGGACTCTTGACCATTCTTTATTGACCAGTGCGGATTGATCCTAGCACTAAGCCTGAACATAGGGATAGCCCGGCCACCATACAGTGGTTGTTAACTTGCTATGCTTTCTGTTACCATGCCAAACTTTTATTAATTCTAACCTACCCTACATTACCGTGACCATACAATTTCGCTTTACAAAGTAAGTTTCTGTACTGATAAGTAATAATATTACATTTGCTATCTTGAAACAATACATTATCGAGAATCTAAATAAAATAAGAATATCTATGTATCTAAGTATAGTTAAATATTATATTCATTTAATTTTAATAGTTAAATAAATATTTATGTAAGTTTATAATAATATAATATATATATTTAAGTATGTCTATTATAATATAATGGTGTTATTAATATAATAATTACTCATATACATATAATATTATATCAGATATATTTAATATAATACTTGTAGTAAGATACTTAAAAAGTGAGCCATAATTGTTTAGGCTTGTCTTTTAATTTAATCTAGTAGGCATTAGGTACTTGTTTTGTTAAGTGCATTACATAGACTGTGACAACATAATTTTTAATTAAGTTCATCCAGAACGGAAACACTAAACCCCAAGATACAATTAATATTAGTTTGGGGTTTAGAATTTACAAAAGTTTTTGTAATTATGTTTCTTTTGGCTCAATAAATACATTTTGATTTTGATTTTTTTGATTTTGAAACCTTCTACCAGTGGCGGACTAAGAGGGGGGGGGGCGGAGGGGGCGGCCCGCCCCGGGCCTCTAGTCATAGGGGGCCTCCAAGTTTCGAGAAGTCTCGAGGAGTCCTTTTCCGTTAAATCCCAAATAAGTCCAAAATCTGTTTAGTACGTAAGAAGTAGTTTGGTGTTGGAGGAATGGAGGCCCCTTACGCATATAAAATATAAACGTAGGAAGATACGATTATATTATATAAGATTACATACAAAAATTGATAATTAATCAAAAGTAAATAATGAAATAGAAAAACTTGTATTGAAAAGATTTTTTATTTCGTTCATTTAATTACGTTTAAAAACTTTCGCGCGTTCGGAATATAATATATACGTAAGTAATTCGTCGACAGCACGACTGATGGCAGCACTTCTGCTTTACGGCGACGTACGACGATCAGCAGGTCGCGTGAGCAATGCGCTTGTGCGCAGTATATAAAAGTAAAGGACGGCACATGGAGCACGTCTAATTAATTCCTAGGGCTTAAAAGTGCTGGTGAAAGTGCATTGTCGTTATTTTCACTCAAACACGCTCACTAATTGGCTCATGCCCGAAAGCAGGGTATTCCCCCCGAAACATTCGGGGAATACCCGTCGGAACAAGGAAAACCCTAGCAAACAGAGGACTAAAATAAAGTTTAATAAAGTGTAAAGTATATTCAGAGTTACGAAGTAACTAGTCAAAATGTTTCTTGTTGTTTCTTGTTGTTGTGACGTGTTGAATTGGACGAGTTCAGAGTTCAAACAGGGATCGTATTATCGCGTATCTAAGAACGGAAAGTAGTAAGTACCTACATTACTAATATGGTTATTGTCAACTTGTAGTTTTCTAGTACGTATTGTCGGAATTGAAAGTGCCTGGACCTTTAAGGTTGTTTAGAAGCTATAAAACATTTGAATGTTAATTTTTCAATAAATAGCTTCTTAATCGTCATAAAAATTTTATACGACCTCCTGAATACTTTATGTAAAAACATACCAAATTTTCAGAACTCTGTCATCATTACTTCAACCTCCTTAAGAGTTAAAATAAAAAACAATGAGAAAATTCTGAAATTTTGGTATGTTTTTGAATGAGGTATTTAAGAGGTCGTGTAAAAATTTCACAACGATTAGGAAGCTCGTTATTAAGAAATTAACTTTTTGTTAAGAACAATTTTTTAAACAATTTAAAAAAATATTTATCAATAAACTTCATTGTCTTTCCGTTGCTTTCAGTATATTGTAGATATAAAAAATTGAGAGGTCAAAAAAAAAGTTATCGCAAAGTTATATCAATTTCCATAAGACTACATTTAATTTCATTTAATTTATTAATCTTAATTATTCGATAACGAGCTTCCTAATCGTCGTAAAAATTTTACATGACCTGTTAAATACCTCATACAAAAACATACAAAATTTTCAGATTTTTCTCATTCTTTGCGATTTGTTTCTAAACATCCTTAATGTTCTGTAATCATTTGCAAACATTTGATCTTTACACTGTTTACAACAAATAACATTGTTATAAAAAAGTTGTTTTTATATACTAAAAAAAATAATTAATTGGCTTTATTGTCAGTTGCAATGTGAAACGACGTTAATTTGAAAATAACCATCGATTCATGATCGCAACAATACCTACCTACCCTCTACTCACACGGAGAGAAATGCAACATAAAAATTGGTGTTATGGCACAATAATTACAGAGTGTTTCACTGTTTCGTCTTTTTTGGCATTTTTATCGAGAAATATGAGACTCACTTAAAAACTTTTGTTTTATCTCTTTTTCTTGAGGTGTACCAAATAAACCATCCTTCATGAACGTTATCTAGGCCAGGCCATGAGCTGTCACAAAAATGAATCCGATCTTCTGTTTCAGTGAAAAGAATTCACCCATCTGGCGCTCAGAAAAGAAAGCTAAAAAAAGCAAAAGATGAAGATGCTCAATCACTCGCTGGATCATTATCCAAATACCTTCTCGCTCATGGAGAAAAAAAGGATGGTGAAGGAAAGAGTAATGAAACTATTGAGCCCGGCTCTACTGTACAGACAATTGATGTAGAGACCACAAACACAGGTGAAAAGCCTGTTGCACATGATGAAGACTTTATTGAAGATTTCGATGTAAGTGACACTGAAAAAAAAGATGCTGAAGATAGTGATGACGAGAAAATCACTGATGAGAGTGAACATGTTTTTAATGCTTCCAACTTCGACTCCTCTTCATCTAATGATACTGCACATTGGCCAATACCTGTTTCGGAGCATATAAGAATGATGATTATCGCAAAGGGTAGTGAGGTATATCAAAACAAGGAAGGGCCTTTTGAATCTACAGAGCGACCAGGTGAGCGCACTAAGGGAACACATCGTTGTTTAACTTCATCGTGGTTCTACTCGAATTTAAACAAGACTAAATATTTGAGGAAATGGATGCTATACTCACCATCAACAAAGAAATTATACTGTTTTTGCTGCCGATTATTTGCATCTGAAGGCGATACACACAAAAATAAATTCATTTTCGGCTTCTGTCAATGGTGGAAATTGAATCCGAAAATATCACAGCACGAATCATCGCCTGAACATCTAACAAATTTAGAAAAATGGAAAACACTCTCTATGGGCCTGAAACACAATAAAACCATTGACAAATAAAATCAGAAGATTATCAACGACGAGACCAAGAAATGGAGAAACATTTTACATCACCTTTCGGACATAACTTTATTTTTGGCCCAGCAAAATCGTGCTTTCCGTGGTCATCGTGAAGACGTATCATCGGAAAACAGAGGAAATTTCTTAGAACTGGTGCAACTGATAGCCAAATATGACCCAATATTAAAAGAACATTGTTTAAGACTTGAAGAGTCCGCTGGTGGGTCAAAGAGAGTAGCTTCTTACTCGTCAAAAGGGATACAAAATGAATTTATTTTCAGTTTGGGTGAACATGTTAAGGAAAAAATTATTGCAGATATAAAAAAGGCTAAGTATTACGGAATAATTTTTGACAGCACCCCTGATGAAAGCAGAACTGATCAAATGAGTCAAATAATTAGATATGTTCATGTAGAAGATGATATAGTGGAAGTCCGAGAATCCTTCTTAGGTTTTTTGTTGATGTCGGGAAAGACTGCTGAAAATATGACAAAAGATATTCTACAGCAGCTGGAAAAAGATGGGCTGGATATTGCGTTGTGCAGGGCTCAAGGTTATGACAACGCCGCGTCAATGTCAGTTGTACATGGAGGAGTTCAACGAAAAATTCGAGATGTCAATCCAAAAGCTCTGTTTAAACAGAGCTTTTGGATCTTTGTGTAGTCCATGCATTCTCATGCGTTCCGTCTAGCGTCACCTGTTTTGGAACTATAGAGAAGCTATATTCATTCTTCTCGTCCTCCACACATAGATGGGAATTACTTATAGAAAAAACAGGAAAAAGTTTAAAACGTTTGTCCGATACTCGCTGGAGTGCTCATTACGATTCAGTTAAAGTTGTAAAAGAAAACGTGGAAACAATTGTGAGCACTTTGGAATATATACAAAGTCCATCTAAAGCAAATCTTGATACAAGATCAGCAGCAAGCTTGCTCCTTCCAGCTATATGTGATTTTACTTTTTTGACCTACATTAAATTTTGGCACTCGATACTGGAGGAAGTGGCTTTAGTCCAACGATACCTACAGTCTCCAAAAATGACTTTGGATAAAGGACTCACCAAACTAAAAACCCTGAATGAGTTTTTAGTTGCATAACGAAATACGATTATAGACAATGCTGTTGATTTTGACACTCAAAAATGCAATGATATGGACATTAACATTGACCGACGAGGAAGAAGAAGGGTAAGAAAAATAATGCCGGGTGAACTAGCTCATGACGCTGGATTATCAATTCAAGAGGAAATTCGTCGATCAATGTTTGAGTGCATAGACCGATTTATACAATAATTATCGCAACGATACATGGCCATGGAGCAAATCAACAAAATTTTCCAGATTGCTGAAACAAAGTTTATGCTAGAAGCGTCCGATGACGCTCTGGCTGTAGCACTGACAAATCTGGTAGAAATTTACGATGAGTTTGATACAGAGCAGCTAGTACAAGAAATAAAACGGTATCGTAGGCATCTACGTGCAACCAATACGAGCGTGGACGTTGCCGCTAGATGGACAGCTCAAAAAATCCTTCAATTTATCGTTAAATGGGACTTCAGTGAATCATTGCCCTGTATATCACTGATAATGCAATATTTTTTGACCATTTGTGTTTCAGTCGCATCATGCGAGAGAAGTTTTTCCAAACTGAAACTTATAAAAAGTTATCTTCGATCTACGATGAACCAAGAACGGCTAGTCAATCGATTCTATCGATTGAAAGAAAAGTTTCGAAAGAAATAGATTTTAACGACGTTATTGAGAAGTTCAGTAAAATAAAGGCACGAAAACATGTTTAATAGTTTAAAAAAATAATAAGTATAAAATAAAACTACCATAACAATGATACGATAATTGTAAAAGCTTTGTTTTTCGACATATAAAATAAACATTCCTATTATATTCTTCATTATTTCTTTGCAAATTGCCGGTTACTCTGCTGAATATTGAACCGTATTCTAACTTTCTAACCCATATCGTACGTTGGGCGTGTATTACAATTACATAAAGCGTAGAGCACATACATTATAAATACTTATTTTTTTTTTATCAGCCATTACGTGTGTATTATTCATTATTCATTTTTGAGAAAATGTTCACTAAAAATACAAAAATTTCTGAGCAGACCGGGGCCTCATTCAGTGTTGCCGCCCCGAGCCTCCGACAGGCTTAGTCCGCCACTGCCTTCTACACCTGCAGCCTGTGGGTTAGCTACAAGCAGAGGACCTACAGCGCTCTGCGTGTTCAATATAATAATGCATTGAGGATTGTGTTGGGGCTGCCGCGATTCTGTAGCGCATCAACCATGTTCGCAGAGGCGAAAGTCGACGATTTTTTTGCTATTCTGCGAAAAAGAATTGCCTCAACAATGAGTCGTATGCGCGGCAGCCCGAATAAGATTCTCGATGTGTTGGCAAATAGGATCGACAGCCCTATTATGAGACACTGGGTAAGTGTACGTCTAGCTCATAATAAAAAATGATGTACCTATTTGTGTACTGCTTGCATGATTGTGTATGTAGTAAGGATGTGTAATGTATGTGTGTGTGCATGGGAGGATGTACCTATGTGTGCGATGGTGTGTTTGTGTGTATGTATGCATATTTATTTAATGATTCTAGATTTAATACCTTGTTTCGTGTATCATTCCTGAGTTTGTGTTAAAATATGGATTTGTATCTGAAATAAATTGATAAATAAAAATAAAATAAATAAATAAATTAGTTAGGAAAAAAAAAACACCACCCACAACGCTGTTAAATAATTTTAGAAAGCATGATTGTCATTTTGCATAAAGTCCATCAAACAGATTACAGAACGCATCAACTTTTCTGACCACATTTGTGACCCACTTTATGACATATAGGGCAAATAACTGATCCTGAAAAAGCTCAAAGTTTTGATAAGACTTTCCCCAAGTGGTCAGCACATTCAATAACATAAAACATGATATGGATTTCGAGGAGCTAAATAAGGAGTGGAAAAATATCTATCATTTCACCCCGCTGAATTTGTCAGCGGATCTGTACATAGAAGAATACTACTAAAAAGCGGACTTGAAACATTTTATAAGAAGAATGTAGTGATTTTTTATACAAAGACTTATCTTGATAGGTGAAATTATGAAAGCAAATGAATCGCCAACGGATAACCCAAATTACAAAGAAGTACCCCCGCCGCACTGAAGATTTATTGGAAAGTCCAAAATGTTATAAGCCGGATATATATATGCCGGACTCACGGCCCGAGTCCGGCAGGCACAGCACGGAGGCTGTGTCGGTCGTTAACATGCGAAACCCTCCAGAAGATATGCGATGGAATGAGAATACTAGAGACAGACGCAAGGCTGTCGATGATGCCATGCGAAACCCTTGCAAAATAGGGACTGGAACGTGCGCACGCTCCATAAGATAGGGGGAACAGAAGAACTCCTACACATCCTGGACGAGACGAAAGTTGAAATACTAGGTGTATGTGAACATCGCTGGGAGGGTAACGGAGACTACTGGTACGATGACTATAGAATCATCTTTAGTGGGGGCAAAGGGGGAAGTAATGGGATTGCAATATTTTTAAACAAGGACATGGGACTCAAGGTTATGAATACACTACACATAAGTGATAGACTACTTCTGATAACCCTTAATACTGCACCCATTACAGTTATAATCCAGGTATATATGCCAACTTCAGCACACGAAGAATCGGAAATAGAAGAAATATATGAACAACTAGACGACTTGCTAAGAGGGGTTAAAGATGATCACAGGCTATATATTATGGGCGATTTTAACGCGGTTGTGGGAGAAAATCAAAACGGAAGACACGTGGGCAGTTGGGGTCTTGGAAAAACTAACTCAAGAGGAGAAAGGTTAATACAATTTTGCAAACAATATGATCTGTGCATAACTAATACGTTATTCCAAGTCCCTAAGAGAAGACGGTACACATGGAAGATGCCCGGAGATGTGGCAAGATATCAGATAGACTACATTATCACAAGAAATGAAGAGAGAAGGCACGTTCTGACAAGCCATGCTCACCCGGGTTCGAATATTGATAGTGACCATAACCTAGTGATGGCGAAGTGCATAATGGAACAGAGTAAAAGAGGACCAAGGGGGAAAAGCAACTCGAGGCGCAATGCCGATATGATACAATTCAAAAGCAAAGATTTGAGAGTAACTTTTGGTAACAAAACAGACAAAGAATCGACCAAGTTAGGTTTGGAAGATAATGACCTGAACAATAACTGGAAGAACTTTGTTAGTATAATAAGAAAATCGGCGGAGCAAACTCTAGGAAAATCTAAGAGGAAACCAAGAAAAGGATGGGTGACACCTGCGATCATAGATACAATAAATCGTAGAAACCGTCACAGAAGCCAGAAAACGGAGGAAAATAAAAATATGTACAAATACTATAAAAACAGAGTTCAAACATTATGTGATAGAGAAAATGGATAGAAAAACATTGTGAAGATATCGAGTTCTTTATCACAAAAGGTTTGGTAGCCCAAGGATACAACTTAATAAAAATGATGCAAAAGAAGGCAGCAACTAAAAGTAAAGTGATAAGAATAATAGTGATACAGAAGGAAAACTACTTTATGACAAAGAAGACATAACAGGGAAGTGGATTGAATACATAGAAGACTTATACAAAGGAGACAGTTTGGAGGAGTCGGCTATAGAAGAGGAACATGAAGTGGAGGAAGATGATAGGGGACCTTGCATAACATGGTCAGAATTTGAGACAGCGCTGAACGAGCTTAAAGACCGTAAAGCCCCCGGAAGAGACGAAATACCCTCAGAACTATTGAAACATAGCGGACCACAAACAAGAAGACAACTATACCACATAATAGTAGAATGCTATGAAAAGGGTATAGTACCAGAAGACTTTGCGTCCAGCAGGACAATCACGATGCCAAAGAAAGGAAATGCCACAGAATGTGGAAACTACAGAACCATTAGTTTATTGTCACACGCATCCAAGATTTTACATAAAATAATACAGCGCAGAATACATACAAAAATTGAAGAAAATCTAAGTGAAGACCAATTTGGATTTAGGAAGAACAGAGGAACAAGAGAAGCTATAATAGCACTCAGAAATATAATTGATAAAAGACTAGAGCTTAACCTTAATACGTACCTCGACTTTATCGACCTGGAGAAAGCTTTCGATAATGTTGACTGGAATATTTTATTCGGAATAATGAAGAAAAAGGGATTTGACTGGAAGGTCAGAAGAATAATAAAGGCGTTGTACATTGACCAAAAGACAGAGATTACGATGGAAGACGTCGCGAAGACAGGCAAAATCGGCAAAGGAGTAAGACAAGGGTGCAGTTTATCCCCACTACTATTCAACATCTACATAGAAGAGGCTATAAACGAAATTAGAGAATTCTCTATAGGAGTCAAGATAAATGGAAATAATATACCGTGGATCCGATTTGCAGATGATATTACCCTAGTAACGGAATCTGAAGAATGGCTACAGGCGAACCTAGAAACCATGAACAAAATTTTTCAAAAATACAAACTTAAAATTAATGTTATGAAAACAAAAGTACTTGTGACGGCCAAAAAGGAAAGCCCTGCCATCAAGATAATATTGAACGGGAATGAACTGGAACAAGTTAAGCAATTCGCATATCTAGGAAGCATCATTGAAGAAACAGGTAGAAGTGAGAAAGAAATACGCACCAGAATAGCCATTGCAAGAAGAGCTTTCACAACAAACAGAAATATTTACAGCAACAAAATCAACATACGAGTAAGGAAGCAACTTATCAAAACACTTGTATGGAGTATTGCATTGTATGACTGCGAGAGCTGGAACATGACAACTAAAGACATAGAGCGTTTGGAAGCCTTTGAAATGTGGTGCTGGCGTAGGATGCTAAAAATTAGCTGGACAGAGAAAAGAAAAAATGAAGAGGTTTTAAGAATGGCTAAAGAGACCCGAGCTATCATAAGAACAATAGCAAACAGAAGAGCCAAGTACTTAGGACACATTCTAAGACATGAAGGACTCCTCCTTACAATTATAGAGGGCAAGCTTGAGGGCAAACGCCAGCGAGGGCGTCCTAGGGGAAGATATACAGACCAACTAAAGATTTGGAGCCATAGTGGATCGTACCAGGAGATGAAGACCAAGGCCCAAGACAGAGAGTACTGGAGGTTGCTGCAACGACAGGGGACGACAAGACCCCTTAATATATGATGATGATATATATATATATATATATATATCATCATCAGACTTAGTGAGACGTGTATGTACCTTGCTAGATGAAGGTAGACCCTGCATTGGTGTCTTCCTTGATCTGGCAAAGGCGTTTGATACGGTCTCTACACCCATACTGCTAAACAAACTACATAACATGGGGATTCGAGGTACTGTTCTTGCTTGGTTTAAAAGCTACCTCACAAATAGACTCCAATATCTAAAAGTGGACACACATATTAGCCCACTTGAACCCGTTAGCTTTGGTATTCCACAGGGCAGTATCTTAGGCCCCACTCTTTTCTTAATGTACATTAATGACATATATAGTATAAATCTACCCAAAGCTGACCTATTTTGCTATGCTGATGACACCGCCATAATTTTTAACGATACCTCCTGGAATAATGTCTTTGCTAGTGCTGAAAACGGTATGTCCAATGTAGCAACATGGTTACGAAAAAACTTGCTTACTCTGAACACTGCAAAAACTAAGTACCTGTGCTTTTATAAGACCGAAGCCTCCGGGCCACCAGCGTTGCCCAACATTAAAGTTCACAAATGCGGAAATATCTCTACCCAATGTCAATGTCCTGAGATACAAAATACTACATCGATTAAATACCTAGGCATAATACTTGACAAAAATCTGAACTTTAGAGACCATATAAAAGCATTGACAGCCAGAATCCGTAAAATTATTTACATCATGAAACAATTGCGAAACTGTGCCGACTATGGACTCCTAAAGGGAGTGTATACGGCTATATGTGAGTCGATTCTTACCTACTGTATTTCGGTATGGGGTGGATGTAGTAAGACAATCTTAATAGACGCAGAGCGAGCTCAACGTTCGGTATTGAAAGTTATGTATAGGAAACCAAAAAACTACCCCACTGATCTAATACATGGTGAAAATGATATACTTAGTATCCGTAGGCTGTTTATTCTGAGGTCTGTTATTTTAGTTCATAAAAATATAACCAACTCTCCTGTATACAACAAACTTCTAATGCAACGGACCTACAAGGTTCCTATTAACGCTGTCCACACTACCTTTGCGCAGAGATTCCCTGATTTTCTTCATCCTTACATGTACAACAAGGCCAACAGTTTTTGTAACTTTAGAAATTGTAGTAGTTTTGAAGTCAAACGTAAGTGTCAAAAATGGCTTCTATCCCTCACATACGATACCACTGAAATGGTCTTAGGAGTCCTTCAATAGGAATTTTCGTCATTATGCAAATACTGTCGATATGTCCCACATGATTATATGCTGTAGTACTCTTAAGTTTTAAAATAATGTACTGTCTTTGTTTTGTTAGTCTGTGTTTTATCTTTTTGTTTATATTTTCGGTTATAATACCCACTCTTTCCTGTTGTTTTTGTGTCCTTAATAATTAAATTGTACCCACGCTGAACTCCCATCTCCTATCTGTGAATCATAATTATGGTACCCACGATACAGGCTCTGCCTAGTGTGGGGCCACAGTTAATCATACTTGTAGCGTTTAAGGTTTTTATTTCTTTATTAATGTTCTTTTGGAAACCTGCTTATTTTTATTTTTTAAATAAATATTTCTATTTCTATTTCTATTTCTATATATATGTATATGTATGATGTGAAAGTGAAATAAGTATGTGGAAAATAGTGATGGTGAAAGTGAAATAAAGTAGACTGGCTGCAAGGACTAGAATCCATAGCCGTAAAACTAATAAAAAAACATGATTTGATTTTACTTTTGTATTTGTGTCTCATGTGTCTGCTGTCCTGTGCGAGATATCTAATCTATCAATCCACGTACCATACTCCACAGAGTAACTTATATAATACCCATACTCGCTCCGACGGAAGATTTAAAGGATATGGGGGAGGACAGTAAATGTGATATTAAGCATCAACTGTTGTGCATGGCTTGTATGGGTTCTGGACAAACCTTGCACGTTCTTAAAGAAGATGCTCTGGAGCTGTACAAATTGACTGCGAACAATGGGCAACTGGTAAACTGCAGCCTTAAATTCATCTCTATACTTTGAAGGGACGAGTTCTTTATGATAAATCTTATTTTTTTGTATTCCCAGCTCGTCCACAATGTGTCGCCGAGAGTCTGTTGGGAATGTGAGATTCTGCTGAAAAATGTGATTCACTTTCGAGAGAGAGTTACAGAGTGTCACAATAGGGTTGGGTCTTATATAAGACACATTGAAATTTGAAGATTGGAGTACTTAGGTGGTTAGGGGGGGTCCTTAGCTATCCTCTGATACCATTTTCTTAGTTAGGAAACATCATTTTAGCACTTTAATTATAAAATATGTTTACGCGATTTTTACAACTTGGCCAATCTCGGAACGACAAATGTCAAACTCAAAAGCTCCAACGTTGGATATTGGTACATGATTTTAGTAGAAATTACAAGATTTTGTTGTAATGGTAGAAATTTGCGTCAGCAATTTTGTATTTTCTGACATAATGACTTGCTCATTTCATTCCGATTCCTTCCGTGTTTCGTGAATGTTCTGTTGCGCTCTCGTTTTATCCGTGATTCTCTGGATGACTTTGGCTTTGTTTACTTACTAACTACTTTATGGAGTTTATCAGAACCAAATTGGTTGCTTTAGGTCACTTCGTGTTTAAAAACTAAAGATAGGTTTGTTAGGTTCACACGTTACAGCAGACCCGGGAGCCGGAGCGAAGCGGAGCGGAGCGAGGCGACCCCCTACTTGCTCATTTCATTCCGATTCCTTCCGTGTTTCGTGAATGTTCTGTTGCGCTCTCGTTTTATCCGTGATTCTCTGGACGACTTTGGCTTTGTTTACTTACTAACTACTTTATGGAGTTTATCAGAACCAAATTGGTTGCTTTAGGTCACTTCCTGTTTAAAAACTAAAGATAGGTTTGTTAGGTTCACACAATACAGCAGACCCGGGAGCCGGAGCGAAGCGGAGCGGAGCGAGGCGACCCCCTACTTGCTCATTTCATTCCGATTCCTTCCGTGTTTCGTGAATGTTCTATTGCGCTCTCGTTTTATCCGTGATTCTCTGGACGACTTTGGCTTTGTTTACTTACTAACTACTTTATAGAGTTTATCAGAACCAAATTGGTTGCTTTAGGTCACTTCCTGTTTAAAAACTAAAGATAGGTTTGTTAGGTTCACACGTTACAGCAGACCCGGGAGCCGGAGCGAAGCGGAGCGGAGCGAGGCGACCCCCTACTCTTGGCAACCCCTCCTCCAACCCCTCTCCTCCTCCAACTCCCCCGAAATCCAAAAAATGTAGGCATTTTCTTCAATCTTTGGACCTCCATAACATAAAAACTAGTGGTTTCCTAAAAGGGGGGGTAGGTGGGAGGACCTCCCCTCCCTCAACCCTCCCCCCCTCCACGCCCCCTCCCCCAAATTCAATGTGTCTTATACAAGTACTTACCCTCACAATATCCTGAATAGTTCACACGTGAATTGGAGTGAAGTGACACGTCCGTCGCGGCTGCAGAAGATCATCACTGCTCAAATCGACATCCCTGCACTGGTTCCCGAATGTTCCCTGTCCGTAGTTAAACAAGAGATTGAGGGGGTGGAACACTACGATCAACCTTCAGAATCAGAGTACCCACAACCGTGCATGGCGTGTCTATGTGGAGGGCGCCGGTTGAACAATATCAGAGATAAGGAGCTAAAGTACTATGTGGCCATTTTAAACCAGAAGATGGTAAGGGCTGTAATTACTGTGTACTACTGGCACTTTGTAACTGCATGTATTGGATGTAGGTAATTGCAAGTTTGTATTTGTGTGTTAGCAGGTTATGCGTGATGTGTCTGCTGTGTCCCTGCGACTGTGCTGGGAATGTTGTTGCATGTTGAGACGAGCTACTCGCTTCAGTGAACAATCAGTAGAGTCCTATCAGATACTGCTTCCATCACTACTGTCTGCAGATATACAGGTGCTACAATTGTTCTCTCAATCAATAGTTTTCAACGGGCTGGTCAAGCTGTTAACAGTACACAACCTTTATTGTCATCGAAAGCACAATTATAGCTACAACGTCACACCCTGTAGTTCTTATATTTTAGACCTCAGAATTCGAAGGAAGCCTTTCTTCCACTTTTTCAATGCAATGAAAAGAAGAGAAACAAAAATAATTGGAAATCAAAAAAAGAATGGAAACAATTTATGATTTGGGGGATGAAGGGCAGTTTTGGCTTGATGAGTGCAAGGAGAGGATGTGAGAATTAGCGTCGGTTAGGAGCTAAAAGTGGAAAGTAACCAGTGAGTGAAGCTCTGCTCGAGAAGTGCAATGCAAAAGCTATGGACTTTATGTGTTTGTGACAACCTAAACTCTAAAACCCATAAATTTAGGAGTAGGTTTGATATGAGAAATACCAGCCGTGAAATAAATACCATCAGATTAAATAAAGAAAGAAACAATAAAGAGTCCATTACTTTGTCTATAATTTGAGGCCAGAGCTTCTATTCCTAGACTTTGTTTTCAATTTGGTCCAGTCCTTTGTCTTGTCGCATATGCAGACCGGTGCTACAGATAGTTAGTCAAAAAAATAACAGACAGATAGACAGATCTACAGTTTTAGGATGTTTCCCTTTACTTGTGCTATAAGACCTTGCTCTGTGCCAAATTTTGTGATTCTAGGACGACGGGAAGTACTTTATAGGTTTTGGATCCTCTGTACTATGGAAATTTTTCACAACTTTGAAAGACCACCAACCTGAGTAGGTAATTGATAACTTGATACCCTCCACACGTTCCCGATACATAGGTCTTGCTTGATACACGGACAGAAGGACTACGAAGTGATCCTATAAGGGTTTATTTTCCCTCATGGTACGGAACCCTAAAATTGAATCGCTCGTCAAACGTCTTTTACCTAATTATCTTCTAAATTGCGTTCCGGAAACCCGAGAGTAGGTAACATGCAATTTCTCAGTGACAGATTGCTGGGTGAATTGAGATTTGACATGCGTCTCGGAAAATATTACACCCTTAGGCCCACTACTTCGAAGCCGAGTTAACAATATACTATGGTTTTAATATGTATTATTGTTTATCAATAATATGTATAATCTGTCAAATCAAGGCAAACTGGACGTGATCAATCAATTTGAACGCTTTACATTGCTGCTCCATTGAACTTAAAAAATTAATAACACTTTAATTAATAAGTTTGTGGAAATGTCGCAGTTGGTTGTTTAAATCAGACACTTAACTAACTCTCTAGACCGTTAGTTAAATACCGACACTTAACCAAGTCCATTTTGATTTAAATAAAGCATCGTCGAAACCGTTTAACAATCTGTCTTACCGAAAGCCGGCTAGTTGACAAACAAGATGACGTCACGACAACAGCTGATTTTCACAGCTTATATCAGGGCAAAACATTGCGGTAGCTTAGGTGAAGGGTAAAGGGGGTGAGCGAAGCGAAACCCCCTTTACCTTCTTGTTAGGTTGAACATTTAAGAACAACAAAAAATATTTAAAACATAAACTTTTAAACTCAAGTACTTACACATAAAAAAATATTGATATTGTATGTCTTGTTGCCTAGGAACGTTTAGACATCTCGTTAAACGTTTCGTTCACTCACTCACTTGTCTGACGGAATTTTAGTGACTTGGTTAAACGTCGGTATTTAATTAACGGTCTAGAAAGTTAGTTAAGTATCTGATTTAACCAACTAACTGCGACATCAATACCATTCTCATAAGTTATACGGCTCGTCATCGCGGAGTAAAGTATTTTCCAAGCTGCGGCATTGGCAATAAGGAAATGGGCAAGGGTAAATTTAATGGAATGATTTTAGTTGTTTCACTTTCAATACCACACCTACTAACTCATGAAAGGAATCTATGGAAGGAAAGCACAAACACAACAAGTTGGCGGACTGATACGTAATAACTATTATATGTCTGTGTACCAGTCTGATGTTGTTCGAGTACAGATGATAGCAGCATATTGTCTTGGTAAAATTAGACACCTTTCACCGGAAATAATTGTCAGAATGACATGTTGGAATGAAAGAGTGTTGGAATCTCTCTTTTCGTATACGTCTAGCTTGGTTGATATTTTAGGTTATATTAAATGATACCATAACTTAGCCCCATATAGCATGTAGCTTGGCGTGTCTGCTCGGCCTACCATACAAAATACACACTTACAAAATACCTCAGCAAGTAGTTGATAGTCTATAAGAACATTCTGCGGGATTTACACGGGCCGCGGCTTTTTTACTGGTACACTTTAAAACTTATTTCCCTTGCTGCTAGCATGTGGCGGTAAACCCTTGCTTTTGTCAAACTTTTTGTCGAATTTTTCTTGAATCGGTCGTAGCGACTAGCCATATTAAAATGGTGGTTGAACGGTCTATTTTACTGCCCTATAGGAAGTGAAGATTACTTCGCTTTGAAATGCTTCGAGACTGACTGACACTCGTTAGATCCAAATTTACGTACACACGCCCTACATTATCAAATCAATGATCACTGTGATTGTGTGGAATTTGCATGTCTAAGTAAAATTATACATGAAAGTGTTTAGCTGAGAACCCGGAAAATGTATTATTGGCCAATGCTAGGTCCGGATCTACATGCTAATAAATACACATAAATAAAATATCCCGTAATCCGTCAGCAAACTTGTTAGATGGATAGGAGAGAGAGAGACAGAGAGTCCAACTAATCACAATCAACATTTCCAACTTTAACCTGGTTTGCTGGAAGAGATCTCTTTTTAGAGACAAGCTCGCCTTTGTACACTATTTTTATGTAACTCTTTTTTATATCATTTGTGTGCAATAAAGAAATTATGAATTATGAAATCACAGTACCACATCACTCAAATAAATTAAGTTGGTGGTAGGAAAACAAGCGAGGGCTATGAACAGACCCAGGTGGCCCCTGGTTACTGCAGATCTTTTAACTCTGATTTTCATAACCTTAAATTGCCATTACGAGCATTTTCGTGTCCAATAACCGGTTTATGCCGATTGGGTAGGTATATTGATATGTATCAACACAGCTAGAAGAAAATTTTAAAGTAAAAATACACGAATGCAGTTACCATAATCTTGCCTCAGAATGCTCGTGTCCGTTTAACGGAAAGAAGACGCACACAAGATACTGAAGTTATGGTGGATCAACGCCTGTCCTGGAACTTTCAGTTTGACTTAGTTTTAAACAGAATACGGCTCACAAGGCTCTTTAAAACTATGAGACACATAACAACAAGATTTGCTGATGTATTTATACAGATCACTAGCACAATCCATCATTTCATACATGTTTGCCATTTTGTCGTGGGGCTATAAAATAAAAAATGATTGATATTGCACTAGCTCAGAGAACGTTTTTAAAGGTTATACTCTTTATCTACACACGTATCATAAACCCTCTCTACTGCGTACAAAAACCGCACGTTACGGTCAGCATAATGTTAAACTACTTGGCAAAAACTCATTTCTTAGCTGAAAAATTACACATTATGACCATAATGTGTAATTTTTATACATATTATGACATTCAAATTTCGAACGTCGACGCCCGCCTGCGTGCCGCCCACAGATATGTGCTGCCCCTAGTTTGTCTGTGAAGTTGCTACTACAGAACAAGCTAAACAACTGCAGAGCCACAATGCCGGTCAAACATGCGGTTCCTGAACACATCAAAGAGAGCTTATGATATGTGTGTAGATAAACTAGTGTATGTAACTGTACATAATTAGGCATTAAAACTCTCGAGTGATATTATTATGAAACTCGCCATCGTCGGCTCGTTTCATAAACCCACTCTCGAGTATTAATGCCTTCCATTATGTAGCAGTCACATAAACTACTATCAAACCACGTAGATTCACAAATAATGAACACTATAAACTTAGTAAAGTATTTTAAGGGAATTGTTTGTTTCATATATAATTCTAAAAACACAAGGATCATTCACACAGCGGTACTACCTAGTAACGGCCGCCGGATCAACCACCCGATGGGTCTTTACACTACTCTTGCCATCGCAGCGGCGACCGATTCGACGTCGCATCGGCCGCCGTTGCGTTCTGCGGCGACAGCTCGGGCGACCGTTGCTTTCTGCGGCGGCTGATCCGGCGGCCGATGCGTTGGCTGTGGTTTACAGGGTCCTAGTCCTTCAACTGTACGAAAATCCTTCTGATCGGTGCCCGGTTGCATATGATAAAGCTTAAGGCTCATTCTCATTCATAAGTTTTGATAACTTCAGAAGTTATGATAAAAAAAAGTGCCAAAAATGACCTTTATCCCCCCTCCCCTTATCTCCGAAACTGCAGACTCTAAAATTATGAATATATAACTTAAGCCAAAGATTACATTAAAACTTACCTGGAATTGCCAAGGTTTTTTTTATCTGTTAGCCACATACAAACTTATGATTGAACCTGGTTACGTACATGGAGTATGAAAGTAGCCGCACCAATAACTTTGTAAACAACATTTGCTATCTAAAATACATAATGCCCTATATAGGCCGCTATATTAATTTTAGTGTGAAGCCTGTGAATAATAAAGATGCGGAGTGGCGTTTGTGTTGCCGGACCGAACGGACGTGTCTATAGACCTCCGACATCTTGCAAACGCATTTAAACAAACAATAGTTTACAACCCGGCGCGCGCCTTTGTTCTGTCTCTGGTTTCTCGCGTTTCGGAGATTTTGTATCAGCGAGATGATATGAGAGTGTCTAATATAGCTACAAGTGTGAAAGTAGAGTGCGTAAAGTGTGAATTAGATAGGTTCTGAGCTGCGCCCTACCAGATAATAGGCTACGCCACGCTGCTGTGACAATACGTGTACAATATTGTGTACGACAATAGGTGCACATAGCTGAGACAACTCAACGAGTGTTGCCTGGTGAGCCCGTTCCTATTCAGTGTCCTAACGCATGCAACCAATATTTATCTCCACAGAGGAATCTACTAGAAGAGACCCCGAGTTTACGTCTCACGCAATACATAACAGAACTCCCTAACGACACGCCGTTATCCTGGAGTATTAACCGACCCTATCCAGCACATTAGGTGTGTCATGACACTGGGATATCTCTTCAGCAGTAACCTAACCTTATCAATGAATTGCTTTCCCCGGACACACAAACGATTACATAGAACGTAGAATATTCATTATTTAAGGTATTTCTTAAGTAAATCTAACCCATAAAATTAAGCTCTCTCAACAGCAACAACCTGGGAAACAGACTTATTTCATTTCATCACAGACATTCGTGGTGCTTGATACATCATCATAAATACTAACTCAATAGAAACTAGAGTTGCGCAACGAGTCGTGGTGTTATCCCACGCCAAGAGGCAGGCCCTTTCATGCACTTCCTGCAGGCACGTGAATAAGGACACTAAAACCCAAACAATACCGGACAGAAAAAATTAAACAAAAGAGATAAATTACGACAAAAAACATTCCTCAAACTAACACAGCTGCAAAACGGCGAAGCAAATACATTTTTTTGTGCAACAAGCCCCTTCTCTGGACAACGAGATAAGAAAAAACGAATTCCAACGAGCAATAAACAATAGGGCCTTGTACAGGGACTGAACCTCGACCCGTGTCACGGACCTCACTACTACGCACTAATGAAGTGAACTGAAGTAGGTGATGTCAGTGCAGAGAGTCTCACTAGCTGAGCAACAACCTTGTGAGATTGCTCCGATTAAGATAGCCCTATATCAGATAAAACAGCAAAACTAACTTTATATCTGGCAGGTAACATCCTTCGTAATGCTGGTTACCATTTCATAAACAGATACCGCTCTCGCTCCAAATTACTACGCCAACTCTAAACTATTCCATAGGCACAGTCCCGTACAAATAGGTAGGTGATAGGTATACGAAGATACAAAACTAGGCAGGAACCTACCCAAGCACAATAAAACAAAACTAAACTATTTGCCACCATCCGGTCCAACCAGCCCATCTTGACCTGTTACAAAAAAAAAAAAAAAAAAACAATAATGCAAGCCTACTGCATATTCTGAGAAATAGCGAGTAAAAGCCAACACTTGCACATCATAAAAGGATCATTTTACCATCTTGCAGAAAACAGGCAATTAACGAAAGGCAGCTGACGAACAATAACAAAATAAAATCAAAGACTCTTTGTCCTAAGCGGGTCTCTCTCACGCCTATTTTATAGCTTCCAGGCCCAGCCTCCAATTCTCTTAGAAAATACCGAGAATAAGTGCGCAAAGATACGCACAAACTTTGACAGCCACAACCCGTACCATTAACAATAGGTACGTAGGTAGTTCAAATTAATCAAATTAGCTCTATTCAACAACATTCCAAAAAGATGAAAGCCTTATCAATGCCGATAGATGGTAACTGCCTATTCCACGCAATTGCTGACCAAATTAATCACCTATATCAATTAACACTCGACCACACCCACATTCGTAAGGACCTAGTTAAATATGTAGAAGAAAACTGCGATGAACAGAACATAAAGTTTGCAATCGCCGAGCCTGAAAAAACCCTCAATGACTACATTAAAAATCTGCGCAATTACGGCACTTGGGCTGGAGAGGATATTATAATAGCAGCCGCCGAATACTTTCTAATTAACGTAACAATCCACCAGCAAAATACACCATCGCTCACATACAGGCCCAAGAATCCCGCGGATGCAGTGGGATCTATCAACCTCAACTTCACAGGAAACCACTACGACAGCGTATACTTGCTTGAATCACAAAATTTACCCACGAATCTAGCAACCGACAGCCAAACTGATAACAACATACCTTCCCCGATACTTAATGCAACACCCATGACCTCCTCAGGGTCAACCATAACATCAATAGATGACATCCCTGACAACACCGGATATACGATGATAAGACACAGCCCCATATTTAAACCAAAAGTCACATGCGAGCGTATGCGCATTGCTACTTGGAACGTTAGAGGATGCGCCGAAATACCTAAGAGACTCAACATTGATGCTGAATTGACAAACAGAAACATACATATAGCCTGTATACAGGAAACAAACATGACATCGGGGACATACGTGTCAAAACACTATCTCTGGTATCTATCAGGCACAACCAGCATCGCACACTGTGGCTTAGCTATACTTATTAGAAAGGACCTGAACTTAACGGTCCACAATATAAATCGCGACCTGGAAACCATGGCAGCAACAATAACATCGGCCACTAATACACTTTATGTAATAAACGCACATATCCCCAGCTCTTCCACGAGAGCAACCGCAGCGTTATAAAGATTATTATAATCTTTATATAAAGCTTATAAAGATTATTCAAAAGAAACCAAACAAAGCCAAAATATTAATGCTAGGTGACTTAAACGCGCATATCGGACTAGGCGATACAAAGGAATACAGGAAAAAGGGAATTATAGGAACAAATCTCCTACACAAATCATCAAATATCATCGGAGAAATGCTAATGGATATCTGTTCCCGCGAAAACTTAAAAGTAGAAACCACCTGGGCTCGCAAGTCATGTCGGGCCACATGGTCTAACGGGAAAACAAAATCACAACTAGACCATATAATTATCTCGAATAATGCGCCACACACATTTAACTTCATCAGAGGACAATGGAGCTACCTGCATGTTTCCGACCACAAGATAATCTGGGGTGAAATAGACCCACTAAACCTGCTTCCAAGAACTGGCGACACGCAAATGGAATCAACAAAGAGTACAACCCAAACTAAGTACAAAGCGATAACAGCTTTAAAGTTCAACTATAAACAGTGTTCGTACACCGCCCTAGCACGAGATGAAATGAAGGACACAAAAGTAAAATACCATAACGGGATTATGGAAGAACTTACGGCGAACAACTACAAATTTATAGAAAATGTCGACGAATATACGCCCGACATTCCGTGGGAATCTATTACAGGGGTTATGAAGTCAGTAGCCCAAAAAACACTTTCCGTAAAAACCGCTAGACCGCGGGAACACCGAATTGCTCTGGCAAATTTACAAAAGGCCAAATTCCTTAAAAGACGTCGACCAACCGACCAAACAATCAATAAACAACTCAAAGAATGCCGACGACGTCTTGAGGAAATTATTGATAATGAAGAAAAACGAGAATGCAGGGCATTTTTTTTAAGGCCTAGGAAAAAAACACCCAAGCAAACGCATGCAAATCGTGTACCACTATTACAGACGACACCAGCTTCAATCGAGACGGTGGAAAAAACAACGATTTATCCCAATGTCACGCTGGGAACAGGAATTAAGGAAATCAGAAGGCCCTAAAATTATGATTATCCCTAACGAAACTTCATTAAACCCTGACTATCTAGAAAATGGTCCAACAATAGCCGACATAAAAACGATAATCAGCCGCATGCGTAACGGAACAGCGCCGGGCACAGATCAGGTAGTCCCGGAACTGTACAAAGGAATACCGCCACAACTGTTAAAGGTTATTACCAAAACAATGCACAGTGCATGGACAGAAAATATAATACCGGAGTCCTGGAATGAAACGGTCCAAGTACCTATCCCCAAAATCAGAAACCCGCAAGACACCAATGACTATCGCCGTATAACAATGTGTAATACAGGATATCGCATATACGCGACATACCTGCTCATCAAACTAGACGAGATAACAAAAGAACTCGGGAACTACCAAGCAGCATTTCTCCGCAATAGATCCACCGATGACCACATCTTCACACTACGCAGAGTATTAGACGAAGAATGGCGCGCGGGTAACAGAACATATGTACTGGCGCTAGATATCGCCAAAGCATTTGATACTATAGACCTAAACGTGCTAAAGCGGCAGCCCTCACCAAAGCAAACCGTTCTAGACTAAGACAATATGAACGCCTGATCCTCAGAGACATGTTTGAGAACGCCAGAAGCTATCCAAGACACCACAAAATTCATGACTTACGACATGGCAAAACAATAACAAAACAAATCAAAAACCATCGGATGTGTTACTATACACATATTCTACGACGCCCACAAAAACACCTACTCCACGCTGCATTGAAATACGAAGCAAAGAAGAAGAAAGTTGGCCGACCCATTTACACCTGGAAAGATTCCCTTAAGCATGACATCAAATACTACGGTAAAGAACACAGTTACTGGACAGAATCAGCACACAACAGGGACGAAGTCAGAAAGGCATCGAGCCAAATATACCATATTCCAGAAACAGACAGCGAAAGCGAAACGGAGACCTTACCGGATAAGCCAAACGAACACGACAGGACAGGAAACTCAACCTATAACAATACCTGAAAATAGAAGGAAAACATGAACTTGAAGAAAACAACAGCTGCTCTCCAAATCCTATATCCTCCCCATTCCACATATCCTATATTGGCTTCAGGCTGAAGAGTCGGTCGATTGAATTCACGCTCCTTCCTCTCCTATCGAGCAGGTTGTTCAGGCTTCTCGGCACCCAATGACCTCGCAGGGGCCCATCAGCTACGAGGTAGCGTAGCGATCAGATGCCAAGAAGTGTGAACGTCGGCGATTCACCGAGCTAGTAATTATGGAGTCGATCTAACCTGGTCTGTGCTTCGGTCCCGTCAACTTCCTGTCTCTCTGCAAGGCCCGGGTGCACCCTAGGCTCTTCTTGGTAGACAGGTTCTTCAGCCAACCAGGTATGACTGGCAGGCCAGCACAGTGTTCCAACACAGGTTATGTTACGTGGGAAAAACCAATCGGCCACGTAATTGCGAACTTTATCTGGTTCGGGGAACCACAACACACTCAGCTATATAGACAATCCTGAGGGGAACCCGAATACAATTCCAGATGGCTTACGATTTAATTTCAATACCCAAATCAATACGCGTTACATTGCGAGGGCTTTTCGTCTCTCAGTTGTAAAAAAACTGCTAGGTTGGCAGCAACGTCAAATTCAAAATGGCCGTTCCGAAACCATCGATCGAATATCGATTTGGAATCGAACAATCACCCGCCCGGACAGGCACCCACCTGTCCCCTAATCTACGGGCAGCCGAGACAACGTTGCTACCGCTCGTTTTAGAACCGAGCCTCCTACTAGAACCTCTGCAGACCGGGGGGTCCCGTCCTTGCCAGGGAACAAGTTAACAATGCGCCCCCTGCGCCAACGTAGTGGCGGTAGGTTAGCATCCTTAACCAGAACGAGGTCACCAACACTAGGGGGGCTGGTTTTGTCAGTCCACTTAAGGCGCTGTTGTAAGATATGCTGATACTCGAGCGACCAACGCTTCCAGAAATTCTGAGTAAACTGCTGCAACATCTGATACCTTGACAACCGATACAATTTCACTCCCTCGAAGGGGTGCTCGGGCAACGCGTTAAGTGGCTGTCCTATCAAGAAATGGCCTGGGGTCAGAGCCTCCAGGTCATTTGGATCCGAGCTGAGCGGACACAACGGTCGCGAATTGAGAACGGCCTCGATCTTACAAAACAATGTCGCGAGCTCCTCAAAAGTCAGCGCGGTCTGACCTACTATACGCCCCAAGTGCGTCTTAGCTGACTTAACTACGGCCTCAAAAATCCCACCCCAGTGGGGGCAACTCGGTGGGCTGAAGGTCCACTGTATACCCCGACGGGAGAGGGCCGTTCCAATATCCACTTTATTTACATTCAAAAAGTTGACTATCTCTCGTAAGTATCGTTCCGCACCGACGTAGTTAGTGCCGTTATCAGAGCGGATCAAAGTTGGAAGTCCCCTTCGAGAAACAAACCTATCCAAACAAGCAATGAAAGCCTCTGTCGAGAGATCAGCAACGAGCTCGAGATGTACCGCCTTGGTGGATAAACAAACAAACACACATGAGCTATACCGGTCCAGCAGAAACCCGGCGTCAGGGTCCTCAGCCTTCTGGGTAACATGCACGGCCGCTCTGGGGCCATGATCCGAAGATACTACTACATGGCTGTGGGGCCAGTCCGATTCTCTCCTGGCAAGCCAGGGTGGTCCCCACCACAAATGGTGTCTAACGAGTTCAGGAGCCCGACATCCCCTGGATGCACAATCAGACGGGTTCAATTCTCCTGGTACATGTCTCCAGGTCAGTGGGACCTCAGACGACACAATCTGGGAGACACGGTTCGCGACAAAAACCTCTAAGTTATGGACCGAAGCCTTCAGCCAGCACAAAACAATCTGGCTGTCCGTCCACGCGTACACCGTATCCTCCAAAACCACTGACCCACGCAACACTGTTAGAGTGTGATTCAAAAGTTTGGTCAAAAGAGCAGCCCCGGACAGTTCCAGTTTTGGAATCGTCATCCTTGTCCGAATAGGCGCTACCTTGCTTTTTGCCAAAACCAAACGCACGTCGACCTCCCCGGTGGAGGTGACGGTTCGCAAATAAACCGCTGCCGCAAACCCTCGTTCAGAGGCATCACAAAACCCGTGAAGGGTTGCCCTGTAATCCCCAGCAGGGACCAATTTCCTCGGCAGCGATACATTATTTATATTGAGGCCCAACCATTTTGCTAAATCATTCGATACAATGCAGCCCTGAGCTCCAGAATCTAATAGGGCGCGAACGTATGTTGGGTTGCCCGCCAAATCCCAAACAAGCACAGAGGCGATCGGTAACACCACCGTCTCCGGTTGGGGGGCAACAAGTTGTTGGGCCGTAAATTCCTAGCGAGGGCCCCCGGGGCCCCACTTTGCCTGTAACCGATCAGGTAGGCAGCTATACGCCAGAGGGTCCCATTGTACAAATGGCCCACGCGCCGGTTCCATTGCCACCCTACGACGCCCCCCGAAGGGGGGTGGGCGTGAATTCAACCGTGGCCGCTCCATGAGCGGGGGGGACATCACATGCGACCGACGAGGACGAGGCGACGAGCGGGGCGACAACTGAGGCGGCGTCCGAACCGCATCCGCATAGCTCGAAGGTGTCCCATGCCACCCGCCCGTTACGGCCTGCTCAACATACCCAATGTCCCGCTGAGTCGGATGCTGAGTCGCAACCGAAAACTCAGGGCCCCCCATGTGATGACCCTGAGTGCGGCCCTGCACCCCTGGGTGGCTGCGTGCTTGTGGCCCCATTGCCCGCTGAGTCGGATGCTGGGTCGCAACCGAAAACTCAGGGCCCCCCATGTGATGACCCTGAGTGCGGCCCTGCACCCTAGTACCGCCCTGTGCACGTGGGGACATTGGCCCCTGAGTTGCGCTCCGAGTCGCAAACGAATTCTCAGGGCCCCATGCCGTGTCACCCTGGATACGGCCCTGTGGAGGGTGTTGGCCGGACCGGTTCATGCACAACAGATTGTTGTGGGCCCCACCACAATATCCGCACATTTTTGTGCGCGTGCAGTACCTAGCCATGTGTGGCCCGAGGCACAGGAAACACCAGCTCCGCTGCTTGGCCATCCGGCGCCGTCCCTGAACCCTAAGTTCCCCGAACTTATTGCAATTGGCCACAGCATGGCCAATCTGCCTACAACATGGGCAGGTCTCACTATGTGGGGTCAATGCACTCACAGTCCCATACGACTGCCGGTTGGTGCGGTCCTTCCTCGTCGGAGGGCCCCTACTCACAGCGCTCCCGGCAGCTCTCTGTGGCTCCGAAGGATGGGTGACCGTCAACCCCAAATTCTCTGCCCGTCGAGCCTCCTCTTCCAAGAATCCGACCAAGTCGGAGAAGGCGGGCAGGTCCTCGGCCGACCTCCCGTGAGACTGTTCGAAACGAGTCTGCACGTCAGCGGGTAGGCGGGAAAGTACAATGTACAACAGTAGGTACGACCATTCACCAACCGGAAGTCCAAGATTCTCTAGAGCCTTGGTGACGGACAACAATGGGTTCAAAACCTCCGTCTGTATGGCCCCGACCTTGTTCACAACCGGGATACTAAACAAACGGTTCAGTTGGGCATCGGCCAACCTCCGTTTGTTATGGTAACGTCTGACCAACAATTGCCTGGCCGTTTCATAGTTACCCTCCGTAACTGTCAAATGAGCGACCAGCTCCCTAGGCTCACCCCTCAATGCTGCCACCAGCTGAGCCATCTTGACAGACTTGGTAATGTCCGATCGCATGTGCACCAAACTGTCGAACAGATTGATGAAGCTCATCCATTCACCGGACACTCCGTCAAAAGTAGGCATAGTTATGGCAGGTAACCTGGACCCAGAACCCTGAAGCGGCAGAGGTGCTTCAATGTCACCACCATGGCTGGACTCGCGCTGTCTACGTATGTCCGCAGCCTTCTGCGTGATAGCAGCTGCCATCTCCATACATTGGTCGACATCCCCTAGCAACCGTGACAGCCTGTCAGGTGCGCAACCATCAACTGATTCCGCCTGCGCGGACAATTCGAGCACCCTATTGTAACGTTCCTTAACGTCCATAGACCGCTCCAATACCACATCATGCCTATCTAAACGGTCTATCAGACCGTGTGCGGAGGAAAACCATCTGAGTTCCTTAGAAACACCCTTCTGTATTTCAGATAACGACATGATCGGAACGATACTTACTCACAATTTGCAGTAACTCAATTTTATTGGACCCTCCAGTCTATAACCCAAACGAGGGAACCCTAAACCACAACTTAAACAATGCTGTTTTCCTTAAACAATAGGAACCGAGTTTTATATCTATATAAATTCTGTAAATACAATTTAGTTTCCCTTTATCACTATAACACACACAGATAGTCAATATTAGTTCAAGTTATAAATTGCTATAAACTGAAAACAATGTAATAGCCTGCTATCAATAGATGTAACTACCTATGTTAACCAAACATTCATTAGCATTACTAGACCACTAATAGATTGACTAACTGGTACTTCAATGCAAATTTCAATTCACCTACAATGTACCTAAGTTGAGTACCTATTCTGAGTCACATCTCAGTACAACTGGTCATTTAGGGAAAACTGTAATATCTGTCTGTCTACTACCAGCAATAGACTTATAGCTTACAATACTACCAATCTATGTGGATACAGGAACAACACCAAGTTAGCTAATAACCGCCTATACCTACAGATTGATAGTCCCAAATCGTGGGTTCCTGGAGCCCTTGACGGCTGCAAATCTCAGGAAACCACGCTCTTGCTACCAAAATGATCAGGCCTCTCGGCACCCAATGACCTCGCAGGGGCCCATCAGCTACGAGGTAGCGTAGCGATCAGATGCCAAGAAGTGTGAACGTCGGCGATTCACCGAGCTAGTAATTATGGAGTCGATCTAACCTGGTCTGTGCTTCGGTCCCGTCAACTTCCTGTCTCTCTGCAAGGCCCGGGTGCACCCTAGGCTCTTCTTGGTAGACAGGTTCTTCAGCCAACCAGGTATGACTGGCAGGCCAGCACAGTGTTCCAACACAGGTTATGTTACGTGGGAAAAACCAATCGGCCACGTAATTGCGAACTTTATCTGGTTCGGGGAACCACAACACACTCAGCTATATAGACAATCCTGAGGGGAACCCGAATACAATTCCAGATGGCTTACGATTTAATTTCAATACCCAAATCAATACGCGTTACATTGCGAGGGCTTTTCGTCTCTCAGTTGTCAAAAAACTGCTAGGTTGGCAGCAACGTCAAATTCAAAATGGCCGTTCCGAAACCATCGATCGAATATCGATTTGGAATCGAACACAGGTCATTCCGCCCCCCCTCAAAACTCGTGCTCTCTGGTATGCCGGCCGAAAGACCGGAACAGGTTTAGAACCCTGGCTGGAGAAGCACCATTCATTCATTCATTCATTCGAAGCCTGTGAATAATAAAGATGCTTCTAAAGATACCTAGGTATTTGTCAAATTCTGATAAGTAGTTAAGATGTTCTGGTGGAACAAATTAACATTCATACATACCGGTCAAACACATAACCCTTCTTTTGGCTTCGCTGTATTCGGATAAAAAAACAAACATAGCGTCATGGCTTTTCCCCTATAAAGTTGTAGAGGCCCAGTTATCACAAACTATTTACTCCACAGCATCCCTACAAGATCCCTGTAGTACAAGTTCGCGAGTTCGACTCGCACTTGACCGGATTTCCATAATGTTTTCAGAGTACGTACATACTTGTACGTACCCTGAAATGGGGTACTTACATGCATGTACTTACTTGGTGTGTAAGGGGGTACGGTCAGGTAGATGTATGAGTACCTATATGTCGTATAAGTATGAGTACACATAAATCTGAGTGAGATTCTATAAGACCTACGATTTTCACTAAACTACTAAACCGATTTAGACGTACCCAGGTATTTACGTATCGTTAGAATCGAAGTTATCCCAAGTATTCCCAAGTGTCATAGGATGGTATAAATATGACGTCATCATAAGAACAGGTGCAACAGATTCTGTATGCTATATTGAGTGATAAAGAAAAGTATTTTCCAAACTTATCAATTGGAGTAGGTATCAAAATGAACGATATTGAAAGCTAATAATTAATTGTAAAAAAGTATGCAATTTGTACCTAAAATAAAAAAGTATCCAAATGCGAGTCGGACTCGCCTCTGAAGGGTTCCGTTGTAGCAAGTAATTATGTGACTGGATGTTTTTGTTGTAACTTTGTTTTTCATGGTGTTGTATGAATGACAAAGTTATCTTTGCGGTTTTTAATAAATGTTTAATATCTCAAAAACTGCTTATTTTATTTTGTTCAAACCAATTTTCTTTGTAAGATACACAGCATATATTTTTTGTAGATTTTTCACTCTCTTACTTTAAAAGTTAAAGGGGGGGGGGGCAAATTTGTCCACTTTGGAAGGGTCTGTCTCTTTAATGATTTACTTTGAGGGAAAATTGTTTCAGGAACTTCAACGTAATTTTTAAAGACCTATCTATAGAGACCCCACACAATATAGGTTTGATTAAAAAAATATATTTTCAGTTTCATGTATTTAAATTTTGATTTTTTTGTATAAACATCGTAAAGCGGTTCACAGAATACAATAGAATACAATAATCTAATAGTTTCTGCATACAGTTGCTGTGTTTCTCTACGGAGCCCTAAATAGCGGTCACTTACACGCATATCATAAAAACCGAGAGAATCAAGCATAGACAAATCTTTCAATAAATTAAACTCGACCTAGTAGTCATACAAATAACTGCAAGCACTGCCAAGAGTCAAATCAGGCGCGCTGGTCCGACTAAAGCCAAGAAATAAACATCTTTTCCGTACTCGCTATCACAATTTGGACGGGTAATACTCATTTTCCCAACAAGGTAGTTTATTTTATTCATTTATTTTTGTTCACCTTCAATAATGTTTATATTTATTTTTCGGTTTCTGTTTCATGCTTGTCTGAAGTCAACATTCAATCAATATCATGTTTGTCATTGTGTCATGCTTCTATTCCAACACTGCCCCAACGTTCATCCAACGTTGAGCTGTTGTTGCTGTATTGTCGGGAGGAACGCAGGGCGTGTTCCTTAAAAATTAATGTAGGTAATTCGTTAATTCTGTATAAAAATAATGTTAGTGTTCCATATTACCTATAATGCTCTGTGTATTAGTGATTGTTTCACAATGTGTCCCGTTTTCGTTTGTATTAGTGATTGTTCCACAATGTGTCCCGTTTTCGTGAAATTAGTCCATTTATGTGTATTATTCTTCCTCAATGTTTAAGATGAAATATTTTTCTGATTTTTCCCCGGTAAGCCCAGTGTATGTACGACTGGGTTCAGGCTATTTATTTATTTTAAGTATTTGATTATTTTTTTAGGGTAATATCGATTTATTATTGGGTTTATTTATTATATATATATATTTGTATTCATTGTATTAGTATATTTATTTTAGACTATGGATACCTACAACTTTAGTAATAGTTTCTTCTCATCTTGTGATAACGATATTTCTGTTAGCGCGGGAAGTGTTGGGTCAACAGCGGATGATTCGCTGTCGTCTAACTTGAAACGGGTGTTTTCAAACCTTGGTGCGAACTTCAACGTTGTTCATATTAATGCACAAAGCATTCATACCAGCTATGCTGACCTTCTTGTAGTTTTTAGTGATCTGAACATACATGGCATTCTTGTTTCGGAATCTTTTCTCAAGCCGTCTCTTTCTTCTGCCATGTATGCTCTCCCAGGGTTCAGTCTCTACCGGAACGACAGGATAGGCAAGGCTGATGGCGGTGTTGCTATCTACCTTCGTTCGGACATCCCATGCAAAGTCATCAGCCAGTCGCCAAGCCTGTACTCTGGTTCTGCTGAACACCTGTTCCTGGAGATATTCTTGCGTCACAACAAAGTCCTCCTGGGTGTCTATTATAGCCCCTCTCTTCGAATCGACTATTTTAACTCTTTTGAAACCCTTCTCAGTGACTTGACTCCTCTTTATAGCGACACCCTAATTCTCGGCGACTTCAACACTTGCCTTCTCAAGAATAACGGTCGCTCAGCGAAGCTGAATTCTCTTGTAAGTTCATTTAACATGCATATCCTTCCTCTAGAGGCCACTTACTTTCAACCACACTGCACCCCCTCTCTTCTAGATCTAATGATTACTTCTGACATGTCTAAGGTTGCTGCGCATGGCCAACTTAACGCCCCTTTCTCCTATCACAATCTTATTTACCTCTCTTATAAGATAAAGCCTCCCAAGCGTGCAGCTAAATTCCTTGACATTCGTAGCTTCAAGGGAATGGATATAACCTCCCTTAATTCAGACGCCTCTTCTGTCGACTGGTCGCCTGTCTACGGTAGTGAGACCATTGATGACAAAGTACGGATCTTCAATTCTATTGTCCTGAGCTTGTTTGATAAGCTTGCTCCGGTCAAGAGGGTTAGAGTTAAGCATCTCCCTGCACCATGGCTTACTGACACCATTAAGGGTCTGATGGCTAAGAGAAACCGTGCCAAGTCTAGATATAAGAGGGATCCGACCGTTGAGAATCTTTTAATTTTCAAACGCCTCCGTAATCGTTGCACTCGCCTGTGTCGTGATTCTAAACGCCGTCATATCTACGAATGTATCGAGAGCTATACTCCAGCACAGGTCTGGAAGTTCCTGAAGACCCTTGGTGTTGGTAAGTCCCGGGACTTGGCAGCCGGAAATGTCGATCTCCGGGGTCTCAATAGTTTCTTTGCAACTCCCCCTGTCGCGATGGACCCCCTCGTCAAGGATGCAACCCTTCGTAAACTACGGTCCAAGGCAATAGCCCTCAACTCAGCATTTAATTTTATCCCTGCCAGAATCGGCGCAGTAAGGAGGGCAATACTAGTAATCTCGTCGAAGGCCATAGGTGAGGACAAGATCTGTTCTCAGATGATAACAACTATCATTGATGTTCTGTTACCTCTCATCACCCACATAATTAATGTGTCGCTTGACCAATGTTGCTACCCCAGCCAGTGGAAATTGGCACTTGTGATTCCCCTCCCCAAAACGTCCAATCCCGCCTCCTTTAAAGATTTCCGTCCCATTTCTATTCTGCCTATCCTCTCCAAAGTCCTGGAATCAATTGTTCACTCCCAACTCTCCTCCTACCTTTCCTCAAAAATGTTACTGAATCCCCACCAATCAGGTTTCAGGCCGGGTCACAGCATTACCACAGCACTGCTCAAAGTCACTGACGACATTCAATTAGCTATGGATCAAAAGCAGCTTACGGTCCTTACACTGCTTGATTTCAGTAGCGCCTTCAACTGCGTCGATTTCGATATACTAGTTGAAATTTTAAAGTCACTTAATGTCTCCTCGCACTCTGCTCGCTGGTTTGACTACTACCTGAGAGATCGCCAGCAACGCATTAAGTCTGAGGAGATCTTAACGGACTGGTGTGATCTCTCCGCAGGTGTTCCGCAGGGAGGAATCCTTTCTCCTCTCCTCTTCTCGGTATTCATTAACTCCATCTCTGACGTTCTTACCTCTTCTTATCATCTGTACGCAGATGACCTTCAAATATATCGGCACTTCTCTCCGTGTGATGTGAATCTGACAGTAGAGGCGTTGAACGCTGATCTCGATAACATCAGGAAATGGGCTACCTCATATGGTATGCTTGTCAACCCGGGCAAATCGCAGGCCATGATTTTGGGTACTCGTCACTCTCATAACCTAGTTCAGAAAATGCCCGTCGACCCTATAGTGTATGATGGTAACATAATTTCATACAGCGAGAAGGCCAAGAATCTTGGGGTTGTATTTGATAAATTGTTGTCCTGGTCGCCCCATGTTTGTGAGGTCAGCAGACGAGTCTTTGCGTCATTTCACTCCCTACGGAGATTGCAACTTGCTGCGTAACGTATAAATCAATCATGCTTACAGAATTGGAGCAAACACCTTCCCAAGCTTTCTTGTCTTCTACATAATCTGATATTTTGTAATATTTTTTTTACATAAGTGATTTTTAACAAAATTTTTAAATTTATTTACAGACAATTCTTGTAACTCAGTCGGTATTTTGTTGTAAAAGCGAATACATTGCCCTTTAAAAGATACATTAACCTTATGGATCCTAGTAGTAGGTATAGCTAGTTTATTCCTATTTCTAGTGTTGACATTGTGCCTGTCGCTATTCTTAGGAAATTTATCAATATTTTTGTGGACGTACATTAGGTTTTCATAAATATACTGACACGGCACTGTCATAATGTTAATTTCCTTAAATTTACAACGCAGTGACTCTCTGGGACCCACATTGTAGATTGCACGAACAGCCCTCTTTTGCAGCACAAATATTATGTTAATTTCTGCAGCGTTCCCCCACAGCAGTATGCCGTAAGACATAATGCTATGGATGTAGCTGAAGTAAACTAGTCTAGCTGTTTCCACGTCCGTAAAAAGACGGATTTTTTTAACTGCATAAACTGCGGAACTGAGTTTTTTTGATAGCTTATCTATGTGTGGGCCCCACTGAAGCTTATTATCTAAGGTGATTCCTAGGAATACCGTGCTATCTACAATTTCTAAATTTTCACCTTTAACATTAACATTAGCCGAGACTTGTTTAACATTGGGGAGTATGTTGAACATTGTAATTTCCTGATCAATCAACGCAATCAAAAGCCTTAGACAAATCGCAAAATACTCCTAGAGCATCATGCGACTCCTCCCAGGCATCATATATATGTGATATTAACTCAATACCGGCATCAGTCATCAAGAGCTCCGGGGAAAAAATGTAGGTTTACAGTCGGACCTTCAACATGCCCGAGTAGAAATCCAGCATCTACATGACCTGCTAGCAAATACACTACAATGTTATGCCAAAGAGCAAAGTGAGTTAGCAGAACTCAGAGCCGCGACGTCTGAGTTAGTACAGCTACAACGCCAGAATGCGGAATTGGTGGGCGTTCTTATTGAGAATGAGGAGAATGAGACCAGCAAGGAGGACGAGCCCACATCACTAACTTTGGTCTCGACCCTCCTCAACGAGAGTGTTGCAGCGTCCACCGCTGCCCCAACCAAAAAACAGCGTCGCCGTCGTCGACGAGGAGACACCTCGCAGCTCAACAGCGCGAGTACCGCGCCGCTCGCTGTCCCTGCTGAGACGTGTGTCATGCCGCAAGCTGCCCCGAGGGCCGCGCCTTTCGCCGTTGCGCACGTTGCGACGCTCGCTGCCGTGAATGCCGCGCCAACCGCCGCCACGTGCATCAAACCGCACTCCAACACGTGTGTCCCGCCACTCACCTCCACTCGTGTACCGCCAGCTACCAAAATATGTGCTCAGAGAAAAACTCTGTTGTTCTCCGACAAAGTAGGTGCAGGATTTGGGACTCTATTACATAACCGGCTTAACCAAAAAGTAACGAACATTTGCTGTCCAAATAGTTCATTTGTAGATCTAGTGAAGATGATTAGTCGCGGTATCTATGATGAGTACAGCACTATTGTAATTATGGTAGGAAATCATTCAAACATTAGTCGGAATGATTTGAATAAAAGTGTTGAAACACTTCTAGACTTACATAGTAGGATGAAATGCAAATTTATACTATGCAATTTTCCATATGCCTGTAATTTGACAGAACTACAGAACAAATCTGTGCATAGAATGAATATTCATTTATTTAATTTAACATGTCATCACAGCGATGCTATTTTATATTTCGACATGAATAATTTTATTCATAACTTTACTCTGACACGGGATACATTGTACCTGTCTAATAAATATAGAAAATTAGTAGCTACATTGTTAGCTTATAATATATGCGACGCAGCTATAGTTGGTTTAACTAAGTTCAACTTGACATCAGCTTATTTTAAGAGTAATATGACATGCACCCCTATAGGGAATTCACCTGTTAATTATACTTTGCATGCAACATTGGAATCTGTTCCAAGTAATTTAAATTAGTTCATAAGACAATAGAGGAAATCTCTAGCATACAATAGCCACTAAATATGTCAAAATGTAAGCCCCAGTTAAATATTACCCATCAAAACATCCAGGGGCTACCTGGCAAAGAACTTGTATTAGAATTATTTCTAAAAAATTCTGACATTGATATTATTTGTGTTACTGAACACTGGTTGAAGGAAAATATGATGTCTTTTGACATAAATAATTACAAAATTGTCAGTTGTTACAATAGAAAGACTGCTGATAGAGGTGGTTCTTTAATCTTAGTGAAAAATAATATTAAGGTGAAACAACGGAAAGATATTCTTGCACTTACTGTTGAAAGACAAATAGAGGTATCCTGTGTTGAGTTAGATAGCCATATTATTGTTTGTGTCTACAGGCCACCGAGGGATGAAAAAGGCCATGGCAATTTCGAAATATTTGAGAAAATTATGGAGGAAGCCCTCATTAAACTTTGTAATAACAGAAAAAAGTTAATTATTTGTGGCGATCTTAATGTAGATCTGCTTGTAGATACAACACTGAAGCGACGATTAATAACTCTGTTCAAATCATTTAATTTATGTCATGTATTTCTAGAGCCGACTAGAATTACACTTACCAACCAAACTTGCTTATATAACGTTTTTTGTGACTGTGCATTCACAAGTAAAAGTGTAATTAACTGCTTACCCTCCGATCACAGTGGTCAAATAGTTTCATTCCCAATTACTATTAAGGATAAGACTGGTCCATCATTTTATAGGCCTATTACATCCCATAGACTAGAGACATATACGAAAAACTTAGATATAAATTTGCCAGTACCGGATTTTAATGAACAGAACCCAAACAAAATCTACTCAGACTTCTTCAACATTATTCAGACAGAATTCAATAAAGTTTTCAAATTAAAGAAAGTCAGTGACTATAACGGTAAATCTAAATTTAATGACTGGGCAACGTTTGGAATTCGTAAAAGTAGAGTTATCTTGTATGACCTTTATGATCAAAAAACCTATAACTTTGATCGAAAATTTCATGACTATGTTAAAAAATATTCCAAAAATTTCAAGTTGGTTTGTAGACCTGCAAAAACTTAACACATTAATAGAAAAATTCAAAATTCAAATAATAGAATGAAAACAGTTTGGCAAATAATAAACCGCGAAACTGGCAAAGTTATACCAAGGGACAGTGATTTCTGCCTAAAGATAGGTGATGATGTTGTTAAATCCAACGTTGATGTTGCTCGAGCTTTTGAAACATTCTTCACCAATGTATCCGTACTCACAACGGACCGTCTAAATTCATATCCATTTGAAGCAGAGACTTTATTAAAAAATAACACTAGCGTCAGTAATGTATATTTAAAATTTCATCATGTATATCCCCAGGACATTGTCAAAACGTTTAAATTACTTAACTTAAAAAATACGGAAGACCTGTGGGGTATATCAGTCAAAGTCATTGGTTCAGTAATTCTAGTTATAGCCCCCCACTTAGCTTATATATTCAATAAATGTGTTGACGATGGGGCTTTTCCAGACCTCATGAAACACAGTAAACTTATACCGCTGTTCAAATCGGGAGATAAGGGCGATCCTTCAAATTTCAGACCAATATCTGTTCTTCCAACACTAAGTAAAATATTTGAAAAGATTATACTCAATCAAATGCTCTCACACTTCAACCGTACAAAACAACTCCACGCTAAACAATATGGTTTCACTAGGGGTAAATCGACTACGGATGCAGGTATTACCCTTGTATCTCATATTTATTCTGCATGGGAGGCCGCACAGGATGCTATCGGAGTTTTTTGCGACCTGTCGAAGGCGTTTGATTGTGTTGATCATAATACGCTATTAATTAAATTAAATCATTACGGAGTTAGAAATAAAGCGTTGGTTCTTCTAAGATCATACCTAAGCAATAGAATTCAAAAGGCAGAAGTTAACGGCGTAAAATCTGATGGATCGGGTGTTAAAATTGGCGTTCCACAAGGTTCCATATTAGGCCCTTTCTTATTCCTGGTATATATTAATGATCTGCCTTTCATGGTGGAGAAATTAACTGACATAGTGTTGTTTGCTGATGATACTTCAATGGTCTTCAAAATTGAAAGACAAAAAGGAGATTTTGATGATGTTAATGGTGTATTGTCTTTAACCTTGAATTGGTTCACAGTTAATAATTTATTGTTAAACGCTGGTAAAACCAAGTGTATCAAATTCTCACTTCCAAATGTCAGGCAAGTTGAGACCAGTTTGGTGTTAGACAACAGCACGTTAGAATTGGTAAATGATACGAAGTTTCTTGGAATAACCATTGATACCAAATTGCAGTGGGGACCCCACATAGATAAATTGGCTGGTAAATTAAGTTCTGCGGCTTACGCTGTTAGGAACATCAGACAAAGCACGGATGTGGCTACATCTAGGCTAGTATATTTTAGTTACTTTCATAGTGTGATGTCCTATGGTATCTTGTTGTGGGGGAAAGCAGCGGATATTCAAACTATTTTTATTTTACAGAAAAGAGCTATTCGAGCAATTTATAATTTAAAACGAACAGACTCCTTAAGAGAGCTTTTTAAAGAAATTGACATACTAACAGTAGCTAGTCAATTTATTTTCGAAAATATAATGTATGTACGCAAGAACCTTACAACATTTTCCAAACTTAGCGACAGCTGTAATGTTAACCTAAGAAATAATCACAGACTATGTGCGTCCCGTTTTAGACTCGCGAAGGTTAGCAATTCTTTCAAGGGTCAGTGCATTCTCTACTACAATAAGATACCTCTGGAGATTTTGAAATTGCCATTTGAGCAATTTAAAAAGCATGTTAAAGCGACTTTGTCGAAAAAGGGATATTACAATGTTCAAGATTACTTAAATGACAGGACTGTATGGGGTTAATCTGGCTTAACACAGACCTTGCTGTTAATAATTTTGTAATTATTTATTCCTGCTTATTAATCATAACAATTAAATTTTTCATATTTGTATTAGTTAAGCACAACCTATTTTTAAAAGAGATCTAAAAATAAATCTGTGGGAGTTTCTACGCCCTTCTTCTCCCACAGTAGTCCAATGTAGAGAAGAGGCAAAAAATGACGTTTGCTAAGTATATGTAAATATCTACAGTAATAAAGTACTTTGACTATTGACTATTTGACTATAGTAGTTGATTTGCCTTGTGTATAACCAAATTGTTTACAGTGGAGCATGTTGTTGGTGTTGAAATTTGTAAGAAGTTGATTTAAAATTACTTTTTCAAATACTTTACTAAATGTAGGCAATACCGATATCGGTCTGAAGTTTGAAGGGTCAGATGTACTACCCGATTTAAACAAAGGTACTATTTTACTGTGTTTCATTAAATCAGGAAACACGCCAGATTCAATAGATGCATTAAATATGAAAGCTAAATCAAGTGCAATAACATGTATTAGGGGCTTCACAACATGAACAGAAATATCCCAGAGGTCTGCAGTTTTTTAACATTTATTGATTTAAAGGCTTTAATAATATCTTTATCATCTACATAATTAAACGAGAATTGATTTTCACATCTAGGTACATAGTCTTTTAGCAAAGATTCAGCGACTACTTTGGAAGAGTCTAAAGACTTTGTAGTAGAGATTGGGATGTCAGTAAACAAAAAACAAACGCTTTAGCTACATCAATATCATTTTTGAAAGTAATATCATTAATTTTTAATTCATATTCATTGTTTTTAATACTGACCTTTCCAGTCTCACTTTTAATTATATCCCAAGTTGATTTAATTTTGTTATCACTTTTTCTTATTTTAGATCTGATATAATTTGATTTTGACAAACTTTTTTAAAGATTTTTGAGTACTTTTTTACTTTATCCATGAACTCTTCACTATGATTCCATTGTTTTTCACTATATAATTCATATACATTTTGTCTACTCTTGTGGGCCACAGTAGGTATACTTATACCTACTGTGGCCCACTTACTAAAGTTAAGTTTGTCTGAGACCACAATCGATCTGGTAGTAAATACTGCATTGAACGCATTGCTGAATTTGTAAAAAAAATTACAATATGACTCATTAGGGTTATTTTTATGCAAATTACTAAGATAGGTTACCTACCTAGTACTATACCATATAACATGTTTCATCACAATTCTCGTGATTTTTTGTAAGCAGGTTCGATAATTAAATAGTTTATTTTTTCGAATCAGTTTTTGGAAATTTTAAAAAATGGACGAGGAGACAGGTTGAAACTTCTAAATAAACCGCTACAGCCCAAGTTGGATTTGTGAAAATTGAAAAAACGACAAAGGCTATTTAATTTTAGTGAAATAATAATAGGTTGAATTTCAGAAAGCATAATGTAGTTTACAAAGTTACTGGTGCGGCTTCTTTCATACTCCATGTACGTAACCAGGTGCATTCATAAATTTGTATGTGGTATTGAAAGAAAATGCAGTCGGAATATTTGTATTTATAGTAATTTCAGTTGTTCATCCTATAAACTTCAAGGGGTCGGGGGTGTGAGGCGGTGAAAATAAACAGAACACAATTTTCTACAAACAAACAGTGGTGCCCTCTACCAAAAAGTTTTGTGTGTATTTTTAATATCTTGTGGCCCTTGCGATACGCATCTTTTGACACCTCAAACCTTCACCTTCACGTTCACGCCCTAAAACTCACAACACCAAGGCGAATTCGCTCTCTCAGCGAAAAGTTTTTCTTATTATATGTGTAGATAAAGTAGAGTATGTAACTGTACATAACTAGGCATTAAAACACTCTTATGATGTTGTAATTTAAACCCACACTCGAATTTTGATGCTCTCCATTCTGTATCAGGCCTATAAACTATTATAACTTAATTTAAATGTTTAAATAGGTATAACTTAAGAGTACCTACATAAGCGAAAGAGACTAGTCACCACGACACAGGACATCCTAGCGTGGGGTCTAGAGAATCCATAAAAATAAAAGTTATTAACTCATTTAACTTGTGAAACGTTTTGGCAGTACAAGCGACCGGCGACCGGGAGCCGGACAATTTTTTCATAGGTTTTTTCTTACAAAACAATAAGGTTCAACATCGCGGGCCATTGTTGTATGGCATTTATGGAGGGTTTATTATTATTTACTGTACTCTTATTAAGCTGGTTAAAAAGAGAAAGGCAGTACATTGAACCACATTCTAATTAAATAATTATTTGACCTCTATACTAATAAAAATTCATTTTTATTAGTAAAGAGGTCAAATAATTATTCTTCGTTCACGATGAAACTAAAAACTATGATATTAGGCGCATTTACCCTATGAGTAAGTAAACGAGTAAGCATCCGGCCGCCCTCAGAACGGATCGGCGACCGACGCGACGTCGAATCGGCCGCCGCCACCTAGCGCGCGGTCGCCGATACGTTCTGAGGGCGGCCGGATGCTTACTCGTTGACTGTTTACACCATGCGTTGGCTTGCGAACGGATGCGGTAGAACTGATCGTGTAAATCCCCTTTAAGACGCTCAAAGTTGATCCTAGCACACTTAGAAAGGGTACATGGTGGAGATGGACACACACACACACACACACACTCACAAATACCCACGCACGCACGCAGGCCCACACACGCACGCACGTAAGCACACACACACAGATTTTGAAAAATGGAAAAAAGAACTGAAAAAATAGAAATGAAAAAAGGAATAAAAATAAAAACTATAATTGTAGGCGAGGTATGTACATATAATAATAATTCCGCAGTTGAATTGTTACGTAAATTATAGTGGAGATGGTACCTGAGACGTTGTGTCACTGTATTTGTTACAGAAAAGAGAGGGCGCCGACGCGACCTTTTGAAAACATAGAAAAATCGGGGCACGCAGGTTTAGGAGTGATTTTACAGATTTTGACAAGACCCCCCGCTTCATACGCCCCTTCTCCACCCCCCGGCCGCGCCCATGCCTCCTCTGCATCGCGTCTGTGCCCCGGCTCTTCTATGTGGTTTGCAATATGGCGCAGACAAGTCAGCGGGGTGTCTGCACCCCATATGTTCGTATGTTTTTCGTCGCGACGGTGTTATCTGTACATTTTGTATGAAAGTAAATTAAAGGAAGGCCGCGTCTAAGACTCCACCGCGTCTTACGTCTTTTCTGTGTGGCTTGGGCCTTAGGGAATCGTTTGATATATCCGAATATAAATGAGTATGCTCAATCGGCAGGATATCACGTCCCTGCTGTGTTCGGGGGTGAGTCTCCCGCCGCGGCTACGTCGATCTGTGCCTGACCATGTCGACATACCGCCGCACGCACACACACACAACCCACCACCACCACCAGTCAAGCTGGAGCCTGGTTCACGGGGGTTCGGCGTCAGTTCAACACCACCCGCGGGACACGTGCAGCGCCCAGGTAACTAACCCTTTGCGGACGCTTCTCATATAAACAGATATGACCTCATAGGCGTAGCGGTCGAGCCCTGCCTTTTATTATAACACGGTCATTTAACCCCTAAGATGTCACGTCAGGTTTCGGCTTCTCTGGTCTAACGAGATACTTATGTTGAAAAGTGAACTCGACAGCCGAGATCAATGGTCAAGACTCAATAATATTGAAATTAAGGGAGTGCCCATGAAAAAAAATGAGATTCTATTTGATGTTACTGTCTTTCATATCGAAAACCGTGGACTATAATGTTGACCGAAGCAATATCAACTATATAGCGAGAGTACCTACCCAGGATTCCAGAGACAACACTATAATTGTGAGTTTTACAAATTAAGGAGAACTTTATTGCCGACGGCTCGCAGCAAGAAAAGTATTTCAACTCAAGAGCTTGGCTTCAAGGATCACTCGCAACGGGTTTTTATTAATGATCATCTGACCCCAAACTACAAGGAGTTGATAACTGCAACTAAAACAGCTCTGAAGCCTAAGGGATATCTTTATATTTGGGTGACATTTGGAAAAATCCACGTCCGAAGGGATGATTCTGCGAAGATATTCGTTACAAACAGACAAGCTGATTTAAACAAGTTGCTGTAAAATGGTACTTATGCCTACATTTGTCCGTGCTTAAAATAATTATCGGTTATGTTATTTTATCCGATGCGAAAGTGTTGCGAACCACTGCATTGACCAGTATCTGCTATTATACTTTGCTTCACACAAGCATCATACGCGCTTGCGCTGGTCGTGTTGGTCACGACCACGAGCTATGCTTGTCTCTTTCACTCTCATTAATTTAACATCCGCTTGCTGTCCTTATTGTACTAATGAGTGCAGTTCTATGCCTTGTTACGATTTGTTTGAGTTTAATTTATTGAACTGCAAATGCTTTTCAAATCAACTGTCACGCCAAATTATTCGTTCCCTTGAATTTGGAATACTTGCTGCTGCTGATACATTTTATTATTTAACTGTTTCTTATCCTGTTTCTAAATAGCAATGGCTACTTTACAAAACTTTAACTGTTATCCTACCATTTACTTCCAGAATGTTAGGGATCTGCGTTACAAAACCATGGACTTATATCGCAAACTACTAAATACGTCATGCGATATAATATTTCTGACGGAAACATGCTACTGGATGCAATTGAGAACTCTGAGTTATTTGACAGTAGGTACGTAGTATGGAGGAGGGACAGGGATTATGATCTGACCGGGCAGAGTTGCGCTGGCGGAGTTATTATTGCATCCCGTAAGGACTTACCAGTTATTTCTCAATTAAAATACTATTCTTCTGCTGAAGATTTGTGGGTTACCCTATCACTCAAGGACTTCTGCGGCCAGCCACTTAAGTTACATCTATGTGTCCTTAACTTATGTAAACAAAATAATGGTTACTCATTCACTGAACAATTACATAACTATTTTGGTCAACTAAGTGCCGAGTCATTGGACAATCCTACGGATAAACTTTTAATAATAGGCGATTTTAACTTGTGGAAGCAATGTGGAATGGATTTCTTGTAATTGCAATTATTAGAAGCCCACGTGGGATATAATAGCCCTGATGAAAGTTTTTTAATAGATGAATTAAACTCAATAGACCTGAAACAATTTAATGGAATACTAAATAATCGTGGAAAAAATTTAGACTTGGCATTGTCAAATGATACAGTATGTGTAAGTGAATGTAGTGATCCCTTAGTACCAATTGATCCGCACCATAAGCAATTGATATTTCTCTCCAATTTGCTGTTGTTCTCTCTTTGCAGTGTGCTCCATCAATAAAATATTTCTATTACAAAGGTAACTACGATGCAATTAATAGTGAGTTAATTAAAATAAACTGGGTGCAGGAATTTGCTGATCGATTGCTCCCTCAGTGTGTTGATTTTTTGTACAGTACATTCAGAAAGCTCAGAAATCAGTACATTCCAAGTAAAAAATTGAATCAAAACATGTATCCTAAATGGTATTCACCATCATTAATAAAAGCTTAAAAGAGAAATATAAATATCTATGCAAATATAAAATTTATAATAATAAGTCTGACTTAATTTCATTTAATTTTCAAAGGGATAGAGTAAGAACGCTGGAAGAACAAAATTACATGCAGTACATAGGCTCAGTCGAAAATAATATTAAAAATATAAACGCTTTATAAACTCTCGTTGTAAGTTTAATTGTATACCCAGCAGCATGAAACACGGTGACATTGTAGTGTAGATATTTGTAATGCATTTTCTAGCTATTTTAGTACTCATTTCCTATGTCCAAGCTCTAATAATTTTGCTTCTACTAATGACTCCCAATGCATCCCTTATATATTGAACATTGTAATTGATCCCGTAACACTTACCAATTTATTGTTAAATAGTCAATAGTCAATAGTCAAAGTACTTTATTACTGTAGATATTTACATATACTTAGCAAACGTCATTTTTGCCTCTTCTCTACATTGGACCACTGTGGGAGAAGAAGGGCGTAGAAACTCCCACAGATTGATTTTTAGATCTCTTTTAAAAATAGGTTGTGCTTAACTAATACAAATATGAAAAATTTAATTGTTATGATTAATAAGCAGGAATAAATAATTACAAAACTATTAACAGCAAGGTCTGTGTTGAGCCAGATTAACCCCATACAGTCCTGTCATTTAAGTAATCTTGAACATTGTAATATCCCTTTTTCGACAAAGTCGCTTTAACATACTTTTTAAATTGCTCAAAGGGCAATTTCAAAATCTCCAGAGGTATCTTATTGTAGTAGAGAATGCACTGACCCTTGAAAGAATTGCTAACCTTCGCGAGTCTAAAACGGGGCGCACATAGTCTGTGATTATTTCTTAGGTTAACATTACAGCTGTCGCTAAGTTTGGAAAATGTTGTAAGGTTCTTGCGTACATACATTATATTTTCGAAAATAAATTGACTAGCTACTGTTAGTATGTCAATTTCTTTAAAAAGCTCTCTTAAGGAGTCTGTTCGTTTTAAATTATAAATTGCTCGAATAGCTCTTTTCTGTAAAATAAAAATAGTTTGAATATCCGCTGCTTTCCCCCACAACAAGATACCATAGGACATCACACTATGAGAGTAACTAAAATATACTAGCCTAGATGTAGCCACATCCGTGCTTTGTCTGATGTTCCTAACAGCGTAAGCCGCAGAACTTAATTTACCAGCCAATTTATCTATGTGGGGTCCCCACTGCAATTTGCTGTCAATGGTTATTCCAAGAAACTTCGTATCATTTACCAATTCTAACGTGCTGTTGTCTAACACTAAACTGGTCTCAACTTGCCTGACATTTGGAAGTGAGAATTTGATACAAGTGGTTTTACCAGCGTTTAACAATAAATTATTAACTGTGAACCAATTCAAGGTTAAAGACAACACACCATTAACATCATCAAAATCTCCTTTTTGTCTTTCAATTTTGAAGACCATTGAAGTATCATCAGCAAACAACACTATGTCAGTTAATTTCTCCACCATGAAAGGCAGATCATTAATATATACCAGGAATAAGAAAGGGCCTAATATGGAACCTTGTGGAACGCCAATTTTAACATCCGATCCATCAGATTTTACGCCGTTAACTTCTGCCTTTTGGATTCTATTGCTTAGGTATGATCTTAGTAGATCCAACGCTTTATTTCTAACTCCGTAATGATTTAATTTAATTAATAGCGTATTATGATCAACACAATCAAACACCTTCGACAGGTCGCAAAAAACTCCGATAGCATCCTGTGCGGCCTCCCATGCAGAATAAATATGAGATACAAGAGTAATACCTGCATCCGTAGTCGATTTACCCCTAGTGAAACCATATTGTTTAGCTTGGAGTTGTTTTGTCCGGTTGAAGTGTGAGAGCATTTGATTGAGTATAATCTTTTCAAATATTTTACTTAGTGTTGGAAGAACAGATATTGGTCTGAAATTTGAAGGATCGCCCTTATCTCCCGACTTGAACAGAGGTATCAGTTTACTGTGTTTCATGAGGTCTGGAAAAGCCCCATCGTCAACACATTTATTGAATATATAAGCTAAGTGTGGGGCTATAACTAGAATTACTGAACCAATGACTTTGACTGATATACCCCACAGGTCTTCCGTATTTTTTAGGTTAAGTAATTTAAACGTTTTGACAATGTCCTGGGGATATACATGATGAAATTTTAAATATACATTACTGACGCTAGTGTTATTTTTTAATAAAGTCTCTGCTTCATATGGAGATGAATTTAGACGGTCCGTTGTGAGTACGGGTACATTGGTGAAGAATGTTTCAAAAGCTCGAGCAACATCAGCGTTGGATTAAAAAACATCATCACCTATCTTTAGGCAGAAATCATTGTCCCTTGGTATAACTTTGCCAGTTTCGCGGTTTATTATTTGCCAAACTGTTTTCATTCTATTATTTGAATTTTGAATTTTTCTATTAATGTGTAAAGTTTTTGCAGTTCTACAAACCAACTTGAAAGTTTTGGAATATTTTTTAACATAGTCATGAAATTTTCGATCAAAGTTATAGGTTTTTTGATCATAAAGGTCATACAAGATAACTCTACTTTTACGAATTCCAAACGTTGCCCAGTCATTAAATTTAGATTTACCGTTGTAGTCACTGACTTTCTTTAATTTGAAAACTTTATTGAATTCTGTCTGAATAATGTTGAAGAAGTCTGAGTAGATTTTGTTTGGGTTCTGTTCATTAAAATCCGGTACTGGCAAATTTATATCTAAGTTTTTCGTATATGTCTCTAGTCTATGGGATGTAATAGGCCTATAAAATGATGGACCAGTCTTATCCTTAATAGCAATTGGGAATGAAACTGTTTGACAAAAATAAAATTAGTTTTATTAGTTTAAAATTAGATCCTTCCTTTTTATTAGTTTAAAATTAGATCCTTCCAAATCAGCTGGACCGGATGAACTGCCTGCGATATTTTTGATAGTCAAAAGTCAAAGTCAAAGTCAAAATACTTTATTACTTTAGATATTTACATATACTTAGCAAACGTCATTTTTTGCCCCTTCTCTACATTGGACCACTGTGGGAGAAGAAGGGCGTAGAAACTCCCACAGATTGATTTTTAGATCTCTTTTAAAATTGTGCTAAAACCATGATAGAGCCAATCTTACTACTATTCCGACGCTCTTTTGCTGAATGTCAGGTTCCGGCTATATGAAAAACTGCATTTATCACCCCAGTAATTAAAAAAGGTTCAAAACTGATATTGAACATTATAGACCCATTACTAAATGATGTATTTTGGCTAAATTGTTAGAAAAAATCGTTTATAATCAGGTGTACTCCGTTCTCAAAAGTTACTTTAAACCTTCTCAGCATGGTTTTCATCGTAAAAGAACAACTGTTTCTAATCTCATATGAATGCATGAATTTGTTACCAAGTCAATGGAAGATAGACACCAGGTAGACGTAATATATACTGATTACAGCAAATGTTTTGATAGAATAGATCATATTTTTTTAATTAGTAAGCTTGGTATAGATAACGCCATCCACGACAACTTGCCCCACTCTTTTTCATAATCGCTTACAGTGTATGTGTGCAACCTTTTAGCAGTGTAGTTGTTCTGTCTATACACATTAATTGCCCAGGAATGAACATGCATCCTACGATAAATTGACTAATCAGGAGAGAGCATTACGGACAACTTGAAAGATGCTCTACTTGATTTTTATAATTTCTTGTGATATAACTGTACTCCAAAACAGATACAGGTCTGAAGAAGGTTTTGTAAGAGCATGATAATGAAACAACTTTTTATCCCAACAGATATAGAAATAACATACGCATATATATTAAAGTGACTTATCGGGTTCTGAAACAAATATTATTCTGAATCTTCGCTTGTATCAGAAATTCACGCAGAGATTTATTAGACATTTTGAATGTTTAGTAGTAGAGCAACATTCGTGTGGAGTCTAGATAATGCGGAACGTGAAGTAAATTAATCGTGTGCATCGAGCGGCTTCTCGCTCGCGACTGACGCTCTTGTCGAACCCCCCGCACCCCGCCATCCCCTCAATTGAAAAGTAGTGGGGCGCGTCGTCGTGGATGGCACTATCTATATGATGGGTATTAGGGGTGATCTGCTGAGGTACTTCATATTTTGAAAATAGAACTCAAGCAGTTGTCGTTAACAACTATATTTCAAGCTGGGTTAATGTACCCAGTGGCGTTCCTCAGGGTTCTTTGCTCGGGCCGCTATTATATTGATGAATATTGTACTATTAATGAATTCGATTTGAATCCTTCTAAATGCTTTACTTTGACTTTTACATGTAAATATAATTATATCATTATATCAAAAATCAAGTTTTACAGCGATGTTCAAGTATAAAAGATCTAGGTGTTTTTCATGATTGAACGCTAATATTCGATGAACATATTAATAGCATTGTAGCAAAGGCAAGTAAGTCGCTAGGATTCATCATGCGAAAAACTGCTCACTTCTCTCGTACTAAAACTTTAAAAAAATTATACTGTGCCTTTGTTAGAAGTAAACTCGAATATGCATCTCAAATTTGGAACCCCATTTACCAAACTTACATAGATATAATTGAGCGTATTCAAAGGAAGATTATGAAATATTTACACTTTAATTTGAAAATCCCACATGATTCAGCTAACTATAGTCGGGTCAAGATAATAGGTGCACTGGGCCAAACTAAATTCAACCTTATTACGTCAGTGACAGAGACGCTGTCATGTCACCTATTATCTTGACCCGACTATACATAAATTCCTGTAAACAACAACATATACTTCCTTTGTCAACGCGTCGCGAAATAGCTGATATATCTTGGTGTAATTAATCATAATATCGACTGCCCTGATATTCTTGATATGATTCGTTTCAACATTCCTAACAGGAATTTACGTCATTTTAATCCTATTGCAGTAGCAAGTACCCATACTAATTATAGAAAAAATAGCTTTATTTGTCATGCAAGCAATAACTTGAACGGTACTTTGAAAATATTAGATATATTTTCAAAATATTTTGATATATTTAACTGTAGCATAGCATCGGTTAAGAGGTTACTGACCTCAAAATTCTTTTTAACTGAATATTGATATTCATATTCTTTATTGCACAGAAAACATAGATAAACAGACAGTTACAATGAATTTTATAGGCAAAGCCGAGCTTATCTCTAAAAAGAGATTTCTTCCAGCAAACCTAGGCAAGACAGGAGTGTTTGTGAAAAAGGACAGTCCTAGTGCGCAATAAAACTGTATACATACGTACGAAAATTACTTTTAAAATATAAATAAAATATACCTAATAAAAAAATATATATCTCAACTATATAAAATACATAAGACATAAGACATAAGACATAAGACATAAGACATAAGACATAAGACATAAGACATAAGACATAAGACATAAGACATAAGACATAAGACATAAGACATAAGACATAAGACATAAGACATAAGACATAAGACATCATTTATTGGTAATATACATTACAAGTCAAACACTTACACTAGATAGCATGCACATATATAAACTACAAACTATCATAAATATAATATATAGAATAGTAGGTACTGGTAAAAATCAATATACATAACTTGTCATCTTGTTGTTATATTTGTAAGCTTATCCTTAAAGTATTTTAATTTAAGTAAGTACTAATCTAAATTAAACTTTTTATTTTGATTCGTTTTACTAATTTCATCTAAAACTTAAAATAATATCACTACTGAATAATTGTTAATCAATAGGTAATTAGGTACCCAACTATAGGCAAATACTCACAAAGAATATTTTAACACTATAAGTGAAAAGGCCTCGGAGAACTCACGCGGTTTCAATGCTCACAACCCCACAGCATAAATGCATGCATGAGCATGGGTTTAGATTCCGGGCCAATAAATAGTGGAATGCACTCCCCTGCAAAATCAGGGACAGTCCTCCTCTTAATATATTTAAAAGTCGCGTGAAGAACCATTACCTTTCTCTTTAGAAATATAGGTAGTATGTACGTATTTATTACTGTATGTATATATATTTATTTATTTTATTTTATTTATTAATTTGTCAAATTTCATAAGTACAAAATTACAGAAAATAATTCTAATGCCTTGTACATACACCGAACAAGATAGCATTGATAACATATATAATTAGAAATTAAATCACAAATTGTTCATTTCACTTCAATCAGTATGTCAACATAATTTTAAATTAAAATTACAATAAGTCAAATTACAAATAAGACGACACAATTTAAACACAGTAAATTAATTCTAAATGTCAGCTATAAAATTAAACTTCAATATAAATATTTCAAATTACAAATTAAACACAGTCACACATTCATCTCGCAAAACCTTAAACATTCTCGCACAATATGCATCACCAAACAGATCAGTCAGAAGTGCCGCCGCCAACAGAGCGTTGAGACTGTCCCGCGCTCTCCCCAGAGGAGACTGCTGGCGCGTTACCGTGCAGTGCGTGCCGCCCGCTAATAGCTGCCGGAGCCTGCGCGCGCGGTTATATTTGTCGGGCACGAATAACGCGCATACCGCACCGACAAGCGCGGCGCAGTCACTGTCGCCTCGCAACAATCGACACATAGTCAGAAGCTGTTCGGTATTACGTCTGTGACCTCTAGTGAGTTATATAGTATATATATAGTATTTATGTTTAGCACGTATGAGTATATTATATAATATTTATGCAAGCACTCGTATAATTAGCTAATATTGTTTTATATTAGTTATTTAGATATAATATATATCTAACTAGTAATTTATATTGTTGTACACATGGTCTACCCCTGCTCAGTAATCGACCTTTCCCATCTACTAACACTAATACTTCTTTGGTTTTCTGGAAGAGATCTCTTATTAGGGATAAGCTCGCCTTTGTACACTATTTTTATGTAAGTCTTGTTGTCTTTATATTATTTGTGTGCATTAAAGAAATTATGAATTATGAGTTATGAAAACCTGTAATTGGCTTTCTTGTTCTAAGTTAGGATCTAAGTTATATCACTGCTGTTGGTTTTCCATGGTAATAAATAATAATAAATAATACTGTCCTTCTCTGCTCGAACTTTTAACTACTAGTTTAAAAAAGTAATGTCAAAGTAAAAAATTAATCCAAAATAAGCTTTATACCGCATTGCAATATAATCATTTTCTGATTGTTGACATTGCTTTTTTTGGCTTTTATGTTATGATATAAAAGTCTAAGAAAGCCATACGCCCAGAGCCTGCCAAGCCGGGCAAGGACACCAGGCTACCTGAGAGCTATCGGCCGATAACTCTACTGAGTACCACCTCATAGGTGTATGAGAAACTCCTGCTAGCAAAGCTACTGCCCCACATCCAGCCGCGCCCGGAACAGTTCGGCTTCAGGCCCGAGCATTCTACGACGCTTCAGCTCACCAGAGTACTGAATGACATGACGGTTTGTTTAAACAAGAAGGAATACACTGTCATCGTACTCTTGGACATGAAAAAGGCGTTTGACAGAGTATGACACGAGGGGTTGCTGAACAAATTGTCGACGTCTCCAGCCCCAAGAAGATTGGTCTAAATCATCGCCTCCTTTCTGAGGAATCGCCGCTTCCGAGTGATGGTGGAAGACGCCGTCTCCAAGGGGCACCCCGTTGCAGCCGGCGTCCCCCAGGAGTCCTGCCTGTCTCCCGCCTGCTACGCCCAGGCCGGGCCGGCTGGCACTCTTCGCTGTCGACTCTGCCTACTACGCGTCATCGATCCAGGCTCGGCACGCTGCTGTCAAACTGCAGCGCGCCCTGCTGCATGCTGCACCCTGGACATCTTGCCCGACTGGCTCACCAAGTGGCGGTAGTCCGTAAACGTTGGGAAAACGCAGGCGCTCATCACAGGCCAGACCCCCCCTTCACGATCGCTCCAGCTCCAAGGACAGGTAGGACATTGTGTGGTCTCCTCAGGTGAAGTACAGTGGCCGTCGATCCCCGGCTCACCATTGTCTAGTTCAAAGACTTTTATTCATAACAGCACAAAAATGTAGGCTTAATATATTAGGTCATAACATAATAAAGCAAGCATAACAAAACATTAGGTAGGTGCCTAATTTTTAGTACCTACATAATATATAGGCTGCAATGAACTGAATTAATGCCAGATGTCGGTGTCTTGTAAAAAGTCAATAATTTTGTAGTAGAACTTTGAGCACAAAGTGTGCTTTATACATTTCTTGAAACGAGCAAGTTTTGTATTTCTTGCAGAATTTTATTGTAGAAGCGTATACAGTGTCCCATAAAAGAACTACTAACTTTTATGAGTCTGAACATTGGATGTGGTGGCTATCAATGACGACGTCGTCAACCAGGTCAATGTGGCGTGTCAAGCTGCGTCCCCACCTCGCCTCCAGCCTCCCTCGGAGGGCGAAGCTCGGGATCTACAAGTGCTACGTGAGATCCCGCCGCACCTGCGCGGCCCCGGCATGGTACGCCCTGTGCTTGGAGACGAACAAACGGAGACTCCGAGCCCAAGAGAACCTCTCGCTGCGTACCATCATCGATGCCCCTCGCTACGTGAGGATCGCTACGATCCAGAGGGAATAAGATGAGAATCTGTGGACCAGTTTGTCCAGAGGCTGGTGAAGGGCTTGTTCGTGCGGATGCGTCAAACCACCCGCAAACCCGCGAAATGTCACCGTACCACGCGCGCCCACCCGACCGCCGCCTCCTGCCACCCGACCTGGTTGCCTAGCCGGTGATCACCCAATGGAGTACCTCCAGTGAGAAGACCATCACCGCCCGTGAGGGCCCCGGATGACCTGTCCACACCTTTCCACAGAAGTGGCCAGACGCGCTTCCTCAGGAAGAGATCCGATGATCTGACCCTGACCCCCCACGCGCCAGAAATGGTGCGTGAGAAGAAAACTTGACTTGACTTGACCCAGAGTCTACCGCTGGCTTAGAACATGAATATCAACAATGTAAAAAATATTGGAAGAGCTTATCGACCACTGTTAATCCAAATTAAGATAATTCATTTTGTGAAATATCGATACTTAGAACAACTAATCGATTGTCATCATTATACTATCTGCTTGTTCACATCAAAACAAATATATTAAAGTGTATGGTACCAAAAAGTATATCAAATGCCTGTAAACTCCTCACCACACACCCTCTCACACACACTCATTCACACTCACGATATTCAAAGAGAGGTCTGTCTTATACCAAGGCCTTAAGCCTATGTAAATTTTGCTCCCTTTTGTAGTTTATTTTACCTGATTTAGCTGTACTTGGTCTAATGAATAACAGGTACTAATTTTTCGTAATGTATAGCACCTATACTGTAATTATTTGGAAGAGCGCTGAATCTTGAAATACAGGTTAACCACCTAGCTCAGGTTCAGATGTTTTCTGTTTTTACTAGAGTTCAAATAATGCTTTACATGTATTAATTAAGCTCAAACATATTCTAGTGTAATACCTCGTTATTATAAATAAATAAATTATTATTAAAAAAAAAACATCACAAAATCTGTCATTCTTTTCTTTCTCTGTGCTAAAAGCCTTCGTCGTGGTCGGTCGTGTCATATGTTGTCATCTCAGTTTTAGCAGCGCGTAATACGTAATTTTCATTTCCATATTAATTTCATTTCACATCATTCAGTGTTCTAGAACAATCAATAAATCAGTGTTATCAAAGAACTATAGTAAGTGTTAACCTTCATCATCGTTAATCTTCATCAACCCCAATATATATGTCACCGTAAGATTGTCAAAACCGTTCTCGTCAGTTGGTCAACTATCGACAGATAGTAAACTTTAGCGTACTGCTTACTATATGACGCGTTAGTTGATAAACTAACCGTTAAAATTGTTATATAGTAAACTGGTTTAAACTTGAATTGAAAACTAAATACCAGGGCAAACACTGCGGTAGCTTAGGTGAAGACTAAAGGGGGCGAGCGCAGTGAGGCTCCCGAATAGTATTCGTGTTAGTTTTACATGTAAGAACAAAAGAAACGTAAGTTCTAAACCCAGTCGGCCTGGTTTACTATCTGTCGATAGTCGATCAACTAGCACGTTAGTTTAACTACTAGTTAGTTAGTTTAAGTACTAACGGTTTTGACTATCTCACGGTGACATGTATATTATAAAATTAGATAAATTTTCTCACGTACACTTGGGTGGTGGCCCTCTAAACGTCTAGATTCCGCCAGCGATGGGGCTGGGAGCTCAGGCCTGGCTGGCATTGAGTCCTTCCTGCTGCAGTCGTCATACGTGGCGTTGGAGCGGACAGAGCCACGCGCACCGCCCAGTTGGGAATTCAGCATTCGGGTGTCACGGGGCGGGTGATGTCTACCCCTCCCATTTCACTCATCATCAGTTAGTTTCCAATACCTATCATTTCATAGAACATTTTTGATTTCCCACGGGGATTAGCGAACAGACCACCATGGATGAATGTTGATTATTTCTTGTAAGAGGTAATATTTACTCCGTGGCTAACAATTTTCGGAACAGCCTTGTTATCCATGATAAACTCGTATTTTCACCCACTTCACACTCACAATCGCAGCACACAAATATATAAACAATATAACATTATCTAATCTAAGAAGAGAAAACTCGTTAATAAAAAATGGCGCCCGCTGCTGTTCAATTTGAATACGATAGCCAAATTAAAATGTCGAACGTTTTCTGACACTGTTGTTGTGGTCGGGTGGCTTCGTGATTAATTCAGGTATTTGCATCGTCCCGCCTCCGATCGAAAACAAACAAAATTAATAGCGCAAATTCCACTGCGCGCTCGATTGTATCTCATATCTTAATCACTATTTTGAACGCGCATTGGATTAGATACAGCATCATCTTATCAGTATAAGATGATGCTGTATATATTATATACTGGCTCCCCTCTCGTGAGGTGAAGGTTGGTAGTACGGACGCTCCTGTTATTTTAATTATAATACAGACACAATGTCGAATTTATCCGCGGAATTAGTGGAAATGTTAATCAGAAAGTGCCTAGAACCGATAGAACGTAAGTTGTGTGAGCTAGAAGGTGCTATCGCGCGTCTAGGAGAAGAAAAAGTAGGCATACGAAATGCTACAAAGCAGAATACTGCGGCCGCCATAACACCCCAAGCAACCCAACCGCCACCGAAGATTGCCGAACAAAAAAAGCTGATGACGAATGAGCCTTCACGAACTGAATTAATTTCCTCACGTGTTGTACTACATGGCCCAATCACAGCTCGTGAGCATCGTGCCAGCGCACGAGTCAAACCGCCTCAGCACCAACCCGCGACCGCTAAACCGGAGCCGTCGGCGAATGCAGCAGCGCAAGGAGTGAAGACGGCGGCTGCTGACATCGTTCGGAAGTCTCTTTCTACACATCCGATCACGATTGATATTGTTGATGACGTTATAAAAACGATAGAGACCCTAACTCCAATTAATGATAATATGACCCCAAGACAGATTCTTGCAGAAAAAGATAAATGGCAAGTAGTACAGAAACGCGGACGACGTCGTAACACTAGGTCCAATGTTATCTGCGGGACCGGCTGTGATGACCCGAATCTACAGACCGTAGAACGGACTAAAAAGATACATGCTTGTTTCTTACGTCTAGAAACCACAGCAGAGTCCATGCTAGCCTACTTAGAGAAGAAGCAGCCTTCAAGAAGCTACAAAGTGGAAAAGCTTGAGCTCAAACACCAGTACTACGCGTCATTTGCTATATCAATCCCTACTGAGGGTAAAGCCACCGATTTTGCCAGAAGTCGCGAAAAAGTGTTGCTGAATTTTTCGCGACCGTGACGTGAAAGTATCGAAATATTTATCGCCACCGTAGCGTAAAAGATGAAAAATGGTAGCGGAAAGTCTTAAGTTCAGACTACACCGAGCACAATGTTTGTTTTAATTTATCTCTGTATCTTTTGGACTTTTCAGCCGATGATAGAGGCATCTGTGAATAAAATATATTTATGAAATCAATATCACAAACATAATGTAATAAAAAGTAAGTTCAAAAACGAAAACCAGACTATCACGCTCTCAAAAGTATGAACCAAGAAAATAATCTCATCTGAAATTGTTTCGTATCCGATATTTATCGTGTGTTTATTGTTATTTTAATTGTATCTTTGTTTATTTTTGACTTTTTTCACATAATAAATAACTATAATTAAACAAGTTAACGTTATATAAAGAACATCAAACCTTTCTGGGATACCTACAGTTGAAATTCCCTTACGCTTTTTCGGTGTACATCTATGAAAACATATGTCCATCGATAGAAAATTCAATTACAAACAACAGATGTTCTTTGACTAAATTTCGTAAATATTTTTCTGAGAAAATTCAGTTTTGTAAGTAAAAAATTGACTAACTTACATATTCGAACTAAATTATCTCAGAAACGCTACTATTTGCGACATTTTGTCATAGAACATTTCTTGTTTTTAATTGAATTCTCTATCGATGGACATAATTATGATTCATAGGTGTACGTCTAAAAGTGAAATTTTAGAATATGCAACCCCAGTATCCCAGGCACCATACAAAAATGGTCGATGTTCTTTAATGTATTGAATACATATTTCTGCAAGGTGTAAATGAATTAACGCAAAATGAGAAAGTACTTTGTTTGGGACATTATTCTGTGCAACTTTCATAATGAAACCCGATTTGTTAAGAGCAACTTTATTTTTCACTTCTCTATACAATCTACTGGGAAGTGAAAAATAAAATTGCTCTGATCAAATCGGTTTTTTAATGAAAGTTGCTCAGAATGATGTCCCTAACAAAGCAGTTTCTCATTTTGGGTCAATTCATTAAAATATTATTCATAGTGGTGTTTAGACAGCCGTGTTCATGGTTCACTAGATATAGGCACACGACGATTTCCCGACTTTTTTACTGTAGATGCAGATAGTGAAAAATTATTTTGCAGAAATTGATACCAGTAAATACAAAATCTACTATAAAAGTTTCTAAGAAGATTCTATGTGTATCCCGGCCTTTACATGGTTTCGAAGAGGAGGTGACGAAAACAATCACGACACCGGTGTCGATGAAGTGTCGAAAAAGTAGCGAAAAAGTAACAGTATCGTTAATTTAAATAAAGATTATTCGCAAACGTGCTTTATTATGACATTGTAATCAATAGTAGTCAATAGCCTACGTTTTTGAAACTTAGAGCAATATAGATCTCAGTAAAATCCAACGCTTACCTTGGTAAATATCACTAAAACTGTCTCCCGACACGCTGACCATAACCTCTCACGATGACACAACAGAAAATTACTGACGCTACGTGACAGATGACATTCAGTTCTTTTTTTTAAATTAGCATTAGTGTTGCCAGTCGAATGAAACACAAATGACACATTTTATTCAAAAACTGGTCTTTACGAAAATGGTCGCGTTAAAGTAGTGTCGAAAAAGTTGCAAATCACGTACAAATACTTTAACACAGAAAAGGCTTAGTAAGAGTACTTGTATTCTTACACAATACGTAATGATAGACCCGCCAATAATATGGGAATGCCATAGACTTATTGTTCACATCTAAAATTACTAAAAGTTCACAAAAAATTCGGTCAAAGTCAACCTCTCCCGAAAATCGCTTGCTTTTTTACCCGAATTTCACCCGATTTTGAAGAAAACATTGGAATGACTTGGTTCCAGTACTGTATTTATTTTAATCAATCATTTGCCATTTAAGACTATAAACTGCTTTTTAGGACACACATATTTAAAAAACAATACAAGTTATATTTTCAGAGAAAATTAAATGAACATTTCCGAGTACGGAAAATGTGGCAGAATCGGTGGCTTTACCCAGCAAATTTGACTTCTTTATGAAACCAGACAACTGGCCGCCGAGGACCGAGGTTACGGAGTGGTTTCGTCCCAGCAGCAGGCGAGCGGCGCGCTCGTCCCCTGACTCCAGCTCCCCGCGGAGACCCGGCCGCAGACCCCGAGCCGGCGACAGTGCAGCCTGCGCCCGACCCCCCGCCGCCACCAACCCCACAAGTACATGCAACTAGTAAACAAAACACCATTACCATTGCCTTACAAAATATTCAGTCCTTAAATAATACAACAAGAATCTTAGAGGTGTTAACTCAAGATGAGTTAAAATGCAATATCATAGCCATAACTGAGCACTGGTTAAAAAACAATGAGTTGCAATGTATTAATATAGCTAACTTTACACTGATCTCAAGTTATTGTCGATCTAACTATGAACACGGTGGATCATGTTTATTTGTTAATAATAATACAAAAGCGATTGAACATGTAGACATATGTAAATTAGCCGTTGAACGTTACTGTGAGATATCAGCAATCGAGTTATTAGACTACAAATTACTTGTAGTTTGTTTTTATCGCACTAATCTAATCAAAGCATCTGACTTCGTAGCTGTATTGGATAATCTTCTCGCTAAAATTATCGAGACGGGTCTCGAGTGTATCATTTTAGGAGATGCGAACATTGACACGATGGTAAACAGTTCTGAACACAACGATCTTAGGGACACACTCGAATCACATGGCTTCAGGAGCTTGGTAGACTTCCCTACGCGCATAGCATTCACATCTGCGACATCGCTCGACCACGTTTACACCAACACTGGAGACCGGTTCACCGCAGTGTTGCCGTTCTACAAAATTTTATGTCGCTAGATACTCTGAAAAATTCCGCTAGATATGCGATAACTTCTTTTCTGAAAATCCGCTAGATGTCCCTAGATTTTATCTGTTATATAAAGCGCTGTTGCCTAAGTCTAATCTAGTTTTATGCTTTTGTAACGCATGCAAACACCTTTTATTACACTAAAATGAATAAATAAATAATAATCTAACAAAACTGTTAATATAATGAACAGGCAAAATAAATAAAACATGTTTATTAAAAAAATCCAGTTACCAATAAAACACCTAATCCTTAATCTTTAAACAGTTAAATATGTAGGTAAGCATTAATAACGTTACAAAAAAACTGGATAATTAGCTAGGTACTTATACCTAAAATTCAAAATCAAGGAAGAAGACATCTGGGTATTCAATTATAATGTCAGCGGAAGATGAAGCCTCTCCAAGGTCTCTGGTTGCTTTTGATCTTCGTTTAGCAACTTCGTCCGGAAGATCATATGTAGAGCAATTTTTGTTTTTAATTCTGAGTTAATTTCTGATTAGAAGAATATAATTTAGCGTTTTGTCAGAAACTGTATTGCGAAGTTTGTTTTTCACAATATTCATAGAGCTAAACACTCTTTCCACTTCTGCGTTTGTATGTGGCAATGATAATATAGCGATAGCGAAATCACGTAAATCCTGAAAGGTATTTATTCCTACTGCATTTTTATATGCAGCCACTTTAGCCCAAAAGCTAATAGGATTTCCATTTAGCGGACTCCAATAGACAAAGTGAATAGTTTGATATTGCTGCAAAATGTTGTCTATTTTTTCTTCTGTAATTCCCATTTCCTTTGCAAGATCTAATATTGATGTGTTTTTCGATTGTTTTAGTGCCTCTTCCTCGCTCAATGGAGCCATTTTTTCTAGGGCTTCATAGTTAGTCGGAAGCCGTTTTTGCATTTCTTCTCCTAATTTCACATTAAAATCTGAAAAAAGTCGCCTAGCCTACGGTTCAAAAGACGCTAAAAGTCGCTAAATATTTCTTTGTCGCCGAAACGAAATTTTTTCACGCTAAACAGTCACGAAATCCCCTAGATCTAGCGACAAAGTCGCCAGAACGGCAACACTGGTTCACCGCTGCGGCGCGACCCGTTTCCACAAACCTGAGCGACCACTTGTGCGTCCGCGCGGAGCTGGTGTGTGGGGCGCTGCCCCCTCGCCCTCCCGCCACCCGCCTCGTCAGAGACTACACAGCGGCTTCTCGTGCTCAATTTGCATTTCCTATAGATAGTGTGGATTGGGAGTATTTGTTCCGTAGCACGGCAACAATCGAGGAGCTTGCCCAGTCAGTATTAAATGTGTTAATAAATAAATCGAATATATGTTTTCCCCTTAAACGTAAGCCTAATGTCAACAAAGATAAATCATGGGTCACAAAAGAGACACTTAATCTAAAATCTTTGCTATTTGATCTCATTGCCATTAAACCCGTCTATCCGAATTATACTCGACTTGACCAGAAAATTTATGAATTAACGGAGAGTTTAAAAAATAAATTATACACACAGAGGCTGGATCACTTCTCCGCTTTAATCCGAAATAGTAACAACGTTATTAAAACAATGTGGCATGTAGTGAAAGTAGAAACTTGTAAAATTCGAAAAGCCAATGTTGATTATACCCAAGTAATCAAACATCCGACAGGCCAAATTTTCGAATGTAAAAAAGAAGTCGTAGATTACCTTAACCTGCAATTTATAAATACAGCCCGGTTGTGTGGAGCCCCGCAAGCCGACCTATGTGCGGCGCGCGCCTCGCTGCTGGCTGCGCGTGCGCCTTCTGACTGCTCGCTGCGTTTACGCCCGTTTACACCGGCTTAACTTTTTATTATTATTAAAAAAAGAGTAGCAAATAAGCCAACGAAAGATATTTATGACATCTCAATTAGCCTCATTAACAGCATCGCAGATTACATATGTAACCCACTTTCTGTTATGTTCAATGGATGCATTAAACTTGGAACATATCCAAAATGCATGAAACAAGTGAAAGTGAGTCCATTGTATAAGGGCAAAGGTAAAAAAGAAGAAGAAGGCCATAGCAAAGATCCTAGAGAATGGCCTCAGCTCTCGTCTCACCGACTATCTTGCGAACACCTCTGCTCTCACGGACCGGCAGTATGCTTACCGTAAAGGGCGCTCCACCACTCAGCTAGCAAGAGAGGTAGTACGGAAAGTGCTGGATGCTCGTGAGCGTCACCAGGCCGTCGCCGTGATCTTCTGTGATCTTTCGAAAGCATTCGATGTTGCAGATCACAATGTCCTGCACATAAGCTCCAGCACTACGGGCTTGCCTTGGCGTTGATCACGAGTTTCATGCGCGAAAGAACGCAGTTTGTAGTCGGAGCAGCGGGGACTGTAAAGTCGGACGGTCTCTCGACAGATATGGGAGTACCACAGGGATCGTCACTGTCTAACATCGTGTTTCCCTGCTTCTTAATGACTTGCCCAGCGCGGTTGTCGGTGGTGAAATATTTTTATTTGCCGATGATGTAGCCGCGGTAGTGACTGCACCGACAATAGCAATGCTGGAAATAGAACTTAACTTAGTGGCCAGCCGGATGTGCCGCTGGTTTCGCCAAAATGGGTTATTATTGAATACGACCAAAACACAATTGATTAAATTTGATCTTTCCGGGCATCAAAAACCTAACTTGGCTGTCGAAGTGGACGGCGTTCAAATTGAACAAGTCCACAATGCACCATTTCTGGGTTTTCAGGTAGATCAAGCGGTAACGTGGGACGAACACATAATATAATATAATAATAATATAATAATTTGTTTATTTCAGGCAATAAAAAACCCATAAAAATACAATAATAGTAAAAGTAAGTAAGACTTAAAATAATGTACTTGAACAATAGAATATTACTTTCTGTTGCTTTCCTGGTGCACGCGGAGCCAGTGTTTAATGATCCCACTCTCGTATGGGTTTTCGTTAAGAACATTAATGAGCTCGTTACTGGCAGTTCTCACTCTTTCCCAGAACGAGGCTATCCGTGACCTGATGACAGCGAAGTAGTCAGGGACCCTGGCGCCGGCGAACATGCCCGATGCACTGCAGTGACGTGGCAGTTGCAGCAGTATACGGAAGGCGTTGTTATATTGTACTCTGAGGATGTTATATGACCGTCTGGAGTAGCTAGTCCAGAGTTGGCAGGTGTAAAAGCAGAGGCAATAGGCCCTAAATAAAGTAATTTTAACATCCTCAGAGCACTTCCCGAAGCGACGTGCGAGCATGTTTGCCCGCACACCCATGGCCCTGCGCTCTCTTTCAATATCGGCGTCATCACACAGGTTCTCGTCTAGGATATGACCAAGGTACCTGAATTGCCGCACAACCCGAACCGGTGAGCCGTACAAATATACTGGAGGCACCGTCTCCGGACCCTTCCCTGCTTTGAAAACTAACATTTCTGTTTTGAGGATGTTATATTTCATACCATTTTGCCTAGCAAAATCTTCACATATGGTGAGTAGTTTTCTTAATCCCTTGATCGAGGGGCAGAGGAGCACCATATCGTCAGCGTAACTTAGGTTATTGAAGCATACATCGTTGAACGAGCATCCGACCCCTGCACTCCTGAGCTCCTCGATCAAGCCATTAACATATAGGTTAAAGAGGTCCGGAGAGGTCAGCCCACCTTGACGAACACCACAATCTAGTCTATATTTACTAGATTCTGTGTCGCCCCATCTTACATTGTTTGTTTGGTTCTCGTACCAGAATTTCAACAAGTCCACGATACTCTACGGTACCTTAGCTTTTGACATCTTGTTCCAGAGTATATTATAGTTTACTAGATCAAAAGCTTTACTGAGGTCTAAGAAACACGCGTATATCGACGTGTTTCTGTTCTTGTAGTAGTTAACGGTGTTTTTTAGACAAAGTATCGCAGAGTCCGTTGAGACACCGGGACGAAACCCAAACTGCGCATCACTAAGTCTGACATTTCTCATCAGTTCGGGCTGCAAAAGCCTTTCAAGCACCTTGCCCGTTATTGTCCCAAGAGATATGGGTCTGTAATTAGACAAGCTCGACAGATCGCCAGTCCTATTTTTAACAATAGGGACTACTATAGCTTTCATGAGACCTTCTGGTAAATAGCTATGTTCTATACATATATTAAATCAAGTTGATAGGACTGTAAAAACTGCATTTCCGGCGTAAAGTAGGTGCTCCACACTGAGACCGTCATGACCGGGTGACTTGCCCCGGGTCATCTTCATGATGGCGGTAAAAACATCCTTAGGCGCGATATTTATTTGACGAGGGGGAATCTTGTTAGTCTCAGGACTGGCCACGGTCTCAGTGTCGATCACACCCCCAACGACCTGAAGCGGCTTGACTCTGAAGTGGTTCATGAACGAATCAGCTATTTCCTTTGGGTCATGTGCACCGTTGACACTGACTGGCAAGCTTTGCTTGTGATTAAACTTCTTTGTTGCCTTCCAGAACTTAACAAAGTTCTTACTTCTTTGGTGTAGTGCCAGAATATTCATTTTGATCTTATCTTGATTATTCTGGCACCACTTCAACTTGTTTTTAAACAGCTTGCGACTATTAACCATGTTATTGTAAATATCTCCCACGGTTGGCTTGCCCCAAAGTTGCCAGTATTGAAAATACAGTCTAGCTCGTCCATGAAGGTCTTTGACATGGTGATTCCAACCGGCGATCTGTCGTTTCTTGTGCTTGCGTGCACAAAAAGAGCTACAGTTAGAACTATGACTAGATATCGAAGCTTTTTGCAACACTTTAATAGTACTAGAGTATAAATTATCTATATTATTAGTTATATGTTTATTGTTCTCTTTAATATCACAGTTTAATAGCTGACTAGGATCTGGTAAAAGTGATAGCTGTTTATTGCATATTTTGTTGTATAGCTCTATTTGGTCAGTATCACGTTGGCCCCATTTTATTTTGAGATTATCATTATCATTTAAGTTTGTAAATGTTTTATCCACAACATATTGCAAATCACATTCAATATACAAAGGAAAATGATCCGACCATAATACATCGTAGTCAATTCTCACTCTTAAGATTGTATCACGCGCTGCATCGGTCGTCAGACAGTGGTCGAGCCATCTACAAGTTCCGTGTGCTTCACCGACATATGTGTAAGTCCCGGAGTCTGTACCCAGAATGTTGATGTCCGCACAGGACCACAATTGGTCCTCACAAAAAGACAACATCTCCTTTCTAAACAAAGAATTAGGATGCGCGTTGTAGTCACCCAACATGTAGACCGCCTGTACATCACTTTCTTCAATGGCTGCTCATGTTGGCCAGTATATCAGTAAACTCCGACAGGTTGTCTACGTCATCGCAGGGCATGTACACAGAAAACACTATAAGTTGACGACCCCCGAACTCAATTCGAATAGCCGCCAACCGGTCACTGGCACAGTCCACTATCGACACATCTTTGAAAACTGATTTTCGCCACATTATTGCCAATCCACCATAAGGACGCCCACGCAGTATCCCCGCCCAGCTATCCACCGAAGATTTCGAGAAGGCGCCGAACTCGTCGTCAATTTCGTGTATGAAATTGAGGTCATGCTGAAGCAGCCACGTCTCCTGAAGAACAACGATGTCAGCTGATCTGCATATATGTCGTATGTGTTCTATGGCAGGTTTAATGGATTTACAATTAAACGAGGCCATAGTAACATTTCTCATGTCAGAATGCGGGGTGTTATTATTCTTGTTGGATGTACTAATCATGTTGTTTTGCGATGGTGTTATCCCGTGACGTCATTGTCAACTTCTTTCGCTCCCAGAAGCGACGGTATACAATACGTACTGGCCAGAAATTGTTCTCCAAGAAAATCTTTACTTTAGAACTCGGTACAACAACTTTAAAAGAGTTGAAATTAGTTTCACGGTTTTGTTTCAGTAGCTCAACACTAATACATGATTCGCCACGCTCCTCTATATGAGCCTTAATATTTTCTATCGTAATATGTTTCTTCAAGCGAGATACATAAATCGCACCGTAGCTTTCTGCCGCCTCAATACAGCTACTATTAGATTCTAGGGTGCCGTGCATATTCCTGGACTTAGTAGTCTTTGTAGTAGCTATCTTTCTAGGTTGCTTCTTTCGTTTTTGTACCACAGTGAATTCTGCCTCGTCGATGATGCTTCTAACGTCACTATTAAAGTCTTCGCTTTCGCGTCTAGTCATTAGTGGAGGTTTAGTAAGGATCATATCCCTATAGGTAGGGTTTGGTCTCAGTTTAGGGCTAGAAGCAAGTCTTACCTTGTTAATTGTTTGCGTAATCACTCGCCGGTCGTCAGCTGAGCTCGCCTCCGCCGGCGACAAACCGTTTCTCCTCCGGCCGGACTTAGCGGGGCTCGCCTGGTTGCTATGCGCGCCACCGCCGCTGAGCGGCTGAACCGAGTCCACTGCATGGGTACGCTGTGTCCGTATCTCGATTAATTGGTCAAGAACTTTTTTTTCGAAGCCTTGAAACTCCGATTTAGAGCTGCTGTCACTGCGCAGTTGTTGAATCTCCGTTTTGAGTGTTGTGATGTCCTTTAGTAGCCGAGACACGTCAACGTGGTCGAAAGTAACCGGCGGCAGTCGGCTTAGGTCCCTCGCCACAAAAACGGGGTGGGAGTCGGGTTCAGTTTCTTTGAATAGCTTCATAGCATCTTTAATGATCTCTTTTCTCTTATCTTCTCCTTTTCTTGTCACAAGTCTCGAGTTTGAACTCGATCCGTCAGTCACCGCCTTGAACAACACTGATTTCCCAGCTTCGACTTCATCGTCACTAAAGTTAGAATTGCAGATTTGCACAAAACTGAGCTCGTCAAGCACATCAATTTTGTTCTGGACAAATGTCAAGAACTCGTTTACAATAATGTTTGTATTCTCCGTCATATTTAACTTTAACAGGATATCATAACGTTCTACGCACGCGCGGCGCTCGCGCAGCTAAGCACGCACAATCGACAACCTGATCTCATCGCGTCTCAGCGCGGACTGAGACATAGACAAACTGTGTAGCAAACTAGCCAGCGCTTGCTTCGCGCTAAGTCGGCTGTCATCTACGTTCCCAGCAGAGTCAATGCGCGCGTGCTACTACGTGACGGTGCACTCGCTGCTGCAGTACGGCGTGGAGCTGTGGGGGCGCGCGGCGCAGTGGCACCGCGTGTTCGTGTTACAGAAACGCGCCGTGCGTCTGCTGGCGAGAGTACCCACTGACGAATCTGCGAGACCGCACTTCAAACATCTACGAATTCCCACACTACCTAGCCTTCTGATTTTCCAAGTGGCCATTTATGTGCGTGAGAATATAGACCAATACAAACGACTTGGAGAATGGCATAAATATGAGACACGCAACTCCAACAAGCTGGCTACAATTAAGCACAAGCTTGCTAAAACAAGCAACACGATCCATGTTATGGGTCCGGTAGTCTACAACAAGTTACCTGAAGCTATCACTGGTGCACCGAGTGTGCCCATCTTTAAACTGAGGTTGAAAGGATGGCTTACCGAGAAGACCCTCTACAGCTACGATGAATTTCTAAAACTAAATGACTAATTATCAGAACGATGACACCGTTACTATAATGAGTATGTGTTTGACATACCTATATTCATAAATGTGACATTATTTAAAGCGTAATTTATTAATTTAATTTAATATATTTTTATTATAATTTAATATATTTCCAATGACATGGTAATTTACAATTTATTCAATTTAAATTAATCAATTTTATGACATAATAATTAAGATATTGTAATAATTTAATGAATCCTGTGTAATACTACACTATGAGTTCATGTATAATTTATTTTCCCTTGCACGACTTATAATGAATATTATTAATAAATGATGTCTATGTCTATGTCTATGTCTATTTCATAGACCTTGCGTTAAGTCCCGTCCTTATGGGAAACGGAATTTACGGGCCCGGTCATTGGATTGAAAAATTACTTTAGTACCCATTCAATTCGGCAGTGACTGTTGATCGAGTGGAAAATATAAAATCAGCATTAATTTTTGAATTACCAATTACCTATAATGCTAATGATCCTAACTATTTATATGATATATTTTAGACTAAATGTAGCAACTTATTTGATTCAATATTTACATATATAATGCAACATTTAGTGAGTCAGCAACAGCAATATAAAGGGCTTGTGTTTAAACGATTACCAAAAACGCACCTATTTTACTACCAATAAATTCGAAATGTCTGCCAGAATGGATAAATGTCCACCAAATTGTGTTTGGATAAATGATCACCAAAGTTCTTTTTATGTTTTGTGTAGTTAAATTTATGTTTTAAGTATTTTTTGTTGTTCTTACATGTTCAACCTAACACGATAAAGGGGGCTTCGCTTCGCTCACCCCCTTTACCCTTCACCGCAGTATTTTGCCCTGATATTTTTGCAACTTTTGGTGTTCATTTATCCATTTTGGGTAGGAAAAAAATATTTTGGTAACGTTATATTTGTTGCCAATATAAAGTAGGATAATTGTATGATCTTTACAGTGAAAATCAATTCAGGTCTTACCATAAAAATATACTCCTGTTCAACAGTTGTATAAATACAAAAATGTATAGGATAAACGTTTGTTTTGAGGTTACACATGTTTAATATTTTTTTTAGTAACACAGTACAACTTTAGTAAAGAGTTTAAAGAAAAAAGAAAAAGTAAAAAAAGATTCCAAAGCTATGAAAGTTTGTTCAGTCGCTAAATCTCAACACTTGAGAAAAAAAGTAAACAATAATTAAAGCTACTTGGAAAATAATTAAAAGTGAGACCTGGAAAGCAAATACCAGCCACCATAATGAATTTAATTTAAAAATTGGAAATCAAAATATCACAAAAAATATTGATTTATTTATTTATTATACAAATACAGAAAATAATTAATATAAATACGAAATGTCAGTTACGAAACAAACCGATAAGAAAGTTGGTAGGAGGAAAAGTAACCTTATACATTTGATAATTATGGAATAAAATAATGACTAATAATTACAATAACATAACATTAAATTCAATTAAGTTGGCATTAAATTTAAATTAATTGATATTTAAGTGTGCGAGTGTGTTTGTGTGTGTGTATTTGCGTGATAAATAAATAGTTCCCCGGATATCAATGTTGATCGTTGTGTATAATCTAACCGATTTCTGTACAAATCCTGGATATAAATTGAGGACGGCTTAGGTAAAAGGCATCGACTTCCGCAAAGTATTTCTCATATATGTATATGCTCCTATTCAGTGCCGAATGCAAAGCATAATTGGTGCGTGTGTGCGCGTGTCCAAGCACCGCCGGGACGTGCCGGCGCGAGCGCGCAGGTGCGACCCTCACTCAGCAGCACCGAGCTTACCAGCGAAGAGCTGTCCAGCCTGTCGTTGATCACATCGTCTAGCAGTTTCTGATCCGCCAGCATTCTCCTGCCCTCCAGTGACATCAAGGAGTGTTGTGTTAGGCCGTCCCTGTACCCCGCGTGTGAACCAAACAATGATGTTGCCACAGCTTTTGAATCAAACATATTTCAAACCGCTGAACATAAAATTACATAATATTCTCTATTATTTTGATGTTGTTTGTGGGTGTCACTATCTCCGAACAAGTATCAGGGTGTTAAATTTTATCGTAATCACATCACAAGATCATTCACTTCGTGAAGCAAGAGAGTAGATGAGGGCTGACAGAACTTCCTATTGTTGGTGGGCTGAATACGTAATATATGTCCCTCTCTTCTTACACATCACGTATAGCATAAACGAACTTGAAATAGACTTATGTTCCTGAATTGCTGTTTACTATCAAGCTTTGGTTATTGCTCTGAGTTTGAATTGATTTTTATTAAATTTTATCCACATTCGTTATAAACCCTATTTACTGCGTCCAAAAACCTCACGTTACGACCAGCATAATGGTATATTACTTGGTTACTAATTTCTTATCTGAATATTGATACATTGTGACCGTAATGTATCAATATTTCGACATATTATGACATTTAAATTTCGAACGCCGACGCCGGCCTGCTTGCCGACTACAGGACAAGCTAAATAAATGCAGAGCAATGATCAATGCCACAAGTCCGGTCGAACATGCGTTAACTTTCTCTGTGCGGTTTCTTAACACATCAAAGAGAGCTTATGATATGCGTGCAGATAAAATAGTGCATGTAACTACAAAATTAGGCATTAAAACTCGCCTTCGGCTCGTTTCATAAACCCACTCTCGAGTTTTAATGCCCTCCATTATGTATCAGTCTCATAAACTACTATTCCAAAGTAGCTGTGAGTAATAATTCGCATGATTTCTGCAATAATCGAAGCCTGCTCTTAAGACTGACATGATCTAAGAAGTGTTCATTGTTTGGGCTGTTTATTTGACACAAAAAACTTACTCTCAATGAAAATATTGATTATTATTTACCGGTACTAGCCAGATTGTACACTCTGTCAGAGTGAAGTGATTAAGGTCAATATCAATTTCTGTTTCGTAGGTACCGTTCCAGTTTTTATTGAACTTGGTATGGTTAACCCACCATTAATCGTTATTCAAAAGTAAACGTTAAATGTGTCCTGTTTCTCTTCCCACAGATGAGCCTGCTGCAGAAGTCAAACAAACATCAAGAAGAGATAACATTACTTGTAACCGCTGTCATAGAGAGTTCACTTCGAAGCAGCAACTTATCAGACACATTGCTGGTAACATCTACAAACTTTATCAAAAAGGAGACAAACCGCATCAATACAGTCAGTGTTCAACGGTGTTTGCTCATAAACGTTGTTTAGCTCGGCACACAAGAACACATAGTGGAGAGAGACCTTATCAATGCAGTCAGTGCTCATCGGCGTTTCTTATAAAAAAACATTTAGTTCAGCACATGAGAATACAGACAGGAGAGAAACCTTATCAGTGCAGTCACTGTGCAAAGGCATTTGCTCTTAAGCAACATTTAGTTCAACACATGAAAACACATACACGAGAGAATCATAAAAGAGAGAAACCTTTTCAATGCAGTCAGTGTTCAAAGGCATATACTCGAAAACAACATTTAGTTGATCACATGATAACACATATTAAAGAGAAAACTTATGAATGCAGTCAGTGTTCAAAGACGTATGGTGGAAAAAAATGTTTAGCTCGGCACATAAGGACACATAGTAGAGAGAGACCTTATCAGTGTAATGAGTGTTCAAAGGCGTTTGCTCAAAAATATTTTTAGCTCAACACATTAGAACACATAGTGGAGAGAGACCTTATCAGTGCAGTCAGTGTTCAAAGGCGTATATTCGAAAACAACATTTAGTTGATCACATGAGGACACATAATAAAGAGAAACCTTATCATTGCAATCAGTGTTCAAAAGGGTTTAGTCGAAAACATTGTTTAGTTGATCATATAAAAACACATGCTGGAGAAAAGCCTTATCAGTGCAGTCAGTGTTCAAAGACATATACTCGAAAATATGATTTATTCGATCACATGATAACACATACAGATAAACCCTATCAGTGCAGCCATTGTTCAAAGGTGTATTCTACAAGATCTAATTTAAAAAGGCACAAGAAAACATATCACTAGACTGAAACCCACATACCATATTCAAAAACAACATTGATTGCACAGAAACCTTTTCAGTGCAATCAGTGTTCAAAAGAGTTTAGTCGAAAACAACATTTAGTTGAATATTCATGCTGGAGAAAAGTCTTTTATCAGTGCCTATTTTTAGGCGTATTCTACTAGATCTAGTTTAAAAAGGCACATGAAAAATATCACTAGAGTGAAACCCACACACAATTAGATCTCTAGTTAGATGCCGCAAATGTACCTAATTCGCGTGTAAACAAACACGTAGGACGATTAGTCATGCTCTCAGTCGCTACAGTCGCTCTTATGACTCACAGATAAGAGTGTATTTGCTGTGACTGTTCTAATTGACAGACGCTTTATATATGAAAGAATTGACCATGCAATTTTCCGATGTATATATTTTTTAAATTTAAAAAATATAGACTTTATTTTAAGAACCTAATTTAAATATTTTTGGGTTTTATTCTTATTTAAATATTTTATTCATTGCGTCTATTTAAAAATAAAGCTAAAATTAAACCCTCCAAAAGTAAACCTGACGTCACCAAGACACGTAAGGGGATAAATATCTTTACTCAAACAAAGCAAGTAATGTGCTAATTATTTTGACGACATTCTTTGAGTTAAGTCGACATAGCGGCGCTACTTGGAGGAGCCAGAAAAGGTGCCGGCAATTTCCTGTGAAAATCCATGATTGTCGAGCTTTGTTTAAAAATAGTAAAAAAAAGGTAGTGCAAAAAGGCTTTATTCAGAATTTGGTTATGAGGGATAAAAAAAAGAGCGGGAGATCTTCTTGCCACTCTCAATTTTCTTTTCAATATTTTGTTGTGTGCCAAAACAATTGTAGTCTTAAGTTTTAGTAACTGTACATTTACAAATTGTCATTTTTATTAAATAAATGATTACTAGGTATGATAAGCTGGTTTTATTGAATTACTCGCATTATTTGAGTAAAGAACTATACAAGCCTTGGTCCGCAATGACTGCGCTGCTGGCCACACTATGAAGGCCTCGAGCTTAGCTTAGCTACACTCTCGGCCTATAGGCTTGGTCACCATTGCAGCCTTTGATGTGAGCGCTATAAAAGACTCGACCTTCGGTCTCGGCTTTTATTTCAGCTTGTCCATCAAAGGCTGCAATTCTGATCGCGCTGTGTAGGCGTTGAGCTGCGCTGTGCTGCGCTTTCGGCCACCAACAGTGCGACTAACAAAGCAGTCATTACAGACCGCGACAGTAATGTACTATTGCCTACCACAAAAAAAGTGGCAGTCGAGTCAACCAAAGAGTGCCAATTATATGAGTGAAGTCAACTGTCAAACAAACATCATGTCACTAACGTCAGTCCTAACCTGACAAATGAATTATTATATATAGAGTTAGATATAGATAGAGTAGAAATGCACTAAATTTCTAAGAATATGTACGGTTTTATTTATTCAATACATATACTAGGAATATTATAATAGCTGAATCAGATATTGATACTACCAGAAGTACCACGGGTAAATATATAGATGATGAGGTGGGGCGCCCGCTGAACATGGGTTGATAATCATTCCTCTTTGAGACTATTTCACCAAATTCCCACTGTTTGAGCATCGGTTACTGTTGTTATCGGTTACCATAATGTGTAATTTTTCTACATATTATGACATTCAAATTTCGAACGCCGACGCTCGCCTGCGTGCCGCCCCTAGTTTGTCTGTGAAGTTGGTACTACAGAACACGCTAAACAACTGCAGAGCCACAATGCCGGTCAAACATACGGTTCCTGAACACATCAAAGAGAGCTTATGATATGTGTGTAGATAAACTAGTGTATGTAACTGTACATAATTAGGCATTAAAACTCTCGAGTGATATTATTATGAAACTCGCCTCTCTCGAGTATTAATACTCGAGAGAGGCGAGCCCTCCATTATGTAGCAGTCACATAAACTACTATTGCACGAAATTTTTACAATAATATACTAAATTGCATACTTATTACCACAACAAAGAAATTAAGTTCTAAAATATGCTTAATTCTCAAACCGCCGCGGTTGTTTTGAGGCATCGCGATTTTGAACCTTATGCCATAGTATTAAATGACTTGCGTCGTTGAGAGGAAGAGCATATTGTAGTTTAAATATCAAACGCGATATACATAATCAAGAAAACTTTAATCGTTTATCACGGCTGTATGCAATTTTGCAGTAGATACAAATTCCCACCTGCAGAAGCTGGACAATCATAACAGTTTGACTCCAGGATCTCAGCATCAGTATCTTACTTACATGAGGGCTTTGGCTCCTCTGACTTCAACAATGTTGTGGTTGCTGGAATTCGACATGAACTTCGACATGATCATAATTATGGTAACTTGAGGCAAATTTCACGAGTCTGCTTTTTCAAAAATTGCCGTTCGTGTCGTAACGAATAAAGCATGCCTTTGTAGATGTCCTTTCTGTTTTATTGTATCTTATCTCGTTTTATTGGCAATAAATATATACGAAATACGAATCAAACAATACGATAAAATATCAAAACAAAACGCTGAATATAACAATATATCCTTAAGTCAGCAACCCCAATTGACACAGTTGCTTGGGTTTACTTTCTTGACAGGAACGGAAATCTCAAAACCATTTTGACACATATGTTTTCTGTACAGTTTCTATTTATCAGATTAATAAATAAGGTTATATATTTTAATAAAACACAATGATCATTTGACCTATCTATGACGTCATCCTAAGATGTATGAAAATATACCCTGGTCTGCCCGCCTTACCTATGAAAAAAAAAATGTGAAACGTCAATCTTTTCCCTGTAAAGTCTGTGATCTATGAGTGACCTCTCATGATTGCAGGTCATATTTCGCGTCTTGTTTTGATATTTTATCGTTTCGTTTTTATTCGTTACAACAAGAACGGCAAATTTAAAAAAAACAGACTCGCGAAATTTACCTCAAGTTACCAAAATTATGGTCGTGTCAAAGTTTATGTCGAATTCCAGCAAGCCCAACATTGCTGAAATCCGAAGAGCCAAAGCCCTCATGTCAGTAAGATACTGATGCTGAGGTCCTGGACACAAACTGTTCTGACTGTCTAGCTTCTGCAGGTGGGAATTTTAAGAAGATTTTTGCAAAATTGCATATGTATTGCCGTGACAAACGAATGAAGTTTTCATGATAATGTATAACTAGTTTGATATTTAAACAACAATATGTTCTTCCTCTCAACGACCCAAGGCATCATATCATAACTTGCTTAAATAACGTTTTTTGTGACTGCATTCACAAGTAAAAATGTAATTAACTGCTAACTCAAACTCAAACTCAAAAGTACTTTATTACTGTAGATATTTACATATACTTAGCTAGCAAACGTCATTTTTTGCCCCTTCTCTACATTGGACCACTGTGGGAGAAGAAGGGCGTAGAAACTCCCACAGATTGATTTTTAGATCTCTTTTAAAAATAGGTTGTGCTTAACTAATACAATTATGATTTATTTTTATTTAATAAGCTGGAATAAATAATTACAAAATTATTAACAGCAAGGTCTGTGTTGAGCCAGATTAACCCCATCCGATCACAGCGGACAAACAGTTTAATTCCCGATTGCTAGTAAAAATAAGACTGATCCGTCATTATATAGGCATATTACATCCTATAGACTAGAGATGTATATGAAACACTAAGATATAAATTCGCCAGTACCGGATTTTGATGAACAGAACCCGAACAAAATCTTTTTTGACTTCAACATTATTCAAACAGAATGCATTAAAGTTTTTAAATTAAAGAAAGTCAGTGCCAACAACGGTAAATTTAAATTTAATGACTGGGCAACATTCGGAATGCGTAAAAGTAGAGCTATCTTGTATGACCGTTATGAACAAAAAACCTATAACTTTGTTAGAAAATTTCATGACTATGTTAAAAAATATTTCAAAACTTTGAAGTTGGATTGTAGAACTGCAAAAACTTTACACATTAATATAAACATACAAAATTCAAATAACAGAATGAAAACAGTTTGGTAAATCATAAACCGTATAATTGGCAAAGTCATATTTCTGCTTAAAGATAGATAGATAGATAGATAGATAAATTAATTTATTCATTGCAACATGGTACACACACAAATACATAATTTTAACTCAAATTTTAAGAAGAAAAATCTGCAAATTAAAACAAAACACAGCAGTTAAATAAAACAAACAATAAATAATAAAATTATACAAGCAAAACATTAAGGTACGGTAAGGATAACTATGTGGTATTGTGACTGTACCGCGACAATGAAATGGCCCTGACTCAGCAATGTCACAGACGAATCTGTGACGCTGATATTCTGCCAGAGCCAGTACGGACGAGACAACGGTTTGCTCAAGTACACATTTAACAACGTAAAATATGATGATTTTAATAAAATTGTTGAATAAAATAAATTGTATTCTAGAAGATTGTATTAAAATTATAGCATTAAAATTATATCATTAAAATGTATAGTAATAAAAAAAATAAAATAAAAAAATATATATAGCAATATGTAATAAAATTGATGTCAGGGTTACAAGTAAGATTAAATTGAAAATGTCATTAGGATTATAAAATAATAATAATCAGAAGGGAATTAATCATAGTAATAATATAATTGGAAACAATATAAATATCACAGGTAACAGGTAGATTAGCTTCGTGCCGTTCCCTAAGTTTTCTGCTGTAGTATCAAATACTTTCTATAGGGGTGGTGGGATGTTATTCCAGCACTTGGTGGCACGGTACTTAAAACTGCCACGGAAAGTTGCACCCTTGTGTCGAGGCATTGAGAGAAAAGGAGCAACTCTCTGGGACATACGCCAGGTAAGTTTGTCACAAAGATAAGAAGGTGTCCTCTTCAATATATCCTCAAACAACAGCGTTGAAAAATACAAATCCTGTCTAGCTTTCATCCTTAAAATATTTGCCCTGTTTAAAAATGGAGTAACGTGCGTTTTGGGGGGATTTTGTACTCTTTGTATGAGTACAAAATCCCCCCTACAGGCATTTTGTACTCTTTGTATGAGTTTTAGTGTTTTCTCAAATAGACACGCTCCATACACTGTAATACAATAGTTAAGCTCGGATAGCACTAAGGCTTCACTTAACTGTATTCGCAGGTCAACGCTAAGAAGGTAACGGATTCTATACAAAACTTTAAGCCTATAGAAGCAATTCCTTACAACCTCAAGGACATGTCCCTCAAAACGAAGTTTGTTATCCATAAGAAGACCCAGGTTTCGTGCTTCCCGGACCCGTGTAATGGCGACCCCATTTACCAGGACCTTCGGATCATGCATAGCTATTGCCTGTATTTGATTTTTTGAGCCCAATATCATACACTTCGATTTATTTGGGTTAAGGACTAGAGTGTTAGAAGACGCCCATTGCGATATACGGCCCAGATCATCATTCAGAGCCTCCACTCCCATACGATAGATAGGTGATGATGATAAATCCAACGCTGAGGTAGCTCGAGCTTTTGAAACATTCTTCACCAATGTACCCTTACTCACAACAGAGCGTCTAAATTCATCTCCATATGAAGCAGAGACTTTGTGAAACAACAGCACTAGCATCAGTAATGTAATTTTTTTTCATCATGTATATCACCATCAAAACGTATTACTTAACTGAAAAAATACTGAAGATCTGTGGGGTACATCAGTCAAAGTCATTGGGTCAATAATACTACTTATAACCCGATACCTTGCTTATATATTTAATAAATGTGTTGACGATGGAGCTTTCCCAGACCTCATGAAACTGTAGCTCAAGCAGGAAAAACTCTCCTGACGCTAACGAGACCTCGCATCGAAATCGTAACCAGAGTCTCATCGGCAGCAGGAACCATTGTCTATCGACTAACGTCATTGCGATACCCAGAAAACGTTCTACGTAATACTGCGCCTCTAGCATGGACAAGCTGAACGAACAACACAGTATATTGAATGAATGAAACGTTCCAAATCTTACGTTATCCATAAATCGATTTTAAATTTAGGTTTTATTGCAATGTGTAGCGGAAATATTATCCCAATTTGTAATATTGTTACAATCTTTAAAGACTTTGAAATAATAAAGTATAATTAATCATAAACTCAACGAATATTATAAAAATAATATTGGTTTTCGAGAAAGTATTTTGGTTTTTGATTGTGACATGACTCGTAGAATGGCATTTCGATGCTAGCGAAAACATGAAAATTTTATTGTTTTTATGTGAATTTCTCTTTTGCTGTGAATTATTTAGGGACGAGGCAGCTTCAATTTTTCAAAATAAAATATTTGTTGTTCGTTCAGCTTGTCCATGCTAGAGGCACAGTATTACGTAGAACGTTTTCTGGGTATCGCAATGACGTAAGTCGATAGACAGTGGTTCCTGCTGCCGCCGATGAGACTCTGGTTACGTTTTCGATGCGAGGTATCGTTAGCGTCTGGAGAGTTTTTCCTGCTTAAGCTACAGAACCCCAAAGGCGAGTCGCGGCGCTCGCTATTTTATCTGTTAATGCACCCGCGTGGCGGTTGCTCGACTCTTGAATACGGTTTGCACACCTTTTTCTATTCGCACCCGACTGGCGAGTCTTATTAAGGACATTCGCCAACTTTCGCAGTATGATGTTTCAATAAATTGATGGTGGCCAAAGTGTTAAAGGCGCTAAGACAACCAATGAATAAATCTGCACAAGTCAAATAGTGGAAGGCAACCCTACTCTTTGCAAAGTGTTTCGGAAGTAATTATTGCGTGGGTTCCCGAATACGAAGGGATCCCAGGAAATGAAAAAGCAGAAGAGCTGGCAAGATTTGGTGCAGACCAGAGATTTATTGGTCCAGAAACCAGCCAGACTGCCTATATCAGCAACTCAAGAACAAGGAGATTTGGGGAGAGAAGTCGGCTGAATCAATAGTAACCGGTGCTCAAACACTGGGGATTGGGTGAAATATTCACAATAGAGCACCGATCACCCACCCGTCGTCGGGTTAGTCCACTTAGTTATACTACTAGTTATACGATATAACAAAATGAACAAAAAAAAATCCTAATAGTTATACTGAGCAGTATAACTAAACGGATTTCATTATATTGGATCGGGTACGTCCATTTAGTTATATTCGTAAATAAACTCTATTAATTTTTTTGGATGTTTTACGTTTTCACACATTTTTTTTCAATTTAAAATAATAACACCATGTGAATCAATTGATACAGATATATATATCAATATAAGACTAATTAGGAGTAAAAGGTTAGTATATTACTATCGTAATGTTTCTAGAAATGTGGCTATTGAGATATCGCCGTTAATTAATTGCATCTGTGCGTCCATAATCATGGCGTCATTGATGATACTGCTTTCTTGTCGATTTTCCTTAATCTCTGTAATGTTGATAATAGAATCTTCTCCATCTTCAGCCATTGCTTTGAAAAATTGCATAATACTAACATTTTTCCTGGTTTTGCATGATTGGTTAAGATTCATGTGCCATGCCTCCACTTGGTTGGTACTGCGATGCCTCTCTCCGAATACGTACCATGAGTTTATGAACCCATCGTTCTTGAGCCAGTAAGACTCGAAGTAATTCACAAAGGTAGTTAGATTCTTTTTTTTCATTAGATCTTGTATTTTGGCAGCTTTTTCTTTAATATATTCCCATCCTTCTCGAATATGCTTATTTGGGAGAAGTGGTAACACACAACAAAGCCCTACAATTTTTTTAGGCCATTTCGCATTTTTCTTTTCTAGATCTAGTTTTTTAGCTTTTCTCCAAAGGCTATCAGAATAATGGGTATGACATCCTTTAATCTTAACATCTGGGAACACTTTCAATGCAGCGTTTTTTGACGCTTTCTCATAGTCAAACATAAACTTACTTGGTTTCCAACTTGTGATGCGGGACAAAATGATTCTGAACATGATTATGTAACTTTCGGTTGACATATCCGACATCAAGATATACACCATTGGCAAAATACGCGATTCCGTCTGAGTACTGAAGAAGTAACCGTGCAGAGTATATATCTGAGCGAATGGTTTCGGACAGCTTTTATGAGTGCCGTCGCCGTAATATTCTTTTACATCCGTTAAGTGTTTTATCATATCTGGCAAGCAAAACACTAAAATTCTTCTCCCTTCAGAATCATAATCACCCAAGAGAATGGATGAGTATCGTTCGGGTACGGTTACTTCTTCTGGTTTTAGGCAATGCAATTTTGACACTCCTGCTGCTTCGTTCCTTTTTTTGTATAATGTAGTTTTCACACTTTTATATTTTGGTACCTTAGTAACCAAATGGTATCCTAGGGACTTTATTTCCCGTCTCGTTTGTTTGTAAATATTTGGAATCGAACTTATAAAGTCGGTGGAGGCTTTGTTTTGGCATTCAATCAGTTTGAGCTCTATTTCATTTTTCGCATAATTAGGTTGACAGTCTTTACTATGCATTACGGATTTTATGATTTCTTCATTCTGAAAAGACGGACTTTAGGTTACTCAAGTCGTTTCTGTATTATTATTATTTACTTTCGGTACCGAATATTCAAATAAAAACCTAGTAATAAATAAATAATAATAAATATTATAGGCCAATCATACACAAATTGACCTAGTCCCACGGTTAGCACATTAAGGCTTGTGTTGTGGGTACTAGACGACGATATATATAATAGATATCATATAGATAAATACTTATATACATATAACATCACTCAGGAACAAATATTTGTGATATCTACACAAATAAATGCCCGCACCGGGATTCGAACCCAGGACCTCCAGCTTAGTAGGCAGAGGGTCACTACCAACTAAGCTAAAGAGGTCGTCAAGTCAGATAGTATATTAGTAATACATTTATAGTAAGTATACAATAAAAAGTAGGTATCTTTGCTGAAAAAAAAATGCGTGTGAACTTTTATATTGCCCAATATTACAATATATAGATATTAAAATAATATGAACGTGCTTTTGAGGCTGACAGTATAAATTAGTGTGGTTTTTACAGGTACTAATACTAACGATGAATGAAGATGGGCATGAATAAGCAAGCAACGATATTAACGTAGTATAAAGGGCATAGTAACAAATCTTTGTCACGTATAGAAGAGAGACAGCAGTAATTAACACTTACTTTGACAGTCAGAGAACCCGTGCAATATTGTTTGCCACACAGATCTTTAGATGAGCACCTCCGTATACCGTCGATTTTTATAGTACTGATGACCGTTAAAAAACAATACCAAACCTCGTCCTCTTTTGATAAAACGCGGCTTTTCTTCGAGGGCCCGGGACGGTCCAGGAATAGCTTCCATTTTAAATTCACCACATAATATGATAACAAATCAAGCAGTCATTTGCAACTGACATTTATAATAGTAAATCAAATATTCTGTCTTTTTGCTACCAGCCAGTACTTGATAAGCTTTCTTGGTTATTCGAACTCCTTGCCCTTTTCTAGAAACATTACGATAGTAATATACTAACCTTTTACTCCTAATTAGTCTTATCTTGATATATATATTTGTATCAATTGATTCACATGGTGTTATTATTTTAAATTGAAATAATGAAAATGAAAATGAAAATGAAAAATGTTTATTTCGTTAACTATAACTTAATAATACAACTATTTGATGGGACCACCTTTTAAGTATATAAACACCTGTGCTAGGAGGCCCCGCTCTTTCGCATGTACTACCAGCCACTAAGTTAATTACAATTAATGAAAATTACAAAATTACAAAAAAATACAAAAATAATGAAAAATTGTAATTAAGCTAAGTTAATTACAATTTTTCAAAGGACTTAAGTGCATGCACATGCACATGCAAGATTTAATAAGATTTAATGTAAACAAATATCGTATGATTCGAAGAATACATGTAAATTAAGATTAGGACGACGTGCGTATGTGTTTCTGTATGTATGTGAGAGGGTGTGAGAGAGGGTGTGTGAGTGTGTGTGAGGGTGTTTATGTGTGTGTGAGTGTGTGTGTGTGTGATGGTTGCGTGTGTATATGTGTACGTGTATATGGTATTCAAAAGGTTCTGTGTATTATAGATTCAGTTTGGTTATAGGTTTTAGTTTTTAGCCAATTAGTTACTTGTATTTTACAATCATGGTGCGATTTTGAGTAAATGTCAATATGTTTTTGAACTAAGTTGTACAAATGAGTTGATAGCGATTTGTACTGTCTACTAGCAAAGGCTGTTTTGATGCTGACAGGAGGAGCTACAGTGTGTTTTCTTCTATTATTTAAATAACTAGGGTCATAAGAAAGAGATTTGTGCAACCTAAGTACAGCGTGCAGGATGTATAGCCTTCTCACCGAAAGAACATTACTATGAGAGTACAAAGTGTTAGTAGGGTAACGGTTGGGTTTAAAGAAAATTGTTTTTAATAACGCTCTTTGTGCCCTTTCTAGCTCCAGGTTCTTTGTTTTAGTACATCACCCCCACACTGGAATGCAATAACATAATACCGATTGTGCTAAAGAGGAATAGATTTGTAAGATAAGTTTTTTTGAAGCTACGTACCTAAGTGTTTTGAATGTCCATATTAGTTTCCTAATTCGATTCATTATTAATTCCTTGTGGTTATGCCAAGAAAGGCGCTGATCTACAATGATACCTAAGTATTTTGTATGTGTTGTTTTATTTAAAGAAGGACAATCGCCAGTCAGGTTGTGGTGGTTGCATGAGTGAATTTTTGTATCAAAATTTGTTGAAGGTTGTGTTGATATGTAATTTGTCAATTGTCAATTGTAAGACGGGCTGGTTTCCGCAACTCGATGACTAAAGCGTCTATTTTGCGTGTGGGTGGGAATGCGACATCATTCGAGCCAACCCAACTCCTCCAGGAACGCCAGTAGGCCCTTTACGTTACCGACTATCCCTGGAAGGTCCCTCGATTGACCGAGGTGTTTAGCCCTGTAGTCCGCTACTCCTGTGCACTCCATGAGGACGTGAGCAGCCGTTTCTTCTGCCTCCAAGCAGGCTCTGCAAAGGGGGCTGTCGGTAACACCTAGGACATATAGATGTTTATTAAAGAAACCATGGCCAGTAAGTGCTGCAGTTACCAGTCGCATGCGTGGCCTACTAAGTCGAAGCAAGGTCTTAGCCAGCCTAGCGCTAGGGGACGGCAAGGCCAGCTTGGCCTGCCTGCACTCCTCATGGTTTGTCCAAAGAGTGGCATGATCATTCCTGGTCGACTCTCTCAGAAATGAGCGTACCATCTTGAAGGGAAGAGGGATGATAGGTTCGGGACCATACGCTGTCAAGCTAGATCCTTTACGCGCCAACTCATCCGCTGCATCGTTACCTCTTGATCCGCTGTGTCCTTTTATCCATTGAAGGATTACGCGGTTATGTTGACACACCTCCATTAGTCGTTTGTGACACTCGTAGATTAGCCCTGAGTTAATAGTGTTGCTTTTTAGGGCTTGTAGGACGGCCATGCTATCCGAGAGGATTCGAATGGAGGAATCTCTTACCTTTCTCGATGCTATGGCATTAGCGGCCGAGATGATGCCCATGCATTCAGCTTGAAAGACAGTATTATGGGCACCCAGTGGAATGGCTATCTTGATGTTTAGGTCCTCCGAGAAGGTGCCTGAACCAGTGCCTGCTTCAGTTTTTGAACCATCGGTAAAAATTCTGAGCTCTTTAACGTCGAGCCCCTCAACCCGATGGTCTTCATGTAACTGTATATTGTATTTTTTGTCAAAAACAAATTATTTAGGGATTCTGTCACTGCAAGCCATAGAGATGGGAAATTTTTTGTAAACTTCCCCTAGGATGGCGGTGTGTGAGGTCCTGTTTTTCCTCCAAAGTCCTAAGGTGTTGAGTCTCACCGCAGATGACGCGGCCTCCTGCTTAATATACAGCTGGAGTGGCGGAAGACACAGCATGGCCTCCATTGCTGCTGTTGGAGTAGTTCTCATACTACCTGTGATAGCCATGCAGGCCAGCCTTTGGAAGCTTTGGAGTTTGCTTACCATTGTGGTTAGTTTGGTCCTGGTCCACCACACCACAGCTCCGTAGCAGACAAGAGGACGGATCACCGATACGTACAGCTGGGAGTTGGGAGAAAGTCCCCACTTTTTCCCCACCATTCTCCGACACTGCCAGAAAGCAATACTCGCCTTCTTTAGTTTGTTGTCGATGTGGCTACTCCAGTTGAGCTTGCTGTCCAAGGTTATGCCCAGGTACTTCACCTCAGTTGCTAGCTGGAGCTCCGTTCCAAAGAGCTTAGGTAGGGTATACCTACCAAGAGCCCTATTGTTAGTGAACATGACCATTTCCGTTTTTGTTGGGTTAACCGCCAGGTCATATTCTAAACACCAGCGCTCCACGATGCGAAGAGCTGTTTGTTTAAGGTTGCATACTGTGCTCGCGAATTTACCTGTGATGAGGATTACCAAATCGTCGGCGTATCCTACGGTGTAGTATCCATTAGCGTTAAGCTTGGTAATCAGGTCGTTAATGACCAGATTCCACAGAAGCGGGGAGAGCACTCCTCCCTGCGGGCATCCCCGCACTACCTCCGCCGACAGGGACTCTCCAGCTAGACGCACGATACGTTTGTTAAGCATGTTTGTGACCCAGTTGTTTACAGCTGTTGACACCCCATGCCTTGTTAGAGATGCACTTATACTGCTATGCTGCGTCTTGTCAAAGGCACCTTCTATATCAATAAAAGTTCCAAGACAGATGCATTTGTTTTGAATCGCCTCTTCAATTGTGGATACAACTGCATGGAGAGCTGATTCAGTAGACTTACCCAAACTATATGCATGCTGATTCTTGTGTAAGGGTATATGTTTTAACGCTCCATCTCTCAGGTGTCTCTCGCACAAACGTTCGAGAGTCTTAAGCAAGAACGAGGTGAGACTAATCGGCCTGAAAGATTTAGCGTTAGTGTAGTCGCTCCTTCCTGGCTTCGGTATGAAAATTACTTTTACTACTCTCCACCTTTTGGGAACGTATCCGAATCTAACACATGCTTTCATGATTCGGACCATTATATTGATGACGGGTTCCCCACCCCACTGTAGAAGTGCTGGGAAGATTCCATCTGGTCCTGCTGATTTAAAAGGTTTAAAGCTATTAATGGCCCATCTCACCTTGTCAGCAGTGATAATATTATTAGTTATGTCTAAGTGGTCGACAGCTTCATGGTGAACCTCTTCCGGCCACACAATCTCTTGAATAGTTCTACTTCCGGGAAAGTGAGTTTCCAACAAGAGACTGTGTGTTTCTGTAGTGGAAGAGGTATATGTTCCATCGGGTTTTTTAAGCGACCCTAGCCTGTAGTTGCCTTGTTGAGCTAGTATTTGCCTTACCCTATTTGCTTGATCAACGGTTTCAATGTCGCTGCAGAATTTCCTCCATGAGTTGCTGCTTTTGAACCGTAGTCGTTTCTTGTACTTGGATTTGGCATCTTTATAGTTGTCCCAATCCTCATCAGCACTGGTGTTCATCGCCCTGTTTAGCAGTCTTCTGATCTTAGCACGCATCCTATCTAGATCAGGACCCCACCAAGGCTGCCCCTTGATGTTGGTAGGCGCTGGTGTGCTAAGCGGGCAAGTTGAGTGGTAGCAGTCTATTGAAGTATTTGTAAAATCTGTTTCCTGTTGTTCGATTTGTTCGGGTCCCTCCGGATCTGGTAGAGTCTCAGCCCAAGCAAGTCTTTCACCTAGGATAGCTCTGTACCTGGTTTTGTCAGTCTTGCGTGGGTTTCTCTCAGGGACAGTTGGGGAGAACGCTGCGTTGATATCGAAGCGTATCCATCGATGATCAGAGCATGACGCGTCGTTGGACACATGCCAGCCCCCAACGTCGTCGGATATGTCCGCCGTTGCCAGGGTAATATCAACGATAGTTCTGCTCCGCTTGGTAACAAAAGTTGGTTCAGAACCTATGTTAAGCACATTGAGGTTTGTAGTAAATAGGTATTCAACAAGTGTCTTACCTCTGCTGTTCATATCTGGCATGCCCCACAGTGGGTGATGCGCGTTCGAGTCGGCCCCAACGATGAGCTGTAGGCTCGACTTCTCGCAGTGGTCCACCAGCCGGCACAGGTCGTGTGGAGGCGGGTTGTCCTCCGCAGGCATGTAGGCGGAGGCCACCACGAGTTCGCGGCACCTAGCTGTGTCGGGCAGTTGCAGCCTTATGGCACACAGGTCCCTGGAACAGAACTCTGTTAATGGCTGTGCTGGGATGTTGTTAGTAGTTATGATGCACGTTCTAGGGTTATCGTGATCAGTTGTACCGAAAAGCTTACCTCTCAAATTGGCAAGCCCTCGAATGCTACCGCGGTTGATCCACGGCTCCTGGATCAGAGCCACGGCAGTGCTGTTTGCCCCCAACCAGCGTCTTAACTGGGCCGTTGCAGTTTGGCTGTGTTGGAGGTTGGCTTGGAGGATTTTACAATCGCGGGAGAGGGACGCCATTTTTGGTCAACCCCTCCTCCACCTCCAAGACGAGTTCCTCCTCCAGCCGCATGGACAGCTCCTCGCCCTCAGAGGGCACCACTGCTGGTTCTGGCTCATCGCCTTCACCAAGCAGCATGGCCTCCCAGTGCGCGTGCTCGTCCTGCGGTTGAGCAGCAGAACTTTCCCCGACTGCATCGGGGCCTGTTTGCTGCCGCTCTGGAGTGGAACTCTGGGGCATAGCTGTTCTAGATAAAACCCCAGTGATGACCAGCTTAGAGCTGGTCTGCGCTACCACCGGTGGTTCCTTCACAAATTTCCCACCGGGTCCCTGAAATTTAAGGTAGACCGAACCACTACCAAAAAGGAGCTGTCTGCCCCTTCCCAGCAGGGTCGGCACCACATCTTCAGGGACGTCTGTGATGAGAAACAGGTTGTCCTGCTGCTCATCCACTTTCTGGAGGAGCCATCGGTCAACCTGTGCCCACTTGTTCATGAAGTGGAGGACTACGCCGACGTCGGGCGCAGACTTCCACTTGCCTCGTTCGTTGGGTATGAGCACCCCACATCGAACTCTGCGGACCATCTCCGATTGGCGTTTCACCACCAACTGTACGTTGGATGGTGTAGACACACCGGAGACACACTCCCGCAGCCAGTTCAGGGAGTACTCGTCCTCCACGAACAGTTTAAGGTGGCCGTCCTCGTAACGAGGCTTGCCACCGAATTTGGGGTTTTCCTTGCTCGGATCCGCCAACGCTTCCCTCAAGATTTTGTCATCAATCTCGTTGAGGATGAGCGTTGACAGATCCTGTGAAATATGACCAGTAGCGACGTCAGTTACGGCGATGTACTGGTCAGATTTCACCTTCAGAGCATAGGTGACCCCAGCTCTGCGCGCTTCCGTGCACTGCATTTTAGGTTCCACTCGAGGAGAATTACTATCCTCTAGTCGAGCCCTCTTAGCAGCCGCGCGCTCGTTTTTGCCGGATCTCTTGGCAGATTTCAACTTCTTGTTAGAAGTTGGACCACCAGAGAACGCTACGGTAGGTTTAGCCCCGTTTGAGTCTAGGGTTGCCCCTTTGACACCACGGGAGCCGGTCACCTTACCCGCAGCTCCGGCTGTATTAACAGCGGGACCGCCATCGGTCGCCACCGTGGCAGATGGAACCCCATCTACGCCGGCAGCGGCCGATGTGGCAGCCAAACGCTGTTTTTTCTTCCACCGACGATTCGCCTTACGCCCTGGTGCGGTTTGCACCGTATCTGGACGTTTAGTCGATGGGCCTTTCCCTTGCAAAGATTGCTTGGGTGGTTTACCCTTTCGACCAACCGTCGTCCAGGCGCTGGCGAAATGCTTGGCGATGTTTGTCGAATGGCTCCGCGCACCGGGTGCCCCGTGGCCCTGCCTCTCGACTCACTTTCGGGCTTTTTGCAGCTAACCTCCACAGTGGAATCATTACCGGTTTGCACCGGTAGGTCACTGAAGGTGGCAGTGCGCCCAGTTGAGGCTTGAGTATCTGCCGAGGCAGATTCTCGCACCTGTTTGGAGACGCTTGCGGTTTTCACCGCTGGAAGCGTTCCAGATGGGTTTTTTGACCTGACACGATCCATAGTCAAATGTATAGAGATTCGTCTACTCGATTTCCCACCCTCCACGGAGCCCGCACAATTGGGAGCGCCTACTCGCTTGGAACAGCTTTCAGTCGCTAGGAGTACCGAGTAGATATAGGAGCATAGGGCTGGTACTTGGCGCGACATCGGGAGCTCGCTTCTGTGGACGATGGGAACCAAGGTGTCAGCGACATGGTCCCACCGCCGTAGTCACCGAAGCTTACCCCGTCAGCATGACCCATCCCACCGCTATGACTGACGCCTTAGCGGACCCTACACCCCTAGCCGTGGCCCTCTGACGGGACACTTGGCCGTTACCCCAACCCGCGGCTACGGGCGAGGCTACCGTTTTGCCTGAAATCCAGGCCAAAGAGGGCGTGTTGCCTTACGAAGCTAAATCCACAGCAACGTTCGGCTCAACCCCCCAGGACCCCTTCATCCTGGCCTACGGTGATCAACTGCGCAGACCACAAGACGCAGGTGAGTGTAGATAGTCTGCCGGGTACACCCACCTTAACCGACAGAACCGGAGGGACTTTTAGCCATCGGCTAGTAAGAGGTCCGGGGACCAGTCACTAGCCGCTGTTACCAGGGTGCACCAGGAGGAAGCAGAAGTTATGCAGTCGGACGTATCCTTCTGCATCACTTCAGCACCCCCACACTAGGAGGTAGTCGCTCAGAACACCCTCCCGATATGTAATTTGAAAAGCATATATAGTTCGTTTTACTAGTATTTAAAGTAAGGAGGTGAGCATCTAGCCATGAGCGTACTTTTGTAAGACCATTTTCAGCTGACTTTCTTACCTCGTCCCACGTTGCGCCAGAAAATACAATGGCAGTATCGTCCGCGTAAGAGAAGGTTTGTCCATTTTCTATGCACATATTACATAAGTTATTTATATAGATTAAAAACAACGTGGGTCCGAGGACACTGCCCTGCGGTACACCATAAGATACGTTTTCCTCGTCGCTAATAAAATCACCAATTTTTACGCTTTGTTTACGGTCCTGTAGATAGTTCCTAAAAAGGTCTAGAGGGGTGCCACGGATACCTATATCATGTAGCCTGTTTACAAGAATTGGGATTGATACTGTATCGAAAGCTTTCTTTAGATCCAAAAATACGGCCAAGCATTTTCTTCTTCTATCAACTTCATTAACTATAAGAGAAGTAAGCTCTATTACAACGTCTTCCGTTGATAGCCCCTGTCTGAATCCATATTGCGAGTTCGATATGATTTTATATTTGTTGAGGTAGTTAATTAAACGATTATTAATAAGTTTTTCTAATATTTTTGAGATTGCCGGTAAAACTGATATAGGTCTGTAGTTGTTTGCATCGGCACTATCCCCATTACTCTTGTAAACGGGCGTTATGATCGAGTAGTTAAGGCTAGAGGGAAAAATACCTTTTTCAAAAGAAGTGTTAGCTAGATGAGTAATAATGGGGACAATTACTGAACAAGTCATTTTTAAGAATTTCGTTGTAATATTGTCCCAACCTGGAGCACTATCTGATTTAAGAGCAATAATAATGTTATATACCTCCTTCGGGGTTACATTATATAGAACAAAAGAAGAGGATTGAGAATTTGAGTTGTTATGGAGAATTTCTGTACTATCCACTGATTGTGTTTTAGAAAGTATGTTTTCGGCCAGTGTCGCCCCTATATTGACGAAAAATTTATTAACATAATTGACCGACTCTTCAGAAGATGATTTGACCATAAGTAATTTTAAGTTTTGTGTCTTAGTCTGAATTCTGTTTGTTATAGTATTTATTGTTTTCCATAGTTTTTTTGAGTTTTTACTTTCTTTTGATAATTTTTCTTGTTCGTACTTCCTTTTTAGTTTTTAATGAGATTGTTACAATAATTTCGATATCGGCGATATGTTATTTTAAGTATTTCATTATTAGAGTCTGATTTTAGTTTTTTCTGCATATCGTTTCTATTTTTAATACATCGTAAAATACCAAGAGTAATCCAGGGTTTAATTATGCAATTATTTCTAGGTATAAGTATTGTAATGGTATGAAGGGATAAACACTCTTGTATTTTACCTATGAGAGTGTTAGTAATAGTTTCCGGATCGTCACAGTTAAGCAAATTAAGGAGATTACTATTTTTAATCCATAAGAGAGCTTTCTCAAAATTGATTGACGTTCTGATTTTCTTTATTTCAGGAACAGATGTTACTTTGGAAAGTTTTAACAGGATCATGTTGTGGTCTGTTATTGTCGTATTTAAAACTGCAATTTTAGCTTTTCGTTTAAGTATTTTTAACATAAAATGATCCAGACAGCTATTTGCTCTTGTGGGCAAGGAGTGTCCAGGAAACAGGCATGCATTGAGAGCATATTTAAATAACCAAGTCTGTTTGTTCGTTCACCTGATCGCTCTTCATCACCTTGGATTAAATTAATGTTAATATCACCTGTTAGGACAATGTCTTTATTTGATTTGATTTTATCAAGATGTATGCTCAAAGACTCTATAAAGTTTTCAGCATTTGTATTAGAAGGGGAGCGGTAGATAGCAATAACAAACAAGTCTCCTATAGCAATCTCCAGGCATGATGCTTCAGCAAGTTTTATTTCTTGGACTATTAGTTCGTGACAATTTTTGGCTTAAACAATAACACCATCGTTTTGGTTGAGATGGTAAGTAGTTGAGTAAGATGTGTAATTAGGGAGAAGAGGCAATTGCTTATGTTGATTTATTCTACATTCTGATAGCACAATTAAATCTATTTCCGTGTTAAAAAAGGTAAGGTTAACATTCAAATCATCCATATTTTTGTACGGAACTGCTTTGAAAATGTTTCTATTTGATATTCATTAGCCTGTGCTATTTCCATGATATCAATTTGACGTAAAGTTTGTAAAGAGCTATCCATTAGATAAATTATAAAGTCTATAGGTGTTAGCAAATGTGGTGAGATACGTAAGAAGCTTTTGTAAACCTATAACTAGTTTTTGTATGTATGTATATAAAATTTTGTGTGTGTGTGTATTGAAGTGTGTGTGTGGTTGCGTCCGTATGTTAGAGTGGTTTTGAATGTAATACTTAACGTCGTCGTGTTCCAGTAATAAAGGCGAAAAGGTCAAGAGAGCGCACATTAGGATGAGGTCTGTTGAGATAGGCAGTCATGCTTGATTTATTAGCTGGTGTATTTGAGCTTCACATCTGATGGCTATGACTGGTGCATTCTCTTCTTTGCGTACGTATACCTTCCCATATGCAGTCCAACAGAACTTAAATTTCTTCGTTTTGACAAGATCACGGGCGAGGAAATGCAGTCGGGATCCTTTGGCAGTCAGCTGTTCCGATACGAAGATAGGAGTGTCCACGAATGTACGTAGGCCAAGGTGCTTGGCGCATAGTTTCGTGTTCTGGTTGGTGTTAAATGTCTTACACTTTTTGAGCATGTCTGTCTTTAAAAGAGTTGAGGATGTCTCGACTATGATAGGGGTGTTAATTATCCCTTCCTTTTTACTTCGCACCCTGTAGATGTCATTTATGTCGGATTTTCTCAGCTCTCCGCCCACCGTTTTTGATAAACATTCTACCATATCTATGAGATCCTCCTTCGTTTCGTCGGGTTTTTTGGGCACACTTTTCATCTCGAAGTTAGCTTTCCGGCTTCCCAAATGTATATCCTCAATTTTCTCTTCTAATAAGGTAATATATTCTCTATCGTGTTTAACTTGAGTTTCAAGACTTTCAATTTTCTTCTTGAGCTCGTCGTTTTGTGCCGAAAGGAAAGAAATTGAGCCTTCAATGTTTGTGTTTGATTGTTGTATTTCTTTTAGAGTGGGAGAAATCTTCGCGATCTCTTGCTCTTGTTTCACCAATAATGTCGTAATCATTGCTTTCATATCTTCTTTAAAATCATTGAGTTCCTGTGTGATGTCTGTGTCCTCTTCTCTTCTTCTTTTATTTCTAGTGTTAGGGTTCTGTGGTTTTTTTGTGAATGATCGAGTCAAAAACCGAATAACTGTTCCGTTAAAACTAATTTTATAGACTGAGTTGTCGCTGGCAACATTTTTTAAGTCTTCACATTGGCTAGACTGTTTTGACTCGACCAATCACAAGAGAGCTTGTAGAAACACGTGTTTTGTAAAAATTGCCCGCGAGGTCTGTCTTGTCTGGGCATTCGCTTTCCGGACTTCGTGAAGTTATGTTCTGAGTTGTAATTACTTATTGTAAGCTGTAATTAGTGATTGAAGTACTAGGTATTTGCGATACTGGAACAAAATTAATAGTTGTGTATTTGTGACTATTCGTGACACCGAAATAAACTGAAGATTCTCCAATCGTCTGGTCTCATTGTTTCTCCTTCTCCGAGTTTCTACATATCAGAGGTGGCAAGAACAGCTACAAAATGTAAGTACACGCCCAACCTTTCGGTCTATCTATTTTTTTGTGTATAGGTACGTGAATGTTAACCGTTGTAGCAACATTTTATCTTTCGCTAAATAAGCAATAATGGAACAATGGTATCTGATCAGTGCAAAAGTTATTTAATTAGAAAATTGTTAGTAGAATTTCCTAGAATGTATTTCGTCATAGTATTATTGCTTGTTATGAGATCCAAATCGTTTTTCTTCGTGTTCATGCCATTTTAACTACCTATCTAAAAACTGCATAAATTATTCTTACTTTCTAACAAGATTTGAGCTGTTAACAAGCGCCCATTCGCCTTCTTTAATACCTTTGTAATAATATCCCTAAATATTAAATTTATTTTTAAAAATATATAAATGTTTTATAATAGTTTTGTTTTCTCTCCCTGTTCTCGCTTTGCGAGTCCATAGACGATGGAGGACCGGTCCCGCCATCGTAGCCGGAACCCTGAGCACCGGCGCCTCGAGACACCGGGTCGTGTGGAGCCGCGGTCAGCCACTCGCAGCCGCAGCCGTGTACGGACACGGAGCCCCAGCCACCCTCTGCGTAATCGAGGCTCTGGACCAAGCCTTGAACGCATCGAGATACTGGAAAAGGAGCTGCGCAGAGAACGGGAGCGACTAGACACTGGCCGTCGTCGCTGTTCCTCTCCACGGGAAAACGGGCCCCGTGAAGATAGTCGTCATGGTGCCTCTGCGGACTGCCATCGGAGGGAAGCAGCCGGTCGATATAAAGGAGCACGGGCCGAGTCACATGCAGAGCAACGTGACGACGCGGGAGAACCCAAAAGGTCACGTAGTCCTTCCTTCTCTAAGAAAGATTTATTTGACATAATTAATTGTTTAAAGGAGGGCCTTACGCCTCAGCCATCTACCCAGGCCGCACCACCTGCCCAAAAGTTAGACCACAAAAACATACTTCCCAATTTCGACCCATCTACTAAAAACCAACGCATGGACGTTTGGCTGAAGAAAGTAAATGAGTGCGCCTCGGTATATGGCTGGGATGAAAAGACTACCATACATTTTGCGATGCAGAAGCTCCAGGGTCTTGCCAAAACTTGGTACGAGGGACTAAATACAATACTCTTTACTTGGGAAGAATGGCAAGAGAAACTCATTAACGCTTTCCCGTACGAGCAAAATTATGGCCAGACCTTGGAGGACATGCTGAAAAGAAAGAGTAAACATAACGAGGCTATAGAAATTTACTATTACGAAAAACTTACCCTCGTCAATCAATGCGATATTGTAGGAAAACGTGCGGTAGACTGCATCATCCACGGTATTACAGACAGAACTCTTAGGTCTGGTGCCCTCGCTTTGCGCTGCTCAAATCCAGACCAGCTATTGCAGTACTTGGTCAGTAACAAAGATCCGCAACCCTCACAAAATTTCGGTGTAGAGCGGAGTCAGTACAGAAACAAAACTAGCGATGGCACGGCGGCCAACACAAGCAACTACAGTGGTAACAATCAGAGGACAGGCGACAGAGCTAGCATCTCTTCTGGCTGTTACAACTGTAAGGAACGCGGACATAGCTTCATTTATTGTCCTAAGCCGTTAATTAAATGTACGCGCTGCAATAGGTTTGGCCATCTGGCTGAAACTTGCCGCAGCCGTCCGGCTGAAAAGTCTATGACTACTGGTGGCCATGTCAATGCTGGCAGTCAAGCTAATGCCAGCGGCCAGCCCAATGCTGGCGCCCAAACGAACGCGATTAAGAAAACTATGTGCATAGATTCTATTCAAAAGCAAAGTCATCCGAATCCTAACTCTAAATTTATGAAGGAAGTGGTTGCGAACGGTTCTAAACTGCGTGCTTTTGTAGATTTTGGGAGTGAAGTTACCCTTATCAAAGCGTCTGTGGCTTCTGAAATGAAATTAACACCGAACGGCGTTCCAATGTTAATGAAAGGTTTTGGGAATGGCATAGTTCAGTCGTTAGGAGACGTGTCGCTGGATTTAAGCATTGATGGAGTAGCTGCCAAAGTCATGTGCAAGGTGGTTGATGATGCTCTGCTAGACACGCCGTTGCTGATAGGTCAGTCCTACACTGAGCAGCCACACATCGTTGTCTACAAAACCGTCACTAGACTTCTCTTCCTAGACATCGGAAAGGAGATGCCCAATCCAGACTTAGATTCTGATTTTGAACCTCTTGTCAAGCTGTTGGTGTCAGCTACAACCGAGCTTCATGGTCCAGCGTCTGTTAGGACTCAAGTGGAGACTGACGTCAGTGGTAGTATCCTACTTAAAAATAGTGTGGCAGGAAAACCAAACGAGCAGTACCTTACCTGTGGGGGCCTGCACCATGTCAAAAACAACCGGCTTTGGGTCACGTTGCTCCCTTATTCAAGTCACTGTCGCATTCCTTCGAAAACAGTCATTTGCCGCGCGGAGAGAGTATCTTCGGTTAAAAGAGTCGCTGTTACCTCTTTCGAGACACATTTGACACCTGAAAGTGATTTCGATGATAGCCAGGTTCGAGTAGGAGATGCTGTGCCAGACGCGATGAAGCAGCGCCTACTACATTTGTTGAGAAAGTTCCAGCATTGTTTCGCCTCGTCTCTCAAGAGTTTAGGATGTACAGGAGTAACCGAAATGCACATAGAGCTAAATAGCCAGCGCCCTGTGGTGTACCGTCCATACAGGCTGTCGCATTTTGAACGAGAGAAGGTGCGGTCCATGGTCGATGAAATGCTAGATGCTGGGATAGTCAGGGAGTCTGTCTCAAACTACGCCAGCCCGATTCTTCTTGTCCGTAAAAAGGACGGATCGCTTCGAATGTGCGTCGATTATCGGATGCTAAATTCGGTAACAATTAAGGAGAGGTACCCAATGCCAAACATTGAGGACGAGATAGCTCGCCTCACGGGCCAGGCGTGCTTCATAACGCTTGACCTATCGTCGGGCTACTATCAAGTTCCGATATCGGCAGAAAGTAAACATCTTACCTCGTTTGTCACGCCGGATGGACAATACGAATTTAATCGCATGCCATTCGGCCTGGCGAACGCACCAGCTGTGTTCCAGCGTATGATGAATACAATCTTGGGATCTGCTCGATACAATAAAGCGACAGCGTACATCGATGATATCCTCATTTTTGGCAAAGATCAATCAGAGTGCTTAGACAGGCTCGAAGAAGTCTTGCATTTGATAGAACATGCTAATCTGACATTGAATCTAGCCAAATGTGACTTCCTGAGAGACAAAATCGATTACCTTGGCTATGAAATTAGTGCTGATGGTGTCAGACCTGGTGAGAAGAAAATTCTGAGCGTTGCAAATTTCCCACGTCCCGAGAATATCCACAACGTGCGTCAATTCCTTGGACTGGCGAGCTACTTCCGCAAGTTCATTGAGAATTTTGCCCAGATAGCTTTCCCCCTCAGTAGGCTACTACGTAAAGGTGAAGTTTGGGTATGGGGCACCGCTCAAGAAGAAGCTTTCGAAAAGCTAAAAGCCCGACTAGTGGATAGACCAATACTTGCATTGTACGATCCCGCAGCGGAGACCGAACTTCACACTGACGCAAGTAGAGTAGGTGTAGGAGGAATACTTCTTCAGCGCTCTGCAGATGGTGGTTCCTTTCGTCCAGTGGCTTACTACAGTAGGCAAACATCCCCTGAGGAAAGGAACTTCCACTCTTATGAGCTCGAAGCCTTAGCTGTGGTTTGTTCTCTGCGCAAGTTCCGGGTCTATCTATTGGGGAAAGAATTTAAGATTATGACCGACTGTAGTGCACTTCGCTCCACTTTCTCCAAGAGAGACCTTATTCCCAGAATTGCCCGTTGGTGGCTATCCCTTCAAGAGTTTAACTGCACAGTCGAGTACAGAGCAGGGACAAAAATGAGCCACGTTGATGCACTGTCTCGAAACCCCAGCGCTGAGTATGACTCTTCACTTGACCAGCTCCCAACTATTATGTCAATCAGTAACGAAGATTGGCTTCAAACACTACAACTTGGTGACTCAGAGCTGCAGAGGATTCGAGACATCATCAGTAGTGATCTTGATGAGAAAGAACTTCGCTATCTAAAGGATAATTATGTGATAAAAGATAACAAGTTATATCGTTATTTAGATGGTGATAGGGACAATATTAGGTGGGTGGTCCCGAAGGGCGCAAGATGGCAACTTTGTCGCATGAACCACGACGATATCGGGCACTTTGGAGTGGAAAAGACTCTCGAACGAATAAAGAAAAACTATTGGTTTGGGAAGATGTCCAGGTTCGTAAAAAAGTACGTGGGCGCATGCATAGAATGCGCCTACGCCAAGAACAGAAGTAATGATCGCGAGGGTCTTCTCCACCCCATAACTAAAGTTGCAGTTCCATTCGATACTCTCCACGTTGACCATCTTGGGCCCTTCGTGAAATCTTCACGGGGTTATACTCACCTGCTCGTCGTCGTGGATGCTTTTACCAAGTTTTGCTTTATAAGGCCAGTCAGGAACACAAACACTAACAATACGATTCGAGTCTTGGAAGATATTTTCAGTACCTTCAAGACTCCCAATCGTCTCATTAGCGATCGAGGAAGTTGTTATACCGCTCACGCCTTTAAAAGATTTTGCCTTGACAAGGGTGTTAAGCATGTCCTGAATGCCGTGGCCAGCCCTCGATCAAACGGGCAAGTAGAGCGGTATAACCGCACAATATTAGATTCACTGAAAGCACTGTGCATCAAACACGGCGAAAGGAACTGGGACAGCCTTTTGGGCCAGATTCAATGGGGACTTAACAACACCATCCAGAGAGCCACTGGTAAGGCTCCATCGGAGGTGTTGTTTGGTACCTACATGAATGGCGAGATGAGACCTGTACTTAACGAAATCACAGAAGATACACGACATAGCGAGGAACTTTCCACTATTAGAGATCAAGTCAAGGACAGGATAGATTCCGAGCAGTCTAAACAAAAGAAATACTATGACAAGGGTAGAAAACCAGCACGCGAGTATGCCGAGGGTGACTTGGTTAAAATAACTAGGACTTGTTTTAACAATGACGGCCAAAGCAAGAAACTCTTGCCTCCGTACGTAGGCCCATATCGTGTCACAAAGGTCCTGGGTAACGACAGATACGTCGTAGCACCTGTTGTCGGACTTAGCGGTTCCCAAAGCAAACGTCCGACAACGGTTGCTGCTGATCGCATGATGCCTTGGATTCATGTCGCTGCGCTGGAAGTCAACGAAAATGACTCCGATAGTAGTGTTAATAATGAGGAAGATTAATATTGATTATTTATGTTTTGTGTATAGTGTCTAAATGATGAGTCGAATGCTACAAAGTGCCTACTTCGTTCATTGTTCCAGATCAAGGCTGACAAATCGATCGGATCACGCCTTGATGCTGTCATCTGCCAGAGCAAACTAACCTGTTGACGTTGCAACAAATCGATCGGTTCGTACACGTCAGCTGAAACTAATGCCGAGATAAATCGATCGTTCAAGGCATTAGTCGCTCTATATATAACCCCGATTAATCGTTCGTTCGGGCTAAGCTGTGCAATCGTTGGTACAAATTTGTTAATCTCATTGTTAACCCGATTAATCGTTCGTTCGGGCTAAACTGAGATCGTTGGTACAAATTTAAAATTTTCGTTGGTAACCCGATTAATCGTTCGTTCGGGCTGAGCTGTGCAATTGTTGGTACAAATTTAATATTTTAATTGGTAAGCTGATTAAATTTGTTTATTCGGGCTAGGCTCTGCAATCGTTGGTTCTGATATAACATTTAGTTTATTAATGTTTTTTTTCTCATCTGTAGTAAAACTTGACAAATTGTTCATTCTGAAAGGGTATAATTAAGTACCTATTCAAAATAGTGAAACTGTTTAATTTGTACGATTAAAACCTGTATTAATGTATTAATGTAGGCGCTAAAGATTTTTTTTTTCTCTAATTATTAAGTGAATTAATTGTAATGGTAATATCATTTACAATTCATGTAATATTTATGAATTAAGTAGGTAATTGTAGCCAAAAATTAGAGCCTGTCTACATTTGCATTTTCTGAATTCCCATTTATACTATTTAGACTCATACAGTAAAGTTTAATTTGATTGATTACGGTCCGATTGTTAGGGTTCCACCTGGTGTCGTGTCGCGAGGACGCGCACGTCGTCAGGATGGTCGATTGTTAGGGTTCTGTGGTTTTGTTGTGAATGATCGAGTCAAAAACCGAATAACTGTTCCGTTAAAACTAATTTTATAGACTGAGTTGTCGCTGGCAACATTTTTTAAGTCTTCACATTGGCTAGACTGTTTTGACTCGACCAATCACAAGAGAGCTTGTAGAAACACGTGTTTTGTAAAAATTGCCCGCGAGGTCTGTCTTGTCTGGGCATTCGCTTTCCGGACTTCGTGAAGTTATGTTCTGAGTTGTAATTACTTATTGTAAGCTGTAATTAGTGATTGAAGTACTAGGTATTTGCGATACTGGAACAAAATTAATAGTTGTGTATTTGTGACTATTCGTGACACCGAAATAAACTGAAGATTCTCCAATCGTCTGGTCTCATTGTTTCTCCTTCTCCGAGTTTCTACACTAGTTGCAACAAAGTTAGGTGGTGTTGAGGTCGATGGTTCTTTCTGGCATAGATCTGATTCAGAGTGAGATTTATCCATATCTGAATAGTAGGAGTAGGCTCAGCGTAGTTCCACGAAGGTCAAAAGTTGAATTAGACAGATTCTGGAGTCAGTTTGTAGTCGGCAACGGCGGTGGCGCAGTGTCCTACGCGGTCCAAATGATAACGTAGTCGGCGCAGTGCTCCAGTTCACGTACGCCGCAGTCGTCGTAGATCCGGATAGTTATAGGTATGTTATCAGAGTTCACTGTTTCACACGACGCGACACGCACTACGCATAGGCGGAGGGACAGCAATTATTTTCTGTACTCTTTACCCGAGGTGAGGAGGGGCGCCCCGCTAGCAGATGCGAGCCGCGGCGGTAGGTGGCCGTTCGCTGAGGCAGCTTCACTTTTTACACATATGCGATCAGGATTATCGTAATTAGGCACTTAGTTTACGGCTTAATTTAGCTTGATGTTTGGCTTAAATTTGAATAAAAATATGTTTAGCACGTCTGCCCTCGATCAAGACTCGGACGAAAGAGGAAAAGGAGAAATAAAATGTGTGAAAACGTAAAACATCCAAAAAAAATAATAGAGTTTATTTACGAATATAACTAAATGGACGTACCCGATCCAAAATAATGAAATCCGTTTAGTTATACTGCTCAGTATAACTTTTAGGATTTTTTTGTTCATATTGTTATATCGTATAACTAAATGGACGTACCCGATCCAAAATAATGAAATCCGTTTAGTTATACTGCTCAGTATAACTATTAGGATTTTTTTTGTTCATTTTGTTATATCGTATAACTAGTAGTATAACTAAGTGGACTAACCCGTGTGCGTCCCACCTCATCATCTATCTACCGGTGGTACTTCTGGTAGTATCAATGCTGAGTCAATGATGGTCAGCTGCACAACTTCAATTTTGTGTATAATATTTCTATTAAATGTTTCGTATAAATAAAACCATACATATTCTTAGAAATATAGTGTATTTTTATTATATCATCCTGCAAATTTATCAGCCCAAAAGCAATCATTACAATTTGATCCAAGTAGCCAAAACAAAACTGCGAATAAATCTTGAAATATTATGAGTTCACTTGACACCATTCTTCTCAATGACCCAGAATTGGGACGAAACACTATTTGCTTCCCATTGTGATAAGCAATTACATTTTTTAAATCATACCAATTATAATCAGTACATAATTTTGTTGTAATTAGGTTAGGACTGACGTGATGTTTGTTTGATAGTTGACTTCATTCATATTTGCTCTCAGATAAACAACTCTTTCGTTACTTACTCTATCTATGTACTTGGCACTCTTTGGTTGACTTGACTGCCGGAAATTTTATTTTGTGGTAGGCAAAAAAAAATATCTCATGCCTCTAGTGACGTCACGTTTACTTTTGGTGGGTCAAATTTCAAGTTTGTTTTTAACACGTTGGTGCGATCATAGGCGCCTTCGTGGGTATGAAAAAACGCACAGTATTTTTCCATATAAAATATCTGGACGTCTGACGACGTTGTGCTTCATCACACATCTTGTCTACCATTGCCACGTAGCACAACGTCTATTAACGGTCGACGTTTTTAGACGCACCCCCACAATAGGATATTGTGTATTGTGGCAACCAGAAACAGCGACTTCACACACATATGCACATCCAAGACCTGGGTTTTTTCTTTATCCCCAGCCGGGTATCGAAACCACGACCTCTCGCATGGTAGGTAGAGCCACTACCGCAGCGCCACAGAGGCCGTAGGTATATAGACATAGACATAGACATAATTTATTAATAATATTAATTAAAAGTCATGTTACAAAATCAATATCATGTACAGATGTAGTGAATTATCCTTTCCTATCGGCAAAACTCGGAACAACGATAACACCCGAATGGTGCCGATGTGTCTATGAATTACTGTATTATTAAATTACGTGTAGGTATCAAATAAATCGCATACTTTATTTATCAATGTCAAATGTCAAATTGCCCGTGAAGTAGGAAGACAAAAACGAACATTTCCGAGAAAATACGAACGGAAAGGATTATTCACTACATCTTTATCACATATACATTTCATAAAATTTAAATGTCAATAGAAATTATTTAATTAAATTGAATTAGTCAGTTTTTAAAATTCAATATATTAAATAAAATAAAATTCAATATACACATAGTAACACTAATTTCATCATTGTACACAATGAAAAGGGTTAGTTATTTTAATTCTAGAAATTCATCATAGCTGTAAAAGTACCTCTCGACAAGCCATCCTTTCAGTCTTACTTTGAATATGGGCACACTCGGTGCACCAGTGATAGCTTCAGGTAACTTGTTGTAGACTACCGGACCCATAACATGGATCGCCTTACTTGTTTTAGCAAGCTTGTGCACTATTCCAGCTAGTTTATTTGAGTTCCGTGTCTCATACTACGTGACCTCCTGTCAAACGCACTCCAATGTTATGCCAAAGAACAGAGTGAGTTAGTCGAACTCAGAGCTGCAACATCTGAGCTGCTACAACTACAACGCCAGAACGCGGAATTGGTAGGCATTCTAATTGAGGACGAGGAGGATGAGACCAGCAAGGAGGATGACACCAGCAAGAAGGATGAGCCCACATCACAAACTCTGGTCTTGACCCCCCTCAACGTGAGTGTTGCAACGCCCACTGCTGGCCCGACCAAGAAACAGCGTCGCCGTCGTCGTCGAGGAGGCACCTCACAGCTCATCAGCGCGAGCGCCGCGCCGCTAAGTGACGCACGTGTCGCGGTGCCTGCTGAGTCGTGTGTCATGCTGCATGCTGCCGCGAGGGCCGCGCCGCTCGCCGTTACACGCGTTGCACCGCTCGCTACCGCGACTGCCGTGCCGGCCGCTGGCACGTGCATCGCACCGCACTCCAACACGAGTGTCCCGCCACTCACCTCAAATCGTGCTCCGAGAAGAACAATAGCAAACAAAAGAACTGTAGTTTATTCAGATAACATAGGTGTAGATTTTGGTATGTTTTTGCATTATGGCCTTAAGCAACAAGTGACAAATAATTGTTGTCCTAATAGTTCCTTTGAGGATATTATAAAAAAGATAGCTGTAGGGAATTTTGATGAAAATACTACCATTGTTATTATGGTAGGAAACAACTCAAACATTAGTCGGAGTGCATTAGATACCGGTATAGAGGTACTGCTCAATTTATATAATAAGACGAAGTGCAAGTTTATTCTATGTAACTTTCCTTATTGTTCTAATTTATCGGGGAAACAAAATAAAAGTGTACATAGAATGAACATGCATCTATACAATATAACGTGTCATCATAGTGATGCTATTTTATATTTCGACATGAATAATTTTATTCATAACTTTACTTTGACTCAGGATACTATGTACCTGTCTCATAAAACAAAAAAACAGGTCAAGTGCGAGTCTAAATCGCGCACGAAGGGTTCCGTACCACCGTTCAATGGAAGCGATGGTGTGGAGTGAATAGTTTGGATTTTACACAGCAAAATATTGTTTACAAAGTTATTGGTGCGGTTACTTTTACACTCCATGTACGTAACCAGGTGCATCCATAAGTTTGTATGTGGTATTGAAAGAATTGTTGTATGGGAGCCCCCTTAAATATTTCTTTTATCCTGTTTTTAGTATCTATTGTTATAGCGGCAACAGAAATACATAATCAGTGAAAATTTCAACTCTCTAGCTAGCTAGGTTCTTGAGATACAGCCTGGTGACAGACGGACGGACGAACGGACGGACGGACAGCGAAGTCTTAGTAATAGGGTCCCGTTTGGAACCCTTCGGGTACGGAACCCTAAAAACGAGTAGCTACATTGTTAGCGTATAATATATGCGACACAGTTGTAAATACTATAACGCAGTCGCCTTCAGTTTTAGTTAGTATTAGTACTAATAGTAGTGTTTTAAACTAGATAGTTCGACAAAAGAGGACCCCTCAAAACATAAGAAAATTTTACAAAATAAGCAGGGGTTTTCTGGCAATCAAATGAAAAATACTAGGACAAAGGGTAAGCCCCACTTAAATATTTCCCATCAAAATATGCAGGGGCTACCTGGCAAAGAACTTGTATTAGAATTATTTCTTAATTATTCAGACACCGATGTTATTTGTATAACAGAACACTGGTTAAAGGAAAATATGATGTCTTTTAACATAAATAATTACAAAATTGTCAGTTGTTACAATAGAAAGACTGCCGATAGAGGTGGTTCTTTAATCTTAGTAAAAAATAATATTAAGGTGAAACAACGGAAAGATATTGTTGCACTTACTGTAGAAAGACAAATAGAGGTATCCTGTGTTGAGTTGGATAGCCATATTATTGTTTGTGTCTACAGACCTCCGAAAGATGAAAACGGCCATGGCAATATTGAAATGTTCGAGAAAATTATGGAGGATGCCCTCATTATACTTTGTAATAGCAGAAAAAAGTTAATTATTTGTGGCGATTTTAATGTAGATTTGCTTGTAGATACAACATTGAAACAACGATTAATAACTCTGTTCAAATCATTTAATTTATGTCATATATTTCTAGAGCCGACTAGAATTACACTTACCAGCCAAACTTGCTTAGATAACGTATTTTGAGACTGTGCATTCACAAGTAAAAATGTAATTAACTGCTTACCCTCCGATCACAGTGGTCAAACAGTTTCATTCCCAATTTCCAGTAAAAATAGGACTGATCCATCATTTTATAGGCCTATTACATCCCATAGACTAGAGACGTATATGAAAAAGTTAGATATAAATTTGCCAGTACCGGATTTTGATGAACAGAACCCAAACAAAATCTACTCAGATTTCTTCAGCATTATTCAGACAGAATTCAATAAAGTTTTTAAATTAAAGAAAGTCAGTGACTACAACGGTAAATCTAAATTTAATGACTGGGCAACGTTTGGAATTCGTAAAAGTAGAGTTATCTTATATGACCTTTATAAACAAAAAACCTATAACTTTGATCGAAAATTTCATGACTACGTTAAAAAATATCCCAAAACTTTCAAGTTGGTTTGTAGAACTGCAAAAACTTTACACATTAATAGAAAAATTCAAAATTCAAATAATATATATATATAATAATTCTGCCTGCCACAGCTATTTCTATACTTAAAAGGTAGTTCTAACCCTATGTAGCTACTGTAAACATTAAAAATAAATTATTATTATTATTTTTACTTGCTGTCGCCCACAACTTCATCTGCGTGTTCCTAGGAATCATTATTTACCGATAAGTGTTACCCTCCTTCTAGTGCAGTCGGATAAAATGTATCCTATATGTTTTTGATGTATATATATATACATCAAAACATCCAGGGGCTACCTGGAAAAGAACTTGTATTAGAATTATTTAAAAAAAATTCTGACATTGATATTATTTGTGTTACAGAACACTGGTTGAAGGAAAATATGATGTCTTTTGACATAAATAATTACAAAATTGTCAGTTGTTACAATAGAAAGACTGCTGATAGAGGTGGTTCTTTAATCATAGTGAAAAATAATATTAAGGTGAAACAACGCAAAGATATTCTTGCACTTACTGTTGAAAGACAAATAGAGGTATCCTGTGTTGAGTAAGGTAGCCATATTATTGATCGTGAGTACAGGCCTCCGAGGGATGAAAAAGGCCATGGCAATTTCGAAATATTTGAGAAAATTATGGAGGAAGCCCTCTCTAAACTATGTAATAACAGAAAAAAGATAATTATTTGTGGCGATCTTAATGTAGATTTGCTTGTAGGAACAACAATGAAACAACGATTAATAACTTTATTCAAATCGTTTAACTTATGTCATGTATTTTTAGAGCCAACTAGATTTACACTTACCAGCCAAACTTGCTTAGATAACGTTTTTTGTGACTGTGCAGTCACAAGTAAAAGTGTAATTAACTGCTTACCTTTCGAATCACAGTGGTCAAACAGTTTCATTCCCAATTGCTATTAAGGATAAGACTGGTCTATCATTTTATAGGCCTATTACATCCCATAGACAAGAGACATATACGAAAAACTTAGATATAAATTTGCCTGTACCGGATTTTAATGAACAGAACCCAAACAAAATCTATTCAGACTTCTTCAACATTATTCAGACAGAAATCAATAAAGTTTTTAAATTAAAGAAAGTCAGTGACTACAACGGTAAATCGAAATTTAATGACTGGGCAACGTTTGGAATTCGTAAAAGTAGAGTTATCTTGTATGACCTTTATGATCAAAAAACCTATAACTTTGATCGAAAATTTCATGATTATGTTAAAAAATATTCCAAAACTTTCAAGTTGGTTTGTAGGACTGCAAAAACTTTACACATTAATAGAAAAATTCAAAATTCAAATAATAGAATGAAAACAGTTTGGCAAATAACAAACCGTCAAACTGGCAAAGTTATACCAAGGGACAATGATTTCTGCCTAAAGATCAGGTGATGATGTTGTTAAATCCAGCGATGATGTTGCTCGAGCTTTTGAAACATTCTTCACCAATGTACCCCTACTCACAACAGATCGTCTAAATTCATCTCCATATGAAGCAGAGACTTTATTCAAAAATAACACGAGCGTCAGTAAGGTATATTTAAAATTTCATCATGTATATCCCCAGGACATTGTCAAAACGTTTAAATTACTTAACTTAAAAAGTACGGAAGACCTGTGGGGTATTGGGGTATATCAGTCAAAGTCATTGGTTCAGTAATTCTAGTTATAGCCCCACATTTAGCTTATATATTCAATAAATGTGTTGACGATGGGGCTTTCCCAGACCTCATGAAACACAGTAAACTGATACCTCTGTTCAAGTCGGGAGATAAGGGTGATCCTTCAAATTTCAGACCAATATCTGTTCTTCCAACACTAAGTAAAATATTTGAAAAGATTATACTCAATCAAATGCTCTCACACTTCAACCGTACCAAACAACTCCACGCCAAACAATACGGTTTCACTAGGGGTAAATTGACTACGGATGCAGGTATTACCCTTATATCTCATATTTATTCTGCATGAGAGGCCGCACAGGATGCTATCGGAGTTTTTTGCGACCTGTCGAAGGCGTTTGATTGTGTTGATCATAATACGCTATTAATTAAATTAAATCATTACGGAGTTCAAAATAAAGCGTTGGATCTACTAATATCATACCTAAGCAATATAATTCAAAAGGCAGAAGTTAACGGCGTAAAATCTGATGGATCGGGTGTAAAAATTGGCGTTCCACAAGGTTCTATATTAGGTCCTTTCTTGTTCCTGGTATATATTAACGATCTGCCTTTCATGGTGGAGAAATTAACTGACATAGTGTTGTTTGCTGATGATACTTCAATGGTCTTCAAAATTGAAAGACAAAAAGCAGATTTTGATGATGTTAATGGTGTATTGTCTTTAACCTTGAATTGGTTCACAGTTAATAATTTATTAATAAACGCTGGTAAAACCAAGTGTATCAAATTCTCACTTCCAAATGTCAGGCAAGTTGAGACCAGTTTAGTGTTAGACAACAGCACGTTAGAATTAGTAAATGATACGAAGTTTCTTGAAATAACCATTGATAGCAAATTGCAGTGGGGACCCCACATAGATAAATTGGCTGGTAAATTAAGTTCTGCGGCTTACGCTGTTAGGAACATCAGACAAAGCACGGATGTGGCTACATCTAGGCTAGTATATTTTAGTTACTTTCATAGTGTGATGTCCTATGGTATCTTGTTGTGGGGGAAAGCAGCGGATATTCAAACTATTTTTATTTTACAGAAAAGAGCTATTCGAGCAATTTATAATTTAAAACGAACACACTCCTTAAGAGAGCTTTTTACAGAAATTTACATACTAACAGTAGCTAGTCAATTTATTTTCGAAAATATAATGTATGTACGCAAGAACCTTACAACATTTTCCAAAATTAGCGATAGCTGTAATGTTAACCTAAGAAATAATCACAGACTATGTGCGCCCCGATTTAGACTCGCGAAGGTTAGCAATTCTTTCAAGGGTCAGTGTATTCTCTACTATAATAAGATACCTCTGGGGATTTTGAAATTGCCATTTGAGCAATTTAAAAAGCATGTTAAAGCGACTTTGTCAAAAAAGGGATATTACAATGTTCAAGATTACTTAAATGACAGGACTGTATGGGGTTAATCTAGCTCAACACAGGCCTTGCTGTTAATAATTTTGTAATTATTTATTCCTGCTCATTAATCATAATAATTAAATTTGTAATAATTAAGCACAACCTAATTTTAAAAGAGATCTAAAAATCAATCTGTGGGAGTTTCTACGCCCTTCTACTCCCACAGTGGTCCAATGTAGAGAAGAGGCAAAATTGACGTTTACTAAGTATATGTAAATATCTACAGTAATAAAGTACTTTGACTTTGACTTTGACTTTGTTAATCTAGCTCAAAAACTATATATGTGCTAAATTTCATTCAAATCCGTTCACCCGTTTCAGCATGATTGAGGCTCAAACATCCAAACATCGCTACTTTTACATCCAACTCATAGTAAAAATGCGAAAGCAACGATGTTTGGATGTTTGTGTGTTTATGCCCCAATCACGCTAAAACCGCTGAACATATTTGAATTTGAATAAAATTTAGCACTGAGATAGTTTATGAGCTAGAACATATAGGATTTATTTTTATCCAACTGCATCAGAAGGAGGGCAACGTTATCTCGGTAAATAATAATTCCCCGGAACTGCAACAACTCACTTCGAGGACACAATAACGAAAGCAATGCAAAGAATGCAAGTCGTGAAAAGAAGCTACATGCATCAAGCAATACTCATCCACGATGAACTACATACATGCTCACACGTATTTATTCGGAACGACGCATACCGCAAGCCATTGACACCTACCTACGACGAACCATTCAAAGTTTTACTGCGAGACGGGAAAGTCTACACCGTGCAATTGAGCGAGAGAATAGCAAGAATATCTATCGACAGACTCAAACCGGCTTTCCTGCCACATGATAAAGAAGCTTAAAGGCAAAACAGCGGCATACAAGACATTATATCACACGTTCAGAAAGATCATCCAAACCACCGACCGGTACGCTTCGCTGGGGAAGAGCTATGTAGCAGTCGCCGCAGGCATCAAGACATCCACACGGCACGGCCGCCGGTGGGACCAGGGTGCATTCACTCAGTAGAAACACTTCCACATACAAATTCTGCTTTTAGAATTAGATCGTTCACTCCTCCCTAGAGGTCGTGAGTCAGGCTGATAGAAAAGTATCCAGAGCCGCAAAATAAAAATAATAAAAAGAGGCTGTGATTATAATCCGTTCTATGCATATTTATAAGTCAAAATATTTTTTATACAGAACATATGATATGTTTACCAAAATATTTCAGCTGAAATATAGCTGGAATTAATGAAAAAAACTTGTTTGTCTGCAGTCTGGTGATTGTTAATATTTTTGATTAAAATATTTATCCGTAGCATATTCTAAAGTTCAACTATAACGAAACTCCGGTTGTCATGCATGTCACTTTGATTGATTGTGCTTCTCTGTGATTTTGTTATTACATCAACCAACAACCTCTGCACCCCTGGAGCTTGATTTTGGATATCAACAACTGCATTCAAACACTGACCCCTTGCTCGGAATTTTGATCTGACCCGCTCATTTTTGGAATCGAGCCTCAAGAATGATTAATGAGAAATGATGCTGTGTTCCTAACTGCAATACAACTAGTGTTAAATTCCACGCCTTAACCGAAAGGGGGTGGAATCTTGGTAGGGTTATTTTTCAGTGGAATGTCACAAGCAGTACTGACCTTGACGCCGTGGACCGGCATTCGAACGCTCAATTCGAAGCGGGAGTACGGGATGAGGAACACGAGGGTGGGGTGTGATGGGAGTCGAATCTTACTCGCGTCGTAGGCCGCTGCTGATGCCGTCGTGATGCCGCCGACTACAGGGGTCGCTATCCGAACGCGACGAATTGGTGACAGAACCACTTCAACCTTTCACAGCACGAAGCACTCAACTACGATGACGTGAAATCTACTTATTTCTTGACGATTGTTCCGTGATTATTGCATATAACATTCAGCCAAGCCTCCCGATGCTGGCGCCGACAAATTTACCATGTGCAAAGTGACAGCTAGCTAGTCATTTTTTTTCTATGCAAGTGACAGCTAGCTAGTGATGTACCGATCACTCGCGGTCGATCCGCGCAACAAAAAACCGGTGCGTTCCGAAGCATAAATATTAAACAGTCACCCGCCCGGACAGGCCCGAACCTGTCCCTAATCAATAGGAAGGCGAGAAAGTGTTGCGACCGCTCTCTTGAGGACCGAGTCCCTCACCTTAATTTCTGCTGATCGAGGCGTGCCATCCCGACCCGTTTACAAATTGACGATCCGTCCTCGTCTCCATCTCAATGATGGCAGGTTCGCATCCTTAATCAGCACCAAATCACTGACTTGAGGGGGGCTCGTCCGGTCAGTCCACTAAAGGCGCTGCTGCAAGATGTGCAAGCAAGGGACCACCGTTTCCAAAAATCTTGAGCCATTTGCTGCAACATCTGCCACCTAGTTAAACGACTTAACTTAACATCACCGAATGGGTATTCTGGCAGGGCGTTAAAGGGCTGACCTATCAGGAAGTGACCCGGCGTCAACGCTTCCAAATCATTTGGATCCGAACTGAGCGGGCACAACGGACGCGAGTTCAGTGTCATTTCAATTTTACAGAACAGCGTCGCAAGCTTTTCAAAGCGTAGAGAGGTCTCACCGATGATCCTCGTCAGGTGCGACTTAGCCGATTTAACCGCAGCCTCAAAAATTCCTCCCCAATGAGGACATCCCGGCGGACTGAAAACCAATTCAATGCCTCGTCGGGAGCAAGCCGTACCGATGGCGTCCTGGTTACCGTTCAGGAATTGAGTGACCTCCTGCAGATATCGCCTGGCTCCGACAAAGTTTGTGCCATTGTCCGAACGGATTAATGTCGGGAGGCCCCTTCGTGAGACGAACCGATCCAGACATGCGATAAATGCCTCTGTAGTGAGGTCACTGACCACCTCCAAGTGGACTGCCTTCGTGGCCAAGCACACGAAGACGCACAGGTATGCCTTCACTAATCTGGCGTTCCGTAGCTGTGAAGACTTGACCATGAATGGTCCCGCGAAATCCATTCCGACACCCGCAAAGGGCCGGATTTCGTTAACCCTATCCGAGGGCAAATCGCCCATCTGGGGCTGCATCGTAGCCGCCTTGGCCCGATAACAAGGCAGGCACCGAAATACGACGCTACGCACTAAGCGTCTTCCCGATAGAATCCAGAACTCGCGCTGGAGAAACGCCATCAAGGCGTGGCATCCGACATGCCCATTCCGAATGTGTCGATCCTGTATCAACAGTTCGACCAACTTCCCTTTCCTAGGGAGTAACAACGGGTGGCGAGCCGCATTAGGCAGGTTGGCATTCCGCAGCCAACCTCCTACCCTCAGCAATCCTTGAGGGTCAATAAACGGGTTGAGCCGAGCCACAGCTCCCTTCAGTTGGACGCGTCCGCGTCTCAGAATGTCCAGTTCGGACTTAAAGTGCACCGTCTGCACGTTCCATACCAATGCGAACAGCGCATGGTTCCGTTCCCGTGGTCTCAGGACCTGTGTCCGGACCCGTTGCGCCTCAGAATTGCGACAATTCCGCGCAAATCGGAAGATCCAGGCGGTCACATTGACCAGCTTGTCGAGTGAGCTGTACCGTTCCAGCAGGCTGAACTCCTCTTCCGGCTCTGGTTGCGTCGTACAGACACCGACTGTCAAGGCGCCGTTCACCGAGGTAACGCGTGGACTCATTGGCCAATCCGATTCGGCTTGAGTCAACCATTTTGGACCCCACCACAAGGGATATCCAACTAACTCCGGAGCGTGACACCGACGAGACGCATAGTCTGCTGGGTTCATTTCCCCTGGAACATGTCTCCAGATTTAGGGAACCTCCGAATTCAAAATCTGCGAAACCCGATTCGCCACAAAAATCTCCAGCTTGTGAACTGAAGCCTTCAGCCAGCATAACACGATCTGGCTGTCCGTAGAAACGTAGACCGTATCTTCTAACGCTATTAACCCACGAAGAACCGTCATCGTGTGGTTGAGCAGACGAGTCAGGAGAGCCGCTCCTGAAAGCTCTAATTTGGGAATGGTCAGGCGAGTGCGCAACGGCGCAACCTTGCTCTTGGCCATGACCAACCGCACCTCAACCTCCCCCGAGGAGTCGACCGTACGCAGATACACCGCAGCTCCGTAGCCCTTCTCCGAGGAATCGCAAAACCCATGCAGGGTGGCGGTGTATCGTTTGGTGGGGACCAACCTCCGTGGCAGTGAAATCCGATTGATGCCAGGGAGGGTCAAAAAGAACGATTCCCACTCTGAGCTCAATGACCCGCCGATCGGGTCGTCCCATTTCAGCTTAGCAGACCACAATTGCTGCATAAAACACTTGAAAGGACGTTCCGTTTCGTCCAGAACTTCGGGGAGTCCAACTCGACCCGATACGAAAACATGTCTGACACCGGCTGGTACTGGACGCCTAATACCGACAACATATTCGGATTTTCCAGATTTTCGAAAATGTGGGGATCCTGCTGGTAGTCATCCGGAAGACCAGACAGTAACTCTGGAGAGTTTGACATCCATTTCCGGAGCTCGTAACCTCCACCCCGTAAGAGCTCAACTAGCTAGTCCCGTCGAGCGAGCGCCTCCTTTACGGAATCTGCACCGGTACAGATATCGTCCACGTAGAGATCCTGCTCCAGGATCGCTGCTCCTCTAGGGAAATTTAACCGTTCTCGATCCGCTAACTCCCGCAGAGTGCGAATCGCCAAATAAGGACTAGACCGTAGCCCGTACGTGTTGGTGTTCAGCTCGTACACCTTGATGGGCTGATCTGGGCTCTCTCGCCACAGTATCAGCTGATACCGTCTATCGTCAGGGTGAATGACCGTCTGCCTAAACATCATCCGGATGTCAGCTACAAACACAACATTGTGTCGACGGAAACGTGTGATAACATCCGCAATGTCATGATTCAACTTCGGCCCTGAATGCAAACACTGGTTCAGGTTCATGCCGTTAGATGTTGATGCCGATCCATCGAACACTACCCGTATTTTGCCCTCGGGGGTCCTCAAGACCGCGTGATGAGGCAGGAAGCAGTGGTCTTCACGCTTCCAGTCGATACCCGAAACCGACATGTGGCCGAGCGACTCGTATTCCCGCCTGAAGTCGACGTACTTCTGCCGGAAAATCCCGTCACGCTTCATGCGTCGTTCCATCGACAGAAGCCGTGTCTCGGCTGCATGGTGTGAACTGCCCAGAGGTGGGCGATCACTCCGGAATGGAAGACATGTGAGAAATCGACCTGACCGAAGGCGACCAGTATTGTTCCGATAAAACTGTTCACACTCTTCTTCAACCGGGTCCAACCGGCGGACCGTAGGTGGTTCCTCCACCTCCCAAAACTTCTGTATCACCTCCGAGAGTACAGAACCGAATAAGGGACTACTAGTCGCTAGGCGTGGGGCAGCCGGCATGACCGGACCCATTACCGCATGGCCCAGTCTGGTGTTGACCGAAACCAGACCAGTCGCCTGCAACACGTGGACACCTGGCACTAACAGGTATCTCAAGGCATCAACACCCAATAAAATGTCTACTGGGCCCGGAATATAGAACTCCGGGTTAGCCAGAGACAACCCAGCGACCAACTGTCGCACCGAGGGCGACAACCGTACGTGAGGGTGTGAGCCCATCACATTAGGCATGACTAATGCCGTGACCGTCAGATTCACCGATGAATCCACCCGTGACGAGAGAGTAATCCGACATACTCCCTTAACGGAACCGACTTCCGTGTTCCCAATTCCCCGAATGGAATGTGGATACTCCCTTACCGAAATGCCCAACCGTCTTACAAGGTTGCACGAGACTAAGCACCCCTGGGCCCCCGAGTCCAATAGTGCTCGTGCCACACATGTTTTGCCGTCCGAACTCCACGCTATCACAGAGGCGGTGGGGAGCATGACCGTCTGTGGAGTGGCGGCACCCTGTAAGTGGGCGGCGTGTCCCTAGCGGGAACCTCCGCGGGATCGGATCCTCGGAGTAACTCGGCTGCTGATATGCAACCGGCATATCAGACCTTATGTGCATCAAGGGGCCCCAACCCGTATAATAGGCTCCTCGCTGTCCCGGTATCCAATCATACCGGACGGTGTACAGTGTGCCCGGCGCGCACCGTGGATGAATGGGGGAGAGCGGATCCAACCTGGGGCGCTCTAGGAATGGGGGCGAAATCCGATTTTTCGCCTCCCAGAGCGACGGGCAGGGTGGCGCAGAAGGTGGTGGACCCCCAGCCTTCGCGCTACTCATAGGTGCCATCTGACACTCGCCCGTAACACGCGGTGAGCCAGCGGCCCGAAGTCCTCGCTGACCGTGGACAGCGGCGGCCGAACCCCGGCTATCCCACATGTTACCCCTCGCGCTGCCCCCTTTCCCTCGGGGGGGGTCCCGTCCGCGGGTACCCCAGTCACCCCGTTGGTGACTCCCGTTGCCCGGAGGGGGACTGGGTCCGGCCCTGGTTGGGCCCTGTGGCCGACCAACCTGAGTCCGGCCCTGGTGACCATCCGAAGGGCCTGACCGATTCAGTCACAACGCCATGTGGTGCTTGCCACCACAACACTCACACGGGAACGCGCGCGAGCACTCGCTCAGCGTGTGCGGCCCCAAACAACCGAAACACAATCGGTGACGGAAGACTATCTTCCTGCGGGCAGCTACCCCGAGCGCCTTAAATTTGGCGCAACTGGTCACGTCATGACCGGCACTGTCGCAGTGCACACAGCCGTCACCCGACGGCGCGGCATTCAGAACGCCAAATTGTTTCGACCTCCCACCCCCCCGTGGGGGCGGGGGGCGCGGCCCCTCCCGCATCCGCGCGGGTTGGCGCTGCACACTGGCCTCCGTGTCCAGTGTGTCACATCGCCTACATTCACCCTCCAAAAAATCTGTCAATTGGACGAGTGTGGGCAGTTCCGTGCTACTGCCCCCATGCAGCTGTTCAAACCGACTTTGAACAGCTGCAGGCAATCATGACAAAACCATATATAAAACAAGGTATGACCATTGGTCTACCGGAAGACCAAGGTTCTGAAGGGCCTTAGTGGCCACCAGCACAGGGTTGAGCACCTGTACTCGGATGTCAACATCCCTAGCGATATGGATAATAGGGATGCTGAACAGCTTCCCCAGCTGCGCATCAACCAACCGCTTTTGTGTTGGTAGCGGTCCAACAATATGGACCTTGCTATCTCATAATTGCCCGCCGTGACCGTAAGGTGACCGACCAACTCCTTCGGTTCACCCCGCAGAGCCATCAATAGTTGGGCCAACTTGTAGGCGTTGTCCAGGTCGTCCCGACCGTGGACCAAACTATCTAACAAATTGATGAAGGCTGGCCACTCATCAATTGCCCCACTGAAGGCCGGAATCTCCAGGTGTGGCAGCCGTCCAACAACACCCTTCGGGGGTGGGTCTCCGTTACCCTCCCCACGGTCATTCCTTCGCGACCGCTTAATTTTCTCCGCGCGACACTCGATGTCACCCAAGCATTCCATCGCTTGGTCAGCATCCGCGCAGAGCTGTTTCACTGTAGCCACCGAAGCTTCATCAGTAAGCTCGAGAGCTTCAGCATCCGCAGCTAGCCGACACACCTTCCCGACGCGTGTCATTGCGTCCTCCATACGCTTGAGCAGGACATCGTCCATGTCCGGTCGCTCCACATACTGATGAGTATGGGCGAGCCATCTCATTTCCTCCCGGACACCATGCCGCAGTACCGTCAAGGGTGAAGGTGCCATGTTGACCGCTTTAATAGATTCTGGTCCTATACTTCACTACCGAACTAAGTATAGCCAGAGACCAGCACTTGCCCGTCAGCGCTGGGCACAGAAATTAAAACTAAGTTGTCAAAACTGAAGCGACTAAAAACACAATTAAGTCCTAAAAATATTTAATATGGTCGCCCTGTGGATAACACCTTATAACTATACACTCTAAATCAATTAGAGAATGGCACCATAAAGCACAATAAAAAATAACACCCAAAAATGTATTATAAAAAAGCTATTTTTAATGAAATGTAGGTAGCCGTGAACCTTCTAGAAGTGGCCTTTCCGATCTGACCTGCACTTGTACTGAGGTCAGCAAAATCAGCTTAATACCCCTTAAATAGCCTGACCCTGCTCTGTAAACCTAAATAACACTGCAGTACTATAGAACCCGACGTTCTATTACAAGCAATACAATATAGTTACTTTGCGGAATGGCTGTTCAATCCTTATGCCCACAACAGTAGTTTCCGACTACAAATTTATAATAATCGTTAACTAAATCGTCAATTATACGTTCACTAACCGAAAATGAACCCAAATTGTGGTATACCGACCACAAGACTCACTCACAAAATGATTGCCGACCAATCTGAGGTACCCTATCCCACTACAAAAAAACAACCCTACAACCGTCCGTGAATCGATTTCCTACTAGGAAACCGCGCCTCTGCTACCAAAATGTTAAATTCCACGCCTTAACCGAAAGGGGGTGGAATCTTGGTAGGGTTGTTTTTCAGTGGAATGTCACAAGCAGTACTGACCTTGACGCCGTGGACCGGCATTCGAACGCTCAATTCGAGGCGGGAGTACGGGATGAGGAACACGAGGGTGGGGTGTGATGGGAGTTGAATCTTACTCGCGTCGTAGGCCGCTGCTGATGCCGTCGTGATGCCGCCGACTACAGGGGTCGCTATCCGAACGCGACGAATTGGTGACCGAACCACTTCAACCTTTCACAGCACGAAGCACTCAACTACGATGACGTGAAATCTACTTATTTCTTGACGATTGTTCCGTGATTATTGCATATAACATTCAGCCAAGCCTCCCGATGCTGGCGCCGACAAATTTACCATGTGCAAAGTGACAGCTAGCTAGTCATTTTTTTTCTATGCAAGTGACAGCTAGCTAGTGATGTACCGATCACTCGCGGTCGATCCGCGCAACAAAAAACCGGTGCGTTCCGAAGCATAAATATCAAACAACTAGTAAGTGATACTTTATTGTAAAGCGTGGTCTTGTAACCACAAGTAGTATAAGTACAGACATTTGGTCAGTTTCGATAAGAGGGCGAACCCCTTAGCTACACTCCAACCGATTAGACTCACTTAGGCTAACGTAAATATGTGTCGTACTATTAGAAGGGCCTTTTACTGTCTGTTCTGTTCACTTAGAGCTCCAACAAAATGAGACCCTCTCCGTTTGTGCCAAACAAACCTTCCTTGTCTTGAAACACTGTTTAGAATCAGTCATTATCTTTATTCATTCGGTTCAATATATGTACTTTTTTCGATTTACAGGTGAAGACCATTATAGGGTTGGGTTTTGATCACGGACACTTGATTTTAATTACTAGAGTTATTTAGGAGGATAACTGACTATATTCTTGAACCTTTTATCCTAGTCTTAATTGTCGGAAACTTGTATTGGGTTTATAATACATAAAACAAAATATTATTTTGTATACCTGAAATGATGGAACACAATTTTTACTCTTTCCATACGTATTTCATGATAGATGTCAAACATTTATTGTAAAGTTGGATGAAATGGAACGTGGAATAAAGTAGTGTACCTAGAATAGCAAACAAACTTGGCTGTTTTATTTGACTGATTTTGAAATCTTTGGCACCCTACTTACTAGGCAGTCTTGTGGCTACTATGAGATTAGTGTTGGTACCAAACCGACATCTGGGCAGTCCTTTTTAGGCAGTCTTGTGGCTACTCCATAGAGTGTTTTAATGGGGAAATATTAAACTGCACATCAATAATACTGATTTGCACAGCAAATATACTGATTTTTACTGCAAATATCAGGGCAAAACACTGCGTTGGCTTAGGTGAAGGGTAAAGGGGGTGAGCGAAGCGAAGCCCCCTTTATCCTTTGTATTAGGTTGAACATGTAAGAACAACAAAAATACTTAAAACATAAAGTGTTTTGCTGATTCTTTTTTGCTGTGAAAATCAGTATTTTAGATGAGCAATAAAATACTAGCCTTTTTTATGAGCCGTAGTAGCCGGAACTTAGGCGATTTCGAACATCAAAACTACAAACAAGGACTCTTTGTAAAAATCCTATAGTAAAAAATAACCTCAAAATGCGATTTTTGAAAATTCATAACAAAAAATTCCCCTGGTTTCCGATAATTGAGACTTAGGGGGGGAAATGTCCCCTTACCCCCGCCTCCCTCCCCTCACCCTCCCCTCCCCCAAATTCAGGTGTCCGTGATCAAAACCTTTACCACCATATATATATACCACTGCATACATTCCCCAATCCTGCTAAGGATCCTGACAGGTTTCTGGTCATGGCATGGACCTTTTACATAGTGGGAAATGTATTGGCTCTTAAAGAGAAACTGGTGTTAAAACGACGAAGAGTATGTCAAAAACCCTTTGAAGAGAAATATCAAGCTTTATTCAACACTCTTTTTCAGAATGCCATCCCAACAGTGCATACACCAGTATAATTATTGTAAAATTTCAATTTTAATATATGTTGATTTTAATGATAAAAAATGTGATACTCATAAATTAAAAGTTATTGAATTATCACCCCATTTTTTATTTTAGTTCACTAAAAATGAATGAAAATAAACGAAGCCTACAATCATCTCTCTCCAAATTAAGTTTGTATGATGTCCACACAAATAATCTTAAGGGTCATCAATATAAACTCAATTTGAAGATTGATGATTGTAGGTTTCCTTCTTACATTACACTGCTACAGATATAAATAGCTAGTCTATGGTATAGCTATAGGTATGTTTTTGATAGACTTGGTTCTTTCACTCGCCGCCAGAGGCGCTGGCCGTAAAGGCAGACATGTCTCTATATCAAGACTAATAATGTACTCTGTGGGTGGGACACTGAAGCGCTGCGAAATGTGTGCAGGCGCAGCGAGGTACTCACGTATTAGTTCTGAGACGAGGCGATGGAAACACGCCCAATCGCGGCGTCCACTACTCGTAAGACAGCTAAATATTATACATAGTTAGAATAAGTGGATCGCAAAATATATCGATTTTAATACGCAACTATTATTTTATCCCTGTTACTATCTCGCTAAAGCAGATTCTGGAAACGGCAGACTCGGGCAGCGGCAGATTCATAAAACGGCAGAAATCGTTCAGTCAGCTACTTCTTTTCATTCTTTTCGGAGGTTTAGGTGTCATTAATGATGCGATGTCATTTCTCTGACACGCGCTTTCACAGATGGGGTGGCAGTGAAAGCACAGCCATACCAGTCATACAATATTATATCTTTTCCCAGATGGGGTGGCAGAGGAACATCGTCAGGATGAGTTCTGCTCTGTCACTATTTTTGACAGATATGTTGTTTTACATCTGTCACTATTTATGGCAAAAATTGTGACAGCTGTCACAAATTAGTGACAGCTGTTAAAAACATGATAAACGTGTGACCGAGTTGCATTACAAAACTCTGTCATAAGAAAAAGCTGTAACAAAAGAATTCTGCCCTAAACCTCTGATAAGGATTAAGCTTCAGTTTAGATTGACTGGGATTTTAGCATTGAAACTAACGTGCTGTCTTGATGATTGTTTATTGGCAACTAAACCTTCGAGAAAATTCATAGCATACCTATGTATAGATATAGGTACATCAGCGGACTGTATATATAGTATTGATGCTTAGGTATGTGTACGTTTTGAAAGGTAAGTGAAATCTTATTAGCATAATTAAACTAGAATCTAAGTGGACATTTCGCCCACCAAGAACTTAGTTCTTTATCAATGTAAACATTAAAAACAACGCTAGAAACAAAATGTGATAAAATAAAACTGATTCGAACTATCACGACTTGTAACTTCACTAATATCTAAAGTAGTACACAAATATACTCCGAAAAACAATGTAAACATTATTCGTTAACTAAACTCAACTTAAAATTAAAGTAGTAACCAGGTAGGTTTTTTTTCTTAAATCCGCCCACCATGATTAGACTAATCTAATAAAAACATAAACAAGGGTTTAGGTTTTAAAGAAAACGTACTCCTTACACATGAGTACATCATATCAGACACAAAATAAACTCTTTCATTTTGTTAACACACATATTTTACTTACTGGACGCTTAAATTCTCCATTCTTACATTTAACAGACACAACTCTAGTAACATTATCAGGTCCTGTATGTTTTTTTATAATTATACCAAGCAACCACTTAGATGGAGGCATATTATCATCCTTAATTACAACAATATCATTTATTTCAGGCTCAGTAGATTTAGAATTCCATTTATACCTCTGATTTAGTGTTGTTAAATACTCCTTATACCATTTCTTCCAAAAATCTGTTACAATTTTTTGCGTTAATCGCCATCTATCTAAACTACTTAAATTACATTTTGTATAATCTTCATCTACCAGGTTTATTAGAGGCTCACCCACCAGAAAATGGCCAGGTGTCAAGGGGAGGGGGTCATTAGGGTTATCACTAAGTAAGCTGATTGGGCGTGAATTCATACAAGCCTCAATTTGTGAAAGGACAGTAGCCAGCTCCTCATAAGTTAGTGTACTATTTCCGACAACCTTCCGCAAATGTAACTTCATTATCTTGTTTCGGGACTCCCACAAACCTCCAAAATTCGGTGAGTGTGGCGGTATGAAGTGCCATGTTGTTTTGTGTAATGTGAGTTACTCTGCTATTTCTGTAGGAAGTGACGATTTTGCACTGTCAAACATCTCTCTCAATTGTCTATCAGCTCCTACAAAATTGGTAGCATTGTCACTGAACATATCCTGGCAAAAACCTCGACGACTAATAAATCTCCGAAATGCAGCTATAAATCCTTTTGCTGTCAAATCAGTGACAGCCTCTAAATGTACCGCACGTGTGACCATACAGACAAAAAGACATATGTAGCCCTTATAAGATTTTGAACCTCGTCCTGGTGAAAAACGAATGTTAATAGGACCACAATAGTCAACGCCTGTAGACGCGAACGGTTTACTGGGTTTTAATCTGGCTTCCGGTAGCAGACCCATAGTATTCAACGAGGAAAGCAGTCCTTTCCTCGTTGAATATCTCAAGCAAACCACACATTCTCTAAAAACCTTTTTTGCTCGTTTTTTCGCTCGTAAAATCCAATATTTACTTCTTAAGAAGTTTAACATCACTTGTGGACCACCGTGTAATGTCTGAAGATGAGCATCAACAATGATAAGTGTTGTCAAATGACCTTTAGCAGGCATAACTATTGGCGGACTCATATCATAACACGCATCTGATTGAGCAATGCGTCCCCCAACTCTTAATATTCCCGTTTTGTCAAAAAAGGGACAAAGTGTACGGAGTTTGCTCTTTCTCGCGACATGTCCTTGAGTCTTTAACTGTTTTATTTCACTAGAAAACTCACGCTCTTGTACTTGCCTTATGCATGAAAATAAAGCTTCATTTAATTCTTTCGGCGTAATAATCTTGGACACCGGTCGGTCACATTTTGGCAATTTAAAATTTAAAACTCGTCTGCAATATGCAATTACTTTTAACAATCGTGATAATGATGAAAATTTCGACCAGACAAACTCATCCTCAACGTTGGATAAAACAGTTAAAGATTTGATTCTTTCTTCCACGTGTGTTTCCTCAACATTAATATCGTCTCTCAGTAATTTAGATTTCGACAGCCATTGCGGACCATTCCACCACAATGGATGAGTTTGGCTGTAACCCTCGCGAAGCACAATCCGCGGGATTATCATCAGTTGGAACATGATTCCATTTCTCATACTCTAAAATGTTCAATATCGCGGATACCCTATTGCTCACAAAGGTAGTCCAACGACTAGAACCTCCCTTTAGCCATGCTAAAACAATGGTGGAGTCTGTCCATCCATACAAATTCTCTTTGGGGATTTGCATGACTTGCGACACTTCGCAAATAAGTTTGGCAGCTAAAGCTGCACCACACAGCTCAAGTCTAGGGATAGAAATTACCTTTTCGATTGGTGCAACCTTAGTCTTTGCAGTTATCAAATGAACAAGGACATGATTTGCTTTGTCTACAACTCTAATATACACTGCTGCTGCATAGGCTAATTTAGATAAATCTGAAAACACGTGTAACTCTGTTTTACATGGTAACGTTATATTTAACCATCTCGGAACTTTTACCAATGTTAAAACGTTCAGTTCGTCTCTGTACTTTAACCACTTTTCGACAAGATCATCTGGCAGACAATTGTCTCATTCCAGACCTGATTTCCACAAGGTTTGGATTAAGATTTTTGCATTGATTACCGCAGGCGCAATAAAACCTAACGGGTCGTATAGCTTGGCCACGTCTGACAGCACCTTTATTTTAGTAATCGGCTCATTCTTCACTGCTAAGTTAAGCACATACTCAAAATTGTCACTCTCTCTATTCCAACTCACACCTAAAACTTTGATAGCATTGTTTAGTTTTATAGTCGACTGCTTATCTTGTATACTACCTTTTTCAATACTGTCTAAGAAACTGGCACTGTTACTGTTCCATTTTTGGAGCTCAAAACCACCGGACATCATCAACTCATTCATCTCATTATAGATTTGTACAGCCTCAGTTACCGTCTCACTACCAGTCATCAGATCGTCCATGTAGAAATCTTTCCTTGCAATTTTGGCAGCCAGTGAATATTTTGACTCTTCTAACTCAGCCAGCCGCTGTAAAGATTTGACTGCAAGATACGGTGCACATGCTGTGCCAAATGTTAATCGTAAAAGTTTGTAATTTTGTATGGGTTCAGAAGGGTCAAATCTCCACACAACTCTCTGAAAATCAGTGTCCTCACTCGCAACTCGAATCATTCGATACATCTTAACAATATCAGCAATGATGCATATTTTATGACATCTCATTAGTATGTGTCTTAAATCTTGTTGTAACCGTGGGCCAACAAGAAGTTCATCATTCAATGATACGTTGTTATTTCCCTTACTAGACGCATCAAAGACAACTCGCAGCTTGGTAGTGTCTTTATCTTCCCACACTACCGCGTGGTGAGGAAGATAGACAGCTTTCGGATTCTCACTCTCCACTTCTGTAATTGGTCTCATGTGATTCATGCTCAAATACTCTTAACACTTCGTTGTATGCTTCTCTCAGTTTTGGTTCTCTCATTAGTTTTCTCTCTAGACCTTCTAACCTTTTATTTGTGTTTAGTATTACCTTGTTGGCACTGGGGGTCATCATTTGCAAATGGTAATTTCACTACGAATCTTCCTTCACTATCTCTCACAGTTGTTAAATCAAAAAAGTCCTCACATGATTTCTCGCTCTTAGTCATCTCCTTTTCAATTAGATCAGGTTCATTCTCAATATCCCAAAATAGTTTTAGTGAATCATCTTCATTCATGTTAAAATGCATACTTATGACACTATCTTTACTCTCACTCTCATTCTCTCGCGACGGCCTACCAGACAAAATCCATCCAAAGATAGTATTCTGTGCCATCAAATTGTCCTCAGACTGTTTCTTGATTCCATCGACCAATATCTCAGCATAAACCTCTGCACCTAGCAATATATCAATTTTACCCGGTGTGTTATATGTAGGGTCAGCTAACGATAAGGTTTCAAATTCTACCCACTCAATAGGACTAAGCCGCGTTGCCGGAAGTAGTGACGTTAACGAAGGCAAAACATAAGCGTTAACTAGAACTGATCTATCTGGATTATGGCGTGATTCCACGCGAAGTGAAACGGTGTTTTTTATTCTCATACGACCATCTCCCAGACCTGACACCCAACCTCTCACCGGTTTACGTGAAAGTCCTAGTAACTGTACTGTAGCCTCGGTAACAAATGATGCTTGTGATCCTTGATCCAATAAAGCTCTAATAGTTTGTTTACAACCAGTTGAATTAACTACCTTAACTCTAGCCGTCGCCACCAGCACGCTGTGGGGTTGCGGCGCCCGCCTAGAGAACGCAGTCGTGACGTGTGTTTCACCTCGTGAATCTCGTGATATACTCAGCTTTTCTGGTTGTAGTTGTCTCGATGATGATGGGGCCGCACTCGCTGTAGTGGACTCCTTATTAATCTCTCGCTCGAAGTGTAGCATAGTGTGATGTCTTCTTCCACACCTTCTGCAACTCATTGCATGTCGACATTTAAGTACTGCATGTGTGGATGATAGGCAATTAAAACAAAGGCGATTTGTTTGAACGAACTCTTGTCTCGCCTTTGGAGCCATTAGCCCGAATTGCTTACAATGATACAGGAAGTGAGTTTTCTCATGACACATCACACACTCGATTTCTTGTTGCTTAGGTTTGCCTTCCACGGCGGCATGAAAGGTCTTCGTCTTCGCTGCAGGCTTGAGAGGTTGTACTGGATGTGTAGAATTGTTGTCAATCATCTCTAGGGACCGGAATCTGTACTCCAAAAAGTCTCTCAACTGCGACCAGGTAGGTAGATCCTCGCTCGTAAGATTAAGTTGTTGTTCCCATTGTTTTATAGATTCGGCGTCTAATTTCGTTACAACATGGTACACGGTGACAACATCCCAGTTCTCTGTAGAAATGCCTATATTGTGTAGTGACTTCAGGCAGGTCGATGTTGTGTCCAATAACTGTCTGATTGCGATAGACGACTCAGAGTTGACTTTCTTCAGTGTAAATAGTGTTTTCAATAAAGCGTTACAGTTATACCTCTTGTTATTATAACGTCTAACTAATTGTTGCCAAGCGTCCTCATAGTTCGCTTCTGTTGTAGAATAGTTGCGTAACAGATTCAATGCCTCACCTGATATATTGCTTTTCAAGTAATGCAATTTTTGTACCGACGATATAGTCTTGTTGTTGTGTATTAGTGACGTAAACATATCATAAAATGTTTGCCACTCTTCATACTTGCCACTGAAGGACGGTAGTTGTATGCGAGGTAATTTAATATCATTGGAATTAAAACTCTTCGGGATTTCACTTGTTATTGGTTCACATTTTCCGAATTCAGCCAAGGCTTCGAGTAACATAGTTTTGTACTGAATATAATCCTTTTGAAATTCCTCATATGTATCCTTGGTGAAGTAAGCATCTTCCTCATCTTCCGCATTACATATCACAGACTTATGTCCCGCTTTGAAGTCGGTAAATAGTTGCTCCAATACCACCAATCTAGTTTTTATATACTCAGGCTTTATTCTCTCTTTAGGTGATTTCTTGAAGTTAACTTGCGATTTCAAATTGCTCAAAAAGTAATTCTGCACTTTCAATAGTTTATCCATATTTGCAACAACAGTTCACAAGAAATGTCCGGAGAAACACCAAAGTACCGGTGTATTACGTAACGTAGGTAACACGTTGCAGTTTGTAACTGTAACTCCACAGTTCATTCACAAAGAAGGACGAATGTTCTCACTCAATATTGTCTCAAAACACGTTAAATAGTCTTGTTTTACTTGCACTCAATCAGATTTATAACTCGGTGAAATAATTTGCAGTAAGTTATAAATAACTCGCGATCCAGTCAATCGTTATCTCACAACTCATTGTTCTCCGCGGGCCGGGCGCTCGACCAGCCTTTGTAATATCCGGCTCGATTGACCATATGATAAGGTGATTAAGCTTCAGTTTAGATTGACTGGGATTTTAGCATTGAAACAAACGTGCTCTCTTGATGATTGTTTATTGGCAACTAAACCTTCGAGAAAATTCATAGCATACCTATGAAGATTGTGAATACAAACGTGATAATTTGCGTACCAACATACAAATATGGTCACTTTACTACATTATATAACAGTAGAGTCGAAAAGTTCAACTCAATGTTACACAGAAACAATAAAGACAACGAATATGCTTACTTATTAGACTCTAATCTACACTTAAGATGCGACTTTGAAATGTTCAATCGACGTGATGGTAGAATAAACACTCAAGGCTTTCGAATTATTTTCCACGATTTAAAAGAATTTGTATTAAACTTAGGTAACTATAACTTGTCAAGCATAATCAGAGAAGAAGTTCGTCCTGAAACCAACAGGTTTTTTCGTGAATAATAGTAGAAATGATTGCAATAATACTGTATCAAGTTTTTTAGTAATGCATCAAAATATTCAGAGACTACTGTCTAAATTGGATATACTTACAATTACCATTAATGATATGAAAGAATGTTCTAACCCTGAAGTAATATGTTTGACTGAAACGTTCCTAAAAAAAATTGATACATTAAACGTTAAGATGCCAAATTACGAACTAGCGGCTTTTTACTGCAGAAAAACCAGAAGAGGTGGTTCTTGCATTTTCTTAAAAAGAGGTATTCAATATGAGCAACTAGAATCTCTTGGGAACGTTTCAGTCTCTAACTATTTTGAATGTTGTGCAATTAAGATTCCCTGCAAAAACACTGTAATTATTTGTATATATAGACCTTCAAATGATACGAAACATAATTTGGACATGTTCTTTGAAAAACTAGAGTTATTACTTTATAAATTTCATTGTAAATTCAAAAACCAGAAATTAATATTAGCAGGAGACTTAAATATAAATATGTTACAACAAAAATATGAATCATCTAGACTAAGTGACATTTAAAAAAATTATAACCTTAATTTACATATTTTAGAACCTACAAGAAAAAAATCGTGCATTGATCTTATAATTAGTAACATGAGAAATGTGAATGGTTTTGTGCTTCCTCTTTGCTTATCGGATCATAATACAGCTCAATTTTTACGCATGAAGCTTAAACATTCACTGAATATACCGGAAACCTTTTATATGTTCAAGAGTATGTATACAGAAGAGAACATTGCAACATTTCAGAGTTATTTGAAAAGCTTATCTTTCCATACAGTATACAATCAAAATGATCAAAATCAAGCTTTCAACGAGTTTCATGATATTTTTTGTTTACTTTATAAGTTATGTTTCCCAAATATAAGGATTAAAATTAACACCAAATGCAAAATAAATTGGATTTCTAAAGGGATAAGAAAGTGTTGTATTGCCAAGCGGAAGTTACGTTATTTATATTATACTCATAATACTACATATAATAAGGAGCAAAACTAAACTACAACAAAGTTTTAAAGAAATGTGTTAATACAGCTAAACGAAATATAAATAGAAAATACATATTGAATCACAAACATAAAAGTAGCGCTACTTGGAAAATAATCAATCAGGAAATAAACAATTCTTACACTTCTAGAAATATAGATCAATTAATTTATAATAATGAAACAATAAAAGATCCTAAATTAATATCAAATATATTTAATAATTACTTTATTGATCTGACAAATGTGGAAAACAATAATTGTAAAAATACCAACCAAACTTTAATAAATAATTCGATTTACTTAACGCCAATAGACAAAATAGAGATTGAAAAACATATAATGACCCTCAACAATACAAACGCAGAAGGGTATGATAAAATATGTACAAAAATAATTAAAGCCTGCAAGAAAGAGATTAGTGAAGTATTAGCTTACTTGATTAATTTGTCCATACAAAGTGGTATTTTTCCAGACAGATTAAAGATAAGCATTGTAAAACCTCTATTCAAAAAAGGTGATAAGAATCTTATAGAAAATTATAGACCTGTTACCCTAATACCAATATTTTCGAAACTCTTTGAAAAAGTAATGCATAATAAACTTTCATCTTTTTTGTCAAAGTATAATATTATAACCGAAAATCAATACGGGTTTCAAAGAGAAAAATCTACAACTCTAGCAACATTTAATTTGGTAAACGACATACTTCACAGACTAAACGATGATAACTATGTGACAATTCTATTCTTTGACATGTCAAAGGCATTCGATTTCGTGTCCCACAAGCTGCTTATGACAAAACTTTATACATACGGTGTAAGAGGACCGGCATATAACTGGGTTCAAACTTACCTAAAAAATAGGTCACAAACTGTAGAGATTACCTGATTTGATGCCGCAAGGAATTTAAAAACTTACAAATCCGAACCTAAATTTAATAAAATCGGCGTGCCTCAAGGTAGTGTACTCGGACCGCTCCTATTTCTGCTCTACATTAACGATATTTCTGAAATTACTAAGTATAGAAATATATTATTCTACTACTAAATATATTAAACTACATTCATTATCAATACATGAAAAGGAAATAAATGACGTAATATTAAATACTATTAATTGGCTAAATAAAAATAATTTAAATATAAATATTAATAAAACCTGTTATATCAATCTCAATAATATAAATAATCTTAATGTATCACATAATAATATAATTGTTAAAAATGCTGAATGTGTTAGATTTTTGGGTATTGACATTGATAATAAATTACATTGGAAATTTCAAATAGATCGCGTTTGCAATAAATTAAATAGGTTTTCGTATGCTCTTGGTAAGCTGACTAGAGTGGCTAGCAGAGACACAGCATTAACAGCATACTTTGCATACGTAGAGTCAGTACTGAGATACGGGTTGCTTGTTTGGGGAAACAGCACAGACGTAAACAAGGCATTTGTGGCTCAAAAGAAATGTATTAGATCAATCGTAGGAGTTGCCTCAGACGTATCATGTAAACAATTATTTAAAGCTCTATATATATTGCCTCTACCCTGCCTTTATATTCTAGAAGTAGCTACATTTGTGATGCAAAATAAAAATTGGTTTACAGAAGCGAAAAACCTAACATCTAGGAGTCTAAGGAAACCTAACAAACTTACCCTTGATGTGATCCCAAAAAGTGCAAGATTTACAAAAAACTGCTACGCTATGTGCACAACAATTTGGAACAAATTACCAAGTCACCACCAAATTATAAGTAACAAACAGAAATTTAAAAAAGTTATAAGATATTGGTTAATGCAACATGTTTTCTACTCGATTAAGGAATTCCTAGCACATAATGTTAAAATTTGTGTCAATTGTAAACTTTGACTAATTTGTTACCTACTATTTCACAATTCTTTATTGCACAGAACATTACAACAATACAATTATACACGAAATTAAAAGGCAAAGGCGAGCTTATCTCTCAACAGAGATTTCTTCCAGCAAACCTATCTGGATAGGATACATATAAATTTTTAAACTATTAAAATTATGTGACTCTATGTCATAATTGTTTTGCATGCTATAATTTAATTAGCTGGATGTGTGTATCTGACTGAAACTATATAGTACCACCTTTGTATAACCATATCTATCGCAAATAAAAGTCTTTATCTTTATCTTTATCTTTATGTATAGCTATAGGTACATCAGCGGACTGTATATATAGTATTGATGCTTAGGTATGTGTACGTTTTGAAAGGTAAGTGAAATCTTATTAGCATAATTAAACTAGAATCTAATTGCACACCTCCAAAAGGCTTGTAAGTTGGGACCAAGTTGAGGGACCGAGAAACCAAGTATGGGTTTTATCCTAGGCTTGCAGTTTACATGGTCATCCATCTCAATAAGAAGGCAGTTTGCATCATCGAATAATGGTTCAGACCCTTCAACATTAAGACCCACTTTAGAATAGATCACTATGCCGTCATTTAGATTAAGCACAAGAGTCGTCTATTAAGCATTCCGTACAAATAATTATGTCTGGCTTGAAGAAAATTTCGTTGCCGCTGGTAAGCATTTGACTGAAGTGTTCGAGTTCTATAATAGCAATCCAGACAAGTTTACAATTAGGAAGGTGATTTGGAAAGATAACCCTCCGGCAGAGCTTGGGACGCGTGGAACAGGTTTATCCCGGCCCTGATGGTAGAGTTCGTGTTGTAACGGTCCGAACGCAAAATTCGCGATTAAAAAGCCCTGTCAATAAATTGAGTCCTCTGCCAAATCAGCTCGACAAATAATACAATTTGTACCTACAAGTTCTTCTTATGATTTTTTTTCTCTTGTATTTTATAACAATTTGTAATTTGTTTTTTATGTGTCTATTTCAACTACATATTTATGTCATACAGTCCATTTAGCTTTCCGTTTATTAGAAACACAACACATTTACACAACCTATAACAACACCGTCAACATTTTCAATATTTTGTGTTTACCTATAGTGAAATCATTGTTGATTTCGGTGGGCGGGAAATGTTAGGGAACCGACTACTCCTTCCCTCATCCAAATCCACCTTTAACGACATTTATCGGAAGAAGATGAATTTAATTGTGTGCATCCCGCGCTGACACCCCCCGCTACATACAAGAGCAGTCTTGGCTAAGCACCCGCGAGCGCGCCTGCACTGATATCGTCCACGAGCTAAGTTGAGTCCTCGGCTGGCTGAAGTCCCAAGATTCTTATCCAGTGCTTCAACACCAGAAGACGCACCAGTGGACATCAAAAACCCTTACAAGATAGAAGCGTGCCTGTTCCAACAACGTCCCCCCTGCAAGTTCTTCAATTCCATTGTTTTTCTTTCTAGTCGGCTAATTTGTAATAAATATCAACAACTCTTAGTTTACGCAACAATTATAAAAAGCCAAATTTGTGTTTTTAAAAAAAAATGGGGATGAGTGTAGGTTCATGCTTATGTCAGCAATATGTAACGGTAGCGAGTACCATCTGCTTTGAATTCAGTCGTTCCGTCGTAGTGTCCTAAGTAACTTGTCTCTATTCGTGTTATCCCAATGTATACTGTGTAAACTGAACTGCAATAAAAATGATCTATAATCAAGACTACTTAGGTATATAATGTACAGCGATGAACTTGGAAAAAATATGGGTTTACAACTTAGTCAGCGCGTGGGCCAGGCAATATTAAATAACTGTATGCCTGGCGCCACATATTCACAAATATTAAACAAAGTGTTGTCATCGCAGTTTTTAGAACCAACCACCCTAATTATTTTAATTGGTAGAAGGGAAAATGTATCTAAAAAACTAATTACTAAATACTTTTCCAAATTAAATTCTTTACAAAATGTAGATAGAATAATTTTGTTTGCGTTTCCCTTCAGCCAATCTTTGTCACAACATGAAAATCATATAAGACATGATTATAATACATTTATACACACATTGACATGTCGTCATACTGAAAAATTTCATTTCATAAACACCAATATTTGTATTGGAAAATATTTTTATTTGACTAAGGATAGGTATTACCTATCTAGGTTTTATACAAAACAGATAGCACAGTCACTATCTTATTTTATTTTGAACTCAGTCAAGTTTTTGACTAATGAAACGCCTGCTTCTATTGAGCAGTGTAATAATAATGACATGTACTCCTTGGAATCTGTTCCAAGCTCTTTAAATTAACCCATAGGACAACAGAGAGTAACTCTGGCAGTAATATTAATATTTGTATAAATATACCTTCATCTTGCCCATTAAATCAAGTTACTAGTAATGAAAAATGTAAAAGTAAGAATATTTTAAACGTGGTTCATCAAAATATACAGGGCATGTTAAGTAAAGAACTGGAAATTGAGTTATTCATGAACTGTAATAATATTGATATTTTATGTATAACAGAGCACTTTTTAAAGAGTTATCAGTTCATGTTCAACTTTAATAACCACCACGTTGCTAGTTCGTTCAACAGAAAAACAGCTGATCGCGGTGGCTCCTTAATACTTGTAAATAATAGTTTTAAATATAAGGAACGAGTTGACATAGTGAGCCTATCTGTTGAGCGTACCATGGAAATAGCCTGTATTGAACTTGAACAACTTATTGTAATGAGCGTATACAGACCACCAGATTCATCCTTTGATTTATTCGAAAAGAAAATGGATGAAGTGTTGATTAAAATCAGCGATAAAAACAATTTTTTTATAATTTGTGGTGATTTTAATGTTAATCTGTTAGAGGATAATAATATTTGTACTAGATTAAAATCTTTATTTTTATGTCACAACATGAACTATCTGTTTTTGGAGCCTACTAGAATTACTGCAACATCTGCTACCTGCATTGACAATATATTTACTAACATTACGCCCATTTTCAAATCGGTCATCAATAAATTAACCTCTGATCACTCTGGTCAGATAGGTATATTCAATATTAAAATAAAAAAGGACCAAAAAGAGGATATTAAATGTGTGCCCGTTAGTGACACTCGGCTTGAACACTACAGGAATAATATTTTAGATAAACTATGGGAAATCCATACAGTGACGATCCAAATTTGTTGTACAACTCAGTATTTAACCTTGTCAAAAATGAATATGATACGGTATTGAAATCAAAAACTATAAAAGTTAATAACAAAGCTTTGTTTAGTGATTGGGCGACAGTTGGAATTCATAGGAGCAGACGAAGATTATATGAACTCTATGAAGAGAAATCATATAACAAAAATACGGCCTTTCTAGATTATGTTCGTAGTTATTCAAAAATGTTTAAACGCGTTTGTGCCGTAGCTAAATCTAATTTCATTAAAAACAAAATTGAATCTAGTAGCAATGTAATGAAAACGACTTGGCAAATTATAAACAGAGAGACTGGAAAGGCCAAAGCTACACATAATAACTTCAAGCTTAAGATAGATAATCAATTGCTAAGTACAGACCTAGAAGTAGCAAAAGCTTTCGAAAATTTCTTTACGGACATTCCAGTTTCAACAACCAAGTCTTTAAATTCATCTCCCGCTGCTGCTGAATCTATACTTAAACAAAACTTTGAGGAATGTAAAACAAATTTTAAATTTAGGCACGTAAATAATGAAGACATTGTAAAAGCATTTAAATCCCTGGAAATGAAAAAGACAGCTGACGCCCATGGTCTATCAGTAAAAATTATTAGTTCCATTGTAGATTGTATTGCACCTCACCTTTGTTGTATATTTAATCAATGTATAGATAATGGTGTGTTTCCTGACTTGATGAAACTAAGTAAAGTTATACCTTTATTCAAAGCTGGTAGTACATCAAACCCCACCAATTTTAGACCCATATTGATACTACCAACGCTTAGCAAAATATTTGAAAAACTCATACTTAATCAATTGCAAAGTCATTTTTATCTCAATAATTTAATTCATATTGCTCAGTTTGGTTTCACAAAGGGTCGTTCAACAGCCGATGCTGGTGTTGAACTAATCGACAATATTTTTGATGCCTGGGAAGACGCAATGGATGCAATAGGTGTCTTCTGCGATCTATCCAAGGCTTTTGATTGCGTCCATCATGACACTCTTGTCAGGAAGTTACGCCATTTTGGTGTAAAAGATCAGGCCCTTGGCCTTCTGGAGTCATATCTAACAGATAGGGTTCAGATGGTCGATGTTAATGGGAAAAGATCACCTGGGTCTTCAATAAGTATGGGCGTACCGCAAGGTTCAATTCTTGGTCCTTTCTTGTTTTTAGTATATATTAATGATTTACCTTACCTTGTTAAAGCAAAACATGGGTTAGTATTGTTTGCCGATGATACTTCTTTGATATTTAAAGTTAAAAGACAGCAATCAAATTATGACGAGGTAAACAATGCTATCTCTAGTATAGTGAACTGGTTTACTGTTAACAATTTATTACTTAATGAAAAGAAAACTAAATGTATTAAATTCGTGTTACCCAATGTGAACCCGGTAACTACAGACATATTTATAAAAGGACAGAGATTGGACCTTGTGCAGTCGACTGTCTTTTTGGGCATTACTTTAGACGCCAAACTACAATGGGATCCTCATATAAATAAATTGTCGAACAGACTGAGTTCAGCAGCGTTCGCAGTTAAAAAAATTAGAGCTCTTACCGACGTAGACACCGCTAGACTAGTCTTCTTTAGTTACTTTCATAGTCTAATGAACTATGGTATTTTATTGTGGGGTCACGCTGCGAATGCTAATAGTATATTTATTCTGCAGAAACGGGCTGTTCGTGCAATTTATAGATTAGGGCCTAGAGTGTCACTGAGGGAAATGACATTACATACATATAATGACATTCAAATTTCGAACGCCGACGCCCACCCGCGTGCCGTGCCTAGTTTGTCTGTGAAGTTGGTACTGACATTCAAATTTCGAACGCCGACGCCCGTCTGCGTGAAGTTGGTACTAAAGAACAAGCTAAACAATTGCAGAACCACAATGCCGGTCAAACATGCGGTTCCTGAACACATCAAAGAGAGCTTATGATATGTGTGTAGATAAACTAGTGTATGTAACTGTACATAATTAGGCATTAAAACTCTCGAGTGATATTATTATGAAACTCGCCTTCGGCTCGTTTCATAAACCCACTCTCGAGTTTTAATGCCCTCCATTATGCAGCAGTCACATAAACTACTATTAGTAATATCGCGTATAGAGTGCACATTGGATAAAATAGTATTATAGGTAGTGTGTGATGTATGTAAATTGATGAATCGAGTTACGAGCTAGATATCTTGCATCTCAAATGTAATCTGCCATCTCGCTCTGAGTAATAAACTCGTAGCCATAGCAAGCGGTCGTTTCATTACAATAGCAACGAGATGAAGAATCCCGGAATCCCAGAAGAAAAAAAGTTCCCACGCAAACTCATCAAAAATGACGTTTTTAGGCAATGTCACAAGTTTCGATCATAAGACGGTAGATTGGCGTATATTCAAAGGACAATTCAATCAGTTCATCAAGGCGAACGACATCAAGGGTGAGAAGAAAGTGCCGTGTCACAGATTAATAAGTTACTAACCTACCTTACGGTGGAGAACTTTCACGTTGGCTTGTGAATCTGCGGACTTATTCGCTAACTCAAATGACAGTTTAAAATGCTGATCACCAAGTATAGTTTCCAACTTCCAACTGTTAAACCACACATTTGGTATTCCGTAACTTCGGTGCGCAACTTTAAAAATTGAAAATGGCGTGCCGCTCAGTGAACATCACTGTGCTAGTTCGAGGGCCACTGAAGGATATCGACTTTATCGACTTCCGATAAATTGGTATTTAGTAAGCTCGGTGTACATGATTATAAAGTTTAGCAGTGGACCACCCAAAGTGTCAAAATAGAAGTGAAAACCACTGTTGGATAGCAGTGTTTTTAGGGTGAATAGTGTAGTCATCACCTTATTGTGTTTTAATTAAGTAACTAAGTATTTTTGTGTTTATTGTGATTAACTAATATCTAAGATTGAATAATTTGTCTTTTCATCCAATATTATTTATATTTTATTAACCTGTCAGTACTTGTTGCTAATTTAAGATATGGCACGAGCATATTTATTGGGTATTGCTGAAGAGCAAAGACAACTGAATGTGTTGCGAAGAGAACGCCCGCGCCGGGCAAGGCGAGCGAGCGAGTGACCCCATGAATTTGCCGGACCAAGTATTTGAGGCTCACTTTCGCTTATCCAAAGAAGTCTTCCTCACTCGAGGAGTTTCGTCCGTATATGACAAAACCGTATATGAAAATCGTAGACCCATAAATGCTAATATGTAGTAAAATTTCAATATAACTAAAAGTTTTACCCTCCTTGTTAATTTTCGACGCAACAAGCAAGATACTATCTGAAAAACACTTCAAAACTTTATTTTATTAAAAAACCGTGTTGATGTTGTTGGTTTTGAAAAACAACAACATAGCGTGTCGCCTTTTCCCATACAGGGTGGCAGAGGCATAATTGTGCCCACTTTGAGTCAGTTATTCAATACTCCATTTTGTGTGACAGGGGGCTAGCCCATCGCCGCAACTATGGAGTAATGAAGGTTTCCTCACGATGTTTCCCATCACCGTAAGAACGTCCGTATAATGTACTTACTTAAGATAAATTTATTATCTTATTAGTACATGGTCAGGAATCGAACCTGCATCTCCTGTCTGAGAAGCAAGCATGAAACACGATGTCTCTCCTTTCTACTCCTCGGCATAACACTGCCGCTTACAAACACTCGTTTAGGTTAACGGCGATCCGACTGTGGAACGCACTTCCCTGCGCTACTAGAGATAGTCCCTAGTTTAAGACAAGATTGAAAGAGCATTTCCTTTCTCTTTCGTGATAGGTTCTTTTATATATGTATATATAAGTAATATATATTTGATATATATTTTATTTTTGTGCTTTTGTATTTTATTTAGTATATATCATTTATTACATTATTATGTTTGTTGTAAACAATTAGATGTGTACAGTTTTATTGCGCACTAGGACTCTCCTGTTGCAGAAATCTCTCTTTAGAGATAAGCTCGCCTTTGCTCATAAAATGTTTTGTTACCTTACTAATTTATTTTTGTTACCTTATTAAGATTTCTGTGCAATAAAGAATATGAATATAAATATGAATATGAAACCCACTACACCACGGAGTTTTTTTTAACTATAAGAACTTCCACTTTTTTGACAACTCAAGTGGCGAACATATTCGCCGCAAAAATTAAGAAGATAATGGTGTCGTTGAATTATTTCGTGTAACCAAGGATATCAAATAAGCCGTGTAATACCTAGAGTGGTAACAATTTCATGTCGATGAGCAATGAGAATTTTCGTTCATCACCGAAAGATCACGTGACATGAAGGCGATACGGAATACCAAAACAACAGAGTGTTGGGTTGGTCACTGAGCTCGGTGATCACTGTTGTTCACTTTCATCTCTCAAAATTAGCGAATAAGCCCGCTGGTTTACCCATTGGCCGTGGAAACGCAGACATATTCGGCGCTGGAGTTATTACTCCACAATTATTTTACACCTAAAAGGTGTACTTTCGGAGAGAAGGCGAAATTCTACGGAGCGGTAAGAGAAGCAGGCGAAATATTAAGCGGGAGACTGCGAGGACTAGCAAGTTATTCTGAATTCGGCACCGCACTGGATGGCCCATAGCGTGATCGATTCGTCAAAGTCAAAGTTCTTTATTAATGTAGATATTTACAAATACTTAGAAAACGTCATTTTTATCCTCTCCTTTACTGTGGGAGAGGAAGGGCGTAGAAACTGCCACAGATTGATTTTTAGATCTCTTTTAAAAATTGGTTGTGCGTAACTAATACAAATATTACAATATTAATTATTATGATTAATAAGCAGGAATAAATAATTATAAAACTATTAACAGCAAGGTCTGTGTTGAGCTAGATTAACCTCATACAGCGGGACTAATCATTTAAGTAATCTTGAACATTGTAATATCCCTTTTTCGAAAAGTCGTTTTAACATGCTTATTAACATGCTCAAATGGCAATTTCAAGATCTCCAAAGGTATCTTATTGTAATAGAGAATGCACGGACCCTTGAAAGAATTGCTAACCTTCGCGAGTCTAAACCGGGGCGCAACTACAATGTGACTATTTCTAAGGTAAACATTACAGCTATCGCTAAGTTTGGAAAATGTTGTAGGGTTCTTGCGTACATACATTATATTTTCGAAAATAAATTGACTAGCTACAGCTTGTATGTCAGTTTCATTAAAAAGCTCTCTTAAGGAGTCTGTTTGTTTTAAACTATAAATTGTTCGAAAAGCTCTTTTCTGTAAAATAAAAATAGTTTGAATATCCGCTGCTTTCCCCCACAGCAAGATACCATAGGACATGACACTATGAAAGTAACTAAAATATACTAGTCTAGATGTAGCCACATCCGTGTTTTGTATAATGTTCCTAACAGCGTAAACCGCAGAACTTAATTTACCAGCTAATTTATCTATGTGGGTTCCCCACTGCAATTTGGGTTGGGTTATTCCAAGAAACTTCATACCGTTACTAATTGTAACGTGTTGCTGTTGAACGAATAGTAAGTACTAAGTAGTATAGTAAGTACTAGGTAAATTTTATTGTTGTGGTAACGGTCTACCTCTGCTCAGCTATCGACCTTTCTCATCCTAATTTGGTTTTCTGGAAGAGATCTCTTATTAGAGATAAGCTCGCCGTTGTATATATTCTCTTGTTGTCTATATATTATCTTGTCTTGTTGTCTATATATTAATTTATTGATGAATTATAACAATCATAATAATAATACTTTAAACAATTAAGTTAATTAACTTAAATATAATAAAATACAATGACATAAATCTGCTAAACGCTTCGTTATAGCTAGACTTAAGAAACAAGATACATATGGTTAGATTGGAGTTGATTCAAAAACGTTTTATGAGGTCGCTTCAATTTAAGAGTAAGTTGATCAACAAAGTTGACAACTCATATGAAGCAAGATGTAAAATATTCCACATGTTGCCCTTGTATTTAAGACGTAACATAGCTGATATTGTCTTCTTGGCTAAAATAGATCAAAATAGAGTCGATACTCCACAACTGTTATCATTGATTAATATTAAAGTACCGTTAAAATCGTCTATTCGTAAACCCGTTTATTTGTCTATAGCACAATCTAAAACTAACTACAGACGGAATACATTTTTCATTAGGGCTCCTTCTGAATTCAAGAAGCTTTTGCAATATAGTTTGGATTTATTTAATTCGAATATTAATACTTTTAGACGACTTTTATCCAAATCCTGGTTCGATCAGGTGGTTCTTTAAACTTTAGATAAGATCAGTTTCCATCTTTTTCTCGGATTATTTGTAAATTTTTCCCTTATTCGAATTAGGATAAATAGGATGGACCAATAATCATGCCATTGAAAGGGAAATTGAAATAATAGAATATGTGTATACAGCCCACCTTGTGCCTAATATTTTATGTTTGAAGAAGAAAAAATAGTTTCTAAATAGACACGTTTTACCTGAAAATAAAACGTTTATTAAATACTTACCATATTCAGGGCCTAATTAAAAACATGAGAAGACATCCTTGATTTTCAGTGCTAAACTAGTGACGTATATCCGGTCCGTCCGTTCCCGCCCCCGGATGTTCGGTTAAGCCGCGTGGTACCTTGTTTGCGCGCGCGCCCCACCACACCACCGAGGCAGTTCGGATTGTTGAATTCGAATTTAGCTTCATTGGATCTCTCATGTCCACCAGGCAGATTTAAAAAATATTAGGCCCTGAATATGGTAAGTATTTAATAAACGTTTTATTTTCAGGTAAAACGTCTCTATTAAATATCTTGACCGATATTCAGGGCCTAATTAAAAACATGAGAGACGTGTTTGATATCGCCTGGTGTTGGTGGACGCTAATGTGATTCGTAAACATACATATTTAAATAAAAGTAGGTAAGTTTATGTTGTGACATACAGAAATTATGAATGATTCAGGTATTGTGATAAACAAGTAAGTATCTATCTATAATTTATTCGGACTGATCGATGATCCCTTAGGAAGAAACCTAAAGTTTACATGTACTGTATGTAGGTTAGGTACTATGACTTATGACATTATTGTATCTGTTCTGTATTGCTTTCTGTTAAGATGAGGTGATTAGTGTGGTTTAAGGAAATAAAATTAACTTGTAACTTATAAACAGGTATTATTATTCATCTTGATAGAACCTGCGTAGAAATGGTACCAAACCAGTAAATAAATTAGGTAGGTATTACTAAAATCAGCAAATATAAATCAAACTTTGGAATAAAGTATTGAACAATACATAATTGTCTTAATTACTCGACAGGGGAGAATAGGTTCGGAATCAATGACTCTCTTCTATCTCCAGATTTTACTTCTATTTGATAAAAATTTGGAAGGTTTTAGCAGACTTCCAGTCGCCTCGGGATAGTATGTCATCAATGGGAAAGTGTTCGATCCAGTTTTTGGATGCAACAGCTGATCTGAAACTGCCAGGCGTAGCATTGATGTTTGCATCTTGAAGTAGTTTCTTCAGCCAGCCCCCTATTGTTGATTGTACGTGCAGCAGCTTTGGGGTCGCCTGTAGTACTCACAAACAGATTATCGCACTTAGCAGCAATTCGCCTAGGTTTCCCCAACTCAATGAGGCGGCGTATCCAGTAGATCTTGTCCTTATTCTTATTTAGCTTCCATCGCGATTGTTGATGGGTATTGGAGTCAGTTTTGGAGCCAAAAGATGGCCATAAGATTATGCTGTCATCTGAAATAACACAGTGTTCCTGAGTAACGGTATTTAAAGTTAAATCGTGTACACGTCTACCCGAGCATAGTAGGAGTAAAGCAGCCGCTCTTTGAGAGGTGGCAAATAAACTTGATGAATTGCAGGTTCTTTTAGAAAGATGGTTTACAAGGGTGTCTATATCCCAGATGGGGGCTTTGATAGGTTTAGGCTTAGCTAACCCAATGGACTTTAGGACTTGTTTTACAAGTGTATGTAAGCTTAGCTTATTACTTTCACTGGGATCACAAAGAGTAGACACTACAGATTTATGAACAAGGATAGTGCTGTATGAAAGGCCTTCCTTTTGATGTAGATCAGTGAGGAATTGGGCCAGGTCTGAGCCTGTAGGTTTATGTGTATGTACCTTGTGAGTTATGGCCCAGTTTCGCCAACGGGTCCAAGCTGGTTTATACGTTCTAAGAGTGGATTCACGCCAGCTCGAACGGAGCAGAGCTTTTTGTTCCTCGCTCCAGTGACTTAGGTGTTCTTGCCAACCCCACATCTCCATATCTCCAGCGTCATCTCCGATATGTTGGGGGGCGGACGTCCCGTCGTTACATCGACTAGGACCTGCGACAGGTTCCTTATCGTGAATGGGGGTGACAATGCGCGGCTCTTCAGGTCTGGTCTCCAGTAAACTTTGTGCCATCTCGGGGCTACGATCAGGTACACACCCAGTGCATTGTTTAAGTGCGTCAATACTCTGGGAGTGAGATAAGGCGGCGGGAACAGCCATGCCAACTTGAAATCTCACTTGCTGCCTAGAGCATCGTACATGCTCGCCTGGTTGTCGGTTCCACGTGAGCTCTCCTGGAAGCAAAAAGATCGATTACGGGGGTTCCCCACTTGGCAAACACGACATTTGTTATGTTTGACAGGAGATGCCATTCTGGTGGGTCTTTGAGACGTGATAAATGGTCTGCTTCGCAGTTGTAGTTCCCTGCTATGTGATAGATGGACATGTGAATGTTGTTATGGTCCAGTACTTGTAGCACTTTCATTGCCAGCTCCGTAAGGGCTATAGATTTCGCCCCTCCCTCTTTTCTTAGATAAGAGACGACAGTTTTGTTGTCGCACTGTATTAGCAGCGACTGTGAGCTCAGGAGCTGATAATGATGGCGTAAAACATTTAATATGGCCAACATCTCCTTGTAGTTGCAATGAAGGTTCTGCTGTGAGGGTAGCCATGAGCCTGTTATTGAGATTTCGTTTAATTTGGCCCCCCAGCCGATGTCGCTGGCATCTGTTGTTAGGTAATGAGACGATAGTGGGACATGAAGTAGAGTGCTCTTCTGACAATTCAACTGCCACCATTCTAACTCGACTAGGGCTTTCGCAACTAGAGGAAAGGTTTTTGTCATCTTTAGTTTCAAGGCCTTGTTGGCCTGTAACTGTAAATACCGGTAATTTAGACGACCCCTCGGTACAGCAAAACTGGCAAAGTTCAGCAGGCCAATGAGACCTTGTAACTCTTTGACGGACGTTGTCCGTGTTATCAAGATTTTGGATACCGTGCAATGTATTTTTGCTACTAACCTCTGAGGAATGTATTTCGCGTTCGGCAGAACGCGAAATTGCGCATTGTGTGGAACACATGGCAATGTGTTCCACACAATGCCCAGGTATTCCACTGCCTTCTGTGGGTTGCAAACAGATTTGTCTGTGTTCACTTGCCAGCCTAGGTGGGCGAGCGTGTTCAGTGTCAATGAAACTTGATTTATGAGAGTGGCTTTGTTTTGATGAGCCAGCATAAAATCGTCGAGATACACGATGATCCGGATACCGTGATCGCGGAGGTATTGTGCTATCCAGTTGGTGATTGAGGCGAATATTCTCGGTGCTGAACAAAGGCCGAAGGGTAGGCACGTCATTTCCAGTATTTGTGGGTTTTTGTCGCCGTACAGAAGGCGGAGAAACCTTCTGTGGCCTTCGAATACAGGGACATGGAAGTATGCCTGGTGAATGTCCACTTTGGCCAACCAATCCTTGGGTTGTAGAAAATCCGTTACCCGATGAACATTTATTAGTCTGAAAAGTCGAGTGTTGACGTATTGGTTCAGATTTTTTAAGTTGAATATGGGCCTCCATGTACCGTCGCTCTTGGGGCGCAGGAATATCGGGGAAATAAAGCTGGGCGCACCTTTTCTAGCACACCCTGCGAGATCATGTTTTTCATTATTTTCGACATTTGTTCTGATTCTGGTGTTTTCACACTGCGACTGTTTGGAATGTGCAATGGTGGTTTCAACACAAAAGGAATGCGGCATCCTTGTATAATTTTTAGAATGTATGTGGGAGCTCCCAACTGTTTCCAACGATCTTAGTACATGCGGAGTTGTCCGGCGTGAAATTTTGCATGCATGTGCATGGCATAGTCTCCTATCCCGGTGGGATGAGGGAGAACGTCTGGGTTGATAATCCCTTCCTGACCTGTCGGGTAGACCACGGCCACGTGAACCCCGCGTGCCTCGCCCGCGAAACGAATTATTATTTATCCTGCCTCGGGCCGAAGTATGATACTGGCTTTGATTATGATATTGCGCGCGATTGTTATAAGTTGCGGCCTGTTTCTGCGTCTGACTGCGGGTAGAAGTGGAAGGCTCGTACTGTGGCACAGTATTGTAGCGAGACTTTCCTTCCACCCAAAACACATTTTTAACTCCACCCGCTTTTTCCAATAAAGCATTAAATTTGTCGGCTTCAAATAGATGAGAACCTGACGGCGCAATTTCGCGTAATGTATTTTTGTGGTACTGGTCTTTTACTGATGAGAGTATGCCTTCTCTGCGATATTGAATAAGTTCAGCCCGGTGTCCACAGACGAGCTGGAGATCGTCGTTTGAAATCTTGCTATACTCACCATTGGCCAACATTTCTTTGATCTTTGTATGGATATCGTCGAACCGTAGGTTTTTGACCTGATGCGCCCAGGCTAGAAAGGCTTGTAATTCACTCAAAAGCGCGTCGCGCTGTTTGAGCAATGCATAGGAAATGCCGGCAAAAGCCTTTTCCATGTTTAAGGTAGTTTTAGATGTATCGTACCTCTTTATCTCGTCATTAGCTTCAAGATTAGTGAAACCCGGCGCAAATAAATAGTGTTTTTGGACGTCGGCATATCGGACGTTAATCCAGTCCTGGCTATTGAATCGCTGCAAATCTTTTAATTGTTGTGTTAGTTCGGGAGACGCCTGCGGTACAGCGGGCTCCTTGGTTTTTATACCAGTAAAAATGTTAAGATCAACCTCGAAAGCCGAGTCAATGTTGGCGGGCTCGGACTCCTCAACGTGACCTTCGTAGAGGTATCCACTAACATTAGGGTCAATCAAGTCATGCCGTGGTTCACAATCATATTCGTGAAATTCCTGTGTAGCAGCAAGTTGACTTTTAAGATCTTTAATCTCGTTAAAAAGAAGATCGAACTTACGTTCCTTGATGCGTTTGCGCCGTCGGTACCGCTTCTTGCGATCGTCGCTTTCCGAGAAACTCAACGAGGACGAACTAGAATTGTCGGAGTCCGAAGAGCTCACCGGTTTCCGCCTTTTCTTGCCTTTATCCTTACGCGCCGCCACGTGCTCCAAACTGGACGGAACCTCCGGGGTTTCTTGCTCCATTTTACACAAACGAACGGTCACACCGTTGGGTATCTTTTATTTGCCTGCAATAAATCAGAAAATTCTAAGAAATTCTTTAACGAACAGTTGGTTACAATATGCAAAAGAAGTTCTCACGTCACGATGTATAGATTTTTGGCGGGCCGTACTCAGGAGCTGAGCAGCGACTGTACCGTGCGAAAATCAAGACGCCAATGAAGCTAAATTCGAATTCAACAATCCGAACTGCCTCGGTGGTGTGGTGGGGCGCGCGCGCAAACAAGGTACCACGCGGCTTAACCGAACATCCGGGGGCGGGAACGGACGGACCGGATATACGTCACTAGTTTAGCACTGAAATCAAGGATGTCTTCTCATGTTTTTAATTAGGCCCTGAATATCGGTCAAGATATTTAATAAAAAACAACTAATAGCTTGTGGATATTTTAATATAGATTTCTTGATTAGAGATACATCTAGCAAAAAAAACTATTTTGTTTAACTCATTTAACGCCTCAACGAACCATGACTGCGATGGAGGTCATTAGCAGAACTACAGAACAAATCTGTGCATAGAATGAATATTCATTTATTTAATTTAACATGTCATCACAGTGATGCTATTTTATATTTCGACATGAATAATTTTATTCATAACTTTACTCTGACACGGGATACATTGTACCTGTCTAATAAATATAGAAAATTAGTAGCTACATTGTTAGCTTATAATATATGCGACGCAGCTATAGTTGGTTTAACTAAGTTCAACTTGACATCAGCTTATTTTAAGAGTAATATAACATGCACCCCTATTGGGAATTCACCTGTTAATTATACTTTGCATGCAACATTGGAATCTGTTCCAAGTAATTTAAATTAGTTCATAAGACAATAGAGGAAATCTCTAGCATACAAGAGCCACTAAATATGTCAAAATGTAAGCCCCAGTTAAATATTGCCCATCAAAACATCCAGGGGCTACCTGGCAAAGAACTTGTATTAGAATTATTTCTAAAAAATTCTGACATTGATATTATTTGTGTTACTGAACACTGGTTGAAGGAAAATATGATGTCTTTTAACATAAATAATTACAAAATTGTCAGTTGTTACAATAGAAAGACTGCTGATAGAGGTGGTTCTTTAATCTTAGTGAAAAATAATATTAAGGTGAAACAACGGAAAGATATTCTTGCACTTACTGTTGAAAGACAAATAGAGGTATCCTGTGTTGAGTTAGATAGCCATATTATTGTTTGTGTCTACAGACCACCGAGGGATGAAAAAGGCCATGGCAATTTCGAAATATTTGAGAAAATTATGGAGGAAGCCCTCATTAAACTTTGTAATAACAGAAAAAAGTTAATTATTTGTGGCGATCTTAATGTAGATCTGCTTGTAGATACAACACTGAAGCGACGATTAATAACTCTGTTCAAATCATTTAATTTATGTCATGTATTTCTAGAGCCGACTAGAATTACACTTACCAGCCAAACTTGCTTAGATAACGTTTTTTGTGACTGTGCATTCACAAGTAAAAGTGTAATTAACTGCTTACCCTCCGATCACAGTGGTCAAACAGTTTCATTCCCAATAACTATTAAGGATAAGACTGGTCCATCATTTTATAGGCCTATTACATCCCATAGACTAGAGACATATACGAAAAACTTAGATATAAATTTGCCAGTACCGGATTTTAATGAACAGAACCCAAACAAAATCTACTCAGACTTCGTCAACATTATTCAGACAGAATTCAATAAAGTTTTCAAATTAAAGAAAGTCAGTGACTACAACGGTAAATCTAAATTTAATGACTGGGCAACGTTTGGAATTCGTAAAAGTAGAGTTATCTTGTATGACCTTTATGATCAAAAAACCTATAACTTTGATCGAAAATTTCATGACTATGTTAAAAAATATTCCAAAACTTTCAAGTTGGTTTGTAGAACTGCAAAAACTTTACACATTAATAGAAAAATTCAAAATTCAAATAATAGAATGAAAACAGTTTGGCAAATAATAAACCGCGAAACTGGCAAAGTTATTCCAAGGGACAGTGATTTCTGCCTAAAGATAGGTGATGATGTTGTTAAATCTAACGCTGATGTTGCTCGAGCTTTTGAAACATTCTTCACCAATGTACCCGTACTCACAACGGACCGTCTAAATTCATCTCCATTTGAAGCAGAGACTTTATTAAAAAATAACACTAGCGTCAGTAATGTATATTTAAAATTTCATCATGTATATCCCCAGGACATTGTCAAAACGTTTAAATTACTTAACTTAAAAAATACGGAAGACTTGTGGGGTATATCAGTCAAAGTCATTGGTTCAGTAATTCTAGTTATAGCCCCACACTTAGCTTATATATTCAATAAATGTGTTGACGATGGGGCTTTTCCAGACCTCATGAAACACAGTAAACTTATACCGCTGTTCAAATCGGGAGATAAGGGCGATCCTTCAAATTTCAGACCAATATCTGTTCTTCCAACACTAAGTAAAATATTTGAAAAGATTATACTCAATCAAATGCTCTCACACTTCAACCGTACAAAACAACTCCACGCTAAACAATATGGTTTCACTAGGGGTAAATCGACTACGGATGCAGGTATTACCCTTGTATCTCATATTTATTCTGCATGGGAGGCCGCACAGGATGCTATCGGAGTTTTTTGCGACCTGTCGAAGGCGTTTGATTGTGTTGATCATAATACGCTATTAATTAAATTAAATCATTACGGAGTTAGAAATAAAGCGTTGGATCTACTAAGATCATACCTAAGCAATAGAATTCAAAAGGCAGAAGTTAACGGCGTAAAATCTGATGGATCGAGTGTTAAAATTGGCGTTCCACAAGGTTCCATATTAGGCCCTTTCTTATTCCTGGTATATATTAATGATCTGCCTTTCATGGTGGAGAAATTAACTGACATAGTGTTGTTTGCTGATGATACTTCACTGGTCTTCAAAATTGAAAGACAAAAAGGAGAATTTGATGATGTTAATGGTGTATTGTCTTTAACCTTGAATTGGTTCACAGTTAATAATTTATTGTTAAACGCTGGTAAAACCACGTGTATCAAATTCTCACTTCCAAATGTCAGGCAAGTTGAGACCAGTTTAGTGCTAGACAACAACACGTTAGAATTAGTAAATGATACGAAGTTTCTTGGAATAACCATTGATAGCAAATTGCAGTGGGGACCCCACATAGATAAATTGGCTGGTAAATTAAGTTCTGCGGCTTACGCTGTTAGGAACATCAGACAAAGCACGGATGTGGCTACATCTAGGCTAGTATATTTTAGTTACTTTCATAGTGTGATGTCCTATGGTATCTTGTTGTGGGGGAAAGCAGCGGATATTCAAACTATTTTTATTTTATAGAAAAGAGCTATTCGAGCAATTTATAATTTAAAACGAACAGACTCCTTAAGAGAGCTTTTTAAAGAAATTGACATACTAACAGTAGCTAGTCAATTTATTTTCGAAAATATAATGTATGTACGCAAGAACCTTACAACATTTTCCAAACTTAGCGATAGCTGTAATGTTAACCTAAGAAATAATCACAGACTATGTGCGCCCCGTTTTAGACTCGCGAAGGTTAGCAATTCTTTCAAGGGTCAGTGCATTCTCTACTACAATAAGATACCTCTGGAGATTTTGAAATTGCCACTTGAGCAATTTAAAAAGCATGTTAAAGCGACTTTGTCGAAAAAGGGATATTACAATGTTCAAGATTACTTAAATGACAGGACTGTATGGGGTTAATCTGGCTCAACACAGACCTTGCTGTTAATAATTTTGTAATTATTTATTCCTGCTTATTAATCATAACAATTTTTTTTTTCATATTTGTATTAGTTAAGCACAACCTATTTTTAAAAGAGATCTAAAAATAAATCTGTGGGAGTTTCTACGCCCTTCTTCTCCCACAGTGGTCCAATGTAGAGAAGAGGCAAAAAATGACGTTTGCTAAGTATATGTAAATATCTACAGTAATAAAGTACTTTGACTATTGACTATTGACTATAGCCATATTAGGGAGTTGAATTTTATTACCATGGCATGAGGTTCATAATAGCGATGCCTCAAAATGGGCTTGGGTTGGTGCGAAGATAATCAAAATGGGCTTGGGTTGGTGCGAAGATAATCAAAATGGGCTTGGGTTGGTGCGAAGATAATCCAAAACCTCTATTTATGGAGGCTTCTAGATCAACTGAGACCTCAGCCAAATGTATAGATAATATATCAACAGATGCAAATATTATACATAAGAGTGCAATAAGTAAAATTAAATCTGTACACCGAGGAGACATTATTAAAATTTAAGAAAACTGCAAAACAAATATTAAAAAAATGTACCAGTGGCTGTTGATCGAGAGGAAAATATAAAATCAGCATTAATTTCTAAATTACCAATTACCTATGATGCAAATGATCCTAACTATATATATGTTTTTTTCACTAAATTTAGCAACTTATTTGATTCCATATTTAAATCCAAATCTATACAGACCATGAGAGTGAGTGAAATAGACTATAACTATTTTCGTGAAAAGTCAATAGATTGTATTTTAAATAGCAAAATGTAGTTTACAAAGTTATTGGTGCGGCTACTTTACTACTTGATTTTGATTGAATCTAAAATACTTACCTAAAAAATAAGTTCACTCGGTCGCCCCTGTTAGCGAGGTCTACTGCCAACAGGGCTAAATTAATATATAGACAACAAGACAAGATAATATATAGACAACAAGAGAATATATACAACGGCGAGCTTATCTCTAATAAGAGATCTCTTCCAGAAAACCAAATTAGGATGAGAAAGGTCGATAGCTGAGCAGAGGTAGACCTTTACCACAACAATAAAATTTACCTAGTACGTGGTTGACTTGACTGCCACTTTTTTTTTGTGGTAGGCAAAGATATTTATCCCATTACGTCTATGGTGACGTCACGTTTACATTTGGCGGGTGAAATTTTAGCTTTGTTTTTTCATAATGTTTATGATTGATCTGCCAGCAACTCGCGCGATTGTCGGTGTTGACTATGGAGGGCCTTTTCGAATCAAATTAGGTAAGCACGGAGGTGCTAAGATCGGAAAAGCGTACCTCTGCTTATTCGTCTGTTTCACAACTACGGTCTTACATCTAGAAACGGTATCTGACTTATCCTCCGAAGCGTTTATCGCGGCACTCCGTAGGTTCGCCGGTCGTCGTGGTCGCGTCAGTATTATTTACTCCGACTGCGGCACAAACTTCATAGGTGCAAATAACTTGCTCAACGATTACACCAAGATGGCCGCTCAAGCTGAGAATATAGAACTTCGATTTCATGTACCGTCAAATTCTCATGCAGGAGGCGTTTGGGAAATTCAAATAAAGGCAGCTTTCTAGGAATTGACTACATTATTCGTACAAATCGAGTCAATGTTGAACTCACGCCCTCTTTATCCTATTAGTTTGGACCCTAACGATTTAAACGTATTAACTCCCGGTCATTTTTTAACATTAGAACCGCTAACGTCTGTTCCTGACGAGGATTTGACGACCGTTAAAATCAATCGTTTAGGTCAGTGGCAAATCATTCACCCTTCCAGCAAGATTTTTGGAAACGCTGGAAGACTGAATACCTACAATCACTAACACAACGTGCAAAATGAACAACTCATTGTAAACCGCTAGATATTAATTCAATTGTAATTATAAAAACCGAAAACACGACTCCATCCTGGCCCTGACGGAGTTGTGCGTGTGGCTACAATCCGCACCACAAATTGGTCTATCTTAAAGCGGCCCTTAGTAAAACTCTGCCCGCTGCCTATTAGCTGCGACTAACTTTTACACATAGACTACACTCAGTGTCTCATTAGTAATTTAAGTTTAGTTTAAGGTTGTTCATACACGTTGTTACTTTCCGACTCTTAATTTGTGCTCTGTTCATGCGTCATATACAGGGTTACAGGTTAAGTCACCTAGATCCGTTAAGGGCGTGTAGTACCCATCTTTTCTGACTGATTTCACTATGAAACACCCTACCCCAAACCTAAGCATTTTCGAAATAATATATATATTTTTTTTAATTGTCGATTTTTTGCCATTAAATATGATATTTTGAAATTAGTGCGCCTTACTTTTTTATTTTTTTACATGCAGTTTAAGATGCTCTTTGAACTTAGTAACCAAAATCCTACGTAAGTTAACTAAATACTTTGTTCTGGACGATTGAAAATTCAAAAAGTTAATAAAAAATTGACAATTTACCTTTCTTTAAGGAATATCTAAAAAAAACATAGCAGACTTTTGGCAGATGTGCCTAAAATATCTGCGTTTAATCAGCTATCCAACAAGGTATAACCTCTAGAGTTTTATTAATGTCGTAGGAAAAATTCATAGGCGATAGTGGACGTAAAAATATTTTACGCTTATTGAGCCTAATTTATCCTTTGGCCCTAGAAAGTAAATCAAAACAATATGTAAGTTTGTACAAAATGATATTTATTAACTTCCTTGATTAAAGTTCGTGTTCAACATGTCCTCCTCTGTTTTGTACACATCTTCGCATTCTTCTGCGAAGCCCAGTTTTTACTACACCAGTAGTCAATGTTCTTATCCTGATTATCCTGATTTTCAATTCTTCAACTGACGCAATTTGATTGAGCTTGGTGTAGACGTGACTCTTCATGTGCCCCCACACATAAAAATCCATGGGGATTAAGTCCGGACTTCTGGCTGGCCAGGGTAAAGGCCCACCTCGTCCTATCCATTTATGGGGATAATTTGTGTCCAGCCATTCTCTGACACTTCTTCGGAAATGTGCAGGGCAGCCACAGGGCAGCTGGAACCACATATCCCTGATTAGGTTCAGTGGCAAATCATCCATCAAATCGTTGAGGTCTCCTCTCAGGAAGTTTTCATAGTTCTCCCCATTTAAATTATCGGGTAGAAAGTAAGGTCCAATCAAATAATCAAATAAGCATGTTTTTTATTCTTCTTATTAAAAAAAACTTGGTTGGCGGAATTTCCACTTCCCATATTACCTATAATTAGATTTATAGAAACTCAAATCTTCGCGCCTAATCCTGATTGGTCTATTACATTAATTCGAGAAAACGAAACGTTCTGATTGGCTAGCGCAAGTGCAACTAGATTGTGCCTACACGCGCGGAGGCTAGATAGCAAGATCTACTATCTACCACTGTTCGAGGAAGCAAAACATTATGAAGAATAATTTCCTCGGTCTAAATTTAACTCCGTTTGCGCCGCGTGTAGATCGAAAGAGCTGTTTCTTTCCAAAAAGTCCAATTTTAGTGCTATTGTGGAATTTTAGTTGGACCTAAAGAACTGAACTATCCGTTATTACCGCCGGCCGGTGACGTGGCTTCGATTCGTGTGTGTGAACGAGACTGTGGCCCCTTGTCTTCCCACACTCTTGAACCGGAAGACCACCTCCAGGTACGTGCGTGTAGCATATAGCCATATCAGTTCACCGCGTATTCTCAAACAAACTTTAACCCTGATGTGACAAACACTCAAACCGATCGTCAATTTGTTACACTCGGCTAAGTAGACAAAGGAATTTCATCATCCTAGTTGTTATCGAATAACAGCATAAAATTGATGGTGTGATTCTAACTACAAAATATGCGTTTTTAAGTAACATAGGGCATGTGATATAAATCTATTGATTCACATCAGTAACGGTTAAAACTATAAGTAATAATTTTTATTTTTCATAATTCATAATTTCTTTATTGCACACAAATCATACAAAAAACAAGAGTTACATAAAAAAAGTGTACAAAGGCGAGCTTATCTCTAATAAGAGATCTCTTCCAGCAAACCAGGCAAACAAGGGAAAAGTTGATGGTTGAGCAGGGGTAGACCTATGTGTACAATATATAAAATAATAAATAAAATAAATTAAATAATAACTATAATAATATACTAAATACTACAAATACTATTGTATACACTATACTAATACATACTTACATGCATACTACCTATAACTCTAAAGGGAGAGGTAATGTTTCTTCACACGACTTTTAAAGATATTCAGATTAGGACTGTCCCTGATGGTGCAGGGGAGTGCATTCCACAACCGAATGGCCCGGGCTCTAAACCCGTTCTCATAGTAAGCGGTGTTATGCTGTGGAGTTGTGAGCATGGAAACTGCGTGAGTTCTCCGAGGTCTGCTGGAAGAAAGAAATTGAAAACTGTCTCGTAAGAAAGTTGGGTAGCGTGGATTACGTAAAATGTTGTAGAGGAAATTGAGGATGTGAATCCCGACGAAGACGAATCGGCAGCCACTTCAACTCCCTGCGATGTTGTGACACATGGTCGTACTTGCGCAGCCCGAAGATAAACCGAATCCCGAGATTTTGAAGTCGTTCGAGTTTGTTCAGTAGTTCTTCGTCAGCACTGACCCAGCAGACATCAGCGTAATCGATGAGGGGTAGAATGAGAGATTGAGCAAGAGTGATTTTGGTATGTCGAGGCAAAAAGTACTGAAGTCTCCTGAGAGAGTGAAAGGTAGAAAATACTCGGCGACTTACCTCATTGACATGCGATGACCAGGACAACTGGTTGTCGAAGATTAGACCCAGGTTTTTAACTTTATCGCTATATACGATTGTGGTACCATTAAAAGTGACAGATGGAATGGGATGTTGCTGCAACAAGTTAAGAGAATGTCTAGTACCTATTATCATGGCCTGGGACTTGCTCGGGTTGACCAGGAGTCCGAAGGATGAAGCGCAACTTCTTATTCCCTCAAGATCAGCGTTGAGTGCCTCCACAGCAGAGTGTGCATCGTTGAGAGAGAAGTGGCGATAAATCTGGAGATCATCAGCGTAAAGATGATATGAGGAGGACAGGACGTCCGAGATGGTGTTAATAAAGATCGAGAATAGAAGAGGAGAAAGAATACCACCTTGAGGGACGCCTGTAGAGAGGTCACACCATTCAGTGGATATCTCTTCCGACCTGATACGCTGTTGCCGATCCCTCAAATAAGAATCGAACCAGCTAGCAGAGAAGGAGGAGACGTTCAGAGATCTGAGAAGCTCAACGAGAATGTCAAAATCTACGCAGTTGAAGGCACTACTGAAGTCAAGTAAAGCAAGCACGGAAAGCTGTTTGCAGTCCATGGCTACCTGGATATCATCTGTGACTTTCATGAGAGCCGGGACGGTGCTATGACCCGGTCTGAATCCTGACTGGTACATGTTCAGCAGATTGTTTGAGAGAAGGTAAGAAGAGAGCTGGGTATGGACAATGGATTCAAGGACTTTGGAGAGATGGGTAGGATTGAAATAGGTCGATACTCTTTAAAAGAGGTGGGACTGGAAGTTTTAGGGAGCGGGATGACTAATGCTTTTTTCCACATGGTGGGGAAGATGCCATTCGATAGGGAAAAATTTATAACATGTGTAATAGCTGGCAGTAGTTCATCCAGGATTGTTAAAAGCATTTTAAGGCAGATTTTATCATCACCTACGGCTTTCGAGCTCACTGCTAGTACCGCCTTCTTGACCGCATAGATTCCAACATTGCTCAAGTTGAATGGTGTGGTGTCGGGTAAGGACTTAGAGCGCAGGCTCTGAAGAGTGGCTTGTTTGACAATGGGATCCATCACAACAGGTGGGGCAGAAAGGAACTGGTTGAGACCGTTGAGATCTACATTACCAGCATGAAAGTCCTGAGTCTTACCTATGCCAAGTGTTTTTAGAAACTTCCACACCTGAGCTGGTGTGTAACTTTCAATACTCTCGTGGATGTGCCGACGTTTAGCATCACGACAGAGACGGTTGCAGCGGTTGCGAAGACATTTGTAAGAAAGAAAATTGTCATCTGTCGGATTCTTACGGTATTTACACTTGGCTCTGTTCCTCTTGGCCATTAGACGCTTAATAGTATCTGTTAGCCAAGGGGCGGGTAGGTGTTTCACTCTCACTTTTTTTATAGGTGCATGCTTGTCGTAGAGACCTAGGACTATGATATTGAACTTGTTGATTTTCTCGTCCATGGTCTCGCTGGATATTACAGGGGACCAGTCGATCGACAAGGCATCCGACCTAAGAGACTCTAGGTTAATATCCCTAAAGTTACGAATATTAAGAAAATTTGCCCTGCTCTTGAGAGACCTGATCTTATACGAAAGATAGATAAGGTCGTGAAACGAGAAAGGAGCGTTGAGTTGACCATGTACAGCGACCTTATCCAAGTTAGAGACGATCATAATATCGAGGAGAGAGGGAGAGCAGTGAGGTTGGAAATGCGTGGCATCAAGAGGCCGAATATGCAGATTGAAAGAGTTGACTATAAACTTGAGTTTGGTAGAACGGGAGTCGTTTTTGAGGAGACAGGTGTTCAAATCACCTAGAATGAGGGTATCCTTATACAGAGGTGAGAGTTCATTAAGGAGGGATTCTAATGTGTCGAAGTAGTCGATGCGAAGAGAGGGGCTATAAAGAACACCGAGGAGGACCTCACTATGGTGAAGAGTTATTTCGAGAAAGAGATGTTCAGCAGACTCGGAGTACTGGCTAGGGGACGCGCTGATCACCTTGCACGGGATTTCCACTCGCAGATAGATAGCGACGCCCCCATCGGCTTTCCCGACTCTGTCGTTCCTGTAAAGCCTGTATCCTGGAATGGAGTATGAAGAAGATGACAGCGATGGCTTTAGGAACGACTCAGAGACAAGAATGCCGTCCACGCATTGGTCACTAAAAGCCTCGAGCAGGTCCGGATAGCTGGAGTGAATACTTTGAGCATTGATATGCACGATGTTTAGGTTATCCTCCACACCACCGAAAACAGTCCTAATTTTAGCAGAAAGGGGTTCCTCCGAAGCGGAGCGGATTTTTATTATTTAATTTTTATTTACCTATTAAAATTTATAGGTAATTACATAAACATCATTGAACACTTCGTTCCACGCACAGCACAAGAGAACCAACCAATTGGAATCAATTTAAAATAAATAATAAATTAGCGCTCCATAGTAGTCAGTGGTGGCGAAAGTTAGCTACGGTAGCCCCGAGCAAAGTGAGTAATGACCGCAACCCGCTCCACGAGTAGGTATGTGACATCTACATACCACTTGCTTTTTCGTTGATACGAGCGCCTACGGCTTTTGACATAGCAAGAATCTCATTTGGAACGTCGGTTAGTTAAATAACCCTAAGCAAGAATCGTTTGACTCAATTTCTAGAAATGTAATTCGTTTATTTATTAAGTTTAGGTATTAGGATTAAGGTAATATTAAGGTTGCAAATAATATACTTTTTCAATCAAATCGTTAACACCAAGCATGTACAAACAGTTATGTTACAAACAAATGATAAATAAGCCACTAAATTTTTCATTCATATTCTTTATTGCACAGAAATCTTAATAGTAAGGTAACAAAACATTTTATGAGCAAAGGAGAGCTTATCTCTAAAGAGAGATTTCTACCAGCAAACCTAGGCAGGACAGGAAAAATTGTGCAACAGGAGAGTCCTAGTGCGCAATAAAACTGTACACATCTAATTGCTTACAACTAAAACATAATAATGTAATAAATGATATATACTTAATAAAATACAAAAGCAAAAAATTAAATATATATCAAACACATACTTATATATACATATATCAAAGTACCTATCACGAAAGAGAAAGGAAATGCTCTTTCAATCTTGTCTTAAAAGTGAAAATTGAGGGACTATCTCTAATAGCGCAGGGAAGTGCGTTCCACAGTCGGATCGCCGTTAACCTAAAATATCAGAAAAATGCATGGCCAATCATAATAATTACTATAGTCATATTTGAAATAGTTAAGCACAACCAATTTTTAAGAGATCTAAAAATCAATCTGTAGGCGTTTCCTTGCCCTTCTTCTACCACAGTGGTACAATGTAGAGAATAGGCAAAATTACGTTTGCATAGCTACAGTAATAAAAACATTTGACTATCGAATATTGACTTGACTAATGAGCACATTATTTATGCACTATTTGTCGAATTCGTTATGTTGTATGTTTGCCGTTTTGTAAACGGTGTGGGGTACGGCTAGGGCTAACGTTACGGTAGCGTAGCCTCAAAGAATGGTCATTATTTATACTAACGAGGCACTATTTTTTACGGTAGCGTAGCCTCAAAGAATGGTCATCATTTATATTAACGAGGCACTACTTTTTACTTTTGCCCTAATTATGCACTATTTATGCTCTATTAATGGGCATCAACGCGAACCATTAACTCAAATTCCAAATGTATAACTGTAGATATTTACCTATACTTAGCAACCGTCATTTTTTGTCACTTCTCTACATTGGGCTACTGTGGGAGAAGCAGGGCGTAGTAGTAACTCCCACAGATTGAGATTGAATCATTCCCTGAATATTATCATTTAATTTACATATACTTAGCAATCGTCATTTTTGGCCACTGTGGGAGAAGAAGGGCGTAGTAACTCCCACAGATTACTATAAAGGACACGGCATAAGGTTCAACATAATAATGATATAAATACCTTGCACTATTTACACACATTAATAGCCCCAAACTAGGATTCCCTGTATCTTGGGTACGAGACAACGATACACATACTTATATAGATAAATATTATACTTAGATAGATAAACAACCATGACTAGGGTACAAACATCCCTTCTTATCAAAGAAATATTTGCCCCCATCAGGACTCGAACCTGGGACCCTTGGCTTCGTGGGCAGGGTCACTGCCGACTCGGCCATTCGGATCGTCATCGCGGGGTCGTGGAGAAGTTATTTAAGTGACTGACTGACTCATCTATGTCTTCTCATGTGCCGAACTAAATGTTGCTTTAGGGAAAACGCCTTTGAACACTGACTGCACTGATAAGGTCTCTCTCCACTATGTGTTCTCATGTGCCGAGCTAAACATTGTTTTCGAGCAAACGCCTTTGAACACTGACTGCACTGATAAGGTTTCTCTTTAGTATGTGTTTTCATGTGATCAACTAAATGTTGTCTTTTAATCGTCTTTGAACACTGGCGGCAATGACTCTCTTCACTATGTATTCTTATGTGACGAGCTAAACATTGTTTACGAGCAAACGCCTTTGAACACTGTCTGCATTGATAAGGTCTCTCTCCACTATGTGTTCTCATGTGATCAATTAAATGTTGTCTTTGAATCGTCTTTGAACACTGACTGCACTGATGAGTTCTCCCTCCACTATGTGTTCTTAAGTGGCGAGATAAACATTCTTTTCGAGTAAACGCCTTTGAACACTGTCTGCACTGATAAGGTCTCTCTCCACTATGTGTTCTAATGTGCTGAGCTAAATATTGTTTTAAAGCAAATGCCTTTGAACACTGACTGCACTGATAAGGTTTCTCTTTAGTATGTGTTTTCATGTGATCAACTAAATGTTGTCTTTGAATCGTCTTTGAACACTGGCGGCAATGACTCTCTTCACTATGTATTCTTATGTGACGAGCTAAACATTGTTTTCGAGCAAACGCCTTTGAACACTGTCTGCATTGATAAGGTCTCTCTCCACTATGTGTTCTTATGTGCCGAGCTAAACATTGTTTTCGAGCAAACGCCTTTGAGCACTGACTGCATTGATAAGGTACACCATCCCCTGTATGTTTTGTTATGTGCTGAACTAAATGATGCTTACGATTGAACGCCTTTGAACACTGACTGCACTGATAAGGTCTCTCTCCAGCATGTGTTCTTATGTGGTAATTCAAAAGTGATTTAAATCTAAACATCTTTGAACATTGATTGCACTGATAATCTATGTCGGCAGCGTGTGACATCGCTTTTGCGCTTTGTCTCCGTCTGCGAGGATCTTTTAGAGCAGACTCAACGCACACATACGAGTTGTCATCACACACATTAGTATTGTGCGGGTAGATGTTACCAGCAATGTGTCTGATAAGTTGCTGCTTCGAAGTGAACTCTCTATGACAGCGGTCACAAGTAATGTTACTTGTTGTTAAGTATGCCGTGTCTCGTCTTGATGTTTTTATGATTTCAGTAGCAGCTTCATCTGTGGGACAAGAAACAACACACATTCAGCGGTTACTTTTGAAATATTTATTAATGAACACTTATCATATGAGGCCCAATAAAAACTGGAACAGAAATAGATATTAAACTGATCTTTATTTTACACTGACTGATTAAAGCCATGTTGATGTTTTTGTTTTCATTTTTTTCGCTATTGATCTTTCTATTGCTCTTTTCTTTTTGGATGATTGTGCACACAGTTTATAAAATAATCAATAACTTGTAATATGTTAGCAGCTCAAGGTATGTGCGAGAAATTATTTTTAAACCAAAAAAAAAAACAGTAAAATAGCACCATAAATTCAATGTAACAGTACCTTTAGTTGGAGCTACAAGGCTTGCTGTGAAAATGATTTATATTGTAGGTAGGTGAGTACTGACATCCCGTGCGCCGACTCTATGGTTTGCATATGCATGCATTGTGGAAGAGCAGTAAGATATTCCCAAACTAACTCATAGCTTCGTAATTGCAGTCGAAGAGGGTTACCGCCACTGTGGGGGCCAGTACTGGCGTCGAAGAATAAATGTGTTACTTGACATGGTAGGTATTATTGACAGATAACAAGCCAACAACAAGAAAAACTTAATAACAAACACAAATAACAACAATGCATAAACATACAAGAATTTTGTTCAGTTCATCTGAGATTCTGAGCATAAAGTCAAAGTGCTTTATTACTGTAGATATTTACATATACTTAGCAAACGTTATTTTTTGCCTCTTCCCTACATGACCACTGTGGGAGAGGGCGTAGAAACTCCCACAGATTGATTTTTAGATCTCTTTTAAAAATAGGTTGTGCTTAACTAATACAAATATAAAAAAATAATTGTTATGAAAGCATATGAGCAGGAATAAATAATAACAAAATTATTAACAGCAAGGTCTGTGTTGAGCCAGATTAACCCCATACAGTCCTGTCATTTAAGTAATCTTGAACATTGGTAGTATCCCTTTTTCGACAAAGTCGCTTTAACATGCTTTTTAAATTGCTCAAATGACAATTTCAAAATTTCCAGAGGTATCTTATTTTAGTAGAGAATGCACTGACCCTTGTAAGAATTGCTAACCTTCGCGAGTCTAAATCGGGGCGCACATAGTCTGTGATTATTTCTTAGGTTAACATTACAGCTATCGCTAAGTTTGGAAAATGTTGTAAGGGCGTACAAACATTATATTTTCGAAAATAAATTGACTAGCTACTGTTAGTATGTCAATTTCTTTAAAAAGCTCTCTTAAGGAGTCTGTTCGTTTTAAATTATAAATTGCTCGAATAGCTCTTTTCTGTAAAATAAGAATAGTTTGAATATTTGCTGCTTTCCCCCACAACAAGATACCATAGGACATCACACTATGAAAGTAACTAAAATATACTAGCCTAGACGTAGCCACATCCGTGCTTTGTCTGATGTTCCTAACAAAGTAAGCCTCAGAACTTAATTTACCAGCCAATTTATCTATGTGGGGTCCCCACTGCAATTTGCTATCAATGGTTATTCCAAGAAACTTTGTATCATTTACTAATTCTAATGTGCTGTTGTCTAACACTAAACTGGTCTCAACTTGCCTGACATTTGGAAGTGAGAATTTGATACACTTGGTTTTACCAGCGTTTAACAATAAATTATTAACTGTGAACCAATTCAAGGTTAAAGACAATACACCATTAACATCATCAAAATCTCCTTTTTGTCTTTCAATTTTGAAGACCATTGAAGTATCATCAGCAAACAACACTATGTCAGTTAATTTCTCCACCATGAAAGGCAGATCGTTAATATATACCAGGAATAAGAAAGGGCCTAATATGGAACCTTGTGGAACCTTGTGTTTTAACACCCGATCCATTAGATTCTACGCCGTTAACTTCTGCCTTTTGAATTCTATTGCTTAGGTATGATCTTACTAGATCCAACGCTTTATTTCTAACTCCGTAATGATTTAATTTAATTAATAGCGTATTATGATCAACACAATCAAACGCCTCCGACAGGTCGCAAAAAACTCCGATAGCATCCTGTGCGGCCTGCAGAATAAATATGAGATATAAGGGTAATACCTGTATCCGTAGTCGATTTACCCCTAGTGAAACCGTATTGTTTGGCGTGGAGTTGTTTGGTACGGTTGAAGTGTGAGAGCATTTGATTAAGTATAATCTTTTCAAATATTTTACTTAGTGTTGGAAGAACAGATATTGGTCTGAAATTTGAAGGATCGCCCTTATCTCCCGACTTGAACAGAGGTATCAGTTTACTGTGTTTCATGAGGTCTGGAAATGCCCCATCGTCAACACATTTATTGAATATATAAGCTAAGTGTGGGGCTATAACTAGAATTACTGAAACAATGACATTGACTGATATACCCCACAGGTATATCAGTCAATGTCATTTGTTCATAAAGCCATAAACCGCGCAGCCATTTTTTTATGATCGATGTCGGATCTTTTGATGTTGTAATTTTTTTGTTGCACTTTGAACTCTGATTTCTCGAAAAGGTTCATCATTTTAGAAACTCATAACTACACACATTTGTTTGTAAAAGAATACTCTATCGATAGACCCCCGTTTCACCACTGGCCGCAGCAATCATGGTTTTTGATAGTGTATCCATGTCGCGAATCGAGGCTGGCGTAAGGGCACTTACTGGTTGGGTAATCTGCAGATCGTTGGCTGTGGTCGTGGGGTGGGATGACTGAGTGTAGCTGGTGCTGGTGGTTTCGTCTGCTGGTGGGCCGTGACGAGCGGCGCTGCTACCGTTAACCGTGCGTTTGCCGTCACTTGCACTGTCCGGCGTCACTCAGTTATTGATACTCTCAATTATTCGAATACTTTGATGGGGCCCGTCAGTTCATCTTCCACGCCCTCTAACGTGACTTGACTAACATAACTGGTATTGTCTCTTCTGGTTCTGGTGGCACTATGAGGGTATCTGGTGGTTGCAGTTGGTTGCTTTGGCTTTGTTTCCGTTGATGGAGTATCGTAAGGTCGCCATGAAACATATTAAGAAGCTCAAGGTAGGCGCGAGAGGAGCACGAGAATGTAGGCGAGACAAAGTTTGTAAAACACGTCAGTAGTCGTAGTAATAGAGAATCGTTTATTATATATGTCTACACATTTAAATATGAATATGGATATATTAGTATTAAATATGAATATGGATATATTAGTATTATATTAGATTATATCAGTTCGCGCCCAAGAAGTTAACTAACAAGACGTGTAATCGGTTGCTCTCGTAAAGTTATAATAAGTCAACTTCATTAGTCATTACAATCTTATCCCGTCCTCCAATTTGCATACGGCCTAATTCTCCGTGGGACCAGTGTACACTCATCCGCGCTGCGAGGCATCAGCGCCCCCCCGCGACCCTCGAGGAAAAGAGACAGCTGTGTTTTGGTCCCGCTCATCACGACTCCACCGTCTCTGCGAGTTGCGTAAGCGATCCTGCCGAGTAATTGTGTTCTGTGATCCTGCCAGCCAAATTTAACCGTCTGGCTCCTTCACTGTTCCGGCACATCTCTCAAACAAGATCTTGAATTTCGCGACTGTTTTGAAAGGCTTCGTGGCGCGGTCGCGCTGACGTTGGACTCGCAAGACAGTGTAACATAGTTCGAGTCCCTGATCCGCCGTGTTAGTGTTGAAGAAACTGTTATTAAATATCTTGACCGATATTCAGGGCCTAATTAAAAACATGAGAAGACATCCTTGATTTTCAGTGCTAAACTAGTGACGTATATCCGGTCCGTCCGTTCCCGCCCGGATGTTCGGTTAAGCCGCGTGGTACCTTGTTTGCGCGCGCGCCCCACCACACCACCAAGGCAGTTCGGATTGTTGAATTCGAATTTAGCTTCATTGGCGTCTTGATTTTCGCACGGCACAGTCGCTGCTCAGCTCCTGAGTACGGCCTGCCGAAAATCTATACATCGTGACGTGAGAACTCTTTTGCATATTATAACCAACTGTTCGTTAAAGAATTTCTTAGTATTTTCTGATTTATTGCAGGCAAATAAAAAATACCTAACGGTGTGACCGTTCGTTTGTGACCGACCGTTCGTATTCCAGCCCACAGACCCTTCCGAAATCTTCAAAATAATTCTATCTCTTCGCAATACAAACTCTGTTGGTATTGATAACATAAATACTAAATTACTTAAGATTATCGCACGACATATATCAAGTCCCCTATCTCATATAATAAACCTGTGCTTGGAGCAAGGATGCTTTCCAGAAAAATTAAAATTTTCAATTGTATTGCCTGTGCACAAAAAAGGCGACAGACAAGAACTAAATAACTACCGACCAATAACTCTGATACCAATTTTCTCAAAAGTAGTCGAAAAGACAGTATATAAGAGAACAATGGACTTTCTGGAAAAATATAATATTTTGACAATAGAACAAAACGGATTCAGAAGAAACAAGTCAACAACGCTAGCCAGTTTTAACTTGATGAAACACGTAATAATGGGCCTCAATGACAGGTTCCCAATGGTAGCATTATTTCTTGATTTAAGCAAGGCCTTCGATTTTGTTGACCACCGTATTCTTCTAAATAAGCTCGAAAACGTTGGTATAAGAGGTACGGCACTGAATTTCTACAAAAGCTATTTAACTCAACGTTCTCAAATAACTCGGATAACCAAAGTTGTAGACGAAACGAACACGGTGAAATCTTTTGACTCTTCACCAGAGATGATATCATGTGGTGTTCCACAAGGAAGTATCCTCCGACCGCTCTTGTTTTTAGTGTACGTTAATGACCTACCTAACACGCTAAAATGTGATAGCGTAATGTTTGCTGACGACACTACAATTATTGTAAAGGGAGAAAATATTGACACTTTTGAAACTGACATAAACCAAACCTTAGATAATGCTCTAATGTGGCTTAAGAGTAACAATCTAATTATAAATTCAGATAAAACAAAGTACATTCAATTTACAACAAAGAAAAACCAGAAAGCTAAACTAAATATAGCAATAAATAATAATAAAATACAAGAAGTAAATCAAACAAAATTTTTAGGCATTGTCCTTGATGAACAATGCACTTGGAAACCACAAGTCGAAGCAGTATGCAATAAAATAAATAAATTCGTATTCGCTATAAGAAAAATAAGGCAAATTACGTCAGTAGAAACTGCGCTTCTAGTATATCACAGCAATGTCTGCGCTACTTTGCGATATGGTGTAGTTCTGTGGGGAAATTCTACAGAAAGCCACAGAGCTTTTGTTGCACAAAAAAAATGTCTTAGGGCTATATGGGGCATGTCTTGGAGAGAATCATGCCGACCGATCTTTCAGAAATATAAAATTCTCACTTTTTACGGCATTTATATTCTTGAAGTCTGTAAATTTGTTAAGAGAAACCTGGAGCTATTTGGAATGCATGATAATGAAAATAAAAGAACAGTGAGGCATAAAACGTTAACCTATCCTAAAGTTAGACTCGAGCTTGTTAGACGAAATAGTCATTACATGGCAATAAAAATATTTAATTCCCTGCCGAAAGACATAAGTTCTCTCCCAGAAAATAGATTCGACAAAGCGCTTTCTAACTGGTTGGTTAAAAAATGTATATACAGTATAAATGACTTCTTTAAACCATAATGAATTTCAAATCCAATAATGACATCTTAAATTCTTGACATTGTATAATAATTTTGTAAATAATATAGCTTCTAATTTTAAATCATTATATTTGTATACCACATAATGGTGCTACACGCTTGTCCATATTTATGTATTATATAAAACCTACATGTACCGTGTTTGCTGACAAATAAAGACTTGAATTGAATTGAATTGTGTAAAATGGAGCAAGAAACCCCGGAGGTTCCGTCCAGTGTGGAGCACGTGGCGGCTCGTAAGGATAAAGGCAAGAAAAGGCGGAAACCGGTGAGCTCTTCGGACTCCGACAATTCTAGTTCGTCCTCGTCGAGTTTCTTGGAAAGCGACGATCGCAGGAAGCGGTACCGACGGCGCAAACGCATCAAGGAACGTAAGTTCGATCTTCTTTTTAACGAGATTAAAGATCTTAAAAGCCAACTTGCTGCTACACAGGAATTTCACGAATATGATTGTGAACCACGGCATGACTTGATTGACCCTAATGTTAGTGGAGACCTCTACGAAGGTCACGTTGAGGAGTCCGAGCCCGCCAACATTGACTCGGCTTTCGAGGACGATCTTAACATTTTTACTGGTATAAAAACCAAGGAGCCCGCTGTACCGCAGGCGTCTCCCGAACTATATTTGCAGCGATTCAATAGCCAGGACTGGATTAACGTCCGATATGCCGACGTCCAAAAACACTATTTATTTGCGCCGGGTTGCACTAATATTGAAGCTAATGACGAGATAAAGAGGTATGATACATCTAAAACTACCTTAAACATGGAAATGGCTTTTGCCGGCATTTCCTATGCATTGCTCAAACAGCGCGACGCGCTTTTGAGTGAATTACAAGCCTTTCTAGCCTGGGCGCATCAGGTCGAAAACCTACGATTTGACGATATCCATACAAAGCTCAAAGAAATGTTGGCCAATGGTGAGTATAGCAAGATTTCAAACGACGCTCTCCAGCTCGTCTGTGGACACCGGGCTGAACTTATTCAATATCGCAGAGAAGGCATACTCTCATCAGTAAAAGACCAGTACCACAAAAATACACTACGCAAAATTGCGCCGTCAGGTTCTCATCTATTTGAAGCCGACAAATTTAATGCTTTATTGGAAAAAGCGGGTGGAGTTAAAAATGTGTTTTGAGTGGAAGGAAAGTCTCGCTACAATACTGCGCCACAGTACGAGCCTTCCACTTCTACCCGCAGTCAGACGCAGAAACAGACCGCAACTTATAACAATCGCGCGCAATATCATAATCAAAGCCAGTATCATACTTCGGCCCGAGGCAGGATAAATAATAATTCGATTCGCGGGCGAGGCGCGCGGGGTTCACGCGGCCGTGGTCTACCCGACAGGTCAGGAAGGGATTATCAACCCAGACGTTCTCCCTCATCCCACCGGGATAGGAGGATATGGATATAAACCCATAAACGAAAATATTGACTATGCCATGCACATGCATGCAAAATTTCACGCCGGACAACTCCGCATGTACTACGATCGTTGGAAACAGTTGGGAGCTCCCTTTTGTGTTGAAACCACCATTGCACATTCCAAACAGTCGCAGTGTGAAAACACCAGAATCAGAACAAATGTCGAAAATAATGAAAAACATGATCTCGCGCGAAAAGGTGCGCTCATCGCCCAGCTTTATTTCCCCGATATTCCTGCGCCCCAAGAGCGACGGTACATGGAGGCCCATATTCAACTTAAAAAATCTGAACCAATACGTCAACACTCGACTTTTCAGACTAATAAATGTTCATCGGGTAACGGATTTTCTACAACCAAAGGATTGGTTGGGCAAAGTGGACATTCACCAGGCATACTTCCATGTCCCTGTATTCGAAAGCCACAGAAGGTTTCTCCGCCTTCTGTACGGCGACAAAAACCCACAAATACTGGAAATGACGTGCCTACCCTTCGGCCTTTGTTCAGCACCGAGAATATTCGCCTTAATTACCAACTGGATAGCACAATACCTCCGCGATCACGGTATCCGGATCATCGTGTATCTCGACGATTTTACGCTGGCTCATCAAAACAAAGCCACTCTCATAAATCAAGTGTCGTTGACACTGAACACGCTCGCCCACCTAGGCTGGCAAGTGAACACAGACAAATCTGTTTGCAACCCACAGAAGGCAGTGGAATACCTAGGCATTGTGTGGAACACATGGCAGAACGCGAAATACATTCCTCAGAGGTTAATAGCAAAAATACATTGCACGGTATCCAAAATCTTGACAACACGGACAACGTCCGTCAAAGAGTTACAAGGTCTCATTGGCCTGCTGAACTTTGCCAGTTTTGCTGTACCGAGGGGTCGTCTAAATTACCGGTATTTACAGTTACAGGCCAACAAGGCCTTGAAACTAATGATGACCAAAACCTTTCCTCTAGTTGCGAAAGCCCTAGTCGAGTTGGAATGGTGGCAGTTGAATTGTCGGAAGAGTACTCTACTTCATGTCCCACTATCGTCTCATTACCTAACAACAGATGCCAGCGACATCGGCTGGGGGCCAAATTAAACGAAATCTCAACAACAGGTTCATGGCTACCCTCACAGCAGAACCTTCATTGCAACTACAAGGAGATGTTGGCCATATTAAATGTTTTACGCCATCATTGTCAGCTCCTGAGCTCACAGTCACTGCTAATACAGTGCGACAACAAAACTGTCGTCTCTTATCTAAGAAAAGAGGGAGGGGCGAAATCTATAGCCCTTACGGAGCTGGCAATGAAAGTGCTACAAGTACTGGACCAAAACAACATTCACATGTCCATCTATCACATAGCAGGGAACTACAACTGCGAAGCAGACCATTTATCACGTCTCAAAGACCCACCAGAATGGCATCTCCTGTCAAACATAACAAATGTCGTGTTTGCCAAGTGGGGAACCCCTGTAATCGATCTTTTTGCTTCCAGGAGAGCTCATGTGGTTCCAACGTACTGTACACTGGACAGAACCGACAACCAGGCGAGCATGTACGATGCTCTAGGCAGCAAGGGGGATTTCAAGTTGGCATGGCTCTTCCCGCCGCCTTATCTCATTACCAGAGTATTGACGCACTTAAACAATGCACTGGGTGTGTACCTGATCGTAGCCCCGAGATGGCACAAAGTTTACTGGAGACCAGACCTGAAGAGCCGCGCATTGTCACCCCCATTCACGATAAGGAACCTGTCGCAGGTCCTAGTCGATATAACGACGGGACGTCCGCCCCCCAACATATCGGAGATGACGCTGGAGATATGGAGATGTGGGGTTGGCAAGAACACCTAAGTGACTGGAGCGAGGAACAAAAAGCTCTGCTCCGTTCGAGCTGGCGTGAATCCACTCTTAGAACGTATAAACCAGCTTGGACCCGTTGGCGAAACTGGGCCATAACTCACAAGGTACATCTGATCTACATCAAAAGGAAGGCCTTTCATACAGCACTATCCTTGTTCATAAATCTGTAGTGTCTACTCTTTGTGATCCCAGTGAAAGTAATAAGCTAAGCTCACATACACTTGTAAAACAAGTCCTAAAGTCCATTGGGTTAGCTAAGCCTAAACCTATCAAAGCCCCCATCTGGGATATAGACACCCTTGTAAACCATCTTTCTAAAAGAACCTGTAATTCATCAAGTTTATTTGCCACCTCTCAAAGAGCGGCTGCTTTACTCCTACTATGCTCGGGTAGACGTGTACACGATTTAACTTTACTTTCCGTTACTCAGGAACACTGTATTATTTCAGATGACAGCGTAATCTTATGGCCATCTTTTGGCTCCAAAACTGACTCCATTACCCATCAACAATCGGGATGGAAGCTAAATAAGAATAAGGACAAGTCACTGGATCCTATCTACTAGATACGCCGCCTCATTGAGTTGGGGAAACCTAGAAGAATTGCTGCTAAGTGCGATAATCTGTTTGTGAGTACTACAGGCGACCCCAAAGCTGCTACACGTACAATCATAGGGGGCTGGCTGAAGAAACTACTTCAAGATGCAAACATCAATGCTACGCCTGGCAGTTTCAGATCAGCTGTTGCATCGAAAAACTGGATCGAACACTTTCCCATTGATGACATACTATCCCGAGGCAACTGGAAGTCTGCTAAAACCATCCAAATTTTTTATCAAAGAGAAGTAAAATCTGGAGATAGAAGAGAGTCATTGATTACGAACCTATTCTCCCCTGTCGAGTAATTAAGACAATTATGTATTGTTCAATACTTTATTCCAAAGTTTGATATATATTTGCTGATTTTAGTATGTAATACCTACGTAATTTATTTACTGGTTTGGTACCATTTCTACGCAGGTTCTATCAAGATGAATAATAATACCTGTTTATAAGTTACAAGTTAATTTTATTTCCTTAAACCACACTAATCACCTCATCTTAACAGAAAGCAATACAGAACAGATACAATAATGTCATAAGTCATAGTACCTAACCTACATACAGTACATATAAACTTTAGGTTTCTTCCTAAGGGATCATCGATCAGTCCGAATAAATTATAGATAGACACTTACTTGTTTATCACAATACCTGAATCATTCATAATTTCTGTATGTCACAACATAAACATACCTACTTTTATTTAAATATGTATGTTTACGAATCACATTAGCGTCCACCAACACCAGGCGATATCAAACACGTCTCTCATGTTTTTAATTAGGCCCTGAATATCGGTCAAGATATTTAATAGAGACGTTTTACCTGAAAATAAAAAGTTTATTAAATACTTACCATATTCAGGGCCTAATATTTTTTAAATCTGCCTGGTGGACATGAGAGATCCAATGAAGCTAAATTCGAATTCAACAATCCGAACTGCCTTGGTGGTGTGGTGGGGCGCGCGCGCAAACAAGGTACCACGCGGCTTAACCGAACATCCGGGCGGGAACGGACGGACCGGATATACGTCACTAGTTTAGCACTGAAAATCAAGGATGTCTTCTCATGTTTTTAATCAGGCCCTGAATATGGTAAGTATTTAATAAACGTTTTATTTTCAGGTAAAACGTCTCTATTATTTGAACTTTTTGTTTCTTGTTTTTTAGTTGTTTTTATTTAAATAAAAAACACACAACTAAGATGCCACCCAAAACCCCTAAATGTGAAGCCTGCGGGAAATTCGTCGGCATAACCGAACTTATGGGTTGCTTATCCTGCACTCGCACCTATCATCACCTGTGCCTGGATATATCGGTAAAGGACTACAAAAGGCTTCCTGCAGACAATCGTAAAGTACATAAATGCGACAGTTGCAAATCAGAGCAACGGTCTCAGACGCCACTGCGTACTTCGTCTACTAGCCATGTCAACCTTAAGGATCCCGCGCCACGACTTCATACATCCACCGTCGCCTCCGCCGTCGCCGCCGTTGTTGTCGACGCTACTGCGAATCTCACACCTCGGCCCAACGTTACAGCTGGCAATAAACCTGTGTCCTCGGACAACAGCGCTTTTGATATCACCTCCTTAGAGACTCGTCTCGAAGCCCTTAATCATAAGGGTAACGAAGCACTGAAGAAGGAGATCAGGCTAATTATTGAGTCTGAAATTAAAAAGCAAGTCACATCTTTGACTGCCCACCTCGAGACCAGACTTGTAGAAGTTGAGAACCAAAGTAGAATTAAAGCCGTGGATTCAATATTAGACAATAAACTCACATCGATGAAGTCTTGCATTGTTTCTGTACTCGAGGATTCTCTGAAAACACTAAGGGACGAGCTTACGAGCTTGCATCAGTCGCTCAAATTTCTATGCAACGAATACGACGATTTGAAGAAAGATCATCACGAACAAAAACAAGTTATATGTTCGTTAAAAAAGGATAACACCGCGCTATCTCAGAAACTCGACCAAATTTCCGGCAGATTGCAATCCATTGAGCAATTATCGAGAAGCAACAATATCGGATTCCAAGGAGTACCTGAGAAGAAGAACGAGAACGTTGTAGGCATCGTATAAAAAATATACGAAGTCGCAACTGGTGAGATGATATCCGACGAGTCAATCATGTCATGCCGCAGAGTGGCAAAGCTGGACCCGACTACTGCTAGACCACGCAACATCCTTCTAACTCTGCCGTCGCCGCGTCACCGGGATCACTTGCTGTCCGCCGTTCACCGCTACAACAAGGCTAACCAAACCAACAAACTGAACTCGCACTCGATCGACATCGCTGGAGAGAAGTCGCCGGTCTACGTAGTGGAGCACCTGCCGCCAGAGACCAAGTCACTGCAGGCTGAGGCAAGAAAGATTGCCAAGGAGAAAAACTACACGTTCGTTTGGGTAAAGTACGGGAAAGTGTTCGTGAGAAAATGCGAAAATGCCAAAGCAATAATGGTGAAAAACGTACAGTCATTGAAACTAATAGTGTAAAAGTTTTCTTTATTAGTTTTTAGGTTACCTAGTGGTTACCTACCTATTTGTTTTTTGTTTTTAATTAGAAGTACATATAATCAGATTTAGGATTCCTCTTCGATATGTTACAAATTTATTATCAAAATGTTAATAGAATAAGGTCGAAGGTACAAGACGTATTCAAGGGCATTTTGGCTGAAGATTATGACATAATTTGTTTTACCGAGACTAACTTCAACAGTGGCGTTCATAGTAGTGAAGTGGTTGATAAACGCTACAACGTATTTAGGCGGGACAGAGAGAGCAGCCGTAGTCACAAGGGCGATGGCGGAGGAGTCTTAGTTGCGGTTAAGAACTCTATTCGCGTAGAGCGAAGGTCGGACTGGGAATCTGACGCCGAAGATTGGTGGCTGACGGTATACTTGAAGTCCACAATCATTCATATTTGTCTCGTTTACTTGCCTGGCAGTATAATTTTCGAAACGATGGAATTATTTTTTGAGCGGTGTTATGATATTGTTATGAACGCAAATGAGAAATTTATTATTTTAGGTGACTTCAACATGCCAAATGTCGCATGGGAAACCATACCTGACACTAGAAACTTATCGGCCTCTGTAACTAGAAACGATAGACGAAGTGATTTCTTTTTTGACCTAATCTCACTTGGTAGCCTTAATCAACTTAGCTCATTTGCTAAGGCTGACGGCAATATTCTGGATCTTTTTCTCACTAATCTACCTGATATTAAGCTTTCCCCTTGTGATCCCATAAGCAAGCAAGATAGGTTTCACCCACCATTTCTTGCAGATATTCCTCACGGCACAAATCCTTCAATTTTACACAATAAAAATAACAAAATATTGAATTTTAATAAATGCGACTATGACAAATGTAGATCCGAAATAAAAGCTTTTCCATGGGATAAGGAGTTATTGAAATTAGGAACAAATGAATGCGTCAAGTTATTTTACGAAACATTAAATACAATTATAACTAAACACACACCCTACAAGAAAAACGACTCTCATAAATACCCCATATGGTTTACAGATAGTTTAAAGCACACCTTGGCTGAAAAGCACAAATATCATAAGAAATACAAAAAGTATAATAACCCACGCGATTATGATACTTACGCATTACTGAGAGATCGAGTCAAGGTGATGCTTAATACCTGCTACAAGAATTTTATTGTAAGCGTTGAAGACTCCTTGTTGTCGGGTAATACTAAGCTCTTTTGGTCATTCGTTAAAAATAAGCGTTATACAAATACCATCCCTCTAAAAATGTACTATGAGAATAACTCTACATCTGAAACTACCGAGATATGTCAGCTCTTTCCCAGATTCTTCGGATCAGTTTTTGAAAATAGGACTGATAATGTACCCAACCCTGAAGATTGTAATCCCCACAGTGACGCATTGCACAATGTACAGCTATCTCAGGAAGAAATACTGACGAAACTCAAGTCTCTGGATGCGAATAAGGGAGCAGGACCGGATGGTTTACCCGCACGTTTCGTGAAGCTGTGTTCGGAAGAGCTAGTCACTCCCTTATTTATAATTTATAACAAGTCACTCGTTTCTGGCATATTTCCCGATATTTGGAAAAAGGCGTACATCGTGCCGATTCTTAAGTCCGGTGAGGCCCACAATTGTAGTAACTACAGGCCAATTAGCATACTGTCATGTTTAGCTAAGCTTTTTGAAACCTTAGTTGTTTGGTCTAACAAAGGTCTAGCAATAAGATTTTCTTCAGCTTTTTCGTCACCCCATTTATTTTCACGTCTTATAGGTCTCTTCCCTCCTCTATGGTTCTGTCCTGGCCTCCTTTACTGTTTCCGTCATAACATCTAGCCTCGCCGGCCAACGAGCCAAGGAGGCTGCCGGCCTTACGCCACGACATCCCCACCTCCAGTATTGGGAGCCAATACTCCCGGTGGTTGGACGTCCAGCCGGCAGAGCTTGGCTGCTGCTCGTCGGTACAGTCCCAGTCTGGTATTCACGTCAGCTACACGGACTAGTCGGTCGGGTCCTCTGTATGTTTTTGTCACGACACCCCGTAGCCAGAGGTTACGGGGCGCCTGGTCATCTGCTATAATAACTAAGTCACCGTCCGTTATTGGTCGAGTCGTTGGTCCGTACCATTTGTCCCGTCTTGTCAAAGTCGGTAGGTACTCCTTGAGCCACCGCTTCCAGACTAAGTCAGCAAGTCGTTGTCCTTCCCTCCAGTTTCGTCTCAGCAGGTCACCGTCACCGAAGCTTCCGAAGGGCTGGTCGAAATCGTTAGTTTTGGCCAGTAAGAAGTCATTTGGTGTCAAGGGCAAGTCGTCTACATGGTCGAGGGGGACGTAGGTTAGGGGTCGGGTGTTGACTATAGCTTCTGCCTCGGCAACCACCGTCTGTAGGGTCTGGTCGCTTGGAACAACCTCTTTCAGTGTCGCCTTCATAGCCGTTTTTATAGACCGAACCAGGCGCTCCCAGCATCCGCCCATGTGGGGGGCCTGCGGCGCAATAAAATGCCACTCGATCTGCCTGATACTTCCGTAGCGTAGTAGTTCCTCTTGATCTATCGCACGAACCGATTGCTTTAGCTCATTGTCTGCTCCCTTAAAGGTAGTTGCATTGTCGGACCACATCTGTTCCGGGCAGCCTCGTCTTGCAATAAACCGTCTTAGTGCCATTATCGCACTGCTAGTTGTCAGGTCGTGAACGAGCTCTACGTGTACAGCTCTGACCGTGAGGCAAGTGAACAAGGCACCATACCTTTTCTCGTGTCTCCGGCCAACCTTGACCGTCATGGGTCCAAAATAATCAAGTCCAGTAAAGCGAAATGCTCGTCCCCCGGTCTTGAGCCTTACGTCGGGCAGTTGTCCCATTAGAGGTGGAACTGGTTTCGCCTTGTCAATCTTGCATTTTTGACACGTATTCCAGGTTGCCTTCACTGCATTCCGACCGTTGCATATCCAAAATCGTTGTCTGACGTTGTTCAAAGTCATCTCTCGGCCAGCATGTCCCGCATCCTTGTGGTACTGTTGGAGTAGTAGCTTTGTAAAGGTGTCTTTTGGATGCAAGATCGCAGGATGTTTTGTGCTTTCGGCTACATTAGATGCTGTTATTCTTCCTGAGACTCGAAGAACATCATCGGCATCTAAGAAGGGTGTCAACTGTCGCAGAGAGCTCGTCTTGTCCACAAACTCCGTCGATAGTATCGAAGCAATTTCTCGTGAGTAATTCCGCCTTTGACTTTCTTTAACCCACACAGTTTCAGCAGACCTCAGGTCACTGGCCGTGAGTTCGCCGGTTCGTCTGTTTCCCGAGCCTCTGGAGTTGTGGATGAAGCGAAAGATCCAGGCGGTGCTTCTGATTAGTCTCCAGTACGATGAGAACCGGCTGTCATCTGGCAGGGCTCCATTTGCTTCAGAAGTCAGTAGATTTACCGCCTTCACCTCAACGTCATCCAGATCTAGAGCTATGGACCTTTCGTCTTCCTGTGGCCATGACTCTTCGCGTTGTCGAAGAAAGTCGGGTCCTCGAAGCCATCTATCATTGCTGGCAATGACAACGTCCCGTGTGGCATCATCAGCGGGGTTCATGTCTGTCGGCACCCACCTCCAGTCACAGACGTCTGTCAGCTCAAAGACTTCGCTGACACGATGCGCTACAAAAGGCTTGAAACGTCCGGTCTCGGACCTAAGCCAGCTAAGGACAGTTTTCGAGTCCGTCCAAAATTTTATTTTATTAATTGGTAGTCCTATGTATCTCTTCAAAACCTGGGAGAGTCGTGCTCCCATCACGGCTGCCTGTAACTCTAGCCGAGGTATGCTCAGGACCTTTAGAGGCGCAACCCTCGCTCGCGCCATTATCATTGCTACATGCCATACTCCGTCGGCCTTTTTCCTTCTGAGATAAGCAACGCTCACAAAGGCCCTTGAGCTGGCATCGCAGAAGACGTGCAACTCAGCAGATGCATGCTTGTCACAGTTATTAGCGGACAACCAGCGCGGTATTCGTACCTCTGTCGTCTTGTTCAGCTCTTGCAGCCAGGCTTGCCATCTGTGAAAGTGGCACGTTTCAATCTCATCATCCCATCCTATTTTGGACTTCCAAATGTCTTGAAGTAAGATGCGGGCCTGAACTGTAACATAGAGCAGAAACCCCAGTGGGTCAAACACGGACATGACTAGCTTCAAAACATCTCTCTTGGTCGGTCTTTTGACGCCAGCGCTGATGTCGCAGTCAACTTTGTGGAACTTCAATAGGAAGGTGAAGCTATCGTCTTCGGGGTCCCAGTTTAAGCCTAAAACGCGTTCCATGGTCTCGTTCTTATCATCTGAGAGCATCTTTGCACTACCCGGTGCAAGCTTATCTTCGGGCAAATGTCCTAGAAGCCGTTTGGAGTTTGACATAAAGTTTCGCATGTTGAAACCTCCCTTAGCATGAATACTTATCACATCATTTACAACCTGTAGAGCCTCGTCGTACTCGTCAATTGAATAGATGAAGTCGTCGACGTAATGGTGTTCTACGATCGCGTCAACAGCCTTGGGGTGCGTGGTCTTGAATCTGGTCGCGTTCAAATTCTTCACGTACTGTGCAGATGACGGCGAACACACAGCACCAAAGGTCATCACATTCATGGCGTACTCACCACCGTCCCACAGAAGCCGCTGTGCTTGTTGGTCCTCTTCTCTGATGAGTACGCGATGAAACATCTCTTGAATGTCACCCATCACAGCTATCTTGCCGCAACGGAAACCTAAAAGGATGCCTGCTAGTGATGTGAGAAAGTCAGGTCCGCTAAGTAGGAAATCATTGAGCGACTTGCCGCTTGACTTCGCTGCGCAGTCAAGTACTAGGCGTAGCTTGTTTGGCTTATTTGGGTTGAACACGGCGAAGTGTGGCAGATACCACGTTTTGTCAGTCTTTGTTACCTGCTCCGTTTCCGTCAGCTTCTTCAGATAGCATTTTTCCAGGTTTTCCTCCACCTTCTCTCTGTAGCGCGCTGCAAACTCAGGCATGCTGTCCATCTTCTTGGTGACACCCACCAGCCGCTTCTGGGCGACAGCGCGGCTGTCTGGCAGCACTGCTGCGTCGTCCCTCCACAGAAGGCCAGTCTCCCACCTGTCACCTACTAGTTTCGTCGTCTTTTCCATGATGGCGAGAGCCTTCAGATCCTCTCGCGACCGAGGAGTGTCAGGGAATGGTTTCGTCCCGAAACCGTCAGTCGAGAACGATCGCCTCACCATGTCATTCAGAGCGTCGCATGGGCACAGGTGGTAAATAGTCGCGTTCGTCGGTGTCAATGGCGACAGTTTACCGTGCACGATGTTCCCCAAGCTTGTCTCCGACACAATCGGTCCGGTCGGTCCTACATGAGCACGTCTGGTCACGATTAGGTCAATGTTGTCGGATCCTATAAGTATTTGCGGTCGCTCGTTGTAGGTCAGTCTGTCGATGTGTTGTAGGAGGTCAGTCAGGTGTGGGAAGTCTTTCAGTAGTCCATTAATATTTACATTATGTACAGGCAAGTATAAATTATTTACAGATCTCATATTATACAAAACGAAGCGCTCTTCTTTAGCTCGGCCACGAACGGTGATGTTGACCCTCTTGGAGTTCGGCTCGCTCGTCCTCATTCCGGTGGCCCCTCGTAATTGCAGCGTCGCGGTTGGTCCTGTGATACCGGCCCGCTTCAGTAGAGAGTCGTCAATCAGTGACACCGACGCTCCCTCGTCTAGTAGCGCTAGAGCCTCCACGTCCCCGCTCGGTCCAGAGATGACCACTGGTGCCACCTTTAGGAGAATAGTGGACGTCGCGTCGCCGCAATGGTTCACCGTCGCTGCAGTCTGCGCCCGCTCGTTAGTCTCGTTGCGTGGCGCGGCGTGTAGCAGCGGGTGATGTAGTCTGGTGCATTGCCCTTCGGAACACTTGGTCTTCCTCCTGCAGCTCTTAAGCTGGTGACTCAGCGACAGGCAGCAGAAGCACAGCTTTCTCTCGGTCACCAATTTCCAGCGATCGTCTATGGAAAGGCGTTTAAATTCAGAGCAGTTGTTCAGGGCGTGTTCGTGTTGACACAGTGCGCAGGTGGTTCGCGTTGGGGCTGTCGTCATTGAGGTGGTGGGTGTGGTGGCATGTACGAACTTCTTCTCCTGTTTTGTGTGTTGATGGTGTTGTCGGTCAGCAGTAGGCAGCGGTGCAATAGTCGTCGCGGCATTGGCTACCATCATCAACCACTCTGACACGTCGTTGAGATTAATTTTGCTCTCACCTCTACTCGCAATAGAGAAACTCCACTGGTACTTCAGCGTCATCGGTAACTTGCCGATTATTTCTCGAATCAAGGTCGGGTTCGTCAGATGACCGACCTCATTTGTCATTTTCATGGTCGCGACAATGTTTTGCACTATGGTCGCGTACTCTATGAGTAGATTGACGTCGTCTTGACGTATGTCACGAATGTTATGAATTTTCAATAACATTACCTCAATCAACAGTTCCGGTCGTCCGAATCGCAGCCGTAATGTTTTTATGATGATTTCTAGGTTTGTTGCAGTGACGAGCAGGGCCGATACAGCTTCGCGGGCGTGCCCTTTAAGGCATTTTGCTAGCCGGGCGATGTTTTCGTCGTCGCTGTATCCGCATAGTCGGGTCGTCGTCACGAACTGTGCGTAGAATAAGGGCCACTCTTCGGGGTCTCCGCAGAACTGTGGTAGCTCCTTGATCGACGTCTGTCTTGCTAGGAACTTCGCCATATCACCGGTTTTCGTCATTTCGGGGTGGTCTCGGTGGTCTTTGGGTCGGGCTGCATCGCAAGCCGCTGCTGTCACTGTGGGCATTTGGAGAATAGTCTTCATCGTCGGTCGCATGTCGGTGACCGACGACGCTCGAGAGGACGCACGGCCTTCCCTCGTCTTCCAAAGCGGCCGTTTGCAGGGCTAGTCTTGTGGTAAGCAGCCGCCTCTTCACGTCCGAAGCTCGTCGTTGCTGCTCGGCCTTCGCTTCCTCCAGCTCAATGGCAGCCATTGCTTCCGCAGTCTCCAGCTCAAGGTCAAGAAGCTGTCTGCGTCTTGTGGTCGAGGCTACCGATACGGCGGATGTCATCGACCTGAGGGAAACCGCGTCGTCGTCACGGCCACCCGCGGGCACCTCGTCAGCGGGCGTCTCATCAGCGGGCGTTGTCGTCGTCGGCACGTCTGGCCTGCTGGCCTCCATATTTTCTGCCTGGGAGCGGGTCAGCGGCATACCTTTTGTCGTTACACTGGATCCACAGTGCTGGTCAGTTGTCTTCGAAGGACCACTTTGTTTGGTCTAACAAAGGTCTAGCAATAAGATTTTCTTCAGCTTTTTCGTCACCCCATTTATTTTCACGTCTTATAGGTCTCTTCCCTCCTCTATGGTTCTGTCCTGGCCTCCTTTACTGTTTCCGTCATAACATCTAGCCTCGCCGGCCAACGAGCCAAGGAGGCTGCCGGCCTTACGCCACGACACTTAGTGTATGACTACATATATGCTCATGCCAAACCTACAATAACCTCTGTTCAGCACGGATTCGTGAAATCAAAATCTACAACCACAAACTTATTAGAATACTTGCATTACATTCACAACTCATTTAACAATAAATTACCAGTCCACAGTATTTACACAGATTTTAAAAAGGCATTCGACAAAGTTAATCATAATACTTTAATAGTAAAACTTAAAACCCAATTCGGCATTCACGGTAATCTCCTTAGGTGGGTCACCTCCTACTTAACACATAGGTCTCAAATAGTGGCAGTAAAGGGCTTTTACTCTACCTCACTCGAAATCACGTCTGGCGTGCCCCAAGGTAGTCACCTTGGGCCTTTACTGTTTGTCTTATTCATAAATGACCTGACACGCGACATAAAATCTAATTGCGTCTTATACGCCGATGACTTGAAAATATTCAGTTCTATAAAAACTGTTGAAGACTGTCAAAGCATACAAAATGACCTGCTATCCCTATCCACCTGGTGTGAGAGAAATTGCATGAGGCTCAGTATTGAAAAGTGTTTTGTCATGAAATTTTCTACAACGAAAAATGATTTTAATTTATACCAATATAAAATAGATAATCACCAGCTGAACAACGTTAGCACGGTGCGAGACCTGGGAGTGATACTGGACACGGAATTAAACTTCAGGGCGCATTATGTACATCTTAAATCCTCGTGTAACAAATTGCTAGGTTTCCTCTCTAGAATAAGTAAAGACCTCCGTAACCCTCGCTCCTTGATAACACTGTTTAACAGCTTTATCCGAAGCAAATTGGAATACTGTTCTGTGGTCTGGAGTCCCTTTTATAAAGTACACATTGATACCATAGAAAAAATACAAGCAAGGTTCCTTAGAATAATGACATACCGTAATAACCTAAAATACAAACTTCGCTGTTACGAAACGCGACTTAAACACTACGGATTGAATTCTTTGGAAACTCGCAGATCTATTAGCAGTCTAACCACCCTACATAAAATATTGCATGGAAACTTACACACATCTCTTTTGAGAGAAATTAAAATAAGTATTCCACCAATTCTTCAGAGGTCCACCAGAAAGAAAACTACATTCGAATTACCTGTGTATAGAACGCAAAGAGCCTATCATGAACCACTTCCTAGTATGTGTCGTCTCTACAACAATACATCTCATGAACACGACACCTTGGACATATTTACGAAACTGTCTACCTTCAAAAATAGCGTTCGAAAATCTTTAGCTAATTTACCTGATGAATAACAGTCTTTAAGTACTTAGTTTGAGCACCTACATATAGTTATTTTCTTTTCTTTTAATTTAGTTTTTAGTTTTTACCTTACTTAAATACACTGTCCACAAATGAAAAGCTGTCAAAACACCTAGTAGGATATTTTACATGTTTTAAATTAAGATGTCTATATTAAGAATTGCTTTGTATTACATCTGTTGTGTTTTGCAATAAATAAAATAAAATAAAAAATAAAATATTGATGACTATCGTGAAAGGGTGGAAATGATAAGGCGCTGGTGCTGAACGTACAAACCGTGCAACGCGTAAAAGAGAAGTGAAGTAAGATTGCGGCGCGCTCCTCTCCTCTTCCGCCGCCATTCGCCGCCTCAGGCCGAGGGGGCCGTAACATAGTCATTCACATGTGCTACCATACTACAAAGTTTAAGAATGTCTTCGTAGGTATGATGAGGTAAAGTTTATCGGCACGATGTACGATCTTTCGTTAGACCGGAGGAGCTTGGTCGACGTGTCTTCCTACAGACTAATTGGCTCATGTTAAAATGTAAGGTAATGTGAGGCAGGGTCTCGACCGCTACGCCACAGAGGTTGTCTCTGTTTATATGAGAAGCGTCCGCAAAAGGTAAGTTACCTGGGCGCTGCAAGTGACCCGCGGGTGGTGTTGAACTGACGCCGAACCCCAATGAGCCAGGCTCCAGCTTGACTGGTGGTGGTGGGTTGTAAGTGAGTGTGTGCGGCGGTATTTCGACACGGTCACGCACACAACGACGCAGCCGCGGCGGGAGACTTACTCCTGAACACAGCACCGACGTGATATCCTGCCGATTTACATCACCCTTTTATATTTGAAAATGGTGAGATATTATAGTGAGAGAGCTAAGTATCTTGGGGTTATATTTGATAACCTGTTGTCCTGGTCACCCCATGTTTGTGACGGTCAGCAGACGACTATTTGCGTTATTTCACTCGCTCTGGAGATTGCAGTACTTTTTGCAATGGCAGACCAAAAGCACCCTTGCTCATTCCCTTCTACTACCATTAACAGACTACGCCAACGTTTCTGGGTCAGTGCGAACGAAGAACAACTGACAAACACGAACGACTTCAAAACCACGGGTTTCGTTTTGTCTACGGATTGCGCATGTATGACCATGTCTCCCAGAATCGCAAGTAGCTGGGGTGGCTTCCGATCCAAGTTCGCCGTGATATGCACATTCTCTCCTATCAGTTCATTATTTTGAAAAATCCCCGCTAACCCTTTCCCCAGGGATGGCAACCGGTGATCCCACACGGTGACTCTCCTTAAACTCCTCGGCATAACACTGCCGCTTACTAACACTATCAGACTATGACAGGACGCACTTTCCTGCGCTATTAGGGATAGTCTTCAATGTTCACTTTAGAAAAGATTGAAAGGGCATATCCTTTCTCTTCCTTAATAGGTACCATTTTTAAGTATGTATATGTATGATATATCATTGTTTATATATGTGCGTGCATGTTATATATTTTATTTTATATAGTTGAGCTTCATATTTTATTTGTTAAGTATATTTTATTTATATTTAGAAAGTGACTTTCGTACGGTTATAAACAGTTTTATTGCGCACTAGGACCTTCCTATTGCATACTCTCCTGTCTTGCCTAGGTTTGCTAGAAGAAACGTTGTAATGATCCCCCCCTTTTATGTGTTATATTTTATATTTTTTAACCTATACTTAACAAAACGCTTTTAAGCATATGTTAATTGCAGAAATATTCAATAGTAATATTTCTCAGTGTAATGGCCAAATGTGATCGTATTACTGTGGTAGGACTTGCTACGTTGTGTAATTTTTGTTTCAGCAAACCCAGATTCTTTTAGAGGCATGAAATAGGTAAAGAAAATCCATGAGAAAGAAATTAATAGTTTGAGATGGAGGTGATGTAATTGGTCATAAAATTTGTTTAGAAAGACTTGGAAAGATCCTTGGACAAGGCAAACATCGAATAATTATAAACTTAAAGAAGGTAGTTACAGTTCCCTAAATCTAGGTTCTGTCTCTTTTGTCATAAAAAAAAATGGGGGAAGGAGGGAGTGGTAGATGCCCCAAACCTCGCATCTACCTGTGAATTCCAACCAACATTGCTAAGTGAAAGATCTCGCATCTAGATTAACATCTAGTTGCGAGATCTGTTGAATTCCCTTTAATGAGGAGTAAGGATTTCCCTAAGCTTGGCACAGGATGCTACAATAGGGCCTAACGGACTCTAAGTAACGCATGTACTTATGTCAAATGACAAACTTGGAGCTATTTTGATATTCCCTACGGGTGTGATTCCTCGACCGAATGCAAATCATATTAATTCGTTAGCATTCCGCAGTATGAAACTGCAACAACGCCACGTGACTCGGAAGTATTCGCGGTCACCTGTCCCATTCAGACAACCGCGAGAACCGGCCAGCAATAATTTAATTCGCGGGGTTTGGAAGACATATTCCCATCCTTTCTTACGTAACGGCGTGACCTACTCCCTTGCCATCGGGCACCACTACTACTCGCCATGACAATATGTAATCCCCTACCCTGTAAGACTTTTCAGGCAATCACACCACCTACAAAGGGGCAGATCCTTATTATTCGCCCAAGTTTGCAATATGACACAACCACCACATCACACAAGAGGATAAATTACTATTCAATATTGAATATACAATACAAATAGCCAACAGGCACTCCGGCTACCAGGAAGTGAAGTTTTAATCAACACCCATGGAAGTACTACTCTAACAGGAATGCTTACTCTAGCCAAAAAAACGAGCCAAGCGAGAGGGCTCGATGGTGGGTTATTTATCTCTTTCTAATAGGGTGGCACTGATTTTGAATAAAAACGGGACAAAAACGGGACATATTGAATTCACACTGGTGCGTGTGACGGGTCGGCAATGATTGAACCACACATCATAAACAGGGAATTCCATTCCACTGCACACTACCTACCTGCGACTGCTTGCCCTGTGTTTTCGTCGGCAGTTCCTGATTTTGTAGGAATTTCGGGATAAAACTAGAAATCTGTACATGTCTTATTTCAGGCCGTAATTACCTTCAAGATTAATACCTGCATAGTGAGCGCGATTGGATTGGCCAAGCCATGTCACGCAAAATTAACTGTTGAAATACTGGCTTAATTTGGGCACAACTGCCCCCCGCCACCTCATATGGTAAAATGGTGACGGTTTTCTGCGAGATCTAATGAAAATAAAACTCAAACACATATATCTTTATTATATCATATACAAACTTAAAAACAAAGTGCGAGTCGTTCGCGCACCGAGGCGAGGGTTCGGTACAAATTTGTAGGTACATATTATATTTCTATTAACTACGCATGACTGTAATGTTGGGTTTGAAGTGTAACCTTCAAAATGTAGCGTTAATATTTGATGGAATGCGTAGTAATGTGATATACATTATATATTTTTCGTCATATCATAAATCAAAAACTATCTTTAATTATAAAAATGAAAACATCTTTCATCATTGGTGAGGTTTATTAAAACTCGAGACCGGATGGACCGATTTGACTGTTATTTGTATTGAAATGTCCGTAAAAGTGCCGGTAGTGTCAGAGTTCAGCCGTTGTCGCATGAAAGAGCAACATACATCCATACACACTTTCATTAAATTAAAATTCCACAAAAATTAAACATTACTAAAAGTAATTGTTTTGTGTAGTTTCTGTCTTAAACCAATATTAGAACGGAAATTTCGCATCGAATTCAATTTAGCTTGGTGGAACATTTTTAAATTTAAATAGGAATTTGCCAATGTTTTTACTAATTGTAATTCATGTGGCTCTTCGTCATTTACAGATTGTAGAGGATGGGGCGGAGAAAATATGTTTTGTAGCTTTGTGTAAAATAACTGTTTTAATAAAACCAAAATTCTATTTTTGCTTGTGGTCCGGAATGTATTATTCGACAATTCTGACAGAAAGAGCTGTTCACTGCATCTCACTATCTCAAATGCAAATCTAGATACATATTTTAGTTTACCCTTGTCTATGAAAGCAGTGAAGGATGAAAATTTTGTTATATCTATAAAATAGGAATGATCAAAATCATCTTTTGTGATTACTAACGCATCACGACAATGTGGACAGGAAAGTTTGTTTAACATTTTGTTTACGAAATGACCAGAAATGTACTACAAAATGTTATTTTTATAATCCGACATATTAATCGATTGAACGCGATTCATTAAGATTTCCACTTGTTGATCATCTAATGAATCAACATTTTGTTTTTCATTTGTGATCCTTTTTTGACTTCGAAACTCTAAAACTGGCGAGAGTTCAAATTCACTGTCGATACAGTTTGCACTAAGGCTAGGCTTAATGCTGTTGCGATGCAATAGTTTACGCAAGGCGTATCTGAATTGCAAGGCATTAGGATTGTTATTTCCACCACCTTGCAATCGGACACAGGAAAAAAACATCTCTAATTGGTCTTGCGAAAATTTATATGGCAAGAAATAATCCAATTTATTTTCAATATTTTCTAAAAGGTCCATTGCTAAATTTTTACAACTGAATGTGTCCACAATTAAACCCAATACTGGCATTTTGCGACGATGAGTTAAAATATGTTGATTATCTATCGTCAGTGATTTCAGGTATTCCCTAGTTTTAGAAAATGTATTTTCCCAAAACGGACGATTTCCCAGACGTAATGGGGCCTTAAATCCAGTACCAATTGGGGATTTGGCATTTATAAAATCAAAAACCCTGTCAATCATTCTTATATATTCAGTGGTGGATTCACTGTTTTGGAAGTCCTTGTTCCCAGTAGTTCTTAAATAATCAATTGCATCTGCGACTGAAGAACTTAATGTTTGTGCTGCCAATTTCACGTCCATTTTTTTCCCGAAGAAGTTTATATGTCCGGCATTTAATTTATTTTTTAGTCTGAAACCCTCTTCCTCTTGCAATTTGTGCAATTCTCTGACAAAATTAAAATTTATGTCACCGTTTTGCGATCTTAGGTTTGTTTCGGCAAAAATGTTTCTGGATAATTTTAACATGTGTGCTGGGTCAAATATACAATGTATTCTACTATCTCTTGTAGGGTGTTTAAAGCTGGTAATCATATCTATTGAATTGAATATGCAGCTCAAAATTTCATATGTCAAAACATTTGCATGTGTTCCATCACAAGTTAAACTACGAACTGAAATCCCTATATCGTCCAACATACGAATAGCAGTAAGTATTATCTGTGATTGTATGGCAGCTGAGATTTTGCATATGAAAAAATATGCAATGGGACATTTGAATTTTTGTTTAAACGATACTATTTGAAGCACTAACACCTCTGTGGCCAACTGATCAGATTCATCAGGGACCATGCCAGCATAATCAATATATCCCCATTTTTTGTCTTTATGTTTTTCGATTATTTCTTCGGACCTAATAGACATTCCATCAAATATTAATGCTACATTTTGAAGGTCATTCACTTCAACTGTTGATTTTAAATACTCAAAAACTTCCGACATAAAACCAACATTACAGTCATGCGTAGCAAGCATTTTTCGTAAAGTTGCAGGATGAGGTAAAGAAATTTTGTTTCGCAAAAACAAATAACCTTTTGCAGAATAAAAGTACAAAGACAAAGCGAATTTCTTGACTTCATCCGAATATCTTGCACCTTTATTGTTCTTATCAGTATTTAGGTGAGTATGAATATCACTAAAATTTTTTTCATCGTGCGCTCAACTTCGTCGTAGTTGTTACATTTGTTTTTTAATACAAGTAATATTGATTGGAGGTTATGTATTCTGTTGTCTCGCCGACTTAATCTTTGAGACAAAACTTTCACCTTTCTTTTCAAAATTTCATCAGAAAAACAATGGCACTTAATTTCTGTCTGAATGCCTACTTCCTTATAACTTAAACAAAGCTTCTTCCGTGGTGGTTCACAATCACATGTGGTAGAACTTGTTGCTGTTTCTAGAGAGGCAGCGGCAGGGATGTTTTCTTTATTACTACAACATTCTGGCTGTGGATGTTGTAGCAAAATGTTACTAAGTACTTCAATTTTCTTACTTCTGGGCTGTAAAGAAAATGTGTTGATCAGTTTAGTTCATTATAAAAGGAAAAAAAGCACACACAAAAAACACCAAAATATAAGCTTGTACAAGAAATTAAAATAATTACCGTAAGTATCGATGGAACTGCGTTCGGTTTTAACATGTTTCGTGAATTCGCCCAGTAAAAATCTTCGGGTGTGAAATGATGACTGCATACACGCGAATATTTCTCCGGAATGAAAAGCGTCATTTGCATGGAGGCGAGCCATTTTTGTCGGATATCTTCATTTTTTGGGAAACTGTAACAATAAACACCATACTTTAATGTATAAGTATCTGCTGACTTCCTACAATCAATATCAACTACTTACTATAAATATGTACGGCGTAAGATGCGATAGCATGGTCACCGTAGCATAATTTATGTTTGGTATTGTAAAAATCTCCAGGTCATGGAATGGGATATAAATGTTGGTGGCGTCGCTGTTTCTGGTTCCCACGACACGGGGTATCCTAGTGTTGGCTGTGGGGCCAGCACAGAAGCAATTACGGAGTACTATCATGTACTATACCGTACATATCTAAAGCAATGTAAATGTTTAAGTTGGCTTACTTACCGGTGAAAAGATATGCCGCATCCAGCATACGATTCACTTCCGCAACCACTAACGCAACAATTAACAACCATTTTCGCTTCACACAGCACAGATCAAAGGTTTAGAATACGTAGGAAAATCAAAAAACACCGTCAAACACAACGTCAACAACGAAATCGTTCATTCGTACATAACCTATAAATTGACGTATTATTTGACAACACTGAGATAGTTGCCAGCGATAATAAATTAAAATCAAACTGAGTTTTACAAATGTATTTTTACATTGAATTTACATACAAACACTTATTATAACAGTAACATACGTATAATCGTCTAAATGTAATAAATAAATCGTCAAATTGCGAAGTATTTTATAAAAATATTTTCCTGCTATTTACATTTTTTCTTGCTGGCAATGTGAAAGAGCGAGACACACATCCCGCCATATAAGCCTCTCACTCGGCTCGTTTTTTACTTTGTGGTTAGGACTTTAAAATAAACCTTATGTACTTGGGATGTGGGTGTTTTTTGTAACTACCAATTTAAGAAGAATGCAGTCCTGTTATAGTTACTAAGTCCATGTCAACACCAAACCGACAGCATAATTCTTATCTGTAATAAATAACAATCAAAAATAGCTTCAATTGAAGCAGGCTAGATAAATTAAGTATATGTAGGTTTTTAAGAACGCTAATGCAAGCTCTGTCATTCGTAAGAATTTGGTATAGTTAAAAAACTTCACGGAAGGTGGAGAAAAATGTAACCAGAGTAGTTCTATAAAACGTTAATAAATACAAATGCCAAGTAGATTAACGCAATACTACTAAGTGTTACCTGTGTAACTTAATTTTACAGAAATTTAGAACACAAAGGAAGAGAAATAAACTAATCCGTCAGTTTGATTATTACAGGATGAGCTAACTGACAAAGAATTCAACTGTAATTTTAGTTCAGGATATAAGGATGGGTAATGCCTACCTAAGCGGCTAGCCGACGACAGATCTACCTTAATCAGTTTTGAAAACCCAGTTACACGCATCTCATGTCGACGCAGCTATTTAAATAGGCGAACGACAGTGCTACGCATTATGGATTATCATTACACGCTTTGTATCTACATAACATTTTCCGTTTGTTATTCAGATAAGTATAATGAGGAGTCCGAGTCGAGATAATTAACTCAAAGTTCCAGTAACAATTATATACGCCCCTACTAAGACCGAAACCTCTACTATATTGACACTGTCTTGTGGTGTACAGTTCAAAAGGACAAGCAACGACAATATTGACAATACACGGTACCGGTATTTAAAGTGAAGAGCAATCAATAAATTAGGTTAAGTAAACTGTGTATCAAACCAGACAGGAGTTCCCGGCGCGCTGAGATGCCGCGCGAAAGCAGGTCAGCCGGCTGATGGTCAGGTACAGCCGCGCGTTGCTAAGCCAACAAGCGCGAGCGCAGCCTCTGGAAATGTCACTTTGTGCTATCCTTCACTCGACAGCCGATGCCCACCACGTGTACCTTTACTCACCACTCGGCGAAGGCCCCTTGACGCCGCAGTATCGCCTCTCGCGCCCGGCACCAGCAAAACTCCCGCACTTTCTGTTATTCCGCTTGATGAAGACCTCCTCCCTGTTGACTTCCCTCTTTCGTGTCTAAACCAGGTCTCCCTACTCTGTCAAATTCCCGGCTTTTCGGCGTAGGCGCAGCCCTACCTACCCTTCCAGTCTCGACCAATCACATCGCCAAATCTCATTCAAGACTACGCCCCTATGTCATCTCATTGGCCCATGTACTCATGGTGCTATCAGGATTATTATTTTAACAAGCATAATAGTTAGCCTATTTAGTTCTTTCCATGCCTAGATCCACCCCAAGAAATAGAACGATACTGACGATACTGATACATGAAACCTTTCGCCACCGTCTATATGTTGTTGTTAATATACGGTTTTCGCTATATACTTTATTAGGTTCTTTACGTCACACACTTGCCCAAAGGGGGTGATAAAATAATTAGCAACCAAGATTAAATATATCAGGATCTCATTTTAGTATGTTACCTAAAACCAACGAGCCGGCAGCGCCCTACCCACGAAGCCAAGGGCCCCAGGCTCGAGTCCCGGTGGGGGCAAACATTTGCCCTATGAAAATGGATGTTTGCACCCCAGTGATGGCCGCTTAATTATCTCAGCATAATATTTATAAGTATGTGTATCGTTGTCTAGCAACCAAGATATAGGGAATCCCAGCTTGGGCCAGATCAATGTGTGCATATAGTGCCCAAGGTATTGTTATTATTATTAATTAATTTCAAAGATGTCATACGGCATTCATTCAGTGGGGTGCCAATAATGGCATCGATCCCTGGATTTATTCAGAAAACACCGACTTAAAATAATAAAACATCCGCGCCGAACCCGCCTTTTTATACCATCATTATTGAATTTCTACAGACTGAGTATTGTAAAAAATAACAAATTACAAGTTATGACTTGCTTACCCAGCAGTACTTGAACAAGACTTATATTTAAAATTCCCAAGTCAAGTTTTTATTAATGTTAAGTGATACAGTACGACACATTTCTGAATTCCCCAAACCTATCGACAATCTTTCAATAAGTACCAATTTATTACCGTTTTTCAAACATTGTGAACACTCCTATTTTTTGCCATGATGCAAGTAATTAACCAGAAGATAAATGACCTTTATTTTATTATCTCGAATGATCATAAGAGTAACGTTGTGATAGACTAAAATACTTCCTAACGAGCCATACATATATAGAGCTGAGTTTTGGCTAAATAGCTCTGGTCAATGTTTCTTTTAAGTCTAACAAAACTAATCGGTGCATATTTGTTTACAGTCAGCTTTTGTTACTACTTTATTACTTAAGTTATTCCCAGCACTCCAACAAGCCGATACGAACTACCTTTCTTGATTTTATGATAATTTTGTATGATTTAGTTAAACAGTGCATAATGGGATCGTTGCAACGTCTCTATAGATATAGTTCGCCTTTGCTTTTACCATTTCTTGTAACTGTCTGCACCTTCATAGTTTCTGTGCAGTAAAGAATATGAGTCCAGAATATGAATATGTCAAGCGATTCCCTAAAGTCACGCATTTTCATGATTCAATATCTACATTTTAATTCCGTCTGTGAGTTGCAAAGAACAAATACATCCTTCCATCCCCTGAGAGGACTTTATCGTCTCTGAAACGCCTCAACACTTATTAAGAAAATCCACAGACCAGTACAGATTAAACGGTTAGGCGTTAATCGACACCGATGAGGTAATTGATTTTTTCACTGCAAAGAAAGGACTTTGTAATAGTTTTTTTTTTCAAAAAGTCATCTAAATTTAAATGTCAATGATAAGCCGTATTTTTTTTAATTCACTCCGATGATTAATAAGGATTTGGAGTTATCACAAGGTCTTCTTAATTTGGTGTATGTGAAAATTTTAACAAAAATTAAACGAAGGGAGATTGGATTTTCCAATTTTGCTACTCCTTAGTTAAAAAGACTTTGAAAGTCTTAATTATTATGTCTTAGTTAACTTCACTGCAGTGGGCGACATTTTTTTTTTTTACCCCCACTTTGCAACCGGATGCGGGACGATTCACTGACAGGATTTTTGGGAGTACCGATTGCTGATTTATGAGCGGTGGGTGCACAATCACATCAAAATTATTCATTCATTAGCTTGCCTGTTCCTTTATGTGAATTTTGACATTGCACATAAAGGAACATAGGAACAAGGAAATAATGCGTTTTTTTCGTACTGCCTCCGGGATGATTCACTGACTTAGGGCCAAACCGCCTCCGGGCAGGCGCACTGTGTAGGCATTTTTTTTAAATTTCCGGCTCCGGGATTATACACTGACGGGTTAATACTTATCATTAATCTTTATGGTCTGTTTTTAGGGTTCCGTAGAGAAGCAAGGAACCCTTATAGTTTCGTCAAGTCTGTCTGTCCGTCCTTATGTCACAGCAACTTTATGCAGAAACTATTAGGACTACACAGTTGAAAGTTGGTATGTAGATGTGTTCTGTGAACTGACTGTGAACTGTAAGATAATCAAAAACCGTTAGTTGATAAACTAACGCGTTAGTTGATCAACTATCGACAGATAGTAAACCAGACCGACAGGGTTTAGAATTTTCGTTTCTTTTGTTCTTGCCATGTCAAACTAACACGAAGACTATTCGGGGGCTTTGCTGCGCTCGCCCCCTCTAGTCTTCACCTAAGCTACCGCATTGTTTGCCCTGGTATTTCGTTTGTAATTCAAGTTTGAACCAGTTTACTATTTAACGATTTTAATCAACTAATGCGTCATATAGTAAGCAGTACGCTACAGTTTACTATCTGTCGATAGTTGACCAAGAGACGAGAAAACGTTAGTTTATCAACTAACACATCATATAGTAAGCAGTACGCTACAGTTTACTATCTGTCGATAGTTGACCAAGAGACGAGAAAACGTTAGTTTATCAACTAACACATCATATAGTAAGCAGTACGCTACAGTTTACTATCTGTCGATAGTTGACCAAGAGACGAGAAAACGTTAGTTTATCAACTAACACATCATATAGTAAGCAGTACGCTACAGTTTACTATCTGTCGATAGTTGACCAAGAGACGAGAAAACGTTAGTTTATCAACTAACACATCATATAGTAAGCAGTACGCTACAGTTTACTATCTGTCAATAGTTGACCAAGAGACGAGAAAACGTTAGTTTATCAACTAACACATCATATAGTAAGCAGTACGCTACAGTTTACTATCTGTCGATAGTTGACCAAGAGACGAGAAAACGTTAGTTTTTCAACTAACACATCATATAGTAAGCAGTACGCTACAGTTTACTATCTGTCGATAGTTGACCAAGAGACGAGAAAACGTTAGTTTATCAACTAACACATCATATAGTAAGCAGTACGCTACAGTTTACTATCTGTCGATAGTTGACCAAGAGACGAGAAAACGTTAGTTTATCAACTAACACATCATATAGTAAGCAGTACGCTACAGTTTACTATCTGTCAATAGTTGACCAAGAGACGAGAAAACGTTAGTTTATCAACTAACACATCATATAGTAAGCAGTACGCTACAGTTTACTATCTGTCGATAGTTGACCAAGAGACGAGAAAACGTTAGTTTTTCAACTAACACATCATATAGTAAGCAGTACGCTACAGTTTACTATCTGTCGATAGTTGACCAAGAGACGAGAAAACGTTAGTTTATCAACTAACACATCATATAGTAAGCAGTACGCTACAGTTTACTATCTGTCGATAGTTGACCAAGAGACGAGAAAACGTTAGTTTATCAACTAACACATCATATAGTAAGCAGTACGCTACAGTTTACTATCTGTCGATAGTTGACCAAGAGACGAGAAAACGTTAGTTTATCAACTAACACATCATATAGTAAGCAGTACGCTACAGTTTACTATCTGTCGATAGTTGACCAAGAGACGAGAAAACGTTAGTTTATCAACTAACACATTATATAGTAAGCAGTACGCTACAGTTTACTATCTGTCGATAGTTGACCAAGAGACGAGAAAACGTTAGTTTATCAACTAACACATCATATAGTAAGCAGTACGCTACAGTTTACTATCTGTCGATAGTTGACCAAGAGACGAGAAAACGTTAGTTTATCAACTAACGGTTTTGACAAACTTACGGTAGTGATATATTTTAATAATTTTTCGTTTATTATCGATTTTACAGGGTTTCATTTCTAATTAATTTGTTGTTACTACCTAATCCACAAGGGTTTTCATGTAGTAAACCATTAGTCTAAAGATCTAGGTTCATCATAGTTTTAAGCGTGAAATCGTTCGCTGGCTAAAAGGTGCAATCCAAGGTCGTGTAGAATTATGACAGTAATAATAAAAGGTGTGATTTTAATTTGTGGTTGATATTTTCTTGGTTGATTGACGATTCAGGTTCGGGCCAGAGACGGTTAAGAAGACGTGGAACAAGATATGAAATTCGGCGTTTTCCGTAGTAGTTAGTAGCTCCTACAGTCGTCTGTTTTTTTTCTTCGTGGAGCTTCTGTTGCCAATTTTGTGTTCTAGGGGTATTTGGAAGAATAAGTTAAAAAAATGTTATTTTAATAGTGCGTAATCTGCTTTGGTGTGTAGTGGAAGTGATAACCAGTGTTTAAATAGTTTGAGCTCATCATTTGCTTACTGGAGTCTGATTTTTGGAGGTACTATTATTTTTGGTATTTTAATTTGTAGCCGCAGTATACAGTCGAGGTATGATTTATGAGTAAGTCCATAGCTGCTGAGTCCATAGGCGATTACAGAATCTGTCAGAGCATTGTACAGCATCAGTCTCATGTTAAAAGGTAGGCGATTCTTTATTATGTAAATATTCGCTAGAAAAACACTCGTTCTATGTGATAACTCCAATTAAACTTATGGTCAATCACCAGTCCTAGGTAGATATGCGAGTTGACAACTTCGATGTTGGGACAGTGGCAAGATTATATATATATATATATATATATATATATATATATATATATATATATAAATAGTCAGGTCATAAGTTCTGTCACATGTGCAATATGAAATAATTTAGACATGTTTATTATTTATGTAAACATTTATATAGCAAAATGAACTTAATAAAACATAGATTCTTATTATTCAAGTTTATTAAAAAGACCCCCGCGATTTTGAATACAGGCCTTTATTCTGCGCGGCCAGTCGTCTATCGCAGCACGAACGAGGTCCATGTCAATATCGGCGGCTGCCTTAATCAAGGATGCCTTGAGTGACTCCAAATCAGGATGAGGCTTTGAGCAGGCCTTTTCCTCCAAGTGTTGCCATATCTTGTAATCTAACGGACTCAAATCTGGACTGGAGGAGGGTCAGTCTTCGTGCCGGATGAAGTCGATTTCACGCGCCGCCAGCCAGTCTTGTGTGCTTTTCGCTCTATGAGCTGGCGCAGAATCTTGTTGGAATACCCAGTGCCTGTTATTAAACATGGTATGAGAAACAGATTCCACAAGGTTCTTGAGGACTGTATTTTGATACACAACTGCATTCGTTTTTACGCCTTTCTCACAAAAATTTACCTCAGTTAAGCCCCAATAAGAGACTCCCAACCAAACCATGAGCGAGGATGGAAAATGACCTCGTTGGACACGCGGAATACGGTTGCTCGCTTCTTCACTGCTGTGTGCGTACACCTTATCATTTTGTTTGTTGTAGCTCTCTTCTACGGTGAAAAATTTTTCATCCGAAAAAAGAATTTCCCGATGCTTTTTTCCCGCGTACCGCTTCAACAAAGCGCGGCATCTCTTCAGACTCAGGTCCATTAAACGAGCGTCCAAACGATGTCCTGTTTTTCTTCGATATGCCCTAAGCCCTAAGTCTTCATTTAACACCCTTTTCACCGTGGTCCTGCTTAACCCCATCTGAAGGGCCAACAGTTTCTGCTTACGTATGGGATTTCTTTGAATTCGCGCCTTCACAGCTTTTATCACTGCTGGAGTCCTAACAGAGCGAGGGCGAGCACTTCTTGACCTGTCATCTACACTAGAGTCTTCATTGTTTTATGGTACGATAAACGAATCTTTTGGTTAATTTCAAATTTTTCAGTAAGTCGAAAATCTGAATTGGCGCGTAACCGCAACGATGCAACGCAATAACTGCGACACGGTCTTCTTTAAGTGTCCACTCCATATTAAAAAATGAGGAAAATTCTAAAAAGTACACATTTTTATTTTCATGAAAAATTCGAAATTCGAATTCAATAAACTTTTTTGTGGCCAGCGTTCTAAATTCAAAAGTTTTTATTGTGTGACAGAACTTATGACCTGACTATGTACTCTGGAAAAGTCTATAAGAACTTGCTTTTTGTCATTGAGGTGTGTATTTATTCGTCTGTAAATTTTGTTAGTAACAAAGTTGAGCCTTTTTCAGGGCTGTAAACCATTCTGGCTGTTGAAAATTAAGTTATTTGTTTGGTAAAATTTATGAATCTGGTCACAAACACATTATTTTGTCTATTAAAGACAGCAATGTGATAGGCCAATAGTCTGAAGCATTATCGCGATTGCCCTTTTTAAATACTGGTGTTATGCATCCTATCTTAAGTCCATCAGGATATTGGCCTGTCTTAATAGAAGTATTAATTTGCATATAGCAATATTATTGGTAATCTTTTTAATGTCAATGACCTTAAATCCGTCGAGTCCCGGGGCTTTGTGATCATTGAGATTTTTGATGACCTTTGATATTTTGTCCGGTGAGGCTTTCTGGTACCGTATGCTCACGCTAGCCGTCCTGTCGCGCTGTTTATTGTATAAATTCACGTCACATTTGGGTAGTATCTTTTGGACAGATTCATGAATGGTGTCAGCAAAGATTATTGTCTATCGCTTTTGGAGTAATGTTTTGCGAGCTAAATGCCTTCAGAATGGCTTGGTCAATAGGATTAGTAGTTCGACCACAAATATTATTTACAATTTGCCACATTTTCCCAGTGTTTGTAAAATTATTTTCTATAATTTTTTTGTAAGTAAGTATTTCTATTGAGTTCTATGACTTTATGGGTCTTATTTATTATTTTGTTATAAGCTAATATTTTATCTACATTACTACTATATTTTCTCCATGAATTGAATGCTAAGTCTCTATTTTGACACAATGTTATGGTGTTCTTAGAAATCCATGGTTCACAAAATCGTTTTTAGGTTAAGTGTGTGTGATCATCCTAGCTATGTCTGACGCCTTATTCAAGTTTTTTAAGAGAAATTTGTAAATATCATCAGGATCTTGCATGTAATTAGTGGAATTCCAGTCTATATTGTGTAACTTATTTAACATTATGCCCCCGCGGTGCATAGTCGATTTCTGTTTGTTTCTACGAACACCTATATATGTGCCGATGAGCCAGCGACCGGTCTTGCGCACGCGGCGATGACCAATGCCCGGTGGTCTGCCAGTACAGTATCAATAGCGGCCGAGTACGGGTCTAATGTGGGGAGTCTGGCAAAAATGTGATCTATGCAAGACTTACAAACTTTGCTTTTTCTCATTTTGATACGTCTGAGACTCCACACATGAGACCACGCTCGGACAGCATACCTAGATAATCTTCCCTTTGCTTTGATGTGGTCTTTAGATCTATATTTGTATCACCTGTGATCAGAAAACACTCATCCTTACAGTGTGTCGTAATCAAGTGTTTGAGTTCTGTAATGAACAATGGTTTACTTAGTGAGGGTGGTCTGTATACCGTGCATATCGAAATAGCATGGTACGGGGTTTTAAGAGTACCTGATATATTTTCAAAATAATGAGTCTTAGTTAGTTTTCATGTGAATTTCAAGTTTCAATTCAATGTTTTTAACATAAATAATAATACCACCACCCTTACTACTGTGATTTCGTAATTGTGAGTAAATGTTAAATCCGGAAATGTCGAAGAGATTAGATATACCAATTCAATTCAATTCAATTTTTTATTAATAAACACAGTTTACAAGTCACATTCATAGTACTTAATTCAAATTATCATTTTTTTTGTAAGGATTTTACATGTTACAAAAACAAAATTGTTTATTATATTATATAAGTTTATAATACTTTTTAGTTAGTATATTATATATTCTAATTCATTAATTATGATATGTTATTGTTTTGACCAAGCGATTTTGTAGAAGTCGTCTATCGAATAGTAATGTATTTGATAATTAAACCACATATTTGTAAAAATATAACCCAGAGTTTATTCAGCACATAGGATGAAGAATACGACAATCACCAGAGTGACAATGACAGTTAAGTCATAACACTACGAAGTTGGCCAGGATTAAAGCAAGGAGGCTACAATGAAATCTCCAACACGCCCTCTTAATCTTGGACGACTTCCAGCATATCTTGAACAAACGGCTGGTGCTTACAAGTAGGCAGTGCCTTCGTGAGCACATCAGCAGTCATCTGCTCTGTAGGCATATATGACAACTTAATGACTTCATTGTCAACAGCCTCACGAATATAGTGATACCTAATGTCTACGTGCTTAGACCGTTTATGAAAAACCGGATTAGTGGCAAGCTTCGCCGCAGACTGATTATCACTATACAGGGTTACAGTGTTGCTCTGACCTGTTAATTCAGTAAGAACCGCACGGACGTATACCGCCTCTTTGGCCGCTTCAGACAAAGCTATGTACTCCGCCTCGGTAGACGAAAGTGCGATACAAGATTGTTTGTAACAACCCCAGGAAATTACATTCCTACCTAGTTTATAGATATATCCCGTGTATGATTTACGATCGGCTCCGTTAGCCCAATCAGCATCGGTAAAACCATAAACACGAAACTTATCATGCTCAACATTTTTCCTGTACACAAGACCCAAATTCATTGTGCTTTTCAAATAACGCAACACACGTTTGGCCGCAGCAAAATGTTCCGCTGTGTAGCGGGTATTATACTGACTAAGAAAACTTACAGCAAATGAAATGTCAGGTCTAGATGTCACAGACAAGTACATTAAAGATCCTATCAATTCCTGATATGGTAATCTACTATCGTGGTTAGTGCTATCAGAAAACTTCAGACCTACGTCCAAGGGCGTCTTTGCGCCTTTACAGTCGCTCATACCGAAACGTTCAAGCAACTTTTCAATATAGTTTTTCTGACTCAGCTTCAACTCACTACTAGTACGATCTACTTTAATGCCTAGCATATGTTTAACCTCACCTAACTCCTTAATAGTAAAGTGAGCCTTCAATGACGTTTTCAGCTTTTTAGCAAGCTCGTCACAATCGTAGAAAACGAAAAAATCATCTACATATAGTGCGATAATAATGGTTCGCTTACCCACTCGACGACTGAAGATGCAGCTCTCATGCTTACTCTGCGTGAACTTCTCTTTGAGTAAAACTTGCTTTACCTTATCGTACCAGGCACGAGACGCCTGCTTTAAACCGTACACGGCTTTCTTGAGTCTGTAGACTTTATGCTCATCGCCTTGTCTTATGAATCCTTCTGGCTGTGACATATAAATCTCCTCGCTCAAGTTACCATTCAAGAAGGCAGTTTTGACGTCAAGGTGATCAATCTTCAGATCTAGCTCCACCGCAAGAGACAGCAACATTCTCAACGAACTATGCCGAACAACTGGAGAGTACGTATCCAAGTAGTCAATTCCGAACTTTTGGGTAAACCCCTTCGCAACTAATCGCGCTCTGTAACACGCTATTTTTCCATTCACGTCGCGTTTAATTTTAAACAGCCACCGATTCTTGACAATGTTCTTATCCGCCGGTCTGTCAACGAGCTCCCAAGCTTCATGCTTATTGAATGAGTCAATCTCGTCTTGCATAGCTTGCCGCCATAGCTTGCTATCGCTCGATTGCAAAGCCTCCTTGACAGTTGTCGGCTCATTCAACTCTATCTCGAGTGCAGACATTGTCCTCGGTATTCTAGACCGTAAATTAAAGGCAGGTCCATCTGCATGTGGCTCCCGTGGTCTATCGCCTGTATCAGTAGATGAGCTCGGTACCTGCTCGTTCGCCTCGAACCAAACTTCAGGCGCTGACGGCCTCTCCGCCTCAACCTGAATCTTTACATTCTGTGAGAACGGTAACTCCGCATTCTCCGCCTCAAGCTCAACCTCAGGCTCATCTTCCACGTGACTCTCGTCATCAATGACACCGTCGTCACTTGTCGGAAAGAAAATCTCCACGGACCGCTTGCTCTTGACACCTGGAAAGATTGTTTCATTGAAAACAACGTCACGACTATGAAAAACTTCATTTTTCGCCAAATCGTAGAGCCTATACCCATTGTTCTCATATCCAAGAAATATACAACGCTTGCTCTTTGGTTCAAGCTTATTCCGCTTCACTTTATCAATGTGAGCATAAGCTTCGCAGCCAAACACTCGTAAGTGTTTCAAGCTCACCTTTTTACCGGTCCAGGCCTCCTCAGGAGTTTTCCCCGAGAGCCTTTTCGAAGGTGACACATTCACTAAATGAGCTGCAGTGTTGGCAGCTTCTGCCCAAAATTTGTGGTCTACGTTTGAAGTGTATAACAGGCACCTTACTTTTTCCAGGAGCGTCCTGTTCAGCCGCTCCGCGCAGGCATTCTGTTGCGGACTGTACGGCACAGTTACCTGGTGGACAATTCCCTTACCCTTCAAAAAGTCTTCAAGGTCCCTATTTACATACTCCGTCCCGTTATCCGACCTCAAAATCTTGACTTTATCACCAGTTTGTGTTTCCACTAGCTTAATAAAGTTTTTAGTGTATTCACTAACCTCGCTCTTACGCTTCAGGAAGTACACGAACACCTTCCTCGAATGATCATCCAAGAACGTCAGGATGTACCTCTTGCATCCAAGCGAATTCACCGGCAACGGACCACACAAATCGGTATGGATTAAATCCAACCGTTTTGCAGCCACAGACTTCTCAGGATTGCTAGGAAAAGGAAAACGGGCTTGCTTTCCTTTCAAACAAACCTCACAAGCAACATCTTTACAAGGGTCCTCCTGAAAACTAATGTCATTAGCAAGTCCCTGCCTCAAAAGCTTCATATTATGGCCGCTCAAGTGACCAAGTCTTTGATGCCAAGTTGCAGTGCTAATCGTTAGATTCGCCCTTAGACTGCAGGTCTGAAGTTTATATGCACCTCCTACGTCATTTGCCTTAATCAAAACATCGCTCAAATTTGAAATTGTACAACCCTTAGTATCAAAATTTACAGTACAGCCGTTCTTAATCAATTGGGAAACAGATATAAGATTCACAGACAGCTTAGGTATAAACAACACGTCATTCAACGTCGTGTCATCCGACAACATAACGTTACCTATGCCTGTACACTGAAGTTTCTCTCCACTAGCAATGGTGACGAAACCACCACGCGATTTAAAGTCTGTCAGCAAATCGCGCCTGCCAGTCATGCAATTTGTCGCACCTGAGTCTATGTACCACGAAGATTCCGAGCCCGTACTAGTACTGAATGCTGTCAACACAAAGTTTCCTGAAGAACTCTTCTCGTTCCGACAGTCTTTCTTCAGATGTCCTTTCTGTCTGCATTTCCAGCACCACGGTTCTCTCTTTCGATCAGAACTATCCTTCGCTTTTGCTTCTCCCTTGTGCTGCTGCGCTTTTCTCGTCCAGGAGTCACTCGTAGTAGTGCCTTTTCTGGTAGAATATAAACACTCACTCGAATCTCCACGAGTAGTCCAACGTTGATCCTGTAGCAGTTTGGATTTGACTAGATCAGATGTGATGGCAGCTCCCGAATGCTCTAGTGCCATGATCATAGGCTCATACTCTGTCGGTAAACCTTTGAGCATCAGCGCACCAAGAAACTCGTCGTCAACAGGCTTGTTCATGTTCGCCAATTGCTGTGCTAATGACAAAACTTCATTGACGTAAGCTTCCATGTTCGCGAAGTTTTCAAATTTGACAGCGCATAAGTTCTGGAGAGTTCTTACTCTTGAACCGAGTCCCTTATCATCATAAGCACGTTCCAGTGCATTCCAGGCTTCTTTTGCCGTCTCCGCCGACATTAAATGAGAAAAACATGACTTTTCGACGGCCAAGCAAATTTTAGATTTAGCTATTTCATCACGTCGATTTCTCACTTCGGACGTTGTTTTATCATCCGCACCGTAACCACTGATACAGATCCATAAATTGTCGTGAATCAATGCATTTTTCATAACAAATTTCCATTCGACGTAATTTTCCCGTCCACGTAATTTTTCATGTGAAAAATTTTGATTCTTACTTTCCGACATATTTATTACAACGTTATACTATTTCTGCGGAACCATAACCTAATGTATTTGATAATTAAACCACATATTTGTAAAAATATAACCCAGAGTTTATTCAGCACATAGGATGAAGAATACGACAATCACCAGAGTGACAATGACAGTTAAGTCATAACACTACGAAGTTGGCCAGGATTAAAGCAAGGAGGCTACAATGAAATCTCCAACAAATAGCACGCATTTGACATTAGCAGCTTTTTTAAGTTTCGGAGGAAAGTAGTATTATTGGGTTCATTTTTTACGTCGTCGGGTATAGCATTATACAGCTTAGGGCCAATTATGGACAGTGAGTGTCTCGACTTGGCCAATCGTCTGGGCGGCACAAATAGTAGGTGACTGCGTCTTGAGCTAGGTCTATTAATCATTTGAGCATTTGTGGGGAAATTATGGAGGTTTAGCCTTACGTACTTACATATCTCCAAAATATACAGGCTCGGAAGAGTTAGGATGTTATACTCTTTGAATAGTTCCCTAGCAGGGTGGTCCCAGGACATGCCCGCAATTACCCTTATGGCACGTTTTTGGATCCTAAATGCTCTGTCGCGGTCCGAGGCCGCTCCCCAAATGTCTAGCCCGTATATTAACACTGAGTGAAAGTAGCCGTAATACGACTTCATCACATTTTCAGTAGAGAGACAGGGGATGAGCCTGGACAGCGCGAAGCACGCAGATGACAGTCGTTTGCAGGTGGCGTCAATGTGTTGCGACCACGTCAGTCCCGAGTCAATAGTGAACCCGAGGTACTTGACGTGGTCCACTTGAGGGACAATACTGCCGTTGCAGGTGACGTTCAGCTCGTGACATTTTGTTCTTCGGAGCTGGAACTGCATTATGTTTGTCTGTTCGACGTTAAGCATCGTCCCATTGACTGAGAAACAGTGTGCGATTTGGTCCATAACCGTTTTAAGTTTACTTTTCAGGCCGTCATAGTTATCAGCATTGACAATGGCGCAACAGTCGTCGGCAAACATAACGTATTCAGCGTCCGCCGATGCCATTGTCATATCGTTGACTAATATTAAAAACAAGTTATTTCCCATGATTGATCCTTGTGGCACAGCACAATCCTGCAGGGATTCGAGTTCAGACCTGGCTCCGCAGACCCAGGTACTTTGCTTACGGTTTGCTAAGAAAGCAGCTATGGTATTATGAAAATTGCCGGTTATTCCGTATAGTTTGAGCTTGTCAAGTAAGAGAGAGTGATTTACCAATTCGAACGCTCGCGACAAGTCGCAGAATATAGCTGCCACCTGCCGCCGACCCTCGAGGTGGCCCATCACCCTCGTCACCACGTCACGTGCTGCATCCACGGTTGACCGACCAGGCTGGTAGGCGTATTGTTGCCTATTGAGGAGGCCGTTTTCTAAAAAGAATGACGTGAGCCTTCCTTTTATTTTTATTTTGAGCCTTGCCTTTACCTTCAGAAATATTAACTTCCGTGACCACAACAACATCACTTTGTATAAATTTAGGGAAATTCAATAATTATTATGTAATTGTTATAACATTGACCGAATGTTAACATGCATGTACAAAACATACGAATGTTAGATAATGCTGAGGTGGGTATTTTTTCTAGGAATTATTTTATAGTTATACAATCGAAGATTACAGTGATATTAGAATTTGAAGCTATAAGGAATGGTAAGATTTACGTTTTTATAAGTAGGTACAGTTTGGGTAGCTATCTAACTTTGCAGTAGCTTTTCAATGTCGGTCAGCGATCGAATTGCGTATATTTTGTTGTTTTAATACTTTATTGCACAAAACAGTGAAAATAAAACTAATTTAAAATAAAAGAACATGTACAAAGGCGAGCTTATCTCTTACAAGAGATTTCTTCCAGCAATCCTAGACTGGAGAGGAAAAAAGAAACTAAAGGTAGAACTATGTGTACAAAAATAAAAAAAATAATAAAAATAATAAACTACTTACCAACATTTACATAATACTAAAAAAAATGCTGTATATAAATATATAACATATACATAAATAGTAGATACAAATAAATACTAATACTTATCATGGAAGAGAAAGATAGTGTTCTTTCAAACGACTTTTAAAAGTGTGAATTGACGGACTGTCTCTGATGGCGCTCGGGGGTTTGTTCAAGAAACTGATAGCTCGTGTTCAGGTATGTTGCGGAGTTTCCAGTAGTGACCGAGTGTGAGATTTCCGTGGCCTCTCCGAAGACAGAAAAACGAAACGATCCCGTAAGAAGCCAGGATAGCGAGGAGAGGAGGACAATATTACTGATAATACGTGCAAATATAGCTTGTGTATGGTCTTTTTGACGTTTGGAGAAGGCGATGTCAACGTTTTGGTAACAAATCTATTGCAATTTTCAACAGGATTTTCCAGAAAAATACGAATTTCCTCGCAAAAAGAAAAACATTGGTGAGAAAAGTGACTACCAGCTAACGTTTGCACACCTCATTACAACGAAATGAAGATAGTACTTAAGTAAAACCGGCTGGCGGTATCTTTAGTTTGCGCTGACCTATAAGTTTGATTTTTTCACAACTTTCAGACCACAGGGTTGAGAAACCGATATTATTTTCAACTTGATATCTTTACGCATACCAAAGAAAGAGCGATCTCACTTTCCGCAAATGAACTGCATAATCATATGTGAACAAATTAGTAATAATAAGTTTTATTTTGGATAAATAAATAAATTAAATAAACCTGACTACATAAAAATTGTCACCAATAAAATTTGATTGCATTACATTAACTATTATTAAAAAAACTCATTTCCCTTAGAATGTATATCTGATAGTACAAAACCGTTCTTTTCAATGGTGTCTGAATCATCAGTGAAAAACTAAATTGTTGTCTGAAACTTCAACCTATGAGTTATTTATAGCAATTATTTATTTATTACATAGTGAATAGTTGCAGTACCTGTACATCCGCAGTCAGTAGTGATGGCAAGAGTGTATGATACGACTCTACAGATTGTTCACTGAAGCGAGTTGCTCGTCTCAACATGCTACAACATTCCCAGCACAGTCGTCGGGAAGCAACAGACTCATCACATACAACCTGCTGACAAACACATATTTAATAACTTATATTTTTATTATATTTCAAACATGCAGTTAAAAGCTATACTTACAGAAATTGCAGCCAATGGTGTAAAGAAATTACAGTGCTTACCATCTTTTGGTTAAGAATTTCTGTGTAATACTTTAGCTCCTTGTCTCTCATATTGTCCAACCGGCGACCTCCACATAGGCACCCCATGCATGGTTGTGTGTCCTTGGTTTCTGAAGGTTCAAGGTGTTCCACCTGTTTAATCTCTTGTTTAACTTCTGACATGGAATATTCTTGACCCAATGGGGGGATGTTGATGTGAGCAGTGGTGAATATCTGCAGCCGGGAAGGACGTGTCACTTCACTCCGCATCAAATGTGAACTATTCAACATGTCATGACACTCCGTCACTCTCTGTCGGAAGTGAATCACTTTCTTCAGTAGTATCTCACATTCCCAACAGACTCTAGGAGACACATTGTGGATGAGCTGGAAAATATATCAAACAGAAGGTATCATTTACTTGATAGTAATAAATGTAAACCACTAATGTCCCCACAGGGCTTTCGAGTAAGATTGAGCCATACTCCACCACAGTGGCTTTGTCAAGCTGCCCTATTAGGGCCTCTATCAACTTTAAGACTACTGCCACAGAGTAGCGATAGAAGCCTGGACCCAGGGCTTATTGTGCCATCCATACAATGAAAACAAATAAATAAATAGTATAAATATTAGAGGACAATCTTACACAAATCAAACTAGGCCCATAGTAAGCTCAATAAGGCTTGTGTTATAAGTATTAGATAATGATTTCTTTAATAGACATAAATACTTGTGTAAAAACATAGAAAACATCCAAGACTAAGAAGCAAATATTCATGCTCAACACACAATATTTTCCCTTAACGGGATTCGAACCCAGGACCGTCAGCTTTGTAGGCAGGGTCACTACCTGCTAGGCTGAACCGGTTGCCAACAGACACCATCCAGTACTGTCTCGGCCAGATGTTACTACCCCCAAAATTGTTTACAATGTGTGAATTTCATGTGGATGAATGTACACCACTGACGACGCTTGATTGTTGATGAGATGAAATAATATATTTAAAGATAAACATCACATACAGGCACATACATTGCTTCTGGCCCCACACTAAGAATACCGTGTCGTGGGAATCAGAAACAGCGAAGTCACACACATATAAACATCCAAGACCTAGGCATATTTTTATTTCTTCCAGCCGGGGATCGAACCCTGGCCTCTCGCATAGTGGACTGCTGCGCCATAGAGGTCGTCAATATTTGATAATATAGAGGCATCTTCGTCAGAGTGTCGATAGGGGTGGAAGCCCCTACTTCTTTGCAAGCATTAACTTAGAAGTATTTGTAGGTAACAATCAATTTATGAACCTAAAGCGGATGCAGCTTACCTGTTGCCCACTGTTCACAGTAAAATTATACAGCTCCAGAGCCTCGTCTTTGAGAACGTGCAAGGTTTGTCCGGGACCCAGACAAGCCATGCACAACAGTTGATGCACAATATCACATTTACTATCCTCCCCCGCGTCCTCTAAAGCTTCCATCGTAGCGAGAGCAAGTAAGGTTGATCCTCTCGCAGATTGATCTCTTGTTCTCTTGCAAACAAACTTCCGCCCCCTTATCGACACTCTGACCCTATAATATGCACGACTGCCGCTATGATAGCTATAAAGTCTGTGCGCTCACGTATAAAATAATACCTAACCTATAATACAAATATACTAATACTATAGTAATTTTTACGTAAGAAGTTTCTCTATATTTTTTAACAAAATTAACCACAAAAATGAATGACAATAACAACAAGGCTGCCAACCTAAGTAAAATTGTAGGGAGGTCTGTCTATACAAGTAATACATTTTATCGATATTGATACCTATCTATTTTTATATTTGTTACCGTAGAAATTGTAATGACTACGGCCAATTCCGAGACTAAAATTATATTTTGAGAGATAGATTTGCAATTACATATTTTTTAACAGCTCCCAAAATAAAATTGAAGCCCTTATAAAATAATAATAAAAAGCATTCTGTTCATTTTGTTTACCTCCTCCCATCTCTGGTAAATTGGGTGTGGACACTAAATAGCATGCAAGTTTTGCTAAAAAATCTCCATGAAAAATATGGCGTCTCGTCTGTGTGGATGCGGCACCTTAACCAAGACCCAGTCGAAAATTTCTTTGGAGCCATTAGGAGCCATGGGTGCCGCAACACTAATCCGACGTGCGAACAATTCGAGGGAGCATTCGCTTGTTTGCTGATAAACAGCCAAAATAGTGTCCACACCCAAGGAAATAATTGCGAAGTAGATTTTTGCGAATGCTTGTACGACCTCGTCATCGACGGCAACGCTGAGCCATCGTTTAATAATATCAGTTTAAATCTCGAAATTGTCTTCATTCCCATCGAGGATAAAGAAAAAAACCCAAGAGTCATCGGGCCACTGCAATACGTCAGTGGCTATTTTTTTAAAAAAATGAGCCAAATCTTTAGAAATTGCCAAGTGTGCAAAGATGATTTGGTGAACAAAAACGAAATTGAGTACATAAAATATAGAGAATATAAAAGTAAACGGTGGCTCTGTACTCCCAGCAATCAATTAATTAAATTAATATCAAACTTACAAGATCTAATCAATCAAATTTTAAAAGAAAGTTCGGAAAAAAAGATGATTTGCGAAATAATAAAAACAACTGCATTAACATTAATTGATTTCGATTGTTTCAAATGCCAATCACATAAAGAAAGGTTGATCAATTATTGTATTAAATTAATGTGTCGATTCATGATACATAATTACTGTAAAAATATTAACAACATCTTGGCTGGGAGGAGAGAAGTCGAGGATGATGAGGATGTACTACAGATGAAAGCAAAAAAATATTATAAAAAATGTTATAAAAGAAAAATCTCAAATTAAGTGTTAATTAATGTTTGTTTATTGAAAACTGTGTGGCAGTGGGACTTTTTCCATTTTTAGGGTTCCGTTTGAGAAACAAGAAACCCTTGTAGTTTCGTCAAGTCTGTCTGTCCGTCCGTATGTCACAGCAACTTTATTCCAAAAATATTAAGACTACACAGTTGGAACTTGGTATGTAGATGTATTCTGTAAACGCTTTACGAATTTCATACAAAAATAAAAATAAAAAATTAATAAGGCCCCCCCCCTTATAATAACTTTGTAAACAATAAATTTGTAAACAATATTTTGCTGTGTAAAATCCAAACTATTCACTCCACACCATCGCTTCCATTGAACGGTGGTACGGAACCCTTCGTGCGCGATTTAGACTCGCACTTGACCGGTTTTTTAGTAATATTAGCATAACGTGATTAAAACTCCATTAATTAGCACATTCGTACATCAAAATCAAAATGATTAGTAAATTGATAGAAGCTACAGCATAAGTACCGAACAAAACAAAAAAGTGGCTAAGTGCGAGTCGGGCTCGCCCATGAAGGGTTCCGTGGTAGCAAGTAATGATATGACTGGATGTTTGTCGTAGTTTTGTTTTTCATAGTGTTTGTATGAATGACAAAGTTATCTTTGCAGTTATTAATAAATGTTTTTATCTTAAAAACTGCTTATTTAATTTTGTACAAACAAATTTTCGTTGAAAGTTTGTAATGAGATACTCAGCATATATTTTGTTAAGATTTTTCACTCTCTTACTTAAGAAATTAGAGGGGGGGGGGACACACATTTTTCCACTTTGGAAGGGTCTGTCCCTTCAACGATTTACTTTGAGGAAAAATGGTTTGAGGAATCTCAACGTCATCTTTAAAGACCTATCTATAGACACCCCACGCAGGTAGGTCTGATGAAAAAATATATTTTTGGTTTCAGTTTCATGTATGGGGAGCCCCCCTCTTATTAAATTTTTTATTTTTATTTTTGTATGAAATTCGTAAAGCGGTTCACAGAATACATCTACATACCAAGTTCCAACTGTGTAGTCTTAATAGTTTCTGCATAAAGTTGCTGTGACATACGGACGGACGGACAGACAGACTTGACGTAACTATAAGGGTTCCTTGTTTTTCAAACGGAACCCTAAAAACAATATCTATTATGATTATGAGAAACCAAAAGAGTTTGTTAACAGGTTCACTGTCCACAGACCATATGCGGTCTGTAGACGGAAAGCTCTACACGTTCACAGTCCACATGTGGTCTGCTTGCAGGTACAATTTCTAGGCTTCTTGTAGCTGTGGACGTACGGGGATAGTTGCGTATTTGGTGCGGACTCGACAGGACATATCACTGAGAACCTAAAAAGTACTGGGACATACGGAAAAACTTTTTTTTTCTAGTCAGGTGAGATGAACAGAATGTGACAATTTTGACACATTCTGTTCAGCTATTGCCTTATTTCTCACTCTCTTTTCTGATGTGACTGATCAGTTATAATTGGTAAAATGAACACGAATATAAGTGGAAGTATTTATTGAGCAAAAAATCTGTTACAATAATATCATGTTACCTATAGTAAAATATTATTTGTGAGCCGTTCGGAAACACTCCAAGCAATATGGTTTTCGGCAAATGGTGCATACTTGCGAAACACGTTTTGCTTTATTTGTGGCGACTTTTGGTATTTCTCCGACTGATCTGAGTTGATCGTAACAACCTGTGCACCTTCGCCTGGTAATTTTACCATCTTTTCTGTCTAATTGTTGGAGGTAGTGTTTCGGTGCTGATGGCTGGTCATTTTGCTGTCCTGATGACCCTACAGTTGAGCGTTGCTGTGGTGAAGCCGACGGTAATTGGACACTTGGTAAAAGTGCAGCTGGTAATTGTGCAGTATTTTCATTTATAAGTCTTTTCGTTATGTCTGTCTGTGCTTGCAAAAGGGTAAGTTTGTTTAGAGTGTTAATTTTTTTGTATATATATATAAAGCGTTTGTAATGGCTACTCCAAAGAACACATCCACCGCAATCTTCTTGTACCAGGACAAAAACTTCCGGATTGGAGAATAATAACTCGCCAGTTCGTCTGACAGATCGACGCCTTTTTTTCGGATTTTATATTCTTGAATCATATTTGGCTTCAGGCGTGCATTTCTTCCAGTAGTCATCGTCTCTGCGTCGTCATGACAGGTCGAAATCATAAGAACATCCCGTTTATCTTTCCATTTTAGAACTGATACATTATTGCGCTGAGCAATCGACTTCTCGCCAGTTTTCAGTTTTTTGTTTTTTACCAGTAGTGGTAAATCTCTACGATTTTTACGTAAAGTGCCGCAAAGATCTGTTTTACGACGAATTAAGTACTCGGCCAAAGGTATACTCGTGTACCAATTGTCTGCTACAATAATTCTTCCCTGGTCCAAGAGTTCCTCGCACAACTCAACAATTACGCTTCCCGGTTTGTCCAGATTAGATATTTCAGGATCCTGACCTGTATAAACTTTGTACTTCCACACATAGCCGTCATCAGTCGTGGCCTTATAAATTTTTAGACCATACTTGTGGGATTTGTTTGGGTTGTACTGTCGTATCAGTAGTCGCCCTTGAAACGGAACCATAGATTCGTCGACGACAACGCAGTCTTTTGGCGTAAGGAGTTTTCTGCAATTCTTCATTACGATCTCTATAACTGATCTTACTTTATAAAGTCGATCATTTTCGTCCCTCTCCGCCGTATTATCTACAAAATGCCAGCAGCGTAAAATTTCGGTAAAACGATTGTAGGACATATTTATGCATGCATAAATGGATGGTAATATATAGGGTCTCGTTTCCAGTAACATTCCAATGTCGGAAATCGGATTATGCCAGTCATCAAGTAAATGCCAAGAAACTTTTCTATGTCATCTTTGTCTACAGCTTTCCATCGAGACAATCGACCAAGTGAACCTGTAGCTGTAGAGATCATTTGGTCAGCGTACAAGTTAGTCTGTTGTTTCATCAATTCTATGACTTCATCATCAAGCAAAAGTCGAAAGATCATATAAATATCAGCATTTTCAGGTATGTGTTCAGTATGTATAAAGCCGCCTTCATTAAAATCTTGGCGGCTCAGTGGCCGGATCTCGTAGTTCCAACCGTTCTGCTCATCAATTTCTTTCATTTCTTCTCCTGTAAGTTTAGCATGAGAAGCACTTGCAGGAGTTCTTGCACGAGAAGTACTTGTAGGAGCTCTTGCACGAGAAGCACGTAGAGGAGCTCTTGCACGAGAAGTACTTGTAGGAGCTCTTGCACGAGAAGCACGTTGAGGAGCTCTTGCACGAGAAGAACTTGGAGTAGGTGTTGAACCAGAAGCTGCATTTGATCGATTGCCTCGTGAAGATTGCAAAGGAACTTCAACAGAGTTGTCGTCAAAACAATTAGAAAGCGTCGTTGTATTTTCCATAACCTCATCATCAGAATGTGATAGTAATGGTTGATAAGATGGCAAATCCTGAACAAAACTGTTATCCAAGTGGCAAGTATCCAACTGGTGTTCAATTGCTATGTCGCTATCACTTGGTAAAAAATCGGGGTCTGCCACACTATCGTCATCATCCAAATCACTTTCCCTTTCATCCGATGACGAATCTTCTTTTTCTTCGTAGTCACTTTCCTCCAACATTCTTCTCAACTGTTTATCTGTAACTGGCCGCCTGCCACTCATTTTTCACAAAAAATGCGACGAAACAAGACAAAAAATTAAATTTGCACCAACCGTCGAAAAAACGAGCAATACTGAGTGAAGGAGTGAGCATACTCTTTTTTATAGCGTTTTACGGCCCTGGATGTTCTGTGCGAGTGATTGAATGAATTTTGTCCGAGCGAAGAGTGAAGTACAATGACGAGCTGTCAATATTTAGTGTTGCCAGCCGCAATATATAGTTAAAAATAGTACAAAATCAAGTGTACCACATATGGTCTGTGGACTCATGAAGCCATTTTCTTCTTTTTTGTGCCCAATACGTCCACAGACCGTATATGGTCTGCAATAAAAAAAACACCATGGAACTATTTACATATAGTTTCTTACATATATGCTTTCATTTGAACCTCAAAGGAAACTACTTTTCATAAAAACGCAACTGGACGTGAGGGGTATTTTCACTTTCATGCTTGGACAGTGAACCTGTTAAAGTATTTTCATGAGAAAGTACTAAAACGCCATTAAAGTTATGTTAATATGTCAAAGTTATTATGCGAATAAAAATTAGGAAACGTAAAATTATGCGAAGCCAAGGTATCCTTTAATTAGGTATAGTCAGTCTGTCTTATATAACAGGCAACTTGACAGCTAACCTAAAACTTATTAACATCCTAATAATAACATCTCTAAGTGCTGATAGCAGTGATGGCGATGACTCTTCTGTTAGTTCAACTGAATAAACAAACGATTCTTTCCGATTGTTTTTTGTTTGAATTTTACAAAGTTTTAGGTTAGCTGTCAAGTTTCTGTTATATTAGACTGACTATCAGTGGCGTAGCGTGCCTTGTCGGGGCCCCGTATAAAAATTTTTTTGGAGGCCCTTATATGGAGGTAAAGATTTTTCACAAAAGAAAAAAAATATTGTGAGAAGTAATATTTATTTATCACATAATTTACCCATTTTACAAATAAAAATCGAATTTTAAATATTCACTCTCCTTGCCTTTTTATCGGCAAACTGATTTATTAAATCATTTATGGCTGATGATGATTTTAGTTTTTCTAAAGTTTCTGCCTCTATGGACAATAGTGAGATGTCTGACAGCCGTTCTTGTCCCATCGAAGTTCTTAAGTAATTTTTTATTAGTTTTAATTTTGAAAAACTTCTTTCTGCCGTTGCGGTTGTAACTGGAAGGGTCAAGAATAAAAAGCATGCTGTGATTACCTCGGGAAAACTGGATGCAAGACTATTGAATTTTACTAGCAATAATTCAATGAGTTCTTTAATGGAATAATTTTTTTTAATTTCAGAATTTAAGCATGTTTTTAGAGCCTTTAATTGGTCACAAAGATTAAGTGAGATGTCTTTACTGTATTTAGCAGACAGTTTTCCGGAAGCGTTTAATATCTCTTCGCTTGAAGAAGATAGGAGTTTCTCCGGTTGTAATATTTCGAATATACTACTCAGGTTGCAAAGGCTCTGAAATCTTTCTTTAGTTTGAGAAATTAATATATCTAAACAGCAATAGTATACATTGACTTTGAAATAGGATTCCGGGTCGGAAATTCTCTCATCTTGTGATAACTCATCAAAAAAACGCTTCGTTATCTTTCGCCTACTGTTTTTAAACTTACTAATACTGCTAAACCAGAAGATCAATATTGTTTGTACTGAATTACAATGTAATGCACATTTATATAAAGCACGTAAATAAACAGTGCACTGCACTCCGTGGTTTAACATCCAATGCAAAGTACAACAACGTACACGTACATCGCGATATCGATGAAGGATTCCCGGGGATTCCCCGCTGAGTTGAAGATGAAGTAAGTAAAACGGGGAAGTCCCGCAGCCCGCCATAACGATGTAGTGTTGCCAACTTTTGAACGCACGCTTAAGGCGGGAAAAAAAGGAATTGCTTTATAGAATTTTGTCATTTGTAAAATAAAATAAATTAGAAAGTTTTTATTCTTTTTCCTTACACACTTTGGGGGCCCCCGTGGCCCGGGGGCCCCGTATAATTGATACGGCAAATACGGCGGTAGCTACGCCCCTGCTGACTATAGTGTCTGCATTTTGTTTTTGTTTAATAAAGTATAAAAAATCGTATAACAAGATGTATTGTTTTTTCATTTCGTATTCGGTTCTCGCGCTTTCGATATTCGGATATCGACAGATATATCGAGTGATTCCCATACAAAATCTCGATATATATATGGCTTTGGATTTTGGCTATCCGTATATCGAATGGGCGAGAATTGGCCTCCAGACCCAGATCCGTATATCGAATGCATGAGAATAGGCCCCCGGCCGGTGGTTTTGTGATATAGGTTTATTATAGTTATATAGTGTGTTAGTTTGCTTGGAAAATAACAGATGGCGCTAGCTATGTCAAAGATTAGTCTCGACCCCACCCAGCCCGGCTGTCAAGCAAGTGTCATGTCATGAGCGAACTCATGAATAATCTCGTAATGAGAGCAAAGAATGGTTTTCGAACGACTCACGTCAGTTGTTTGTCAACGTTTCTCAAGTTCTCACAAGCTCAACCAACAACTAAAAAAAAGGATTCTTGCCGTCATTGTGGAGGTTGTCGCACGTGTTCGGAATAGATAGTAAAATTTAGAGTATTTGCTGACTCTTCCTGTGCCTAGAATTTATCGTTATTGTTGTGATTTGTCCGTATTAGTTTTGTGTTTGTCCCTGTGTGGTGGTAAGTAGGCTTAACTCTATGTAAATCATGGAGACGGACGTTGTCCCTCCGGATATACCTCCTCCCATAAACGACTCGGACAACAATGTTTCCCTCTCTCCTCCTCTCTTCCTGTCAGCTGAAGCCAACTCCCAATCTCCCCAAAATACCCAAGATACTGTGCCCCGCAAGCATGCTGCGGATATTTCCATTAACCCAACGCCCAAAAAAACTGTCACCGATGTTTCCTTGTCCCAACCATCCATTCAAACTGTGTTTACAGCAGAGTCTTCTTCACTGAACAAATACTCAGAAAAAGACAAAGGTCCATTTATTGTACATGTGGTCCGAATTGAAGAGGAGTCCTCGTCAGGTCTCACTATGAGACCAATCAAGTTCGGTCAATTTCTACATCGAAATAATGTTCAAAACATTGCTCAAGATGGAGTTAAGAGTGTAGGTCGCAACCGGGTACCGATTCAGTTTAAGTCTGCCTCTGATGCCAACTCATTCTTGTCTCACCCAGCATTAGCCACAGCCAACTACAAAGCAACTGTACCGACTTATAATGTGACCCGGATGGGTATAATTAAGGATATCCCTGTGGAGTGGAGTATGGGGGAGGTTGTAGAGGCCATTCAGCTCCCCCCTAATTGTGGTCCTATCATTAAAGCCCGCAGAATTAGTAGAAAAACAAAAAAGGATGATGACACTGTATCATATACCCCAACACAATCAGTTGTTATAACAATCTCAGGACAGGTTCTTCCAGAAATAATCTACTGCTTTTATAATTCTATTCTGGTGGAACAGTACCAGTTCCCTACTATTCAGTGTTGCAATTGTTGTCGATTTGGCCATGTCAAAATCCAATGCCGGTCCAAGCCTCGCTGTTTCAAGTGCTCCCAACCCCACGATGGTAATACCTGTGAAAAAACACAGGACTCCTGCCTCTATTGTTCTGGCCCACATAGAGCCATTGATAAGTGCTGCCCTGAATTTCACAGACAAAAAGCCATCAAGATCATCATGTCACAAGAAAGTGTATCATATAAAGAGGCATCAATTCGTCTTCCACCACCTAGAAAATCCTTTGCAGATGCTGCTCGCTCTTTCCAAACAGTGCCCCCAACCCCGACTTCAAGCCAATTGATGGCCCCTTCCCAATACCCAAAGACTGTATCACACCGTAAAACTGTAGTTACAACAAGACAACCCAGATCTGATCATAGACAGGGGTATGACCGGAATGCTCACTTAGAGATCACTAACTCACCCCCTTCTTCTCTCCCTAATGGTCATGCATTCCCTTCTCTACCACCCAATTCGGCCCAGCCTAATGAAAATCTCCCTGAACTTCTTCTCTCTACCATTATCAATCTTCTGACTAAGTTCAGTGATTGCCCATTACCGCCCAACGTGACACAAGGTCTTAACCAGATCTTACAACTTGTTAACTCTTCTCATTCCCAACAAAATGGCCAGCATTCTACAGTGGAATTGCAGGAGCCTGAATCCTTAAAAATCTGATCTTATTTATTTAATAAATAAATATAAACCTTCTGTTATTGCCCTATCTGAGGGTTGGTTGCTGCCTGGTTCTCGCTTTCGGGTTTCAGGTTTTACCAGCCTTCGGGAGGACAGAATAGATGGTAATGGGGGTGCCATTCTTTTCATTAAGAAAGGCATCCCTTTTTCCAGAATAAATCTTCCTCCCCATAGTGTTAACATTGATGTAGTTGCCGCAAGATGTTTTGACGCCACTTTTATTTCAGCTTATATTCCTCATCCTGACTCTTCCAATCTCCAGGAACTGGATAGCCTTATTTCTTCCCTTCCCACTCCTCTTATTATTTTAGGCGATCTCAATAGCCACAACCAGTTATGGGGTAGCTATAGGAATGACTCTAATTCTTTTATAATTTTAGATATCTTAGATAAATTTGACCTCTGTATTCTAAATGATGGTCGCCCAACACGTAGGGTGTCCCCGACTCAGGATCCTAGAAGTGCAGTTGATCTTTCCCTCTGTTCCTCAAATTTAGCTTCTGGCCTCTCTTGGGATGTTCTTTCTTCCACTTTTGGGAGTGATCATTTCCCAATTTTAGTCCACTTCCCTAATAAGTATCCCCCAATAAAGAAATTCGATCCCCTACTCAAATATGGACTGTCTGGCGCAGACTGGGAAAGGTTTGCCAGAGAATGTGACTATAGGATTAAGTTACTCGACCCTGTTTCTCCCCAAAATTCCCTCAATGCTTATGCAAAATTCCTCGAAGCAATTGTTACCAGTGCTAACTCCTCAATCCCATTAAAGAGACCTCCCCCTGATAAGATCCGTTCACCCCCGTGGTGGGATCCTGAGTGCACTGAAGCAGTAAATAAAAGTAAAGAGGCCGAGATGACGTATGCTTCCAGCATGACTACAGAGAATTTTATCAACTTTAAAAGAATCTCTGCCATGGTTGGAAAATTGCTAAGTAGAAGCAATTATGTTGGTCAAAATTTCGCGAGAACCTATGTCCTCGTTCCCCAGCTTCTCTTATCTGGAAAAATATTAAAATATTTAGGAGTTCTTTTTCCGCCCCTAACCCGTCCTATAGCGACCCCAAAGTCTGGTTGGAGAACTTTGCTAGTAAATTAGCCCCCCCTTCTGCTCCTTATGTTGATTGTCTGCCGCCTATACTGTCCCTCCAGTCTCCTTCTAATAGATTGGATGAAGTATTTTCGGAATCCGAGTTCAATCTGGCAGTAGATAGTCTAACGGACTCTTCTCCTGGTTTAGATGGCATCCCGTATTCTTTTATTAGAAACTCTGGGTCCGAAACTAAAAAATACTTTTTACAATTAATTAATACTTTTTTCTCATATGGGTCCCCTCCGGAAACATGGAGGTCACAAATCATCATCCCTATATTAAAACCTGGTAAGGATTCTACTGACGCTGCCTCTTATAGGCCAATAGCTTTGTCATCTACTCTCTCTAAAATTTCCGAGCATCTTGTCAAAAATCGTTTGGAATGGTTTGTAGAGAGTCAAAACATTTTACCTGAATCCCAGTTCGGCTTTAGGAAAAATAAATCCACAATGGATAGCCTAGCCATACTGACCACGGATATAAGAATAGCTTTTTCTAAAAATAAATCGGTCGTGGGAGCATTCTTAGACATATGCTCCGCCTACGAAAATGTACTTCTTCCTGTACTCAGGCAAAAAATGCTCCATCTGAGTATTCCAGTGAGGATAGTCAATTTCATCACGAGCTTATTCTCGGACAGATCTGTGTTGATTCGCAACCAAGACCATTATCTGTCTCCGCGGTCAGTGTGGAAAGGTCTTCCTCAAGGTTCAGTCCTGAGTCCTCTACTCTATAGCATCTACACTTATGACCTTGATAGAGTAGTTACCTCATTCTGTAGCATACTGCAGTATGCGGATGACTTAGCCCTTTACTCTTTTTAGGCCTCGATTGAGGAGGCTGCCACCAGAGTAAATTCTGCCATTATTTATCTCGAGGATTGGCTGACGGAGCATGGTTTGTCATTATCGGCCTCAAAGAGCAAGGTTGTTATTTTCTCCAGAAAAGTCCGTATCCCGAATGTGCACATACGTATTAATGGCCATGTGGTTCCAATTTATAATTCCGTAAAATTTTTAGGCGTCATTTTAGATTCTAAAATGAATGGTTCTGCACATCTTAAATATGTAATTAAAAAATGCGAAAAGGGTATCAACGTCATGCGATGTCTTTCCGGTACGTGGTGGGGATCCCATCCATATTGTCAAAAACTGATCTATAATGCCATAGTGCGCAGTCATTTTGACTATGAAACTTTTCTCCTTGAACCTTGTAGTAAGGCTGCTCTTGAAAGCCTTCAGAGAGTGTAATTTAAATGTCCACGCATCATTATTGGTGCCATGAAATCATCTCCCACGAATGCCTTACAGGTCGAATGTGGCGATCCTCCTCTAAATTTACGTATACAGTACCTTTCGGACAGATTCTTTTATAAGGTCATCCCACTTCAAAACCATCCTCTTTCACCAAAAGTCAAACTGTTAAGTCGGCTTGTTTCGAGTTGTAGATATTGGTCCCATAAGAACCCTCCGTGCCTTGTAAAAAGTCTCCGGAAACTTGTAAATATAAATCAACCTTTATATCAATGTAACATGAATCCTCTCTTCAGCACGAACTTTGATGCTCTAATTCATTCTCCTAACATTGTGTTATCCCTTGGAATTACAAAATCATCTCCTGACGCCAACTCCTCGTTTAATGAAATAGTAGCTTCTTCTTGGGCAGACTGGCTCCTCATTTTTACCGATGCCTCTAAACTTTCAGAGTCCGGTTGTGTTGGTGCTGCGGTCTGGATACCAAGGTACAAAATCATTCTGCATTATAAATGCCCCCCTCTGTCATCTGTATTTACTGGTGAGTCGGTTGCTATTCTGGAAGCTATCCTATATGTCATATCCCATAAATTAAATAAATCCATTATCTTTTCAGACTCCCTTAGTTGTCTTCAAGCCATCTTGTCAAACCAGTTCAGATCAAAAATTAAATTCCCAGTTATATTAAAAATTAAAGAATTGTTGTATGACTGTCAACGTCAGGGATTGGAAATTGTGTTGGCTTGGATCCCTGGTCATGCGGGTGTTACGGGAAACGAGGAGGCCGATTCCTGCGCGAAAAATGCTATTGCCTTGGGTGGCTCTGAACATTTCCGTAATTTCAGTTCAGATATATGTTCCATCTCTAAAACTCACCTATATAAATCATGGAACGAGGCTTGGCAGGCTAGCCGTCAGATCAAAGGCAAATTCTATGGAGAAATCCAGGATACGATTCCTTTGAAACCGTACTTCAAATTCCGCGACTCGGATAAACGCACCACATCTACAATTTGTCGTCTTCGTTTGGGTCATTCCTGTACTCCGGTGCACCAGGGCTAAAATTAGGGTCAGGGATAACTCTCTTTGTGAGTGTGGTCTTGCAGAGGGCTCTGTTGATCACATCTTTTTTGAATGCCCTAATCTTAACGTTTCCTTGTACATTCTTCTTCCTCCTTTCATCCCCAGACCTTCCAATTTCAAATCTCTATTATCATATGTAAACTCCCCATTTATCCAAACTCTGTGTAATTTCATTAATGTTAATAACATCAAACTGTAACTGTAGTTGTGTACCTGTTGTAGACTAATTTAATTAAACTAACAGTATTATATATTTATGTATCTATTGTTTTGACCTTTTTTTCTAGGTTCCGGATATCCTCAGATTTTCACCGGAGAATCCTCAGTATCATTCCGTGCCATCGCCGATACTTTGACACTGGCAGAATCATCAAAACGATGAAAGGAGAAAAATAAAAAAATCTCGTGATTGTGTTCTGTGCTGTGCTCGTGTGTTCTGTTATTGTGGTGTTGTGTGGTGTATGTTTCTGACTTTCTGTTTTGTCAGATAATCAGACAGAACATTCTGCGGTTGCTAGGTTATTATTATTATTATTATTATATTAAACCCATGGACGTAATATGATTAAACCATACTAGCTGCAATCATACAACAAAGCTGCAATGGAAGCTTTAGAGGACACGGGAGAGGACAGTAAATGTGATATTGTGCATCAACTGCTGTGCATGGCTTGTCTGGGTTCCGGACAAACCTTGCACGTTCTCAAAAAAGAGGCCCTGCTGCTGTACAAATTGGCTGTGACCAGTGGGCAACAGGTAAGCTGCATACGTCTTTACTGAGATTTTGAATAACTATCCATTCATATTACATTCCCTGTTTACCTCAGGTACCTATTAGTTTAAATACTTTGTAGGCTATGGAATGTATGCTCGCGATTTGTGAATCACAAAGACTGATTATGACAGAGAAGATAGATAATATCATCCCTTACTATCAAGGGATTCAGTAAATGTCAAATTATGTTAATGAAATTTCCAGCTCGTCAACAATGTGTCTCCAAGAGTCTGTTGGGAATGTGGGATACTGTTGAAGAAAGTGATTCATTTCCGAGAGAGAGTGAAAGAGTGTTACAACATCCTGAAAAGTTCTCAAGTGAAGTGGAGTGAAGTGACATGTACATCAAGGCTGCAGATGTACACCACCATTCCTATTGACATTCCACCAATGGATCTAGAATGTTCCATCTCAGAAGTTAAACAAGAGATTGAAGAGGTGGAACACTATGAACTTTCAGAATCAGAGGACTCACAACCATGCATGGCGTGTCTATGTGTAGGACGCCGGTTGCACTATATCAGAGATAAGGAGCTAAAGTATTACACAGACATTCTAAACCAAAAGATGGTAAGTGGTAAGGACTGTTATTTCTGTATGCATGTTTAGGATACAAGAAATTATAAGTTTGTTTGTTACAGGTTGTGTGTGATGTGTCTGCTGTCCCCCCCCAATTGTGCTGGGAATGTTGCTACATGTTGAGACAAGTGATTCGCTTCAGTGAGCAATCAGTAGAGTCATACCAGACACTCCTGCCGTCACTAATGACTGGGGATGTACAGGTACTGCAACAGTTCACTTGATCAATACATAATTGCATTGAAAAATACCCCCAAGCTAGGACTGAGCCTGTAAACTCTAGCTTAGAGAGCCAGTGCTCTTCAAAATGGACCATTGATGATATGACCTCAGACCTCACTATTTTTTTCATAGCCACTCAACAGACCTAAGCAGAACTTGGCAAATCTCGCAATTTTATTTCCTCAAAAAACAGTGTAAAACTGCGAGAAAATTTGTGGGTTAAATTAAAATAAATAATGGGACCAATGCTGGAGCCTACTCAAACTCATTATCATCATCATGCTTAGCCCACATCAACCCACTGCTGGGCATAGGCCTCTAGAGAAGAGTCTCTATAGCGCCAACCCCTCTGTTCATGTACCACAAACCGAACTTCACAAACTAGAGCAATGAAACTAATTAGGGAAGTGTTTATATACTGAAATCCTCAATTGACCTCATTTTTAGATCAATTTTTAAGATTACATGTAAGCACGGCTGTGGATTCTTGTTGAGGTAATAAAAAATATATAGGTATCTACACATATATTAGTTTCAATTTTGTTAATTAGCATTCAGGACCGCAAAACCTGTATGGTTAAACTATGCTTATCTTATGGCCTGTTCTAAAGATTCTTGATAAGCCTTATGTGACAGATTAATCTTTCATTTTACATACAAAAATTATAATTGATCTGTTCAATAGAGCTTATCGAGACTGTTTGGAATAGGCCCTAGCTTAGTTTATAACTACTTACTGTCTGTTTATTCCTTTAGTACTTTGACGTTTCCTTATTGCGTACATTATAAGGGTCCGTCGTTTCGAGCTTACGTCTTTTCTGTGTGGCTTGGGCCTTAGAGAATTGTTTGATATATCCGATTATAAATGGTGTGGTCACTCGGCAGGATATGACGTCGCTGCTTTGTTCGGGGGTGAGTCTCCCGCCGCGGCTGCGTCGATGTGTGTGTGACCGTGTCGACATACCGCCGCACGCACACACACGCTACCCATCACCACCAGTCAAGATGGAGCCTGGCTCACTGGAGTTCGGCGTCAGTTCAACACCACCCGCGAGACACGTGCAGCGCCCAGGTAACTAACCCCTTGCGGACGATTCTCCTATAAACAGAGACGTCCTCTGTCGATGCCCTGCCTCACACTACCTTATATTATAGGTGAATGAGGATTGAAAAGTTCCATAAGCTGGTTGTAGGCTGCATAAAATCGCATTTTATGCACTAGTGCATAAAGTGTTGACGTCATCTAGACGACATATTAATAATCTAGACTAAGAAAATTGTGCCGTTCAGCCTGACAGACGAGGTGACCGCATTGAATAACCTTGTTATTTTAATACATTTACTTTAATTTATTTGCATTCTATGTTGCATAGTAAAAAAGATAAACTAAAAACTAATAAAAACAAGTATTATTAACAAAAACTCATAGAATGACTCGGCAGTATCGCGTTCGACTTAAGCTAGACACGCAAAAAAAAAAATACAGTGGCGCGAAATAGACCTGTTTTTTACTTTTATTTTGTTGTTTTCTTTGCAAAACTTGTTGTTTTACGGAAGTTAAATCAAATCAAATCAAATCAAATCAAAAATCATTTATTTCCATAGGATGTTGTTACATCACTTAGATCCGTCATACATTTTTTTGGGTGAGTTCACTAACACAATGGCGGAATCTGTGGAGAAGAGCTCACCGAAGAAACTCCACAGTCGTCGCATCTTTTGCGTTTCCTTTTTTAAATAAAATATTGTCAAATTACAAAATGAATGCTATATATCGAAACAGCCTGTTACTCAAACAATCTATTCCCATGGACATCTGTCCTCTAAGTAATCAGATATCCTATAGTAACCTTTTTTATACAATTTCTGTTTTATTATTATTTTAAACTTGTCTAAAGGTAAGTTTTTAATATCAGTAGGGACCTTATTGTAATAGCGTATACAATTGCCTTTAAAAGAATTACTAATTTTATGTAGTCGGCTTACATAAGCAACCAACTTGTCTTTATTTCTAGTATTAAAATTGTGTATATCACTGTACTTCTGAAAATTAGTTATATTTCTTTTTACATACACAAGATTGTCATAGATATATTGAGACACAAATGTCAGAATATTAATTTCTTTAAACTTTTCCCTCAGTGACACTCTAGGCCCTAATCTATAAATTGCACGAACAGCCCGTTTCTGCAGAATAAATATACTATTAGCATTCGCAGCGTGACCCCACAATAAAATACCATAGGTCATTAGACTATGAAAGTAACTAAAGTAGACTAGTCTAGCGGTGTCTACGTCGGTAAGAGCTCTAATTTTTTTAACTGCGAACGCTGCCGAACTCAGTCTGTTCGACAATTTATTTATATGAGGATCCCATTGTAGTTTGGCGTCTAAAGTAATGCCCAAAAAGACAGTCGACTGCACAAGGTCCAATCTCTGTTCTTTTATAAATATGTCTGTAGTTACCGGGTTCACATTGGGTAACACGAATTTAATACATTTAGTTTTCTTTTCATTAAGTAATAAATTGTTAACAGTAAACCAGTTCACTATACTAGAGATAGCATTGTTTACCTCGTCATAATTTGATTGCTGTCTTTTAACTTTAAATATCAAAGAAGTATCATCGGCAAACAATACTAACCCATGTTTTGCTTTAACAAGGTAAGGTAAATCATTAATATATACTAAAAACAAGAAAGGACCAAGAATTGAACCTTGCGGTACGCCCATACTTATTGAAGACCCAGGTGATCTTTTCCCATTAACATCGACCATCTGAACCCTATCTGTTAGATATGACTCCAGAAGGCCAAGTGCCTGATCTTTTACACCATAATGGCGTAACTTCCTGACAAGAGTGTCATGATGGACGCAATCAAAAGCCTTGGATAGATCGCAGAAGACACCTATTGCATCCATTGCGTCTTCCCAGGCATCAAAAATATTGTCGATTAGTTCAACACCAGCATCGGCTGTTGAACGACCCTTTGTGAAACCAAACTGAGCAATATGAATTAAATTATTGAGATAAAAATGACTTTGCAATTGATTAAGTATGAGTTTTTCAAATATTTTGCTAAGCGTCGGTAGTATCGATATGGGTCTAAAATTGGTGGGGTCTGATGTACTACCAGCTTTGAATAAAGGTATAACTTTACTTAGTTTCATCAAGTCAGGAAACACACCATTATCTATACATTGATTAAATATACAACAAAGGTGAGGTGCAATACAATCTACAATGGAACTAATAATTTTTACTGATAGACCATGGGCGTCAGCTGTCTTTTTCATTTCCAGGGATTTAAACGCTTTTACAATGTCTTCATTATTTACGTGCCTAAATTTAAAATCTGGTTTACAATCCTCAAAGTTTTGTTTAAGTATAGATTCAGCAGCAGCGGGAGTCCGTGGAATGTCCGTAAAGAAATTTTCGAAAGCTTTTGCTACTTCTAGGTCTGTACTTAGCAATTGATTATCTATCTTAAGCTTGAAGTTATTATGTGTAGCTTTGGCCTTTCCAGTCTCTCTGTTTATAATTTGCCAAGTCGTTTTCATTACATTGCTACTAGATTCAATTTTGTTTTTAATGAAATTAAATTTAGCTACGGCACAAACGCGTTTAAACATTTTTGAATAATCTAGAAAGGCCGTATTTTTGTTATATGATTTCTCTTCATAGAGTTCATATAATCTTCGTCTGCTCCTATGAATTCCAACTGTCGCCCAATCACTAAACAAAGCTTTGTTATTAACTTTTATAGTTTTTGATTTAAATACCGTATCATATTCATTTTTGACAAGGTTAAATACTGAGTTGTAGAACAAATTTGGATCGTCACTGTATGGTATTTCCCATAGTTTATCTAAAATATTATTCCTGTAGTGTTCACGCCGAGTGTCACTAACGGGCACACATGTAATATCCTCTTTTTGGTCCTTTTTTATTTTAATATTGAATATACCTATCTGACCAGAGTGATCAGAGGTTAATTTATTGATGACCGATTTGAAAATGGGCGTAATGTTAGTAAATATATTGTCAATGCAGGTAGCAGATGTTGCAGTAATTCTAGTAGGCTCCAAAAACAGATAGTTCATGATAGTCAAAATCTTTATTTTTATGTCAAAAAATAAAGATTTTAATCTAGTACAAATATTATTATCCTGTAACAGATTAACATTAAAATCACCACAAATTATAAAAAAATTGTTTTAATCGCTGATTTTAATCAACACTTCATCCATTTTCTTTTCGAATAAATCAAAGGATGAATCTGGTGGTCTGTATACGCTCATTACAATAAGTTGTTCAAGTTCAATACAGGCTATTTCCATGGTACGCTCAACAGACAGGCTCACTATGTCAACTCGTTCCTTATATTTAAAACTATTATTTACAAGTATTAAGGAGCCACCGCGATCAGCTGTTTGTCTGTTGAACGAACTAGCAACGTGGTGGTTATTAAAGTTGAACATGAACTGATAACTCTTTAAAAAGTGCTCTGTTATACATAAAATATCAATATTATTACAGTTCATGAATAACTCAATTTCCAGTTCTTTACTCAACATGCCCTGTATATTTTGATGAACCACGTTTAAAATATTCTTACTTTTACATTTTTCATTACTAGTAACTTGATTTAATGGGCAAGATGAAGGTATATTTATACAAATATTAATATTACTGCCAGAGTTACTCTCTGTAATTGTCTGTCTGTCTCTGTCTCTGTACTCTGTTAATTAATACTATGTCGTCAAATGAAGAGGAAATAATGCTTACGCCTAACACACTATTGGAAACAAAAGTAACAGGAGTTATTGAACAGACGTTGCCGCCTAAATCCAAGCAAATTCATCTTTTAACGTATGAAAATTTCAAGCTCTGGAGAAGCGGCAAACAAGGCAATACATTCTCAGAAGGTATTTTTTACATCACTGTTTCATGTTCTCGCAATCGAAGTGAAAAGCTGGGTGTATAACTCGGTCATAAACCCCATTTTACCCTCGACTTAACTATCCACCCTTGCCTGCGGCTCGGATGGATGTAAGCGTCTCGGATGAAATGGCGTGTTTTATGCCCTTGGTGTACAATCTTCTATTGCAATAATGTCGTGTAAATAACCACCCCTGAGACGGGCGTAACTTTACAAAACAACGAAAATATAACTATAAATACTAAAACTATTAATCTTCTTGTATCGACCTATCTTTCAGTCAAGCTGCATGCGATTTAGATACATAACAATATTGTTTCCAAGTTTTTTATTTTTTTTTCCACATCTATTATCGAAGGAGACATTACACGGAAGCACCCGAAACAATTCGTGTATTTTTTAAACCTCGGGATTATAGTCGGGACATTTCTATATGCACATTATGTTTGACGTCAAATGAAGTAAATGAACAAAACAGCTCTCTCATTCTTACCAACTGGTCATAGCAACACAATTTTGACATAAAACTTTCGTATTTAAAGTTATGGTCATTAGCTGTTTCGTATGTTTTTATGATTTCAGTCGAAACTTTCAAAATGTTTTATCTCCCAAACAATTTAACGAGGTTAACTCTTTTCAGCAACTCGATAGAGATTAGATTATTGGGGTGGACATAACTCCATACCGTCATTTTGGTACCCTTACCTGTGGAACGTCTTAAATTATTTTGCTGTCGTTTAATAAAATAAATGTATAGTCTGTTCAGTGAATCGGTTTAAACAGGTTTTGACAGGTCCATGAAGCACGACCCTCAAACTGTAATCCTCACCATTGAAACCTTCATGAAAATAAAATTTGACACAAAAGCAGTCACTTTTGGAAGGCCTTACTATTTCAGCATTTACACCCTGAATAAGGTCACCAAGCTTAACAACAGTAGGATGAATAAAACTATTTCTAGGAAGGACACTCGAGTTTGAAAGGATGTCTGCCATCACAGAGTATGCCTTCTGCGGTCATAACACAACCATGCTGGAGAAACATCATGAAAATAAGGGAGGCGTATCGCGGATGGCGTAACACCAGTCGATTTTTTCGACTTTAGAAATGACTAGTGTCTTATCAGTTACATCTTTTAGATATACTAGATAAGGTTCTAATTCTTCAGAAGACCGTTGGCATGACCCACCTCTTTGTGAGCGAAAAAACATTTAAATAAGGGCGGCTACCAATAATAATACCTTGGACACTATTAACACACATTGATCTAGCCCCAAACTAGGATTCCCTGTATCTTGGGTACTAGACAATGATACACATACTTATATAGATAAATGCTATACTTAGATAGATAAACAACCATGACTAGGGTACAAACATCCGTTCTCATCAAACAAATATTTGCCCCCACCGGGACTCGAACCCGGGACCCTTGGCTTCGAAGGCAGGGTTACTGCCGACTCGGCCATTCGGGTCGCCAATGACTCAATGTGACATCTGCAATAAGACGTTTTAGCTAATAACTACGATCTAATATGTATAGCTGAAATCTGGCTTAATGCCAACTTCTCAGACTGATTATTTTGACGATAGGTAGGGTAGAACCGCCTAATTTTGACACCCCTCTAATTATCGACACCACAAGAAGATTTTAAAAATAAAACGTTTTATCTAATACTTTTATTCAAACAGCAAAAACTAAACGCAACTTACATTTGTCTATTTAAAGGCAACACTGTCAACGTTCTTTCTGTCAAGATGGCTGTGACATCGGTGGTGTTTTTGTGAAGGCCGTACGATTTTTCTACAAAATCCTTACATTCACAGTGATTTTGATAGTGGTAAGTACTCACAAATGTCGTTAAATAATCGCAGTTTCATGTTTTTTATGAAGAAACAAGGCTTTAATTAGTCGTTTATGCAGTTAGGTGCCTAAAACGTAACTTTATTTTCATTGTTTTTTAACGGTTTTTGTGAAAATCCCAGTGTCAATAATTGGTGTTCGTTTCTATGTATTTGCCTAATTTGGACATGGTGTGTCAATAATTGACTTGAGGGTTTTACGTTTTATATAGGATTTTAATCGCTGAGAACTTAATGTTATGGTTGAGAACCGAATGAGTACTTTAAAAAACAACATCAGTAGCCCTATTCCAAATATTGACTCCATGTCGAATGTGTGGAAATCTATTTTTGACACCATGTCCATAATAGGTTTTAAGGGTGTCAATATTTAGGGATGGTATGCTTATTAATTTTATATGTTCATCTGTTGCAGGTAACCACGTACTACTACTACTTACTACTAACTCCTACTACTACCTACCTAACCGAATATAATGGCAAAACCAAAACCCAAAAGTGATCCTCCGAAAAAAAGGAAAAAATATAGTGAAGAATCTGTAAAATTGGCTCTACAAGAAATAAAAAAGGGAATGAGCAAAAAACTTGCCTCAAAGACATACAACGTGCCTCGATCAACATTGATTTTTCAAATAAACAATCCTAATAGTAAAGACAGACCAGGTCCACCAACAGTCCTAACAGTTACAGAAGAGAACGAACTCGTTGAGTGGATTGAAATGAATAGCCGAAAAGGATTTCCAAGACGAAAAGAAGATCTAATAGCAAGTGTTGCAGACTTTTTGAAAAAAGTAAAAAGACCTAATCCATTCAAAGATGGAATACCAGGAAACAAATGGTATGATTTATTCATGAAGCGTCATCCTGAGCTGACTGTGAGAACACCAGAGAGCGTCACCGCCGCAAGCTCATGTGTGGCAGAAAATGATATCAGAAAATGGTTTTCTGAAATAGAAACATATTTAAAAGATCATCAGTACATGGAAATATTATCAGACCCTGGAAGAGTTCTAAATGGAGATGAAACTAATTTCTTGCTTTGCCCGAAGAGTGGAAGGGTTATAGCTATAAAAGGAGAAAAAAATGTCTACGAAGTGGACCAGGGCCAATCAAAATCATGTCTAACAGTCATGTTCACATTCAAAGCTGATGGAAGCCAAACTCCACCGCTAATAATTTACCCGAACAAGCGATTACCTAAAGATATTACATCGAAAGTACCGAGTGATTGGGGAATAGGTCTCAGCGAAAATGGATGGATGAAAACAGAGATTTTCGTCGACTATGTAAAAAATGTTTTACACCCCCATCTAGTCGCTACAGGAACTATATTTCCTGTAATATTTTTTGTGGATGGGCACAAGACACATGTGACGTTGAGTGTCAGTGATTTATGTACTGAATTGCAAATAATATTAATAGCCCTTTACCCAAATTCCACGCGGATCCTACAACCAGCAGATGTGTCAGCTTTTAAGCCATTAAAAAATGGTTGGAAGGACACAGTACATGCATGGAGAAGAACCCACCAATCAGAAGCTCTCACTAAAACCGAATTTGCCCCACTTTTGATTTCTGCTCTCGAAAAATCCATCTTTCCTTGAAAAATGGTTTCAAAGCAACTGGCCTTTATCCGTGGAATCCAGACAATATAGACTTCACAAAATGCCTAGGAAAACAAAAACAGACAAAAACAGGATTGCTACTGAAACTACTACTAGTCCAACTATAACCATGACTCGACAACAATTTCAACAAATTGTTAAAGAAAATTCGACAGAAGATAAAGAAAAACTGTTGAAATCAATTTTCAACTATTTCCAACTAGAGTTTCTCGAAGACAAATCAAACAATATGAATGAAGTGATTATGGCCTTTGATACATTTCAAACAAAAGCAAACACATTTGCCGCAGTCACGGAAATTGAGAACTTGGACATTGATAACTTGTCTTTTTTACTTAACGATTATGACGAAGATTTCGAGTCTCAAAGTCAATCTGTTATTCACATCGTACATGATGTTGAAATTCATGAAATTCGAGAAAGCGACACCACAATACAGGAACAGGACAGACAAACATAGGACAGGACAAATGAAAACCAAGATTATATGGACAGCATCGAAAAATTTACAGAAACTCCTCTTAAAATTCCCACACCAACATATATCAGTGAATTAAACCCAGAAGATAAATATGTCTCTACCGTTAAGTCCATAAAAAAAACCAAGTTGAAGGATTGTCTTGCTTACGCAAAAACTCCAATTAGAAAAGGTGTAAGAACGATAGAAAGAAAACCATTTGTACTAACTTCTAAGACGTGGCAAGACGGTGAAAGAGCTAAGCTTGAAGATAAAAAAAAGAAATTAGACGGTATTCAAAAACGAAAAGAGGAAAGACTTTTGAAGAAAAACCAGAAAGCTGAAAAGAAAGTTGAAAAGAAAAAGAAAAAAGTAATTCCTGAAACGAAGAAAATAAATGTCATATCTGATATTACCTTGACTGAAACTGAAAAAAGATGTACAAAAAGTAGTTTAGCAATTAATCAGGAAAAAACAAATGGACCACAAGTATTCAGGACACCTGAAAAAATTGAGAAAGTGAAGTTACGACTTTTCCTTGACAAGACAGAAGAGTTTCTAGAAGAAAAATCTGAAAAACTGCAAACAAAAGAAATACCTATAGAGACTAAAATGGAAACAAATAATACACCAAAGACTGATCTCAAAGAAAAGACTGAACAAGTTCATGCTAAAGCTAACAGGAAAGAGACTAAAGAGAATATTATAAAAAAGCGGACACAGTTTGTAGAAGAAAAGCCTAAAATACTGCAAACAAAAGAAATACCTAAAGAGAATAAAACGGAAACAAAAAATACACCAAAGACTGATCTCAAAGAAAAGACTGAACAAGTTCGTGCTAAGGTTAAAGACAGTAATAATAACTCTCGAAGGCAATTACTGGGCCAAGCTATTGAAGCAATATTAAGAGAAAATGATTCACAGTAATTTATTAAATTTGTAGTGATAGACACTTATGATAGACACCTATACCTACCTATTCAGATTGAAATAGTAAAACAAATTACTATTTTGTCTCAAAGTTGCATAATATTGCTTCACTATTTATTGTTTAAGTGAGATTCCTAATTGATAGTTGAATATAATACTAAATAGAAATATAATAATACCTACCTTAAACATCGTTTTTATTTCGTTTTACCCTCCTCAGGTGATTTAAGACTAGGTATATTGATGTATTTTAAAACTAGGTGTCAATATTTGGAGGTTTCACTGTCAGAATTAGGGGTTTCTGTGTCAATATATGGTAGAAACACTATTATTTTTATTTAATCTTTTTTAATGACTAACGATGAAAAATATGTAAATAAATGTTATCACGGTATTCCCAAAAGTCTAAACAAGTGGATTTGGAAAACAAAAAGGCGTAATTTTATTTTTCAAATATATCAAAGAGACTGTTTTTCTAACATACCGCTAAAAGTGTCAATAATTGGGTAGTTTACCCTATTGTGTTTCGAGGCGACCGAGGACCGCAGCCGGTGGAGCCGGGCGGCGGAGTGTTGGTGGCTGTGGGCCGTGCGTTAGCCTCTGAGCAGCGACGCAACTGGAGCTCTCTCCTCGTCGACGATACCAGAAACTCAGAGCTATCGGTTAGTTAGCATATCACTGGGCCCTGCAGCACGACGCTCATCAACTCGTCCTAGATACCTTCATAAATGTTGCGTATATTATCCTCACCGTCAAAACCACCATGATATATTAGAATATTTTTTGAATAAAGTGAGCGAACTTGTCTCTGACCACTCTGATGATGATTTTTTATTGTTGGGTGACTTCAATACTACTGATGTGGTATGGACCAAGAGCACATTCGCGGATTTGTTGCCTATCACATCAAATGACAAATTATCCAGTGAAATCTCAGATTTTTTGGCAATAACCAATTTCAATCAATTTAATCACTGCTATAATATAAATAATAGGTTACTGGATCTGTTATTTTCGATTGTTTCGTGTCAAGTATCTTAATGTTTTCTACCCGTAATAAAGGAAGATGCACATCATCCCAGTTTATTAATCAGTCTCAATTTATTGTCTGACTCTTTTCTTCAACCCAACTCATACGAAAAATATATTTTCAATCTTGGCGACTATGCGGCAATTAATACAAATTTATCTAAAACGGATTGGAGTGTACTCTGACATATGGACACAAAAAGCTCAGTTTCTTATTTCTATTAAATTTTAAATAACCTTATAACTCAATACGTCCCTAAGTGTAGGGTGTCAAACTCAAATGGCTACCCTGTCTGGTTTAACAAACCACTCATTAAGCTCAGTCGTGAAAAGCGGAAGATACACAAATTATGGCAAACTTATAATAACCCTATCGATTATATTAAATTAACAAAATTAAGAGCCAGTTTCAAACTTACAGAACGTATTTGTTATGATAGCTATATCAGCTTAATCCAAGTCAAAATTGTAGAAGACCCTAAACACTTATGGTCATTTGTCAAATACCGATCTGATTCAAATAAAATTACAGATTTAATGATTTAAAAACATTATTTCTTCCGATGATCAAGAAATAAGCGATATGTTCAATTACTATTTTTACTCTGTCCTTTCTTGACAATTAGTAGACACATACAGACCAATTTCTAAACTTTGTATCTTTTGGTAAACTCTTGGAGAAAATAGTCTCAGATTATATTAATTCCGTTATCTTCCGCCATATTATTCCTCAGCAACACGGTGTTGTCCGTGGTCGCAGTGTTGAAAGAAATCTTATCAACTTTACTGACTTTGTTGTCCATGCAATGAAAACGTGTGCACAGCTGGACGCCGTATATACCGATTTCTTTAAAGCATTTGATAAAATCAGTCACTCGTTACCTCTTGAGAAACTAATTAGAATCGGTAATGGATCTGCTGCGATGGATCGCATCTTACATTAATACCCGTAGTCAAGCTGTCACAGTAAAGGGATTTACATCATCTTTTAAACCAATTCCTTCAGGGGTACCGCAGGAATCTCACATGGGACCTTTACTTTTCACCTTTTTTTATAAATGATTTTGGCAAATTTCTTAATTTTAGTTAGTTTCTCCTCTATGCAGATGATGCTAAACTTTATCACATAATACAAACAAAAAATGACTGTCTTAACTTTCAATTACTCCTTGAATAGTAACATCATTAATAGAGTCGATCAAATAAGAGATCTAGAAGTAGTTTTGGACACTGAGCTAGGTTTTGACTTACATATTGATCCCATAATTGAGCGAAGCTTCAAACAGCTTGGCATTATTCTGAGGCAATGCAAACCTTTATAATCAGCCAAAGCCTATAATAATCTTTATTTTGCCTACGTTCGTAGCATCCTTAAGTTTTGTTGTGTTGTGTGGACTCCACAATACAAAATCCACATCAACCGGCTCGAAAAAATATAAAGAAAGTTTTTGAAGGCGCTTGACATAAGAACTCATTATTTTGTCTGTTGAAATATCAACTGAATTTCATAGGATCCCTCTTTAAGCAAGCCATAGACAGTCCATGGATGCATGCTTCTTGTTTAAATCCTTCTCCAATATTGTTGACTGTCCTATTGTGACATATTTGAAAATCTGAATTTTAAAATCCCTCGATTATTTAGCATTTCCCACGACGTCTTTGTAGTTACTCATTGTCGTACCTACTCTGCTCAAAATTCATTCATGAGTCCAACCCGAACTCATACAACAAACAACTTTCTGGCCCAGATATTGACATATGTAATATTTCTTTAGGCTCAATAAAGTTGAAATTAAGGCATATATTGTTTAATTTTTGTTAAATTTGAGAATAATGTTTTCATTTTAATTGTTGTTCTAATAGTTTGTCAAACCAACTAATTGGCTCTCACAAAGCATGTTACTTTTAATTTCTTTATATTTCATGAAACTCAAGGTCTACTTTGTATGCTTATTTCTTGTGTCATTTTAATTATATGTGACCGTTTGTTTTCTTATAAATAGAAGTGACCACTTATATACGCTAACTTGGCATCGTATTCATCTCATCTGATGGTTTGATAAGCTAAGATGAACCTACATCAATGTGACAAGGTACTGGAAAGTTTGCAGCTCTAAGCCGTCTGAAAGTTCGCCTGAATTCTTTGATATCTAAGGAAACTTTATTTATTTAATCAACCTGCCATATATTATGTTACAGAGAATACGCATAATAATCATAAAATACTTGTTTTCTAATTATTGATATAAATATGTACAATGTAAAACCTTAGTTTACATAACTGATAGGTCTCACTCAGCAGACTTTATTACTTACGGCACTTACTTAATTTGTTCCAGAATAAGTCCGTTGATCCCTTTCTATTTGACGGTACCATGGTCAAGTATAGCGAGAAAGCCAAAAATCTTGGCGTTGTTTTTGACAATCTATTATCCTGGTCGCCCCATGTTTGTGAGGTCAGCAGACGAGTCTTTGCATCCTTTCATTCTCTTCGGCGTTTGCAGTTCTTAATGCCTAGGCAGACTAAAATCATGCTAGCTCAGACCCTTCTTCTGCCTTTAATAGACTACGCCGATGTTTGCTGGGCCAGTGCGAACGAAGATCTATTGAACGAACTCGAGCGACTCCAAAATCTCGGGATTCGGTTTAACTTCGGACTTCGTAAGTACGACCACGTGCCCCAATATCGTAGGGAATTAGGCTGGCTCCCGATCCGACTTCGTCGTGATATGCACATTATCTCCTTCCTCTTCAATATTTTGAGAAATCCGCGCTACCCTGCATATGATTCGCGCCGTCAACGCGAGCGAACGGTTGTGTTTTTGGTTGTGAGTGCGTTACATTATTAATTCGTACGTACATTATTAATGGGTACGAAGTGCAATGGCTGTGACAAGGCCATATGTGATTTGTCGTTCATGGAATGTTCCATTGTGGAGTGCAAGAAGTTGTACCATAGTAGCTGTATGGGATTGACAAATGGTCAATATGTGGAGCTGAGTGAGGAATACAAAGAGTCGTGGGAATGCCCTTCATGCGTATGCAGTAAACCGAAGAGGGGCAACGTGGATACTCCAATAAGCGAAAAACTGATGAACAAGACATTTACCCCAAAGAGTTTTGTGAACATGCAACCGCGGGGATCTCGAAAAAATAATGAGGATCTGGCGGTAGCGGACAGTGAGTTGGATATTTTGCACAATATTAAGGAGCTCCGACAAGAAATTAGGTCTCAACAGGATGAACAGATGAGGAACTTTAATCGGCTTCAAGTGCAGCTAAATAACATTCAACTGGAAATGGATGACCTCCGCAAAAATATGGCGGTAGTTGTAGAAAATGCTAAGAAATTGGATGTAATTGAAAGTCTCCTAAGAAAGAAGGTCTATACGGAAATGCCGGAAGATAGCTTGGTAGAGTTTTTGCAGGTACCAGGTAAGCCTACTACTTATGCAAACATTGCAAAAGAAATAACTTCTAAAGGTCAGGCCACGAAAAACGCGAAACAGCAACGGGCAGAAACTTCCAAAGAGCAGCAAGCTAACAAAGAAGATATGGGAAGGACACAGAAAGATGAGTGGCAGACAGTCACCAGGAAGAAAACCAGGTACCCGAGTTCTGAGGTAAAAAAGGGAAAATGTACAAATTCAAAAGAAATCCAAGGAACAGAGAGACTAAAGTACTTACATGTCTGGCAAGTAAAAAAGGAAGTATCAGTTGAGAAGATGGAGGCTTTTGTGAGGAAGATATGTGGAGAAAGTGATCAGATAAAGGTGGATACAATCAAGCATAAAAAGCAAAGGAATTATGCGTCGTTTATTGTGACGGTACCGGAAAGCAAGTACATGATACTAAATGAACCAGAACACTGGGACGAAAAAATTGAATACTGTGAGTGGGTGTGGTTTCGGAGAGAAGATCGTAGACCACCAGATCAAAAATGAAGTCACCGTGTACTATCAAAATGTAAGAGGGCTGAGGATGAAGCTTAAAGATGTATATGCCAGCATTCACTCTTCGACGGCAGACATATTTGCATTTACGGAGACAAGCTGTACTGAATCCATACAGGATGCAGAGATAGTTCCGCCAGGATTCGTAATTTTGCGCTGCGACAGAGCGGACGGCCGAAAGTAAGGCGGCACGTGTCTCGTGGCCACACCGCGGTTCGAACTTCGCAGAGTCGCTGTGCCGGGTAATGTGAATGTCGACAATCATTCATTTGAACTAGTTGCTGGGGCGGTGTACCTACAAAACAGATTGTTATGGATATTGTGCTGTATCTACATACCTCCGAACACTACTGAATTGAATGAGTATATGATAATGTTTAGAATAATAGAGCAATTTTGTGATAGGTATAGTAGTGTAATAGTTATAGGTGATTTTAATTTATTTTCTAGTACTGTGGAAATACGAAATTGTTACGAAAATTTCGCGACATTCTGTGGGTTCAGACAGGGTAACGCCGTGAATAATTGCAATAATCGTCAATTAGATTTAGTTCTGAGTAAGTTTGAGAATGATTGTGGTTCGTGCGTGAGGGTGCGTGCGGCGGACACGGCTTTATTACCAGTGGATAAGTACCACCCGCCGCTAGATGTAATAGTGGAGATGAGAGGTCGATCGCGGGCGCCTCTCCGATATCCCACTGATAACGCGAACGGTGACTCATCGCGTAGTGAACCGAGAGGTTGGAATTTTAGTAAAGCTGAGTTTTACTCGCTGTAAACGGCAATAGCGCAAATTGACTGGGCACCATTGTACAACTGTACTAACGTGGAAGTATGTATAGATATTTTTTACACCACCTTAAATAGTATTTTTGATGAGTATGTTCCAAAGAAAAGATGTCGTACTTTAAATGACAAGTATGTATATCCTAAGTGGTACACTAAGGAACTGATTCAGGAAATTAAACTAAAGGGTTATTTACATAGGAAATATAAAGGTAGTAAGTCAGACACGGATTACGAAATATTTTCGAGGTGCAGAGCGAGGGTAAAATCTTTGATTATGCTAGCCAGGGAACAGTACAGTGACCTTGTAGAAAAACACATGTGTGAAGACCCAAAGGCTTTTTGGGAATATATAAAATCTATGAGAGTTAACAGGTGCCCCCAAAACATTATTAAGGATGGCATAGTGTTATCTACTGAAGAGATCGCTCGGGAGTTTGCACATTACTTCCAATCAGTATACAGTGTGGACCGAGCCAAACTGGACGTCAATGAAGCCATGGCTGAGTCGCATGCGAACGCGGCGCGCATGCAAGTAGACCGGCTACACCTGGGGCAGGTGAGAGATGCTCTCAGGCGACTCAAGCCGAAGAGGTCAGCGGGCCCGGATGGCATTCCGTGCTATGTTATTAGGGACTGTCGTGAAGCGTTAGCAGAGCCACTGACATATCTTTACAATAGGTGTCTTGATCAAGCGATTTTTCCAGAGCGATGGAAGGTGACCAGGGTAGTACCGGTACCGAAGGGCAAGGCAAGCCCAAACGTGGAAGGATACAGACCAGTAGCTATTCTTTGCACGCCTGCAAAAGTACTAGAATCGGCGATTCAGAAATCATTATTAGCGCAAGTGGACCCACAGTTATCAGAGGCCCAGCACGGGTTCAGGAAAGGTCGTAGTACCTGTAGTAATCTGATAAATCTTATGAGCCAATTTATACCAGTAGTAGACGGCGGAGGACAGGTAGATGCTGCATACTTCGATTATAAAAAGGCATTTGATTTAGTAGATAACGATGTCCTACTGAAAAAACTTGCGGACGTAGGTTGTACTCCACAATTACTTAAGTTTTTCAGAAATTATATGAGTGACAGAAAACAATATGTGGATTACGAGGGATACCGGTCAGATCCATACTTTACTAGGTCAGGGGTTAGTCAGGGAAGTACTTTAGGGCCGTTAAAATTCACGATAATGATAAACGACTTACCTAGACAGGTAAAAAGCGCACGTTGTTTATTGTTTGCGGATGACCTTAAGCTGTCCTTGGCGGTGGGTTGTGACGATGACTGCGACAAACATAGACCGGGTAGTGAGGTGGAGTGACAAGAATAGGTTAGAATTTAATGTCTCCAAATGCGCATTAATATCGTTCACAAGAAAAAAACATCCCGTCCAGCGTGAGTACAAAGTAAATGACAAACAAATGCGGAGAGTAAACGACGTCAAGGACCTGGGAGTAAGGTTGACTGCAGAGCTGAATTATAGATTGCACATTGAGGGTATTTGTATGAAGGCATATCGGAATCTTGGTTTCATTTTGCGTACGGGACGTACTTTTAAAGGGACATCTGCTTTAAAAACATTATATAATACACTGGTTAGGTCACAGCTAGAATCAGATGCAATGATATGGGCACCACATGAAACAAAATATCGTCTCATGTTGGAGCGGATACAGAATAAGTTGGGTTCACTACGCCATCCCGAAACACACTTAGCCTTGTTACATTTCAACTATGACGAATCATCGAACATACAGTAAACCTTAAGTTTAATTCATAAGATGTTTGGTATGCCTTTAACCATTTGTTCAGTGCTACGTTTCACCTAAACACTATACTACGAAATATATTTCATCGAAGTACCATTTATACCCACTATCGCATCATCAACAGCACACTAAAATCTATAAACAAAACGCAACTCGGACAGATATTGAGACACAACATAAAAATGAGGGTAGTGGTGAAAAGTTACTTTTTCGCTGGGAATTGTCGGTTCTAGTTTATTTTGCCGGTCAGAAAGTGTTTTTAATTGATAATCATGTCAGACAATATTACAATTCCCAGATGTGATATTATAATTGAAAAAACTGTGCGCGGAAAGGATATGCTGATATTGAACGGTTATCAGTTTCATGTAAACTCGCAAAACAATGACAAGTTCTATTGGCAGTGTATTCAAAAGCAATCGAAACAGTGTAGAAGTTCTGTGATGACAAAGTTTACTGCTGGTGACGGGCACTCGATAATTAAACCTCCAAGTGATCATTCTCATTCGCCCAGTGCTTCGAAATCTGATGAAATAAGTCTCAAAAACCGATTAAAACGCGATGCTGCGTGTAGCTTCTCCGCACCTACTCAGATCATACAAAATAATTTAGCGCAAATACCGAGTAGCAGCGCATGCGGTGTACCAAATAAAAATGCTTTACGCCAAATTATAAGGCGTGCTAGGAAAATGAGAATACCAGTGGAACCTAAAACATTAAACGAAATCGACGTTCCAGAAGAAATGATGGTGAGTTTTTTTATTGTCACCACAGATAATTTACTCCGAACATACTGGACCTATTAAGTTGAAAATTGGTACACATATCAATATCTGTGACTCAAAGACAGCTGTGCAATGTAAATAAATAAATTTGGAATTGGGGGGCTACTTTCAGGGGGTCAAATGAGAATAATTTAAAATATGCCGTGTGACTATCAAATGAAAGAGCGTCGTGTGAGGATTCGAAATGAATAAAATAATATAATATTTTTAAGACTAGTTTTGTAAAAGTTGTGCTCAAAATATGACCGATTCGCATGTCATCAAAACCTCTAGGGTACTTCCCGCAGAAAAATCTGAAATTTGGTATGGAAACTCTAAAATCCACAACTTTAACCCCCTAACCACCTTGGGGTGCAGAGTTTGTATAAAAAACTTAATTTTAGGGTACTTCTTGAACTCTTAGAAAGCAGAAAATTGGTATACAGACTGAAGAACCCTCTCCACGCGAGTTTAACTCGCACTAAGCAGCTTTTTTAGTTTTGTTTACTAACCATTTTTTTTTCATTGCAGTTTGTTGAAGGGGAGCTCTTCCTGGCTCGAGATGTGACGTATGGTCAAAATAAGCGAATGCTAATTTTTTGTACGAAGAAGAATATTGAAGTGATGCGAAATTCTTCCTCCTCGCAGATGGATGGAACTTTCCAATCTTGTCCAACAATATTTAAGCAGATATACTCGATACATGCCTATGTCGGTAACGACGCTATGAGCAGAAAGATGGTTCCGGTTGTATATTGTCTGCTCCCTAAAAATGAATAATTTCGTATTCTATGAAGTAATAGTGCAAGTTGAAACGTTTTAATGAGTATGTTTGCGTAGGAATGGCCATAGCTCAACTCGGAGTGCTCAATTGCATTACAAAATTGAGTACAAAGGCGAGCTTATCCCTAATAAGTGATCTCTTTCATCAAACCAACCTCACATTATGATTTTTGACAGCTGTCACAATTTTGACGTTTTTGATGTTACTCTATTTGACAGATTTCATAGTTTTCTGTCAAAAATAGTGACACCTGTCCAAAACGTGACACCTTCCAAAAAAGTGACGGCTGTTAAAATTGCGACAGCTGTCAAAATCATGACGTCTGTCTTAAATCATGACACCTGTCGAAAAAGTGACACCTGTCAAAAAGTGACAGCTGTCAAAAAGTGACAGCTGTCAAAAATCATAATGTGTAGTTGGTTTGATGAAAGAGATCACTTATTAGGGATAAGCTCGCCTTTGTACTGTACACTTTTGTAATGCAATTGAGCACTCCGAGTTGAGCTATGGCCATTCCTACGCAAACATACTCATTAAAACGTTTCAACTTGCACTGTAACGTCATAGAATACGAAATTATTCATTTTTAGGGTTCCATTTTTTGAGAAACAAGGAACCTTATAGTTTCGTCATGTCCGTCCGTCCGTCTGTCCGTCCGGGCTCGTATTCCACCGCTACTGCACCGATTGTCACGAAAATTAGTGGAGAGATAGATATTGAAGTTCCAAAAGTTGGTTTATTAAATTATGAAAAAAAAAAAATTTCAGCCCCTCCCAAATAACGAAAAGTGAATTTAAAAAAATAAATTGGACTGACCCCAACGTGTGGGGTATCTTTGAATAGGTCTTTTGAAATGCAAAAAAAACTGTTTTGAAATTATGTAGCTCAAACCCCCCAGTCTTGAGATAATCTAAAACAAAGTTAAAATTTGATCATCGGATAGCTACGGAACCCTTTCATGTGCGTGCCCGACGATCTTGGTCGGTTTTTTATTGCTTAAAATCGTGTATGAAAATAAGTTTTTTATATCGCCATAACTTTTTTCTCACAGAGATTTGAAATAAGTTTCAGGGATCGTTTGGTATTTTATGGGTATGCTTACACTATGTTTATTGCTTACACTAAGTTTATTACGTACTTAGGTATTTTAGTCAGTACCAATACCCTATCCCATATTGAGATAAAATATTAAGATGATCAAACAAACCTTGTTCGAATGGCACGTAGGTGAAACATCATTTGAATTAATGAACTGTAAGCAAAATAAACCAATAATGAAATGTCAAAAGGTGAAATGAAGCATCGGTGTAATATAATTTGTCCTACTGAAGCTTAGTTTAATTCATCTTAAGGTGAGTCATCATAGTTGAAATGTAACAAGGCTAAGTGTGTTTCGGGATGGCGTAGTGAACCCGAATAAGTTTTTAAGATATTTGTACCTGCGGCAGTACGGAGTATATCCATTCTACCCGTTAAATTATCCCACACTTTTTATATTGGGTATGGTAAGCTACAACGAGCTCAGAGTTAGAAGGGATGTAGCCCTTGTATCATATGTTTATAAGGTGCTGGTAGGGAGAACTTGTAATCCCGTATTGCTAGGCGAGGTAAGCCTGTGTGTCCCAGACGGGTACGTGACGCGCCGCCGCCGGCCGCCGCTGCTGCTGGAGCGATGCGCGCGCACTAACTTGCTGACGCACGCGCCGCTCACGCGGGCTATCCGGATTCTGAACATTATATCTGAGTCTGTTGATATTTTCGGGGTTGCCCTGTCTGAGTTTACAAGAACAGCACTATTTGTTATTTGTTATATGGAAGATAGGATAAGGTAATATAGGTACTTAGGTAGATTATAAGTAGTCGTGTAGTATTAGTATTTACCGCATTAGGTCTAAGCCTGTAATGGTAGATATTTATTATAAATAAATGAATGAATGAATGAATGAATGGTGCTTCTCCAGCCAGGGTTCTAAACCTGTTCCGGTCTTTCGGCCGGCATACCAGAGGGCGCAAGTTTTGAGGGGGGGCGGAATGACCTGCTCTGTAGGAAGGGAAGGATAGTGAATTCAATCGACCGACTCTTCAGCCTGAAGCCAATATAGGATATGTGGAATGGGGAGGATGTGGGATTTGGAGAGCAGCTGTTGTTTTCTTCAAGTTCTTGTTTTCCTTCTATTTTCAGTTATTGTTAATAGTTGAGTTTCCTGAGTCGTGTTCGTTTGGGTTATCCGGTAAGTTTCCAGTTTCGCTTTTGCTGTCTGTTTCTGGGATACGGTATATTTGCCTCTAGGCCATCCTGACTTCGTCCCTGTTGTGTGCTGATTCTGTCCAGTAACTGTGTTCTTCACCGTAGTATTTGATGTCATGCTTAAGGAAATCTTTCCAGGTGTATATAAGTCGGCCGACTTTCTTCTTCCTTGCTTCGTATTTGAATGGAGCGTGTAGTAAGTGCTGTTGTGGGCGTCGCAGAATATGTATAGTAACATATCCGGTGGTTTTTGATTCGTTTGGTTATCGTTTTGCCCTGTAGTCAGTCATGAATTTTGTGCTATCTTGGATAGCTTCTGGCGTTCTCAAACATGTCTCTGAGGATCAGGCATTCATATACTGACTGTCAACTGTTTGCTTTAGTGAGGGTTGCCGCTTTTTGTCCGTATTTTATAAACAGTGCAATGACCATTTTGTAAATCAGGCGCACTATAATTCAGTCCATGTTGGATTTCTTTATAAAATGCATTAGGGCCTTGGAATTGCATATGGCTTGCCGGCACCTCTTTTTTATTGTGTCCTATGTCCTGCCGTAATATATGTGCCGAGATATTTGATTTCGTTTACGGTTCGTATTGGAACTACTGGAACTACGTCCAATTCACTGGTTGTTTATGGGGTCTCTTATAAGAATTTTCGTCTTTCTACTTTTAAGTTGAGCCATGAGCAGTTCTCCGATGATATTTAATTATTCACTTTTAGCTACTCCGCGGCATAGCAGCGCTGCGTATAAACGCTTTTTCAGGTTGCGGGCGGTCCGACTCTGGAACGCACCTCTTTGCACTATAAGAGACAGTCCGACTCTTTTTTCTTTTAAGAAACATATCAAAGAGCTCTACATGTCTCTTTCGTAAAAGTTATTGTATTGTACGACCCGAATAGCCGAGTCGGCAGTGACCCTGCCTACGAAGCCAAGGGTCCCGGGTTCGAGTCCCGGTGGGGGCAAATATTTGTTTGATGAGAACGGATGTTTGTACCCTAGTCATGGTTGTTTATCTATCTAAGTATAATATTTATCTATATAAGTATGTGTATCGTTGTCTAGTACCCAAGATACAGGGAATCCTAGTTTGGGGCTAGATCAATGTGTGTAAATAGTGTCCAAGGTATTATTATTATTATTTATTTTATTATATGTAAGGTTTATGTATATATCGGTAATTATTTCGTATTTGCTATCTGTATTTTACAGATATTTTAATTTATTCCTAGGCATTTTAGTTATAGTAATTATTGTGCACTGCCTACCCTTTTATGATAGCAATTCCTGTAATGCCTTGTTTTGCTGGAAGAAATCTCTTTTCAGAGACAAGCTCGCCCTTGTACATGCATTTTCCTTTGATGTAACTTTTAAAATATTTGTGTGCAATATTGTGAAGGAGGTTTGTTCCTATAATTCCCTTTTTCCTGTATTTCTTTATAGCGTCTTGTCCGATGCGAGCATACAGATACCAGAGATAGTGTTTTGACATATGTATCATGTTTGTTTACTGTATATAGGCTATGTGTATGTTTCTGTTAGTCAATTCCGCATCAATGTTGAGTCTTTTAGTTATGTGGAGATTTTTTATGTACTCAGTGAAAGCTTCTGCGTTTGGTGCGTCGATCGCAAGTTTGATGCGTGGATAATTGCTGTTAGCTTCCACGTATCTAGCTAAGTCTCTTCTGATGTGGGTATGGTTGAATGTCGCTTCAAACAGATGGTTGATTTGGTCTGCAATTGCATGGAACAGGCAGTTTCCATCTCTGGGCATTGGTAGAGTTTCCATTGTGAGATATTACTACAGAAGAAAGCCTCATGGTATTTTAGCTAATATGAATGTGTGTGTGTGGGTTGTTTCTAAGAGGTGTACGGCCGGTATGATGAGAGACGCTGTTTGGCTTTTTACGATCTATTTTTATTCTAATGTTTCCCGGTATTTCCAAGATGGGCTGACACCATAGAATGGGTGCCAGATGTGTGAAGGAACGTTGTGAGCCTTTTGTGCTTCGAAGCTTTTTCAATTGTTCCTAAATAGCAGTCAATTGTTTTGTCTAGTTTCTGGGAGTTTGGTGAGATGGCCTTTTTATGACATGCACTTGTTTAGTTTTTGTTTACTGTCGGGTTTAGTATATTTGCAGTTTAGCTACATAAAAATAATTCTAGGATTGTTAAGTTTTGGGTTGGCTTATTCACTGAGTTTAAGGGTTTAGTGGATGGTTATTGTTAATGACTGTTTTGAATGGTCTTTCGAAGATGAGGAGAAAATAAATCTCGAGGAGAATTATCTCGAATTTATTTTCAGGCAAAGCGATATAAGTATGTATGTAGCTATAATAATGTTTTATTAGTTGATTTTGATATTGGGTAGGTAGGGAATTGTTATATCCTGCCTATGACGCACCTATAAATGTGATTATGCCTTAGTCAATAGGGGCGACCGCGGCCGCAGTAAGTAGTGGTTTATTATTGTCAGGCGGCGAGTGGTGCTGAGAGAAATAAAGTTAGAGGTAGGTAATCACTATCAATGATGTCCTAATCGGAATGATCTCACCAGGTTGGTGTGTTTAGCGGCGGTGGTGGTGGAGGCAGTAGCGTTGAGGGTGTGTTGCGTAGGCGTCGCTTGCTGCCGGCCTGTCGCTGCGTGGCTCAGACGTGCACCTGGCCTAGAATAAATTCTAGGGCTTGCACAGATGGGATGCCTAAGAGTATCGCGCAGTTCTCTGGGCATTCATTACACTTGACCGCACTAGTATCATCACAATCACTGAAATGCGCGGTATTGCACAGATGGGGTGCCTAGATGGATCGCGCAGATTCCCCAGGTAACCCTTACAGTAACACGCGGTATAAGCCAGCCTATAAGCCAGGCTCGTTTTCGGGCCTCCGGAGGCAGAACAAAAGGCGCGCGCCGGGGATGAAAACTATTGTTTGTTTAAATGCGTTTGGGAGATCTCGGGGGGACACGTCCGTTCGGTCCGGCAACACAAACGCCACTCGTAGATATTTATGATAAATAAATAAATAAAAAAAAAAAAATATCTTCGTGAACGTTTTGAGTATCTTTTCTCAGGGGATAGACTTCGGAGATCTCACACGGTGTCACTTTTGTCAATTCCTCAGCACGCTTGTGCTTACGAGCACTCGTTTAGGTTAAGGGCAATATGTTTGTGGAATGCACTTCCTTGCGCTATTAGGGATTGCAAATCCTTGGTCACTTTCGAGGAAAAATTGAAACAGCATCTCCTCTCTTCCGAATAATGGGTATCTCATAGTATTTATGTATATCTATGTATTTATTGTATTCTATTTATTTATTTGATAGTAATTACGTAGGGTGTATTGTGATTTATTTGATATTATATTGATTTTATTTATTTCTTTTAACTCTTAATTGTACACTAGGACTACCTCTCTATATTTAATTTTTCTCTTTTCTTCATAGGTTAGCTTTAAGAAATTTCTTTTTAGAAATAAGCTCACCTTTGCATACTGTTTCTGTTATAATTTACACTGCGTTTTCTGTGCAATAAAGGATTATTAGACCTCAGGGGGGTTACCACAACGTCTTATGTCGATTCAGATTAGGAACCTAATTTGATCCGCAAAATTACCGTGACAGTCTTAAAACAAGTCTTGGTATTAGATAAATTAAGCCCATGATGGCAAATTGGAATGGAAATGGTTGCCATGGTGATGTTCTTGTTTTGAACCTAATTTGAATCGGAAAAAGATTGTGGTAACCCCTGATCATGCCATGTATCTAATCCATGTTGCGCCATCCGCGATACGCCTTTTATTAAGATGGATCTTCAGCATGGTCGTATTCATGACCACAGAATGCATACTCTGTGATAGCAGAAATCCTGTGAGACATCCTAGAATTATTTTTATCATCCTACTGTTGTAGGCTAGGTGACCTTTTTCGGGGAGTAACTGAAAGGTGTAGTTATATTTTAAGGGGTTGTCAGAAGACCATTCTGAACAAAGTTTACTATGAAACCGATTTGATCAAAGAAACTTTATTTTTCACTTCTCTATAAATTATGTACCGGGCGGTCAGCTGATTTGTATGGAGAATGTAAATCAAACTTGCTCTGGATCAAATTTATTTTATAGATAAAGTTGTTCAGAATGATGTCCCTAACAACCTCTTAAAACATGACTGCACCATTCTGTTACACCGTGTATCCAATCATCAGACAATCTTTATATGATGAAACGGTGATGGAAACATCATGAGTAAACCTTCATTACCCCATTGCTGCGGAGATGGGCTAGCTTTTTGTCTTGCAAAATGGAGTAACGATAAACTGGCTAAAAGTGGGCACAATTGTGCCTCGGCCACCCCGTAGGGAAAGGAAAATAATACCATGTCTGATCCAACCTTGGATTTGAAACTAGATCTTAAATATTTTAGACGTTGTGATTAGCAGCGTTTGCGATGATAGCTGTCACGCAAAATGAAGTATTGAATAACTTGCTAAAAGTGGGCGCATTCTACCTCTGCCACCCCATATATGGGAAAAGGCGTGATGCTATGTTTTGTTGTTAGGTAGGTAGGTATTTGAATAATGGTGATTTGGTAAGGGCTATTAAAACACGTCGCTTTGTATGGGTCTCCCGCCCTTAAATTTATAAAATCTCGTTTACCTACCTACCTAGTTCATTATTTGGTGCTACCTATAGCGGCAAATGAAATAGGACATTCTATGAAAATTGAAAATCTCTTTCTTATTACGAAAAGGAACAGTTTTACTGTCATTTACGCGCCAAGTTATCGTAGTTTACCTTTAAAACATAACGTTCCCTTGGTGTGGGACGCAACCTGTGTTGATACATTAGCACCGTCCCACCTTTCGGCGACCTCCTTAAGAGCCGGCGCGGCGGCCCAGACTGCGGACGGTCTCAAACGGCGCAAATATGCAGGCCTCAGCGAGGACTCATGTTTGTGCCGTTCGGCGTGGAGACCCTCGGGCCGTGGGGTCTTTAAGGAGATCTCCAAAAGACTCGTCGATGAGTCGGGCGATCCCAGGGCTGGCACCTACCTCGCCCAGCGAATTAGTCTGGCTATACAGCGAGGTAACGCTGCCAGCATGTTGAGCACCCTGCCTCGCGACGGTAGCGACCTAAAGGACATTTTTTATTTAGTTTAGTTGTATATTTTTATTTTTCACTTTCATTTAGTGTTGTATATGTAGATAGTTTAGCTTTATAATTTATATCACAAACAAGTAACGTTAAAGGTAATAAAATAAATAGATTTCTCAGTGCAATTATAGGTTGTTGTTGATATGTGCATGTTGACACACATATTCTTTTCTGAAAACGTGTCGCATTAGGTTATAATATCGTCTCTTCGTTATCCAGTTGGTGGGTATTGGCAGATAATATTTCGATTAACTATCACACTGTTTTTCGTAACATTCGCTTTTCAGTTTCCACCCTAACCCGCATTAGAAAATTTGTTCTCCACTATTGTTATCGTCAAATCTAATCAACTCAAAATCCTCATCCTAGAATAATAATAACAGGTAGTTAATTGTTTCGCACATTTTTGTACGATCTAACAATAATTGCATCAAAATAAGATGACCACAAATCACCGGCGAGTGTGAGAAGTGGTGACCTTGCACCGACAATATTACAATTCCCAGATGTGATATTATAATTGAAAAAACTGTGCGCGGAAAGGATATGCTGATATTGAACGGTTATCAGTTTCATGTAAACTCGCAAAACAATGACAAGTTCTATTGGCAGTGTATTCAAAAGCAATCGAAACAGTGTAGAAGTTCTGTGATGACAAAGTTTACTGCTGGTGACGGGCACTCGATAATTAAACCTCCAAGTGATCATTCTCATTCGCCCAGTGCTTCGAAATCTGATGAAATAAGTCTCAAAAACCGATTAAAACGCGATGCTGCGTGTAGCTTCTCCGCACCTACTCAGATCATACAAAATAATTTAGCGCAAATACCGAGTAGCAGCGCATGCGGTGTACCAAATAAAAATGCTTTACGCCAAATTATAAGGCATGCTAGGAAAATGAGAATACCAGTGGAACCTAAAACATTAAACGAAATCGACGTTCCAGAAGAAATGATGGTGAGTTTTTTTATTGTCACCACAGATAATTTACTCCGAACATACTGGACCTATTAAGTTGAAAATTGGTACACATATCAATATCTGTGACTCAAAGACAGTTGTGCAATGTAAATAAATAAATTTGGAATTGGGGGGCTACTTTCAGGGGGTCAAATGAGAATAATTTAAAATATGCCGTGTGACTATCAAATGAAAGAGCGTCGTGTGAGGATTCGAAATGAATAAAATAATATAATATTTTTAAGACTAGTTTTGTAAAAGTTGTGCTCAAAATATGACCGATTCGCATGTCATCAAAACCTCTAGGGTACTTCCCGCAGAAAAATCTGAAATTTGGTATGGAAACTCTAAAATCCACAACTTTAACCCCCTAACCACCTTGGGGTGCAGAGTTTGTATAAAAAACTTAATTTTAGGGTACTTCTTGAACTCTTAGAAAGCAGAAAATTGGTATACAGACTGAAGAACCCTCTCCACGCGAGTTTAACTCGCACTAAGCAGCTTTTTTAGTTTTGTTTAGATGTGACGTATGGTCAAAATAAGCGAATGCTAATTTTTTGTACGAAGAAGAATATTGAAGTGATGCGAAATTCTTCCTCCTGGCAGATGGATGGAACTTTCCAATCTTGTCCAACAATATTTAAGCAGATATACTCGATACATGCCTATGTCGGTAACGACGCTATGAGCAGAAAGATGGTTCCGGTTGTATATTGTCTGTTCCCTAAAAATGAATAATTTCGTATTCTATGAAGTAATAGTGCAAGTTGAAACGTTTTAATGAGTATGTTTGCGTAGGAATGGCCATAGCTCAACTCGGAGTGCTCAATTGCATTACAAAATTGAGTACAAAGGCGAGCTTATCCCTAATAAGTGATCTCTTTCATCAAACCAACCTCACATTATGATTTTTGACAGCTGTCACAATTTTGACGTTTTTGATGTTACTCTATTTGACAGATTTCATAGTTTTCTGTCAAAAATAGTGACACCTGTCCAAAACGTGACACCTTCCAAAAAAGTGACGGCTGTTAAAATTGCGACAGCTGTCAAAATCATGACGTCTGTCTTAAATCATGACACCTGTCGAAAAAGTGACACCTGTCAAAAAGTGACAGCTGTCAAAAAGTGACAGCTGTCAAAAATCATAATGTGTAGTTGGTTTGATGAAAGAGATCACTTATTAGGGATAAGCTCGCCTTTGTACTGTACACTTTTGTAATGCAATTGAGCACTCCGAGTTGAGCTATGGCCATTCCTACGCAAACATACTCATTAAAACGTTTCAACTTGCACTGTAACGTCATAGAATACGAAATTATTCATTTTTAGGGTTCCATTTTTTGAGAAACAAGGAACCTTATAGTTTCGTCATGTCCGTCCGTCCGTCTGTCCGTCCGGGCTCGTATTCCACCGCTACTGCACCGATTGTCACGAAAATTAGTGGAGAGATAGATATTGAAGTTCCAAAAGTTGGTTTATTAAATTATGAAAAAAAAAAAAATTTCAGCCCCTCCCATATAACGAAAAGTGAATTTAAAAAAATAAATTGGACTGACCCCAACGTGTGGGGTATCTTTGAATAGGTCTTTTGAAATGCAAAAAAAAACTGTTTTGAAATTATGTAGCTCAAACCCCCCAGTCTTGAGATAATCTAAAACAAAGTTAAAATTTGATCATCGGATAGCTACGGAACCCTTTCATGTGCGTGCCCGACGATCTTGGTCGGTTTTTTATTGCTTAAAATCGTGTATGAAAATAAGTTTTTTATATCGCCATAACTTTTTTCTCACAGAGATTTGAAATAAGTTTCAGGGATCGTTTGGTATTTTATGGGTATGCTTACACTATGTTTATTGCTTACACTAAGTTTATTACGTACTTAGGTATTTTAGTCAGTACCAATACCCTATCCCATATTGAGATAAAATATTAAGATGATCAAACAAACCTTGTTCGAATGGCACGTAGGTGAAACATCATTTGAATTAATGAACTGTAAGCAAAATAAACCAATAATGAAATGTCAAAAGGTGAAATGAAGCATCGGTGTAATATAATTTGTCCTACTGAAGCTTAGTTTAATTCATCTTAAGGTGAGTCATCATAGTTGAAATGTAACAAGGCTAAGTGTGTTTCGGGATGGCGTAGTGAACCCGAATAAGTTTTTAAGATATTTGTACCTGCGGCAGTACGGAGTATATCCATTCTACCCGTTAAATTATCCCACACTTTTTATATTGGGTATGGTAAGCTACAACGAGCTCAGAGTTAGAAGGGATGTAGCCCTTGTATCATATGTTTATAAGGTGCTGGTAGGGAGAACTTGTAATCCCGTATTGCTAGGCGAGGTAAGCCTGTGTGTCCCAGACGGGTACGTGACGCGCCGCCGCCGGCCGCCGCTGCTGCTGGAGCGATGCGCGCGCACTAACTTGCTGACGCACGCGCCGCTCACGCGGGCTATCCGGATTCTGAACATTATATCTGAGTCTGTTGATATTTTCGGGGTTGCCCTGTCTGAGTTTACAAGAACAGCACTATTTGTTATTTGTTATATGGAAGATAGGATAAGGTAATATAGGTACTTAGGTAGATTATAAGTAGTCGTGTAGTATTAGTATTTACCGCATTAGGTCTAAGCCTGTTATGGTAGATATTTATGATAAATAAATGAATGAATGAATGAATGAATGGTGCTTCTCCAGCCAGGGTTCTAAACCTGTTCCGGTCTTTCGGCCGGCATACCAGAGGGCACAAGTTTTGAGGGGGGGCGGAATGACCTGCTCTGTAGGAAGGGAAGGATAGTGAATTCAATCGACCGACTCTTCAGCCTGAAGCCAATATAGGATATGTGGAATGGGGAGGATGTGGGATTTGGAGAGCAGCTGTTGTTTTCTTAAAGTTCTTGTTTTCCTTCTATTTTCAGTTATTGTTAATAGTTGAGTTTCCTGAGTCGTGTTCGTTTGGGTTATCCGGTAAGTTTCCAGTTTCGCTTTTGCTGTCTGTTTCTGGGATACGGTATATTTGCCTCTAGGCCATCCTGACTTCGTCCCTGTTGTGTGCTGATTCTGTCCAGTAACTGTGTTCTTCACCGTAGTATTTGATGTCATGCTTAAGGAAATCTTTCCAGGTGTATATAAGTCGGCCGACTTTCTTCTTCCTTGCTTCGTATTTGAATGGAGCGTGTAGTAAGTGCTGTTGTGGGCGTCGCAGAATATGTATAGTAACATATCCGGTGGTTTTTGATTCGTTTGGTTATCGTTTTGCCCTGTAGTCAGTCATGAATTTTGTGCTATCTTGGATAGCTTCTGGCGTTCTCAAACATGTCTCTGAGGATCAGGCATTCATATACTGACTGTCAACTGTTTGCTTTAGTGAGGGTTGCCGCTTTTTGTCCGTATTTTATAAACAGTGCAATGACCATTTTGTAAATCAGGCGCACTATAATTCAGTCCATGTTGGATTTCTTTATAAAATGCATTAGGGCCTTGGAATTGCATATGGCTTGCCGGCACCTCTTTTTTATTGTGTCCTATGTCCTGCCGTAATATATGTGCCGAGATATTTGATTTCGTTTACGGTTCGTATTGGAACTACTGGAACTACGTCCAATTCACTGGTTGTTTATGGGGTCTCTTATAAGAATTTTCGTCTTTCTACTTTTAAGTTGAGCCATGAGCAGTTCTCCGATGATATTTAATTATTCACTTTTAGCTACTCCGCGGCATAGCAGCGCTGCGTATAAACGCTTTTTCAGGTTGCGGGCGGTCCGACTCTGGAACGCACCTCTTTGCACTATAAGAGACAGTCCGACTCTTTTTTCTTTTAAGAAACATATCAAAGAGCTCTACATGTCTCTTTCGTAAAAGTTATTGTATTGTACGACCCGAATAGCCGAGTCGGCAGTGACCCTGCCTACGAAGCCAAGGGTCCCGGGTTCGAGTCCCGGTGGGGGCAAATATTTGTTTGATGAGAACGGATGTTTGTACCCTAGTCATGGTTGTTTATCTATCTAAGTATAATATTTATCTATATAAGTATGTGTATCGTTGTCTAGTACCCAAGATACAGGGAATCCTAGTTTGGGGCTAGATCAATGTGTGTAAATAGTGTCCAAGGTATTATTATTATTATTTATTTTATTATATGTAAGGTTTATGTATATATCGGTAATTATTTCGTATTTGCTATCTGTATTTTACAGATATTTTAATTTATTCCTAGGCATTTTAGTTATAGTAATTATTGTGCACTGCCTACCCTTTTATGATAGCAATTCCTGTAATGCCTTGTTTTGCTGGAAGAAATCTCTTTTCAGAGACAAGCTCGCCCTTGTACATGCATTTTCCTTTGATGTAACTTTTAAAATATTTGTGTGCAATATTGTGAAGGAGGTTTGTTCCTATAATTCCCTTTTTCCTGTATTTCTTTATAGCGTCTTGTCCGATGCGAGCATACAGATACCAGAGATAGTGTTTTGACATATGTATCATGTTTGTTTACTGTATATAGGCTATGTGTATGTTTCTGTTAGTCAATTCCGCATCAATGTTGAGTCTTTTAGTTATGTGGAGATTTTTTATGTACTCAGTGAAAGCTTCTGCGTTTGGTGCGTCGATCGCAAGTTTGATGCGTGGATAATTGCTGTTAGCTTCCACGTATCTAGCTAAGTCTCTTCTGATGTGGGTATGGTTGAATGTCGCTTCAAACAGATGGTTGATTTGGTCTGCAATTGCATGGAACAGGCAGTTTCCATCTCTGGGCATTGGTAGAGTTTCCATTGTGAGATATTACTACAGAAGAAAGCCTCATGGTATTTTAGCTAATATGAATGTGTGTGTGTGGGTTGTTTCTAAGAGGTGTACGGCCGGTATGATGAGAGACGCTGTTTGGCTTTTTACGATCTGTTCGATTCAGAATCGATACTCGATCTATGGTTCCGGAACGGCCATTTTGAATTTGACGAGCTGCCACAGAGAGTTTTGACAACTGACTGACGAAAAGCCCCCGTAATGTACGTGTATTGATTTTGGGCAATTAAAATTAAATCGTAAGCCATCTGGAGTTGTATTCGGGCTCCCCTCAGGATTGTCTTATAGCTGAGTGTGTTGTGGTTCTCCGAACCAGATACTGTACGTATTTACGGAAATCGTGCGGTCGAAGCTGACCTGCCAGCCATACCTGGTTGGCTGAAGAACCTGTCTACCAAGAAGAGCCTAGGGTGCACCCAGGCCTTGCAGAGAGACAGGAGTTTGACGGGAACGAAGCACAGACCAGGTCAGATAGAATCTATTTATTTAGCTCGGTGAATCGCCGACGTTCTTGCTTCTTGACACCTGATAGTTACGCTACCTCGTAGCTGATGGGCCCCTGCGAGGTCATTAGGTGCTGAGAAGCCTGATCATTTTGGTAGCAAGAGCGTGGTTTCCTGAGATTTGCAGCCGTCAAGGCTCCAGGAACCCACGATTTGGGACTATCAATCAGTAGGTATAGGCGGTTATTAGCTAACTTGGTTTTGTTCCTGTATCCACATAGATTGGTAGTATTATAAGTTATAAGTCTACTGCTGGTGGTAGACAGACAGACATAACAGTTTTCCCTAAATGACCAGTTGTACTGAGATGTGACTCAGAATAGTAATTACATTCAGGTGCATTGTAGGTGAATTGAAATTTGCATTGAAGTCATATCATGTTTGCAGTTGAAGTTTGCATAGTCAATCTATTAGTGGTCTAGTAATGCTAATGAATGTTTGGACATTGTTTTCAGTTTATAGCAATTTGTAACTTGAACTAATATTGACTATCTGTGTGTGTTATATGATATAGGGAAACTAAATTGTTGTTTACAGAATTTGTGTAGATATAAAACTCGGTTTCTATTGTTTGGGGAAACCAGCATTGTTTAAGTTATAGATTAGGGTTCCCTCGTTTGTGTTGTAGACTGGAGGGTCCAATATAATTGAGTTACTGCAAATTGTGAGTAAGTATCGTTCCGATCATGTCGTTGTCTGAAATACAGAAGGGTGTTTCTAAGGAGCTCAGATGGTTTTCCTCCGCACACGGTCTGATAGACCGTTTAGATAGGCATGATGTGGTATTGGAGCGGTCTATGGACGTTAAGGAACGCTACAACAGGGTGCTCGAATTGTCCGCGCAGGCGGAAGCAGTTGATGGTTGCTCACCTGACAGGCTGTCACGGTTGCTAGGGGATGTCGACCAGTGTATGGACATGGCAGCTGCTATCACGCAGAAGGCTGCGGACATACGTAGGCAGCGCGAGTCCAGCCGTGGTGGTGACATTGAAGCACCTCTGCCGCATCAGGGATCGGGGACCAGGTTACCCGTTATAACTATGCCTACCTTTGACGGAGTGTCCGGTGAATGGATGAGCTTCATCAATCTGTTCGACAGTTTGGTGCACATGCGATCGGACATTACCAAGTCGGTCAAAATGGCTCAGCTGGTGGCAGCATTGAGGGGTGAGCCTAGGGAGCTGGTCGCTCATTTGACAGTTACGGAGGGTAACTATGAGACGGCCAGGCAATTGTTGGTAAGACGTTACCACAACAAACGGAGGTTGGCCGATGCCCAACTGAACCGTTTGTTTAGCATCCCGGTTGTGAACAAGGTCGGGGCCATACAGACGGAGGTTTTGAACCCGTTGTTGTCCGTCACCAAGGCCCTAGAGAATCTTGGACTTCCGGTTGGTGAATGGTCCTACCTATTGCTGTACATTGTACTTTCCCGACTACCCGCTGACGTGCAGACTCGTTTCGAACAGTCTCACGGGAGGTCGGCCGAGGACCTGCCCGCCTTCTCCGACTTGGTCGGATTTTTGGAAGAGGAGGCTCGACGGGCAGAGAACTTGGGGTTGACGGTCACCCATCCTTCGGAGCCACAGAGAGCTGCCGGGAGCGCTGTGAGTAGGGGCCCTCCGACGAGGAAGGACCGCACCAACCGGCAGTCGTATGGGACTGTGAGTGCATTGACCCCACCCAGGGGTGCAGGTGAGACCTGCCCATGTTGTAGGCAGATTGGCCATGCTGTGGCCGATTGCAATAAGTTCGGGGAACTTAGGGTTGAGGGACGGCGCCGGATGGCCAAGCAGCGGAGCTGGTGCTTCCTGTGCCTCGGGCCACACATGGCTAGGGACTGCACGCGCACAAAATTGTGCGGATACTGTGGTGGGGCCCACCACAATTTGTTGTGCATGAACCGGTCCGGCCAACAGCCACCACAGGGCCGTACCCAGGGTGACACGGCATGGGGCCCTGAGAATTTGTTTGCGACTTGGAGCGCAACTCAGGAGCCAACGTCCCCACGTCCACAGGGCCGTACCCAGGGTGATACGGAATGGGGCCCTGAGAATTCGTTTGCGACTTGGAGCGCAACTCAGGGGCCAGCGTCCCCACGTGCACAGGGTAGTACTAGGGTGCGGGGCCGCACTCAGGGTCATCACATGGGGGGCCCTGAGTTTTCGGTTGCGACTCAGCATCCGACTCAACGGGCAATGGGGCCACAAGCACGCGGCCACCCAGGGGTGCAGGGCCGCACTCAGGGTCATCACATGGGGGGCCCTGAGTTCTCGGTTGCGACTCAGCATCCGACTCAGCGGCACATTGGGTGTGTTGAGCAGGCCGTAACGGGCGGGTGGCATGGGACAACTTCGAGCTATGCGGGTGCGGTTCGGACGCCGCCTCAGTTGTCGCCCCGCTCGTCGCCTCGTCCTAGTCGGTCGCATGTGATGTCCCCCCCGCTCATGGAGCGGCCACGGTTGAATTCACGCCCACAACCCTTCGGGGGGCGTCGTAGGGTGGCAATGGAACCGGCGCGTGGGCCATTTGTACAATGGGACCCTCTGGCGTATAGCTGCCTACCTGATCGGTTACAGGCACAGTGGGGCCCCGGGGGCCCTCGCTAGGAATTTGCGGCCCAACAACTTGTTGCCCCCCAACCGGAGACGGTGGTGTTACCGATCGCCTCTGTGCTTGTTTGGGATTTGGCGGGCAACCCAACATACGTTCGCGCCCTATTAGATTCTGGAGCTCAGGGCTGCATTGTATCGAACGATTTAGCGAAATGGTTGGGCCTCAATATAAATAATGTATCGCTGCCGAGGAAATTGGTCCCTGCTGGGGATTACAGGGCAACCCTTCATGGGTTTTGTGATGCCTCTGAACGAGGGTTTGCGGCAGCGGTTTATTTGCGAACCGTCACCTCCACCGGGGAGGTCGACGTGCGTTTGGGTTTGGCAAAAAGCAAGGTAGCGCCTATTCGGACAAGGATGACGATTCCAAAACTGGAACTGTCCGGGGCTGCTCTTTTGACCAAAGTTTTGAATAACACTCTAACAGTGTTGCGTGGGTCAGTGGTTTTGGAGGATACGGTGTACGCGTGGACGGACAGCCAGATTGTTTTGTGCTGGCTGAAGGCTTCGGTCCATACCTTAGAGGTTTTTGTTGCGAACCGTGTCTCCCAGATTGTGTCGTCTGAGGTCCCACTGACCTGGAGACATGTACCAGGAGAATTGAACCCGTCTGATTGTACATCCAGGGGATGTCGGGCTCCTGAACTCGAGCTTGTTGCTGATCTCTCGACAGAGGCTTTCATTGCTTGTTTGGATAGGTTTGTTTCTCGAAGGGGACTTCCAACTTTGATCCGCTCTGATAACGGCACTAACTACATCGGTGCGGAACGATGCTTACGAGAGATAGTCAACTTTTTGAATGTAAATAAAGTGGATATTGGAACGGCCCTCTCCCGTCGGGGTATACAGTGGACCTTCAGCCCACCGAGTTGCCCCCACTGGGGTGGGATTTTTGAGGCCGTAGTTAAGTCAGCGAAGACGCACTTAGGGCGTATAGTAGGTCAGACCGCGCTGACTTTTGAGGAGCTCGCGACATTGTTTTGTAAGATCGAGGCCGATCTCAATTCGCGACCGTTGTGTCCGCTCAGCTCGGATCCAAATGACCTGGAGGCTCTGACCCCAGGCCATTTCTTGATAGGACAGCCACTTAACGCGTTGCCCGAGCACCCCTTCGAGGGAGTGAAATTGTATCGGTTGTCAAGGTATCAGATGTTGCAGCAGTTTACTCAGAATTTCTGGAAGCGTTGGTCGCTCGAGTATCTGCATATCTTACAACAGCGCCTTAAGTGGACTGACAAAACCAGCCCCCCTAGTGTTGGTGACCTCGTGCTGGTTAAGGATGCTAACCTACCGCCACTGGTTGGCGCAGGGGGCGCATTGTTAACTTGTTCCCTGGCAGGGACGGGACCCCCCGGTCTGCAGAGGTTCTAGTAGGAGGCTCGGTACTAAAACGAGCGGTAGCAACGTTGTCTCGGCTGCCCGTAGATTAAGGGACAGGTGGGTGCCTGTCCGGGCGGGTGATTGTTCGATTCAGAATCGATACTCGATCTATGGTTCCGGAACGGCCATTTTGAATTTGACGAGCTGCCACAGAGAGTTTTGACAACTGACTGACGAAAAGCCCCCGTAATGTACGTGTATTGATTTTGGGCAATTAAAATTAAATCGTAAGCCATCTGGAGTTGTATTCGGGCTCCCCTCAGGATTGTCTTATAGCTGAGTGTGTTGTGGTTCTCCGAACCAGATACTGTACGTATTTACGGAAATCGTGCGGTCGAAGCTGACCTGCCAGCCATACCTGGTTGGCTGAAGAACCTGTCTACCAAGAAGAGCCTAGGGTGCACCCAGGCCTTGCAGAGAGACAGGAGTTTGACGGGAACGAAGCACAGACCAGGTCAGATAGAATCTATTTATTTAGCTCGGTGAATCGCCGACGTTCTTGCTTCTTGACACCTGATAGTTACGCTACCTCGTAGCTGATGGGCCCCTGCGAGGTCATTAGGTGCTGAGAAGCCTGAACACGATCTATTTTTATTCTAATGTTTCCCGGTATTTCCAAGATGGGCTGACACCATAGAATGGGTGCCAGATGTGTGAAGGAACGTTGTGAGCCTTTTGTGCTTCGAAGCTTTTTCAATTGTTCCTAAATAGCAGTCAATTGTTTTGTCTAGTTTCTGGGAGTTTGGTGAGATGGCCTTTTTATGACATGCACTTGTTTAGTTTTTGTTTACTGTCGGGTTTAGTATATTTGCAGTTTAGCTACATAAAAATAATTCTAGGATTGTTAAGTTTTGGGTTGGCTTATTCACTGAGTTTAAGGGTTTAGTGGATGGTTATTGTTAATGACTGTTTTGAATGGTCTTTCGAAGATGAGGAGAAAATAAATCTCGAGGAGAATTATCTCGAATTTATTTTCAGGCAAAGCGATATAAGTATGTATGTAGCTATAATAATGTTTTATTAGTTGATTTTGATATTGGGTAGGTAGGGAATTGTTATATCCTGCCTATGACGCACCTATAAATGTGATTATGCCTTAGTCAATAGGGGCGACCGCGGCCGCAGTAAGTAGTGGTTTATTATTGTCAGGCGGCGAGTGGTGCTGAGAGAAATAAAGTTAGAGGTAGGTAATCACTATCAATGATGTCCTAATCGGAATGATCTCACCAGGTTGGTGTGTTTAGCGGCGGTGGTGGTGGAGGCAGTAGCGTTGAGGGTGTGTTGCGTAGGCGTCGCTTGCTGCCGGCCTGTCGCTGCGTGGCTCAGACGTGCACCTGGCCTAGAATAAATTCTAGGGCTTGCACAGATGGGATGCCTAAGAGTATCGCGCAGTTCTCTGGGCATTCATTACACTTGACCGCACTAGTATCATCACAATCACTGAAATGCGCGGTATTGCACAGATGGGGTGCCTAGATGGATCGCGCAGATTCCCCAGGTAACCCTTACAGTAACACGCGGTATAAGCCAGCCTATAAGCCAGGCTCGTTTTCGGGCCTCCGGAGGCAGAACAAAAGGCGCGCGCCGGGGATGAAAACTATTGTTTGTTTAAATGCGTTTGGGAGATCTCGGGGGGACACGTCCGTTCGGTCCGGCAACACAAACGCCACTCGTAGATATTTATGATAAATAAATAAATAAAAAAAAATATATATCTTCGTGAACGTTTTGAGTATCTTTTCTCAGGGGATAGACTTCGGAGATCTCACACGGTGTCACTTTTGTCAATTCCTCAGCACGCTTGTGCTTACGAGCACTCGTTTAGGTTAAGGGCAATATGTTTGTGGAATGCACTTCCTTGCGCTATTAGGGATTGCAAATCCTTGGTCACTTTCGAGGAAAAATTGAAACAGCATCTCCTCTCTTCCGAATAATGGGTATCTCATAGTATTTATGTATATCTATGTATTTATTGTATTCTATTTATTTATTTGATAGTAATTACGTAGGGTGTATTGTGATTTATTTGATATTATATTGATTTTATTTATTTCTTTTAACTCTTAATTGTACACTAGGACTACCTCTCTATATTTAATTTTTCTCTTTTCTTCATAGGTTAGCTTTAAGAAATTTCTTTTTAGAAATAAGCTCACCTTTGCATACTGTTTCTGTTATAATTTACACTGCGTTTTCTGTGCAATAAAGGATTATTAGACCTCAGGGGGGTTACCACAACGTCTTATGTCGATTCAGATTAGGAACCTAATTTGATCCGCAAAATTACCGTGACCGTCTTAAAACAAGTCTTGGTATTAGATAAATTAAGCCCATGATGGCAAATTGGAATGGAAATGGTTGCCATGGTGATGTTCTTGTTTTGAACCTAATTTGAATCGGAAAAAGATTGTGGTAACCCCTGATCATGCCATGTATCTAATCCATGTTGCGCCATCCGCGATACGCCTTTTATTAAGATGGATCTTCAGCATGGTCGTATTCATGACCACAGAATGCATACTCTGTGATAGCAGAAATCCTGTGAGACATCCTAGAATTAGTTTTATCATCCTACTGTTGTAGGCTAGGTGACCTTTTTCGGGGAGTAACTGAAAGGTGTAGTTATATTTTAAGGGGTTGTCAGGAGACCATTCTGAACAACGTTTACTATGAAACCGATTTGATCAAAGAAACTTTATTTTTCACTTCTCTATAAATTATGTACCGGGCGGTCAGCTGATTTGTATGGAGAATGTAAATCAAACTTGCTCTGGATCAAATTGATTTTATAGATAAAGTTGTTCAGAATGATGTCCCTAACAACCTCTTAAAACATGACTGCACCATTCTGTTACACCGTGTATCCAATCATCAGACAATCTTTATATAACCTAACGGTGATGGAAACATCATGAGTAAACCTTCATTACCCCATTGCTGCGGAGATGGGCTAGCTTTTTGTCTTGCAAAATGGAGTAACGATAAACTGGCTAAAAGTGGGCACAATTGTGCCTCGGCCACCCCGTAGGGAAAGGAAAATAATACCATGTCTGATCCAACCTTGGATTTGAAACTAGATCTTAAATATTTTAGACGTTGTGATTAGCAGCGTTTGCGATGATAGCTGTCACGCAAAATGAAGTATTGAATAACTTGCTAAAAGTGGGCGCATTCTACCTCTGCCACCCCATATATGGGAAAAGGCGTGATGCTATGTTTTGTTGTTAGGTAGGTAGGTATTTGAATAATGGTGATTTGGTAAGGGCTATTAAAACACGTCGCTTTGTATGGGTCTCCCGCCCTTAAATTTATAAAATCTCGTTTACCTACCTACCTAGTTCATTATTTGGTGCTACCTATAGCGGCAAATGAAATAGGACATTCTATGAAAATTGAAAATCTCTTTCTTATTACGAAAAGGAACAGTTTTACTGTCATTTACGCGCCAAGTTATCGTAGTTTACCTTTAAAACATAACGTTCCCTTGGTGTGGGACGCAACCTGTGTTGATACATTAGCACCGTCCCACCTTTCGGCGACCTCCTTAAGAGCCGGCGCGGCGGCCCAGACTGCGGACCGTCTCAAACGGCGCAAATATGCAGGCCTCAGCGAGGACTCATGTTTGTGCCGTTCGGCGTGGAGACCCTCGGGCCGTGGGGTCTTTAAGGAGATCTCCAAAAGACTCGTCGATGAGTCGGGCGATCCCAGGGCTGGCACCTACCTCGCCCAGCGAATTAGTCTGGCTATACAGCGAGGTAACGCTGCCAGCATGTTGAGCACCCTGCCTCGCGACGGTAGCGACCTAAAGGACATTTTTTATTTAGTTTAGTTGTATATTTTTATTTTTCACTTTCATTTAGTGTTGTATATGTAGATAGTTTAGCTTTATAATTTATATCACAAACAAGTAACGTTAAAGGTAATAAAATAAATAGATTTCTCAGTGCAATTATAGGTTGTTGTTGATATGTGCATGTTGACACACATATTCTTTTCTGAAAACGTGTCGCATTAGGTTATAATATCGTCTCTTCGTTATCCAGTTGGTGGGTATTGGCAGATAATATTTCGATTAACTATCACACTGTTTTTCGTAACATTCGCTTTTCAGTTTCCACCCTAACCCGCATTAGAAAATTTGTTCTCCACTATTGTTATCGTCAAATCTAATCAACTCAAAATCCTCATCCTAGAATAATAATAACAGGTAGTTAATTGTTTCGCACATTTTTGTACGATCTAACAATAATTGCATCAAAATAAGATGACCACAAATCACCGGCGAGTGTGAGAAGTGGTGACCTTGCACCGCACGCATTTGGTGCGCTAATCCACTTTCTCTTTCACGCCTAGTGCATGCATGGATCGCAGCGTTGTACCCCACGGGCTATTCAGACGATGAATTGTCAATGTTAGCGCTGGACATCCCCGTGTGGTTCAACGCAGCGTCGAGCTGTAGCACTCGGCTTTTCAAGCGGTTCGAAATTCCGAAAAACGCGGCCCAGCGTTGTACCCCACGGGCTTTTCAGAAGACGCCTCCGGGATAGGTCCGAGTAAGCTGACCACGGGGCCAGACCCCACGTAGAAGGTACCGTATATGATTTTATTATAGTCCATGTAGTTGTAGGTGCACGATATATGGTGTAATATATTTAATATGTTCAATAAATACTTGAAATATAAACAGTTATTTCATTCAAAAGAGCTCTAGATGATCTTGGTTTTACTTTTTGAAATTTTATAATTTGACCACAGGTGGTAAATTGCTACTGGTTTAGCTCCGTGGTCTAATGGGTTTCACCTGACCATTTACCAATGAGATAATTAATTTATCTTAAGTACATTGAACGGACGTTCTAACGGTGATGGAAAACATCGTGAGGAAACCTGCATTACTCCATATCTGCGGCGATGGGCTAGTCCCCTGTCACGAAAAATGGAGTATTGAATAACTGGCTCAAAGTGGGCACAATTGTGCCTCTGCCGTTGTGCCTTTGCCACCCCGTATGGGAAAATGAGTGACGCTATGTTATGTTAGCTCAAGATGATCTTGGTTTTACTTTTTGAACTGTTTTTATAATTTGACCACAGGTGCTACTGATGTTATTTTGTTTTATCACTAGTGGTAAAATGCGACAATTTTCATCTGGGATCTGGGAGGAATACCGTGTCATTTAGTCACTGGTAGGCAGTTGGGATGTAGAAGTGTCAAATCACCACCAGTGGTTGGTTCATAGTGGACAGATGGTCCGGAGCGAACAAGACCACAAGATTTCAAACTGAGAGTAGACAATTTGGCGGGAAAATGGGCTTATAATTCCGTTGATTTACCTAAACCACAGACAAGATATCGAGATAGACGCAGCAAACACGGTCGAATGTATGAGAACCAACCGTTTAACTTTTCACTACCTAACCTACTGTGACGTCACGAGCGCCTTTTAGTGATGGGTTGACATGTTAATCGTGAAACAGAGTCAAAGGCTCGCCGCCAAATCGATTCAAAATGAGCGCTGCTGCGGGAATCCCCTACCTACCACGACCACGTACCTACCGCGTTGCCTTTTTGTCAGTAAGCCGGCAGTGTTTCGAGTGGGAGATCGTATCGTAGCATCGCATCCGGATATCACATCATAGAGTGTTAAAGTATGTATTTGTCTGTAGAAACTATTTACCTTTTATTATTCATGTGTAAATCCGTCCAGCCCCCTTATTCAGTAACTCGAATCGATCTTAAACTGTGGAATAGTATCAGATTTCCCATAGTTATGTACAATCAATTGACAGCATTTGACCTGGCTCAAGCAGAAATAATAACCAGAGCGAAAAAGTTTTCGAGTTCAGAAAACATGAACCTTATGTCATTGTACATAAGAGTCACTGACAGTTCGATTCGCATACTTTTTCGACGCGTAATTATTCCTACACTGGATTAAAGTAACTAATTAAGGGGGCTGACTAGAATAATGTAGGTAAGGTAAAACGGGGTGTATTGATAACCAAGGGTAAATAGAAATAACTCTTAGGCCCACTACTTCGTAAAGTATTAGAGAAGAGAGATTGGGAGCTATCTCTATTCTCCCTTGGGTATCAAAATACACTCAGTTTTACTACAGTATTATTCATATTCATATTCATATGTATTACCTACTTACTTGTTCAGTCTTGTTCTACCTACCTACTTATCTTTTTTTAAATCATTCCTCTGTCTTCTACTCATTCCTCTCTCGAAGTGAATCGATGTTGTATCGACAGAGGAATGAATCGACTTTCTATATAATGCTGAGTTACACGAAAAAAGCTTAAATTTTAAGTCATGATTAAACTAATTTAATCACGAGAATCCATCCAGTGGGTTGGGCTGTGCTTTGATATGTCAGTCAGTCAGGCAGTCAGTCAGTCACTCAGTCTTCTTTTATATATTAACATAAAATGAATACATAACAATCTCACATATACGTTATTCTACTACTAAAATATTGATTGCAATGAAAATGCAACTCAGAATTATCATTCTTACGTCAACAAAATCTTATCGTCCAGCGATTTTGCAAGAATCGTCGCATTGTACAACACTATCTGATTAAATCGACAGAAAAATGAGAAAATCGACTGTACCATGCAACTGTAAGGTTAACGAAAGTATAGTTTGCTTCACTGTTCATTGAGGGCTACGAAAAAGATATCCATGAATTGTGTAAAGTGGAAGCAGCAGTGGATGAAGTCCATGGGAAATATACGCTATGGTTCAACCTATCTCAGTAAAAACGGGAGACGCTACTCGAAATGAAAAATAATTGATTATTAAATAAATTAGGCGAATTTCAGAAATAAAATTACTTACGTATGAAAGGTAACGCCGTTGTTTTCTTTGGAAACAACATTGCTTGAGTTTTTGCAATTCACAGTAAGGCATTTTTATGTTTATTAGTACACGGCTTACATTCGAACAGCCAGAGAGCGACTGAGCCGGGATGAGCGGAATCCGCCTATTAAAAACACGCGAAGTAGGTAGACTTTCGCTGTCTATCTCGATATCTGGTCTGTGACCTAAACATCTACGTCGCGCCACACGATAAGAGCGGTGACCTTGAATGTGCGGTAGTCACTTTTCAATACCTATACATTTGCGCAGTAATTCCCGCCAACGTCGCCCAGCGCTCTTAATTCGTGGCGCAAGATATACCATTTGTTGAGCTTAGAATAGGAAAGGGAGAATATCGCTCTATCCCTTACATAGAAGGGTCATGCTGTGTTGTGTTTTGACAACGTTGCTGATGTGGAGTCACTAGACGCAGATGGCTGATTTGGAACAAAGTTCCGTTCCACGTTACTTTAAATTCATAATTTTCGATGAAAATCAATACAAAATGAAGTTCTCGTCCCACAGGTGAGCCTGCTGCGGAAGTCAAACAAACATCAAGACGAGACACGGCACACGTTACACCAATTAACATTACTTGTGACCGCTGTCATAGAGAGTTCACTTCGAAGCAGCAACTTATCAGACACATTGCTGGTAACATCTACCCGCACAATACTAATGTGTGTGATGACAACTCGTATGTGTGCGTTGAGTCTGCTCTAAAAGATCCTCGCAGACGGAGCCACAGCCCGCAAGTGACGTCACACGCTGTAGAGAGACAATACAGTGTATCTTTTATCAAAAAATGTGAAAAGACTCATGAAATGCGTCTCGAATTAAAAGCTAACGGGCCACCACGGCCTGAAATTGCACTTACTCAAAAATGTGGTAAGAAAACGAAAACTTTTATACGTGTTTTTAAATCTGAACAATATGTCAAAACACCTTGGTTGTGTGGATGTGAAGACAGCAATAAATTATTTTGTTTTCCGTGTCTGGTATTTGGCGCTGGTGCTGGTGGTGGTGAATCTGCTTGGGCAGACACTGGTGTCGATGATTTGGCACATCTTACAATAAAAGTGAAAAAACATTCGCAATCTCGATTTCATATGTTATGTGAAGTGCGATTGGCATCTATCGGACGACAAGCAATCCGTAAGACGCTCGATTCTGCGTATCGAAAATCTATAAGAGAGTTCAATGCATGCGTTGAAGAAAATCGATATATATTACGGCGTTTAATAGATTGCGTGATATTTTGTGGTGCGTTTCAAGTTGCCTTACGGGGACATGATGAATCTACGAAATCCCAGAATCCCGGAATCTATAGAGGTCTGATTGATTTTGTGTCAGAGATCGATTTGGCTATGAAACAGCATTTATCCAGCAACTCGGTTTTTAAAGGTACATCTAAAACAATTCAGAATGACATTTTAGATGCTATTTATGAAGTTTGCAGATCTGAAATTCAGATTCAAATTAAAAATGCAGAGTTTATTGCAATTCAGGCAGACGAATCGACTGATTGTTCTACTATTCAGCAGCTAGTATTGATTGTCAGGTATATACATGATGGTAAAGTATATGAAAGATTTTTGAAGTTTATGCAACTTAAAGGCTATACAGCAGAAGAAATAGCGGCTGAAATCATTAAAGAGCTTGAAGCATTAAATATTGATAAAAATAAGTTAATTGGTCAGAGCTACGACGGAGCTGCCGTTATGAGTGGAAGTACCAATGGTGTCCAAAAGATTGTTAGAAATATCTACCCGTATGCTTATTATGTACATTGTTACGCGCATCGACTTCATTTAATTTTAGAAAAATGTGCATCGATTAATCACACATTAAGAAGCTTCTTTTGCAATTTGCATGCATTCCCATCGTTTTTCACGCGTTCGCCGAAACGATACGAAATTTTAAAAGAAATCGTATTTAACAGAAAACCTGCCGTTCCACAGACGAGATGGAATTATAAAACACTTACAGTGAAAGATATATACGATCATTTAGAACCTCTGAAAGAGTGTGTGCATGCGCTAATGGACAGCCATAACAGTGACCCCAATACCTACAATCAAGCTCAAACTCTCCTCGCATATCTAAATAATGACATTTTTTTGTACTGGCTGAACTTTTTTGCGACGTTTAGTCCGCACTGTGAAGTGCTGTTTAAATGTTTGAAGTCTCGATCACTTGACTCGATTCAAATCATGAATGAGGTCAGTAAATTCGAAAAAGTCGTAAACCAGTTACGTGACGACGTTCCACCCCCTTCGCCGAAAAAAAAACGTCGGCCTGATAACGAAAATGATTCAGTTATGAGAAAAGAAGTATGTGACGTATTAAGAGTGCAGATTAAAGACAGATTTGTATATACGGACCATTTATTAGCGTCCAAATTGTTCTACTCAGATAAATTTGCGGGTTACAATAAGAATTTTCCGGAGGATGATTTAAAAAAAGTGGTAAACACGTACAATTTCTTGGAAAAAACCAAACTAAAAAATGAGTTATTAGTAATTTATAGCATAGAAGATTTTCACAATGCTGACGGCGCCCTTGCTTTACTTCAACATTTTATGGAATGTTCATTAGAATCAGTATTTGCTGAAAGCATGAAACTTTTAAATATTGTATGCACTATTCCTATGATCACAGTAGAAAGTGAGCGCTGTTTTTCGACATTAAATAAAGTCAAAACGTTTACTCGCAATACTATGGTGCAAGACCGCCTCAATGCATTATGTATGATAAGCATAGAAAAACGCTTAGTTAATTCCATATCTGATTTTCACAATAAAGTGATAGATGTCTTCGCGCGCCAAAAAAACCGGCGAATGGATTTTTTGTACAAATAAAATAATTGGTAAGCTCTCGTTTTTAGTTAAATTGCTAAATGGAGAAATAAAAAAGGGAGATAAGAAAAGTAAAAAGGCGAGAATAACAAAATATAATAATAATATATATAACAATTGTATAACAATATTAATTACCGATATAAGTTTTGACTACCAAATGTTGTTTCACAGAACCATATTGGTTGCTTTAAGTCACTTTCTGTCCGAATACTAAAGTAAGTCACAACTTTATAAAACAACCTGGGGGATACCACAATCTTTTTCCGATTCAAATTAGGTTCAAAACAAGAACATCACCATGGCAACCATTTCCATTCCAATTCGCCATAATGGGCTTTATTTACCTAATAACAAGACTTGTTTTCAGACGGTGACGATAATTTTGCGGATCAAATTAGGTTCCTAATCTGAATCGGCATAAAACATTGTGGTAACCCCTCTGGAGCGGAGGCGAATTAGAGCGGAGCGAGGCGGCCTCATGTGGCTTAGAATAAAAGAGTCTGTAATTTTTTGGTTAAAATTTGGTGAATTTGGTAATCATTTAGTGAATTTGGTGAACATTTAGTAAATTTGGTGAACATTCAGCAAATTTGGGATGAAAATATTTTTTTGGATGTAACTTTTTACTCAATTTGGTAAACAGACACAAAAGCAAAACTAATTATATTTTAATTATTACAGTTGTAAAGTTTTGATTGTATAATATTTTGTTGGATCGAGGAAACGAATACAGATTCTTGTTAACCCATCCCTAAAAAGTAAAAAAGTTAAGTAAAATTTTTTTTTTTAGAGTACATTAGTATAATAATGTTTGAGTGTTTTTGTTTAGCTGTAATAATAGTAGTTTATGTGACTGATATATAATGGAGGGCATTAAAACTCGATAGTGGGTATAATAATATCACTCGGAGAGTTTTAATGCCTAATTATGTACAGTTACAGTTACAGTACAGTTACATACACTAGTTTATCTACACACATATCATAAGCTCTCTGATGTGTTCAGGAACCGCATGTACGACCGGCATGGTGGCATTGGTAATTGCTCTGCACTTGTTTAGCTTGTTCAGTAGTACCAACTTCACAGACAAAGTAGGGAAGCACGCAGGTGGGCGTCAGCGTTCGAAATTTGAATGTCATAATTTGCCAAAAATTTAAACATGGTCATGATGTATCAATATTCAAACAGTTTAACATTATGCTGCTCGTAACGTGCGGTTTTTGGACGCAGTAAGGAGGGTTTATTCATATTCATATTCATATTCATATTCATATTTATTTATTGATAACGTCAGTTACAAGTCATTTTGTAAATATAGTTAGTTCATGAATGTCAAATAAAATTACATTAAAATTAAATTGTGTCAAATTAAATTAAAATAATAATAATACATTATATTGAATTATATAAAAATATAAAAATAGAATAATTTACTTAATTAACACAAATGTTGTCTACCTAGTTGGGTAGGTCTAGGAATTCCGAAAAAGAATAGAAGGTTTGCTCGACAAGCCAGCGCTTCAGGCGCAGTTTGAAAATGCTTGGATTGGGAGCATCGGTTACGTTGGCGGGAAGACGATTATATACTGCCGGACCCATGACGTGAGTCATCTTCGATGACTTCCCCAATGTGTGGGGGACCGTCGCGAGTTTGTGACCGTGGCGGTGTGTTTTGCGGAGCGTGCGGAATGAGTCTAGGTTTTCGCGCACGTAGACGGCCACTTGCAGAATGGTGACGGACGGCAACGTCAGGATCCTGAGCGCTTTGAAGTGAGGCTTCGCGGAGACGTCCCAGCGGACCTGGACTATAGCTCTCACGGCTCGCTTTTGCATCCTGAATGCCCGTTCCCAATCTGCTGCGCATCCCCACAGTTCGGCTCCGTACTGCACCAGCGAATGCACTGTAGCGAAGTAGCACGACTTCACTATGTCGCGCGGCACCGTGCGTGCCAGCCGACGCAGCGCGAAGCACGCGCCGCTGAGCCGCGCACACAGCCTGTCCACGTGCGCACTCCACATGAGGCCGCGGTCCAGCTCGAAGCCCAGAAACGTTGTCGCCTCCACCTGCTCGACCCGCTCTCCGCCCACATGGACGTTCAGCGGGACGGGATGGCGGCCTGACAGGTCGAAGTGGAGAAAGTGGGTTTTTTTCAAGTTAAGGACGAGGCCGTTGTCACGGAACCAGTGAGACAGTTCGGTTATTGTATGGTTTAGGCTTAGCTCAAGGCCTCCAATCGTTTTGTTCGTTATAATTCCTGCCACATCGTCAGCGTACATATATAGTTCGCTGGAGGTCATTGCTTGTGGCAGGTCATTGAGCAAGAGCGAAAACAGAATATTGGATACAGAAGAGCCCTGAGCAACCCCCATATGTGTCATCACTGGTTTTGATCTCGTCCTGCCTCCATCACCAACAACGATCTGGGTACGGTTTTTCAGAAAATCCGCTACTAGAGATAGGGGCTTTCCATCGATACCGTAATGCCGGAGTTTGACGGCGAGAACACCGTGATCAGCCACGTCGAAGGCCTTCGAGAGGTCGCAGCAGAGTACTGCCACCTGGAGCTTTTTCTCTCTCGCCTCGAGCACGCGTCGCACCACGACCCTCGTCAGCGCAGTCGTCGAGCGTCCCGCGCGGTACGCGTATTGCCGGTCCGACAGCGCTTCAGTCGACGCTAGAAATTCAAGGAGTCGGGAGCTAAGGCCGTTCTCTAAGATCTTGGACAGTATGGGCACGACTGCGACTGGTCTGTACCCATCGATATTCCCCCTCTTTCCTTTCCCCTTGAATATCGGTGCTATTTTGCTCTTCTTTAGCGCTGTCGGATAGATGCCTCGTCTGACGCACTCGTTAAAGAGTTTAGCTAGTATCGGTGCTAAAGGCTCTGCGGCCCAATGTATAAGTTCCGTCGAAATGTCATAAATATCTTTGGTGGGTTTATGCGCGATTCGGAATTTTATAATGCGATAAACTTCGCTCGGAGTGAATAGATGTAGTCTTAGTGAGCGGTCGGCGGTAGGGCGGGCGGCCTGCAGGGCGCGACAGGCGCGCGGCACGTCGGCCGGCGGGGCTCCACACGCGGCGGCGGCGCCGGCGAATCTCGCATTCATGGCGTCCACCACATCTTGCTTGCTGTTGAATTTAACGCCGTTTGAGTCGACAGCCACGTCCGTGAAATCTACACAAACACGACTGCCCTTCCCTCGCTCTCGGTTTATCACATTCCACATGGCCTTGCTCACATTTGTGCTGGATGTAATTGACTTTGTATAAAAGTGTGCTCTTTTGTTCTTAACCAGGTTGTCATATTGGTTTAATAGCTTGTTCTGGACCTCTATGATTACATTGTTGTCAGGTTGAGCAGTCGCGATTTCAAGCACGTCAAATAATAGTGATTTGATGTTCTTGAGCTCATGTGTTACCCAAGATTGACTTTTAGTTTGTGGCTTTCGCCTGAGGGGAAAGCAGCTGTCGTATTTGTTAGTTATGACATAAATCACGGACGCGGCTAGTTCCTCAATTGACTCACCTTTTCGGCGCCAAATGTGTTGCCAGTCGACGCTCTCAATAGACGCGACGAAATTGCATCGGTTCGCCTGTGTGTGTTGTCGCGCGAGGCGGGTGAGGGGCGCGGGGCACGCGAGGCGGCGCAACGAGACGCGCGCGCGCACAGCGAGGTGGTCGCTTAGGTGCGTGGTGACGGGCGCGCAGCACACGTCTCCCGCGTCCAGGTTGGTGTACAGGTGGTCGAGGCAGGGATATTACAGGGATTTATGATACGTGTGTAGATAAAATATGAAAACAGATAGTTGCATATAATCATTTGGAATTAATTTAATTAATGAAAGTAGCATATGTAGGATTTAATATATTTTATTAATGTCAGTATGATTTTATAAATTAATATGTTTTTTTTTGCAGTATTTTAAAGAAAAACTTGATTGTTGCTGGATTAGTGATTTATTTTTATTTATTTATGGAGGGGTTACAAACAGGAAAGGTTACATAAAAAAATATATAAAGGATAAATACACAATTACTTAAAATCTAACAAATCCCTTAGGGTATCCCACTTGTCAGTTAAATGGTGAAAGAAGGAAGTTCTTAGGGAGCAACAAACTCTGTGAATTGATAGTCTCTGGTCTAACCAAAAAGAATACAAAAATAACAAGTAAAATATTACATCTAACGTGACTATCGTGAATCTGCGTGCAAAGTGCAATGCACCCACAACGAAAAACAAGGAGAACAATTTAAATGACCTATTTTTTTCTTACCAAAATGGGTAAATGATCACCAAAAGTTGCAGAAAATATCAGGGCAAAATACTTAAGGGGGGTTAAGGGGGTGAGCGAAGCGAAGTCCCCTTTATCCTTCGTGTTAGGTTGAACATGTAAGAACAACAAAAAATACTTAACACATAAAGTTAAGTACCCAAAATATAAAAAAAACTTTGGTGATCATTTATCCAAACACAATCTTGTGATCATTCTGGTAGTCATTTCGAATTTATTGGTAGTAAAATAGGTGCCTTTTTGATAATCGTTTAAACATAAGCCAAAAACAAGTAGGTTACACATTATGGTCTCATATTATGTGACTATTACTCATATTATAAACAGTGGAAAATTTATTAATTGTCACATTGATCCCAAACTATCACTAAGTAGTATTATTATTTTCGACTTTAGTGAACAACAGATTACGTATGGTGTGCTTGAACTGATTGACAGTTGAGCTAAACAAGTCAACTTCTGCAAAGTCAAAGTTTTTGTCATGATCTACACAAAGGCGATGTATTGGGGCCCTTTTGCCAGCATTGGTACGAGCTGCTTTTACGTGAAAAAGTAATAACTTGAAATAATTTTGGGAAGTCTTCCGCTGTCATAATGTATCCAATAAAATGTATAAAATACAAGAAAATCTACGAATAACATTAATTAATATTTACCTGTGGTAGTTCATGAATTCGCCTAAGTTTTTACGATTTCTCATGTAAATTTTACTCTGTATGTTAGCACGCTACATGGCGAATAACTTTTTATTGCAAGTTTATAATTTTTCTTACTGATAAATCAATTTATAAATAAAATAACGTTTCCCGAAAGTTTCGATTTAAAATTTGTTTGTTGTTTGTAAAATTGTCTTTGTTTATGTTATGATTTTATGAATGAGACAGATCTGCTGTTTGATGCAATTGAAAAGTTCGTTGTTGTCTGAACAATTTTACACATGGCGAGTATTATTAGAAAATAAACCAAAATAACCAAACCAACAAAGAAAGGTATGCAATCCAAAATTGACGCTACATATATTTAAGGAGAGTTTTGTTTATCTGAGGGCTCGACAGAATTTTTTTAATCTTTGCGTAGACCCTTTCTCGAGCGTGGCATGATAAGCATACTGGAACGTGTCTTCTTCGGTGTGGACATGGATCCGTTAGTATACTCCGCGGAGTATAGATCCTCCATGGACGTAATACGACATCCTACGACTCCGGGAGACGTGGGTATCTAACGATCTTGATCTCGTTCCACGGAGATAGATTGCGCTGGCAACACTGGCGAATAGGTTGTAAACAAAAGATTAGATACATTTTATTGATTTAAAAATACTTTAATACAATTTTCCAAGTTTATCGCATTTGTTATACGTATTAATTAAGTGTATTTTGTGTTAACTGGTGCATAAGTGTATAAAATTCTAATAGTTATCCTATTTTGTGTATTTAAAAAACGTAACGTTGACGGTTGAGTATTTTATTTGAAATAATTTGCTACTGGGCTATAATTAACGATATTTTCAATGTAACTAATTACTTAGGCACGTAAATTGATTTGGAATTACTTTGTTTTTTGTTGAATAGCTTATTTTTTTTGCACATTTCGTTAATCATAACCTCAATTTAAGTGACTGCTTATCAGCTGTGCTACAACCGTGCTTCAATCTTGCTTTTTACTGTTGTTTTATTTTGTTTAAAATGCCAACAACCAGAAGTGAGGCAGCCCGTCAACTAGAAGATAACTTAAAATTAGCTTTATATGAATTAAAACAGTGTAAGGTAACCAATGAGCAGTTGCTTACTGAAAGGGATGAAAGTGAGAAGGAGGTGTTGCTTATTGTTAATAAGAACTTAAAATTAAAAAGTGAGATGGCAGAGTTGCACAATAAGTTCCTTGATGTGACGGGAGATAGGGATCGGCTTCAGCACCTGGTAGATGGCTTCGACCGGAGTGGCAGTGCGTTCGAAGATGCCCTGAGGCGTATTGCTGTCCTGGAGAAGGAGCTTCGCGACGCACGTAACGAAATTTCTGCACTACAAACTGCAAACGATAGCCTCAGGTCGGGGCAGACCCAGTCACTCTTTGAGGAGCTGATCACTCCACCTGTAGCTTCTGTCATCTCACCCATAGATCAAAATTCAACTGTGACAATTGATCTCACGTGTGATAGTTCTAATAGATCGCAATCAGTAACCACTATGAGCTGTAGTAAAAATAAATTAAAGAAATATGTTAAAGTGAATAATTATATAAAAAAAACACAAAAACTAGCTAATAGAAATAAAATATTTTGTAAAAATATAAATTGTAGCAAGGAACGTGTCGAATTAATTAACGAAATCGATGATTGTAGATTATGTTTGGAAAAAACTACAGAAAAGTACGAATGTGACACACGGCGACTCCAGTCAGATATGCATATTTTAAACTCATCATTACAAAGTATTACACGTAAATATGAGTCAGCACAATACGAAATTAAGGAACATGTGTCGGCTATGAATAGTTTGTTGGAGACGTGTAAGTATAATTATGACACTTTCATATCTTTGACCGACAATCACATCTGTGATTGTAAACAAGCTCCAGCGGACTGTTCCGTGCCGACCGTGTGTCCCGCCGAGCAGCCGGCCGAACAGCTGATACTGACCCAGGCGCCGCCGTCAGTCGACTTGAGTACTATCAATAACGCCTCCTTCTCTCGGACAAAGGATAGGTATATAATGTACAGCGATGAACTTGGAAAAAATATGGGTTTACAACTTAGTCAGCGCGTGGGCCAGGCAATATTAAATAACTGTATGCCTGGCGCCACATATTCACAAATATTAAACAAAGTGTTGTCATCGCATGTTTTTAGAACCAACCACCCTAATTATTTTAATTGGTAGAAGGGAAATGTATCTAAAAAACTAATTACTAAATACTTTTCCAAATTAAATTCTTTACAAAATGTAGATAGAATAATCTTGTTTGCGTTTCCCTTCAGCCAATCTTTGTCACAACATGAAAATCATATAAGACATGATTATAATACATTTATACACACATTGACATGTCGTCATACTGAAAAATTTCATTTCATAGACACCAATATTTGTATTGGAAAATATTTTTATTTGACTAAGGATAGGTATTACCTATCTAGGTTTTATACAAAACAGATAGCGCAGTCACTATCTTATTTTATTTTGAACTCAGTCAAGTTTTTGACTAATGAAACGCCTGCTTCTATTGAGCAGTGTAATAATAATGACATGTACTCCTTGGAATCTGTTCCAAGCTCTTTAAATTAACCCATAGGACAACAGAGAGTAACTCTGGCAGTAATATTAATATTTGTATAAATATACCTTCATCTTGCCCATTAAATCAAGTTACTAGTAATGAAAAATGTAAAAGTAAGAATATTTTAAACGTGGTTCATCAAAATATACAGGGCATGTTAAGTAAAGAACTGGAAATTGAGTTATTCATGAACTGTAATAATATTGATATTTTATGTATAACAGAGCACTTTTTAAAGAGTTATCAGTTCATGTTCAACTTTAATAACCACCACGTTGCTAGTTCGTTCAACAGAAAAACAGCTGATCGCGGTGGCTCCTTAATACTTGTAAATAATAGTTTTAAATATAAGGAACGAGTTGACATAGTGAGCCTGTCTGTTGAGCGTACCATGGAAATAGCCTGTATTGAACTTGAACAACTTATTGTAATGAGCGTATACAGACCACCAGATTCATCCTTTGATTTATTCGAAAAGAAAATGGATGAAGTGTTGATTAAAATCAGCGATAAAAACATTTTTTTTATAATTTGTTGTGATTTTAATGTTAATCTGTTAGAGGATAATAATATTTGTACTAGATTAAAATCTTAATTTTTATGTCACAACATGAAATCTGTTTTTGGAGCCTACTAGAATTACTGCAACATCTGCTACCTGCATTGACAATATATTTACTAACATTACGCCCATTTTCAAATCGGTCATCAATAAATTAACCTCTGATCACTCTGGTCAGATAGGTATATTCATTATTAAAATAAAAAAGGACCAAAAAGAGGATATTACATGTGTGCCCGTTAGTGACACTCGGCTTGAACACTACAGGAATAATATTTTAGATAAACTATGGGAAATACCATACAGTGACGATCAAAATTTGTTGTACAACTCAATATTTAACCTTGTCAAAAATGAATATGATACGGTATTTAAATCAAAAACTATAAAAGTTAATAACAAAGCTTTGTTTAGTGATTGGGCGACAGTTGGAATTCATAGGAGCAGACGAAGATTATATGAACTCTATGAAGAGAAATCATGTAACAAAAATACGGCCTTTCCAGATTATGTTCGTAGTTATTCAAAAATGTTTAAAACGCGTTTGTGCCGTAGCTAAATCTAATTTCATTAAAAACAAAATTGAATCTAGTAGCTATGTAATGAAAACGACTTGGCAAATTATAAACAGAGAGACTGGAAAGGCCAAAGCTACACATAATAACTTCAAGCTTAAGATAGATAATCAATTGCTAAGTACAGACCTAGAAGTAGCAAAAGCTTTCGAAAATTTCTTTACGGACATTCCACTTGCCATCCTAAGCTAATTTAGTTGCCATGGACAATGCCATCTTAAACTAATTTAGTTGAACAGTACAAACTACCATAACAGTTTCAATGGTATTTCTTTCCAGTACCTTTACGAGTGCACTTTTGTGTGCTACATTTTCGTATAGGTATATATATTTACCTACGTACTATATATGAGTAGGTAGGTAAAGGTTGCGCCAGGGGGTCTCATTGTACAGTTTAGGTACGTTCGACTGGCCAACCCGACGGCCGGGAATTCAGTTATGTTGCCGCTCGCTTGGCTGGCAGTCGCGTCGCGCGAGTTAATTTTATGAAGTGCGACGAGTAGATTTTAAAAATGAATTCGATTAATTTTACAATTTTACTTAATTGATACAAATTATAGCTCTAGTACACGTGTTGATCGTTCTGTTGTTACTAACAGTCTGCGTCTGTTTTTTTTTTGTTGGAGGGGAAAAAAATGGAATTACCCATGCCCAGGAGTCAGACCTCCCTGCTATGTCCGGGTCCCCATATATTGAGCGGGCATCAGCTCGTGTGCTATACGGACTAAAAACAACCCCTTTGTGTTTACAGTTGTCTTACTATATTACAATCTATCGGGGAAGTTGAGTTGGTAAAGTTTATAAATAAGACCATTGTGCCAAACTTTGTCAAAAGCTTTCGCTACGTCAAAGAATATGGCACCGGTATCTTTGAACTTTGCCGTTGTGTGGAACCCTTTGTAAATGTGCTCCGGTGCACCTGTTGGACGCACGAGTGTTTGGGTCTAAAGCCATCACTCTCTCTCATCCAATCTCTATCACTAAGAAACCATAAGAATTTTTTGTACCCACAATCTAGATTAGCGTTAAAAACTAAAAATGCCTATGTTATGACAATAAAAATATACATGCCTGAAAATATGAAGACCATAGAAAATGAAGCCAAATTTATAAAACACCTAAAACACTTTTTGGAGGGGACACTCTTACTATTCAGTAAGAGAATACTTAGATGATAATCTTTAAAATTGTACATTTATTACCTATTGCTTATTGTGTAACTTAAATGCATATATAAAGTATATTAATCTGTTAAAAAATAATAATAATGTTAAGAGATGTTGTGTTCCTACCTTAGTTAAGAATAGATTATAAGAATATTACTTACATTATATAGAATAGAATATTGCTTGTGCCCAACAGGGTCCATAATTATCCACCACTAATATTAAGATCTTATTGTTATTATGGAGGGCAATAAATAAATGAATACGAATATGAATATGAAACTGCTCGTTGGATATGAGGTTTTTGTCTATGCAAATGTCTTTGAGTCGGTTGAGAATAAGCCGTTCATAGACTTTCCTATTGAAGAGAGTAAGCTAATGGGGCGATAGCAAGTGGGGTCGGTTCGATCTTTCCGGGGTTTGTGAAAGCCAATAACGTCAGCTTCTTTCCATGCGGTTGGAAAGGCACAGAGACGGAGGGAGGCATTGAAAATTAACGTAAGGGTTGTTAGGAGTCTGAGAGGGAAAGATTTAATTGCCATATTAGTGATTCTATCAAGCCCCGGGGCTTTCTTAGGTTTGAGTTCCTTTATTACTTTTTGCTCTTCCTCAAGGGTGATCTCGGGAAGGGAGTCAATGGGGGGGAGAGAGCTTTTTAAGATGATCGGGGTCTATTGGTTGAGAGGAGGGAGTGCACTGGGTTTCTAGACTATCGGCAAGACATTCGGCCTTTTCGTCGTCATCAAAGGCTGCGGGTAGGTTATCCCGTTTTAGGGGGGGCATGGGAACAATCTCATCGGATTTGAGGTATTTACTAAATTTAAATATGGCAGTGTGACTTGGGGCTATGCTGGAGACAAAGTCGTTCATGCGACTGACTCTGTGCTCTCGCATGCATCTGGTAACCTCTCGTTGGAGGCGACGCATTTGAATTCTGTGATTGTCTGTATTATCGTAATCTCTCTGTGCCGCATTCTTTGCACTAAGCAGCAGTCTCAAGTCCTCTGGGAGTTCGAAGCGATGGTTGGCCTGTACCGGGACCTCGCTAGAGGCGCCGGTCAGGGCTTCGTTGAGACTGTTGCCTATGTCAGAGATTTTGGCTTCTAGTTGGGCTCTATTGTCAATTTCTGATGTGATATCTAATCTTGGGTCCCGCTTGCTGTGAGCTTGCTTGAATTTACGGTTGTTAATAACGGTCCTCGTTTCCGTCGGTTGGTCGAATGGCCTGCCGAGATAGTATAAGACCGGTCTATGATCCGAGTGAAGCTCGCTAAGTACACTTATGTTCCTGACTGGGAGGCTAATGTTTTTGAAGATACAGCAGGAGAGAATGTCTGGTCTGTGGTTGGCTGTGTAGGGATAATGGGTCGGGGCATAGGGAGCTATGACTTCGCAGTTATCGAGGGATTCGAGAAATCTGTGTACGGTCCGTCCGTTGGTAGTCTCATTACAGTTCCATTGCTGGTGCTTGCTGTTGAAGTCACCAGCTAGGATAACTGTACTACCTAGTTCTAAGAGGGCTTTGATATCGTTAGCTATCATCTTCTGTCCGGCCGGCAGATAGACTGATGCTATGACTATGGCATCGTGACCTGGCATTGTAATGCGGATGGCAGTTGCTTCGCAATTATCTAGTTGGGGGGAAAGATTTTTTATAATAGATGGCGGTACCGCCTTTGGGGTTTTTGGGTCGGTCCTGAGTCGGTAAGCGGTCAGTACGGAGGAGACTATATTTGGCTATATTGAAGCGCCTATGTTTGGGTTTTAGGTAAGTTTCTTGGACCGCGAGGATATCTATTTTATGTCTGTTGAGAAGATCGGCGACTTCTTCTCTCTGTTTGCCGAATGCATGGTCATGGCCGAAGCATCTGCTTTGGCCATGAGCATACATTTGACAGTTATAACATTGTGAAATGATATTGGCGGATTTGGGGCTTTCGACGCTGATGTCTTTGAGACCGCAGAGGGATTGAAGGGGGCTAATCTGCCTACCTGCGGTGGTGGGTTCGACAATTACTAGGATCATGTTAAATGCCTTTGCAGGCCGGTACGCGGTTTTAGCACGGTGCATCCTATGTACTTCCATTACCGGGAAGTTTTTGGAGATTAAGTCATTTTTGATGACGGATGTGGGGAGATTTATGGGGACGGGGCGGACTATGTATCGGAAAGTCCTCTCCTCGGGGAGTGAGTAAGTATGGAAGGCGATATGGTTCGTCCTCAAGAATTTAGTTATTGCGCGGTGGGTTTTGGACTCTGCCACCTGGACGCGGGTTCCGGCTGATGTAGGCGCGGATGTATATTTAATTCCATTTCTTTGTAAATGGATCGATACCCGAGTCCAGGCGGTTTCGTCTCGGACTATTACTGGTGGTGGGGGCGAGCGCGGGGCGCGGGGGTCGGTGGGGCTACGGTATTCGCGGTACCGGTGGGGCATGGAGGGCTCTGAAGGATCAGAGTTCGGGGCGCGGAGGGGGCGGGGGAATTTGTTGAACACGGTGTGGGTTTTGGAGTTAGCGGAGACAGAGACATGGCAGCGGGCCTGATCTGTTTGGCCTCGGGGCTTACGGGGGACTCGGAAGACCGGTTCTTCCGCTTTTTGTTTTTTGAGATGACGGGGGTGAACTAAGTTTCCTCATTGCATTTGGATGGCGGTGAATTTACTGGGGAAAGAGAGCTGAGGGTTGGGGTTGGGGTTGGGGGGTTCGCGGGGGATGCAAGAACCGGCGAGCGAGGGTGCGAGTCTTATAATAATTTGGATCAACGGGCGATCCGGAGGGAATGGAGACAGTTGTTGGAGTACATACTCCAACAACAAGGGGACCGACGACACATATTTACCTATCTCGATAAGTAGATTAGTGTCTGGTTGGGGGGCCATGGCTTGGGTGTGTAGCCTAGTGTGTGGGTGAGTACCTACTTGTGTCTCGAACCGCCTCCACCTCTATCCAGGCGGTCCGAGGTGAGTGGTACCAAATAATAAAACAGGAGAATGGGGACAGAGAGAGAAGAATAGGTAAATAAATAAAATAAAAATAATACGACCTGACTGGAACCAATCCAACCTGGGCACAACACACGCGGCGGACTGACCCGAGGGGGTCTCACGGGCGTGCGAGAGAGAGAGGTCTCTCGCACGCAGGCGCGGGCGCGGGCGAAAGAGAGGGAAACACTTGCTGCCGTGGCGGCAGCGGGAGAGAGTAAACTCGACCGTCCTGCACGGGTGCTGGGCGGTGAGTGTCTGAAAAAGTGTGTCGCTGCCTGTTGGGCGGATACCATCCAAGTAGGTCATCCGCTAAAGTCCTCCCTCTCTCAGTTCTGAAGGCTTCTGACTTGGAGTCTTCCAACTTTACAAAACTTGTCCCTCGAGATATAAATTCTGAACCAGGAATGTTAGATACGAGGATTGGAGGTACGCCCATTTCGGTCAAGATGTCAAACATAGTGCTCCATTGAACGCAGTCGGAAGGCTTTGGCGTAGTCAATGAAACAAAGAACCTAGGAATTATTAAACTCAAGGCATTTTTCAATGAGTAGGCGGATGTTTAATATTTGCTCCCTGGTCCCCTTTCCGGAAACAAATCCTGCTTGATCACATGGAATTTGATCGTCGATAGTGCACGCCAGGCGTGTGTTCAGAATGTGCTGCATGATTTTACTTGCGTGTGACATCAGGGAGATAGTTCGATAGTGGTCACATCTCCTCGTGGAACCCTTTTTACGACTGTGTCCAGTCCTCCGGCCATGCACCCGTTTTCCATATCTGTAATATGAAATGCAGGATTTCAATGCCTTCTGGTCCTAGTTTGGTGCTGATACTCTATCAGGTCCTACTGCTTTATGCTTCATCCTCATTACGGCGGCTTGCACTTCAGTTATTAGGATATCAGCTTATTCACTGTGATGGTCCCACCTCCTGTTGACCTCAAGCCCTCCTATTTCGCGATATAGAGCTGTCAGCAATAAATAATTTACATTTATCAACTTCGCATGAACTTGATGTGGACACAGAAAAATTATCTAGATAATTATTTAAGTTATCATTAAACATGTTGATTACGCCTTAAGTTAAACTTTTTGCATGGCGCTCTTAGGCGCCCACATAGTCAACTGAGTTTATATATTTGTTCGTGGCTAATATCTTGGCTGTGGACACTTTTCATCACCTGTTTTATGGTCACTGGGCTTTTTGTAACGGCTGGACGTCGCACATTTAGCTGGGTTGGATTTCTTGGTGCACTCATTGACCGCATAACTTACTTCTTAGTGGATGCAGGCCGCGACGGTTTCCCTGCAGGACTTAGCTGCATGACCGTATTGTAAGCATTTGAAGCATGGTGAGATCATAGTATAATCATGAACAGGACATGCCGACCAATTCAGAAATACTCGTCTTTGTGAGTTAAGAGCCTTACGGATTTGAGCTGTCACTTTAATAATGAAATTACATTTTGGTGCATTCCTTTGGCCAGATTTGTGGATTAACTTCATAGAGCTAATAACAACATTCTTTGATTCCCAGGGCAGCTTCTATGACAGATTTTGGTCGTAGAGGCAATCGAGTAGATTTTTTTCGGTTAGGTCTGACGGTGCTCCTATAATTATCATTCTGGGCTTGCACTTATTAGGCTCTTCGACTGTAAGGCCAGAGTTTGTGAGTTGGGCAGACTGTTTTAACTTCTCCACATCATCCTTAGACTCCGTACTAATAATTACCCCTCCATTTTTTGTTTTCCTCAGCCCACGTATTTGAAATTTTATCACATCAGGGCTTATGATTCTTTGTTAAGTGCTTTCGTTTCGTCACTAGATTTCTGCTTGCCACTAGGATAAATTGCAACAGCGCTTAGGTTTGTAGGCCGAATTAACTTATCCTTGCTTTGCTTATGCTTGCAAAGGAGGGTGGAGCGGTAGGAGGCTTCGAGCAGGTTTCCTCAATGGTGTGTGTCATTTCTGATATTTTTAACCTCTGGTTAATCCGGGCCTCCCTGGCGCGAAACAGCTAGGATCCGCGGCATATTTTGAGCCCACCCGCGCGCGGCACTTGACTGACGTATCAAGTGGTTCTTTTGGAATGGTAACTCTTAGAACTATACGAATTGTAGATCTGAGTAGCTAATGATACCCTCTCTTATTTTATGTGAAAAAATGTCACTGTGACCTTAGTTTATTTTTGTACCGACATGAGAATCACCGACTTCTATGAAAATGTTCCCTCTCGACACAAATCTAGCCGACATGAGAAAAACATCAACATCAAGTTTCACTACGATATATTGTCAAAGCACAGAGCACCGTCACCGTTGGCACGAAAAAAATATTCCAGTTAGAATATTTTTTTCAACGAAAGACCACAGACAAATATGTTCATGGTAGAGTTTTCTAATGCCGCATGCCAACACACTTGCCAAGCATGCCAACATAATGGACTAAAATTGTACCAAAACACCGGTTTGTAAAGCGTCACCCGCGCATCTCGAGATGCGCGTGATAACCAACGGTATTTTGACTTTGCAGCTATAGATGCGTTCGGATTCGAAGAGGATCCCGTTGTTCGTTCAGAAAGTGGGCAGCTTTGTGGGTTTTAATATATTTTTGCTTGATGGATTGGTACTGCACAACCATGTGCGTGGTACCATTTGCTATCTTGCGGCAGTAATTATTAACAACGAGCTTCGGTTCTATGTTCATATAGCCCATGTTTACCACTCTGTATACTTCGTTTAGGCATCTTTCAATGCTCGTAATCCAAACTTGCAATTCACTTGTTGACATGCCCTCCTGTAGTTCAGTGGTGGGGGCGGGGACGGCAGCGGGAACGCCGCGGGTGCAGTAGAGGCCTGGGACTTGCGTTTTTCATGCGGCACGGGAGGGGGAGAGGACTTCTCCTTATCTTCGTGCTCCTGTTATTAAAGAGGCTGGTGATTCTCTCAAAAACTGACACAAATCTTCCTATAATCCAAAGAAAATATTTACTGGCGCAGCGAGATGTAGGCAGCGGTCGGTTATCGCTCCGTATAACTGCTGTTCAAGTACTAAATAAGTGCTTATTATGAACATTTTAATCGTGTTCTTTAATCGAAAATGGTGTTCTGCTGGGAAGCATAATGTTTGTACTGCATCTTTAGACGCTTTACCCACGGTCACAATGAGTTGTCCGGCTTTTACATGTTTTCGATGAAGCACAAACCGTCGCGCACGATATTGCATTTTCATCACTCGTTATCTGGGTTGAACTCAAGGATAGATGACAATCCCAATCGTTACTCAAAACAGTAGTTTTGAAACTTGTATGAGGACGCAAAATTACGATTTATGAATTTCCCACTTCTGATATTGCAGGAAGCGGCCTTAGAGCCGCAATATTGAGGGCTATCACTGATATAATTATCAGATATGTTGGCGATCGAGCACATAATGTCCATCGTTACAAAGATTATTATCCCTCTCACTAGTCTTTATTTGTAATAACACTTAGCTCTAATATTACAACAGGTAAGACGCCGCGGCAGGATCCGTTGGAGTCACCCCTCCACAACAAGCGCCAGCGTATCTCTCATGCCCTAGATTCTTCACTACGTCTACGCGAGATGACGCCTACCTCCTCCGCTTGGTCGGTGCCATCACCAGCAATGTAAGAAACTTCTAATCATATGTATTGTATTGTTGAAGTCATGGAATTTGTAAGTACTCGTCACTAACTAGAAGAAACTTCTAATGATATGTATTGTATTGTTGATGTCATGAAATTTCTAAGTACTTGTAACTAACTAGAAGAAACTTCTAATGATACGTATTGTATTGTTGATGTCATGAAATTTGTAAGTACTTGTAACCAACTAGAAGAAACCTCTAATGATATGTATTGCATTGTTGATGTCATGGAATTTGTAAGTACTCGTAACTAACTAGAAGAAACTTCAAATGAAATGAAATTCAGTGTATCGACGTCATGAAATTTGTATACCAGGTTCGTCGAATTCAACGCGGCCTCGTCGCCTGCCCCTCCGAAGGAAAACTTCACTGCTGAACCTGCAGATGTAGTGGACGATTTCCCGGCCGATTATGTACCCGCGCCACGGGCTGCGCTTGTACCTGCGCCACGGGCTAGCCGGACATTAAAAGAGACGCAAATAGATTGTGTAGTAAATTATGGTAGCGAGAATGCATCTGAGGACGAAGACGAATTTCAAACACGCATCATGGTCGAGTTTCCCAATCTTCCTGGAGAGGTGGAGGAGGACGAAGCGGCGGACTTGATAGGTCGAGCCGAAGCCGAAGCAGACGCGTCGGCTGAAGTTGAGCTGCAAGCTGGGCCTCCTTTTGTTGATCAAGAACCGAGGTCCGCATTTGACTTTGCGTGGAGAGAGTTCCCGGACCCTCCGCTGCCATCAGCGGAGAGGAGGGAACAGTTCTTCCCAGAAAATAGTGGGCCTACTACTCCTATGCCGACTCCTTATGATGCATTCACTGCCATATGGGATAGGCAGATCATGGAGCACATTGTAGCCGAAACAAACAAGTACGCTCAGTATTCCACTGAGTTACAGATGCAGCAGGGACTGTTGAGTTCTCGCAGCAGGTCCACCCAGTGGACGGATACCACCGTGGATGAGATGTACGTGTATTTCGCCTTGCTAATCGCAACGGGGATTGTTGTGAAGACCGATTTTACGGAGTATTGGGGGAAAGATACTGAATCGCCCAGTTACACACCGAACTTCAGTAAGTATATAAGCCGTCCACGCTTCCAACTACTGAACCGATTCTTACATTTTGTTGATAATAGAAAGAACATTTCGCGCCTTTCTCGACCGGCGGCTAAAATTCACAAGGTGGCTCCCATTGTGAACCATCTGAATCAGAAATTCCAGCTACTGTACCGATTAAGCCAAAACGTAGCGCTCGATGAGTCGCTGACGCAGTGGAAAGGCTGGTTGAATATCAAAGAGATTATGGGAAACAAGTCTGCTTCAGTAGGCATTAAAACCTTCGAAGTTTGCGAGTCCAGCACGGGCTATCTCTGGAGGTTTGAAGTCCACGCAAGCCGAGACTTAGACTCTCCTCTTCAAGAAGCGTCTCCGGTTTCGGGACACATCTCGCGTCTGGTTTTACGTCTCCTAAGGGGGTTGGAAAATAAAGGGCACACTGTCTGGATGAACAATTTTTATAACAGCCCAGCTCTAGCTAGGACGATGAAATCGCAGGGGTTTGATTGCGTAGGTACGCTACGGACGAACCGCCAGCTAGTGCCCGGGGAACTTGCTTCTTTAGATCAGAAGCAGATGGAGGTCGGCCAAATTTACGGCGCCACCAGCGGGGATGTAGATATCCTGATTTGGAGAGATCAGAACCGCGTGGCAATGATCTCGACATACCATGGAAACAACGTCCACGCGCGGGATGGCAAGGTGAAGCCCGTCGTCGAACATGACTACAATGTACGCATGGGTGGAGTCGACAAGAAGGACCAGATGCTGGCGACGTACCCCATGGAGCGGAAACGAACCAGGGTCTGGTACAAGAAGTTCTTCAAACGACTGCTCAACGTAAGCGTGTTGAATGCGTTCATCCTTCACAAGCACGGTTCGCGTGACGACACGACAAAAGTGACAGTGCATAGGGATTTCAGGAAGAGCCTCATGACCTCCCTATTGAACCGTCACTGCGACCGACGAACGATGATGCCTGCGATGCTTCCGGTTGTGGAATCAGCCCATATTCTGCATCACATGCCTGCAGAATATGAGTGTTATGCGGACACGAATATACGGCGCCGGCGTAGATGTGCAGAGTGCCACAAAAAAACCGCTGCCTATTGTTCGGGGTGCACTGTGTCACTCTGCATATTCACATGCTACGGCCTGTACCATTCGCGGAAGTATCCTTTGTAACCGTACAATGATACAAGCTCCCTTTCACTCACCACAGTCACGCTTACAAAAAAAACGCACACTTGATGGGAAGTCATCAAGTGTGCGTTTTCATCATTAAGGTAGAAACTTCGTTTTTTTTTTGCTTAACCTTTTGACCGCTACAGTCAACTCTGGCCGACAACTAATGTGCCACTGGCGCCATAGCCGACACACTTTTATATTAAAAGAGACCTTATCTAGTTTGGATTAAGTTTTATTTAGCATAGCATAGCAAACATGTTTGGCGTGTGAGTTTGTATTTGATGTATGTCGGTCAAAAGGGTAAGTCGGTCTGTGGTATTCCGTGTCACATAGTTATTGAATGATATTGTAATGTTTGTATTATTTAAGCACAACCAATTTTTAAAAGAGATCTAAAAATCAATCAGTGGGAGAAATCAATCTGTGGGAGTTTCTACGCCCTTCTCTCCCTTTGCCAGAGGCAATTATAAGGAGAGCGACATCTTCGGGAGTAAAGTAAAAGGCTTGAGATGCGCGCAAATACTAGACTAATTTATTATAGGAAATCCTAGCTTATATACTAGGTTGGTACATGTTATTAATGACGTGCATAAGACATAGTACGTGATGAGATATTTCCGCATATCTGTGGCGGGCGTACGTGCCGGCACAGGTACTCCCCCCTTTAGGGAAAAAAAATGAATGTACTTATAACAATGAACAAAAATCTAAGTTAGAATCAAACAATAACCTTAAACGAATCAAAATAACTTTAAAAATGTGTATACCATAACAAACTTATATCAACTGCAATAATAACTAGTAGGATTTTAATAAACATAAATTGGATCTTAATTGTGCAAACTTTAACTTAATCTAAAGGTAAATCTTACACGAATCAGGAAAATAAAGGAACTACGGTTATGTGAATTCTACATAAGTTTAAAGAATAACATAATATTTACCTACAGGCGAGTCTTGTGTCTGGCCGCACACTACATAAAATAAACTTAAAACTGGAAAACAGAAAACTACACTAGGATAATGGGGCTTCGCGGTTAGTAAACTAACCTAACCTATAACTGGAAAAGATCCGCAGGAGAGTCGTCTGATGCTGCAGCCGCCCGTGTTTTTCAGGAATCGATGACTCAATTTACATCGCACGTCGTTGAACTTGTAATCACTGTTTGTTTATAATTGCGACCGTACCTACACAAGGATGATTGTGCTGAATCAGCGTCAGCATTAAATCTGTAACCTTGGCTGTAGGCAGTCAATGGTTTCGTACGTCATGTGTACGGGCGTGCTCTTCACTCTTGAGTGAATATTAAGTTGTCGATTGATGAAATTGTAAATGAACTGTAACTGTAGTTGAGAGCGAGAATGCAGTCCTGAGAGATGAACTGGCAGAATTAAAAGATCGGTTGAAATCCTCGCAAGTGGCCGAGCTGCAAGAGTCGGTCAATAAGCTGAGGGCAGCGGCGAGACAACGTGACCAAGCATCGCTACTGAACGACGTCGAGCTCACCTGCATACCGGAGTACGAGGGAGAATCAGTTCTGCACATCGTGACCGCCGCGGCACAGAAACTCGGCGTGACGCTGGACGAGCGAGAGGTGGTCAGCGCGACGCGTGTCGGCGCACCGCGGGGCGAGGGTGCCCCACTTGTGGCAGTGGCGGAGGCAAGCGGCTTACCCCGCAAGCACCGGCCGCGGCCCATCGTCGTGCGGCTGGCTCGGCGATCCGTCCACGAAGAGCTGCTGAAGGGCGCAAAGGTGCGGCGCGGAACCACCACCGAGGGACTCGGCCTCCCACCCCATACACCCCAGAAGTTGCATGTCAATGAACGACTGACTAAAGAAAACCGAGTGCTATTTGCCAAAGCTCGCGAAGTAGGAAAGCAGTGGCAGTTTATCTGGACCAGGGATGGTCTTGTCCAAGCCAGGCTAACTAAAACCTCTAAGATCTGCTATATCCGATGCGAAGCTGATCTTGACCGTGTTTTTGGCAATTACTCAAGTCCTATCAACGCCTAATGAGCAAGTAATATTGCGATACTTACATCCTTGCTCACTTTGTTTTATTATAATTTGCACTCATATCATTGTATCCACTGTCTTCTTATGTGTTTTTATAGTATTTCATTTTGTAAACACTCACGGATTCGATTCACCCTCAAGTTATATATTTTTCTACACGAATATATCTATTTGGTTTGCCATCACCGTATTTTACTTATTTCGAGCCGTAAACGTACTGCTGTGTGTGTACGCGGCGGCGAATGAGGTGATTACTCGCATGAAACTGGTTTCTGGGAGCGAACCGATACACTTCATTCACTATTCTCGCCGCATTCCTTTGCTTACGCACTACCGTTTTACTATTGTACGTATTATATCCTTTCTTCCGACGACTTATACCGACTCACATTATATCCATACTGCTATTTACAACAGAGCTTAGCAATAAACTAATTAAAATTTCACTCTGGAACGCGGGCTCGCTGAATACTGGGCATGATGAGTTCACGGTAGCTATGTCGCAAAGATCGCCCGATATTGTAGCTATTAACGAAACTTGGCTCAGGGACGGGGAGGTGGGGCGCGCGCCGACAGTGCCCGGATACAGACTGCGCCATGTAGCTCGCTCAATGGAGGTTAGACGCGCGCGAAGTGGAGGTATTGCTTTTTACATTAAGTTAGGTATGAAAGCAAAAATCTACCCTCATCCGCTATCTGAGTTCAAAGTCGTGCAAATGTGGCTTTCTTTGAATATTAAATCAATAAAAATCATAGTCGGAACTGCCTATCGTCCTCAGTGGATGGCTGTGGATGACTTTTTGGATGCACTGACGGACTCAATATCTACGTTTTCAAAGTTCGACCGCATTATATTAACTGGTGACTTTAATATTGATTTGCATGGTCCGGGGAATGCTATGACACATAAGTTGCAGCAATTCCTTGACTATACTAAGTTAACAAATTATGTAGCCGAGCCAACACATTTCACCGATACCAGCGCAACGCTTATAGACCTTTTCTGCACTAATGCCGGTGTAACTCAAGTCTGTGTGGATCATATTCCTGACCTCGGTGCACACGCGTTTGTAACTGTTACAATAAAGGTTAAAAGGGAAAAATATATACCACGTAAAGTTCTGTACAGGCCGATCAAAAATATAAACCTGCAGTCGTTTGACATTGACCTGCATAAAATTAACTGGGATTCTGCTCTGGAGCACGAAAACGTTGATGACATACTTAGAGCGTTCGAAGTTACAGTCCTGGAATTATTTGATAAACATGCACCCATAAAAATTACCACCATTAAAGAGAAAACTATGCCTTGGCTGACAAGTAATTTACGGCACATAATGCACCTCCGGGATAATGCTCACAAGACCTACAAAGTGTCAAAATTGCCTGCTCATCGCCAAGAGTACAAATCTTTGAAGCATTTTGCGAATGCCAGTTTGTACGCAGAAAAAAAAAGCTTATTTTGAACACCACATAAACAAAAACATAAATAAACCTAAACTGTTGTGGAAAAATCTAAGAGAAACTGCAATACATAACGTTAAGAAATCCATAGATATCCCTGATAACTTCGCTAAATCCGATGAAATGAATGCACACTTTATTAATGTTCCTGGGGACAACTCTGTAACAATATCGGATATTTCTTTCTTCGAATTTCATAGACATAGTCCGGCTGTTTTCCAGCTTCGTTCTATTAGCGAGTACGACATCGGAAAGATCATTTGTGGAATGGGATCTGACTCCTGTGGATCGGATAACATTACCAGGAGCATGATAACTCTGACGCTACCACACACTCTTAAAATAATCACTGAAATAATTAACAGATCGATTTCTACCAGCACCTTTCCGACCCCTTGGAAAAATGCCATTATACGACCTTTTCCAAAAACTAGTGATCCTCAAACCGTATCGGATTTACGTCCAATTAGCATACTTCCCTTTTTGTCTAAGATTTTGGAGAAAGTCGTTTACAAGCAGGTCGTCTTGTATGCTGAAAAAATATCTATTCTGCCCAAATTTCAATCAGGATTTAGGAAGAAAAGGAGCACAACATCAGCCCCTCTTGATGTTGTTGACAACATACTCGCGGCGCAGGACTCCGGAAATGGAACAATCCTTACACTCCTGGATTATTCTAGAGCCTTCGACTCGATCAATGTTAGTCTGTTGCTGTCCAAGCTGAGCTACTACGGCTTTGATGTTGCCGCGGTGCGATGGTTTCAAACCTATCTTAGGGCTCGTCGTCAGCAGGTGGTACTAAGGAAGGCCGATGGTAGCTGCGATCAATCACAAACTGTTAGTACCGACAGGGGTGTCCCCCAAGGTTCAATCTTAGGGCCACTATTATTTATCATCTACAGCGCCGATGTCACGAAGTGCATTAATCATTGTCATTACCACATTTATGCAGATGACCTGCAGATTTATACTAGTCTAAATAAAAACTACTTTCTCGACTGCGTTAGACGTATTAACGATGACTTGGATAGAGTGAACAACTGGTCTACGAGGAACGCCATGGTCTTAAATCCTATTAAGTCCAAATACATGATATTAGGGTCAAAAAATCAGAGACATTTACTAACCTAAATCCACAAGTAACTATTGCAGGTGTCCCTATTGAACGTGTATGTGAGGCCCGAAATCTTGGTATTATCATGGATAACCAATTACGTCTCGAGAAGCATGTTCTTGAAGTAGTCAAAAACTGTTTCTATAGACTAAATATATTGTATAGGATCCGAAATTATCTGAGCGAACAAATGCGCATACTACTGTGTGAGTCATTGGTTCTCTCAAAATTAAATTATGGCATTACAGTATACGGGCCCTGTTTGCTCAAACGCACTCACCGGTTGCTGCAAAGAGTTCAGAACGCATGCGCCAGGTTCTGCTTTACCATCCCTTCTCGTAGTCACATTACTCCTTACCTGAACAAGGCCAACATGCTCAATATCAATGGTAGGCTGCAACTACATCTTGCCTCCCTCTTATTTGGTGTGATAAGGCAACAAACACCAGAGTATTTATTTGAAAAGCTTAAATGGCGGGTATCTCGTCTCTACATCAACAGGACTACAACCAGCATTTTAACAATCCCTCGACATCGATCAGCTGCTTTTCGGGGCAGTTTCAGGTATCTGGCGACGAAGTGTTGGAACAACCTGCCACCACCAATCCGAGTTCACAATTCTATTGCCAGTTTCAAACTTGCATCTAGAAAACATCTTCTGCACCTGCAGAAGTCAGATGCCTGATTCTGCCCTAGTGAATCCCCGCGTTTGTTAGTTATATTATCTTAAAGCTAAGTCTTTTTAATATACGTATGTGAATCGGTTAAGTCACTGAACAATCTATAGTATACAATATTTAATATCCCTTATACTCTCAACTATTTATGCAATTAGTGTTTTTTAATGTATTATTTATTAATTATAATTATATTTCTGATGTCAATTCGTCTCCTACTTAGCTTATCCATCCACTAAATTTTCCTAATTTTTTCCTATGGTTTATTTATTTTCATATCAATTATATATGCAGTTTTAATAAAAAGTAGTTTATTAACACCCACCCTTTATCTTCTCCTCCTTGATAAGGTGCCGACAGAATACCAGCGTTGCAGGACCTCTTGCAGGTTCTGTGGCACATGCTGAGTCGGAACCTATTCGCCGCCTAGGCACACACTTCACGACGTTACTGTCTACTCGTCGCTACAAAATTGTATTTTGCTTTTATTTATTTCTTGTTGTCTTGTGTATGTACTATACATATAAGTTACTGTGTGGTATGTACTTTTACTTTTGTGACGCGTGTGTATATTATTGTCTGCGATATTAGTTGTTATTACTTTCTCCTTCAATTGTATGTTTCACTTTTTTTCTTGTCCTCTCATAATTATCGTGTATTTTATGTTGTGTGTGTTATGGCGTAGTCCGAATAAATTGATATTCTTACTTTCTTTCTTTCTTTCAAATTTGTGTGCCTAAAAACCTTGGGATATGGCAACATAGGACACATCTTGTACACCAATCGTTTATATATATATCGCTCTCTCTCTTCAGTGATTTGATTATTCTTCGTGCGATGTTCTTCCTGGATGATTTCAATATTCGTTGAATTAGGTATATCGATGATGTTTCAATACTCTTCTAGGGGCTGGAACGGCTTCCTATGTCTTGAACTTGAAAAGCTGCTTGCTGTGAATGAATTTGCAGACGCGTTCGTTTCTGCTGGTGCTAGCTCCATTTTGATAAATCAGCTGTCAGCTGACTATCGGTTTATTGTTCTTGCGGTATCTTGAGTTCGATGCGGGAAATCTTCAGTTGAAATTATTTGTCTTTTGGCTTCTGGTTCGTTTTCAAAACTGGTCCGGTCATGGCTTGGTTGATTTCGTCTTGGTTTGGGTGGGGTCTTGATTATGGAGTTCTGCAGCGTGGTTTGAAATAGGTATGCAAACCGAAGTCGGGACTCGGCGATCTTGGACGAAGTGCTTCTTTCTTGCACTTCTAAGGTGGCAGCACACGGAGTTTTCTTCGCGGCTGGTTACATGCTGCTATTACCGAAGGTTGCTGATGTTCAGAAGTCGGGGTCACCACTTTTCCAGAGGCATTTATAAGGAGAGCGACATCTTCGGGAGTAAAGTAAAAGGCTTGAGATGCGCGCAAATACTAGACTAATTTATTATAGGAAATCCTAGCTTATATACTAGGTTGGTACATGTTATTAATGACGTGCATAAGACATAGTACGTGATGAGATATTTCCGCATATCTGTGGCGGGCGTACGTGCCGGCACACTCCCACAGTGGTCCAATGTAGAGAAGTGGCAAAAAATTACGATTGCCAAGTATATGTAAATATCTAATAGTAGTTTATGTGACTGCTGCATAATGGAGGGCATCAAAACTCGAGAGTGGGGTTATGAAACGAGCCGAAGGCGAGTTTCATAATAATATCACTCGAGAGTTTTAATGTCTAATTATGTACAGTTACATACACTAGTTTATCTACACACATATCATAAGCTCTCTTTGATGTTCTGTTCTGGCATTGTGGTTCTGCAATTGTTTAGCTTGTTCTTTAGTACCAACTTCACGCAAACGGGCGTCGGCGTTCGAAATTTGAATGTCAGTACCAACTTCACAGACAAACTAGGGACGGCACGCGGGTGGGCGTCGGCGTTCGAAATTTGAATGTCATTATATGTAGAAAAACTACACATAATGACCATTATGTGTAGTTTTCCAGATACGAAACGAGTTTTTACCAAGTAGTTTAACATAATGCTGATCGTAACGTGCAGTTTTTGAACGCAGTAAAGAGGGTTTATGATACGTGTGTAGATAAAGTAATAAAGACATTTGTAATTTGGAATTGCAAAAAAATCTATTGTTTTTATTCCCGTCCTGTATCACAGTTTTTTTGCATCTGTGCTGTGTACTGAGCTTACATATTCTTCTCAGCTGTTTTATATTTGCGTTGCACATTTCATTGTGTTTTAACGACAGGAAGTGAAATCACCCTATTGTTGATGATGCGTTGAACACTATACACCAGAGGCAATGGATCAATTACCCATGCAAAGGTTTAAAACATTTATTAAGGTTGTAATAAATGTTCTCATAAAGAACGCGTATTACACTAGTAATGACTATGTTGAAGATAAAAATGCACGGCCTGCCTCAATGCTCCCTCCATGATAATAAAAATAAACGTAACTTTTACAAATGCAATGACGTAATTTAATAGTGTGGTAATAAAATTAAGTGTAAAAAGTGCTGTGAAGGGATCATAACAATGTATTAATTTTAAAGTAGAATCCAAGTATGTTACCAAAAAACCAGAGTTTATGGTCATGCTCACAAAAATTTCTGCTTGCGGCGGTTCTCCTTCAAATATGGCGAGGGGGGTGATGGCTGGTGCACAAGTCATACTCGTGAACGGGTGCTGCTTGGGGGGACTGGTCCAGTCCGGTTTCTCATAAGTTATGTTCATTACAACTTATGTTTGTTTTCCTCTGCGGGATTTAGCCATGAATTACCAATTTTTAGCCTGTTCGAGAATATATTAATAGTTAATAGTTTATGAAACTGTTGCATGATGAGGTTTATTAAAATACGAGAGTGTTTTTAAAGTCCTAGCCGTCGCAAACGAGGTTTTGAATTGATAGAGCGGGCGAAGCGTCCAGTTTCGAGATTGTCCAAAACTGCGTTTGTCACTCTTGTCTGTCCGGAAGGATATCTGTCTGTTCTCGCCTAAAGGTCGCATTTTGTAACCGATTTTGACAAAAATTGGCACACAGATTCCTTGATTTATAAAAAAAAAATAGTCGATCGCGATTTTTTATTGGGGGGGAAGTAAGGGGGAATGTTTGCTGTAGCGTTATTTATCGACGGATTCCAATCAAATTTGAAAGGCACGCTAAGGACCTCATTCTACACATGATGTTCAGAAACTAAAAAGTAAAAGAGGGGAGCGGGGGGGGGTATTCCCCGGGGAAGGGGATGTTTGCTGTAGCGTTATAAAGGGTGGAATTTTGAAACACGACCTGGAGGGAAAGTACTCTAAATAATGGAGATAGCAAATTTCCTTCAAAGGAAACATTCGTTTATTTTTGAAAAGAAACAAAACTGCGTTCAAAGATTTTTAAAAATACGATTGCTGCAACCAAGGATCGACCCGGCTAAAATTCGAAAAAACAACATCTTATACTTCAAAACTCAAAACGTTTATTCTGTAAATAGGCCACAAGGGCACTTTCACATGTCATTTCATTTCATTTTTTACAGAACATTTGGTATTATTATTTGTATCATATTATCAGAAAAAAAAAGTACTTCATTATTGTTTCTGAGAGATGTAAAGAGTCTCAAATGTCATAATAAAATAATTAAAATATAAATAACAGAGATGTATAGTCTCTTTAGTGAATAAAAACTTTTATCATACGTAAGAGAACGGCCTCCTACTGAAGCAGAATGCGTGGCAGCAGCAAACGTATCCTAGAGGTCATTGCAGGTCGGCTCGACGGCCCAATATACTCAAACACTGGGTGAGGGGTGTGACTTTTTGTGACAGTGCGTGGAAAACAGAGCCATGCCACAGGCAGGCCTGATTATATGAAATAGATTGAATTGAGTGTGAAAAAGTATTTTATCTACACACGTATCATAAATCCTCTTTACTGCGTCCAAAAACCGCACGTTACGATCAGCATAATGTTAAACTACTTTGTAAAAACTCATTTCTTATCTGAATATTGAACATTATGGCCATAATGTGTAAATTTTATTTATTTATTTATTTATTTATTTTATTTATTCAGAAAACCAACAGCGTTACAGTTTAATTCTCTTAATTAAATTACTTATTTACTACAGCCAATTATAGGTTTCCATAAATTACTTAATTCAAGACTCCTTAAATTATGGGGTCAGTAAAATAGATAGGTTATTTATTCGGAACTATGTTTTGTGTATTATTGAGAGGGGGTTGGTGTGAATGCAATGTGAGTGTGTGTGTATGTGGAGGGTGGTGTATAGCTATGATTGAAACTGTATTGTTATATTTTGTTATCCGCAGAGAGTGTCAAGAATTTTATGTTTAAAAATACTTTTGGAATGATGGTATACGTCAATGTCGGAGAAAGTTTTATTGTAGGTTCTAGCTATTCGATTGAGGACAGAATTGTTGGCGTAATTGGTACGATGTGCCGGATGGTGGAATAGTGAGTTAGCTGTATGTCTTGTGCGGCGGCGCGGCGTGCGCAGCGGCAGCTGGCTCACTAGAGCGGGGCAGTCCACGTGTGCGTGCTCCAAGTTGTACAGCAGAGACATGTCGGCGAGTGTGCGGCGCGCCTTAAGACTCGGTATCCTGTGTCGCGAGCAGCTCTCCTCATAGCCATCGATATATGCGTTGCTCTTATAGGTAAGGTGTTTGAGGAATTTGGATTGAATTTTTTCAAGATTTTGCTGGTGTGTGATGTAGTGGGGATTCCTAATACTTGAAGCATATTCAAGTATACTACGTACATATGCGAAGAACACCTTTTTTATGCAAGATATATCCCTAAAAGGTTGGCAGGTGCGCAGAACAAACCCTAAGTTTTTGTAGGCTTTCCTGGTGATAATATCTACATGCTCGTTCATATTTAATTGGTGATCCAGGTGTACGCCAAGATCACGCACTAGTTGAACACGTTCAATACGCTGATCCTGGATTGTGTATGAGAAGTGCCCTTGCACTTGCACAAGGGACTGGTTTTCCGTGAAAAGGATATTAATTGGCATTTCATGGTATTAACTTTAATTCTATTAGTGATGTAGTATTTTGATAATGTGTTTAGGTCATTTTTAAGGTAAGCACAGTCCAGGGTTAGGAGGGATATGGCATTGGTATGTTATGTGTTTGTCGTTAAAATATTGTAGAATTTACTTTATCATGATATAGCAGCCAACCATGGTTAAATTAGAACTTTCATTGAACAAAGAAATAATTTAAGGCAAAATACAGCGGTAGCTTAGGTGAAGACTGAAGGAGGCGAACGCAGCGAAACTATATTATGAATGTCGGTCTCTTGATATCCATAAATATTTTTGTATCGTCTGCGTACATAAGAAAGGACGCACTACTAAAGCAGGTGTAAATGTCGTATAGATAAAAGTTGTATAAGGGGTATAGATCCTTGTGGGACACCAGATGATATATCCACGAAGTTTGATCTGAACCCACCAACCACAACCGCCTGTGACCTTTTGGTGAGGTATGATTGTATCCAGCGCAGTAGGTCCCCGTGAATTCCTAGGTGTTCCAATTTGCGCAGCAGGATGGTGTGATCCACACGATCAAAGGCCTTTTCGAAGTCAGTGTAGATCACATCAACCTGCCGACGTTTTTCCATTGAATTAAGGCAGAAGTTCGTGAACAGAGCGAGATTCGTGGTAGTAGACCGGCTTCGGAGGAAGCCGTGCTGTTCGGCGGGTATTACTTTTGATAAACAAAGATAGAAAGTGTCGTATACTAATTTTTCTAATATTTTGGCAAATATATTCAGCATAGATATGGGCCGGTAGTTTTCGACCTTTAATTTAGAGTTCTTTTTGTGTATAGGCACGATAAGTGCGGTTTTTCAGGCGCTCGGGAAAAATCCTTCCTTTAATGATCGATTATATAGAATAGTCAGAGGCCGGTGTAGCACTTGGCGGCTACGAGAGATAAACGACGGAGGTAGGTTGTCACTCCCTGAGCCGTTGCAATCAAGTTGTTTAAGAGCTAGGACTTGATTGTCAGTGAGCGTGATTGAGTGAACATCGAAAGTGACACCAGACTGTGATGGTGGTAACTCTATGTTAGGATATTCATCGGCCGGCGGGATAAAAACACTCTGGAAGAAGCTATTGAAGGCCTCGCAAATACTCCCTCCCTCGGTACGGAGAAAAAAGGTACTTTTTTCTCCGTGAGTGATAAACTTTGGGTAAGAGGAGCCTGAACGTTTAGATTTTATGTATGACCAGAAATGTTTTGGCGATTCTTTAATTTTTAATTCCATTTGTCGTATGTAGTCAACGAAACATTCCGAGTGTATCTTATGCTGCCTCTTTCTAAGTAGGGAAAACTCAGCGTAGTCAAGAGGGTTCCGGAACCGATTCCAGCGAGCGTGTACTTTAAGCTTTTCGCGGGAGATCTTGATCAGAGGTTGACTGTACCATATTGGATAGGTATTGCGTTTGTGTTTTAGAACTTTAGGGACGTATTGGTTTATGCTACTCCGCAGGTGTTCGTAGGAAACTTTGACGGCTTCGTCTACCGTGTTCCCGCTGAATGCTGACTCCCAGTCTACCAGATTAAGAGCTTCAAGTATGCCGTCGTAATCAGCTCTGTTGAATTGAAGTTTAAGGAATGGTCTAGCTTTCAGTGGTTTAAGGGTAATATCGGAAGCGGCTATGCTAAATACAGGGTGGAAAGTATCCGGTTTAGATAGTGGATATTCTACTTCCGCCAAATCCACCGGAAAGCTTGAAAAGGCTAGATCTAACACGTTATTGCTAGTGTTTTTAAGATAATTGAATTGTGTAAGACCTAACAGACCAAACTCATCCGGTAGGTCTGTAGCTAAGTTCTGTATTTCCACCGGTCCTTTTTTTTGTACTAGGGGGCCGTTGCTACTCCATTGTATACACGTAAGATTGAAATCACCTAACAAAAGGAAAGAGCTGTCCGTATTATTAGTGACTGCCAACGTTGCTTTGGATAAAAATGAGTTTATGTCTTGGGCTTGAATCTGTAGGTTCGTACAGTCACTTCGTATGTATGCTACCGCTATATGAAGATCAGAAGTGGAGTTAAGGTTCTTACCCGGTATTGTGATCCAGATAGTGTCAGTGGGAGAAAATTTTCTACATTTTCTACATATTATGACATTCAAAGTTCGAACGCCGACGCCCGCTTGCGTGCCCCCCTACTTTGTCTGTGAAGTTGGTACTACAGAACAAGCTAAACGCTCAATGCCACAATGTTGGTCAAACATGCGGTTCCTGAACACATCAAAGAGAGAGAGAGAGAGAGAGATATGTGTGTAGATAAACTAGTGTATGTAACTGTACATTTTTTTATTTTTTTTATTCGTTTATTATAAGCAGAAATTTTAAATTTACATCTGACAATAGGTCCACGGAAACCATATAGGTTTGTATGTGGATCCTTATTACGCTAAAATATATGTACAATGTTTAACACATCTTGTTTTTGTTTATGTAAGTACACACAAAATTTTAAAAATAAATTAAAAACATATCAGGTATGTATTTTAATGGTTACACAACTTAGGTATTGGTTAGGGATAGGAAAGGGAGGAGAAGTATTTTTTAAGTTTCGCTTTTATGTTTAGCGGAGATATAGTGTTTTTTATGTCAGTGGGTAGTTTGTTTATTAGTCGCGGGATGCAGTAGGCGCGCGTCCGTGTACCGTAGAAATTATTTGCGCGTGTAGTGGTTAGTTTACCTTGGGCCGCACGACGCGTGCCTACGGGGTGATCTATTCTGTGCTGTAGGGTATTGTTGAAGAACTCCTCTTTCATTAATGTATAATGAAATTTGGTGTGAATAGGGAGTGTATTACAGTAATGGAATAGTTTAGATGAGTTACCTGAATATTCGTATCTGATATTAGGTGGGACAATTATTTTAAGAAGTTTGATTTGCAAGGTGTGTATTTGGTCCAGATATGTTTTGTGGGTACGTCCATAGCTGGAGAGGCCATAAGACACTATGGAGTCAACGAATGCATTGTATAGCATTATTCGAGTTTTGAATGGTATACGATTTCTAACTACATAAAATGCGGCAATGAGTGCACTGAGCTTGTCGCATACTCGTTGGATGTGGGGACCCCAGTTAAAATTACCATCAATCATCAGCCCCAGGTAAGTGTGTTTGTCAACTACCTCAATCGATGGACATTGACAGTCTTTCTTGATGTGCTCATCGTGCATACAATCGTGCGTATGCGCAACAAGCTCATCCGACAGGTTACCCTTTAAATATGGCGATTTAATGAGCATTAATTTGGTCTTTTGGGCATTCAGAGCTAGGCCTACGTCATGGAACCACTTATTGAGGTTGTCAAAATCAAACTGGAGGCCTTCAAGTGCTATGTTTATGTTACTATTGGCGATAATAAGGCATGTGTCGTCTGCAAATTGGTAAGGGGTGCTGAAGCTTAGGACATTTACCATATCGTTGACGTATGTTATGAAGTGGAGGGGCCCTAGTACAGAACCCTGAGCAGTTCCCTGGGATACCGTGGTGGTACGACTAATACTTTCGCCGACTTTAACACAGTACTGTCTATTTTTTAAGTAATTAGCGCACCAGGTCTGTAACGGGCCTCTGATGCCACATTTTCCAAGTTTGTTTGTGAGCAGATTGTGATCTAATGTATCGAAAGCGCTGTAACGGCACAAAGGCTAAGGTCGAGCCACCGCTATCAGTAGCTATGATCGTCTATTCTATCTCCCCCAAAATGAGATGTCCCGATTCAGCTGTAAGATTTGTAAGTTAAGAATGATAAGTCTGAATTTCTCGTTCGTAGAGAAGTTCGTTAGGCGTACAATAGTCGAACGAAGTTTGGTTCAGGAAGTTACAGTTTCAAGTTAGACAGAGAAAGCATATATGTCCGCGAGCCGGTAATTCGCATCAGTCAGCGGTGTATTGCGCCAGATCAATCGTTGTTATATTTTATGTGTGATGGTACCATTTGGTTTTTGTATATATGGGCGCTTGGAACTTCTTTTAGTGGTCGACCACAGTTTATAATATTTGTTTGTGATATCGTATAGATATCCGTCGTAGTTTTACGACGTGAGTACTCAATGATATTTCATGTGCTCGCTAGTAGCGGCTTGTTGTGGTTCCAATTATATATTTGGTTCACGGCAATAACGATCCGAAAAGACCGGTTTACACAATTGCGATTTGATTTTCCGAAATGGGTTCTGAACTAGCGGTTACCTCAAAAGGTCCGTAACGTTTTGAAACCTTCAACTCTGCGCAGTTTGAGCTGGATGTTATCGAAACGTAGGCATTATTGCTTTAGGAGATCTAACCCACACCATAGTGAAGTGCATAGTTCGATAAATACCGAACTATGAATTCCACTAGCCGCAGCACTTCCTCGACTGAGCCTAATCATATATACCGACTCAGCCTACACATTAGACCTCCAGCGAAATTTACATTTAATTTAAAGATGCAACTTGAATCCAACCTGACCCAAGGCAATGCAAAACACCTACCCGATCCTAAACAATGAACTTTAGACTGTAAATTGATCTCTTCGCGCGTCCCCGACAACACTCAAATGTCAAAATATCAACAGGATAGGTTATCTGTGTTGACATCGGTTTAACTTTGTTCTGAATTTGTTATTTCCATCCGCGGAACCTCATCGATCAAACAGTCTCCCTATGCCCTGCCAACCTAGGTTTAGCCGCAACTAAACTCCTGTCTAGCCTAGTCTAAAAACCTAGTGTTATACCACGTCCATTATCGACACCACTCGAAAATGGTTGAGTTTGATTTGAATGTGCTTGTATGTTTAATGACTGTGTGTGTGGGAATTTCAAAACTCGCTACTCGAAAGGAATGAGGAGAGGATTAGCCCGCGAATATCCTAAGAGCCAATCCAGGAACCCTATGGTGAAGGAAAAAGGAATTTAGGGTCGCTCCAAGCCCAGACTCAGACTCAGATAAATTAACCTACAAGTTCTTATCTAACGACCCAAGGATAGTTTTGGAATTTGGGGTAGGTTGATATAAAGGATAGGAACCAAGGTATATCTCGGCGCTTCAGACACTCACGAAAACCCACTGAAACTTCGCAATCACAATTTCGTATAGTTCTGACGCGTAACACGGCAGACAAAACTGTTTAGAACTCGTGAAAGACGACTGTCACAGTAGCTAGATGCTGAGACTGAATGCTCTCCCTTCCCCCGCAATCGAATTTATACACCCCACATGTCTGAAAGAAAAAAAAACAGCGTCCTTTGCGAACACGCTCTGCCCAAGCGAAGCTTCTTATCACTAACTACACAGGGTCTATTTTCAACCATGCCATGCAGATCCGCCGTTCTACAAATTGTGTGTACGCATATTCACTATGATCAACCGTAGGTTATCACTCAAATCATTTGGTACTGCCGATACACAGAATCTGTTGATCGCTGACCAATAAAAGCTTGTTGCGATTAATTAAGCATTCCCGACCGCTAGGCGCGCGAAGCAAAGACCACTAGAATGCTATTCATACTAGTCGTGTCAGACTCTCCATCTCATACCTCAATCGCAATTGTATATTTGCAATCAACATAATAGCTTTCTCCGTATCGTCCCATAATAACCTTTCATTATTTAGTTATTCACAATTTATTCAACGCACAGCCAACTCGGCTCTGATTCCTACACATCTCGCAGGAATGCGACAAAAAAAAACCTGACCTGCAACCTTCCTCGAACCATCCCACGCGTCGGCTCTGTTTTTTTTTGCTAAATTACCCGGGGCTACGCAAAACCCCCAAACGTTATCTGAACCGATTCTCGTATTCAAAACAGCGCGGCGTTGGGCTAACCCTCTGTCACGCAAAATGAAGCATCAAATGTACTGACTCTCGTGTACCATTACAGCGCGCGAAAAATCTATGAAAAGGGCTAGTATCTATTTCTTATCGTTAAGCGAGCTGTTCACGAGTTAAGTTCCCGGAAGAACTTTTCTCAAAAAAAAAAATATAAACTTTTATTAAAATATATTTATTAAAACAAATTACATGTTTCGCGACCGTGTTATTCTGTATAACTGACCGGCAGCCCAGGCATCAACGCTCCGGTGCAGCGTGGCTTATCGCAAGAAATGCTAACGTAGCGTCTGCATTCCGCGTCACCGTAGCCTCGATGCAAATATAAGAGCTATAGTCTATTACTAAAACTTATGATTAAGGTAAACTAGATATGAAATTAACACGGAAACAGTTGAGAACACTAAAATTTAATGTAGAGCCGCATAGAGTTCACATAACACCTCCCGGCAGAGATAGAGGTCCTTTCTGCAGCTTATCTGAAGAAAGACCGCGGAAGTGTTGCTCCACTTTGTTCAGGTTCTGCAGCAGTTTCAGCGTCTCCTGCAATCTGCTTCATTTGCTTACATTTTCTTATTTTGATGTACAATATGAATGTGGTCGTCAGTAATAGAAGAATGTATAGCGGTGCTGTCCAATACAGGTGAGGTTTCAGGTTGACGTCACCTAGATTGATAGTTTGTTGCTCTCGTTCTATAAAATCACTTGTATTATGAAGTTGTTTTAAATTGACATTTTCTATTTTCAGGGGCTGTAGCGGATTCTTGATCTTAGCTGCTTCTGAATTGAAGTAAAATAATTTGATGGGTATTTCGTTGAAAACATTATACGCATTCCTGAAAGTTACTTTGTCCATTGAGGCGCTGCAGTTTTCCGGAAGCCTGAGTAAATACGCACCATTTATTTTCAGATATTCGTCGTGAATGCATTTCAGGTGGAGATTGGTAGGGTTGTGGCCAACTAGTACATAGTTTTCATCGCTTATCTTTTCAAAATTACAAGTTCAAGATTACTTAAATGACAGGACTGTATGGGGTTAATCTGGCTCAACACCGACCTTGCTGTTAATAATTTTGTAATTATTTATTCCTGCTTATTAATCATAACAATTAAATTTTTCATATTTGTATTAGTTAAGCACAACCTATTTTTAAAAGAGATCTAAAAATAAATCTGTGGGAGTTTCTACGCCCTTCTTCTGCCACAGTGGTCCAATGTAGAGAAGAGGCAAAAAATGACGTTTGCTAAGTATATGTAAATATCTACAGTAATAAAGTACTTTGACTGACTGACTGAAAAATGTTCCGGTTAACTTTTATTTGGTGGTATTCGACGACCGATGACCGACGACCGATGACGACCCGAATGGCCGAGTCGGCAGTGTCACTGCCTACGAAACCAAGGGTCCCGGGTTCGAGTCCCGGTGGGGGCAAATATTTGTTTGATGAGAACGGATGTTTGTACCCTAGTCATGGTTGTTTATCTATCTAAGTATAATATTTATCTATATAAGTATGTGTATCGTTTTCTAGTACCCAAGATACAGGGAATCCTAGTTTGGGGCTAGATCAATGTGTGTAAATGGTGTCCAAGGTATTCACATTGAGATGAAATTTTCTGTGATCTTATTAAGTTGTGTATACAATCAGGGTTACAACTTGACTCCAGCAGGTTTGCATTTATCCGGCAGTAATACATACTTTCAACTCTGTTGCATGAGTTTTCTAGATACTGGTACGCATTTTCGTTCATAACTAGGTGGGATTTATTAGGTATAAGGATAGTATTGTTGGAAGTGGGAATTGGGAACAAATAATAATATGTAAACGTATTCCTAACATAAATCGGTACCTTTATAATAAAAACTAACTTATTGTCACTAAAATAAGAGCCTACATCTAAAAAGTTATAAAGAAGACGAGATTTCTTCACTTCAGATATTATTAACTGATCCGGACCATAATGTTTCAGCAAAACTTGTAAGATATATTTTAAACCTTGAAAAGAAATGAAATTGCGGTAAGCTACGTGTTTTGTGGAAAAGGAAAGAGCTGTTTCAATGTTTAACAAAGTGTCTAATACTGTTTGTTCGTTAATTTCCAATAATTTATTCGCATTGTCTAATTTTACAAAGTCTATAAACTCTTGTTGATTAATATTAACCTCTCTTAATATTTCTGATATTTTAAAATTTAATTTATGTTGATTTTGCACCACAGCCGTCATTGTGTTATTGTAGTTGTTCAGGCTTCTCAGCACCTAATGACCTCATAGGGGCCCATCAGCTACGAGATAGCATGACGATCAGGTGCCAAGAAGTGATGAACGTCGGCGATTCACCGAGCTAAAGTTATGTGGGGTAGATCTAACCTGGTCTGTGCTTCGGTCCCGTCAACCTCCTGTCTCTCTGCAAGGCCCGGGCGCGCCCTAGGCTCTTCTTGGTAGACAGGTTCTTCAGCCAACCAGGTATGACTGGCGGGCCAGCGTCAATGAGCACAGTGGTCCAACACAGGTTATGTTTCTACGTTCTACGAATCGGGCACGAAAATCCGAACTTTATCTGGTTCGAGAGACAACGGCACACTCAGCTATATTAATAATCCTGAGGGAATCCCGAATACATTCCAGATGCCCTTTGATTTAATTTCAACAAAACTAATCAACACGCCACATTTTTTCGTCTGTCAGTTGTCAAAACTGCCAGATTGACAGCTAACGTCAAATTAAAATGACCGTTCAGAAACCATCGATCGAATATCGATTTGGAATCGAACAATCACCCGCCCGGACAGGCACCCACCTGTCCCCTAATCTACGGGCAGCCGAGACAACGTTGCTACCGCTCGTTTTAGAACCGAGCCTCCTACTAGAACCTCTGCAGACCGGGGGGTCCCGTCCTTGCCAGGGAACAAGTTAACAATGCGCCCCCTGCGCCAACGTAGTGGCGGTAGGTTAGCATCCTTAACCAGAACGAGGTCACCAACACTAGGGGGGCTAGTTTTGTCAGTCCACTTAAGGCGCTGTTGTAAGATATGCAGATACTCGAGCGACCAACGCTTCCAGAAATTCTGAGTAAACTGCTGCAACATCTGATACCTTGACAACCGATACAATTTCACTCCCTCGAAGGGGTGCTCGGGCAACGCGTTAAGTGGCTGTCCTATCAAGAAATGGCCTGGGGTCAGAGCCTCCAGGTCATTTCGATCCGAGCTGAGCGGACACAACGGTCGCGAATTGAGAACGGCCTCGATCTTACAAAACAATGTCGCGAGCTCCTCAAAAGTCAGCGCGGTCTGACCTACTATACGCCCTAAGTGCGTCTTAGCTGACTTAACTACGGCCTCAAAAATCCCACCCCAGTGGGGGCAAATCGGTGGGCTGAAGGTCCACTGTATACCCCGACGGGAGAGGGCCGTTCCAATATCCACTTTATTTAAATTCAAAAAGTTGACTATCTCTCGTAAGTATCGTTCCGCACCGATGTAGTTAGTGCCGTTATCAGAGCGGATCAAAGTTGGAAGTCTCCTTCGAGAAACAAACCTATCCAAACAAGCAATGAAAGCCTCTGTCGAGAGATCAGCAACGAGCTCGAGATGTACCGCCTTGGTGGATAAACAAACAAACACACATAGGTACGCCTTGTATTGCTTAGCGGTACGCAATCGTGAACTCTTCACCATAAACGGTCCTGCAAAATCCGTATCAACACCTGAAAACGGTCTGACCTCATTCACACGATCAGGGGGCAAGTCCCCCATGAGAGGTTGCATCGTGGCAGCCTTAAGTCGATAACAAGGCATGCACCGAAACACGATGTTCCGTATGGCACGGCGGGCAGATAAGATCCAAAACTCCCGCTGGAGCGTGGCCAACAACGCGTTACAGCCGGCATGCGCGTTTTTAATATGACGATCAGTCACCAGCAATTCAACTAACGGTCCCCCCTTGGGGAGCAGAAGTGGGTGACGAGCCGAATACGACAGATTCGCATTGCGCAATCTTCCTCCTACCCGAAGTAACCCGGTCGAATCAATAAAGGGGTTGAGACGCGCGACGGCTCCCTTCAATTTCGAACGTCCACTTCGTATAATCTCCAATTCTGCCCCAAACTTCGAGGACTGTACCAACCGGACCAAATTCAACAGCGACTCGTTTCGCTCTGCCGGAGTCAGAATAGGGTTCAACGTTCGCTGATCGCGAGGAGTACGACAATTTCGAGCGAATCTCCTAATCCAAGTGGACATGTTTATCAACTTGTCAAGTGAGCTATACCGGTCCAGCAGAAACCCGGCGTCAGGGTCTTCAGCCTTCTGGGTAACATGCACGGCCGCTCTGGGGCCATGATCCGAAGATACTACTACATGGCTGTGGGGCCAGTCCGATTCTCTCTTGGCAAGCCAGGGTGGTCCCCACCACAAATGGTGTCTAACGAGTTCAGGAGCCTGACATCCCCTGGATGCACAATCAGACGGGTTCAATTCTCCTGGTACATGTCTCCAGGTCAGTGGGACCTCAGACGACACAATCTGGGAGACACGGTTCGCAACAAAAACCTCTAAGTTATGGACCGAAGCCTTCAGCCAGCACAAAACAATCTGGCTGTCCGTCCAAGCGTACACCGTATCCTCCAAAACCACTGACCCACGCTACACTGTTAGAGTGTGATTCAAAAGTTTGGCCAAAAGAGCAGCCCCGGACAGTTCCAGTTTTGGAATCGTCATCCTTGTCCGAATAGGCGCTACCTTGCTTTTTGCCAAAACCAAACGCACGTCGACCTCCCCGGTGGAGGTGACGGTTCGCAAATAAACCGCTGCCGCAAACTCTCGTTCAGAGGCATCACAAAACCCGTGAAGGGTTGCTCTGTAATCCCCAGCAGGGACCAATTTCCTCGGCAGCGATACATTATTTATGTCCGATAGCGAGGTGAACATTCGCGTCCAATCAGTCAACAATTCACCTGAGAGGTGGGTGTCCCAAGTCAACTGAGCCGCCCATAGCCTTTGCATAAAACATTTGAGAGCAAAGGTGACTGGAGAAATCCATCCATTCGGGTCGAACGTTCTCGCAATCGTTGACAGTACTGACCGCTTCGTCCAGGCCTTCGGTGTTTCTAAAACCACCCGATAGGTAAACTTATCATGGACGGGCCGGTACTTAATTCCAAGCACTGACAACATGTTAGGGTTGTCAGGATTCTCAAAAACGTGCGGGTCTTGTTGAAACTCATCTGGGAGACCAGCCATCAACTCAGGGGAGTTGGACATCCACTTGCGTAGTTCATAGCCGCCTCGTTCCAGCAATTGAATGAGCTCGTCACGTCGGTCCAGAGCTTCCTCTACACTGGCTGCCCCTGTGCAGACGTCATCGACGTACAAATCATGCTCCAGGATAGCGGCGGCTCTAGGATAGCTCACACGGTCACGCGACGCCAACTCCCGCAGGGTACGCATCGCCAAATACGGGCTAGACCGTAACCCATACGTGTTCGTGTTTAACTCATAGACCTTGACTGGCTCGGCCGTGGACTCACGGCAAAGTATCAACTGATACCTTCTGTCAGCAGGATGAATTACCGTTTGCCTAAACATCATCCGAATGTCTGCGACAAATACAATCTGGTGTCTCCGAAAACTCGTGAGAATATCCGAAATATCACGACTCAACTTGGGTCCCGAATGTAGACACTGATTCAGGGACATCCCGTTCGAGGTAGGGGCTGACCCATCAAAAACAACTCGAATCTTGCCGGTAGGGGTTCGCAGGACGGCATGGTGTGGAAGGAAACAATGATCCTCAGATCTCCAGTCCACACCCGATACCGACATGTGTCCTAACGACTCATACTCCCTCATGAAATCGACGTATTTTTGTTTAAATACGGCGTCCCTTGACATCCTACGCTCCATCGACATCAATCTCGTCTCAGCCATCTTCCTAGATTCTCCTAGTGGCGGTCGATCGGCCCTAAAAGGCAGTCGAGTTACAAAACGACCAGAACGAAGGCGACCAGTACTATTCTGGTAAAACAACTCGCACTCTTCTTCGTCTGCGTCGACTCGACGAACGGTGGGAGGTTCCTCTATCTCCCAGAAACGTTGGATAGCGTCTGACAACGCTGAGCCAATAAGTATGCCATCTGACTCGGCAGGCCTAACCATTGGCAATGCCGGACCCATGATCACGTGACCAAACTTAGTATCCACAGCAATCAACCCGTCCGGCTGAAGAACTCGCCGATCCGACAACAGAAACCTACCCAGAACGTCTGCTCCCAGTAGCAGGTCGACCGGGGCTGGAGTGTCAAAATCGGGATCCGCCAACTTGAGTCCTGATGTCAGGAATCGAACGGCCGGATTCAACTTCACCAAGGGGTGTCTGCCCATGACATGCGTCATTACTAAAGCTTGCACGGATGTTTTTGTCAAAATGTCATAACGTGGAGAGAACGTGATCACCGATTGACCAACTACATTCGTAACCGTAACATTCCCCACGCCCCGTATTGATTTATTATACCTATTTACCTTGAGGCCCAACCATTTTGCTAAATCATTCGATACAATGCAGCCCTGAGCTCCAGAATCTAATAGGGCGCGAACCTATGTTGGGTTGCCCGCCAAATCCCAAACAAGCACAGAGGCGATCGGTAACACCACCGTCTCCGGTTGGGGGGCAACAAATTGTTGGGCCGCAAGTTCCTAGCGAGGGCCCCCGGGGCCCCAATCTGCCTGTAACCGATCAGGTAGGCAGCTATACGCCAGAGGGTCCCATTGTACAAATGGCCCACGCGCCGGTTCCATTGCCACCCTACGACGCCCCCCGAAGGGGGGTGGGCGTGAATTCAACCGTGGCCGCTCCATGAGCGGGGGGGACATGCGACCGACGAGGACGAGGCGACGAGCGGGGCGACAACTGAGGCGGCGTCTGAACCGCACCCGCATAGCTCGAAGGTGTCCCATGCCACCCGCCCGTTACGGCCTGCTCAACACACCCAATGTCCCGCTGAGTCGGATGCTGAGTCGCAACCAAAAACTCGGGGCCCCCCATGTGATGTTACCCTGAGTGCGGCCCTGCACCCCTGGGTGGCCGCGTGCTTGTGGCCTCATTGCCCGCTGAGTCAGATGCTGAGTCGCAACCGAAAACTCAGGGCCCCCCATGTGATGACCCTGAGTGCGGCCCTGCACCCTAGTACTGCCCTGTGCACGTGGGGACGTTGGCCCCTGAGTTGCGCTCCGAGTCGCAAACGAATTCTCAGGGCCCCTTGCCGTGTCACCCTGGGTATGGCCCTGTGGTGGCTGTTGGCCGGACCGGTTCATGCACAACAGATTGTTGTGGGCCCCACCACAATATCCGCACATTTGTGTGCGCGTGCAGTCCCTAGCCATGTGTGGCCCGAGGCACAGGAAACACCAGCCCCGCTGCTTGGCCATCTAGCGCCGTCCCTGAACTCTAAGTTCCCCGAACTTATTGCAATTGGCCACAGCATGGCCAATCTGCCTACAACATGGGCAGGTCTCACTATGTGGGGTCAATGCACTCACAGTCCCATATGACTGCCGGTTGGTGCGGTCCTTCCTCGTCGGAGGGCCCCTACTCACAGCGCTCCCGGCAGCTCTCTGTGGCTCCGAAGGATGGGTGACCGTCAACCCCAAATTCTCTGCCCGTCGAGACTCCTCTTCCAAAAATCCGACCAAGTCGGAGAAGGCGGGCAGGTCCTCGGCCGACCTCCCGTGAGACTGTTCGAAACGAGTCTGCACGTCAGCGGGTAGGCGGGAAAGTACAATGTACAACAGTAAGTACGACCATTCACCAACCGGAAGTCCAAGATTCTCTAGAGCCTTGGTGACGGACAACAATGGGTTCAAAACCTCCGTCTGTATGGCCCCGACCTTGTTCACAACCGGGATGCTAAACAAACGGTTCAGTTGGGCATCGGCCAACCTCCGTTTGTTGTGGTAACGTCTGACCAACAATTGCCTGGCCGTCTCATAGTTGCCCTCCGTAACTGTCAAATGAGCGACCAGCTCCCTAGGCTCACCCCTCAATGCTGCCACCAGCTGAGCCATCTTGACAGACTTGGTAATGTCCGATCGCAAGTGCACCAAACTGTCGAACAGATTGATGAAGCTCATCCATTCACCGGACACGCCGTCAAAGGTAGGCATAGTTATAACGGGTAACCTGGTCCCCGATCCCTGATGCGGCAGAGGTGCTTCAATGTCACCACCATGGCTGGACTCGCGCTGTCTACGTATGTCCGCAGCCTTCTGCGTGATAGCAGCTGCCATCTCCATACATTGGTCGACATCCCCTATCAACCGTGACAGCCTGTCAGGTGCACAACCATCAACTGATTCCGCCTGCGCGGACAATTCGAGCACCCTATTGTAACGTTCCTTAATGTCCATAGACCGCTCCAATAACACATCATGCCTATCTAAACGGTCTATCAGACCGTGTGCGGAGGAAAACCATCTGAGTTCCTTAGAAACACCCTTCTGGATTTCAGATAACGATCACGGAACGATATTTACTCACAATTTGCAGTAACTCAATTTTATTGGACCCTTCAGTTTATAACCCAAATGAGGGAACCCTAAACTATAACTTAAATAATGTTGTTTTCCTTAAACAATAGGAACCGAGTTTTATATCTATATAAATGCTGTAAATAACAAGTTAGTTTCCCTTTATTATTATAACACACACAGATAGTCAATATTGGTTCAAGTTATAAATTTGCTATAAACTGAAAACAATGTAATAGCCTGCTATCAATAGATGTAACTACCTATGTTACCTAATACAATGCGTACCTAAGTTGAGTACCTACTATTCTGAGTCACATCTCAGTACAACGGGTCATTTAGGGAAAAATGTAATATCTGTCTGTCTACTACCAGCAATAGACTTATAGCTTACAAATACTACCAATCTATGTGGATATAGGAACAAACAGTTACCTAACCGTCTAGATACCTACAGATTGATAGTCCCAAGTCGTGCTTTCCTGGAGCCCTTGACGGCTGCAAATCTCAGGAAGCCACGCTCTAGCTAAGAAGTGATGAACGTCGGCGATTCACCGAGCTAAAGTTATGTGGGGTAGATCTAACCTGGTCTGTGCTTCGGTCCCGTCAACCTCCTGTCTCTCTGCAAGGCCCGGGCGCGCCCTAGGCTCTTCTTGGTAGACAGGTTCTTCAGCCAACCAGGTATGATTGGCGGGCCAGCGTCAATGAGCACAGTGGTCCAACACAGGTTATGTTTCTACGTTCTACGAATCGGGCACGAAAATCCGAACTTTATCTGGTTCGAGAGACAACGGCACACTCAGCTATATTAATAATCCTGAGGGAATCCCGAATACATTCCAGATGCCCTTTGATTTAATTTCAACAAAACTAATCAACACGCCACATTTTTTCGTCTGTCAGTTGTCAAAACTGCCAGATTGACAGCTAACGTCAAATTAAAATGACCGTTCAGAAACCATCGATCGAATATCGATTTGGAATCGAACAGTAGTTTTCCATAAAAAGTTTATTTAAAGTTACTGCTTGATTAACATGGTGTGTGATTTTTTTGTAGAGTATCTATAGCTTTATTATACCTAAGAGTATCATTCTGATCCAAGTTACCAGTAATGCTGTGAATCAAAGTACCGAGACCGTCAATCAAAGCTCTTTTATAGCTATTTCTACTTAGAGAATTATACTTATCTAAAATACTACTAAACCTATCTCTAACATATTGTTGTAAAGCAGTAAATCTAAATTTATAATCGTAACCTAAATCATTAACCAATGCCCCAAGAGTTAGAATTTGATTTTCAATTATTCTGATATTATCTTTCATGGGGTCTAAACCTATAAAGTGTAAGAAAACATGGTCAGATTGTAAAAGTTAACAGAGCCTAATTTGAATGGAAGTAATCCAGGGTTATTCGTCATCGGCATTAGTTTCGCTTCCTCGGCTCGTGCCGGGCAGCCCACCGTCATCGTCGTCCTGTAACAAGTAATGTTGCAGTTGAAGGGGCCTTCGTAGTTTTCTTTTGTGATATTCTTGTTGTTTGTCATCAGTAATTTTTATACCTAAATCCTTTGCTACATTTCTCGTTAAATAACGAGGTTGTTCTTTTTGATGGACAGCAAGGGGATTCTTAGAGTAAAATGCATGGCCTTCTTCATACTCCAGAGGAGCTTCTAATGTTTGGTTTCGTTTATTTATGGTAGCCATTTGTCGTAAATTCAAACGTTCATTAATTTTTTCATATAAATCGGTGGTTATTTGTTTGTGCTTATTAATGTAATTTTGTAGGCATTGTTTTTCTAAAAGAATATCAAGTGGGTCTCGATTATCTAAATGTCCATTTATAATTTCAACAGGTTTTTTGTCTGTTGGATTGAATTGTTATGGGCTAAAACGGTAAAAAGCATCAATTCAGTAATCGGAGATTGTTTATGATCCTCTAGAAGTAATCGAATGTGTTCTGAAATTGTAGAGTGAAATTTTTCAATGGCTCCATTTGATTGGGGATTATTGACGCTTGTAAAATGTAAATTTATTTTATGCAGAGCAGCAAATTCTTTTAGAGGGAGATTTTTAAATTCTGTTCCTTGATCAGCAATGACATTCAAAGGTAAGCCATGACGGGTCATCCATATTGTAAGTGAATTTATGACACTAACGCCTGTCATACTTTCCAGGGGATAAGCTTTGAGCGTACTAAGAAAAGGTATCTATGATTGTAAGAAACTTTAGACCTTTTATTTGAAAAGTGTCTATATGTAAAGTTTCGAAAGGCTTTGTAGGAATTGGTGTGAACTGGAGACTTTGCTTATTGGGGTGTCGCTCGTATTTATTTGTTTGACAAGTTGAACAGTTATTAACTATTTCAGTTACGGTTTTTTGAATATTGGGCCAATAATAGGTTCTACTTATTTGTCGCATAGTTTCTTGAATGCCCCTGTGATTTGATTTCCCTTCGTAGTAGGCCTTTGCTAGGCGATACTGTTCATCAGTGTGAGTGATGTCGTCTAATTTAAATTTACAAAATATTAAATCATAAGCTGAATTTTTAAACGTTTCCTGTAGAACTATTGTTAATTCGGGCAAGTATTTGAAATCGTTCAACCAAACTCCGTGCTGAATGTCGGGACAAATATAATGTTTGAATAAATCGATAGTTTCCTGATTTAAATTGTTTAGGCCTATTTGTGCCATAATACGATTTTTCCCAGGAAAAGTCTCTTTGATTTTAACTTTAGATGGGGAATGCAAAACAAATTCGATAAATATTTGGTTTTTATGTGTATTCACAGATTTTTCAGCAACATGAATTTCTAAAATTGGCTGTTCTTCATTTGAATGGACAGTATTTTGTACCAGTTCCTCCAAATTATCTATAACAGGTATCTCAGAAACGTTTCCCATGAGTGATAAAAGGTCTTCCAAAATTTCTGGAGTGTTTGGGGGCTCACAACTGTCAGTCGGTTGGTCGGTAGTTTCAGTCTCGTTGTTGTTGATAATGATTCTGGATAATGCGTCAGCATTTGTGTTAAGCTTACCCGGTTTGTGGACAACGTCATACTCAAATTCTTCAAGCTTACATTTCCATCTGAAAAGGCGACTTTGTGGTTCTTTCAATGAAAAAAGCCAATTTAGTGGTTTGTGGTCTGTCACGATCTTAAACTTTCGTCCGTACAAATAAGGACGAAAGTATTTGGTAGCCCAAACCACAGCTAACAACTCCTTCTCTATTGTGCTGTAGTTTGTTTCATTGTCATTAAGGGTTCTGGATGCATACGCTATTGGTTTATCTGAGCCAATCGGTCCTTGAGACAAGATGGCGCCAATTGCGTACTGTGAGGCATCTGTGGTGACTATAAAGTCCTTTTCAAAGTCAGGATAGATAAGTATGGGATCATTCATTAAAATTTCTTGACAAATTTTAAAAGCTTTTACATACTTCGGGTCTTCAATATCAATTTTGGCACCTTTTTTAAGGCAAGCCGTGAGGGGTTTTGATAATTTGGAAAAGTTCGGTATAAATTTTCGGTAATAACCAATAAGCCCGAGAAAAGATTTTATTTCCTTGGTGGTTTTCGGAATGGGATTTTTTTAATTGCATGGACTTTGTCTGGATTGGGTTTAATACCCTCGGGAGTAACAATGTGGCCTAGATAGGCAGTTTACTGTTTGAGGAACTCAGACTTGTCTAGTTGGACTTTCAAGTTAGCTTCCCTAAGCCGTTGGAAAACTCGTTCGACGCTCGTGATGTTCTCTTGTAAGGAGCTGGAAATATTATTATGTCATCCATGTAAACGACACAGATTTCATTGATAAGCCCACGGAAAACATTTTCCATGGCTCGCTGGAAAGTGGAGGGGGCATTTTTTAAACCGAAAGGCATACGGCAGTATTCGTAATGCCCGTTTTCTACTGTAAATGCGGTTTTTTGTATGTCATTTGGGTCCATTTCGATTTGGTGGAAACCACTTGCTAAATCAAGGGTAGTGAAATATTGACAGCGGCCTAATTTATCCAGGACATCCGTAATAATCGGAATAGGGTATCTGTCGCTTAGTGTTTTTTTTTTTAGTTTTCTGTAGTCCACTACAAGACGCCATTTTTGTTTCCCGGATGCATCTAATTTTTTAGGTACGATCCAGATTGGTGAGGACCAGGGAGATTCAGAGGGTTGTATAATTTTTTGTTGAAGCATTTTATCGATTTGAGATCTCACTTCGTCTTTATGTATGTATGGATATCTGTAAGATTTTGAATATATAGGGACTTCATCCGAAGTTTTAATTTTGTGTTTAACTGTATTTGTAAAGGAAAGGGGACAGTCTTCATAGAAGAAAATGTCGCTATAGTTTTCGCATAGTTTCAATATTTTAGCCCTTTCCTCAGGGTTCATGTGATCTGTTCTAATAAGCAGTTCTATGTCTGGAGATTTAGGCAAGGGTGTATCAAAACTGAAACAGTCAAAATTTTGTTTCAATGGCGTTCATTTAATGGGAGATGTGAAGCTAACGATGACGTCATTACAGGTAGGGTTGCTCAGTTCAACGTAGGCGTACCCTTTGTCTGATCGAGTGTTTGATGCAGATAAAATACACTGGTGAAAATTTAACTCTGGTATAAATATTTCTCCATCTTTTGTCGTTACAGGGACTTTTACTACACTGGTGTCATTTGCCTTAAACACTTTGCATGCAACATTGGAATCTGTTCCAAGTAATTTAAATTAGTTCATAAGACAATAGAGGAAATCTCTAGCATACAAGAGCCACTAAATATTTCAAAATGTAAGCCCCAGTTAAATATTGCACATCAAAACATCCAGGGGCTACCTGGCAAAGAACTTGTATTAGAATTATTTCTAAAAAATTCTGACATTGATATTATTTGTGTTACTGAACACTGGTTGAAGGAAAATATGATGTCTTTTAACATAAATAATTACAAAATTGTCAGTTGTTACAATAGAAAGACTGCTGATAGAGGTGGTTCTTTAATCTTAGTGAAAAATAATATTAAGGTGAAACAACGGAAAGATATTCTTGCACTTACTGTTGAAAAACAAATAGAGGTATCCTGTGTTGAGTTAGATAGCCATATTATTGTTTGTGTCTACAGGCCACCGAGGGATGAAAAAGGCCATGGCAATTTCGAAATATTTGAGAAAATTATGTAGGAAGCCCTCATTAAACTTTGTAATAACAGAAAAAAGTTAATTATTTGTGGCGATCTTAATGTAGATCTGCTTGTAGATACAACACTGAAGCGACGATTAATAACTGTGTTCAAATCATTTAATTTATGTCATGTATTTCTAGAGCCGACTTAAATTACACTTACCAGCCAAACTTGCTTAGATAACGTTTTTTGTGACTGTGCATTCACAAGTAAAAGTGTAATTAACTGCTTACCCTCCGATCACAGTGGTCAAACAGTTTCATTCCCAATTACTATTAAGGATAAGACTGGTCCATCATTTTATATGCGTATTACATCCCATAGACAACAGACATATACGAAAAACTTAGATATAAATTTGCCAGTACCGGATTTTAATGAACAGAACCCAAACAAAATCTACTCAGACTTCTTCAACATTATTCAGACAGAATTCAATAAAGTTTTCAAATTAAAGAAAGTCAGTGACTACAACGGTAAATCTAAATTTAATGACTGGGCAACGTTTGGAATTCTTAAAAGTAGAGTTATCTTGTATGACCTTTATGATCAAAAATCCTATAACTTTGATCGAAAATTTCATGACTATGTTAAAAAATATTCCAAAACATTCAAGTTGGTTTGTAGAACTGCAAAAACTTTACACATTAATAGAAAAATTCAAAATTCAAATAATTGAATGAAAACAGTTTGGCAAATAATAAACCGCGAAACTGGCAAAGTTATACCAAGGGACAGTGATTTCTGCCTAAAGATAGGTGATGATGTTGTTAAATCCAACGCTGATGTTGCTCGAGCTTTTGAAACATTCTTCACCAATGTACCCGTACTCACAACGGACCGTCTAAATTCATCTCCATTTGAAGCAGAGACTTTATTAAAAAATAACACTAGCGTCAGTAATGTATATTTAAAATTTCAACATTTATATCCCCAGGATATTGTCAAAACGTTTAAATTACTTAACTTAAAAAATACGGAAGACCTGTGGGGTATATCAGTCAAAGTCATTGGTTCAGTAATTCTAATTATAGCCCCACACTTAGCTTATATATTCAATAAATGTGTTGACGATGGGGCTTTTCCAGACCTCATGAAACACAGTAAACTTATACCGCTGTTCAAATCGGGAGATAAGGGCGATCCTTCAAATTTCAGACCAATATCTGTTCTTCCAACACTAAGTAAAATATTTGAAAAGATTATACTCAATCAAATGCTCTCACACTTCAACCGTACAAAACAACTCCACGCTAAACAATATGGTTTCACTAGGGGTAAATCGACTACGGATGCAGGTATTTCCCTTGTATCTCATATTTATTCTGCATGGGAGGCCGCACAGGATGCTATCGGAGTTTTTTGCGACCTGTGGAAGGCGTTTGATTGTGTTGATCATAATACGCTATTAATTAAATTAAATCATTGCGGAGTTAGAAATAAAGCGTTGGATCTACTAAGATCATACCTAAGCAATAGAATTCAAAAGGCAGAAGTTAACGGCGTAAAATCTGATGGATGGGGTGTTAAAATTGGCGTTCCACAAGGTTCCATATTAGGCCCTTATTCCTGGTATATATTAATGATCTGCCTTTCATGGTGGAGAAATTAACTGACATAGTGTTGTTTGCTGATGATACTTCAATGGTCTTCAAAATTGAAAGACATAAAGGAGATTTTGATGATGTTAATGGTGTATTGTCTTTAACCTTGAATTGGTTCACAGTTAATAATTTATTGTTAAACGCTGGTAAAACCAAGTGTATCAAATTCTCACTTCCAAATGTCAGGTGTTAGACAACAGCACGTTAGAATTGGTAAATGATACGAAGTTTCTTGGAATAACCATTGATACCAAATTGCAGTGGGGACCCCACATAGATAAATTGGCTGGTAAATTAAGTTCTGCGGCTTACGCTGTTAGGAACATCAGACAAAGCACGGATGTGGCTACATCTAGGCTAGTATATTTTAGTTACTTTCTTAGTGTGATGTCCTATGGTATCTTGTTGTGGGGGAAAGCAGCGGATATTCAAACTATTTTTATTTTACAGAAAAGAGCTATTCGAGCAATTTATAATTTAAAACGAACAGACTCCTTAAGAGAGCTTTTTAAAGAAATTGACATACTAACAGTAGCTAGTCAATTTAGTCTCGAAAATATAATGTATGTACGCAAGAACCTTACAACATTTTCCAAACTTAGCGACAGCTGTAATGTTAACCTAAGAAATAATCACAGACTTTGTGCGCCCCATTTCAGACTCGTGAAGGTTAGCAATTCTTTCAAGGGTCAGTGCATTCTCTACTACAATAAGATACCTCTGGAGATTTTGAAATTGCCATTTGAGCAATTTAAAAAGCAGGTTAAAGCGACTTTGTCGAAAAAGGGATATTACAATGTTCAAGATTACTTAAATGACAGGACTGTATATATGGCTCAACACAGACCTTGCTGTTAATAATTTTGTAATTATTTATTCCAGCTTATTAAATAAAAATAAATCATAATTGTATTAGTTAAGCACAAGCTATTTTTAAAAGAGATCTAAAAATAAATCTGTGGGAGTTTCTACGCCCTTCTTCTCCCACAGTGGTCCAATGTAGAGAAGAGGCAAAAAATGACGTTTGCTAAGTATATGTAAATATCTACAGTAATAAAATACTTTGACTATCGACTATTGACTTTGATGTTCTTGTTGCAGATAAAGCACTTTTTAAGAACCATCTTAAGATTTCCAATGCACTTTTAAAATTATGTGGGTACTATAATATACTGTGAGAAATAATAGCAAGTAGCACAAGTTGACAGCTCGACGCGTAATCGTCGTAATTAGGCATTAAAACTCTCGAGTGATATTATTATGAACCACTCTCGAGTTTTTATGCCCTCCATTATGTTTCAGTCACATAAACTACTATAAAAATATCAGCAGGCATCTACGAGTATAATGTATATTGGAATATTTTAACGAATAGTGGATGTCAGATGTGTGAATGAGCTCTTACTCTAACTACAGAACGGGATATTAGTGTTGGTAAAGTAGTTTGTATTAGTCTGTGATTTTGTTGTGATGGTAAAATCATTCTGCAGTTAAATCTTCTTGAGAATTCGCGCGTGTTTAGTCGTCCAGCCGGACCCGTAAGATACCGCCGCAATCCACACATTTAGCAATAGTGTTTCACGATGAAATCTAAAATTAAAAGGGTAATATTTAATCACACATAAAATTTCTGATATCAATGTTACTTTGTGGGAAAGTATCATAAATATTGAACAAATAAATGCAATTGACAGCATTTCATTTTTGTTTAGGTAAAAAGATTTAATGTCCATTGAGATATATTTGAATGCTTAATACGAAACACATTTAAATATATTTTTATATCCATTCTTTTTAAAGATGCTTTGAAAATAATTCAGATATCATGGATGTAAGCAGAAGAACTACAAATACCCTTGCCTAGCATTAAAAAATACTAGCTGACAAGCTGTCAATGTCACCATAACATCTAAGAGCAGTTCCTCTCTCTTTTGTGATAGTTGTAGTATGTATATTATTATTGACGACCCGAATGGCCGAGTCGGCAGTGACTCTGCCTCGAAACCAAGGGTCCCGGGTTCGAGTCCCGGTGGGGGCAAATATTTGTTTGATGAGAACGGATGTTTGTACCCTAGTCATGGTTGTTTATCTATCTTAGTATAATATTTATCTATATAAGTATGTGTATCGTTGTCTAGTACCCATGATACAGGGAATCCTAGTTTGGGGCTAGATCAATGTGTGTAAATGGAGTCCAAGGTTTTATTATTTATTATTTTATTATTAATAAATGTAAACTATATGTACAGGTTTATGTATGTATTGATACCTATTTAGTAATGTGGTATATACGAGTATGTATTTTATTTACTATTTTATAGATATTTAATTTACTTATATGTATTTTATTATTGTTTAAATATTGTGCACTGCCTGCCCTTTATGGATAAAATTTCCTGTCATGCCTTGGTTTGCTGGAAGAAATCTCTTTTTAGAGATAAGCTCGCCTTTGTACATATGTTTTCTCTTAATGTATCTTTTTAAATAACTGTGTGCAATAAATAATTATGAATTATGAATCTAACTTGTATTATATTTAGCATAACCGTGCGTTCGATTTGTTTGATCGTCCACCCACACCCGCATAAAACTGACATAAGAATAGCACTATACAAGTTCTACGCCTGCAAAAGAGATAGCATGTAAGGTGGGCTCATGGTGGGCGTCAACTGAGACGTTCAAACCGAACGCAGCCTTTGTTTTTTTTTTACTTTCTGGGACAGCCAAAGACAAAGCCTTGACAATTACATTTTTTATGTTCTGGCAAAGGTAACATGGTCCATTATGCTAACAACTTTTTCCAAAAACTCAAGATTTAAAAAATTATTTAAATATGAAAAATCAAAATTTTGGACAATGGTAAAATGAAAATCCTTTAAGCTCCCGACCAACTTTCTAATTTGTTATTAAAATTAGGGGGTTAATAGTTTGAAATGTTCTCAATTAAGCATTATCAGTTCTTACTATACAATAATATTGTTTTACATCACTATCGATAATTCTTGGAAAATATTGTAAAAGAAAATTCGAATTTCATTATAAAAGCCGTACTTTACATTGTATAATTTACTTGTTTATCTTTAGGTACTAAATCTCGCGACAAGCTTGGTATCATACTATTACGTGCCCGCCAGAGATACGTACTAGGGCTTGCAAAATTACGGATATGTTAATTACGTAACTGATTACGAATTTTGTTGGTCCGATTACGTATTCGAGTGTTTTATTTAATTAGGATGTGAATTTAGAGGTAGCAAAGGTCAATGTAACATCTAAAATTTTGCAATATGGGTACGATTTTCGAAGTATTTTAGGGTTCTAGTGACGATTTAAGGGTCCATTTTGAATTTCCAGATGGCCGCCACGCCAATTTTCAACTTTGTAATTTGGGTATGATTTTTGAGGTATTCTAGGGTTCTAGTGACGAATTAAGGGCCCATTTTGCATTTTAAGATGGCCACCGCGCCAATTTTCAATTTTGTCATTCAATCTGAGTATGATTTTCGAGGTATTCTAGGGATCTAGGTAATTAAGGGTCCGTTTTGCATTTCCACCGCATGCATGGCCACCGCGTCAATTTTCAATTTTGCAACTTGGGTACGATTTTCACGGTATTTAAGGGTACTTGTGAGGAATTTAGGGTCCAGTCTGTATTTCAAGATGGCCGCCACGCCAATTTAACATTCTGCAATATGGATATGATTTTCGAAGAATTGTAGGATTCTAGTGACGAATTTAGGGATCATTTTTACACTTTAAGATGCCCGCCGCGCCAATTTTTAATTTTGCTAATACATGCAAGAAAACATTCTTTTACTTCACAGGAAAGCCCTGCATGAAATAACTGAAGAGCATATAAATAATAATAATCTGGAGAGCAATCTTTCAGTGAGTGCAGCAATATTATGCATAAGTATGCAGAGATTTTCATTGTCTACACTAATATTATAAAGAGGAAAACTTTGTTTGTTTGTTTGTAATGAATAGGCTCAAAAACTACTGGACCGCTTTTAAAAATTCTTTCACCATTCGAAAGCTACATTATCCACGAGTAACATAGGCTATATTTTATTTTGGAAAAAAGTAGGGTTCCGTAAGATGTTTGGGTTTTTCGGACACAAGGTGTAAAAAATTAACCAGAAAAGTTACTTATTTTGCTTACGCTGCCTATAGTTATAGTTATAAAAGATAGAACCATAAAATGTTCTAATTAATTGTAGATCTTATAAATATCTACAAAAAAGTCCCCGACATACTTTACCTATCTATGTCCAGTGAGGCACAACAACCATTTTTTATTTAAAAAACTTAATTTTTTTTTGGACTACATTTAAACTCCTTTATTTTACTCATGCTATTAATCCTTATCAAAATAAATTATTTCATCACTAAGTACAGTTTATATAGATAATATTTGGTCTTTGAATGATTAAAATTGGACTTTTGGTTTTGAAGTTATGGCGAAATTAAAATATTACTATTTCTGCTGCACGGCCCGTTGCGAAGTGGGCGTCACCAAGGCGGGGGTGCGCGTGGGGGAAGGGGAGTTTAGATCTATGAGTAAGGTACCCGCGCGGCTCAGACGCGAGGTCGGCTCCCTACGCAGCGGTCGTGCGCGAAGTCTAATAATTTTCGAGCGATTTTTTTTAGATTTCGTTCTTAAAACTACACCTACGCAAAGTTTCTTCTCAGAGCTAATCAACAGTTCTTTTCAGGGCTAACCAACAGTTCTTTTCAGGGCTAAACAACAGTTCTTTTCAGGGCTAACCAACAGTTATTTTCAGGGCTAACCAACAGTTCTTTTCAGGGCTAATCAACAGTTCTTTTCAGGGATAACCAACAGTTCTTTTCAGGGCTAAACAACAGTTCTTTTCAGGGCTAACCAACAGTTCTTTTCAGGGCTAACCAACAGTTCTTTTCAGGGCTAAACAACAGTTCTTTTCAGGGCTAACCAACAGTTCTTTTCAGGGCTAACCAACAGTTCTTTTCAGGGCTAATCAACAGTTCTTTTCAGGGCTAACCAACAGTTCTTTTCAGGGCTAACCAACAGTTCTTTTCAGGGCTAAACAACAGTTCTTTTCAGAGCTAGAATATTACACAGTAGGGTAAGATTGGGGTTACTGCATCACAAATTCTCTCCGCTCGCTTCGCTCGGTTTGTGCTGCAGTAACCCACAATCTTATCCTACCCTGCAGGTTTTAAACGGCAACTTGCAGTTTTTAAACGGCAACCTGTTTATTCTGAAGTGTGTGATTCGTACTGCGCCTCTTTTCAATTGCTTATATTGACTCATGACGACCTGAGCTACAGAATCTTATTGTTTTTTTTTCCATCTGATCGGGCAGGAACACAGCGAACGCTATGCAGTTAACAATTAGTCCGCTTGACAGATATAAAATAATGAAAATATGAAAACGGTGTCCACTTAAAGTGATCAATAATTTTCATTTCATTTTTTATTTCAAGGTATAAAAAATAACAGCAAAACCTTTGCGTTTCGAGAGATGTCTTTACTTGATACGTGGTACGTGGCCTGTGGCACTTGTTGGCGACATCTCTCTCAACACTTAGGTTGGTCTGGTACTTGGCACTTGTTACTTTTTACGTAGCACTTGTTCCCATGCGGTTATGTCTAAAGCTGCTTTTGGGTTGCCCAAACCCTACTCGCCTCAAGAGACAAATTTGCATGGTTGACAATGGTACATGTATAAGAGCTTCGGTAAATCGGGCGAATTTAACTAAAGCATCTCACGCATAACCAGTCTAACTGTAGTATATCTTACACTTCTTATATACTAAAATAATGAAAAAACTTCATGTTGTTCAAGTTTCTCAGCACCTAATGACCTCGTAGGGGCCCATGAGCTACGAGGTAGCGTGACGATCAGGTGCCAAGAAGTGATGAACGTCGGCGATTCACCGAGCTGAAGTTATGTGGGGTAGATCTAACCTGGTCTGTGCTTCGGTCTCGTCAACCTCCTGTCTCTCTGCAAGGCCCGGGTGCACCCTAGGCTCTTCTTGGTAGACAGGTTCTTCAGCCAACCAGGTATGACTGGCGGGCCAGCTTCAATGAGCACAGTGTTCCAACACAGGTTATGTTCTACGTGGTAAATACAAATCGGGCACGAAAATCCGAACCTTATCTGGTTCGAGAGACAACGGCACACTCAGCTATATTAACAATCCTGAGGGAATCCCGAATACATTCCAGATGCCCTGCGATTTAATTTCAACCCCTAACCAAAACGCGTTTACATTGCGAGGGCTTTCGTCTGTCAGTTGTCAAAACTGCCTGATTGACAGCTAACGTCAAATTAAAATGACCGTTCAGAAACCATCGATCGAATATCGATTTGGAATCGAACAATCACCCGCCCGGACAGGCACCCACATGTCCCCTAATCTACGGGCAGCCGAGACAACGTTGCTACCGCTCGTTTTAGAACCGAGCCTCCTACTAGAACCTCTGCAGACCGGGGGGTCCCGTCCTTGCCAGGGAACAAGTTAACAATGCGCCCCCTGCGCCAACGTAGTGGCGGTAGGTTAGCATCCTTAACCAGAACGAGGTCACCAACACTAGGGGGGCTAGTTTTGTCAGTCCACTTAAGGCGCTGTTGTAAGATATGCAGATACTCGAGCGACCAACGCTTCCAGAAATTCCGAGTAAACTGCTGCAACATCTGATACCTTGACAACCAATACAATTTCACTCCCTCGAAGGGGTGCTCGGGCAACGCGTTAAGTGGCTGTCAAGAAATGGCCTGGGGTCAGAGCCTCCAGGTCATTTGGATCCGAGCTGAGCGGACACAACGGTCGCGAATTGAGAACGGCCTCAATCTTACAAAACAATGTCGCGAGCTCCTCAAAAGTCAGCGCGGTCTGACCTACTATACGCCCTAAGTGCGTCTTAGCTGACTTAACTACGGCCTCAAAAATCCCACCCCAGTGGGGGCAACTCGGTGGGCTGAAGGTCCACTGTATACCCCGACGGGAGAGGGCCGTTCCAATATCCACTTTATTTACATTCAAAAAGTTGTCTATCTCTCGTAAGTATCGTTCCGCACCGACGTAGTTAGTGCCGTTATCAGAGCGGATCAAAGTTGGAAGTCCCCTTCGAGAAACAAACCTATCCAAACAAGCAATGAAAGCCTCTGTCGAGAGATCAGCAACGAGCTCGAGATGTACCGCCTTGGTGGATAAACAAACAAACACACATAGGTACGCCTTGTATTGCTTAGCGGTACGCAATCGTGAACTCTTCACCATAAACGGTCCTGCAAAATCCGTACCAACACCTGAAAACGGTCTGACCTCATTCACACGATCAGGGGGCAAGTCCCCCATGAGAGGTTGCATCGTGGCAGCCTTAAGTCGATAACAAGGCATGCACCGAAACACGATGTTCCGTATGACACGGCGGGCAGATAAGATCCAAAACTCCCGCTGGAGCGTGGCCAACAACGCGTTACAGCCGGCATGCGCGTTTTTAATATGACGATCAGTCACCAGCAATTCAACTAACTGTCCCCCCTTGGGGAGCAGAAGTGGGTGACGAGCCGAATACGACAGATTCGCATTGCGCAATCTTCCTCCTACCCAAAGTAACCCGGTCGAATCAACAAAGGGGTTGAGACGCGCGACGGCTCCCTTCAATTTCGAACGTCCACTTCGTATAATCTCCAATTCTGCCCCAAACTTCGAGGACTGTACCAACCGGACCAAATTCAACAGCGACTCGTTTCGCTCTGCCGGAGTCAGAATAGGGTTCAACGTTCGCTGATCGCGAGGAATACGACAATTTCGAGCGAATCTCCTAATCCAAGTGGACACGTTTATCAACTTGTCAAGTGAGCTATACCGGTCTAGCAGAAACCCGGCGTCAGGGTCCTCAGCCTTCTGGGTAACATGCACGGCCGCTCTGGGGCCATGATCCGAAGATACTACTACATGGCTGTGGGGCCAGTCCGATTCTCTCTTGGCAAGCCAGGGTGGTCCCTACCACAAATGGTGTCTAACGAGTTCAGGAGCCCGACATCCCCTGGATGCACAATCAGACGGGTTCAATTCTCCTGGTACATGTCTCCAGGTCAGTGGGACCTCAGACGACACAATCTGGGAGACACGGTTCGCAACAAAAACCTCTAAGTTATGGACCGAAGCCTTCAGCCAGCACAAAACAATCTGGCTGTCCGTCCACGCGTACACCGTATCCTCCAAAACCACTGACCCACGAAACACTGTTAGGGTGTGATTCAAAAGTTTGGTCAAAAGAGCAGCCCCGGACAGTTCCAGTTTTGGAATCGTCATCCTTGTCCGAATAGGCGCTACCTTGCTTTTTGCCAAAACCAAACGCACGTCGACCTCCCCGGTGGAGGTGACGGTTCGCAAATAAACCGCTGCCGCAACCCTCGTTCAGAGGCATCACAAAACCCGTGAAGGGTTGCCCTGTAATCCCCAGCAGGGATCAATTTTCTCGGCAGCGATACATTATTTATGTCCGATAGCGAGGTGAACATTCGCGTCCAATCAGTCAACAAATCACCTGAGAGGTGGGTGTCCCAGGTCAACTGAGCCGCCCATAGCCTTTGCATAAAACATTTGAGAGCAAAGGTGACTGGAGAAATCCATCCATTCGGGTCGAACGTTCTCGCAATCGTTGACAGTACTGACCGCTTCGTCAAATCAAATCAAATCAAAAATCATTTATTTCCATAGGATGTTGTTACATCACTTAGATCCGTCATTACAATTTTTTGGGTGAGTTCACTAACACAATGGCGGAATCTGTGGAGAAGAGCTACCGAAGAAACTCCACAGTCGTCGAATCTTTTGCGTTTCCTTTTTTAAATAAAATATTGTCAAATTACAAAATGAATGCTAATTATATATCGAAACAGCCTGTTACTCAAACAATATATTCCCATGGACATCTGTCCTCTAAGTAATCAGATATCCTATAGTAACCTTTTTTATACAATTTCTGTTTTATTATTATTTTAAACTTGTCTAAAGGTAAGTTTTTAATATCAGTAGGGACCTTATTGTAATAGCGTATACAATTGCCTTTAAAAGAATTACTAATTTTATGTAGTCTGCTTACATAAGCAACCAACTTGTCTTTATTTCTAGTATTAAAATTGTGTATATCACTGTACTTCTGAAAATTAGTTATATTTCTTTTTACATACACAAGATTGTCATAGATATATTGAGACACAAATGTCAGAATATTGATTTCTTTAAACTTTTCCCTCAGTGACACTCTAGGCCCTAATCTATAAATTGCACGAACAGCCCGTTTCTGCAGAATAAATATACTATTAGCATTCGCAGCGTGACCCCACAATAAAATACCATAGGTCATTAGACTATGAAAGTAACTAAAGTAGACTAGTCTAGCGGTGTCTACGTCGGTAAGAGCTCTAATTTTTTTAACTGCGAACGCTGCTGAACTCAGTCTGTTCGACAATTTATTTATATGAGGATCCCATTGTAGTTTGGCGTCTAAAGTAATGCCCAAAAAGACAGTCGACTGCACAAGGTCCAATCTCTGTCCTTTTATAAATATGTCTGTAGTTACCGGGTTCACATTGGGTAACACGAATTTAATACATTTAGTTTTCTTTTCATTAAGTAATAAATTGTTAACAGTAAACCAGTTCACTATACTAGAGATAGCATTGTTTACCTCGTCATAATTTGATTGCTGTCTTTTAACTTTAAATATCAAAGAAGTATCATCGGCAAACAATACTAACCCATGTTTTGCTTTAACAAGGTAAGGTAAATCATTAATATATACTAAAAACAAGAAAGGACTAAGAATTGAACCTTGCGGTACGCCCATACTTATTGAAGACCCAGGTGATCTTTTCCCATTAACATCGACCATCTGAACCCTATCTGTTAGATATGACTCCAGAAGGCCAAGTGCCTGATCTTTTACACCATAATGGCGTAACTTCCTGACAAGAGTGTCATGATGGACGCAATCAAAAGCCTTGGATAGATCGCAGAAGACACCTATTGCATCCATTGCGTCTTCCCAGGTATCAAAAATATTGTCGATTAGTTCAACACCAGCATCAGCTGTTGAACGACCCTTTGTGAAACCAAACTGAGCAATATGAATTAAATTATTGAGATAAAAATGACTTTGCAATTGATTAAGTATGAGTTTTTCAAATATTTTGCTAAGCGTTGGTAGTATCGATATGGGTCTAAAATTGGTGGGGTCTGATGTACTACCAGCTTTGAAAAAAGGTATAACTTTACTTAGTTTCATCAAGTCAGGAAACACACCATTATCTATACATTGATTAAATATACAACAAAGGTGAGGTGCAATACAATCTACAATGGAACTTATAATTTTTACTGATAGACCATGGGCGTCAGCTGTCTTTTTCATTTCCAGGGATTTAAACGCTTTTACAATGTCTTCATTATTTACGTGCCTAAATTTAAAATCTGTTTTAAATTCCTCAAAGTCTTGTTTAAGTATAGATTCAGCAGCAGCGGGAGATGAATTTAAAGACTTGGTTGTTGAAACTGGAATGTCCGTAAAGAAATTTTCGAAAGCTTTTGCTACTTCTAGGTCTGTACTTAGCAATTGATTATCTATCTTAAGCTTGAAGTTATTATGTGTAGCTTTGGCCTTTCCAGTCTCTCTGTTTATAATTTGCCAAGTCGTTTTCATTACATTGCTACTAGATTCAATTTTGTTTTTAATGAAATTAGATTTAGCTACGGCACAAACGCGTTTAAACATTTTTGAATAACTACGAACATAATCTAGAAAGGCCGTATTTTTGTTATATGATTTCTCTTCATAGAGTTCATATAATCTTCGTCTGCTCCTATGAATTCCAACTGTCGCCCAATCACTAAACAAAGCTTTGTTATTAACTTTTATAGTTTTTGATTTAAATACCGGTCATATTCATTTTTGACAAGGTTAAATACTGAGTTGTACAACAAATTTGGATCGTCACTGTATGGTATTTCCCATAGTTTATCTAAAATATTATTCCTGTAGTGTTCAAGCTGAGTGTCACTAACGGGCACACATGTAATATCCTCTTTTTGGTCCTTTTTTATTTTAATATTGAATATACCTATCTGACCAGAGTGATCAGAGGTTAATTTATTGATGACCGATTTGAAAATGGGCGTAATGTTAGTAAATATATTGTCAATGCAGGTAGCAGATGTTGCAGTAATTCTAGTAGGGTCCAAAAACAGATAGTTCATGTTGTGACATAAAAATAAAGATTTTAATCTAGTACAAATATTATTATCCTCTAACAGATTAACATTAAAATCACCACAAATTATAAAAAAAATGTTTTTATCGCTGATTTTAATCAACACTTCATCCATTTTCTTTTCGAATAAATCAAAGGATGAATCTGGTGGTCTGTATACGCTCATTACAATAAGTTGTTCAAGTTCAATACAGGCTATTTCCATGGTACGCTCAACAGACAGGCTCACTATGTCAACTCGTTCCTTATATTTAAAACTATTATTTACAAGTATTAAGGAGCCACCGCGATCAGCTGTTTTTCTGTTGAACGAACTAGCAACGTGGTGGTTATTAAAGTTGAACATGAACTGATAACTCTTTAAAAAGTGCTCTGTTATACATAAAATATCAATATTATTACAGTTCGTGAATAACTCAATTTCCAGTTCTTTACTTAACATGCCCTGTATATTTTGATGAACCACGTTTAAAATGTTCTTACTTTTACATTTTTCATTACTAGTAACTTGATTTAATGGGCAAGATGAAGGTATATTTATACAAATATTAATATTACTGCCAGAGTTACTCTCTGTTGTCCTATGGGTTAATTTAAAGAGCTTGGAACAGATTCCAAGGAGTACATGTCATTATTAATACACTGCTCAATAGAAGCAGGCGTTTCATTAGTCAAAAACTTGACTGAGTTCAAAATAAAATAAGATAGTGACTGTGCTATCTGTTTTGTATAAAACCTAGATAGGTAATACCTATCCTTAGTCAAATAAAAATATTTTCCAATACAAATATTGGTGTCTATGAAATGAAATTTTTCAGTATGACGACATGTCAATGTGTGTATAAATGTATTATAATCATGTCTTATATGATTTTCATGTTGTGACAAAGATTGGCTGAAGGGAAACGCAAACAAGATTATTCTATCTACATTTTGTAAAGAATTTAATTTGGAAAAGTATTTAGTAATTAGTTTTTTAGATACATTTTCCCTTCTACCAATTAAAATAATTAGGGTGGTTGGTTCTAAAAACTGCGATGACAACACTTTGTTTAATATTTGTGAATATGTGGCGCCAGGCATACAGTTATTTAATATTGCCTGGCCCACGCGCTGACTAAGTTGTAAACCCATATTTTTTCCAAGTTCATCGCTGTACATTATATACCTATCCTTTGTCCGAGAGAAGGAGGCGTTATTGATAACACTATTAGTACTCAAGTCGACTGACGGCGGCGCCTGGGTCAGTATCAGCTGTTCGGCCGGCTGCTCGGCGGGACACACGGTCGGCACGGAACAGTCCGCTGGAGCTTGTTTACAATCACAGATGTGATTGTCGGTCACAGATATGAAAGTGTCATAATTATACTTACACGTCTCCAACAAACTATTCATAGCCGACACATGTTCCTTAATTTCGTATTGTGCTGACTCATATTTACGTGTAATACTTTGTAATGATGAGTTTAAAATATGCATATCTGACTGGAGTCGCCGTGTGTCACATTCGTACTTTTCTGTAGTTTTTTCCAAACATAATCTACAATCATCGATTTCGTTAATTAATTCGACACGTTCCTTGCTACAATTTACATTTTTACAAAATATTTTATTTCTATTAGCTAGTTTTTGTGTTTTTTTTATAAAAGTATTCAATTTAACATATTTCTTTAATTTACTTTTACTACAGCTCATAGTGGTTACTGATTGCGATCTATTAGGACTATCACACGTGAGATCACAAGCCTTCGGTCCAGGCCTTCGGTGTTTCTAAAACCACCCGATAGGTAAACTCATCATGGACGGGCCGGTACTGAATTCCAAGCACTGACAACATGTTAGGGTTGTCAGGATTCTCAAAAACGTGCGGGTCTTGTTGAAACTCATCTGGGAGACCAGCCATCAACTCAGGGGAGTTGGACATCCACTTGCGTAGTTCATAGCCGCCTCGTTCCAGCAATTGAATGAGCTCGTCACGTCGGTCCAGAGCTTCCTCTACACTGACTGCCCCTGTGCAGACGTCATCGACGTACAAATCTTGCTCCAGGATAGCGGCGGCTCTAGGATAGCTCACACGGTCACGCGACGCCAACTCCCGCAGGATACGCATCGCCAAATACAGGCTAGACCGTAACCCATACGTGTTCGTGTTTAACTCATAGACCTTGACTGGCTCGGCCGTGGTCTCACGCCAAAGTATCAACTGATACCTTCTGTCAGCCGGATGAATTACCGTTTGCCTAAACATCATCCGAATGTCTGCGACAAATACAATCTGGTGTCTCCGAAAGCTCGTGAGAATATCCGAAATATCACGACTCAACTTGGGTCCCGAATGTAGACACTGATTCAGGGACATCCCGTTCGAGGTAGGTGCTGACCCATCAAAAACAACTAGAATCTTGCCGGTAGGGGTTCGCAGGACGGCATGGTGTGGAAGGAAACAATGATCCTCAGATCTCCAGTCCACACCCGATACCGACATGTGTCCTAACGACTCATACTCCCTCATGAAATCGACGTATTTTTGTTTAAATACGGCGTCCCTTGACATCCTACGCTCCATCGACATCAATCTCGTCTCAGCCATCTTCCTAGATTCTCCTAGTGGCGGTCGATCGGCCCTGAAAGGCAGTCGAGTTACAAAACGACCAGAACGAAGGCGACTATTCTGGTAAAACAACTCGCACTCTTCTTCGTCTGCGTCGACTCGACGAACGGTGGGAGGTTCCTCTATCTCCCAGAAACGTTGGATAGCGTCTGACAACGCTGAGCCAACAAGTATGCCATCTGACTCGGCAGGCCTAACCATTGGCAATGCCGGACCCATGATCACGTGACCAAACTTAGTATCCACAGCAATCAACCCGTCCGGCTGAAGAACTCGCCGATCCGACAACAGAAACCTGACCAGAACGTCTGCTCCCAGTAGCAGGTCGACCGGGGCTGGAGTGTCAAAATCGGGATCCGCCAACTTGAGTCCTGATGTCAGGAATCGAACGGCCGGATTCAACTTCACCAAGGGGTGTCTGCCCATGACATGCGTCATTACTAAAGCTTGCACGGATGTTTTTGTCAAAATGTCATAACGTGGAGAGAACGTGATCACCGATTGACCAACTACATTCATAACCGTAACATTCCCCACGCCCCGTATTGATTTGTTATATCTATTTACCTTGAGGCCCAACCATTTTGCTAAATCACTCGATACAATGCAGCCCTGAGCTCCAGAATCTAATAGGGCGCGAACGTATGTTAGGTTGCCCGCCAAATCCCAAACAAGCACAGAGGCGATCGGTAACACCACCGTCTCCGGTTGGGGGGCAACAAATGGTTGGGCCGCAAATTCCTAGCGAGGGCCCCCGGGGCCCCACTCTGCCTGTAACCGATCAGGTATGCAGCTATACGCCAGAGGGTCCCATTGTACAAATGGCCCACGCGCCGGTTCCATTGCCACCCTACGATTCCCCGTAAAGGGGGGTGGGCGTGAATTCAACCGTGGCCGCTCCATGAGCGGGGGGGACATCACATGTGACCGACGAGGACGAGGCGACGAGCGGGGCGACAACTGAGGCGGCGTCCGGACCGCACCCGCATAGCTCGAAGGTGTCCCATGCCACCCGCCCGTTACGGCCTGCTCAACACACCCAATGTCCCGCTGAGTAGGATGCTGAGTCGCAACCGAAAACTCAGGGCCCCCCATGTAATGATCCTGAGTGCGGCCCTGCACCCTAGTACTGCCCTGTGCACGTGGGGACGTTGGCCCCTGAGTTACGCTCCGAGTCGCAAACGAATTCTCAGGGCCCCATGCCGTGACACCCTGGGTACGGCCCTGTGGTGGCTGTTGGCCGGACCGGTTCATGCACAACAGATTGTTGTGGGGCCCACCACAATATCCGCACATTTGTGTGCGCGTGCAGTCCCTAGCTATGTGTGGCCCGAGGCACAGGAAACACCAGCTCCGCTGCTTGGCCATCCGGCGCCGTCCCTGAACCCTAAGTTCCCCGAACTTATTGCAATTGGCCACAGCATGGCCAATCTGCCTACAACATGGGCAGGTCTCACCATGTGGGGTCAATTCACTCACAGTCCCATACGAGTGCCGGGTGGTGCGGTCCTTCCTCGTCAGAGGGCCCCTACTCACAGCGCTCCCGGCAGCTCTCTGTGGCTCCGAAGGATGGGTGACCGTCAACCCCAAATTCTCTGCCCGTCGAGCCTCCTCTTCCAAAAATCCGACCAAGTCGGAGAAGGCGGGCAGGTCCTCGGCCGACCTCCCGTGAGACTGTTCGAAACGAGTCTGCACGTCAGCGGGTAGGCGGGAAAGTACAATGTACAACAGTAGGTACGACCATTCACCAACCGGAAGTCCAAGATTCTCTAGAGCCTTGGTGACGGACAACAATGGGTTCAAAACCTCCGTCTGTATGGCCCCGACCTTGTTCACAACCGGGATGCTAAACAAACGGTTCAGTTGGGCATCGGCCAACCTCCGTTTGTTGTGGTAACGTCTGACCAACAATTGCCTGGCCGTCTCATAGTTACCCTCCGTAACTGTCAAATGAGCGACCAGCTCCCTAGGTTCACCCCTCAATGCTGCCACCAGCTGAGTCATCTTGACAGACTTGGTAATGTCCGATCGCATGTGCACCAAACTGTCGAACAGATTGATGAAGCTCATCCATTCACCGGACACGCCGTCAAAAGTAGGCATAGTTATGGCAGGTAACCTGGACCCCGATCCCTGATGCGTCAGAGGTGCTTCAGTGTCACCATCATGGCTGTACTCGCGCTGTCTACGTATGTCCGCAGCCTTCTGCGTGATAGCAGCTGCCATCTCCATACATTGGTCGACATCCCCTATCAACCGTGACAGCCTGTCAGGTGCACAACCATCAACTGATTCCGCCTGCGCGGACAATTCGAGCACCCTATTGTAACGTTCCTTAACGTCCATAGACCGCTCCAATACCACATCATGCCTATCTAAACGGTCTATCAGACCGTGTGCGGAGGAAAACCATCTGAGTTCCTTAGAAACACCCTTCTGGATTTCAGATAACGACATGATCGGAACGATACTTACTCACAATTTGCAGTAACTCAATTTTATTGGACCCTCCAGTCTATAACTCAAACGAGGGAACCCTAAACCACAACTTAAACAATGTTGTTTTCCTTAAACAATAGGAACCGAGTTTTATATCTATATAAATTCTGTAAATACAATTTAGTTTCCCTTTATCATTATAACACACACAGATAGTCAATATTAGTTCAAGTTATAAATTTCTATAAACTGAAAACAATGTAATAGCCTGCTATCAATAGATGTAACTACCTATGTTAACCAAAACATTCATTCAATAGCATTACTAGACCACTAATAGATTGACTAACTGGAAATTCAATGCAAATTTCAATTCAATATCTGTCTGTCTACTACCAGCAATATACTTATAGCTTACAATACTACCAATCTATGCTAACAGAGCGAGGGCGACCACTTTTTGACCTGTCATCTACACTAGAGTCTTCATTGTTTCGTTTTATGGTACGATAAACGAATCTTTTGGTTATATTCAAATTTTTCAGTAAGTCGAAAATCTGAATTGGCTCGTAACCGCAACGATGCAACGCAATAACTGCGACACGGTCTTCTTTAAGTGTCCACTCCATATTTAAAAATGAGGAAAATTCTAAAAGTACACATTTTTATTTTCATGAAAAATTCGAAATTCGAATTCAATAAATTTTTTTGTGGCCAGCGTTCTAAATTCAAAAGTTTTTATTGTGTGACAGAACTTATGACCTGACTGTGTATATTAGGATCGTTCTATATTCAAGAATTACAATAAACTAGACATCCTGATATTTATCTTGTTGAAAAAGTCATAAAAAAGAATGGAAATAAGCTATTCGTAAAATGGTTAAGTTTGCCTTCTAATGACAACGGTTGGATAGATAAATCAAAAGTTTTATAAGCAAAATATACAAGTTGCATTCTCATTCTGATAATACCTCTTCGAAAAGAAACATCTTTTCATACAATTTTCATAAATTGTATTTTACAACTCGTTTAGATTACAATGGTGATGCAAAAATAAAAAAAAAATAAAAAAAAAATATAAATAAAAATGTCAACAATAATATCAAAAAAGGCACTGGAATGAAAAAAACTTTTAAAAATATAGTTTCAATTACAAAAAAGCATATAATTTTTTTTAAACCTCAATGCAAAAAGGCAGCTATCGAACTTGCCATGGCTGTTGTTAAATAATTGGGTTCAGATTCAGATGAGTCTGTGATTACCCCGCGTTTGATACCTATCCCAAAAGTTGGAGGATTCTTGCCATTGATACCGATATTTGCTGGACTGTCTGCTGCTGGTGGTTTGGCCGGAGGGGCAGCTGGCATTGCTAAAGCAGTTAATGCTATTAAATGCGCTTAGGAACGCTTGAAAGAATTAAAACGACATAACAAGAAAATGGAAACAATGTGTATAGGAAAAGGATTATGGCTCAAAGAGCGTGGTGATGGTTTGGGAATTTATGTAAATAATAAAAAAAACTAAATCATAGGCTACCCAAGAGAGCGCTTACTAATATAGATCTATTTAAATATGGTCAAAACATTCAATTTTTCAGAGGAGTGTTTATGAGGGATGATTTACCTCAGCATCCATTAAAAAAGGAATTTGCTATTATAAATCTTGACAATTCTGAGGGTGCTGGAACTCATTGGGTAGCCTATGCAAAATTAGATAAATAGGTAGAGTATTATGATAGTTATGGTAATTTAAAGCCACCAGAAGAATTAATCAAATACATAGGACCAAATATATTTTATAATTATGATAACGATCAGAAACATAGCATATACAAATGTGGGCATTTATGTTTAAAGTTTTTAAATGCCTTTTGGAATCTAAATAAATACTGAGTACTTTATGTTTGAGTTCAGTTGTTGCAATATCTTTGACTCTAACAATCGCTGGTAATAAATCTATTCTCCAATCTGAATTTACATCTCCTTTGATGTTAGATGGTAATTATGAGTGTTTTCTACATTCAATTCAATTCCTAACATACATGAAAGCAATAACGTATTTGCATATGGGAATAATGATGTGATAAAAGTTCCAAATGTCATTTATGATTTATATGCTTTAAATGAATATATAAAATCGAAAATGGAAAATTGTAACATTATGATTCATCCAAATAACAATACTTTAAAAAGAGACTTTATTTTGCACTAAACCAATTGATTTTTGCATGAAAAATAGTATCGGTGCAATGCTTGGATTCTCGAGTACGATTTTGGAAGCGAATAAATGGCATGATTCAACTCATCCAGTGAACATTATACCATCGTCTGTGATACGAGTCGAATGTGATCGAATACAGGGCTATTTTACAAATGGTTCACCTACATATATAATACATGAATTTGTGCTTAATATCCCATCAGGATATCAGGTTATTGAAGTACCAAAAAACGTTATTTATTTCGCAATAAAAAGTAAATATATTTCATCAGTAAAATTAAAAATTTTGGATTTAGAGGGAAACCTAATTAATTTTAACAACGAAAAAATTCAACTGCGTCTTCATCTAAGGAAAAGAAATGATAGTCTTCAATGATAATCATGATGTCTATAAAATAACCAAAAAGAATAAATGTAAAACCATTATCAAGTGCAACGTGTAACAATCCAGACGTAAAAAGTTAAAAATAATTACAAAAATTAATAAGGAATTTCTTCGAACTTTGGGGTTTAAAATATGAGTATTCTAAAAATATCAGATTATCCACAGTTCGATAATTCTATCGAAAGTTATGAAACGCATACCTACAATCCCTACAATAATAGCTTTAATGAAAATGATGAAATAAGAATACCAATTCATCAGCAAGATATCTACTTACTACCTTCAGCAAGTGCGATATACATCGAGGGAAAATTTTGTGTGCAGGCTCGAGGCCTGGCTGGAGTTACCAAAAAAAAAAAGTTAATCTAACTAATAATGCAATTTCCTTTCTATTTCAAGACATTAGATATGAAATGAATGGTGTAGAAATAGATCGTGTAAGAAATGTTGGAGTAACAACAACTATGAAATCTTTAGTATCTATGAGTAGTGGAGAAAGTAATGTAGCAGCTATATGGGGTTGGAACATAGACGGATTTCATGATCAAGATGATAGTTTTTACGTCTTACTATCATTAAATAAATTAATGCTTTGCGGAAGATTATAGAAAAATAATAATAAATTGTAAACATGAACTAATACTCAATAGAACTAGTACAAGTTTAAATAGTGTAGTGACTGAGAAAGATGACTCTGTGTCAGAAAGTTCACAAAAAGTGCAATGGCGTATGCCTCATATCAAGGTATCTGACCAGCAAAAGCTTACTTTAATAAAACAAGACAAACTTATTCAAATCGCATACAGAAATTGGGATCTATATGAATATCCATTATTACCTGAATCGACTAAGCAAGTTAAAACAACTTCACAATTAGAGAAACCGCGTTATGTTATATTTGGATTACAAACAAATAGAAAAAATAATATTGTTAAAGACAGTGCCATTTTCGATCATTGTAATTTGAAAAATGTTACTTTATTCTTAAATTCTTACTATTATTCATATGATGCTCTTAATTTTAAATTTGATGAAAACAAGTACAATATATTATAAAATATGTATGCTAGATTTCGTCAGTCGTTCTATAATCTTCCTGTAGACCCGTTGATTGATCACCTAACATTTAAAACTAAAGCTCCGTTGTATGTAATTCACGGCAAAACGAAAATTTAAAAACAGGACCTGTTGATGTACGTTTAGAAATTGAATGTGAAAAGGATATTCCGGATAACACAAGCGCATATTGTTTAATAATAAACGATCATCTGGTAGAGTACAGACCTTTAAGTAATATAGTACGAAAAATATCATGAAATCAGCAGCTATTGTAGATGTACAAGGATTCAGAAGAGAAAATAATGAATTTATTATTAAAGAAATTGCTATCATTTGTGGTGATCAAGTTCAAGTTTTATTAATTCTTCCACCTTTTTCATTTCACCACCTTACATACACAGAAAAGATGCAAATCAGATGGATAGAACGAAATAGAAAAATTTGCTGGAATTATGGCTTCATTACCTATGACAATTTTTTAATGAACACGCAGCCATTCTCGGTTGACAAAACGATTTATTATAAAGGGGTTGAAAAAGCGACTTGGATTAAGAATATATTTAATCATGATGATTTTATAAATTTAGAATACGTTAAATGTCCTAGTTTGTTAAGTTTGCATAAAGAATATAGATTTTGTAACGATATTTTAAATTGTATGTATCATCCTTCATTTTGTGCACTAAAAAATGTTACATGTTTAAAAAAATGGTGTACTTTTTTCAAAATAATATAAACTTGCGTTGAAATTTTTTTTTTATTTTTCAAGTACCTTATTTCCTTTATAATTTATAAGAAACATATAAGCGTAACTGCATAGCGTACGCTGCGTACCTGTCCTATCAGATAAAAAAACAGTAAGATTCTGTAGCTCAGATCGTCTAAGTCAACATAAGCGATTGAAAAGAGCTGCAGTGTGAAGCAGACACACTTCAGAATAAACAGGTTGCCGTTTAAAACCTGCAGGGTAGGATAAGATTGTGGGTTTCTGCAGCACAAACCGAGCGAAGACTAATTGTTAACTGCATAGCGTCCGCTGTGTACCTGTCCAATCAGATGGAAAAAAAACAATAAGATTCTGTAGCTCAGGTCGTCATCAGTAAATATAAGCAATTGAAAAGAGGCGCAGTACGAATCACACACTTCAGAATAAACAGGTTGCCGTTTAAAAACTGCAAGTTGCCGTTTAAAACCTGCAGGGTAGGATAAGATTGTGGGTTACTGCAGCACAAACCGAGAATTTGTGATGCAGTAACCCCAATCTTACCCTACTTTACACGCTATTAACATTTTCTTAAACATTTGAAAATGCCTAAGAGAGCCAGGTCTCAACTTTCTAAACATAGTTCTCAAGCACGGGCAGCAAGAATACGTCGTATGGGAGAATCTTCACCTGAACGTTCACAACGCCTTGCTGAACAAAATCAGAGAAATTCTCAGATACGCGCACGAGAGTCGAGTGTTGAACGTTCGCAACGCCTTGCACAACAAAATCTGAGAACCTCCGATCTACGCGCTCAAGATCGAGGCTGGAGCGTTCCCAACGTCTTCATGAACAAAATATAAGGACCTCTCAGTTGCGCGAAAGAGAGTCGAGTGTCAAACGTTTGCAGCGACTTAGAGCTCAGGCAGAGAGACAGCAGTTGTCCACAAATAGAGTTCGCAATCGAATTTTAGCTAACAGCAACAGACTGGCTTTCAGATATGATCCGCAGGTTGATTATGCACAACAAGCGTCCGTCCAAATCGGAGTCATGAATAATATCTGCTCTAACTGCTCTGCCAAGAAATGGGCAGACAAACCTAATGGTATGTGCTGTTCTTCAGGTAAAGTTTGTCTTCCTAACCTTCAGGGCGGCTCCTGACAACCAATAAAAATCTTTTAACTAATAACCATCCATTATCTGGTCATTTTTTAACAAACATACGTAGATACAATAGTCTTTTTCAAATGACTTCGTTTGGCGCAAAAGAAATCAGGGAAGGAAATTGTATGCCCACTTTTAAAATTGAAGGACAGGTGTATCATCTCATTGGTAGCCTTTTACCACCATCAGGCCAAAACCCACAGTTCTTGCAAATATATTTTATTTCGGATGCAGACCAGTTATCGTTGCGATCAAGCATCGCACCAACCTTAAAAATGGATTTAATTAGCGAATTACAGACCGCTTTGAATAATCATAACGTGTATATACGAAGTTTTAAACAAAACTTAGAACTTAACTCCTCAGATAATTTAAAGTTAATTATTCATTCAGATCGCACTCCACAGACAGCACACAGAGGCAGATATAATACTCCTACTGTAAACGCGGTAGCCGTTCTCTTGGTCGATGAAGACAAAGGTCCCAGGGATATAGTCTTACACGGTAGAGACGGACAGCTCAAAAGAGTTTCTGAGCTACATCGGTCCTATGATCCACTACAGTATCCTATAATGTTTGTGACAGGAGAAGACGGTTATTATTTGACTATCCCTCAGCAGGGTTCTGCGCGTAATAAAATTGTTTCGTGTATGCAATTTTATGCATTTAGATTAATGTTTAGAACTAACTCTTTTAATCCGTTACATTATTACAGAGACTTATTTAGTCAATATTGTGTTGATATGATGGCGAAAATGATATCGGAAAGATTAAATTATATTTCTCGAAATCAACAAAGACTGAAGGCTGATGACTACATTCATCTCAGAGATGCCTTAAATCATGACGCAAATGTTGACCCATCAAATATCGGTCAACATGTCATATTGCCATCGTCATTTACGGGTTCTCCGCGTTTCATGCACGAGAAAACACAGGACGCAATGACGTACGTCCGAAATTATGGTAGACCTGACTTATTTGTCACTTTTACATGTAACCCCGAATGGCCTGAAATTAAAGCGGAGCTGCTACCAGGACAACGGTCTTTCGACCGCCATGACATAATTTCACGTGTATTTCATTTAAAGACGAAGAAATTCATCAAATTATTTGTCAAAGAACAGAAATTCGGTAAAGTAAAATGTTATATGGCAAGTGTGGAGTGGCAAAAGTGCAGTTTACCTCATTGTCATTTGCTGTTCTGGCTAGAAACTAAAATACAACCAGATGAGATCGACAGTGTCATAGTTGCGGAACTACCCGATCCACAAATTGATCCGGTACTATACGACATTATAACTAAAAATATGGTACATGGATCCTGCGGAGAACATAATTTAGCTGCACCATGCATGAAGAACGGTGTCTGCACAAAAAAACCCTTGCAGTTTCATGAACGATACCCAGACCGGAGAGGATGGGTATCCAGTTTATCGTAGGCGCGATACAGGAAATGCCGGTCGGAGCACTACGCTTCAAATCAGGGGCAACATGGTGACGATAGATAATAGGTGGATTGTTCCATACTCCCCGCTACTATGTAAGACTTTTAACGCTCATATAAACGTGGAATATTGCCACTCTGTCCAAGCCATTAAATATATATGTAAGTATATAAATAAAGGTTCAGATCAGTCAACTTTTAGCCTTAGAAACCCACACGATGAGGTCGAAAACTATTTAAATGGCACGTACATAAGCACATCTGAAGCTGTCTGGCGCTTATTTGAATTTCCCATTCACGACCGGCATCCTACTGTAGTGCATTTGGCCGTTCATCTAGAGAACGGTCAAAGGGTGTATTTTACACCAGGGACAGCTCATCAAGTGATCCAAAACCCACGCAATACCACATTACTGGCATTTTTTGCTCTCTGTAATGAAGATGAATTCGCGAAAACTCTTCTGTATCATGAAGTCCCGCAATACTATACATGGGCAAATAATAAATTCACTAGAAGGAGGCGTGGTGAAGATGTAGTTGGACATCCGGGGATAAAAAAAGATGCCGCTTTAAGTAGAGTATACGGGATACATCCATCCCAATCAGAGTGTTTTTTTCTTAGGATTCTACTGCACCACGTACGCGGTCCGACCTCATTTGCATACCTTAAAACTGTAAAAGGTATCGTCAAAGAGACGTATCAAGCAGCTTGCCGTGACCGAGGTTTACTTGAAAACGATGACCATTGGGGTAACACTTTAAGCGAAGCTTCGTTATCACATTGTCCAAAAAAACTAAGAGAGTTGTTCGTAGTCATACTTTTATTTTGTCAACCATCGGAACCATTGAAGTTATGGGATACTTTCAAAGATCAGTTCTGTGAAGATATTAGACATCGTATCAGACAACAAAATCAGGATAACACTTTACCCTTCTTTAAAGTGAAAACTTAGTATTAATTACATTTAAATATTTTCATCATTAACAACTTTAACATACACAGAAAGACAATCTGTGCAGCCTGCAGATAATGACTGCGTCGTCGATGTTACTGTCGGTGTCTGTGAATTGACCTGGGAATCATTTTGCTGACCGTGACTTTCTTGGGTAGGCTTTTTGCAGCGGTAACCGACATCTACGCGGGCGGAGCCGCGGGCGACCGCTAGTAAATAATAAATGCGCGTTTTATTCAGATTGATCCAGTTTTGCCTCCTCTACCACTTGGCACAATGGAGGACCCTGCGAGTTATTTGGTATCAACGTAGTATAAATCATTACATACTCCTGGCTGACAAAAAAACTCATATCGTTTTGCATATTCTTTCAGGATAAAATATCCTAGTTCGTCTTAGATGCATCTCCTAGAGCAGGGTGCAGGGTCACAAATGCTGGAAGGAACAAGAAAAGAGGGCTTGCCATTGGTTATTATGTATGTTTTACTTTGCTGTCTGGGTTGTGTAGCCTAAAAATCCCCCATACTCAGGACAACTCTTCCTGTCATTGAATACTCAAAGCCTTCTCTTAAATGCAGTGCACAAATGTTTGATTTAAGACTGATTGAGCAAAAGAAGGACAGCATGGATACATCCATGCTGTCCTTCACCATTTGATGATTTACAAATCATCAAATGGTGGCGGGTATCATATCATCTAGAATTGGTCATTCCCACTTGCAAACCATCACTACATTTTTATCTATGACCATCACCGCTTCCATAGATTTACCGAGTATAACACATCAGTTTTTTATTTTTTATTTTAGGTGTCAAAAATCAATATTGCCTGTGCACGAGCTGCTAACAACGTGTTGCTCCCGGAGCACAAGTGCTTCAAAAACTATACAGGTCCATCTACCGCGGTGGAATCGACCATATTAGTTGAGGGATTTAAATATTATTATAGTACAAATATTATTATCCTCTAACAGATTAACATTAAAATCACCACAAATTATAAAAAAATTGTTTTTATCGCTGATTTTAATCAACACTTCATCCATTTTCTTTTCGAATAAATCAAAGGATGAATCTGGTGGTCTGTATATGCTCATTAAAATAAGTTGTTCAAGTTCAATACAGGCTATTTCCATGGTACGCTCAACAGACAGGCTCACTATGTCAACTCGTTCCTTATATTTAAAACTATTATTTACAAGTATTAAGGAGCCACCGCGATCAGCTGTTTTTCTGTTGAACGAACTAGCAACGTGGTGGTTATTAAAGTTGAGCAGGATTATGGGGTAATTTATCACAAATTTGTTGCTGGCTACGGTGATTGGATGGATTGCACACACTTTTACCACATTTTTGATCTCCAATGCTTTCTTGACATATTTAGTAGCTTATGTATGCTAGTGATTTCCTCTATTGTCTTTGAACTAATTTAAACTACTTGGAAATTCTTCCAATATCCCTTGTCTAGGCTCAATAGAAGCAGTCAGGTAACCAAATTCTTTGCTGTGATCAAAGAGAATATAATCACTACCGTTTTAAGAGACGGGACTTCCTTACTTGGAAATGGAATCTATTTGGCACAACTAGCAATAATAATACAGCAAAAATTTAAATGTCAAAATACGTCATACCAACATTACGAGTACAATTAGGGATGGCAAAATGTAGTTCCTGATTAAATCGATAAACTTGCCAGCTCTATAATAAAAAAACCCCAATATTCACCAAATACCTCTCAAGAGCATTAAGTTGCCAGCTTCAGATTGCAAAACCGACATTAGAACGAATATTAAACATCAATGGATGCTTCATTGGAGAGAAACGACACAAATAAAAGGAAAATGGTACAGCTATATTAACTCGGACATTAAGAGACCATGGTTTATCGTCGGAAAATATCTACATAGAAACATTTACAACAATTTGTCGTTTGAGAATTGGACATGGCAGATTTAATGAACATTTACATAGATTGAAAATGATTCCTTCCCCAAATTGTACATTTTGTAATTCTGAAAACCAATCTCTAAATCATATATTTTTTGATTGCCCTCAATTCAATATACAAAGACTAGTATTCATTGACAGCTTATTGAACATTTACAAAGAAGCCCTGGATGTCCCGCGCTCTATTCAGGATCTCCTTAAGAATATAGAAGCATTTTACCCTATTTATAATTTTATCAAGAGTACCATTGGAGTTATTTGAAAAATAATAATACTACCTGATTTGACAACTCGGATGTGACCTATAAATACTGGAGGAAAATTGATACCTGATTTGACAACACGGATTGACCTAAACATACTGGATTATGAAGTTAAAGAATAAATACGTTAGACAAGGCTATGTGCCTCGAATATATAATAAAGACTGAAGAAAATACCTATGGAAAGACAAGGCTGTTAGCCTCAATCAATATGAAGAGAAGAAAAGAAATTAAAATAAGACCAGGCGGTATGGGCTTAAGCTCTTAGCCTTTTCCATAAAGGAAAAAATATTACAAAAAAAAAAACACTACTAACGCCACCTGTCGTTAGATAGCGCGACTACAAATATGCTCCGAATGGGATGAAAACACTTAAGCTTATTACTTACACCTATGGAAGTAAGTATCCACATAAAAGGATTCACGTTGCTAATTAAGTTAGAATAATAAGGATTTAGCCTGCCCTAGAAACAGAGTAGACATTATTATTCTTATAGTAGACATTTACGTTGGTTAACATTATTGGTTAAATTACAGATGACGTTGCATTCGTCAGACCCATAACTAACATTCTGTCACTTTGAGTTTGTCGATTCAGTGGCTATTTCTTATGTGGATGTTTGGTGAAATTGTGGTGTTTCTGTTTTTGCGAGTAACATATGTATAGTAATTGGACTGTGAAGCAGTTAAAGACGAGTTTAAAATCCGGGGAGGGACGTTAAAGGATCGTAAGGCGGACTTAGTCAGAAGGTATTTACCTGAATTGATGAATTATATATGTTTGTATATATTATTATACATATATGCTATAAAACAAAAGTAGTAGTAGTAGGTAGTAGTCAAAAAAACCTCGGTTGTATTTGGTATATTATAAGTAAATTATAAAAGAAGTAGCACCTACTTTTCAAGTTTTTAACATTGCTTTCTGTATTTAAAAACATGAAAACATTACTTGGGATTTGTCTAAAAAACAATTAAAAGTGAGCGCTACATAAGTCCTACATGTATTCACGATAAATAAAGTCCCTAAGACCCGCCCAGTGGCAAATGAAGTTCTGCCACGGCGTCATCTTCGGCTTATCTCGTTTTCCACAACGTCATTACGCATCTTGTTCTTCACCAGGGCGCTTCCTGTCTTCGGGGTCACCCCTAAAACCACGATCACCGCAGTATTTATATATATTTATGCAATTGCATAAGTTCGTAACTGTTATTGTATATAATCCTATGTGTATATATGTCACCGTAAGATTGTCAAAACAGTTAAACTAACGTTTTTATTCCCGTTAGTTGGTCAACTATCGACAGATAATAAACTGTAGCATACTGCTTACTATATGACGTGTTAGTTGATAAACTAACGGTTAAAACCGTTAAATAGTAAACTGGTTTAAACTAGAATTGCAAACGAAATACCATGGCAAACACTGCGGTAGCTTAGAAAAAGACTAAAAGGGGGCGAGCGCAGCGAATATCTACAGTACTAAAGATATTTTAATTTGATTGTACACTTTTGGGTGCCCCCATTATTTCAGAGGGTATCCCCGGCTGCATTGCGTCGTAAAATGGAAACCCTTGTGGCGACCCAATCGCATCTGTTGCCCCGAAGATTTTGAGAATCTGTATCTCAAAACCAAGACGCGATTCGGACTGCACTGGTTTGACTGCACAGAGTGTTGAATGTCAGGTATGATACGGGTTTGAAGAATTGCTGGAGTTTAATTTAACTCTTTCTGTGCCACCTCAAATTTGCTGAACAGCCCCTGGTTCCACTAAATTTTATTGATTATATGAAGAATTAAAAACCAATTTTTTTTTTGAAAAGTAAATTTGCGAATGTCGGATAATCATTGAGAAAAAGGCGAGAACGGAGCGTGTGCTTTTGCGGCCGGATTTTCTTAAGTTGTGCATCTATTGCGTTCAGTGTTGGATATTATGTAACACGCGCTGCCGTTAAAGCTGTGTGATAAATAAAAAAAATGAAGTATGTAGTAATAAACAGTATATTGTTTTAATTAAAATATAAGTCAGTCATAATTAAAAAATTAACAGTTATAAAAAATCCCCCCTCGACGATCCACCTTCAAAACCGCTAAGGACTATTCGACTTCAGTTATGTGCGGCGGTTGAATGATCTGAATGAGTGAAACGACGTGATTCTTTGTCTTTAATACTTATCAGTGTTACCACTAAATACAATATACATTTCTACCACTCGGTATACCCATAGTAGAAACAACATACCAGGTGTAGCTAAGAAACTCAGTCGAATCCATTATAGACGTCACGCCTGTATTAGAAAGAGATGGCGTGATTAACTCATTCACTGGTATAAAATATAAGGAGTGATGAGGTGTCTGGATTCGAGCTTTAGCTTCTTCGCTAAGCCTTGTATGTTTCGGTAAAGAACGTAGCAAGGGCCACAATGGGGTGAGGCTTGTTGTTTCCCATTCCCCGCACAGCTCCGCTACGCTCCGCGCAGCTCCTTCCGATTTTGCTTCTTCTAAGTACCAACCTAACCTATTAACCAATTGAAATAGAGCCACAATGACCTACTACCTACTCTACCCAAAGCTATTTCAGAAGTAGGAATTTAAAAAGCTTGTATATCGCTTAATTCGAGTCACAGAGAAAAAAGAGGAGGCATTAAAGTATTTTATTATCGCATTATTATTATTATGTAATAATAAAAATGGAATTTTCTAAAGAAAAAAAATTGTAACAAAATTTTTTAAGTCCCGCCCCATAGAAATCCCTTTGCTCCACTCCAACCCTTGGTCGAGTACCGATGGCAGGTTCCTAGTTGGCTTAGTAGAGTATTAAAAGAAATTGCATGTCACGAAAACAATAGGTTTGTGGCATAGATAGACTCTTTGGCCTGTGCCACTGAACGAAATCTAGTCGTTTACTGTTATTTATAGGCTGTTTGAGATAAATAATACAAAAAGCTTCAAATCATGTCGAGTTTAACTTACCATCAATAAGTTAAAGCAAACAGCCAATGAGAAACAGTTATCAAGCGCAACTACAGTCAAAACAAAATTTACGAAAATCGTTGTCAAAATATCACTTGCAAAAAAATCTACAGACGGAAAATAGCGGCCGCGCCGGGGTGTGAAAGGGATACGTAAAATTTATCAAATAATGTTGCCACTATACCACCGGTTTATACAGTGATTAATAAGACCACTATTTCAACGCAAATGGTGCGTCGCGGCCGGAATTTCTTAAAACGCACACGGTGCATTGCTGGCACGGAAAGGGTTAAACGTGGGGATGTCCTTATCTCAGTGGAAACAGACTACACTGCCAAAACCAAACCAAACAAACAAAACAAAAGCCGAAATTTGGTTTGTTTATTAAAGCACGCAGGGAGTCTGCTAATTAATATGTCGCTTATTATGGAATCATTGTTGTCACATTTGATTGACCAGGCATCTAATGCTTACTGTTTGTACTGCAGTTTATTTAATAGCTCCACACCCTTCTGCGTTCCTTGAGCTGGGTCAATAAAGAGATTTACACCTAGAAGTCTTCAAACACTAACTGCACTGATAAGGATTCTCCAGTATCTGTTCTTACTATATATTGTTTAAAAACGTCGCACACTGGATGCACTGAAAATGCCTTTTCTTTGGTATGTCTTATCATGTGACACGGATAAGCTCTCTCCACAGGTTCTCATGTGCTGAGCTAAATCTTGTTTTCGAGTTGAACACTGAATGCACTCATAAGGAGGCCTAATACCGACACTTATAGGACCTTAACTCAACTGCCCTACTTTTTCGTATATGAGCAACAATTAGCAGGCCTGCTTCAGGACTGTTAAGTTACCGCTCAAAAACCGTTTACCTTTTTTTTTTAAAGACTTTTCGTACTATGAAACTATATTTGACAGCAGCAAATCGTTCTTTGCGCGTCTGTTATGTCAAATTAGAAGATCTTGAAAAAGCTAGTAGATAATAGCTTAAGCACATTGTTTTGTAATTAGTAGTGGTTTTTGTGGATTACTCGTAAATTTTCGATTAGTGTAGTTCGGTAGTGCCATACCAATTGCACAAATAAGAAACGAAGGGAAAAATTGGCGGCCGGGGGCAAAATTGTTCAACTGAATGAAAGCAAATTAGGCAAGAGGATATATAACAAAGGTGAGCATCTCATGTCACAGAACCGTATTGGTTGCTATATGTCACTTCCTCTTTGAAAACTAAAGTTAGGTTTGTTAGTTTCACACGTAATTGCAGAACCCGGAGCACGCGCCAAGCTGCGTCCACTTCTCGACTCCAGCCTCCCTCTGAGGGCGAAGCTCGGGATCTACAAGTGCTACGTGAGATCCCGCCTCACCTACGCGGCCTTGGCATGGTATGCCCTATGCTCGGAGACGAACCAACGGAGACAGCCCAAGCCCAAGAGAACCTCTCTCTGCGTACCATCGTCGGCGCCCCCCGCTACGTGAGGAACGCGACGATCCAGAGGGACCTTAGATGGGAATCTGTGGACCAGTTTGTCCAGAGGCTGGCGAAGGGCTTGTTCGTGCGTGCGGATGCGTCACACCACCCGAAAATCCTTGAACTAGCGCCGTACCATGCGCACCCGCCCGACCGCCGCCGCCTGCCACGCGACCTGGTGACCTAGCCGGCGATCACCTAATGGAACACCACCAGTGAGAAGATCACCACCGCCGGCGAGGGCCCCCCGATGACCTGTGCACAGGAGTGGACAGAGGCGCTTCCTCAGGAAGAGATCCGATGATCTGACCCTGACTCAGAAAGGGTGCCTGAGAAGAAAACTTGACTCGGGAACGGCAGATGTGAGAAGCTCCGGCCTCCATCATCTCCTAGTTCGGTTCGGTGACCCCCAAGTGCGAACTTCCCCTCCCCCCTTCCGCTACCCCATTCCGCGGTTCGGTTCGGTGACCCCGAGTGCGACCCTTCCTCCCCGTATCCCGTGCATCAAGACAGGTCCTGAAGTAGTGCTTACTGGGAACATAATGGGCCCGTGGACCCTGTAGCCCATTTGTGGGTGTCTTAACTGTTTGGTGCGCGTGCACAGAAGCATGTGGAAGTAGGTCCAGCAATCCGTACAGATTTCTGGGGGGGTATGATAGTCTGGGTGAATAATGGATATATCCATAAAAGGGTTATCCATAGTGACCCAGACAACCCTTTCATTGCTCCCTATGGGACACATACCCAGAGGATTGAATCGCAATGGCGGATTGTGAAGAGATTCCGTGCCAAGGACAACTACAAAAACCCGGAAAGTTTTGAATAAAAATGCGTTGAGTAATAGTGGAGGAGGGAAGTGACAAATAAAATATCTGACCCATTCCTATAATTAATTTTGGCCATAAAACATGTTTATAAAGTGTAATAATGTTAAATAAATAATAAGGAGTTTTTTTCTTATTTTTACTATACTAGAGGTACAGGGAAAGGTCCCCCTGTCGACCTACGAGTGTAACAATCCAACTCGGTTTTATAAGGAAAATTATGAGATTTATGCAAACAAACATTTTTTTTACAAATTAAATAATTTATTTCTCTAAAATATATAAATGGGGGATGGCTAACTCAGCCTGAGCGCGCGTTTCAGAAGCCGACACTAGCTGACACCGTCTTTGGCGCCTCCGACACTAGTTGGTCCCTTGCATCTGCAGCTGTAAACAGTTAAAACACCGGACGCCGTCTTCGGCACCTACTTAATGGTGTATTTCGCCTGTTCCTTGGAGCTTGAGATTCCGATGATTGTGGCGATTCTCTTTGTGCAGAGAGTGGTGGTCAGGCAGATTAATTTAATAGGATTTGCGCTGATGAAGGTTGATGGGGAGAGGAGATGTGGGTAACCGATGGCGATGGTGGGTGGGATGAAGGGTCTCTGAAAGATGGCTTTGCTGAAGCTGCAATCAGCTGCATTTTCCGCAATTTAATAAAGCTTTGAATTTGCAATTTTGCCATCACTTTTTGTGTACCTAAGGCACGATCAAAAACAGTCATCAGAAATACTGGAATGATCAATATCAATTATACGTATAAAAAGTGTCATAAATAAATTGATAATTGATGAAATTGATCTTTGTCCAAAAATCTAATAAAATACGTGGTGTTACTAGCGGGAAAGAGAGATGCCATGAATCTGTATAGCGCTATTTCATTCTTTTTAGTTGACAGCTAACATACCGGAGAAAAGCTAACCATTCACCTTGGCGAATTTGCAGGGCATATATTACGATTTTAAGCAGTCCTGTTTGAGGCCTGTTTTAAACTGCATGTTTAAAAGCAGGATGGTTACTTAAAAGTTGGCCTCAAGGTCTCTCTCCAATATGTGTTCTTATATGCCGAGTTAAATTTCGTTTTAAAGAATACGCCTTTGAGCACTGACTACACTGGAGTTTCTCTGCTGTATGTGTACTCAAGTGATCGACTAAATGATGTTTACGAGAAAAGATCTTTGAACACTGACTGCACTGATAAGGGTTATCTTGAGAGTGTATTTTCATGTGACCACGTAAAGTAGATCTTGTAGAGTACACCTTTGAACACTGAGTGCACTGATAAGGCTTTTCCTTAGTATGGGTACTCATGTGATCGACTAAATGATGTTTAAGAGTAAACATCTTTGAACATTGACTGCACTGATAAGGTTTCTCTTTAGTATGTGTTCTCATGTGATTAATTAAATGATGTTTTAGAATAAACGCCTTTGAACACTGACTGCACTGATAAGGTTTATCTTGATTGTGTATTTTCATGTGACCATGTAAAATAGAACTTGTAGAGTACACCTTTAAACAATGACAACACTGATAAGGCTTTTCTCCTGTATGTGTTGTCATATGATTAACTAAAGTTTGTTTAAGTCTAAACGCTTTTGAACACTGACTGCATTCATATGGTTTCGCTCCAACATGTATTAGCATGTGCCGAGTTAAATAATGTTTAAGAGAAAAACCCCTTGAACACTGATTGCACTGATAAGGTTTCTCTCCAGTATGTGTTCTTATATGGTAAATAATTTGTGATTTATTCCTAAAAGTCTTTGAACACTCGTAGCACTGATAAGGTTTGTCTGCAGCGTCTGATATCACTTGTGCGCATTTTCTCAGTCTGCTAGGATCTTTTAGAGCAGACTCAACGCACACATACGAGTTGTCATCACAGACATTAGTATTGTGCGGGTAGATGTTACCAGCAATGTGTCTGATAAGTTGCTGCTTCGAAGTGAACTCTCTATGACAGCGGTCACAAGTAATGTTACTTGTTGTTACGTCTGCCGCGTCTCGTCTTAATGTTTGTTTAACTTCCGCAGCAGGCCCATCTGTGGGACGAGAAACAGGACATATTTACAGGTCACTTATGAAATAGATTATATAATATAATATAAAGATAATATAATAGATTAATAGAGGGTTATCACATCTGGAGGCCTACCATGACCTTATAAGAAACTGCTCTTAATCCAGGCAGTTCAGTTAAAGTACTTAAACTGAACGACTTAATTTCGTACCATGACCTCATAAAAGGTGAACGAGTTCTGAGCTGCTTATTTGATAAGATGAATAGTTTATTGTCTCTGGCTAGTTAACTTACATCCATGTAAGAACGAGAAGGGAATATACAGGATTCCATAAGAAAGAACTACTCATCGCATTGTCTGGAGGACCGTTCCTAACCAACGTTTATTGTTTATACGGTATTTACCGGTTTTTTTATTATAAGGATATCTTGTATTATAATTTGTTTTATTATTTACGAATGGTACTTTCAAAAAATGAAAGCTTAAAAGTAATACGCGCATATTACTATTTAATGCAATTTGTGATAAAACTTAGTAACTTATGCGTTGTTTTTTATTGATCGTTCAAATTATATTGAGCATTTTGAACGCAACTCATAACTGTCAAGTGGTTCATGTGTTTGTTTACAATATTTAACAATTTATTTTGGGAGGTACTTTTGTGTGTTGATTTAATTACATATTATTAAGTAATAACTATACATTATTTCTCGTTTGCTACGCTACAAACAACAAGGCATACTCATTTAACAAACATAGCATTGGCCTCGCTGGATGGCGGGTCGAAACTGTAAAATACATAGTCAGGTCATAAGTTCTGTCACATGTGCAATATGAAATAATTTAGACATGTTTATTATTTATGTAAACATTTATATAGCAAAATGAACTTAATAAAACATAGATTTTTATGGTAATAAAGTTTATACAAAATGACCCCCGCGATTTTGAATACAGGCCTTTATTCTGCGCGGCCAGTCGTCTATCGCAGCACGAACGAGGTCCATGTCAATATCGGCGGCTGCCTTAATCAAGGATGCCTTGAGTGACTCCAAATCAGGATGAGGCTTTGAGCAGGCCTTTTCCTCCAAGTGTTGCCATATCTTGTAATCTAACGGACTCAAATCTGGACTGGAGGAGGGCCAGTCTTCGTGCCGGATGAAGTCGATTTCATGCGCCGCCAGCCAGTCTTGTGTGCTTTTCGCTCTATGAGCTGGCGCAGAATCTTGTTGGAATACCCAGTGCCTGTTATTAAACATGGTATGAGAAACAGGTTCCACAAGGTTCTTGAGGACTGTATTTTGATACACAACTGCATTCGTTTTTACGCCTTTCTCACAAAAATGTACTTCAGTTAAGCCCCAATAAGAGACTCCCAACCAAACCATGAGCGAGGATGGAAAATGACCTCGTTGGACACGCGGAATACGGTTGCCGCTTCTTCACTGCTGTGTGCGTACACCTTATCATTTTGTTTGTTGTAGCTCTCTTCCACGGTGAAAATTTTTTCATCCGAAAAAAGAATTTCCCGATGCTTTTTTCCCGCGTACCGCTTCAACAAAGCGCGGCATCTCTTCAGTCTCAGGTCCATTAAATGAGCGTCCAAACGATGTCCTGTTTTTATTCGATATGCCCTAAGCCCTAAGTCTTCATTTAACACCCTTTTCACCGTGGTCCTGCTTAACCCCATCTGAAGGGCCAACAGTTTCTGCTTACGTATGGGATTTCTTTGAATTCGCGCCTTCACAGCTTTTATCACTGCTGGAGTCCTAACAGAGCGAGGGCGACCACTTCTTGACCTGTCATCTACACAGTCTTCATTGTATCGTTTTATGGTACTATAAACGAATCTTTTGTTTATAAATTCAAATTTTTCAGTAAGTCGAAAATCTGAATTGGCACATTACACATTTAAGTACACATTTTAAATAGAAATATACACATTTTTATTTTCTTGAAAAATTCGAAATTCGAATTCAATAAACTTTTTTGTGGCCAGCGTTCTAAATTCAAGAGTTTTTATTGTGTGACAGAACTTATGACCTGACTGTGTAATATTTTACATATAATTTCTAATTAAAATCTGACTCCGTGTAATTTTAAAATATTTCGTATGCTTAACATATAATTATTGATACTCCTTTTTATGGAAGCTTTTCATACATTACATAGGTGTATTAAATTTATATTTGCTTGCAGTAATTTGGTTGAATTGCCTATACGACGACGCCCCCATCGTGTATCATACGACTCTGTGCATACGACTAATTGGGGCTCTATGTGTTTTTTTAAATTCACACAGACATAGTCTTGGGCTATAATAAGTCCACTCAGCCATCTGTACCCTAAGAATGTGGCAGAGAGTTGCCCAGCAATGTAACTAGATGGGTGAAGGTGCATTCAAAGATAGGAAAGGATGGTCATCGGTTATTAATCTAACTAATAATATAGACTCGAATGTTTGTGGTTGAGAGGATGGATGTTTGTTACTCTTTTGCGTGTACTGCCTGATAGAATCAAATGAAATAGGCTATCTTCTCTGATGGGCGTATATCCGAAGCACTGGCACAGTTTATGGAGTCTCCTTTGTCTGTGCGAGATTCAGTATGTACTCATTAGTTTTGTTGATCATATTTGATTTATTTTATCTAATGTTTCACTTTTACAAAAGTGCACTATTTTTAACTACTTACTTTATTTGAGTTAGGAGTTTAAAATCAAATTAATTACATACACAAGTATACTCAATAGTTAAGTCAAAGTTAGATTTTTTATTCAAAATTACATGTATGATGATGTCTTTAAAAAGTGACAAAAAAAATCAGTGCTACAGTATAATATTATAGTATCTGTGGTACTTCTAAATTATGACTGTCTAAATATGTATGTATAGATATTTACATACATGCATATTTATCTTATTACATTAAATCTTTATAAAACAAAAACATTGTAACTTAAAAAACAACAAAAACTAAAACAACACAAAAAAAACACAATTTTTACATAAAACTTAAATGAAGACTTTTTGATGCTTGTAATAACGATGTAATTACATTTCTAGTTTTGACTTGGCAATTAGTGTAGTAGGCTTCAGATGAGCCTTCTGTTGCATCCAATAAAGCAGTCATCATAGTTTTCCTCAAAGGATAACCAGAGTCACCTGCAAGTAAAAATATTATATTAGACACAATTGTAATTAAAACTATTATACTTTATTAATCATCATAGCAGCCTATTACAGCTCACTGCTGGCTTTCTGACTGAGTACGCCACAGACCTCCTCTTTAAAACTTACTTTATTAAATAGATAAAATATTTATGTGAATAGTGAATGTTTTATTATTAATTTTGTTGCTATGTTAAGTTAGCTAAACATCATCATCAATCGGCACACATTCTTTACCACTCCATCTACTCCGGTCCTGAGCCTCCCGCATCCACTGCCTTACAGTTATACATACTCTAGTTCTTAGTGTTACTTGACGACACAAATAAGAATGCTACTTGTCTGCATCTCGTAACCTACTGCTAGTACTAGTGCGGGAGGTAGGGGCATTCTTATTAGGTTTGTATGATTGTAAGAAATGGCATTTTTTTACTTTATAAACTATTATTATAATAATTCAGAAATAATTAGCATACTTATTTGTAAATTTCTGTTTGTTTACTAAATAAAATAATTCTGATTAATATGGATTCCAGTTTTATTTTGATAGTCGGTGTACTGTAGGCAGGTATCCCAACAAAATAATCCATTCTTAGAAATACATTTAGAACAGCTTACCTAAAAGCCTTTATTATTACCACATTATTACTGAGGCCTTTGAAATAGTCTTGAAGTTGGGAAGAAGGATGGACTGATCATCTAAACGAGTCATGTGTGGATCCACCATAACTGGCATCAACATACAACTAAATAAACATTAACATTTATGTACAGGCACTTACATTGCTTGGCCCCACACTGTTATGTTGTGGGAACCAGTAACAGCGACATTACACACACATAAACATCCAAGACCTTTTTCCACTTTTTATTCATTTATCCCCAGCCGGGAATCGAACCCGGGACCTCTCGCATGGTAGGCAGAGTCATAACACACTTCAATTAATCTTACCAATTGAACATTTAGAGAATTATAGCCCTTCCGACAGATGTACCTCCTCTCCTTTTGGGTTTGCAATAGCTACCTGTGTCCCATCAATGCAGCCAATAACATCACTCCAAATTTTTCATTACACCTGAAATTAAAAAAGTGTTAATTATAAACAACCTTTTCAAATTAGCGACTGTTTAGAACCGGTGTCCTGACAGCTACATAATTAAAGCTATGGTATCAATAAAAAATTCACCTTATTCTATTCATAGGTACAACATTCTTCTACAGTTTGTGTGCATTCTTTATAGGTATTTCCCATTTCTAATGAGTTCATTGCTGCAGTGACCTATGCCCAGTACTGCTGATATGGTTTGTTACGCAATAAAGCCACGGATCTTACCTGTTGGCATTTGATATGTTCCAGTCATAAAATGATAAAGCTGCAAGACCCTGCAACAGAAAAGAGTAGGTATTTAGACCCTGCGTAGCCTCCGGTTAAGACCTGCTGCTACTACTACTCCTTTCGAGTTCAGCCCGGTTGGAGTCGATGCTGTTAGGAAGGCAGTGCTGGCAATTTCTTCTAAAGCTGTTGGAGATGACAAAATTTGTCCTCGAATGATCAGGAGCGTGCTCGACGAGCTGCTTCCTGCAATCACTCATTTAATTAACTATTCTTTATCAGAGTGTTCCTTTCCCAAAGTATGGAAGAAGGCACATGTCATCCCTTTGCCTAAAACATCCAATCCTTCCTCCTTCAAAGAGTTTCGTCCCATCTCCATCCTACCGCTCCTTTCCAAAGTTCTTGAATCCGTTGTCCATACCCAGTTCTCTTCCTATCTATCCAGAAATAATTTGATCAACCGCTTCCAATCCGGCTTCAGGTCAGGTCACAGCACCGCAACGGCTTTGTTAAAGGTCACGGATGATATCCAGTTCGCTATGGATAACAAACAGCTTTCTGTGCTAGCACTGCTTGACTTCAGTAGCGCCTTCAACTGTGTTGATTTTGACATTCTCACTCAAATATTAAGGTCCCTTAATGTCTCGTCTCGCTCGGCCTGCTGGTTTGACTCTTATCTTAGAGATCGCCAGCAGCGCATAAGGTCTGAGGAGACCTTTACTGAGTGGTGCGATCTTTTGGCGGGAGTTCCTCAGGGTGGTATTCTTTCCCCTCTCTTATTCTCTGTCTTCATCAACTCCATCTCCGATGTTATCTCCTCCCCATATCATCTCTATGCTGATGATCTTCAGATTTATCGTCATTTCCTCTTTAGTGATGTGAACCTGGCTATAGACACACTAAACGCTGACCTTGAGAACATCAGAACCTGGGCTTTGTCATACGGATTGCTGGTGAACCCCAGTAAGTCCCAGGCGATTATTATAGGTACTAGACACTCCTTAAACGTATTACAACAATTGCCCATACCGCCGGTTACCTATGACGGTACTCTAATCGCCTACAGTGACAAGGCCAAAAACCTGGGTGTCATGTTTGATAGACAACTCTCCTGGACTAACCATGTCAGCGAGGTCAGTAGGCGCGTCTTTGCCACCTATCACTCACTAAGACGGCTTCAGAACTTTCTGCCCCATCAAACAAAAATTACTCTTGCTCAATCTCTTCTTCTCCCCTTGATCGATTATGCCGATGTTTGTTGGGCTAGCGCCAACGAAGAGCAACTGAACAGACTCGAGCGACTTCAAAATCTCGGGATTCGGTTTATCTTCGGACTGCGCAAGTTCGACCACGTCTCGCAGTATCGCAAGGAGTTAAAATGGCTGCCGATCCGTCTTCGTCGGGACACACACATCCTCACTCTTCTATTCAACATCTTAACCATCCCTCGATACCCTAGCTTTCTCCGTGAGCTTTTTCAATTTCTCCCTTCGGCTCGTCCACGTAGAACTCACACGGCTTCCCTGCTCTCTATACCTCATCACAACACCGTCGCATACAAGCACTGTTTTCGATTGCGGGCGATCACTCTCTGGAACTCGCTTCCCTGCACTATCAGAGATAGTCCATCTCTGCCCGTCTTTAAGAATCGTTTGAAGGAGCATTATCTTTCTCTATCCTAGATTTGAGCTTTGTATATATTAGTTTATTTAGGTGTATTTATATTTTTATATAATATTTATGTACTTGTGTATGTAGTGTATCTAGCAGTTAGTTCAATAGTTCCGTAATATATGTATGTATCTTATCAGAGCACATAGGTCTATCCTGTATATTAAATTATTCTTATCAACCTTGGGTTTGCTGGAAGAGATCTCTATTTAGAGATAAGCATGCCTTTGTAGATGTCCTTTCTGTTTATTATATCTTATGTTGTTTTATGTGCAATAAATATATACGAAATATATACGTATTTAGATGAACACTGTCTAGATCTCTTGACTAGAAATTACCTCATTAAGTCTCTTGACAATAAAACTAATGTATTTCCATAAACTCTTACTTTTCTTTCTATGGTGGAATCCGACGATTTACTTGGCTGTGGTTTACCACTCGTCGCCAGTTCCTTGCACAAACTTTGAGCCAAGTCGGGAGTAAGCCGAAAGTTCGACGAATTTGTCGTCAGTTAAATGAAAGGGATCATACATTTCCCTTGTAAGGCGGTGGCGATTTCTTTTTAAATTGTCATTCAAGTTATTGTCCGTTTCAAAAAATTCAAACAATACCTGTTCACTCACTTGCCATTATTATAAAGAAAATAACTCAAAAGCACTTGAACAATCACAAAGAGTCTACTAAACTATCAACAACAAGACAACAATTCACATAAAGTTAATCTCAGAGCAACTTTTTAAACATTGCTTACTTTGACAGTTGAGCGTTTCAGTAATCGCCGAGCGCTTGTCAAATGGCACGTCATAGTACGATTTTAGGAGGAAAAAAAGGTGAACTGCATGAAAACGCTGGACGTAATAAGGGCTTAAACTGCCTTGCTTTTTAGAGGTCATGGTACGAATTAGCAATGCAGTTCAGTTTAAGGCCTTAAACTGAATAGATTTAAGAGGTCATAGTAGGCCTCCAGGCCCAATAAAAAGTGGAACGGTAACCTTTGGAATAGAAATAGATAATAAACTGAACTTCACACTTTATCCCTGACTGAGTGTGCAATCTGGCACAAAGTAAATAACATAATCAATAACTTTAAGAATGTCTTCGTAGGTATGATGAGGTAAAGTTTATCAGCACAATGTACTATCTTTCATTAGACCAGAGGAGCTTGGTCGAGGTGTCTTACTACAGATTAATTGACCCGTGTTATAATGTAAGGTAGTGTGAGGCAGGGCCTAGATCGCTACTCCACAGAGGTCGTCTCTGTTTATAGGAGAATCGTCCTCAAGGGGTTAGTTACCTGGGCACTGCACGTATCCCGCGGGTGGTGTTGAACTGACGCCGTACCCCAGTGAGCCAGGCTCCAGCTTGACTGGTGGTGGTGGGTTGTGTGTGTGTGCGTGCGGCGGTATGTCGACACGGTCACGCACACACCGACGCAGCCGCGGCGGGAGACTCACCCCTGAACACAGGAGCGACGTGATAGCCTGCCGAGTTACATCACCCTTTTATATTCGAATATGGTGAGAAAGCTATGAATCTTGGGGTTACAATACAGCAACAAACAACAAAGATGCCGCAATCCTCACTGCTTTAAAACAACGACGGCATTTTGCACAAAACGTAATACTTTTTATGTAGCACTCCAAAAAGAAACTACCAGCTTGTGTTCCATCGAACAAACTAACTTTCATCAGGCTCAGCCCACATCAACCCACATCAACAAGCATCCATTGAGATCCTGTCGACTTTAGTATATCGTCGGACCATCGGGCAGGTGGTCTGCCCACTGGCCTTGTTGCTCCCCTTGGCCACCACTCCGTGACTGCTTTGGTCCAACGTCCGTAATCCCGTCTAGCCAAGTGTCCCGCCCATCTCCACCTCAGTCTCGTTATCCGCTTACCTACATCTTCGACCTTCGTCTTCCGTCGAATTTCGACGTTTGGCACGCGGTCAACGAGGGAGATACCTAACAATGAACATTCCATTGCTCGTTGGGACACCTTGGTTTTGTGTATAATTTGCTTAGTGCGCGTCCATGTTTCGGCTCCATAGGTGAGGATAGGCAAGACACATTGGTTATATACCTTAAGGCATTGTGGTAGATTGGACTTAACTAACAACAAGTTTGGAACAAACTAACTATAGTGATATTATTCTGTAAGACTGATGCTAGTAATTGTAATTGTAATCTATGAGACTTTTACTAGAGACTAAAAACTATTAAAATCCTACTACGATTCTTGTTATTATTTGACGTTAAATTCCGATGTCAGAACCAATGTCAGAAATAAATGACATGAGCATAATCTAAAATAAAAACAGGGTAAGTACTTGTATAAGACACATTGAATTTGGGGAGGGGGGCGTGGAGGGGGGGAGGGGTGGGGGAGGGGAGGTCCGCCCACCTACCCCCCCTTTTAGGAAACCACTAGTTTTTATGTTATGGAGGTCCAAAGATTGAAGAAAATGCCTACATTTTTTGGATTTCGGGGGAGTTGGAGGAGGGGTTGCAAAGAGTAGGGGGTCGCCTCGCTCCGCTCCGCTTCGCTCCGGCTCCCGGGTCTGCTGTAACGTGTGAACCTAACAAACCTATCTTTAGTTTTTAAACAGGAAGTGACCTAAAGCAACCAATTTGGTTCTGATAAACTCCATAAAGTAGTTAGTAAGTAAACAAAGCCAAAGTCGTCCAGAGAATCACGGATAAAACGAGAGCGCAACAGAACATTCACGAAACACGGAAGGAATCGGAATGAAATGAGCAAGTAGGGGGTCGCCTCGCTCCGCTCCGCTTCGCTCCGGCTCCCGGGTCTGCTGTAACGTGTGAACCTAACAAACCTATCTTTAGTTTTTAAACACGAAGTGACCTAAAGCAACCAATTTGGTTCTGATAAACTCCATAAAGTAGTTAGTAAGTAAACAAAGCCAAAGTCATCCAGAGAATCACGGATAAAACGAGAGCGCAACAGAACATTCACGAAACACGGAAGGAATCGGAATAAAATCAGCAAGTCATTATGTCAGAAAATACAACAAAATCTTGTAATTTCTACTAAAATCATGTACCAATATCCAACGTTGGAGCTTTTGAGTTTGACATTTGTCGTTCCGAGATTGGCCAAGTTGTAAAAATCGCGTAAACATATTTTATAATTAAAGTGCTAAAATGATGTTTCCTAACTAAGAAAATGGTATCAGAGGATAGCTAAGGACCCCCCCTAACCACCTAAGTACTCCAATCTTCAAATTTCAATGTGTCTTATATAAGACCCAACCCTAAAAACAATATAATTTTTTCTTTATATTTCTTACATATCACTTTTATACTAAAAATTTAAATAAAAATACACCAATAATAGCTTTGTTTCTTTATATGAGCAAAGCTTTTGATTTTGTAAACCATTCCTTGCTCATAGAAAAATGAAATTCTTTCGGAATTCGAGGAGTAGCGTTAAACTGGCTAAGAAATTTTCTCCAAAATAGACAACAATGTACCGAAACAAGCAAATTCAGGAAGCAAATTTATAGATCCCATTTAAAGATAAATAACTCAGGAGTACCACAAGGGAGTGTACTAAGACCATCACTGTTCCTATTATACAGGGTGTTCGGCAGAACGTTTTACTCAGAAAAGTGGGGGGTAGGTGGGGTCATTTGCTATCTACTCAGCCCAAAATATTTAACCAAATAATTTTTATATGATTATTTATATATAATATATATATAAGAACTTTTTTTATGAGTAGACCTTGTTTTGGTTATTTTTATTAGAATCTCAATGATTGGTAGGTCATGTTAAAATTAATATTTGTTGCAGGTTGTTGCTAGAAAGAAAGTAAAAAAAATTAAACATGAAAAAAGAGTTTTTATTTTTTTTAAAGCTTGACTTCGTGTTGCATTTAAAAAAAACTAAAATTGTTGGAAGACTTCTGATTTTTTTAAAACATCTCTAAAGTGTGAGCTTTCTTCTAGCAGTATGAAGTTTGTTTTGATATCTGTGTCCTAACCAGAGTTATTCATTGTTCTGTACGCACTACGTCTAGGACGCACCATTTCAACGAAATTCTACTTATGTGGAAGTTAAAGGTTTTGCGAAATTTATCAATGCAATGGACAAAATAATGAAACGGCTATTACTGAAATGTTACACAAAGCAAAAAAATAATGATTTTCATTCTTGCATAGTCACAAGGTCTTCACTCTCTAAAGGAAGCGCCGGACGCGGCGCCGCCGGCGGCGCGGAGCTTCAAAAAGGAGGTAATAATGATAATGTTCAATGTTCACTCTAGCTCACTCATGTCGTATCTTCTCTCTCTTTCGGAGCATCGCTGGCGGCTACTCAACTTCATCTTTATTCAGCCAATTTCAGTCGAGACTTAGCTGCCTCTACGATCTGACGTTCTCTCTGTGCTTTCGCTTGTTTTCGTTGAATTCGTTTTGTTATTGTTATCAATCATTTAGTGAAGTTTTTGTTATTCTTGATAAGTTCGTTTGTTGGTGCAATGGCTCAATTTACCAACGAGGAATATGCAGACATGTTATTAGCGTATGGAAGCGCTAACAGCAATTCACACGAAGCCCGTAGAATTTATCAGGAACGTTATCCCAACCGACGAGTACCCAGTCATCCAACGTTTGCGAATACCTACAGGCGTTTACGGGAAACCGGCAACTTACAGTTTCAAGAGCCGAGGGTCAACGTCAGAGCACACAATGTTGCCATTGATGAGCAAATTCTTGCCGAGTTTGATGCGGACCCTACCAACAGTTAGACAGGTAGCTGCAATGCTTGGCCTAGGAATATGGAAAGTGTGGTCTGTTCTCCGGCAAGATGAAAGGCATCCTTTCCACTATACACCAGTCCAGGGTATGTACCTAGATACACTTTACTTTTTGATTTTGTTTCCTGATTGATTTATCAGCTCGTATGTAATTTCATCATTTCAATCTGTTCAAATGCGAAAATAAATGTGTGTTAGACTGCATTAGAGTAAAAATAAGGTAGTCACTAGTAGTGAATTCAATTCTTGTTTTGTTTGTTCCAGGTCTTGAAGATACTGATTTTGGGAGACGTATCAACTTTTACCGTTTTTTTTCTCGATACCGATGTGGACGATGTTAACTTTTTGAGGAGAATTCTTTGGACCGACGAATCTAAATTTGACAGGGAAGGAATAGTTAACTATTAGTTACATCACTGGGAAAAAAAGGAGCAAACCCCCGCGTAAAGAGACAAAGGAAGTTTCAAAGAAGATTCAGTGTAAATGTTTGGGCAGGAGTGATCGGCAATAGTTTAATAGGGCCATTTTATTTGCCAGACATCCTCGATGGGCCTAACTATTTACAATTTTTAACGAATGATTTACCCGAATTATTAGAAGAAGTTTTCCAAGAAGATGCTGCTATTGTCTTTCAGCATGACGGCTGTCCAGCCTATTGGAGCTTAGATGCAAGGGAGTGGCTTAATTAATAATTAATTACATAAATAATAACGCTTTCCCTAACGCATGGATTGCATCCAGCTCCAATTCCCTGGCCCCCTCGATCGTCAGACATCACGCCTCTCGAATTTGACGTCTGGGGAAGAGCCAAGGATTTGGTTTACACCACTGAAGTTCTCAGTCGGGAAGATTTAATAAATCGTATTGATGCTGCGTTCGAGACGATGAAACAGGAAATGCTTCTGCGAACAACATCAGTTGAAATTATAAATAGATGCAGAGCTTGTATAGCGAATAACGGACGTCAATTTGAACAAGATTTGCACTAAACGTTAATAAAAATGTTTTTTCCTAATGTTTTAAAATAAAGATTACGAAATTTAATTCATCGTTTCATTATTTTCACGTTTGCATTGATCCATTTCGTAAAAATCTTAACTTTCCACATAAGTAGAATTTCGTTGAAATGGTGCGTCTAGGTACATAACAATGAATAACTCTGGTTAGGACACATATATCAAAACAAACTTCATACTGCTAGAAAGCTCACACTAGAGATGTTTTAAAAAATTCAGAAGTCTTCCATCAATATTAGTTTTTTTTAAAATGCAACATGAAGTCAAGCTTTAAAAAAAATAAAAACTCTTTTTTCATGTTTGATTTTTTTAACTTTCTTTCTAGAAACAACCTGCAACAAATATTAATTTTAACAGGACCTACCAATCATTGAGATTCTAATAAAAATAAACAAAACAAGGTCTACTCATAAAAAAAAAGTTCTTAGAGAGTTTAAAGGTATGAAAGTGACAAAATTCCAAAAAAAAAAAATAACATATAAAAAAGTATTTGGGCCTAGGCCAAATCTTTTGGGCTGAGTAGATAGCAAATGACCCCACCTACCCACCATTTTTCTGTGTAAAACATTCTGCCGAACACCCTGTACGTCAATGATCTTCCAAAATCCACCTCACATAACTGCCTGCAATTTGCTGATAGACAAGATAACTCTGAAAACGTCATGAATACTGCAGTTTAGGACATTATAAAATGGCTACAAACCTATAATTTACAGATTAATACTAACAAATACAAAATTTATTCCATATCTCTCATACAATTCAAATGCACGTCCTATTTCTATTACTTATAACAATGAAACAATTTCCGAAGATGACAATTTTGAATTCTTAGGCATCACAATTGACAAAAATCTAAATTGGAAAAAACACGTAGAATCGGTGCAAGTGCCTACATTAGAGATGATTGTGTTTTGTTGCCTCTCATCGTGATTACTGGAGAACCAGAAATAAAGGGCACCAAAGACAAAGGAGAGTAAAACACATAAACCTACTATATCAACCTGCTTAAAAGGACTTATATAGGAAAAATATATTCAATATTTGTATTATTTTGTATAACAAGATGCCTGACGACTTCAAAGTCTTCACAGCCCCACACTTACTACACACGTAGTTGAAGAACTTGCGATTTTTAGCTTAATGCTGCACCCATCTGGCAACCGCTGGGTGGTGCTGCCAGCACCCGTCCTGCTGGACCCGCCACCTCTCGGCTGAGACCAATGACCGCTTGTAGCCCGCTGCCGCCGGCACCCGCGCCGCCGCTGCCGCTCTTGTGATCCGTGACGTCACTAGTTGGCTAGACTCCACTAGCGCTGCGACACGCTCTGCCGCTTCTAATGAGCAAGCTTATGTCACTGCTTTTCCGTGTGACAACATCTTTTCCTCCGCAGATAACCTCTGTCTGATGACGTCACTCCTTAGGTTAAATAAATTTTCTTCGAACATTGCGCCAACATCACAGAACTTTGACATCTTTTTTGAGAAAAAGGGTCTTGACAGACATACAGAAGACAGAAAATTGAAGTTTCGGATTTTCACTATACTTGTGTTATAAGACCTTGATTCTTGACAGGGGTTCATGAATCTAGGTCAACGAGAAGTACTCTATAGGTGTTAATTCCCTTGCGAATATCAAGCAATTAAAACTAAATTGTGATGTATATGGATGGGCGGTATCTTTTGATTGCATTGACCCATAAGTTTAATTTTTTACAATTTTCAGACCACAGGCTTGAGTAACCGATATTATTTTGAACTAGATATCCTTATGTATTCGTGGGAACCAGCGACCTCACTTTCCACAAATAAACCGCATATTCATATGTGAACAACAATTTGATTGCATTGACATTAACTATTATTACAAAAAAAACTTAGAATGTAGGTATATCTGATAGTATAAAATGGTTATGTTTAATGGTGTCTGAATCGTCGGCTTTTTAAAGAAATTGACATACTAACTGTAGCTAGTCAATTTATTTTCGAAAACAAAATGTATGTACGCAAGAACCTTACAACATTTGCAAAACTTAGAGATAGCTGTAATATTAACCTAAGAAATAATCACAGACTACTTGCGCCACGGTTTAGACTCGCGAAGGTTAGCAATTCTTTCAAGGGTCAATGCATTCTCTTCTACAACAAGATACCTCTGGAGATCTTGAAATTGCCATTTGAGCAATTTAAAAACCATGTTAAAGCGACTTTGTCGAAAAAGGGATATTACAATGTTCAAGATTACTTAAATGATGGGACTGTATGGGGTTAATCTGGCTCAACACAGACCTTGCTGTTAATAGTTTTGTTATTATTTATTCCTACTTATTAATTATGATATTATAAAATTTGTATTAGTTAAGCGCAAGCAATTTTTAAAAGAGATCTAAAAATCAATCTGTGGGAGTTTCTAAGCCCTTTCTCTTCCACAGTGGTCCAATGTAGAGAAGTGGCAAAAAATGACGATTGCTAAGTATATGTAAATATCTACAGTAATAAAGACATTTGGAATTTGGAAATTTGGTGAAAAACTAAATTATTATGATTTATTTAAGGCAATTATCTATTTTGTAAATATAGGAAAGAACCTAGCTGACGATTTAATAAAAAATTCCCAATCTACGCGAATATCTCAAACACAATCTCTTCCTTCAACAACCTCCTCTTTTGCTCTCATCCACACCGACCCAGATGAAATAATAACCTCAATCCGGACATTAAAACCACACGCTGCCTCCGGCTGGGACGGTATCTCGTCTATAATCCTCAATCGGTACTCAAACCAATTGGCTCCTATTCTCAGCCATATTTTCAAGCTTAATCTAAAGGTAAATCTTACACGAATTAGAAAAATAAAGGAACTACGGTTATGTGAATTCTACATAAGTTTAAAGAATTACTTAATATTTACCTACAGGCAAGTCTTGTATCTGGCCGCACACTACATAAAATAATCTTAAAACTGAAAAACAGAAAAACACTAGGAAAATGGGGCTTCGCGGTTAGTAAACTAACCTAACCTATAACTGGAAAAGATCCGCAGGAGAGTCGTCTGATGCTGCAGCCGCCCATGTTTTTCAGGAATCGATGAGTCAATTTACATCGCACGTCTTTGAAGTTGTAATCACTGTTTGTTTATAATTGCGACCGTACCTACACAAGGATTATTGTGCTGAATCAGCGTCAGCATTAAATCTGTAACCTTGGCTGTAGGCAGTCAAAGATTTCGTACGTCATATGTACGTGCGTGCTCTTCACTCTTGAGTGAATATTAAGTTGTCGATTGATGAAATTTGTGTGCCTAAAAACCTTGGGATTTGGCAACATAGGGCACATCTTGTACACCAATCGTTTATATATACATAGTCAGGTCATAAGTTCTGTCACATGTGCAATATAAAATAATTTAGACATGTTTATTATTTATGTAAACATTTATATAGCAAAATGAACTTAATAAAACATAGATTCTTATGGTGATAAAGTTTATTCAAAATGACCCCCGCGATTGTGAATGCAGGCCTTTATTCTGCGCGGCCAGTCGTCTATCGCAGCACGAACGAGGTCCATGTCAATATCGGCGGCTGCCTTAATCCAGGATGCCTTGAGTGACTCCAAATCAGGATGAGGCTTTGAGCAGGCCTTTTCCTCCAAGTGTTGCCATATCTTGTAATCTAACGGACTCAAATCTGGACTGGAGGAGGGCCAGTCTTCGTGCCGGATGAAGTCGATTTCACGCGCCGCCAGCCAGTCTTGTGTGCTTTTCGATCTATGAGCTGGCGCAGAATCTTGTTGGAATACCCAGTGCCTGTAATTAAACATGGTATGAAACAGGTTCCACAAGGTTCTTGAGGACTGTATTTTGATACACAACTGCATTCGTTTTTACGCCTTTCACACAAAAATGTACCTCAGTTAAGCCCCAATAAGAGACTCCCAACCAAACCATGAGCGAGGATGGAAAATGACCTCGTTGGACACGCGGAATACGGTTGCTCGCTTCTTCACTGCTGTGTGCGTACACCTTATCATTTTGTTTATTGTAGCTCTCTTCCACGGTGAAAATTTTTTCACCCGAAAAAAGAATTTCCCGATGCTTTTTTCCCGCGTACCGCTTCAACAAAGCGCGGCATCTCTTCAGTCTCAGGTCCATTAAACGAGTGTCCCAACGATGTCCTGTTTTTCTTCGATATGCCTTAAGCCCTAAGTCTTCATTTAACACCCTTTTCACCGTGGTCCTGCTTAACCCCATCTGAAGGGCCAACAGTTTCTGCTTACGTATGGGATTTCTTTGAATTCGCGCCTTCACAGCTTTTATCACTGCTGGAGTCCTAACAGAGCGAGGGCGACCACTTTTTGACCTGTCATCTACACTAGAGTCTTCATTGTATCGTTTTATGGTACGATAAACGAATCTTTTGGTTATATTAAAATTTTTCAGTAAGTCGAAAATCTGAATTGGCGCGTAACCGCAACGATGCAACGCAATAACTGCGACACGGTCTTCTTTAAGTGTCCACTCCATATTTAAAAATGAGGAAAATTCTAAAAAGTACACATTTTTATTTTCATGAAAAATTCGAAATTCGAATTCAATAAACTTTTTTGTGGCCAGCGTTCTAAATTCAAAAGTTTTTATTGTGTGACAGAACTTATGACCTGACTGTGTATATATATATATATATACGTATATCTCTCTCTCTCTTCAGTGATTTGATAATTCCTCGTGCGATGTTCTTCCTGGATGATTTCAATATTCGTTGAATTAGGTATATCGATGATGTTTCAATACTCTTCTGGGGGCTGGAACGGCTTCCTATGTCTTGAACTTGAAAAGCTGCTGTGAATGAATTTGCCGACGCGTTCGTTTCTGCTGGTGCGAGCTCCATTTTGATAAATCAGCAGTCAGCTGGCTATCGGTTAATTTTTCTTGCGGTATCTTGAGTTCGATGCGGGAAATCTTCAGTTGAAATTATTTATCTTTTGGCTTCTGGTTCGTTTTCAAATCTGGTCCGGTCATGGCTTGCTTGATGTCGTCTTGGTTGCCGAAGTCGGGGCTCGGCGATCTTGGACGAAGTGCTTCTTGCTTGCACTTCTAAGGTGGCAGCACACGGAGTTTTCTTCGCGGCTGGGTCCATGCTGCTATTACCGAAGGTTGCTGATGTTCAGAAGTCGGGTCACCACTTTGCCAGAGGCAATTATAAGAAGAGCGACATCTTCGGGAGTAAAGTAAAAGGCTTGAGATGCGCGCAAATACTAGACTAATTTATTATAGTTAATACTAAGCTTATATACAACTTACTACAAAACTACGTGATGAATATAAATATACCTTATCTGTGACGGTCGTCAACTTATCTTAACATTACGTGGAAATATGACTAACATAGTCGACCGGCACAGAGGTGTACTTAAAGTAGCAACAAAACATCCAATGCACTTCCCCACAGCCGAGCTCTATAAACTATGTGACGTTCTCACGGTCCGTCAACTTTTTATATTAAAGACTAACCTTCTTCAACACCACATTACACCTTACGACCCGATCTTGAAACGTCGTAAGGATCGAATCTGTCATATCCCCTTCCCAAAGCTTACTTTCACTAAACGTCATAATGCCTACCTGGGTCCCTATCTTTACAACAAAATTAACAAAATCTTACCCATTCATCACATATCATCCCATGAATGCAATCTAAAATTGACTGATTACCTAAAATCGCTTTCCTATGATGAAACCGAGAATCTTTTCTCACCCTTTTTGGTAATTCAAGGGTATAGAAATTGCCATTTACCTGCGTAATACACCTTCAGAAGACACACACTGTATACACACACACACACACACACACACACACACACACACACAGAGACCCTCACACAAACACACCCTCAACACACACACACACACACACACACACACACACACACACGTTATCCATATTTTTGCATGTTAGTTTAAGCTTTATTTTACCCTATTTAAAATTTCAAATTGTTTTGTAACCATTCCTTTCCTTATTAACCTCGGAAGAGGAACGGGCCTGCGTGCCATAAACACAGGTTAATTTTTAGCCTAGCTATGGAAGCAGACACCTCCCATATGCCTATATTTTTTTATAAATTATTGTACACCCACTGTCTTGAATAAAATTTATTATTATTATTATATTTTTATGAATTTTTCATTTCACTCTTGTAATAAAGAGGTTCTGATACACGGGCTTACGCCAAGTGCTTATCTACTAAAGATCACGGTCCTTGCCCATGAATTTCCGTACAATTCTACATGTATTTAGTATTGTTGCTTTTTGAAGAAGTATGTGTGTGGATCTGGGTATATTTAATGTTTTGAGACTAGTGTGTAATGTGTATGGGATGACTCCTGTGGATGAGATGACTATTGGGATGGTTTTGACAGATTGTACCTGCCATTGTGTTTTAATTTCAATGGCAAGGTCTGTGTATTTTGTGTTTTTTTCTGTAAACGTTGTGGTAAGGTTGTGTGTATTTGGTATGGCTATAGGTATCTATGAGAAATACTGTTTTGTTTTGTTTATCGTGGAGAGTTATGTCAGGCCTGTTGAAATGAATAGTTTTGTCTGTAATTATAGTTCTGTCCCAGTAGAGTCTAATTGATTCTAAAACTGTGTGAGGTGTGTATTTATAGTAGGCTGTTTTTTGTGCAATCAATTTGTATCTGAATGCGAGGTGTTGGTGTATGATGGCTGCAACTTGGTCGTGGCGATGTTTATAATCTGATTGTGCGAGTGATCTGCAGGCTCCTGTGATATGCTGTATTGTTTCTGAACTATTTTGGCACTGTCTGCACATGTCGCTTGCCATTGTGCGGTCGTGTATGATATGTTTTCTGTAGTTACGAGTATCTATAACCTGGTCCTGTATGGCTAACATAAATCCCTCCGTTTCCGGGAACAGCTCGCCTTTCTTAAGCCACGCGTTCGACGCAGTTTTGTCGACGTTAGGGTTGGCTAAGTCTAAGCGGTGTCTGCCGTGGAGGGATTTTCGTATCCAGATGTCGATTTTCTGTTGCGGTTTGATGATAGTTTCATTTATCTGAGCTTGATGGTCTTGTAGGTTAAGTGGAGTATGTTTAAAGTCGGACTGAGCGACGGCATTGTGCAGGGTTGAGTGCGATGATTTAGCGTGAAAGAACCTTCTTAGTGTGGTGATTTGTTTGTTGTGTAAATTTTTTAAGTCTATTATTCCCCTTCCTCCTTCAATTTTAGGTAGTGTGAGTCTTTGTATGCAAGAGCGTGGATGGTGTTTTCTGTATTTAGTCATAAGTGTGTTGATGGTGCGTTGGTGTTTTATTAAGTCTGATTGGGACCAGTTGATTATACCGAATGAATATGTGAGGATTGGGATGGCGTATGTGTTTATTGCTTTGACGGTATTTCGAGCGTTCAACTGTGTTTTAAGTATGCTATGTATCCGTTTCCTAAACTTCTGTGTGATTGTTTTTTTTTGTCTCCCTTTGATGTATCTGTTGCGTTTGATAGTAACCTAAGTATTTATATCCTATCTCGTTAACCACTGGATCTATTTGATCTCCGTTCTCTAATATGTATGTATTGCTCTCAACTTTTCCTCTATAAACTGATTGTATTTTGCACTTATCTATTCGGAACTCCATCTGTATCTCATTAGAAAACTGTTGTGTTAGATTATTATTATTATTTATTACGTAATGAACAATTACAATACCTGTACATCCGCAGTCAGTAGTGATGGCAGGAGTGTCTGATACGACTCTACAGATTGTTCACTGAAGCGAGTTGCTTGTCTCAACATGCTACGACATTCCCAACACAGTCTTCGGGACACAGCAGACACATCATGTGCAACCTGATGACAAACAAATACTAACTTATATTTTTATGACGCAAAAACCATTAATGTTTATGATCAACCAAAATCACCAGTTCAGAGGGCACTAAAACTCCACGGGCTCTTGTTAACAAGTAAACCACACAAACACCTTCTATCAAACCTAGTAGTCTGCGAGTGGAGCGGCCTTCCAGAAACTGTAATTAGTTCATTGAAAAGCTTCAAAAATAGACTTTACAACTTTATAAAACAAGTGCAGTGACATGTGGACTGATATGCATGCATCAGCTCTAAGCTGCCAGAGGATTATAAATAATAATAATTTTTATTTTATTCCAAACATGCAGTTACAACCTAGACAGAAATTACAGCCATGATATACAGAAATTACAGTCTTTACCATCTTCTGGTTTACAATGTCCATGTAGTATTTTAGCTCCGTATCTCTGATATTGTTTAACCGGCGACCTCCACATAGACACGCAATGCATGGCTGTGTGTCCTCAGTTTCTGAAGGTTCAAGGTGTTTCATCTGTTCGATCTCTTGTTTAACTTCTGACCTAGAATTTTCTGGATCTATTGTCGGGATGTTGATTTGAGCAGTGGTGAATATCCGCAGGCGGGATGGACGTGTCACTTTACTCCACATCACATGTGATCTATTAAAGATTTCATGACACTCTGTCACTCTCTCTCGGAAGTGAATCACTTTCTTCAGCAGTATCTCACATTCCCAACAGACTCTAGGAGACACATTGTGGATGAGCTGTGAAATATATCAAACAGAATTTATCATTTACTTGGTAGTAATAAATGTAACCCATTAATCCGCGAGTTCCTATCCAAAGCACAAGTAATGAACAATACAGATTAGTGCCAAGAAGATCGACCATGGCCAACCTTCTGTTCTGCCTAGATCACTGGACAAAAAATGGGAATGACCGAGTACCCACTGATGTAGTTTATATAGACTATGTGTTGAACCACTTCAAAATGAGAACACTAGTCTTACTTTGGTATTTATGGAAACCTTAACTCAATAACTTTAGATGTAATAATAGGTACCAATAAATTTAAAGCGGATGCTGCTTACCTGTTGCCCACTGTTCACAGTCAGATTATACAGCTCCAGAGCCTCGTCTTTGAGAACGTGCAAGGTTTGTCCGGGACCCAGACAAGCCATGCACAACAGTTGATGCACAATGTCACATTTACTATCCTCCCCCGCTTCCTCTAAAGCTTCCATCGCAGCGAGTATGGATGATCTCTCTCGCAGTTTGATCTCTCTCAAAGACAATAAAATGACTACCGTTTTAAGAGACGGGAGTTCCTTACTTGCTAATGGTATCTAGTATCATAGAAGGCTGGATGGCTGTGATGAAAATTGATGGAATGTCTTAATTTTCCTTGATGGAATCTCTACTGTTATGTCAACACACAACACACCTCTCAGCGAAAATTGAAATGTCAAAATAAGGAAAGTGGCATACCGAACATTTAGGGATGACCACATGTAGTTCCGGATTAAATCGATATCGGTAAAATGTTAAACAAATATTTACATACAAGCACATACATTGTGTCTGGCCCTGTTGAGGATTGTTAGTTCTAACTTAAACACTCTTCTTTATATTAAATCAGTATATTAAATAAACATAAAACATTTTGGAAACAATTTAGAAAATTGCATTGATTTTTCTCTATATTAAAGTGACAAGGTGACAACAACATTCTTTTTTATATATTCAAAAATGGACAAATACTAAGCAGGTAAATATATGAAATTAAAACCTTAACACTCCTCCTAAAATTTAACTTAAAAGTTTAAATTAAATTTGCCTTAAGCATCTTACTAAGACAAGTAATTAACATGTTGAAAATAGTGATAATACCTATTTATCAGAAAACAAAACACTACACAAGAAATAAAACTTAATTATGAGACTCCTCCTAAGTCAACACAGTATTAGTACAAAAAAATATTTAAAAAGTTTGTAAACTTAACTGTGCCTAGACTTTTCGTCATTAAATCTGCTTAATTAGCACTTGAGTTTACGTATTTAATGCCGATGATGTTCTTTTCTACAAGATCTTTCAAATAATGCTCCCTAATGTCAATATGTTTAGTCCGTTTTGAATTTTCATAACTTTTCGACATTGAGATTGCTCCGATATTAACAACTAACAATATTGCATTGTTATTAATGTTTAGATGTTCTCATAATCCTTTTAAATTCACGAGCTCTCGAGCTGTAGCAGCAGCAGCTATGTACTCTGATTCTGCTGTAGATAATGCGACACAAGACTGTTTCTTTGAAAACCATGCAATAGGGTTTACTCCGTGTAGAATAATACCACCACTGACGCTTTTTCTATCATTTTTATCTCCAGCCCAGTCTGCATCTGAAAATCCATATAAGTTCGGATCTGAAGTTCTTATAAATACGAGTTCTTTGTCCTTAGTTTCTTTCAGATAACGAATCACTCTCATGCCAGCTTTCCAGAGACGTTCGTTTGGCTTATCTAAGAATCGACTTAGGTAAGACACAACAAAAGTCAAATCAGGCCTTGAAGTCATTGTTAGATAAATTAAACTCCCAAATAACTCTCGATAAGGGACGTTTAATAATGGTTCTTCCCTTGTCTATATGCTATCAATTTCCATAGGTATTCTTGACAAGAATGACTGAATGTAAAGGAACAAGAACTTCTTGTTCCTTTACGTTCAGTCATGGTTTTTTTTTTCAGTATCTTTTCTATCATAGTAGTTTGTTTCAGTATGAGCCGATCTTCAAATCTTTCTATTTCAATTCCTAAGAATTTTTTAATGTTTCCCAAATCTTTAGCCTGAAATTCTTCCTTTAATGCCTTGATAGTTTCATCTGTTCCTTTTCCAGTAATTAGGATGTCGTCAACATATATATCAGCATCCAAGTATCTTGCTTGTAATACCTACATACAAAAATCATATTCCAATCTTAGAAATCCTATACTTTTAATAAATACATCAATTGTTTCATTCTAGTTCCTCCAGTTCCTGATGGGGTCCACCAATCGGACCCCCAGGATACTGCGCTCCATATTTCTATGGCAAACTTCTAGCCTAGAGTTTTGGATGTCAGTCAAAGGCCAAGTCTGAGCCCTTTAGGTAAGGATGGGAAGAATGCACATGTCCATGAACTTGCATTTCAGAGACAACGGAAGTTGTACCTTCATGAGCTCTTTTATGAACCAATAGCTCCTACATCTTCATTTCATTCGACCTCATTTTCATCATAAACAAAATCGTCCTCTTCCTAGGATGGACTATGTGAACGCGATGTTTCAATGGCACACATTTTTGGTGATAATTGAGGCAATATTCTGAGCAAAGCACACCAAGATATAGCAATTATTACAAACAGAACATATAAGATATAGCTTTTAAAGGAGATCTTGCTGTTAGAATTGGGGTTGCTAACTTTCTGGACAGGAACGAAAACCTCAAAACCATTTCGAGGAACATGTTTTCGAGGAACATGGTCTAATACACTTTACCCTGGCAAAAGTAACCATAAAAAGAGTTTAGCACGCAAGAACAAAAAATAAGACCTTAAGCTTATTATATGGTCTTTGGTTATACTGGGAGTCAACCTCCGCTCTACACCATCAGCCATGCGCGTGCGTCGCTTCTGAAGCACTCTTGCGCAACCCGTCACGGTTTCTGCGCTTCGTGCAATTTTATATTTATCAGATTAATAATTATGTGAATTGTATTTAAAGATATATTGAACCTACTGGCTATGACAAACATCACCAAAACTAGAAACATTACAAAGACTTGGCTTCAGCCTTATTGAAAACATTTACCCTGAAGAAGACTCACGAAGAACTGGCTTCGGCCCTATTGATAACATTTACCCTGAAGAAGACTCACAAAGAACTGGCTTTGGCCTGGCATAAGACACAGGATTTGAAAAAGAATAGATAAAGACCAGGCTGTACGGCTTTGAGGCTACGATCCGAAAGGATAAAAAAAAATGATAAAAAAATAAAAAATAAACATGTGTCATGACCACAGACTATATTAGTCTTGTCAGTCAGTAGTGTCACTGTGTCAGTCAATCATATATTCCGTAGAATTCTGACAGCTATATTTTTTTGACATGTCAGAGATTACAAACCTTTTTGGCCGGGCACATTTTTCAATTTCAATACGAGTCTGAACATCTGAGTCTATACATTTTATTTGTTAGTGAATGTATCCAGTTTTTTTAAGTGCGGCGCTCGTAATTAAAAGGGCATTTACGGCGAGTGATAATTACGACCCTCTTCATCACAAACAGTAAAAAACTACAAGTAAATAAAACATATTTTTATTAAAACTCTAATCATCATTAATACTAATATCACTTTCTTCATCATCATCATCATCATCATCGCTGACATGAATTATTAAAGGGTCTGCGACTGTATCAATCACATTGTGACGGGATCGCACGAGGACGCATCTTTCTGGGAGACAGAAAGTCTGTCTCTTGTGCTCTGTCAGATGGGGCTGCTTCTCGGAAAGGGCCAGGCTGTGGCTCCATAACGTTTATAAAAATCAACGAACAATCACAACACGAAAAGTCGACAAGAAAAACTTAACAGAATAACAGAAACTTAACTAATTTAACAAGATAATAACAACAAATAGCAGCAAACACCCAGAATACACGAGCGCATTGGTATATCTTTGCTGAAATCTACCATTAGAATTTGTTCGCCATATACTTCGTAGCGTAGAATCACGTTCCAAATGTTAAATAATTCTGCATCCATCTGACAAAGCAGGTCTTTTGAGTGCACACTTTTAAATTATTCGCTGTGGGGCTGTGAAGTGTTAAGTGTAAAGTAGTATCCAATGGAGCGCAACACTGACAGCTAAACGTCGATAGCCACAGAACAAATATTACTCTCACGTCAATGTTTACGTTTGTATCAAGTATCGGGTTTCGATTTTGTGCTTATAATTGCGATATAAAACCACAAAATGTATTCGCTGATGATTGTGCGGGAACTTCAAACTGAGCTTCGAAGGAGAAATGCATCAGTAGCTGGAAAAAAGCTCATCTGATAAAAAGGTAAACATGTTAAGAATTCGAGGTAATGTTTTGAATTTTCCTCAAATTGATGAAATTAATTTACAACAATGTGGTTTCTGTTCAAGATTGGAGGCGTACGACCGAAACAAACACTTTGGAGGGTATTAAGACATTCCCGAAGACCATCCTGATGTATAGTGCCCTCAGATACATACCGAGATATCAACGCTGATACACCACTTCATAACATAAGCAAATCTCATAAAATTATTATAAACAGTATCTGATCGTAAATCTATTTACCGCCTTTTTAATTAATTATCCCTAAAAAATTCCTTTCATTGAAATTGAAATACAATGCCCACAGCCGCGAATCAGTCGCGATGCATTACTTGCCTTTGAAGTTTTTTAATTCACAAGGCACTTTTCCACAGTCTTCTTCGTGAGAAATCTGATGTTCTGATCATCTCTGATATTTAGCAGAAACTGGTTATTGAGCGTGAAACAGTCGAATTTGCTGTTCCAACGCTGTTAACTAAACAGCGAGTGAAGGCATGCTGCAAGTAGAAGGGGAGGAGGGGAGCCGGGGATGTGGCTACTCGCAAAAAATAGAATATACTTCTATTTGCCTCACTTCGCTGATTACTGATTAGTAATCACTCACACTTAACACTGGCTGTTCAGAGGTTGCTAGCATTTTACACTTCACAGCCACACTTTACACCAGCACTTTACACGAATCAAAATGAATAAAATAATAATTGTCCTCATAAAGAACCTTATGATATCTGAAATGTCAAAATTCTACGGAATAAAAAATCTGAATAGAGGTATTTTACTTTTGTTTTTCTTGTCTGGTGCAAGTTAATTATTTACGATTGGTATGAGACCATACTCTCTGCAATGGAAGCTTTAAAGGACACGGGGGAAGACAGTAAATGTGATATTATGCATCAACTTTTATGCATGGCTTGTCTGGGTTCTGGACAAACCTTGCGCGTTCTCAAAGACGATGCTCTGGAGCTGTACAAATTGACTGTGAATAGTGGGCAACTGGTAAACTGCAGCCCTAATTTCATCTCAGTATTATGAAGCGACAAGTTATTAATGATAAATCCTGGTTTTTATATTCCCAGCTCGTCCACAATGTGTCTCCGAGAGTCTGTTGGGAATGTGAGATACTGGTGAAAAAAGTGATTCACTTTCGAGAGATAGTTGCAGAGTGTCACAACATCCTGAATAGTTCACATGTGACGTGGAGTGAAGTGACACGTCCGTCGCGGCTGCAGAAGTTCACCACTGCTCAAATTGACATCCCGCCACTAGATTCACAATACTCCATGTCAGAAGTTAAACAAGAGATTGAAGAGGTGCAACACCATGAACCTTCAGAAACAGAGGACACACAACCGTGCATGGTGTGTCTATGTGGAGGGCGCCGTTTGAACAATATCAGAGATAAGGAGCTAAAGTACTATATGGACATTCTAAACCAGAGGAGGGTAAGTAGATAGTAGTAGACTGTAATGTCTGTATATTATTGGCAGCTTGTAACTGCATGTTTTGGATATAGGTATTATACAGGTTAGAATTTGTTTGTTAGCAGGTTTTGAGTGATGTGTCTGCTGTGTCTCTGCAACTGTGCTGGGAATGTTGTTGCATGTTGAGACAAGCGACCCTCTTCAGCGCACAATCAGTACAGTCATATCGGACACTGCTGCCTTCACTACTGACTGCTGATATACAGGTATTTCAACAGTTCATAATTTATCACAACAAGCTGTGAGTAGACTTAAATCAAAACAGTTAGAAATCCGCGGCGAAGATATTTATATAGAGGTATCAATAAAGCTATATTATCCTCACACTATAGTCACAACAACCTAAACCGCACCTGGGACGTGTTCAATGCATATTAAAATAACTAAGCTATGGTTCTATATTTTTTATAAAATTATTGGAACTTGCTAAACAATTTAAAAATATTTGTGTTGCTACTGACTGCAACAGTCCATAATTTGTGAGTGGACTTTTATCAAAACTATTTGTGAGTAGAATTAAATCAAAACCGTTTGAAAATCTGCCAAGAAGAGATTTATATGGAGCTAACTATAAAGCTGTATCATCCATGTTGGCTTTTCAACACATTAATAGTTGTGTATTTATTTAGGGTTGCTTTTGAGTCGTCATAATGGAAGGTCGCCTTTTGGTCAACAGCCGTTCTCGAGTGAACCCAGTATACAAATCCCCGCCACCTTTGTTCTCGAAATCAAACCGAATCACAGGCCTATCTAATACATAATACATATTGAATTTGATGACCGGTGATATCAGTGTAGCACTTAGTGAAAGTTAATGAAACATCTAAATATCGGCTTAGTACTGGACTTAGCAGTCTAGACAAGGCGGCCGAAAACCAGCAGCATGAAGGCATCTAGGGCACGCATCCACAGCACTGCCGCCAGAAGCCACCACTATCAACCTAGCTGAGCCTGGTGAGATCATTCTGATTCAGAAACTCTAATTCAGATTAAGCCTCATCAGTAAATCTATTTCCGGCAGTCAACTCCGTTTGTTGCTGAACACCATTCCAAATTCAAATTCCAAATTCCAAATGTCTTTATTACTGTAGATATACTTAGCAATCGTCATTTTTTGCCACTTCTCTACATTGGACCACTGTGGGAGAAGAAGGGCGTAGAAACTCCCACAGATTGATTTTTAGATCTCTTTTTAAAAATTGCTTATGCTTAACTAATACAAAATAATATTAAGTCATTATCATAATTAATAAGCAGGAATAAATAATTACAAAATTATTAACAGCAAGGTCTGTGTTGAGCCAGATTAACCCCATACAGACCCATCATTTAAGTAATCTTGAACATTGTAATATCCCTTTTTCGACAAAGTCGCTTTAACATGGATTTTAAATTGCTCAAATGGTAATTTCAAGATCTCCAGAGGTAGTAGAGAATGCATTGACCCTTGAAAGAATTGCTAACCTTCGCGAGTCTAAACCGGGGCGCAAGTAGTCTGTGATTATTTCTTAGGTTAACATTACAGCTATCGCTAAGTTTGGGAAATTTTGTAAGGTTCTTTCGTACATACATTATATTTTCTAAAATAAAGTGACTAGCTACAGTTAGTATGTCAATTTCTTTAAAAAGCTCTCTTAAGGAGTCTGTGCGATTTAAATTATAAATTGCTCGAATAGCTCTTTTCTGTAAAATAAAAATAGTTTGAATATCCGCTGCTTTTCCCCACAACAAGATACCATAGGACATGACACTATGAAAGTAACTAAAATATACTAGCCTAGATGTAGCCACATCCGTGTTTTGTCTGATGTTCCTAACAGCGTAAGCCGCAGAACTTAATTTACCAGCCAATTTTTCTATGTGAGGTCCCCACTGCAATTTGTTATCGATGGTTATTCCAAGAAACTTCGTGTCATTTACTAATTCTAACGTATTGCTGTCCAAAACTAAACTGGTCCCAACTTGCCTGACATTTGGAAGTGAGAATTTCATACATTTCGTTTTACCAGCATTTAACAATAAATTGTTAACTGTGAACCAATTCAAGGTTAAAGATAATACTCTATTGACATAATCAAAATCTTCTTTTTGTCTTTCAATTTTGAAGACCAGTGAAGTATCAGCGAACAACACGATGTTAGTCAATTTCTACACCATAAAAGGCAGATCGTTAATATATACCAGGAATAAGAAAGGGCCTAATAAGGAACCTTGTGGAACGCCAATTTTTACCCCCGATCCATCAGATTTAACGCCGTTGACTTCTGCCTTTGGAATTCTATTGCTTAGGTATGATCTTAGTAGATCCAACGCTTTATTTCGAACTCCGTAATGATTTAATTTCATTAGTAACGTGTCATGATCAACACAATTAAATGCCTTCGACAGGTCGCAAAAAACAACGATAGCATCCTGTGCGGCTTCCCATGCAGAATAAATATGAGATATAAGGGTAATACCTGCATCCGTAGTCGATTTACCCCTAGTGAAACCGTATTGCTTGGCGTGGAGTTGTTTTGTACGGTTGAAGTGTGAGAGCATTTGATTGAGTATAATCTTTTCAAAAATTTTACTTAGTGCTGGAAGAACCGATATTGGTCTGAAATTTGACGTATCACCCTTGTCTCCCGACTTGACTTGAGGTATAAGTTTACTGTGTTTCATGAGGTCTGGGAAAGCTCCATCATCAACACATTTATTAAATATATAAGCTAGGTGTGGGGCTATAACAAGTATTATTGAACCAATGACTTTGACTGACATACCCCACAGGTCTTCAGTATTTTTTAAGTTAAGTAATCTATACGCTTTGACAATATGCTGGGGACATACATGATCAAATTTAAAATCTACATTACTGATGCTAGTGCTGTTTTTTAACAAAACCTCTGCTTCATATGGAGATGAATTTAGACGCTCTGTTGTGAGTACGGGTGCATTGGTGAAGAATGTTTCAAAAGCTCGAGCTACCTCAGCGTTGGATTTAACAACATCATCACCTATCTTTAAGCAGAAATCATTATCCCTTGGTATAACTTTGCCAGTTTCACCAAACCGTTTTCATTCTATTATTTGAATTTAATATTTTTCTATTTATGTGTAAAGTTTTTGCAGTTCTACAAACCAACTTGAAAGTTTTGGAATATTTTTTAACATATTCATGAAATTTTCGATCAAAGTTATAGGTTTTTTGATCATAAAGGTCATACAAGATAGCTCTACTTTTACGAATTCCAAATGTTGCCCAGTCATTAAATTTAGGTTTACCGTTGTTGGCACTGACTTTCTTTAATTTAAAAACTGTATTGAATTCTGTTTGAATAATGTTGAAGAAGTCAGAATAGATTTTGTTCGGGTTCTGTTCATCAAAATCCGGTACTGGCAAACCAATATCTAAGTTTTTCATATATATCTCTAGTCTATGGGATGTAATAGGCCTATAAAATGATGGATCAGTCTTATTTTCACTAGTAATTTGGAATGAAACAGTTTGACCACTGTGATCGGATGGTAAACAGTTAATTACATTTTTACTTGTGAATGCACAGTCACAAAAAACGTTATCTAAGCAAGTTTGGCTGGTAAGTGTAATTCTAGTCGGCTCTAGAAATACATGACATAAATTAAATGATTTGAACAGAGTTATTAATCGTCGCTTCAGTGTTGTATCAAAATCAAAATCAATCAAAATCAAAAATCATTTATTTCCATAGGATGTTGTTACATCACTTAGATCCGTCATTACATTTTTTTTGGGTGAGTTCACTAACCCAATGGCGGAATCTGTGGAGAAGAGCTCACCGAAGAAACTCCACAGTCGTCGCATCTTTTGCGTTTCCTTTTTTAAATAAAATATTGTCAAATTACAAAATGAATGCTAATTATATATCGAAACAGCCTGTTACTCAAACAATCTATTCCCATGGACATCTGTCCTCTAAGTAATCAGATATCCTGTAGTAACCTTTTTTATACAATTTCTGTTTTATTATTATTTTAAACTTGTCTAAAGGTAAGTTCTCGCTCTGTTGTGAGTACGGGTGCATTGGTGAAGAATGTTTCAAAAGCTCGAGCTACCTCAGCGTTGGATTTAACAACATCATCACCTATCTTTAAGCAGAAATCATTATCCCTTGGTATAACTTTGCCAGTTTCACCAAACCGTTTTCATTCTATTATTTGAATTTAGTATTTTTCTATTTATGTGTAAAGTTTTTGCAGTTCTACAAACCAACTTGAAAGTTTTGGAATATTTTTTAACATATTCATGAAATTTTCGATCAAAGTTATAGGTTTTTTGATCATAAAGGTCATACAAGATAGCTCTACTTTTACGAATTCCAAATGTTGCCCAGTCATTAAATTTAGGTTTACCGTTGTTGGCACTGACTTTCTTTAATTTAAAAACTGTATTGAATTCTGTTTGAATAATGTTGAAGAAGTCAGAATAGATTTTGTTCGGGTTCTGTTCATCAAAATCCGGTACTGGCAAACCAATATCTAAGTTTTTCATATATATCTCTAGTCTATGGGATGTAATAGGCCTATAAAATGATGGATCAGTCTTATTTTCACTAGTAATTTGGAATGAAACAGTTTGACCACTGTGATCGGATGGTAAACAGTTAATTACATTTTTACTTGTGAATGCACAGTCACAAAAAACGTTATCTAAGCAAGTTTGGCTGGTAAGTGTAATTCTAGTCGGCTCTAGAAATACATGACATAAATTAAATGATTTGAACAGAGTTATTAATCGTCGCTTCAGTGTTGTATCAAAATCAAAATCAATCAAAATCAAAAATCATTTATTTCCATAGGATGTTGTTACATCACTTAGATCCGTCATTACATTTTTTTTGGGTGAGTTCACTAACCCAATGGCGGAATCTGTGGAGAAGAGCTCACCGAAGAAACTCCACAGTCGTCGCATCTTTTGCGTTTCCTTTTTTAAATAAAATATTGTCAAATTACAAAATGAATGCTAATTATATATCGAAACAGCCTGTTACTCAAACAATCTATTCCCATGGACATCTGTCCTCTAAGTAATCAGATATCCTGTAGTAACCTTTTTTATACAATTTCTGTTTTATTATTATTTTAAACTTGTCTAAAGGTAAGTTTTTAATATCAGTAGGGACCTTATTGTAATAGCGTATACAATTGCCTTTAAAAGAATTACTAATTTTATGTAGTCGGCTTACATAAGCAACCAACTTGTCTTTATTTCTAGTATTAAAATTGTGTATATCACTGTACTTCTGAAAATTAGTTATATTTCTTTTTACATACACAAGATTGTCATAGATATATTGAGACACAAATGTCAGAATATTGATTTCTTTAAACTTTTCCCTCAGTGACACTCTAGGCCCTAATCTATAAATTGCACGAACAGCCCGTTTCTGCAGAGTAAATATACTATTAGCATTCGCAGCGTGACCCCACAATAAAATACCATAGGTCATTAGACTATGAAAGTAACTAAAGTAGACTAGTCTAGCGGTGTCTACGTCGGTAAGAGCTCTAATTTTTTTAACTGCGAACGCTGCCGAACTCAGTCTGTTCGACAATTTATTTATATTTGGATCCCATTGTAGTTTGGCGTCTAAAGTAATGCCCAAAAAGACAGTCGACTGCACAAGGTCCAATCTCTGTCCTTTTATAAATATGTCTGTAGTTACCGGGTTCACATTGGGTAACACGAATTTAATACATTTAGTTTTCTTTTCATTAAGTAATAAATTGTTAACAGTAAACCAGTTCACTATACTAGATATAGCATTGTTTACCTCGTCATAATTTGATTGCTGTCTTTTAACTTTAAATATCAAAGAAGTATCATCGGCAAACAATACTAACCCATGTTTTGCTTTAACAAGGTAAGGTAAATCATTAATATATACTAAAAACAAGAAAGGACCAAGAATTGAACCTTGCGGTACGCCCATACTTATTGAAGACCCAGGTGATCTTTTCCCATTAACATCGACCATCTGAACCCTATCTGTTAGATATGACTCCAGAAGGCCAAGTGCCTGATCTTTTACACCATAATGGCGTAACTTCCTGACAAGAGTGTCATGATGGACGCAATCAAAAGCCTTGGATAGATCGCAGAAGACACCTATTGCATCCATTGCGTCTTCCCAGGCATCAAAAATATTGTCGATTAGTTCAACACCAGCATCGGCTGTTGAACGACCCTTTGTGAAACCAAACTGAGCAATATGAATTAAATTATTGAGATAAAAATGACTTTGCAATTGATTAAGTATGAGTTTTTCAAATATTTTGCTAAGCGTTGGTAGTATCGATATGGGTCTAAAATTGGTGGGGTCTGATGTACTACCAGCTTTGAATAAAGGTATAACTTTACTTAGTTTCATCAAGTCAGGAAACACACCACTATCTATACATTGATTAAATATACAACAAAGGTGAGGTGCAATACAATCTACAATGGAACTAATAATTTTTACTGATAGACCATGGGCGTCAGCTGTCTTTTTCATTTCCAGGGATTTAAACGCTTTTACAATGTCTTCATTATTTACGTGCCTAAATTTAAAATCTGTTTTACATTCCTCAAAGTTTTGTTTAAGTATAGATTCAGCAGCAGCGGGAGATCTCTACAAGCAGATCTACATTAAGATCGCCACAAATAATTAACATTTTTCTGTTATTACAAAGTTTAATGAGGGCTTCCTCCATAATTTTCACGAATATTTCACAAACACAAACATTTCACAAACAGATATTAAGCTTGCTTCAAATTATTAAGTTACCTCAGCATATCTAAACTATTCCATCTGGTACTGGTTCCGGTAGATAGGTAGGATATAGGTACCTATACCCTAAACCCAAACAATACATCGAGTAGAACTGGGTGGGCACCTACTTTACTGTTAAGAAGTGTTCACCACTGTGGTCCTGTCCAGTTAAATAAACCAACAGAACAAATCCGCATACACATAATGGCCTATCACAAACTTTAAATTTATGAAAAAAAGACCTCAATCAATCAATCAATCAATGTAGCCCATTAATTTCCCCACCGAGGGGCGCTGGACTTTGCCCGGATGCTATTGAGCCATGCTCCGCCGCGCTGGTTCGGTGCGGGTTAGTTGAAGGGTTTTACGACCACTACCAAGTAGCGATAGTGGCCAGGACCTTCAGCTTGGCGTGTCATCCAAAACACTGAACGTCCATGGTCGGGATTTCAACCTGCATCTCCTGTGTGAAAGGCAAGGGTGAAGCCCATTAGACCATGGAGTTCTACAAAACAAACCTAAAATTACTTTATTGCTGCATATTCTAAGAATTATCTACTACGCCAAGCAAGAAACCCAAACTCGTGCTCATCATACAAGGGACCTTAACATTTTCCAGGATTCAGGCAATAATCAAATGATAACAGAGGACGGTTAGTATCAAAAAAATTTAGACAAAGGTCTAAACTTCACGCTCATGCATGCAACAGGTGTAATTTTGTATGGGATTTGGCGGATCTCCTGTATGAATCAACTGTTTATTTTCTTATAAGAAAGTAATGAGTGACAACCCTAGCTAGCTTAGTGTAGTAGGACCCGCTAGTCGACTCTGCGGTGTGGCTAAAAGTCGTCATTAGTTATGTATTCTGTCTGTATAGTCTGAACCCGCGAGGCGGTTCGTCGGCGTGCGAAAAGTCTTCGATAAAACCCGCCTAGCGGGTGCTTGGCACTGAATGTTTTAATGCTGCTCGGCACTCAATTTTGTAAGGCTGCTTGACTATTTGAATACGTTACTAGTCTTATTTTCAGTATCTGATATTTCCATTATAGAGAAGATTTCCGCTTGGAACACCCTGGCCTATATCCCCATGGCAATCGATTTGTCTTATCCGTTAGGTACTATGCAAGATACAGAAACCAGCTCCTGCTAGTTTTGAGCTCTCTCTTCTTGAACCATCCGTGATCGCGCGTTGTTCTATTTCTATTACACAATTTTCTCTTGTTTCCTACATGGATTCGATATTTTTATTAAATCGTATCTTTCTTTATCAGATCATTATTTGATAATATCACGCTATGCCTCGGGTATATCGTGATATATACGTGATCAGAGGTCAGCCACCTTAAAAATAAAAATAATAGGTATTATTGATGTTGCAAGAAAAGATGTGTACAATAATATACAAAATTGCATACCTATTGCCACACCAAACAAGTTAAGTTCTACAATATAATAATAATATAAATAAGTAAAACTAAGCACTACCATTATTTAGACTAAGTAAAGTAGGCACATCATTCATGGGGCACTGTATTCGCTTCAACGATAAAATACCACAGGAGGAATCATTGATCCTTCCTGAAAAGAGTTTCAAAAACTATGTTAAAAAGGAGCTGATAAGAAAGTCCTATTATAGTATTAAGGAATACTTAGATGACAAAACTGCATGGTCCATACCATCTCAGCGCACAGAAATTCGACGAGGGGCGATGGATCAAGTCTATCACTCGCCAGCGAATTTCCTTAGACCGAAACCAGTACCTGTTGTAAAGTCACTTTAAAAAAAAAAGGTATGGGGGAGTTTCTTGCCGTTTCTTCTTAAGGCGACGTGAGTTCAGGAATACGCTTACTTGAAAATTTATATATAATTGAACAACTTCAGTTTGGTTTCCAGAAATTTTACATAGAAATCTTAAGACCTTTCTGCAGGGTCAACAGCTATTCAAAACACGATTAAGCACTTTTGGCTCGATAGAATAAAATAGCGAACACGACTATAAATTGCACTGTTTCAAAAATATAACTATTCAATTCAATCATCTTTTGAAACGAAAATTATGCCAAAATTTGCATAGTTTGAATTACGAGCGTAATCAGCTTTTACTTTATAAAATAAAATAATTTTAATTAAATAATAAAAAAAAACAGTGATTTGCGGCCGCGCACTCCCGCGGCCCTCCAGCCTTCAGTGCTCCGCGAGATGCGTTCTAGGTTTGACCTGTGTCGCTGCGCTGTGCGGCCGCGCGTCGTTTCATAAAAATGGGTAACAAAAAAAATAAAAGGAAACGTTCAAGACTTCGTCACGGTATTTGTAATGCAATTCCGAATGGTAGGCAATGTACATTTTTATTGTCAAAGCAATACGATAAAAAATGTAATTATTTCTGTGTTGTCAATAAACAATAATATTACGTTTCGCTGTTTTAGTTGGTCGGGCCACAATAAAGAAAATGACAAGGAAATATCTATAACTTCGACAACATCAAATCAGTAAGTGGCAATTATAATATTTTGAATAATTTTTTAAAGAAAAATATAAAAGAGGGCTAATTGAAACTAATAGAAAACGCAGCAAAATCTCTGCAGTTCCAATTAGCCCCCTTTTACCGTTAATTAATTAGTATATTCCAGAACAATGTAAAATAATCATAGTTAGAAGCGAATATCTTGTGTGGATGTGCAAACCCAGAACTACTCCGATGTTCGAATTTCGATCGTTCTATAGTGACAGTGCCATCCCGCTCAACCAAATATAGTTTGACAGGAGGCTGAGAGGGACGGCACTATAACACGATACGGGAGTCGCCTGCACCGGGAAATAAACACAGTATAAGAAAATATCAGTAGAACAACTATGGTATTTTATTTTTCATGCGAGAAACGTAAATGTTCCTTGGCTAATTATCTGTAAAGCCGTTCAATAGTATTTGAGTGTATCGTGCAGGGAATTTCTGTTATCAGTGTGGAAACTGTTCACGTCAATTTCATAGTCAATTTTAGAAATATGAATGTCTTCAATTTTATTTCAGATGCGAAAGTTCATCTATTATGGACTGTACGGACAAAAAAGGTCGCCTTTGGTGCAGCTGCGCACAGTGTCGCCGACACCGTAAGTATAGACATAACAAAATTAAATTAATGTGGATATACTGTGTGTTGTTTTGGTATTTCGTATATACATGGGTCGTTTACAATTGTATTACTTCTACAGATATATAGTATTGTTTTCAACTTTATTTCAGATGCGACAGTTCGTTGGATGAAAATATTCAGCCTTTGGTGCAGTTTCATACAATTTCACCGACACCGTAAGAATAAACTCAACAATATAATATATACAGGTTGATTCTTCAAAATTGTTTGATTCTTCATAAGAATATACGTTAAATTTTAGCTTATTTTATCGACTAAAATGATATTAAAAATAATAAAAAAAATACTTTTTTTTATCGGACTTCAAAGTGTTTTGTTCGGGCACTGTGACCTCTATTTGAAAATTTTATGATATCTTTTGACATAGGAGGTCAATCGTGTTGAAAAAACACGGTAAGATACTCAAAAAAATCCAAAGCTGATGAGTATTTAAGATATCACAATATAATCCGTTCAAGTAGTAATAAAATCATTTTTTTGGAGAAAAACTCGTAGATTTTCTTTGATTTTCAGCCATTGATTTCATATCAGCCAGCGATACTGATTCTGATATCTGGATGATGATTTTTGTATTGTTTAACTGTTAACTGTGAAAAATACTTACGCTTGATAAATATTTGTTTTAGGAGCCAGAAAGATGAATCATTAATAATAGAAGAAGAACATGGAAATTGTATGAGTGAAATCAGTATGGGCCGAAGATTAATAGACATAACATATTTTTTATTACATTAGGCATAACAACTACAGAAGTCAGACGACGTGCGCGAGCTTGTCTTCGAAATGCCGGAAGCCATTTTGAACACCAAATTTAATAACAAGATGTGACTGATATCTCTGCGGAATTTGTGAAACGTTAGTTACCTTTCTACTGCTGAGTACCGTTGCAATAATAATACCTAGCAGGTATTATTATTGCAACTTTGTTACCTGAGGCGAGTCCGGTTTGAGGTATCCCTGCATGTAAAGTCTCATATCTCCGTGAATTTGAGACGTAGTTTGTTATTTGATACATCAATAAAAAGGGGAAAAAATAAGCATTTTTTTTAGAAATTTTAATAATGTTTCACCAACACATTTTTTTTAAATACACATTGAAATGATAAAAGTCACTAAGATTTGTTTTTTGTTTTTTTTTTCTTGTGACCAAAATTTGATTGTTTTTGATATCGGGATAGTTTTAAGACTTTTAATTAATCGTGTGTTATGTGTTTAAATCGATGAATAAAATAAAACTGTATTTATTCTGAAACTGTGTTTATTCTTTAGATTGCTAACCCAAAAAGTGTAAAGATTTGATAAAATCAGTCTTTAACCCGTAACTTAAAAACTAAAGGATATCGGACCATAGTTTCCGTACTATAAAATGATCGTATGGACCGATCCTATCCATCTGCAAAATACCTACACTCTCCCCAAATCACCCTGTATAATTTTCCATATACAATTATCTTTATTTCAAAGCACCGTCGTCGTTGTACTGACGGGTGTTGTTACTGCTAGTAGCTATACTGTGGCATCTCAGCAGCGAGCGAGCGAGCGCGCAAAGATAAATATTTCGCGCGCTTGCAAGCGGGGCAACCCCGCACCTGCTCCCCTCAGGCCCCGCACCTCACCCCCTCGAAAGCAGTCAAGCGTCTGAACTCACGTCGCCTTAACTCCGAGGCCCACCTTCCGAAACGGTGTAGTCTTTTTTTTACATAAAAAAATTGACTTGTAGTTATAAGTAAGTATAATTTTGACGTTGAATAAGATAATTTATATATTTATATTCAATAAAAAAATTGACTCTGACTGACTCAAGGTTTTCGCGAGTTTGCTTTTCAAAATTTGCCGCTCTTGTAGTTAACAAATAAAAACGCAGTGATAAAATATCAAAACAAAAAGATGAATTTAACCTACAATCATGACAGTTCACTCATAGAGATCACAGACTTTACAGGGAATAGATTGACGTTTCACGTTGTTTCTTTTTTCAATAAGGCGGTCAGGTAAAGGCATTTTTTCATACATCTTTATGATAAAGTCATAGATAGGACAAATAAACGTCATTGTGTTTTATTAAAATATCTTAAAATATATATACATATTTATTATTCTGATAAATAGAAACTGTACAGAAAACATGTTTCTCGAAATGATTTTGAGATGTCCAAAAAGTTTGCACCCCCAATTGTCCGGCGAGTTCGCGTTTCGCTTCCATTGTTGTAAAATACATAAAACAAATAACATGAAGTTGTTGTTTTACGTCTATGAACGTTAGATACATACTTAATTAAAACATTTATTGGCAAGAAAAAAGGTATAAAATTAAAGTTAAAAATCAAGTAAAAAATTAGGTCACTTAGTCAGCCCAACCCTGTATAATACAAACCATAGAAAAAACAATACCCTTGACAAGACTGCCCAAAAACACAAGCACAGAAAATCATGAATAGGCCCTGAGATAGTCAAACTTACCTTATATTAACAACAAAATCAATGCAGAAGTCAGGAAGTCAAGGATTAAGTTTGAAAGAGGGATAGTAAACAGCAGCCTGAACTGCTTTTATGGGTACATTCGCCAACAGCTTACAATTCGAGTATCCGTACCTCCTTCGCTAAAAGACGAATTCATAGAGACAGTTACTAGTAAAAACAAAGAAATTGCCGAGATAGTCGCACAAATATCGAGAAGTGATTTGTAAGAGAACACCCCAATATACCAATTGCTACTCCAGATTTACCAACCTTAATAAACTCAGTTGACCATATTGAGTTCTTGCCAGACGCAGTGACAAAGGCAATGAGCAGATAATGGAACCAGACGGGATACCTGCAATACTACTTAATATGCAACTATGTTTTGCGCTGTAAAACCAAGTGTATCAAATTCTCACTTCCAAATGTCAGGCAAGTTAAGATCAGTTTAGTGTTAGACAGCAACACGTTTGAATTATACGAAGTTGCTTGGAATAACTATTGATATCAAATTGCAGTGGGTACCCCATATAGATAAATAAGCTGGCAGATAAAGTTCTGCGACTTACGCTGTTGTGAACATCAGACAGACAGAAAACACGGATGTGGCTACATCTAGGCTAGACTATTTTAGGTACTCATGTCATGTCCTATGGTATCTTGTTGTGAGGAAAAGCAGCGGATATTCAAACTATTTTTATACAACAGAAAAGAGCTATTCGAGCTATTTATAATTTAAAACGCTTGGACTCCTTAACAGAACTTTTTAAAGAAATTGACATTCTAACTGTATAATGTATCTACGCAAGAACTTTACAACATTTTCCAAATTTAGCGTTAGCTGTAATGTTAACCTAAGAAACTATCACAGCTTAGTTCGAATCGCGAAAGTAAACAATTGTTTCAAAGGTAATTTAGGCATTCTCTACTACAACAGGATACATCTGGACATTTTGAAATTGCCATTTCAGCAAATTAAAAACTTTACATACTTTTCGAATTGCTCAAATGGCAATTTAAGAGTTTTTAAACTGCTCAAGAGCGACTTTGTCTGAAAAGGAATATACAATGTTCAAGATTACATAAATGATTGGACTGTGTGGGGTTAATCTAAATCAACTCGTTTTTTGTCATAGTTAATAACAACCAATTTTTAGACGAGATCTAAAAAATAAGCTATGGAAGTGTCTTTGCCCTTCTTCACTCACAGTGGTCCAATGTAGAGATGAGGCAAAAAAACACATTTACTATGTATATGTAATAAAGAATACCTACAGTAATAAATTATTTTTATTTTTATTTGATTTTGTAAACTTGCATCTCTTATGGAACGTTCTTCAGAACGGGTAGCCTACCCCCTAACTGGTAGAAGCCGATGTATAAGAAATAAAATTCAATCTGAACCGCTAATGCAAATCATAACTCAAGCCTCATCCTTTGTTCTTCTCGACCCAGACCCACTAGAGGTCTATAGAATCATCACAAATCTAAAAACAGCGAGTTCTCCTTGCCTCGACAATAATAATAATATATATAATAATCATTTATTCAGTAAAAAGTATACATTAAATTTTCTTGTTTTTACATTTGTAAAAGAACAAGGTATGTTCACTACTCCCTAATAAAGGGCGGACCCTGTTGTATAGGATGAGTAGTTTTACTTACAGTTAATGACACATTATACAGAGTTTTCGAAAATAGGTCTTCATTGTCTATACTCAAGCAGAAACTTGAGCCATTGATTTAAAAGAGAGTGTAGGTTATAAAAAATCAATACAGAAATATAAAAAAATAAACTAAGTTGTGTATGTTATGTATGTGTTTTTGTTTGTAATAGAGAAGATGACAAGTGTAATGTTTTTATGTTTGAGTGTGGTGAGTTGAGTAGTGAATGAATTTGTATGTTTTTGTTATTATACCTCGTTATTATTTGTTTAGATTGTAAATATAATAGGTTTATATATATTATGTAATGAATAGTTGATTGATTGTTATTAGTGTATTAGGATAAAACTGTCATAATGTTTTTAGTTTCATCATAGGTTAACGATCTCAGCCATTTGTATTTAGTTTTTTTATTTTCATAGATCGTCTTAGTGTGAATTTCACTGTATTTGCTGATTTTGTTGTAAAGATAAGGTCCTAGGAACTTAAAAAATCTTTGCATAAAATTTGTACGCACCTTTATTGTTTGGCATACTTTATCATTTCGCCATTTTGTAATTACTGCTGCCTTACTTGTTAAAGAATGTAGTGTTTTAGTATGATACTTTGTATATAAATCTGTCTTACTGTTAAGACATCACAGAAATTGAAGAGGTCTGTTGTAGGGAAAAGGAAAGGTTTAAATGTGCAGACCTTCAATACTGCCCTCTGAGCCCTCTCTACGCGTAAAATTGTCGTCTTATGCGCGCCACCCCTGCTAGTTATGCAGTAACGTAACAGCGACTCAGTTAGAGCAACATAAATACGTTTCATGAGGCATGGGTCTGCTACATAGGCTCTTGAAGACATATATTAATTTTCTGATTTTGGCACTAAGAGACTGTATGTGATTTTGGAATTTCAAATTATTATCAAGAAGTATACCTAAATATTTGATAGTCGGCGTCCTTTCCAGAACTCGACATGTGCACAAATTTAGCACCAGTGTATCGCATATGTGAGCTATACGGTTGTGTAGCTTTTTTTTACAGAATGATTGACATATTTTTATTACTATTTTATATTAAACCCATACATGACGACTTCTCGACATATTCAGATGAAGAGTTCAGTATAGAAAAAGTTAAATATTTGGTTTTCTCAGAGTTGAGGGTCAGAATATTTTGTTGTAGCCAACGAGATACAATATTGAAACCCAGTTGAGCGCTAACAAATACCTCATCCCAACCACTACCAGCAAAAAGTAAAACCGTGTCATCGGCGTAGGTGATGATTTTGGCTTGCGGCAGCACGAGGCGGCAGATATCATTTATATAAATTAGGAACGGAGTAGGTCCAATGATACTTCCTTGTGGAACTCCCCAATTCACCGATTGCGTACTGCTCGTAAGTTCATCATTTTTACACATTGGATTCTATCTGACAGGTAACTTCTAAAAAGATCCAACTGGATATCTCTGACACCTATAAATTCCAGTTTTTTTATAAGGAGCTCTACCGAAACCGTGTCGAATGCTTTGGCTAAATCAATAAATATTCCTAAACAGCGTTTACCCTCGTCTAGGTTTTCAGCTACGAAGTTTGTGAGATCATGTACAGCATCGGAGGTAGATTTTCCAGACCGAAAACCGTATTGATTTCCTACCAGGATACTGTTTTTTTCCAGGTAGCTGATGAGTCTAGTGTTCATGTTTCGTTCCAGTAGCTTAGATAGAGAGATATATAGAGAGTATAGAGATAGGTCTGTAGCATTCAACACGGTCCCGGTCACCCCCCTTGTGGTTTGGGAGAACTACGGATCGTTTTAGCGCATCAGGGAAGATTCCCTTCTCTAAACATAAATTAAAAATGTAAGTTAAAATCGGGACAAACAGATTTTTATGGGATTTTAAAACCTTATTTGAAATCTTATCCCATCCCACAGAGCATTCGTTTTTTAGAGTCATGATAAGTCTTTAAATTTCTTGATTGTCAGTTTGTAACATTGCAAATGAGTTTGGTTGGCAGCTGTTGACGATTGGTGTAATAATTTGATCTTTATGATTTATTGCCTCTGCTAGATTTTTTCCTACATTTATAAAATAGTTATTTACTTTTTCTAAAGATGATATAGGCGAATTTAAAGGTGTCAGAAGTTCTCTAGGTTGGTCCTTTATCGGAGTGGCTGAAGAAATGGATTTAATAGCCTTCCAAAGCTGCTTGCTATTGTTTCCCGCTTGTTTTAGTTGTGATTTTTCAAATTTTCTCCTCAATTTCTTTATCAAATTATTACAAAAGGTCCTATATCTATTGTAAGTTAGTTTTAAATTTTCATTTCCTGGGTTTGATACTGATTTTTTGTGAAGTTTGTCCCGATTTCTTATACAGCGGAGGAGTCCAGCAGTAATCCAGGGCTTAATAATACGTTTCTTAGTTGGGATTTTGCGAGTTTTTGTATTATTCTCAATAGCACTTAGTAAAATTGCTATGAACGTATTAATAGCGGTGTTTGGATCCGGTATTTCATAAATTATTTCGAAATTACTTTTTTCCAGATTCTGTGCTAATCCACGTTTTCTAAAGCTTGCTAACCATATACTAAATTCTATAATCTGTCATCTCTCTAATCTATGTTTTCAACAAGGCATCTTCCTGTCGCGATTCATGCAAGCAATTATAACACGTGTACAAGAGTGAGAACAAAGAAGATATCAATAATTTTAGGCACATTTCAGTTGACCCTTCTATATCCAAAATCGAGCACCGCGCTGTAATAAAATTCCTCAAGAGGCAAGGAAAAACTCAAAAAAACTTGATTAAAAGGGGCAGAGAAAGCATTGAAGATGAGCCTCGGTCGGTTGGTCCCGTTTATGCCACCAAGGAAGAAAACGTGAAAAAATCGATAATAACCAAGCTATCAATGGGTTCCATACATTGAATTCTTCATGACTTTTTGAACCTCGCATTCGTGACAGATGGTTGCCACGAACAGTGAACATGTTTACAGAACCGCAGAAACAAGCGCGAGTTATTGTGAAGATTTTTGGAGCTTTGTGGTGGAAACTCTGCTAGTGTACTTAATCGTATCATTACCGGAGACGCAACCTGGGTTCGTCATTATGACCCTGAGAGCAAACATGAGTCGATGCAGAGTCTGAAAAAGGGTGCACCATCTCCAATACTGCTCGAGCAATATGCTCGTGATTGCTTTCATCGACTAACTGGACAAGAGCACTTGTCAGAAGCACAACTTGGACATTCCGGTTCGAGAGTACAACGTTAGGGCTGTTATCAGCCGAGGCAAGAGTCGAATAATGAGAAATGCGTTTAGCTTCGTCTAAGGGAGCAGATGCTGTGCTTACCAGCACAACCGATTTTGGTTTGAGTAAGGCATCTGCCCCAAGAACAAGAACATTATATTTTTGCCTACATATTGAACAACCTTGTCTCTTACACCGGTCGGCATAATGAGACGGGCAAAAGCAGTTCAAGCTAACCTTAAGGTTAGGTAGTAGGTGCATCCTCTGATTGTTAATTTGACAGTGAGAAACTGTGAGCATTTGCTCAATTCATGGGCGCCTTGGCAATTAGGACATGTTTTTGATGGCGAGATGTTCGCGTTAGCAATACTGTTGGTGTCAACTGAGACCATGGTTTTGATTTGAGCCTTGACAGTTGACTTGATTGGCTGCTATGCGATAACTCGAGTGTCTCGAGTAAGCCTGCTTGGCTGCGAATAAAATTCATGAACATGTCAAAGGTTACGTCATCAGTTTTTGCGTACCTACCTCTATGCTCCTCCCATTTCCGGTACGTTTTCGTATCCAGCTTGTGTGTGACTCTAGATGGATCAACAATGTGTCCCACTGTTTAATTGGTTCACCTAAAGTCCGTAGTGCCCTGAGATTCTTGTTTAGCTCATCTATATTGCGCTTTAGAATTACAGATGACTCCTTTGCGATCGGTTCGATGTTGAACAAGGCTGAGACATGATTTTGTATGAGTAACCGCTTATCGTCAAACCGATCGCAAAGTACCTATAGTAGTTGGATAGTTTAGTGCTGAGAATCCTACCGCCTGAATCACCACAGCAGCAGTCCCTTCCATAGAGGCCCTAAGGTAATGGAACTTATTGATGTCATCGATATCTGAGTTCGAGTGGATAGGACTAAATTCCAGCCAATTATCATATGAGCCACTGAATTTTGGCAGTTGGATCGTTGGTAACTTGATGAGCTTATTGTTCTGATGTGAAATAACCTTAGGATGGTCCGAACCTTTATTTTTATCGACGCTTACTACTGTAAGGTATATAGTTAGGTTCGATATTTGTCTATGCGATAATATTGTATACGGGCCTCTTTAGAGTGTTCGCTATGACACTGTTAGGTAATTTGTAATTTTAAAAGAAAGAGGCTTTGATGTAAAAAGTCGATGTGACACACTTCACCTTAGGCATCGGTCAGCGACCGATGCAAATTAGATAGTTAGGATTAGCTTAATGGCTATCGAGCCAGTTTGATCCCTTTTATATAAATTGTAACCATATTTGATCAATAAACACAAGTTTGGTGTTACTAACGTCTTCCTAATTAAACTCCCTAGCCCTACAGATTAGGTAGGCAATTATAGGTGGTGTTCAAGAACTGCTGCGCCCTTACACTACCGAGGCTACCCGCGACAAACTTTTCTGTGACTACGTCATACTGTGATAGATCGTCGAGCACTTGCTTTGCTCTTGCAACGATATTGTAGTATCGTGATTCAAAATCCTCCCTTTCGGTGAATAGACTTTCGATGTCATCTACCACACATTAAATTTTGAGCTGCACTTCATCGTACAGCGCATACAATGACTCCAGCTTTCTAAATCTCACTGTCAACGTTTACAATAGGTTCAACACCTACTCCAAACTGAAGTAACACAAAAAAAAATGCTATAAGAGCTGAAAGCTCCAGAGTGACTGGGGCGATGACCCCTGAACCCTGGTATCGCAACTCCTCCGCTGCGATGCCTCCTCCTTGCGGTGAGCACCAAGGCAGCAGGACAGATCTCTCCCGAATTGTCGTCCTGAAGTATTTTGTAAACTCCGTTGTTTACTTGATAATCCATGGTAATATCAATAAAAAGGTTCGAAGGACCATACTTCGGACTGTGCAGCTGTTATAAAGTTGATAAATCAGTTAGGAGAATAAAATTGGTGTATTTCACGTATTTACAATTTGACAGATGAAAAAGGAAAGAAAAGAGATATAAAAACTAAAAGCCTATTTTCCGACATCCTTTGATTATATTGACAAAGAAAAATTTTTGAGACTACAAGACTTATATCAGGCCTTTTCATAAATATGCCTTCCAAATATGGAGCTATAACAGCAGGTCCTTGCCCTTCTGGAAAAAGTCCAAAGAAAAGCGACCATGATGGTCGGAGGAATTCGTGACAATAAGCAGCGACTTACATAGCTGGTACTACTACTCAGTACACAGTACAGGTATTACTAGTTTTTTGATCTATCCATTTCTTTATCAAGCTTTGGGGTGATTGTAGCAAAGAATATTGGTAGTGGAGGTTGACATAAAACTATTCTACTATTAAAAAGATTATAGTAATTTTTGACTAGAATTATATAGTCTTTGTCACTCTAACGGTCTCCTGGAATCCAAGGACACCTCATTCTTTAAAATACCTCGAGCCGTTTGGGCTGTAGCATGTTTTTCATAATTTGAAAAGTACTGAACCTATTTTGGTGAAACTTTCTTTGTTCCCTAGTTTTCTGTTATTCGTTAGCCAGCGCATATCAATAAGCTTAACCAACATATTAAAATTACATGTCAAAGTCTATATCTATTAAACTAATCAACCAATTTTTATAAAACTTTCATCGTACTATAACTTGCGAAAGTACGACCATGTGTCGGATTTTCGCAACCAATTGAAGTGGCTCCCAATCCGACATCGAAGAAACCTTCATATTTTAGTTTTACTTTTTAAAATCCTGCGCAATCCTGGTGCTCCAGAGTACCTGCGAAACCTCAAGACCTCGTCGTGCATGTGTCGCATCAAGGGAACTAGCCTGTCCGATGGCCAATACCAGTTTCCTGATGAATCCTTACACAGTCCGTGCTGCGCAGATGTGGAACCTCCTGCCCGACTCTATCCGTGATAGTTTATCGCCTAGCTCATTCGGATCAAGACTGAAATAATACAACCTATCTCAATTATCGTAGGTTTTATTTATTTAAGTATTAAGTGTTTATGTAGTATAATTATCTTCATAATGATATGAATGTTATAAAGTATTTTTGTAATATTTGTGTTTATGTGTACCTAATGTATTCTATTTTTAAATTTAGTTCTTGTTTGCATAAATATTTTGTTATTAGCTGAACCCGCATTGTTTCACTGCACATAATTACTGGGTTGGCTGGAAGAGATTTATTTTAGGAATAAGCCCGCCTTTGTACATCTTATTTCCCACTGTGTTAATTGTTTTTACTGTTGTTCTATGCAATAAAGGATAAAATAATAATAAAAATAATAAGTTGGAATAAAAGTAAGCCAATAAAAATAGTCAAAATCTAATACATAGTTTCGGAGATACACGAATACAAACAAACATCCATACATTTATGAAATTTTGTAAACTAAAATAATAACATTTGTGAATATTTTGCGATTCTGATAACTTTCAGAGAACATTTTTTTAAATAAACGTTGCAATTTTACAAAACAAGTGCAGTGGAATGTGCTTTAAGCTGCCTGTGCATTATAAAGAATAATATTATAGTAGTTTACGTGACTGCTATGTTTTATATACATGTATAATTATGTAAATTTACATACACTTGTTTATCTACACACATATTATAAGCTCTCTTTATGTGTTCAGGAACCGCATGTTCGACCGGCATTGTGGTATTGATCATTGCTCTGCAGTTGTTTAGCTTGTTCTGTAGTACCAACTTCACAGACAATCTAGGGGCGGCACGCAGGCATGCGTCGGTGTTCGAAATTTAAATGTCATATTTTGACAAATTTTTGTACATTATGGTCATAATGATCAATATTCAGGTAAGAAATGAGTTTTTACCAAGAAGTTTATCATTATGCTGGTCGTAACGTGTGGTTTTTGGACGCAGTAAAGAAGTTTATGTTACGTGTGTAGATAAAATACGTAATTGCATTGCATTATACGTCCGAGCAAGGATTAACCAGTAAAATCGCGCTTAAAGTGGCTTTACTATCCCAACATTGAGTATTACCTGAGGTCTCATTATTTCCTTCAATCTCTACTGAATATCTGAACATGCTCCTAAAAGAAAGATGATCCTATCAGCCTCCTTTGGATAATTAATCCTACAAAGGGTGACTTTAGGGAATCGGAATATAAATGGGTGTTGTCACTCGGCAGGATATCACGTCGCTACTGTGTTCGGGGGTGAGTCTCCAGCCGCGGCTGCGTCGATGTGTGCGTGACCGTGTCGACATACCGCCACACGCACACCCACACAACCCACCACCAATAGTCAAGCTAGAGCCTGGGTCACTGGGGTTCGACGTCAGTTTAACACCACCCACAGGATACGTGCAGCGCCCAGGTAACTGATACGTGCAGCGCCCAGGTAACTAACCCTTTGCGGATGCTGCTCATATAAAAATATACGACCTCTGTGGCATAGCGGTCGAGGCCCTGCCTCACACTAATTTACATATGAAACATTCAATTAATCTGTAGCTAAATATAGCACATTATGCTGTTGTTCATTTGACACTAAAAACTTTACCTTTATCATACCTACGAAGGCCACTAAAAACTTTACCTTTATCATACCTACGAAGGCATACTCAGTGAACATATTGATTATTATTTACCGTGTGCCAGATTGCACACTCAGTCAGAGTAGAGTGAGTTCAGTTCAATATCAATTTACACCGCTCCAGTTTTTATTGGGCCTGGTTTGATACCCCTTTATTAATCGTTATTTCAAAAGTGACCGGTAAATGTGTCCTGTTTCTCGTCCCACAGATGAGCCTGCTGCGGAAGTTAAACAAACATCAAGACGAGACGCGGCACACGTAACAACAAGTAACATTACTTGTGACCGCTGTCATAGAGAGTTCACTTCGAAGCAGCAACTTATCAGACACATTGCTGGTAACATCTACCCGCATAATACTAATGTGTGTGATGACAACTCGTATGTGTGCGTTGAGTCTGCTCTAAAAGATCCTCGCAGACGGAGACAAAGCGCACAAGTGACTTCACATGCTGCACAGAAACATTATCAGTGCAACGAATGTCCAAAGACGTTTAGGTATAAATCGCGCTTGATTGATCACACATTAGCACATACAACAGAGAAACCTCATCAGTGCAGTCAGTGCTCAAAGGCGTTTTCTCGCAAACGTTTTTTAGTTCTACACATAAGAACACATAGTGGAGAAAAACCTTATCGGTGTAGTCAGTGTTCAAAGGCGTTTGCATTCAAACATCATTTAGTTCAGCATTTAGGAATACATAGTGGAAATAGACCTTATCACTGCAGTCAGTGTTCAAAGAAGTATTCTCGAAAACAACATTTAGTTGATCACATGAGAACACATACTGGAGAGAAACCTTATCAGTGCAGTGAGTGTTCAAAGGCGTTTACTCGTAATCACTTTTTAGTTGACCACATGAGGACACATACTGAGGAGAAACCTTATCAGTGCAGCCATTGTTCGAGGGCGTTTACACTGAAACGTCTTTTAGTTCAACACAACAGAACACATAGTCTTGAGAGACCTTATCAGTGCAGTCAGTGTTCAAAGGGGTATAATCTGAAACATCATTTAGTTGATCACATGAGAACACATACTAAAGAGAAACCTTATCACTGCAGTCAGTGTTCAAAGGTGTTTAGTCGAAATGACAAATTAGTTGAACACATGAGAACACATACTGGAGAGAAACCTTATCAGTGCAATCATTGTTCCAATGTCTATTCTATAAGATCTAGTTTAAATAGGCACCTAAAAAACATAACCATTGAGAAACAACCTTATTAATATCATTGCAGTTAGTGTTCAAAGGCGTTTCTCTAAAAATCACATGATTTATCGCTTGAGAACACATACTGCAGAGAGATTTGAACTCAAGTGTTCAGAGGCAAACTTCTTCAAGGCTCAGTGCATTCTCTACTGCAACAAGTTACTTCTGGAGATTTTGAAAATTATATTTGAGCCATTTAAAAACGACGTAAAAACTACAAACATGACATGAGTGCATGGTTTTAATGTAACTGAACACAGACTTCGCTTTTATTAATTTTTAATTAATGAATCCTGCATATTATTTACAACTATTAATATTGCAATATTTGTATTAGTTAACTGCACCCAATTTTTTAAATATAGGTAAAAATCAATCTACAAGGAGGGGCAAAAGAAATCACCCTATTGGAAGATGCTCTCATTTTTGCAAATGGCCGCCAATGTCAAATCTGTTTTGACATTTTTGGACTAGACAGATGCAGAATACAAGTGAACAAGCCATGGAGCGATACACTCCCAAAGAACAATAACAATTCGTCTGTGGTGTTGGCGCAGCGTGAATTCCGTCGCCGATTCCCCGGCCGTCCGACACCGACTGCGCAAGCACTGCGCCGTTTGGCCACCAACCTTGAAGAGTATGGGACCACACGAGACGTTGCCAAGAGTGGCCGGCCCCGGAGCGCCCGTTCCGCCGAGAATATCGCCGCTGTTGCCGAGGATGTCGAGCTGTCGCCGGAAACATCGACCAGACGCCGTGCCACGCAATTAGCCATCAGCCGGACGTCCCTTAGGCGAATTTTGGTCAAAGACCTGCGCATGTTCCCATAAAAAAGTCCATCAGCTGCTGCCTGCCGACCGCCAAACGCGCGTAACCTACGCACAAGCCATCCTCAATCTCGACGAAGAAGTGGACGATTTTTCGACCAAAATTATAATGAGCGATGAGGCTCATTTCCACCTCAGCGGGTACGTGAACAAACAAAACTATCGCTTCTGGGGCACCGAAAATGCACGAGGAGCTATTACACCCGCTCAAAGTGACTGCATGGTGCGCTGTTCACGCTGGAGGAGTCATCGGGCCATTTTTTTTCGAGAATGCCGTTGGCCAAACGACAACAGTGGACGGTGCGCGCTATAGGGCCATGTTGACCGAGTTTTTTCTGCCGCAATTGGACGAAATAGGACTGGAGGACATGTGGTTCCAACAGGACGGAGCAACGGCACACACTACGCGAGCCACAACCGATATTCTGAAGGCAGCCTTCCCGGGTCGCCTTATCTCTCGTTTTGGCGATTTGCACTGGCCCGCAAGATCGCCCGATTTAAGCGTTCCAGACTTTTTTTTGTGGGGTTTTTTGAAGTCCCGTGTTTACGTGAACAAGCCCGAGACTGGAAGCCCTCAAGGACAACATTCGACACGAATGCGAGAATCTGTCGCCCGAAGTTCTCGCCGAAGTGATACAAAACGAGTCCGTATGGCAATCAATTGTGACGGCGCCCATTTGGCCGATATAATCTTCTCGAGTTGACCAATAGAATTCTAAACATAATCAAAAAACAGAATCGAAGTTTTTCGTTTAGAAAAAAAAAGAGCCAAACAACATCGGATGACTTCTTTTGGCCCACCTAGGTTAACTTGGGATTCGAATGATGGTTTTAGATCCCCTTCCATTCCATGTTTCTTTTGAAGTGAAGTGTATAAGAGTTTGTAAAGCCCTGCTTCTCCCACAGTAAGTCCAATGTAGAAAAGAGACAACAAAAGAATGCAAAAACATGATGTTTAAATAAGTATTTATACAGGTGTAACAGATAGGTGTAGTCATATTTTAGGTTGAAAATATAGGTATTATTGGGAATGCCCCTACGTTAATATGAAGCCTGAAAGATGCGTGTAGCAGCCGCAGTTTGACCTGAGAGTTCCAGGTCTAACGTCGTAATGGGCATCACAACAACAGTCAGCTGACGCGTCAATGACCCCATAAATTGTGCGGGGCGGTGCACTTTTCTAGATGAATTGATTCATTATTTTTCTATAAATGTGTCTTCGTTTACATTTTCAATAATATCGAGTTACAAATATGAATCAAACAACTAAGAATTTGTATATATTTTCACATTTGGCACCAATTGGCCTAAATAGTAATGATTTCTTGTATTTTTGTATATTTGTGTTAATGTAGATTTTTACTAAAAAGTAAAATAATTTATATTTTTATATTTGTTCTTTTTTATTTGTCCAAAACCTAATTAATTTAACCTAACTAGATAGACAGATAGATGAGATAGATTAATGAGATAGATTGATTAGATAGATTAATATTTTTTTCAATCCTGGCGGTACAAACATAACATGTGAACTAATTAGTAATTTATATTACAGACATACTTGCCTAATAGTAGTTTATTACAGTCAATACTTAAATTAAACAAACTTCGTTTTTTCGAGTCAGACGTTCTAATTACCCGTAGAAAAATAAATTAGGTAATTTAAATTAGTATTTAAACAATCATTTTCATACAGGCTGTTCGATTCCAAATCGATATTCGATCGATGGTTTCTGAACGGTCATTTTAATTTGACGTTAGCTGTCAATCTGGCAGTTTTGACAACTGACAGACGAAAGCCCTCGCAATGTAAACGCGTTTTGATTAGGGTGTTGAAATTAAATCGCAGGGCATCTGGAATGTATTCGGGATTCCCTCAGGATTGTTAATATAGCTGAGTGTGCCGTTGTCTCTCGAACCAGATAAAGTTCGGATTTTCGTGCCCGATTTGTATTTACCAGTAGAAACATAACCTGTGTTGGACACTGTGCTTCCACGCTGGCCCGCCAGTCATACCTGGTTGGCTGAAGAACCTGTCTACCAAGAAGAGCCTAGGGTGCACCCGGGCCTTGCAGAGAGACAGGAGGTTGACGGGACCGAAGCACAGACCAGGTTAGATCTACCCCACATAACTTCAGCTCGGTGAATCGCCGACGTTCATCACTTCTTGGCACCTGATCGTCACGCTACCTCGTAGCTCATGGGCCCCTACGAGGTCATTAGGTGCTGAGAAGCCTGAACATTTTGGTAGCTAGAGCGTGGCTTCCTGAGATTTGCAGCCGTCAAGGGCTCCAGGAAGGCACGATTTGGGACTATCAATCTGTAGGTATAGGCGGTTAGGTAACTTGGTTGGTTCCTATATCCACATAGATTGGTAGTATTGTAAGCTATAAGTCTATTGCTGGTAGTAGACAGACAGATATTGAATTGAAATTTGCATTGAATTACCAGTTAGTCAATCTATTAGTGGTCTAGTAATGCTATTGAATGAATGTTTTGGTTAACATAGGTAGTTACATCTATTGATAGCAGGCTATTGCATTGTTTTCAGTTTATAGCAATTTATAACTTAAACTAATATTGACTATCTGTGTGTGTTATAATGATAAAGGGAAACTAAATTGTTATTTACAGAATTTATATAGATATAAAACTCGGTTCCTATTGTTTAAGGAAAACAACATTGTTTAAGTTATAGTTTAGGGTTTAGGTTATAAACTGGAGGGTCCAATAAAATTGAGTTACTGCAAATTGTGAGTAAGTATCGTTCCGATCATGTCGTTATCTGAAATCCAGAAGGGTGTTTCTAAGGAACTCAGATGGTTTTCCTCCGCACACGGTCTGATAGACCGTTTAGATAGGCATGATGTGGTATTGGAGCGGTCTATGGACGTTAAGGAACGTTACAATAGGGTGCTCGAATTGTCCGCGCAGGCGGAATCAGTTGATGGTTGTGCACCTGACAGGCTGTCACGGTTGATAGGGGATGTCGACCAATGTATGGAGATGGCAGCTGCTATCACGCAGAAGGCTGCGGACATACGTAGACAGCGCGAGTCCAGCCATGATGGTGACATTGAAGCACCTCTGCCGCATCAGGGATCGGGGTCCAGGTTACCTGCCATAACTATGCCTACCTTTGACGGCGTGTCCGGTGAATGGATGAGCTTCATCAATCTGTTCGACAGTTTGGTGCACATGCGATCGGACATTACCAAGTCTGTCAAGATGGCTCAGCTGGTGGCAGCATTGAGGGGTGAGCCTAGGGAGCTGGTCGCTCATTTGACAGTTACGGAGGGTAACTATGAGACGGCCAGGCAATTGTTGGTCAGACGTTACCACAACAAACGGAGGTTGGCCGATGCCCAACTGAACCGTTTGTTTAGCATCCCGGTTGTGAACAAGGTCGGGGCCATACAGACGGAGGTTTTGAACTCATTGTTGTCCGTCACCAAGGCTCTAGAGAATCTTGGACTTCCGGTTGGTGAATGGTCGTACTTACTGTTGTACATTGTACTTTCCCGCCTACCCGCTGACGTGCAGACTCGTTTCGAACAGTCTCACGGGAGGTCGGCCGAGGACCTGCCCGCCTTCTCCGACTTGGTCGGATTTTTGGAAGAGGAGGCTCGACGGGCAGAGAATTTGGGGTTGACGGTCACCCATCCTTCGGAGCCACAGAGAGCTGCCGGGAGCGCTGTGAGTAGGGGCCCTCCGACGAGGAAGGACCGCACCAACCGGCAGTCATATGGGACTGTGAGTGCATTGACCCCACATGGTGAGACCTGCCCATGTTGTAGGCAGATTGGCAATGCTGTGGCCAATTGCAATAAGTTCGGGGAACTTAGGGTTCAGGGACGGCGCCGGATGGCCAAGCAGCGGAGCTGGTGTTTCCTGTGCCTCGGGCCACACATGGCTAGGGACTGCACGCGCGCACAAATGTGCGGATATTGTGGTGCAGGGCCGCACTCAGGATCATTACATGGGGGCCCTGAGTTTTCGGTTGCGACTCAGCATCCGACTCAGCGGGACATTGGGTGTGTTGAGCAGGCCGTAACGGGCGGGTGGCATGGGACACCTTCGAGCTATGCGGGTGCGGTTCGGACGCCGCCTCAGTTGTCGCCCCGCTCGTCGCCTCGTCCTCGTCGGTCACATGTGATGTCCCCCCCGCTCATGGAGCGGCCACGGTTGAATTCACGCCCACCCCCCTTTACGGGGCGTCGTAGGGTGGCAATGGAACCGGCGCGTGGGCCATTTGTACAATGGGACCCTCTGGCGTATAGCTGCATACCTGATCGGTTACAGGCAGATTGGGGCCCCGGGGGCCCTCGCTAGGAATTTGCGGCCCAACAATTTGTTGCCCCCCAACCGGAGACGGTGGTGTTACCGATCGCCTCTGTGCTTGTTTGGGATTTGGCGGGCAACCCAACATACGTTCGCGCCCTATTAGATTCTGGAGCTCAGGGCTGCATTGTATCGAATGATTTAGCAAAATGGTTGGGCCTCAAGGTAAATAGGTATAATAAATCAATACGGGGCGTGGGGAATGTTACGGTTACGAATGTAGTTGGTCAATCGGTGATCACGTTCTCTCCACGTTATGACATTTTGACAAAAACATCCGTGCAAGCTTTAGTAATGACGCATGTCATGGGCAGACACCCCTTGGTGAAGTTGAATCCGGCCGTTCGATTCCTGACATCAGGACTCAAGTTGGCGGATCCCGATTTTGACACTCCAGCCCCGGTCGACCTGCTACTGGGAGCAGACGTTCTGGGTAGGTTTCTGTTGTCGGATCGGCGAGTTCTTCAGCCGGACGGGTTGATTGCTGTGGATACTAAGTTTGGTCACGTGATCATGGGTCCGGCATTGCCAATGGTTAGGCCTGCCGAGTCAGATGGCATACTTATTGGCTCAGCGTTGTCAGACGCTATCCAACGTTTCTGGGAGATAGAGGAACCTCCCACCGTTCGTCGAGTCGACGCAGACGAAGAAGAGTGCGAGTTGTTTTACCAGAATAGTACTGGTCGCCTTCGTTCTGGTCGTTTTGTAACTCGACTGCCTTTCAGGGCCGATCGACCGCCACTAGGAGAATCTAGGAAGATGGCTGGGACGAGATTGATATCGATGGAGCGTAGGATGTCAAGGGACGCCGTATTTAAACAAAAATACGTCGATTTCATGAGGGAGTATGAGTCGTTAGGACACATGTCGGTATCGGGTGTGGACTGGAGATCTGAGGATCATTGTTTCCTTCCACACCATGCCGTCCTGCGAACCCCTACCGGCAAGATTCGAGTTGTTTTTGATGGGTCAGCACCTACCTCGAACGGGATGTCCCTGAATCAGTGTCTACATTCGGGACCCAAGTTGAGTCGTGATATTTCGGATATTCTCACGAGCTTTCGGAGAAACCAGATTGCATTTGTCGCAGACATTCGGATGATGTTTAGGCAAACGGTAATTCATCCTGCTGACAGAAGGTATCAGTTGATACTTTGGCGTGAGTCCACGGCCGAGCCAGTCAAGGTCTATGAGTTAAACACGAACACGTATGGGTTACGGTCTAGCCCGTATTTGGCGATGCGTACCCTGCGGGAGTTGGCGTCGCGTGACCGTGTGAGCTATCCTAGAGCCGCCGCTATCCTGGAGCAAGATTTGTACGTCGATGACGTCTGCACAGGGGCAGCCAGTGAAGCTCTGGACCGACGTGACGAGCTCATTCAATTGCTGGAACGAGGCGGCTATGAACTACGCAAGTGGATGTCCAACTCCCCTGAGTTGATGGCTGGTCTCCCAGATGAGTTTCAACAAGACCCGCACGTTTTTGAGAATCCTGACAACCCTAACATGTTGTCAATGCTTGGAATTCAGTACCGGCCCGTCCGTGATGAGTTTACCTATCGGGTGGTGTTAGAAACACCGAAGTCCTGGACGAAGCGGTCAGTACTGTCAACGATTGCGAGAACGTTCGACCCGAATGGATGGATTTCTCCAGTCACCTTTGCTCTCAAATGTTTTATGCAAAGGCTTGGGCGGCTCAGTTGACCTGGGACACCCACCTCTCAGGTGATTTGTTGACTGATTGGACGCGAATGTTCACCTCGCTATCGGACATAAATAATGTATCGCTGCCGAGGAAATTGGTCCCTGCTGGGGATTACAGGGCAACCCTTCACGGGTTTTGTGATGCCTCTGAACGAGGGTTTGCGGCAGCGGTTTATTTGCGAACCGTCACCTCCACCGGGGAGGTCGACGTGCGTTTGGTTTTGGCAAAAAGCAAGGTAGCGCCTATTCGGACAAGGATGACGATTCCAAAACTGGAACTGTCCGGGGCTGCTCTTTTGACCAAACTTTTGAATCACACTCTAACAGTGTTGCGTGGGTCAGTGGTTTTGGAGGATACGGTGTACGCTTGGACGGACAGCCAGATTGTTTTGTGCTGGCTGAAGGCTTCGGTCCATAACTTAGAGGTTTTTGTTGCGAACCGTGTCTCCCAGATTGTGTCGTCTGAGGTCCCACTGACCTGGAGACATGTACCAGGAGAATTGAACCCGTCTGATTGTGCATCCAGGGCATGTCAGGCTCCTGAACTCGTTAGACACCATTTGTGGTGGGGACCACCCTGGTTTGCCAAGAGAGAATCGGACTGGCCCCACAGCCATGTAGTAGTATCTTCGGATCATGGCCCCAGAGCGGCCGTGCATGTTACCCAGAAGGCTGAGGACCCTGACGCCGGGTTTCTGCTGGACCGGTATAGCTCACTTGACAAGTTGATAAACGTGTCCACTTGGATCAGGAGATTCGCTCGAAATTGTCGTACTCCTCGCGATCAGCGAACGTTGAACCCTATTCTGACTCCGGCAGAGCGAAACGAGTCGCTGTTGAATTTGGTCCGGTTGGTACAGTCCTCCAAGTTTGGGGCAGAATTGGAGATTATACGAAGTGGACGTTCGAAATTGAAGGGAGCCGTCGCGCGTCTCAACCCCTTTGTTGATTCGACCGGGTTACTTCGGGTAGGAGGAAGATTGCGCAATGCGAATCTGTCGTATTCGGCTCGTCACCCACTTCTGCTCCCCAAGGGGGGACAGTTAGTTGAATTGCTGGTGACTGATCGTCATATTAAAAACGCGCATGCCGGCTGTAACGCGTTGTTGGCCACGCTCCAGCGGGAGTTTTGGATCTTATCTGCCCGCCGTGCCATACGGAACATCGTGTTTCGGTGCATGCCTTGTTTTCGACTTAAGGCTGCCACGATGCAACCTCTCATGGGGGACTTGCCCCCTGATCGTGTGAATGAGGTCAGACCGTTTTCAGGTGTTGGTACGGATTTTGCAGGACCGTTTACGGTAAAGAGTTCACGATTGCGTACCGCTAAGCAATACAAGGCGTACCTATGTGTGTTTGTTTGTTTATCCACCAAGGCGGTACATCTCGAGCTCGTTGCTGATCTCTCGACAGAGGCTTTCATTGCTTGTTTGGATAGGTTTGTTTCTCGAAGGGGACTTCCAACTTTAATCCGCTCTGATAACGGCACTAACTACATAGGTGCGGAACGATACTTACGAGAGATAGTCAACTTTTTGAATGTAAATAAAGTGGATATTGGAACGGCCCTCTCCCGTCGGGGTATACAGTGGACCTTCAGCCCACCGATTTGCCCCCACTGGGGTGGGATTTTTGAGGCCGTAGTTAAGTCAGCTGAGACGCACTTAGGGCGTATAGTAGGTCAGACCGCGCTGACTTTTGAGGAGCTCGCGACATTGTTTTGTAAGATCGAGGCCGTTCTCAATTCGCGACCGTTGTGTCCGCTCAGCTCGGATCCAAATGACCTGGAGGCTCTGACCCCAGGCCATTTCTTGATAGGACAGCCACTTAACGCGTTGCCCGAGCACCCCTTCGAGGGAGTGAAATTGTATCGGTTGTCAAGGTATCAGATGTTGCAGCAGTTTACTCAGAATTTCTGGAAGCGTTGGTCGCTCGAGTATCTGCATATCTTACAACAGCGCCTTAAGTGGACTGACAAAACTAGCCCCCCTAGTGTTGGTGACCTCGTTCTGGTTAAGGATGCTAAACTACCGCCACTACGTTGGCGCAGGGGGCGCATTGTTAACTTGTTCCCTGGCAAGGACGGGACCCCCCGGTCTGCAGAGGTTCTAGTAGGAGGCTCGGTTCTAAAACGAGCGGTAGCAACGTTGTCTCGGCTGCCCGTAGATTAGGGGACAGGTGGGTGCCTGTCCGGGCGGGTGATTGTTCGATTCCAAATCGATATTCGATCGATGGTTTCTGAACGGTCATTTTAATTTGACGTTAGCTGTCAATCTGGCAGTTTTGACAACTGACAGACAAAAGCCCTCGCAATGTAAACGCGTTTTGATTAGGGTGTTGAAATTAAATCGCAGGGCATCTGGAATGTATTCGGGATTCCCTCAGGATTGTTAATATAGCTGAGTGTGCCGTTGTCTCTCGAACCAGATAAAGTTCGGATTTTCGTGCCCGATTTGTATTTACCAGTAGAAACATAACCTGTGTTGGACACTGTGCTTCCACGCTGGCCCGCCAGTCATACCTGGTTGGCTGAAGAACCTGTCTACCAAGAAGAGCCTAGGGTGCACCCGGGCCTTGCAGAGAGACAGGAGGTTGACGGGACCGAAGCACAGACCAGGTTAGATCTACCCCACATAACTTCAGCTCGGTGAATCGCCGACGTTCATCACTTCTTGGCACCTGATCGTCACGCTACCTCGTAGCTCATGGGCCCCTACGAGGTCATTAGGTGCTGAGAAGCCTGAACACAGGCACATTCATTACGTCTGGCCCCACACTAGATATGTATATTTTTTTACCAATTTTTGAAATTTTATAGTTTTACAAATTTTCTGTAATTTTAACGCCTTGCGATTCCTCGACATGACGCCATTTTGGGCGTTTAGGAAGCGGTCGAGATCCAATTACAATGCGTTTCCCAGTACAGAATTAGGCCGCAATATGTATGTACCAATTTTTAAAATTTTATAGTTTTACAAATTTCTGTAATTTTACAAATTTCTGTAATTTTACAAATTTCTGTATTTTACAGAAAATTGACAACAGGTACATCTGAACTTGCACCCGAAGGAAGCCGCGTAAAAACACTAGTTTACACAATTTTACAATTTTTTTACAAAAAAGTAGATATCTGTACTTGCACGCAAACGGAGCCGCGTGAAAATGCTAGTTTACTCAAAATTACACCATACACATCGCTGCGGTGATAGGCTAGCCCCCTGTTACGCAAAATGGAGTAGGTATTGAATAACTGGCTAAAAGTGGGTACAATTTTGTCTGCCACCCCGTATGGGAAAAGGCGTGACGCTATGTTATGCACCATACACGAACGAAACACCAGTTTGCATAGAATCATATCACGGTAAAAAAAATTGCCACCCGTATCGGTAATGGTAAAACATTTCCTGTGTTCAATCTTTGCACATGCTGTATAAGGGTATCGCCGTGAAAATCTGTACTTTTTTTGTTGTGGTGTCGCCTAGTGACTTAATTTTTTTCCATCAAAACTGATGATCAAATGCATATTTCAAGTTAAATACGATAAAGTGTATATTAGAAAACATAACGAAATACAAGACACATTACTGCAAACAAGCATGAAGTGTCGACATTTACACAATACAAAATACAAAAATACAAATACAAAAAAGTTTATTTTGTTCTCTCACATAGTTTTATATGGTGTAACATTGTTTAACTTAGGTGCTATGCGTTTTGTCTTATCTATGTGAGAGACTGGTATCCGTACTAGGAGGTCCTGTTTGACAGATTACCAGCCTCTCCCGACGCTGAACCGGAGTAATCAAGGTACCCAAGGTAGGTGGAATTTAATTATCAGAGAGGTAAGAGAGTGTAATGGTGTGGAGTGTCAGAGATTGGAAGTGTGTGTAAGTGAGATGTGTGTGGGGTGTGTGTGTGTGGGGTGTGTGTGTGGGGTGTGTGTGTGTGTGTGTGTGTGTGTGTGTGTGAGTAGGTATGTGGGTGTGTGTGAGGGTGTGTGGGTGTGTGTGTGGAAGGACAGGGGGAGATCATCAGGAGATGATTGACAGAAGACTTTCAGTGTCCTCATAGCTCAGTGATTTTAGCCACGCTGTTAGTACTCTTTTACATTCGTATTTTGTAAGAGAGTATATTTCAATTTTTTTATTTATCCTATTGTAGAGATACTCTCCTAAAAAGCCAAAAAATCTATGAGAGAAGTCGGTAGACCAAGTGGTGCGCGAATTACAGACCTTGTAATTGCGTCGTTTGGAGGCAAAGAGTGCTGGATCGTAGCTTATTAAAGAGTTTTGCTTCAGTATGGTGTTCAGAATAAATAGTTGTCTGACGGACAGAACATCAGCCAATGGATAGAGTTGTTGTGTGGGAAATAGGAATGGTAGGGACAGACTTACCTTAAGAACTGAGCGTTGGGCTCTTTCGAGTTTTAATAGATTTGTTTTATTTGTTCCCCCCAAACAGTGATACAGTAGGATATAATTGACTGACACAACGCTATATATACCATTTTGATGATATTTTTGTCAGCAACATGCCGAAGGTTCTTAAAAATGTATATGAGTTTGCGAGTCCTGGAAGATATAAGATCGAGATGTAGATTGAAACGAAGGGTATTATCAATTATTACACCCAAGTATTTGATATTTAATGATAGGCTTAAGTGGCTGCAAGAACAGGGGAAGGTTGAGTAGCAAGAATGAGCTCTAATTGAATAGTTATCAAAGATTCCAGATGGTATACTTCTAAGTGAGAATGGCATAAATTTCGTTTTGTCCACATTAAGGGAAAGACGGTTGTTTCTTAGCCAGGAATACACTTCATCGAAACCCAATTGAGCAAAACCAAACGCCTCCTCCCAAGTATCCCCATGGAATATCAGCGCTGTGTCGTCTGCAAAGGTAATAAGTTTGCCATTTGCTAGTCGTGTATCACAGAGGTCATTAATAAATATAAGAAATAGAGTTGGACCTAGGACGCTGCCTTGAGGGACTCCGTATGTTATTGGCAAGTCATCGCTAGTGAAGTCACCAACTCTTACCCTCTGCTTCCTATTAGTTAGATAGTCATTAAACAGATTGAGTTGCGTGTCGCGGACACCAATGCTCTCAAGCTTATCCAGTAGCAGTGGGACAGAGACACTATCGAACGCTTTAGCAAGATCAAGGAATATTGCAATAACTTTCTTTTTGCTGTCCAATTTTGACACTATGTGTTCAGTCAACTCGTGGACTGCCTCTTTAGTAGAAACACCGGATCTAAATCCGAACTGTGAGCTAGAAAGTAGGTGTTTAGATTCTAGGTAACTAACGAGGCGTTTGTTTAGGAGTTTTTCGACTATTTTAGATAGCGTTGAAAGTATTGAGATAGGTCTGTAATTATTGACACTGTCTCTGTCACCACTTTTATATATTGGAATCACTTCAGCGAGCTTGAAAGCAGTTGGAAAGATACCAGTAGAGAAGATTAGGTTGACTAGGAATGTTATTGGTTTGATTAGGATAGATTGAAATCGTTTTAGGAAGTCTCCGGAGATGTTATCGCGACCTATAGTATTGTTTTTTTTTAAGTTAAGGATGCATTTTCGTACTTCTACCTCATCAGTTGGTGTTAGAGCGAAAGAAAAAGGAGAAGTACGTTTGGGTGTGACTTTGGATAATGGAGGAGAGATTTTATCTGCTAGGTTTTTTCCAATAGACGCAAAAAAGTTGTTTATTTTATTAACTGAGGCAATAGGTTCTGAAGGAGATATGAGCTCTGATGCAGGGTTAAGTTTCAAATTAGAGTGGGCAATCCGTTTTATAGTATCCCAAAGCATTTTATTGCTTGTTTTGGATGCATTTTGTACCAATTTTTTCTCATATTCATTCTTTACCTTTTTTATTAGCTCGTTGCAGAAATTTCTGTACCGTTTGTACGTGGTAGAGATAACGTCATTGTTTGGGTTCTTTTTGGTTTTTTTATGAAGATTATCCCGGTTTCTCATGCAACGAAGTAATCCGAGTGTGATCCAAGGCTTAGTTATGCGCTTTCGGTTAGGGACTGAGATAGTTTTAGTATTTGATTTAATTTTGCTAGATAATTTAGAGATAAGTAGTGTTGCGGCAACGTTAGGGTCGGAGTTATCATAGAGCGAGTCGAAGTTTAGACTTTCCATGTCCTTGTCCAGCCCTTCGTAATCTATTTTTGTGACTGTAGATAATGGTTTCATATGATTTAATTCTCGCTCTAGTATAAATATTAACGAGTCATGATCTGTGACCGATGTTTGGGCAACATAACAGGAAGCAGGAAGTTTGGTTTTGACCATTACGTGATCTAGACATGTTTTACCATGAGTAGGTAATAAGTGAGCTGGTAAAATGCTATGCGAAGCTAGTAGGTTAAGGTAGGTTGGTGAATTAATGTCGGTGTTGTGATCCAAAATGTCTATATTAATGTCGCCTATAAGTATAGTGTTGGAAACGTTGGAGCTACTGAGGAGGTCATTTAGTGATTCGAAAAAAGGATTGACATTTTTATATCCAGGTGGTCTATAAATTGCCAGCAGAAGAGTACTGGAGTCGATTTTTATGGTTAGACCGTTAGCATCACTTAGGTTGGGTTCGGAAATGGATATAGATAAAGTTGAGTTATTTTTATAAAATATAATTACACCTTCATTTTGAGTTTTATTTCTATTAGTTTTAATATAGCTGTAACCATCTAGTGAAGGAATGCTTGGATTATTTTGTAGCCAACATTCTGTGAGAATAATAAAGTCCCAGTCAGTGTTAGATCTTTCTAGGAGTGTTAGTAGACTAGGAAAGTTTTTATTGACGCTACGAATATTCTGATGTAATATTTTAATAGTATGTACCGGCTTAGATATTATGTTCGGGCAATCTTCTATATCACATGTTGACGAATGACAGATAGTAAAATTATCCAGGTCTTTAATTATATCATTTGTCAAGCATTGTGAGTGTTATAAGTTAAACCAGGTGAATTTCGATCAGATGTAAGTTTGACAGGGTTTATCACGTAGACAATGTATGAAAGGGTGTGAGAGAGCTTATGTGAAAGGTGTGAAAGCGTGTGTAAAAGCATGGTATAATAGGTGAACTTGATATCTGAGCAATTTTCGGGTGAGGAATGTTTTGTAGGATATGTGTATTGTAGTGTATATGTGTGTATTGTATGTGTTCGTAGATGTGTATGTGTGTAAATATATGTTTCTGTTTTTGTATGTCTATGTGCAAGTGGTGTAGTGTCATGAATAGTTGTCGTGAGAATGGGGGTGGTGGGTGTTGAGTAGTTCAAGTTATCTGGGATAGGGTAGGGGATACAATGTATCGAAGCAATAATTACAGAGATGTTGACAATATAAATGGAAGAGTAAGAATTAAAAGGAGCTTTAAAATTTGCTAGTCATTTCGTGTTTAACTTATCTAAGTCTCTCTCATTGACAATGCGAACCGCCGGCGAATCTTCGGTTTTCTTCAGGTATGTGATACCCAGATACGTCCAGGTGGAGTGATAGTTGTTCGCTTTGGCGGCCTGTCGGGCGAGGTACGCTAGTTTCCTTCCTTGTTGCGTTAGGGATTCATTGATATATACGTGTTGAGCAGGACCGAGAAGCTGGAGATGGGATGTGTTCAGCTTCGTACCCTTGTGGGCCTTGTTATATGCTGCGGTATTTCTTAGGAAGCCGTCTTTATGAAAAGCTGTGGTGAAGTTCACAATTATGTGGTTAGTTGATTCGTCCTTGGTTTTTAAACGATAGGTGTCGTTAATATCCGAGTCCGAAATAGGCTGGCCTATCACATCGCCAACTTTTTTTACCACAGATCGTAAAAGTGACTTATTTTCAGAGGGTTGTCTAGGGATGTTCTTTATTTCTACTGTGGTTGAGCGAGAGTTACGCTCCAGTAGCTCGATTTTACTCTCCAAGTATTCTATTTTTTGTTCGTAGGACTTATTTTTTTGTTCCATGTTGGCCAATCGTTGAAGTAGTTCATCATACCTTGTAGAGAGGAAGTCTTCACTCTTTTGTATGTCATTATTTTGGTCTTTAATGATAATCATCGAGTCCATGAGCTTATCGAATTTAGAATTTTGCTTAGTTTCGAAGTTTGCGAACATAGACTTCATCTCGTCCAGCATAGTGGGGGAGTCCGATGTTAACTCTTCATTTAGTTGTCTTTTGAATCTTCTGGTCACAAAATCATTGTGGCCACTTGCCTCTGTGTCCATGGTTGGCGGAAATATTTGGGGATCAGAGGCAGAGATAGTAGCAGGCATAGTTCCCATAGGAGAGAGATTAGTTTGCTGCGGTGGAGTGCGTCGACTTGACATAATTATCGTCCTAACAACGTTTAGACGTTCGTCGCGTAAATATGCGATGCGGCAGGCTACCGGAACAGTGACTCACGCGCAGGTATATGTAGGTAATATCGAAAGGAAGGACATATAGCTATCCTACTTTGGTTTTGATATGTCCTGCTTACTTGCGGAGTGATGCGGAGCCGGGGCGAGGTGATGACCACTAGCTATCTCGTTCTGGTTTCTGTATGTCCTGTTCTAATTGGCTTACTTGCGGAGTGGCGCGCCGGGGCAAGGTGTTTAGACCAGCAGCTATCTCGTTCTGGTTTCTGTATGTCCTGCTCTAGTCGGTTTATGTCCTGTTCTAATTAGCTTACTTGCGGAGTGGCGCGCCGGGGCAAGGTGTTGAGACCAGTAGCTATCTCGTTCTGGTTTCTGTATGTTCTGCTCTAGTCGGTTTAGTTCCTTGCTTCGCTGCACTCCTATTATTTCGTAGCAATTTTAAGCGGCACAATTTTATATTATTTGATTTAAATACAAGAAGATAAGTAAATAGCGATTTGGTAATTTCGCGTCCGTACTCGACGGGGTCCAGAGAGGGAGAGGAATCATAACATCACATTTTTCCATTGTCTTATAAATTTTACATGTCGCCCATCCCTTTTTGCCCCTTTTATGACAAGATGTGATCAAAAAAGTGAATCGTTTTTAAAGTTGAAAATCTTTGCATATACTTAAATAACGTATCTTTAGCTTTCTTTACTAGGTATAACGATATTTAATATTTTTAGCGCCGTCCCCTGTTGAGGCATCCCTGGACGGGCGCCTGTCTACATAAAGAAGCCCGCCATCTTGTCTCGCGCACTTGCCCAGCCGTTGTCACAGATTCAACATCTCGCCATTATGGTTGTCACACTGTCCGATATCTTTATTCATTTTGATAATTGTTATTAGAGTCCATTTCTGTTCAAATTATAATCAGTCAGTTTCAGTGTGTTTCTTTTTAAAAATCATCTCGGCCTCTGGTTTCTAACAATATTATTTGCACATAAAATTTGATGTTGATGGTATGTCTCGTTTTTTGGTTCCCGATTGTTACTTTTGGTGTGTTACCAATTTGATAGAAAACTGACGAATGACTGGCATCCCTAAGCATTTTTTCGCGTATGGCAACTGTTCGATGCAGTTTAGACACCATAATAAAGTAAGCCGCCATCTTCTTTTTCTTCTGAGTGGGTCGAAGTCTCGGTCGTGAGTTTGTCGAGTTGGATTTAGCTTGGAATTACCAAGGTAAATATCAGAATTTGTTATCTTTTGTATATTTGGTACTTAGATTTATTAATGTTAGGAACGATTATGTGTTTTAAACATCGCTGACGTTATACATTTCCAAATGATACATTTTTAAGGTTATGTTGCGCATGTTTTTTATTCAAGATAGTTATGTTATCATGTGACTATCACATGATGTGTTACGTGACATTGGTGAAATTAGGACGAATTCATATTGATATAAAAATATATATAATAATAATATAATATAGCGTCACGCCTTTTCCCATACGAGGTGGCAGAGGCACAATTGTGCCCACGTTTAGCAATTTATTCAATACTTCATTATTGCGTGACAGGGGGCTAGCCCATCGCCGCAGCTATAGAGATTGAAGGTTTCCTCACTATGTTTTACATCACCGTTAGAACGTCCGTATAATATACGTAAGATGAATTACTCATCTCATTGTTACATGGTCAGGAATGGAACCCGCATCTCCTGTGCGAGAAGCAAGAATCAAACCCGCATCTCCTGTGTGAGAAGCAAGGGTGATACTGGTCTGGACCCACTGGACCACGGAGCTCTTCATTTTTTTATATATTTTACAATAAATTGCCTCTCATCCGATATACAAACAAACTTTTTTGGATTGCTCTGAGGAAGGCTATCATTATCACCTATTCTTGTTTTCAGATGCCCCTTACAAACTCTGAAAAACAAAAACAGTACCGGAAAAGAATGCGGTTACAGAATCCAGAAAATTATGAAATGGCTAAGAAAAAAAAATGCAGAACGTAACAAAAAAAGAAAAATTAAGAATGAATGAAATGAAGACAAAATAAAGATTCAAAAAAGGAAAATTAAAACTCTTCATAAAAAGGTTAATAGGTTACGGAAACAAAATGAAAATTTGATGGAAACCATAGATCAGACAAAGAAAAATTACGAAGTATTGTTCCAGGAAAATATGTACCACACTCCAGACTCCAGCTGCAAAGACAAACAGCTTTATAGAAAAGAACTTACCACACATACCAACCGAAATGAAAGAAAAAGTGAAGAAACAATTGTTAACTCACAATATTCTGGTGATATCATTACAAACTTCGTACGAAAGTGCAACAACAGACACAGAAAGAGCTATTCTCAAAAGGGCCGTCAATAATGACATTACCACGAAGTACAAATCAAACAGTCGAATGGCTCGAGGTATAGGTTTAAAAGGTAAAATTCGCAGAACGATCGACCGCAGAGCCAAAGACAAAAAAATTGCAAGTACCATCAAGCGGATTAAAACATTTTACGATACGAAAAAATAAACAGCAAATCAGATACTTACATACTACCTTGACTGAGCTGTTTAAAACATACAGGAATGAAGGAGGTACAGCGAAATGAACAACTTTAAAAAAATATAGACCATTTTATGTCACACGCCCAAAGATAACCAACCGCAATACGTGTGCGTGTGTGAAACACGAAAACGTATGGTTGAAATGTAGCAAGCTAAAATCGATAGGGGTGATTGAAGCAAAATGTTCAAATGATCAAAAAAAAATTGATGACATCACAATTTGTTTGCGACATGAGATCTAAAGATTTTGCGTATGGAGATTGTGATATTTGCAAAAATAAGAAAATAAATTTACGATGGGAGGGAATAGATCCTGCTCAGGACATTTCATAGGAAGAATTTCAACATGAAAAGCATGAATATAAAGACAAAACTGGAATAATAAAAGTGACAAAGAAAATTCTGAAGAGTGATAAGAATGAAACTGTGCAAGAATTAACAGAAAAGTTTAACGAAGAAATGAGAAAAATAAAAAGTACATATATAATATTAGGCATCAGTACATAAAAGCATCGGATTGTTTGAAAACACTGTCGGATACAGAAGTAGCTATGATTATAGATTATTCGGAAAACTGGGTTTGCAAGTTGGCGACAGAAGTACAGTCGATGCAATTTGGCGCATTGAAAACCCAAATTACTATCCATACTGGGGTGTTTTATACAAAAGATCAAAGCCCAAAATCATTCACGACACTATCACCTTGCAATGAGCACGGTCCTGAGGCTATATGGGCTCACCTGGGTCCTGTACTAGACTATATTAAAAACGAGTATCCTAATGTCACCACGATACACTTCTTTTCTGACGGCCCGAGTACTCAATACAGACAAAAGAAAATTTTCTATTTATTTACAAAAACAACGAAAGCCCAGGATTCCCTCATTCCACATGGAATTTTTCGGAAACTTCACATGGAAAGGGTGCGGCACTCGACAACTATGTGTCACATGGACTTGATATACCTAACGCATTAGTTGCTTTTAATACCCTGCAAGAGTCTGACACATCTATAATGTGACACATTACATATCTGAAGGGAGATCAGTAAAAACAAATTACCAGCTGAATTAAAGCCTATTGCCATTGCCAAACACTGTAAAATCTGGTTTAGTGAAGAAAAATCTACAGGACGCCTGGGACTATACGGAAAAAGTCCCCAACAATCAAGTAAAGGCTGTACGCGGCAATTTAAAATGAAAAATACTGTCAAATTTAAAAAAAGAAGAAATCCTAAGGGTGGCTTGAGAAACCTGATATTTCGGAGGACAGTGACAAAGAAGCGTACCTTGAAACAGATGATAGCATCTATGCCGGCCCGTACGCCCGCCACAGATTACAGATATGCGGAAATATCTCGTCACGTACTATGTCTTATGCACGTCATTAATAACATGTACCAACCTAGTATATAAGTGAGGATTGTATTCCAATCAACAGACACGACATTAACTGAGCATGCAGTGACAAGACTTTTATTACGTCTCCCGTCGGTTGCCACTCTGTCGGCAAAGCATCGATGGCTTCTTATCTGATAGCTCTGATTCAATTCCTGGAACGGATTCAAAAGATTCTCAACCATGTTGGAAATTAGATGAAAATACAGGAATTTTATTGAAAGAAATACCATCCCGTTCGGAAACCAAAGAAATAAATACATATTATTTACGCCATAAAGAAAATATAAATCCTAATATTCCAAATCCGTCAGGAATAAAATTTTTAGAAGATCAGCCTATTGTTAAAGACCGTTTTAGTAAGGTTTCAGACAAATAAGACTACGGAATATTACGTCGGGCAAATCCTTGAAGTAAACGGAATAAATCTAAGAGTTTAGTTCATGCGTAAGAATACGAAGAGTTTATTCTACTGGCCACAAGCAGAAGATATATCAGACATGTGTACTTTCGATGTTACCAAAGTTTTGAACGATCCTATCAACAATCGTCGCGGAGTTCTTCAATTCGACGATGACTTGAATAAATTTAAAATGTACTAAAACTAAATATAATATTATTGAAACGATTATTTTATATAAAACATTTGCCAATAAAAAAATTAACTTCGACATTTTGACTTTCCTTCCTTTTATGAAACTCACGTTTGTTACGTTGTCTTGAATGTTACTGATGTGATGGCCAACGTGTGTTACTGATTCACGAATTTTATGGTACATATTTTTACGACCATACCCATACCATATAAGCGCATGACGAACACCAACCTTGACCTTTGGTGAACCCGAGAGACAGCGAAATATGATACAAAAAAAACATAAACAAACATTTGAAGGTTTATATTGTATTTTGTATGGTAATGAGGGAGGACTTCACGAGGACTGAAGATAAGTTTTTAGAATAAATATTAATGCAGGTTGTCCGTTAGATCGATGCAAAGACTTAACCAAAGTTAGTACAGACCATTTAGAACCATTTGAGCCAAACATACATATGGCGAAGTCTTACCGTGAAATTTTTATTGATGATTTAGTGATTTTGAAGAAATCTTCCAGATTTTCACAGTTAAGTGATTATCATTACAAAAGTAACAATAATTGGATTATTTTTCAATTAAATCTTAATTTGTGCATCTGCTACGTCAGACTTGGTTTTTACAGACCATTGAAGAACACGGCAAATTTCAATCATCAATAAAATAAGTTTTTCGGACCTAATTTAAGTGCTTGCTATTTTTGTGTTTTGGATATTTGTGCTAATTTTCCGTGGATTATCCACGCATTTGGTGCTTAAGTATATTTGTTTTAGTTATTGGGCGTGATCCTTTGTGTATCACATCACGCCTGCCTAATTGACGCCCCCGACGAAGAGACGACAAGTAACCCGTCATATTAATATCCCTAGCTCCCTTAGTTTACTCCTATCCAGTCCTGTCGTCACCATACGTTGTCATTTCGAGCGACGTGGTTTGGAGGTAAAAATTTATATTTATAATTGAAGGTGGGTTTCACATTTTCCTGGTGTTGCTAATTATTTTAGGTTAAGCGATCCTTTATGTTGCGTATCGCGAATGTATGCACTTAATGAGGCAGCTGACAAAATAAGAAAATGTAACTCGATGGGCCCAGCGCGTGCGAAGGTCAAATTCTTTTAGTCAGCTATCTCGAGTATCAATAAGTGTTTGTCCTGCAGAACAATCATGGACTGGAACAGAATGAAACATGGAATGAAAGCAAATTTAGCAAGAGGAAATATAACAAAGGTGAGCATCTCATGTCACAGAACCTAATTGGTTGTCTTAGGTCACTTCCTGTTTGAAAACTAAAGATAGGTTTGTAAGGTTTACACATAGCAGCAGAACCCGGAGCCGAAGTGAAGCGGAGCGGAGAGAGGCGACCCCTAGTCTGACACCAGTTAAAATAACATACTTGCTAATGAATCACCTAGTTAGTCATAATTATTAAGACTATTATTTAAATTATATAATTGTCAACCAAGCATATAAAATAATGGAAAAGTGATTGTCGCCTATCTACCAGACTTCTTTTAGCTTAGTTTAGGCAAAAAACAAACCCGCAATCAGGTCCTATAATTGATTGATGTAATTTAATTTAAGTGCTCTTAATATCCTTGTGTGTATTGCATAAATTTAATGGAAAACCATGAATATTCATATGAATTAGGCCTCGTGTGATACTATTATGGAAACACACTAGTGATTTAACCTCTCAGTATCCGAACGCATCAATAGCTGCAAAGTCAAAATACCAAATTAACATTAAATTTCATTTTTTTGGGAAAAGAATTGTCATGCGATTTATACATGCATGCAAAATTTCAGCTCAATCTGAAACCGGGAAGGGGATCAAATTTAACTTGCAAGATTTGATTACAGACAGACAACGGGACAGGTGAAACTAAATAAAAGCTTGTAAAAAAGTAGACGTATCGAAGGGTGCTGGGAGTGACAACTTGCCACCGCTATTTATTGACCGAGTGAGCGAAGCGTCTCCGTTTCAGGATTGGGCAAAAACGCTTTGTTTGTTTGTTTGTCTGTCTGTTCTCCCCTACAGGTCGCATTTTTGAATCGATTCCCGTGAAATTTTGTGAGCAGGTTGGATAATTAAATTGTTTTTTTTTGTCGATTCTGTTTTTTTTATGGCGGAGATATGGCGTTTTTAAATTTTAAAACTCGCTACAACCCAAACGGCTCAACGGATATTAACAAATAAGGTGTCGTTAGATTCGTGGAGACCGTGAAATTGACACAGACTATATAATTTTAGTAAAAAGTCAATAGATTGTATTTTAGATAACAAAATGTAACTTTACAAATTTATTGGTGCGGCGATTTTCATACTCCATGTACGTAACCAGGAACATTCATAAGTTTGTATGAGTTATTATAACAGGCCATTGTACATTAAATAAACACTTGAAATTTACAGGTGCAACCGACAGCCCCCTATGCTGGGGCTGCATGGAAGTGGATGAGACAGTCGAGCACATGTTGCTGGCATGCCCATCCACAATTGATACCAGGATGGCTATTCTGGGAGAAGCTACAACGACTCATGAGCTCCTTGAACACCCAGGCCTCCTACTACAGCTGGTGCAGGAGTTGGGATGGCTGAAATGAATAAGCGGGAGAAGGGGAAATGCACAAAGGCCCCGCACATGTGGGCCACGTGCAGGCACTTTAACCCCCTTAAAGAAGAATAATTAAAGCTTAATTATAATCAGATTAGCTATGAGGACAGCATGCATGAGCTAAGATGCAAACTTGACCAGGCGGCGCGCTCCCTGGGGTACTACATTGGCCTCTATGACAAAACCAGAGCGGAAACCAGGGAACTGAATCTAGCTATGGATGCAGTTCTCAGTAGCCAGGTTAGCCTAGAAACTAAAATATTGGAGAGCTGCTGTTGTGTGCCAGACTGTGCTCCGTCAGCTAGGTACTTCCCTTCTGGATGTTAGCACTTCATATCCAGGTATAAAAACAAATTATGTACAGCAATGAACTTGGAAAAAATATGGGCCAATTATTAAATATGTATATGGAGCATACGGTAATAAATAATTGTTTACCCAACTGTAATTGCATGCATGATATTATGCAAAAAGTAGATAACGCTACGTATACTATTTCATGCAATAATAATATACATGTAATGGATACAAACAATTTTGTTAGTAGAAATAAATATTATTTGACTAAAGGTAAATATTACCTTCCTAGTTATTACAAAAGACAACTAGCAAATTCGCTGTCCTATTATTATAATATAACAGCCAAAAATTTGGCTACACATAATGCCTCTATTGAGCATTATACTGATGTTTCAAACAAAACCTTGGAAGCTTTTCCAAGTCATTTAAATTAGATACAATGACAATAGAGGAAGTCTCTAGCCAGTCAACTAATATTAATAAAGTACATAATAAAAACAGAAAAACTCAAAACTGTAAAATAAATGCAAAGTTTACTAATCTGGTCCACCAAAATATTCAAGGTATTAGCAGTAAATTATTAGAGTTGGAATTGTACATGAACTCTTTTAATATTGATATTTTATGTCTAACGGAACATTGGCTAAAAAGCCATGAGCTCATGTTCAATTTCAGTAACCACCAGGTTGGTAGTTCTTTTTGCAGATCACATGCTGTTCGTGGAGGCCCTCTAATATTTCTAAATAAACACTTAAAGTTCAAAAATCGTAGTGACGTAGTATGTTTATCAGTTGAAAGCCACATTGAAGTAGCATGTGTTGAATTGGAGCGCATAATCCTATTAAGCGTTTACAGCCCACCATCAGGTTCATTTGATGTTTTTGAAAAAGTCATGGATGACATATTATTTAAAGTATCAAAATCTAACAAAACTCTTACTTCAATGTAAATTTATTAGAAACTTACTCCCTTAGTACGAAACTAACTAACTTATTTAATTCTCACAACTTAAAGCCACTTTTCATGGAACCTACTCGAATAACTGAAACCTCAGCAAATTGTATAAACAATATATTTGCTTATCCAAATGAAAAAATTGTACTTAAAAAAATTATAAGTAATTTAAAGTCAGACCAATTAGGTCAATACATTAGACTAGAAATTCAACTTAAAAAAAGTTCTACAAGAAAGATACAATACATACCTGTGACTGCACATCGGTTTGAAAGGTTTAAATTTAATTGGGATAGCAAACTACCTATCAATTACTCTAATAAAAACCCTAATTAGTCATATTGTATTATTTTTTACAAATTCAGCAATGCGTTCATTGCAGTATTTACTACCAGATCGATTGTGGTCTCAGACAAACTTAACTTTAGTAAGTGGGCCACAGTAGGTATACTTAAAAGTAGACCAAATTTATTTGAATTATATAGTGAAAAACAATGGAATCATAAAGAGTTCATGGATAAAGTAAAAAAGTACTCAAAAATCTTTAGAAAAGTTTGTCAAATTGCAAAATCAAATTATATCAGATCTAAAATAAGAAAAAGTGATAATACATTTAATTCAACTTGGGATATAATTTTAAGTGAGACTGGAAAGGTCAGTATTAAAAACAATGAATATGAATTAAAAATTAATGATATTACTTTCAAAAATTATTTTACTACATAGTCTTTAGACTTCCAAAGTAGTCGCTGAATCTTTGCTAAAAGACTATGTACCTAGATGTGAAAATCAATTCTCGTTTAATTATGTAGATGATAAAGATATTATTAAAGCCTTTAAATCAATAAATGTTAAGAAAACTGCAGACCTCTGGGATATTTCTTAGGGAAGCCCCTAATATATGTTATTGCACTTGATTTAGCTTTCATATTAAATGCATCTATTGAATCTGGCGTGTTTCCTGATTTAATGAAACACAGTAAAATAGTCTTTGTTTAAATCGGTATTGCCTACATTTTTGTGAGGCATAGAAAGAAGCCTAATAATCAGTCACTGGTCACTGGTAGAAAAGGCAATGCTCGTGTCGATGAGACGTGTTTGTTTAAGGCGGCAGAGAAAAGAGTACCCTTGTATATATACAACGTTTCCAAGGAGACAAAGACAGAGCATATTAGTAAATATATACTTGAAAAGACAAACGTTGTGGTCCGACCGGAAAAAGTAGATACTAAAGAGTCAAAGGACTATGATTCTTATAAAATTTATGTACCTCACCAAAAACTGTCTTTGTTTGACGACGATGAACTATGGCCCTGTGATATATTCTTTCGAAGATATTTCATTTTCAGAAAAGTATTCAATGACAACGTAGATGAAGGCACGGTTATAATTAACGAAACTAAAAATGGCCAGTAACAATACCACAGTAACAGCAACAACGGAATTAAGCCAGACCAGGATAATTAGTTATAACGGCAAATCGGCCAAAAGCGCGACGTTTTGTCTGCAATCGCTATGTAAGGAGGCAGATATAATAGCGCTACAAGAAACTTGCCTGCTACCGTACGACATACCTTATCTAGGTAACATAGACGAAGATTTTGAATTTACGGGGAAATCGGCGGTCGACTTATCTACAGGCATACTGAAAGGAAGACCGTACGGTTGTGTTGCAATTTTATGGCGAAAAAGTATGTTTCAACATGTTCAAGTAATTAACAGTAATAATGTGCGTATAACCGGTATTAAAATAACTACGTGTAACCAATCTTTAGTAATATTGTGTGTGTAAATGCCGTATGAGGCGCCGGACAACCTAGCGGAATTTAGCGACTGTTTAAGTGAACTTAGTGCAATTATAGAAAGTTGTGAAAGTGAGTCAGTCTTAGGTGACTTTAACGCGCATCCTTATACATCCTTCTGTAACGAAATGTATATATTTTCTACCGAACAAAAATGGCTTTGTGAGGAAAACGTTTACAGAGTAAAAAGTATTAGAACTTTAATTATTAAAAAAATTCAATGTTTGTATAAAAATCGTAAAGCGGTTCACAGAATACATCTACATACCAAGTGTTTAATATTTATGCTTCGGAACGCACCGGTTTTTTGTTGCGCGGATCGACCGCTAGTGATCGGGACATCACTAGCTAGCTGTCACTTGCATAGAAAAAAAACTAGCTAATGTCACTTTTTGCACATGGTAAAATTGTCGGCGTCAGGCATCGGGGCCTTGGCGGAATGTTAATTATAATAAATCTCGGAATAATCGTCAAGAAATAAGTAGATTTCACGTCATCGTAGTGAGTGCTTCGTGCTGTGAAAGGTTGAAGTGATTCGGTGATCAATTCGTCGCGCTCGGATAGCGACCCTTGTAGTCGGCAGCATTAAGACGGCACCAGCAGCGGGCTACGACACGAGTAAGATTCGACTCCCAACACCCCCCATCCTTGTGTTCCTCACCCCGTACTCCTGCCTCGAATTGAGCTTTCGAATGCCGGTCGACGGCGTCAAGGTCAGTACTACTTTGTGACATTTCATTGTAAAACAACCCTACCAAGATTCCGCCCTTTCGGTTGAGGCGTGGGTTTAACATTTTGGTAGCAGAGCGTGGTTTCCTAGTAGGAAATCGATTCACGGACGGTTGTAGGGTTGTTTTTTTGCGAGAGGGAGAGGGTGGGTAACTCAGATTGGTCGGCAATCATTTTGTGAGTGAGTCTTGTGGTCGGTATACCACAATTTAGGTTCATTTTCGGTTAGTTAACGATTATTATAAATTTGTAGTCGGAAACTACTGTGGTGTGCATAAGGAACAGTCATTCGGTCGGTCCATAGTATTGCAGTCGGGTTCTATAGTATTGCAGTGTTATTTCGGTTTACAGAGCAGGGTCGGGCTATTTAAGGGGTATTAAGCTGATTTTACTGACCTCAGTAGAAGTGCAGGTCATATCGGAAAGGCCACTTCTAGAAGGTTCACGGCTACCTACATTATATTAAAAATAGCTTTTTTTATAATATATTTTTGGGTGTTATTTTTTATTGTGCTTTTCACCCTTGACGGTATTGCGGCATGGTGTCCGGGAGGAAATGAGATGGCTCGCCCATACTCATCAGTATGTGGAGCGACCGGACATGGATGATGTCCTGCTCAAGCGTGTGGAGGACGCAATGACACGCGTCGGGAAGGTGTGTCGGCTGGCTGCGGAGGCTGAAGCTCTCGGGCTTACTGATGAAGCTTCGGTGGCTACGGTGAAACAGCTCTGCGCGGATGCTGACCAAGCATGGAATGCTTGGGTGACATCGAGTGTCGCGCGGATAAAATTAAGCGGTCGCGAAGGAATGACCGTGGGGATGGTAATGGAGACCCACCCCCGAAGGGTGTTGTTGGACGGCTGCCAAACCTGGAGATTCCGGCCTTCAGTGGGGCAATTGATGAGTGGCCGGCCTTCATTAATTTGTTTGATAGTTTGGTCCACGGTCGGGACGACCTGGACAACGCCTACAAGTTGGCCCAACTATTGATGGCTCTGCGGGGTGAACCGAAGGAGTTGGTCGGTCACCTAACGGTCACGGCGGGCAATTACGAGATAGCAAGTTCCATATTGTTGGACCGCTACCAACACAAACGGCGGTTGGTTGATGCGCAGCTGGGGAAGCTGTTTAGCATCCCCAGAGTAACACGGGATGTTGACATCCGAGTACAGGTGCTCAACCCTGTGCTGGTGGCCACTAAGGCACTTCCGGTAGACCGATGGTCATACATTATTTTGTATATGGTTTGTCACGGTTGCCTGCAGCTGTTCAAAGTCGGTTTGAACAGCTGCATGGGGGCAGTAGCACGGAACTGCCCACGCTTGTCCAATTGACAGATTTTTTGGAGGGTGAATGTAGGCGATGTGACACACTGGACACGGAGGCCAGTGTGCAGCGCCGACCCGCGCGGATGCGGGAGGGGCCGCACCCCCCGCCCCCACGGGGGGTTGGGAGGTCGAAACAATTTGGCGTTTTGAATGCCGCGCCGTCGGGTGACGGCTGTGTGCACTGCGACAGTGCCGGTCATGACGTGACCAGTTGCGCCAAATTTAAGGCGCTCGGGGTAGCTGCCCGCAGGAAGATAGTCTTCCGTCACCGATTGTGTTTTGGTTGTTTGGGGCCGCACACGCTGAGCGAGTGCTTGCGCGCGTTCCCGTGTGAGTGTTGTGGTGGCAAGCACCACATAGTGTTGTGCCTGAATCGGTCAGGCCCTTCGGACGGTCACCACGGCCGGACTCAGGTTGGTCGGCCACAGGGCCCAACCAGGGCTGGACCCAGTCCCCCTCCGGGCAACGGGAGTCACCAACGGGGTGACTGGGGTACCCGCGGACGGGACCCCCCCCGAGGGGAAGGGGGCAGCGCGGGGGGTAACATGCGGGATAGCCGGGGTTCGGTCGCCGCTGTCCACGGTCGGCGAGGACTTCGGGCCGCTGGCTCACCGCGTGTTACGGGCGGGTGTCAGATGGCACCTATGAGTAGCGCGAAGGCTGGGAGTCCACCACCTTCTGCGCCACCCTGCCCGTCGCTCTGGGAGGAGAACAGTCGTATGTCGCCCCCATTCCTAGAGCGCCCCAGGTTGGATCCGCTCTCCCCCATTCATCCACGGTGCGCACCGGGCACACCGTACACCGTCCGGTATGGTCGGATACCGGGACAGCGAGGGGCCTATTATACGGGTTGGGACCCCTTGATGCACATACGGTCTGATATGCCGGTTGCATATCAGCAGCCGAGTTACTCCGAGGCCGACGGAGGTCTCAGCGGGTTCGGATCCCGCGGAGGTTCCCGCTAGGGACACGCCGCCCACTTACAGGGTGCCGCCACTCCACAGACGGTCATGCTCCCCACCGCCTCTGTGATAGCGTGGAGTTCGGACGGCAAGTCATGTGTGGCACGAGCACTATTGGACTCGGGGGCCCAGGGGTGCTTACCCTCGTGCAACCTTGTAAGACGGTTGGGAATTTCGGTAAGGGAGTATCCACATTCCATTCGGGGAATTGGCAACACGGAAGTCGGTTCCGTTAAGGAAGTATGTCGGATTACTCTCTCGTCACGGGTGGATTCAACGGTGAATCTGACGGTCACGGCATAAGTCATGCCTAATGTGATGGGCTCACACCCTCACGTACGGTTGTCGCCCTCGGTGCGACAGTTGGTCGCTGGGTTGTCACTGGCTGACCCGGAGTTTGATATTCCGGGCCCAGTAGACATTTTATTGGGTGCTGATGCCTTGGGATACCTGTTAGTGCCAGGTGTCCACGTGTTGTCTGGTTTCGGTCAACACCAGACTGGGCCATGCGGTAATGGGTCCGGTCATGCCGGCTGCCCCACGCCTAGCGACTAGTAGTCCCTTATTCGGTTCTGTACTCTCGGAGGTGATACAGAAGTTTTGGGAGGTGGAGGAACCACCTACGGTCCGCCGGTTGGACCCGGTTGAAGAAGAGTGTGAACAGTTTTATCGGAACAATACTGGTCGCCTTCGGTCAGGTCGATTTATCACACGTCTTCCATTCCGGAGTGATCGCCCACCGCTGGGCAGTTCACATCATGCAGCCGAGACGCGGCTTCTGTCGATGGAACGACGCATGAAGCGTGACGGGATTTTCCGGCAGAAGTATGGGTTTTATGGAGCGTCCGTAGTGAATGAGTATAACACACGGTCACAAATATATCACCATTTATTAGCGTGTTCTCTACAATTTCTTTAGGTTGTACGTGCTAGTTAAATCAACTTATATTATAAAATACAATGAGCAATTAAATGGCTAGTCAGACCGAGAGAAAATCTGTCTCACTCTGAGTAACGTGAAATTGACAGTCCTCAGTGTTGCCAACCGTTCCACAGATTATTAATCTAAAAATAGGCGTGCCACAGAGTCGCCACACCACCCCCCTACGGAGAGAAATAAACCTACAAAAAATATATATATAAGACAAATTAGTCAAATGTTTTGAAACGAACACGTCTGCCAGACCTTGTGGTATATGGCTGTTTGGGTTGGGATGACGATGGCGGAGCTGTAGATGGTGCTGTAGATGGTGAAGGTGAAATAGAAGAATGCTGTTGAGAAACAGATGGCATAGCAGAAGGCGGCTGTTGAGGAGAAACAACAGTTGAGGGTGTAGGAACTGGTGTAGGAACATAATCCAAATTCTGCAATGAAGTTTGTTCAATGTAGGCTGGTTTGATCCTATCGACGCTGACAACAACAGACTTACCCTTGATATTAATAGTAACCGTTTTGCCATCTCTGGCTCGGTCAATAACTTGATAGGGGCCAGAGTAAGGAGGCTGCAAGGGGCGTCGAACAGTATCGTCTCGTAAGAAAATGTGTGACGATGTGGCCAAGTCCTTGAATACAAAAGTTGCAGGTTCGGTGTGACGCGAAGCTGGGACAGGTCGAATGGAAGCCATGTGTCGACGAAGTTTAACGACAAAATCAGCAGGATCCTCGAGCTTGTCCGGTTCGGTTGGAGGAACCAGCAATTCGCCGGGGAGACGCAACGTTTCCCCATACACCATTTCTGCAGAGGTCACTTTCAAATCTTCTTTGAAAGCTGTGCGCATGCCAAGTAAAACGAGAGGGAGAGCCTTAACCTAAGAGTCGCCGTGGCACATTAACGATGCCTTTAACTGGCGGTGGACACGCTCAATCATCCCGTTCGCACTCGGATGGTATGCCGTTGTGCGAATGCGCTTGGTGGCAAAATTGTGCATAAGTCGGCGAAACAGATCGGACTCGAATTGAGCTCCTCGGTCTGTAGTAATAACCGAAGGCACGCCAAAGCGCGGGACCCACTCTCTTGTAAAGGTGTCAGCAACTTCTTCAGCTGTGATGGTACACATAGGCCAAACTTCGGGCCATCTGGTCACTCTGTCAATCGCAGTCAGGCAATAACGATACTCGGAACAAACCGGTAACGGGCCAATGATGTCCGTATGAACATGCGAGAAACGACCAGATGGGGTGTCGAAGGTACCTAAAGGTGCAGAAACGTGTCTCGTCACTTTGCAGCGCTGACACGCTTCACAAGTGAGAGACCACTCTTTGCAATCTTTGTTCATATTAGGCCAGACATAACGTTCGGACACGAGGCGAGTTGTAGCTCGGATGCCCGGGTGACTTAAGCTGTGCAGCTTATCGAACACACTTCGGCGCAATTCTCGTGTGACGTATGGTCGAGGTCTGCCAGTCGAAGTGTCGCAGGTCAAATAAATGTCAGTATCTGGGATGGGAACTTCGGTCAATTTGAGGCTAGAGCCTTTAGTCCGAAGAGTTTTAAGTTCCTCATCTGACTGTTGCGACTTTGCAAGGATCTCGTACTCCTGATCTAAGGAGATAGCGTCAACGCGCGACATAGCGTCGGCTGCGACGTTGTCTTCTCCCTTAATATATTTGATGTTAGTCGTAAACTGACTAATAAAAGATAGCTGGTTTAGCTGTGCAGGAGGGAGCTTTTCTCGACGTTGTACGAAAGCGTACAACAGAGGTTTATGATCAGTGAAGATTGTGGCCTGCTGAACTTCGAGGATATGACGGAAATGTTGTACACTTTCGTACACCGCCAAGAGCTCTCTGTAATAAGTAGGCCATTCGGACTGGCGAGGGGTCAGTTTTTTACTGAAAAACGCCAGTGGGTACCACTGACCGTTGACTTCCTGTTGCAAGCATGATCCAATATGCGCACTCAAAGCATCAGTAAAAAGGCCAAGTGATGCATTACAAACAGGATGCTGTAGGAGAGTGGCTTCCGAGAGGCTGCGCTTGCAGGCGTCAAATGCTTGGTAAAGGTCATCAGTCCATGGAAACGGCTTTGCTCCTTTGCCATGGGTTGAGACTACAGCATTTATTAGAGGGGCCTGGAACTTTGCGGCTTGCGGGATAAAACGGCGGTAATAATTTAGCATGACGAGAAACCGTCTCATGCCATGCACTGTTCCAGGTGGAGGAAAATCTAGGAGGGCTCGTACGCGTTCCTAAGGAGGGCGGGTGCCTTCAGCGTTAATAAGATGGCCTAGGAAAACAACCTCTTTGGCACCAAGGACGCACTTTGAAGGATTTATCACAACCCCGTATTCCTGGAACCGCTCGAAGAGCAGATGAAGATGCTTACGGTGAGTATCCTCATCTGGGGAAAATACCAGCACGTCATCGATGTAAGGGAAACAGAAATCGAGACCCCGTGTGACCTCGTCGATAAAACGTTGGAACGTTTGACCTGCGTTGCGCAAGCCAAACGTCATAAAGGGAAACTCGAAGAGGCCAAACGGGGTAACGATGGCCGTTTTCGGAATATCACCTTCGAAGACGGGCACTTGATGGTAAGCTTTTACCAGGTCGATGGTGCTGAATATTTTAGCCCCAGAGAGGCTATGGGTAAAATCATTTATGTGGCGAACTGGGTACTTGTCCGGGACAGTCCGGGCGTTTAAACCACGGTAGTCGCCGCAAGGACGCCACAATCCATTTTTCTTTAGGACCATCTGTAGGGGAGATGCCCAATCACTTTTGGAAGGTCTGGCCACCCCACAACGTATTATGTCCTCAAATTCCTTCTGGGCTGCAACAAGTTTGTGTGGAGCCAAACGACGAGGACGACATGAAACGGGGGGTCCTTCGGTGGTCTTAATGTAATGCACAGTGTTGTGTTTTACAATGCGAGGTAAACCGGGAGGGCGCGTAGTATCTGGGAACTCAGCAAGCACTTGTGCGAAAGTTGAGTTGCCACAAGAGACGGCCTTGACACTGTCCTGAGAGATGTTGGCTGCAATAGCAGAAACAAACAGGTTAGAATTGCCGTCAACGAGGCGCTTGTTGCGGCAGTCCGGCAAAAGATTATAATGGCTGAGGAAGTCGGAGCCAATAATGGGACTGCTAACATCGGCTATTACAAAGTTCCAAAGAAAATCTCGGCGCAAACCTAAGTTGAGGTGCAAGGAAATATTGCCGTAAGTTTTAATGGAACTGCCATTTACTGCGTTAAGTTCATAGTCCGTACTGGTAAACCGTCCTTTAAGAAGCCGCCTCGGGAAACAGCAGAGGTCTGAGCCAGTGTCAACTAAATACTGGTACTTGGACTTCTGGTCCGTGACAAAAATTCTTGTCAAGCGGCTAGGTTTAGCCAAATCAGTCGCCGCTACTACTGATTGGTCCTCTCGTTTCCCTGCTGTGAGGGCCAGCTGCAAGGTTTTGTGCATTTGGCCGCTTTGGTATTAAATTTTTTATGATACCAGCACAGTTTAGGGGCACCAGGTGTGGAGGTGCGGGAGCGACGGTCAGCAGCAGATGCGGAGCGACTACGTGAACGTCCAGGTCGGTTGTTGGTAGAGAGGGAAGCAACTTGTTTGCTCAATCGATCGACCTGCTGTACCAATGTTTCTAAGATGGTGGATGAAGTTGACGGAGCAGCGCAGGAGAGAACTTGGCTGGGACCAGCTATTTCCATAACCTTGTCAGCCAACTCTGCGAGCTTATCCAGGTCAAGCTCTATCTGTGATGCTAGAATAGCTTGTACTTGTTGAGGGAGGCGGCGCATCCACAGTTGTCGCAGAATATTCTCATCTGACAAGTCATTGCCAGAGAGCGAGCGGAGGTGGCGAAGAAACAGGGATGGTTTTCTATCCCCTAGTTCCTCTTCACCAATGAGCTGACGTACCCGCTGTTCTTGGGACATAGAAAGTCGCCTGATTAATTCCTCCTTCAACTTTTTATATTTGGTGCCATCAGTTGGAGGTGATGTGATTATGTCCTCGATTTCACCGGCCAATTTTTGGTCGAGCTGCGAGATGACATAATTGAACATTGTAGTATCAGCTTTGATACCTGACAACTCAAACTGGGCCTCCACCTGGGCAAACCACACCGCTGGCTTGTTGGGCCAGAATGGTGGTAATTTCACAGAGACTTTGAATGTCTCCGGTTTCTTATCCAATTCCAGCATATTATTGAGAACAGCTTTCTCAGCCTCCAGCTTTTGAATGCGTGCAAGCAATTCTTCAGTCATTGTTAATATTTACAACTTATACCAAAGAACCAGCAGACGTGCATGCAAAAAAAAAAATCCGGGGTCAGATGGTGAGACGAGAACACAAAAATTAAATAAGTAAGTAACATGTACTATAGGCAATAACACCACAAATAATTGTCAGCCTAGAACTTATAACTAATTAGTAAAAATTAAAATTAAGTTTTATATGTACAAATTTTTTTTACAAACATTAGTTTTAGTGGTTTTGTCAATTGTCAATTGTAAGACGGGCTGGTTTCCGCAACTCGACGACGAAAGCGCCTATTTTGCGTGTGGGTGGGAATGCGACATCATTCGAGCCAACCCAACTCCTCCAGGAACGCCAGTAGGCCCTTTATGTTACCGACTATCCCTGGAAGGTCCCTCGATTGACCGAGGTGTTTAGCCCTGTAGTCCGCTACTCCTGTGCACTCCATGAGGACGTGAGCAGCCGTTTCTTCTGCCTCCAAGCAGGCTCTGCAAAGGGGGCTGTCGGTAAAACCTAGGACATATAGATGTTTACTAAAGAAACCATGGCCAGTAAGTGCTGCAGTTACCAGTCGCATGCGCGGCCTACTAAGTCGAAGCAAGGTCTTAGCCAGCCTAGCGCTAGGGGACGGCAAGGCCAGCTTAGCCTGCCTGCACTCCTCATGGTTTGTCCAAAGAGTGGCATGATCATTCCTGGTCGACTCTCTCAGAAATGAGCGTACCATCTTGAAGGGAAGAGGGATGATAGGTTCGGGACCATACGCTGTCAAGCTAGATCCTTTACGCGCCAACTCATCCGCTGCATCGTTACCTCTTGATCCGCTGTGTCCTTTTATCCATTGAAGGATTACGCGGTTATGTTGACATACCTCCATTAGTCGTTTGTGACACTCGTAGATTAGCCCTGAGTTAATAGTGTTGCTATTTAGGGCTTGTAGGACGGCCATGCTATCCGAGAGTATTCGAATGGAGGAATCTCTTACCTTTCTCGATGCTATGGCATTAGCGGCCGAGATGATGCCCATGCATTCAGCTTGAAAGACAGTATTATGGGCACCCAGTGGAATGGCTATCTTGATGTTTAGGTCCTCCGAGAAGGTGCCTGAACCAGTGCCTGCTTCAGTTTTTGAACCATCGGTAAAAATTCTGAGCTATTTAACGTCGAGCCCCTCAACCCGATGGTCTTCATGTAACTGTATATTGTATTTTTTGTCAAAAACAAATTGTTTAGGGATTCTGTTACTGCAAGCCATAGAGATGGGAAATTTTTTGTAAACTTTTTTAGTGGAAGATTAGAACCAAACGTTTTAGTGGTTAAGATTAGAACCAAACAAACGAAAATGCACGGTGAGGAGACTTTATTAATATTAAATTAGTACTGCTTATGCTCAAAATGCAGAAAGTTAACCAACTTATTAACCAAAAAATTAAAATTAAATTCAAAATATTCTGGGCAAAATGCAGCACAAATCAGTAAAATTACTGTCCAAAATAGTCTTTAATACATGTTTAAATGAAATACCAGTCACCAAGAAAGTTTTGAGAGTACTCACGGACCGACGGATACAGGAGTTTGTCGTAACTTACGAAATGTGTATCCGAACGCAACACCGGTAAAATCGATTTTCGACAAATAAGCCGCGCAGCGCACAACACTATCGGTCTGAAGTTGGAGCGAACTGTGTCTTGTCAGGATAGTTCTGCTACTCGACACAAGGCGGCGGCACCGGTCACGTTTTTTGAATTCGAACTATCAATTCTTGAAATTTTGAGACGAAAAATTGCACTGAATTCGATGAATGCGATATGATTTAGTTTCAGCACGACGAAAAAAAAAGGAAAATTGTAAACACTGTCCAACTCGATGTTCCCATACGAAGATATCACGAACGAAACAATTCACAAGCGGCGCCGAGGCAAACCTGTTTTATCTTGTTAGCGGGCGGCAACCGGTATGTAGGTAGGTTTCAGATTTCAACCTTGGATGGTTCGTAGCCGGCTTGGTACACGCAGGATTGATGGAATGTAGTTTGCAATGGTGCAATGACGATCACAAAATCACAAGATTCACTTCAATTGCGTAGAAATAAGTCCGGCGGGAACTCGAAATCACGTCGGGGTCACCATTATGGGTTTTATGTAGCGTCCGTAGTGAATGAGTATAACACACGGTCACAAATATATCACCATTTATTAGCGTGTTCTCTACAATTTCTTTAGGTTGTACGTGCTAGTTAAATCAACTTATATTATAAAATACAATGAGCAATTAAATGGCTAGTCTGACCGAGAGAAAATCTGTCTCACTCTGTGTAACGTGAAATTGACAGTCCTCAGTGTTGCCAACCGTTCCACAGATTATTAATCTAAAAATAGGCGTGCCACAGAGTCGCCACAGAAGTACGTCGACTTCATGCGGGAATACGAGTCTCTCGGCCACATGTCGGTTTCGGGTATCGACTGGATGCGTGAAGACCACTGCTTCCTGCCTCATCACGCGGTCTTGAGGACCCCGGAGGACAAAATTCGGGTAGTGTTCGATGGATCGGCATCAACATCTAACGGCATGAACCTAAACCAGTGTTTGCATTCAGGGCCGAAGTTGAACCATGACATCGCGGATGTTATCACACGGTTACGTCGACACAATGTTGTGTTTGTAGCTGACATCCGGATGATGTTTAGACAGACGGTCATTCACCCTGACGATAGACGGTATCAGCTGATACTGTGGCGAGAGAGCCCAGATCAGCCCATCAAGGTGTACGAGCTGAACACCAACACGTACGGGCTACGGTCTAGTCCTTATTTGGCGATTCGCACTCTGCGGGAGTTAGCGGATCGAGAACGGTTAAATTTCCCTAGAGGAGCAGCGATCCTGGAGCAGGATCTCTACGTGGACGATATCTGTACCGGTGCAGATTCCGTAGAGGAGGCGCTCGCTCGAGCTAGTTGAGCTCTTACGGGGTGGAGGTTACGAGCTCCGGAAATGGATGTCGAACTCTCCAGAGTTACTGTCTGGTCTTCCGGATGACTATGACGGGTGGATCACCCCGGTAACATTTCAGCTCAAGTGTTTTATGCAGCAATTGTGGTCTGCTGAGCTGAAATGGGACGACCCGATCGGCGGGACATTGAGCTCAGAGTGGGAATCGTTCTTTTCGACCCTCCCTGGCATCAATCGGATTTCACTGCCACGGAGGTTGGTCCCCACCAAACGATACACCGCCACCCTGCATGGGTTTTGCGATGCCTCGGAGAAGGGCTACGGAGCTGCGGTGTATCTGCGTATGGTCGACTCCTCGGGGGAGGTTTATGTGCGGTTGGTCATGGCCAAGAGCAAGGTTGCGCCGTTGCGCACTCGCCTGACCATTCCCAAATTAGAGCTTTCAGGAGCGGCTCTCCTGACTCGACTGGTCAACCACACGATGACGGTTCTTCGTGGGTCAATAGCGTTAGAATATACGGTCTACGCTTGGACGGACAGCCAGATCGTATTTTGCTGGCTGAAGGCTTCAGTCCACAAGCTGGAGATTTTTGTGGCGAATCGGGTTTCGCAGATTTTGAATTCGGAGGTTCCCTTAATCTGGAGACATGTTCCAGGGGAAATGAACCCAGCAGACTGTGCGTCTCGTGGGTGTCACGCTCCGGAGTTAGTTGGACATCCCTTGTGGTGGGGTCCAAAATGGTTGATTCAAGCCGAATCGGATTGGCCAATGAGTCCACGCGTTACCACGGTGAACGGCGCCTTGACAGTCGGTGTCTGTACGACGCAACCAGAGCCGGAAGAGGAGTTCAGCCTGCTGGAACGGTACAGCTCGCTCGACAAGCTGGTCAATGTGACCGCCTGGATCTTCCGATTTGCGCGGAATTGTCGCAATTCTGAGGCGCAACGGGTGCGGACACAGGTCCTGACACCACGGGAACGGAACCATGCGTTGTTCGCATTGGTACGGAACGTGCAGACGGTGCACTTTAAGTCCGAACTGGACATTCTGAGACGCGGACGCGTCCAACTGAAGGGAGCTGTGGCTCGGCACAACCCGTTTATTGACCCTCAAGGATTGCTGAGGGTAGGAGGTCGGCTGCGGAATGCCAACCTGCCTTATGCGGCTCGCCACCCGTTGTTACTCCCTAGGAAAGGGAAGTTGGTCGAACTGTTGATACAGGATCGACACATTCGGAATGGGCATGTCGGATGCCACGCCTTGATGGCGTTTCTCCAGCGCGAGTTCTAGATTCTATCGGGAAGACGCTTAGTGCGTAGCGTCGTATTTAGGTGCCTGCCTTGTTATCGGGCCAAGGCGGCTACGATGCAGCCCCAGATGGGCGATTTGCCCTCGGATAGGGTTAACGAAATCCGGCCCTTTGCGGGTGTCGGAACGGATTTTGCGGGACCATTTATGGTCATGTCTTCACAGCTACGGAACGCCAGATTAGTGAAGGCATACCTGTGCGTCTTCGTGTGCTTGGCCACGAAGGCAGTGCACTTGGAGGTGGTCAGTGACCTCACTACAGAGGCATTTATCGCATGTCTGGATCGGTTCGTCTCACGAAGGGGCCTCCCGACATTAATCCGTTCGGACAACGACACAAATTTTGTCGGAGCCAGGCGATATCTGCAGGAGGTCACTCAATTCCTGAACGGTAACCAGGACGCCATCGGTACGGCTTGCTCCCGACGAGGGATTGAATGGGTTTTCAGTCCGCCGAGATGTCCTCATTGGGGAGGAATTTTTGAGGCTGCGGTTAAATCGGCTTAGTCGCACCTGACGAGGATCATCGGTGAGACCTCTCTACGCTTTGAAGAGCTTGCGACGCTGTTCTGTAAAATTGAAATGACACTGAACTCGCGTCCGTTGTGCCCGCTCAGTTCGGATCCAAATGATTTGGAAGCGTTGACGCCGGGTCACTTCCTGATAGGTCAGCCCCTTAACGCCCTGCCAGAATACCCATTCGGTGATGTTAAGTTAAGTCGGTTAACTAGGTGGCAGATGTTGCAGCAGATGGCTCAAGATTTTTGGAAACGGTGGTCCCTTGAGTACTTGCACATCTTGCAGCAGCGCCTTAAGTGAACTGACCGGACGAGCCCCCCTCAAGTCGGTGATTTGGTGCTGATTAAGGATGCGAACCTGCCATCATTGAGATGGAGACGAGGACGGATCGTCAATTTGTACACGGGTCGGGATGGTACGCCTCGATCAGCAGAAGTCAAGGTGGGGGACTCGGTCCTCAAGAGAGCGGTCGCAACACTTTCTCGCCTTCCTATTGATTAGGGACAGGTTCGGGCCTGTCCGGGCGGGTGACTGTTTAATATTTATGCTTCGGAACGCACCTCGGTTTTTGTTGCGCGGATCGACCGCGAGTGATCGGGACATCACTAGCTAGCTGTCACTTGCATAGGAAAAAAAACTAGCTAATGTCACTTTTTTACAACCAAACAAGTGGCTTTCATTGTAAACAACATGACACGTGGAAAACCACCCGGGCATGACGGGCTCAGCATTGAAAATATACGGGAGTTCATCTCCCCAGAATTTTGTCAATGTTCTATACGTTTTGTGTGAAACATGAATATCTCCCACAGGATATCATGGAGACTATCGTGGTACCTATAGTAAAAAACAAGACAGGAGACGTATCAGATACTAACAACTACAGACCTATCTCACTCGCAACGGTACTGGCTAAAGGATTTGATGGCTTGCTTGACGACCAACTGGATAAGCATCTCCAGCTTAATGATGGACAATTTGGGTTTAGTTCTGGATTGTCTACAGAAAGTGGGATACTGGCTCTCAAGCACACTGTAAGATACTATACTGAAAGAAACACTAAAGTATATGCATGTTTTTTAGATCTCTCGAAGGCCTTCGATTTAGTCTCTTATGATATACTGTGGGATAAGTGTCGAGAAGCAAACCTACCGATGGAAACTGTAAATATACTTAAATATTGGTATGGCCATCAGATGAACAGAGTCAGGTGGGGGAGTGCTTACTCTGAAAAGTACAAATTGGAATGCGGAGTGAGACAGGGGGGACTCACGTGTCCGAAGCTTTTCAACTTATATGTAAATAATCTCATTGGTGGGCTCAGCAGCATGCATGCGGGTTGCTCTGTAAGTGGGAAAAGTGCGAATAACATAAGCTATGCCGATGACATGGTGCTGCTGAGTCCATCAGTGAGAGGATTGAGAAATATTTTAAGTACTTGTGAGTCATATGCTGAGACCCATGGATTACGATATAATGTTAAAAAGACTGAAGTAATGATATTTAAGAAGGGAACTAAGTCGCCTAGTAATGTGAGATGGCAACACTGCCGTTTACCTGTAAACATTGATTTTTTTCTTCCTCCGAACATATTTAATAGTAAAAACAGTTCAAAGTGATTTACCTCGGACATAAACAAGCAGATACTGGAAACCTAACCTCAAACCTGTGTCCGAACCTGTGAACACAGAGAAGTACGAGTTTTCCAGGTAATACGAGGCCTTTCCAGGTACACTTGTTGTTTTCCGTTAGTTCAAATGGCACCCACACATTGATACACGGGATTAAAACAAAGAAATTCAACAACATCTAACACCCTCACAATAGCACATATCAGCTGTCTGTAACTGTCAGTCAAATCACCTCAAGCAACTGTATTTTTTTTATTTTTTTATTTTTATTTTATTTTAACGGCTCTGGGTACAAGCCCTTTTAAGCCTTGCTTCACTTCAATATTATTAATCACTATATTTTTTTAACAGTGTTTGTGATAAATTTATAAAGAGTTTTAAAGTACAGTTTATTAGATAGTAATTCTTGTAAATTGTTAGGCACTTCTTTGTCTTTGTTTGAGTCACTCGATTGATTAATTATTTCACTTAATTCACTACACATCACGAGTCTTTCCATACCGAAAGCAGGGCATTTCATAAATAAATGTTCTAGGTTAGAATTTTCAGCTCCACAGTAGGAACAATCCGAATTTTCCACCAGTTTGAGCCTTTTCAGGTGAGTTTTTGTGTGACAATGACCAAATCGCAGTCTATTAATAGATAGTTGTTATTTTTTTATTTTTTTTATACAGAAACGTATTTAATACAATTCCATAAAATCTAAGTAAAATAATGTTAAATGTTTGTATATCATACATACATAAGTTAACACACATACCTAGAATACTGCTAGAAAACTAAACTTAGATATTATAAAATCTTCAAAATCCACCTTCACCAGTTAAACATGTTTAAACATAATTAAGATCAATTTTAAGCACTTTTGAAGCAATATTTCACATATAATATTGCCAAAAGTAACTAAATACAAAGAAATCATTGTATTTTTTTTAATTAATTTTAAAGGTAAAATAACCTAGACAAAGCCAAAATTGCTTGGAACTTTTTATATGAGCAAATCAAGTTAAAAACATTAAAATCATCACAAATGTTCATAGAAAAGAAAGGATAATATTGTAATTGAGTCAGTAAAATGGAAACTAGACTACAATTTCCAGTTAATATTACCACTTACTGAATCAAATCGAAATTAATACACATTCATATAATCTCAGTCAGACAAAACTTTACTAATTCCAATTAGATCTACTAGACAGCAATTTCCAGGACCCAAGGTAGATAAGATGCAAAACGCAAATAACAATCGGACGAAACTCTAAGAAAATGTATTTGATTTAACTGTATATGATGTAACATTGCGTTTCGTGCGAATGTTATTTGTAGTTACCACTTACTGAATCGAATCGAAATTAATATACATAATTATAATCACAGTCAGACAAAACGTTCTTAATTCCAATAAGATCAAAATAACTCCGGCCGGCATTTTGTTTTCGCCGCCATCATGTGTCTAATCTTCATCTACCCGCTGTTTCTTGCTGGTATTCGACGGCGTTTGCGGCGGCGAGTGCGCGGTGTCCCGTCTTTTTCCCGAATGCCTCGCGCACGGCGTCACGGACGTGGTCGCGGAATTCCTCTGGGAGCTGCGGTTTGGGGAGAACTGTTTCAGCATTTCCACGTCGTTGAAGATGACCTGAGCGCCACCGCCGCATGTCGGCACCACATCGCCTTTGTACAGTTTCGTTTCCAATTCCCCGTCAGTGTCCTGCTCCTGCGATATCAGACAGTATTTCGAGGTTTTCGCGTTGGTGATGTCTTTGACATTGGTTAGTTTGTTAATAACCTTACTGTTATGGATGCTTGGTTTGAGAACTGTTCCCATTGGGACAAGTTTGTTTGGCGCATGTTCGACCCATCCTTTGCCGTCGGCAGATAACGATCTACATGATGAAGTCTCGGCTGTCTGCTTCTCTATTATCATGGTACCAGGGTTCAGCGGGCAGGGCTTTTGTATCCCTGCGTACCATCTGCCTTTTTCTTGGCTTGTAATCAACCCACAATGCTTTCAGGTTTCCAGCCATGTGAGCATGCATAGAAGTCCGTGAATGGTATTTTCAAGGTCGAAGTGTGATCTTCATCAAAGTTGCATCTTACAGCTTTGTCTGCTTCTTCATTACCAGTAATGCCGCAGTGAGAAGGTACCCAATTAAAACTTACATATTTGTCTCTCAGAGTTAATTCATACAATACTTGCCTAATATTATACACTATATAATTCAAATTTAATTTGAAACTAGAATTTTCTAATGCTGCCAGAATGCTTTGTGAATCAGTGAAAATAATAATAATTTTACAATTTACAAATTCATTAATGTACAATAATGCTGAGAACACTGCATAGCATTCAGCAGTAAAGATGCTACAGGTTGGCGGCATGCGGCAAGTTGGTTATCAATCTTAAAACAATAACTTATCTTTCTCTGTGGGTCATAATATGCAGATGACACATTATTCTGGCTCTTGGAACCATCTGTGTATAGCCTGTAATAATGTTCATCAACTGAGGCTAACAACTCATATTGGTAAGTAATTTTAAATTGAAGATTATTTACATTGTAATTTACAAGTGCATCGAAATCCATGTTGTACAGTAGCCAAGAGCTGCTTTTGTGCATATTTACAGAAATATCATTTACGTGATTTAAAATTCTTTATCTACACACGTATCATAAACCCTCTTTACTGCGTTCAAAAACCGAACGTTACGATCAGCATTATGTTAAACTACTTGGTAAAAACTCGTTTCGTATCTGGAAAACTACACATAATGGTCATTATGTGTAGTTTTTCTACATATAATGTCATTCAAATTTCGAACGCCGACGCCCACCCGCGTGACGTCCCTAGTTTGTCTGTGAAGTTGGTACTGACATTCAAATTTCGAACGCCGACGCCCGCCTGCGTGAAGTTGGTACTACAGAACAAGCTAAACAATTGCAGAAGCACAATGCCGGTCAAACATGCGGTTCCTGAACACATCAAAGAGAGCTTATAATATGTGTGTAGATAAACTAGTGTATGTAATTGTACATAATTAGGCATTAAAACTCTCGAGTGATATTATTATGAAACGAGCCGAAGGCGAGTTTTAATGCCCTCCATTATGCAGCAGTCACATAACTACTATAATAAGCGTGGAACACATCCAGATATTACATTAGAAATATTTACATAGGGTCCTGACATGTTAAAGGGCAATGGGTCAAGAAGTGACTAAAAAAAGAACTGTTGATGTCAGCCAGTAATGAAGTAAAACTTTCTGCAGCACTCCTCCCCTTACGAAAACCAAACTGTTCTGCAGGTGAGATATTTTTTGATTCCACAAACCAATCTAGTCTAACCTTTAGCATGTATTCAAAAATCTTACCTACACAAGATGATAATGATATAGGTCTGTATGAATTATGGCTATTTTCTGGCTTGTCAGGTTTTAATATAGGTATGACACATTGTGTCTTCCATGAAGAAGGAATGGATTGAGTTTTCCAAAGAGTTTTGTACAGTTTGAGCAAAATTTTCTGTGCATCACTGTGATGTTTACAATAAGCTTGTAAGGAATATTATCTAAACCAGGTGTTGTATCTTTTCTGGATCGAAGTGCACTTTGAAACTCTGTCCCCGTAAAACTTTCAGAAAGAAAAGAACTTTCAGGATCTAATTCATTAAACAAAGAATTTAATTTATTTTTATCAATATTGTTTTCAGTTGGTGAAATTGGAGCATACTTATCTAGAAAAGCTGGGATCCATTCATCGTTTTTTGAGGTCTTAAATGAAGCTATACGTTTAAATCGGCGAATATGATTCCAAATAACTGAGACAGGTGTGTATCTATTAAATGAATCACATAACTTTCTCCATCCATTTTTTTTCTTTTCGCTAATAATTCTCTTTTTGAGGGCATCTAGTTTCTTGTAATTTATAAAGCTCTCCAAAGATGAGTTTTCCCTATATATATTTAAGGCTTCAATACTATTTTTAACTGCATTCGCACAATCATCATCCCACCAAGGAACGGATTTCTTGAGAGTCTGTTGTGAGCAGGTTTTAACTTTTGGAATGCATTCTCTTTCATTCATCTTTAATTTTATTAAGCATATCACAAAATACGTTATAGCTAGCCAATGGGTTTTCAGGATCAATAACAAAGTTCTTAAAAATATTGTTTATTTCAGATGAAAACTTAATCCAATCAACATTGCTGTAAACAAATCGCTCCGTGGCTTCACCCATCTCAAACTTTAGGACTGCTGTTTGAATGTCAACTATTGTTGGGTAGTGGTAGCTACCCGTGGGATCACTATAAACTCGCCATTCACATAGGGGAGCTATACTCGGACTAACACAAGAGATATCAATGGCTGACTGATTCTGATGAGGCCTGCCTACTGTTGTTGGTAAGCCTGTATTCAATATACATAAGTCACACTCATCTAATAAGTTATAGACATCAAAACCTCTAGAATTGACGGATCTGCATCCAAAAGCCACATGATGGGCATTGCAGTCTCCTGCCATAAATAAGGGTTTCGGTAATGTGTTTATTATTTGTTTCAGCTGCCTGCATCTGAAGCGACCCCCTCTCGGAGGACAGTATAAACATAAAATGGACAAATCGCCAACATCCGTTTTAAGAACTAAAGCAACTGATTGTAAATTATCATTATAACGAGTTTGAATGCATTTGTATTTAAAGGTATTTCTAATAAGTATTCCAACTCCACCGTTACCATTGGGCCCATCCTGTCTAACAAAGTTATAACCGGAAATTCTTAAATCACTTTTCCTCTTTAGCATGGTCTCATTAAACAAACATATATCAATATATGTTTGTTTAATCGCTCTCAGATAGAAAATCAATTAACAATGGTTTTTTACTGTTTACACTTTCAACATTAAATTGAGCTATACGTAAATACTGCTTATTCATTTTTTTAAATTGCTTATTTTTAGTACCTCTTTAATAACTGAGGTGGTGATTTTTTGGCCATCTTTGGAGTTCGCCAAGCAAACCAAAGCAGCAACCAAACCTTTTAACACTACGTCATTTTTTATAATTTGTTCAATAAGTGTTTCCGAGGAAACTACTTCTGGTGACACAATAGGTGTTTTCGTAATAATCGAGATAGGTGTGGAAGAGGTTTTATTGCTGGCGGTTGTTGCTTTTTGTTTTGGTAGCGTGGGGAAATCCGTAGCATAATTCTTTAATAAGTTTTCTCTGTGTGACTTGTTAACAGCACTCGCATAAGTGACTCTATTCTTTTTTTCCTGTATCTTACTTTGTTTAACCGGACAATCCCTCGAGATGGCCACATTAGCCCCACCACAATTGATAAATTTCAGTTCCTGCTCATTGGTGCAGTCCGAGTAGCGGTGCTCCCCCGCGCAGAGGGAGCATCGCTGCTTGGATCGGCAGATTCTCGCTCCATGATTAAACTTGAAACACTTAAAACACTGCAACAAAGGTTCAATGTACTAATGAACGCGGTATCTGAATATATCTAAGTAAACCGCGCCTGGCAGCACATTAGATAGGAAAGTCACACTTACAGATTCATAAGGCTTGATCTCTCCATTGACTTTGCGGGTGAACCTTCTCACCCCGATGATCTCGACGGATGCAGTGAGTTTCTTGAAAAGCTCTTCGTTGCTTATATTTGTAGGAACATACCTGAGGACTCCTATTTTCTCAATTGCTCTGGCCGGAATGTAGGCTTTGAAGCCATGTCTATTTAGGAAATCCTCTTTCTGGAGGAAATTGTTAGCATTGTTGTACTGGGCAAAAGTAACCGCAAGTTTCGTAGCTGAAATGCGTTTTATATCAGACACGCCTTTGATATCATTCCTGAACAGACTGGCTAGAAAAAGTGGATTTCTGTTGCCAATGTTCTCGCCTTTGCTGCTCTCTACAAATACCGTCAGCGCAGCAGGGTCTGCGTTCTCCGGGAAAAGCCGAACATACCCGGGCTTGATGTAAGGTAAATAAAATTCATCACTTAGTTTTGCACTATTTTATGCGTCCCCTTCACTGGAAGATTCGTTTGAATCTGTCTCTACAATTCTTCTTTTTTTAGGTCCCTGCAGCGTCCCAGGGGGCTCCGCCCATGGGAGCGTCATTTTGAAAAACTATACACTATACACACGTAATAGTAGTTATTTACAACATAATGAATCACAATTAAATTAATTTCGGAAAAAAGTTTTTCAGAGTTTCGAAATTCGCGCCCTCTTCTTTCTCAAGCAACTGACAACTACCAGTGTGGCCAGACACAAAAAAAAATGAAAAATTGCGAGAAGAACGTTCGAAAACCTAAATAATATTCAACCCGTACATTACGCTCGGTTACACGCAAACATCTAACATCTCACTGCTGTACGGCGGCGGCGCCTTCGATCTCGCAACCAGTTTATGCTGACCCATACCACTGTAACACGCTCTCTGCTTTCTGCTAGCCTGGTACTCTTGAAGCCGCACGTACTTTCTTCTTCTTATTCCGGCCTCTCAAACCGACAAGGGCAATGTCATCTAACGTGCTGAAGTGTTCGTGTTGCAATAATTTACAGCCTGTAGACTTAACACAGCTTTTAACAGACATAGTAGCTGTGCAAAAAGAACTGAGAGAGATCCAGGAAACATATGCGACTGAAACCTCAAAGTACGTTACTGTGAAGGAGTTCGAGCTATTAAAAGCGGAGCTGAATAGCTTGAAAAAAACGACGTCTGCCTCTTCCAACACCAGTAGTGTTTATAGCAATCCGCCTTACGTAAACATACGGAGAGGTGCATTTTGTGCTCAAGAAAGCTGGGAATATCAGCGCAATAGCGGCCCTATCGGCCTGTCACACATTAGCGCAAACAGGTCATTGACCCCCCCACCTGAGACCAAAGTGACGAAACCGGAGAGTGTAGCAGGGGCAGCATGCACGCCATCCCCATCGTATGCGGAGTTGGCACAGCATGCATCTATCCCGCCCACACAATCACCTACGCCTATTTCGCTCACACAAACTATTGGTATTGTTGTTGATTGGATTGCGCTGGCAACACTGGCGAATAGGTTGTAAACAAAAGATTAGATACATTTTATTGATTTAAAAATACTTTAATACAATTTTCCAAGTTTATCGCATTTGTTATACGTATTAATTAAGTGTATTTTGTGTTAACTGGTGCATAAGTGTATAAAATTCTAATAGTTATCCTATTTTGTGTATTTAAAAAACGTAACGTTGACGGTTGAGTATTTTATTTGAAATAATTTGCTACTGGGCTATAATTAACGATATTTTCAATATAACTAATTACTTGGCACGTAAATTGATTTGGAATTACTTTGTTTTTTGTTGAATAGCTTATTTTTTTTGCACATTTCGTTAATCATAACCTTAATTTAAGTGACTGCTTATCAGCTGTGCTACAACCGTGCTTCAATCTTGCTTTTTACTGTTGTTTTATTTTGTTTAAAATGCCAACAACCAGAAGTGAGGCAGCCCGTCAACTAGAAGATAACTTAAAATTAGCTTTATATGAATTAAAACAGTGTAAGGTAACCAATGAGCAGTTGCTTACTGAAAGGGATGAAAGTGAGAAGGAGGTGTTGCTTATTGTTAATAAGAACTTAAAATTAAAAAGTGAGATGGCAGAGTTGCACAACAAGTTCCTTGATGTGACGGGAGATAGGGATCGGCTTCAGCACCTGGTAGATGGCTTCGACCGGAGTGGAAGTGCGTTCGAAGATGCCCTGAGGCGTATTGTTGTTCTGGAGAAGGAGCTTCGCGACGCACGTAACGAAATTTCTGCACTACAAACTGCAAACGATAGCCTCAGGTCGGGGCAGACCCAGTCACTCTTTGAGGAGCTGATCACTCCACCTGTAGCTTCTGTCATCTCACCCATAGATCAAAATTCAAATTCAACTGTGACAATTGATCTCACGTGTGATAGTCCTAATAGATCGCAATCAGTAACCACTATGAGCTGTAGTAAAAATAAATTAAAGAAATATGTTAAACTGAATAATTATATAAAAAAAACACAAAAACTAGCTAATAGAAATAAAATGTTTTGTAAAAATGTGAATTGTAGCAAGGAGCGTGTCGAATTAATTAACGAAATCGATGATTGTAGATTATGTTTGGAAAAAACTACAGAAAAGTACGAATGTGACACACGGCGACTCCAGTCAGATATGCATATTTTAAACTCATCATTACAAAGTATTACACGTAAATATGAGTCAGCACAATACGAAATTAAGGAACATGTCTCGGCTATGAATAGTTTGTTGGAGACGTGTAAGTATAATTATGATACTTTCATATCTTTGACCGACAATCACATCTGTGATTGTAAACAAGCTCCAGCGGACTGTTCCGTGCCGACCGTGTGTCCCGCCGAGCAGCCGGCCGAACAGCTGATACTGACCCAGGCGCCGCCGTCAGTCGACTTGAGTACTAATAGTGTTATCAATAACGCCTCCTTCTCTCGGACAAAGGATAGGTATATAATGTACAGCGATGAACTTGGAAAAAATATGGGTTTACAACTTAGTCAGCGCGTGGGCCAGGCAACATTAAATAACTGTATGCCTGGCGCCACATATTCACAAATATTAAACAAAGTGTTGTCATCGCAGTTTTTAGAACCAACCACCCTAATTATTTTAATTGGTAGAAGGGAAAATGTATCTAAAAAACTAATTACTAAATACTTTTCCAAATTAAATTCTTTACAAAATGTAGATAGAATAATCTTGTTTGCGTTTCCCTTCAGCCAATCTTTGTCACAACATGAAAATCATATAAGACATGATTATAATACATTTATACACACATTGACATGTCGTCATACTGAAAAATTTCATTTCATAGACACCAATATTTGTATTGGAAAATATTTTTATTTGACTAAGGATAGGTATTACCTATCTAGGTTTTATACAAAACAGATAGCACAGTCACTATCTTATCTTATTTTGAACTCAGTCAAGTTTTTGACTAATGAAACGCCTGCTTCTATTGAGCAGTGTAATAATAATGACATGTACTCCTTGGAATCTGTTCCAAGCTCTTTAAATTAACCCATAGGACAACAGAGAGTAACTCTGGCAGTAATATTAATATTTGTATAAATATACCTTCATCTTGCCCATTAAATCAAGTTACTAGTAATGAAAAATGTAAAAGTAAGAATATTTTAAACGTGGTTCATCAAAATATACAGGGCATGTTAAGTAAAGAACTGGAAATTGAGTTATTCATGAACTGTAATAATATTGATATTTTATGTATAACAGAGCACTTTTTAAAGAGTTATCAGTTCATGTTCAACTTTAATAACCACCACGTTGCTAGTTCGTTCAACAGAAAAACAGCTGATCGCGGTGGCTCCTTAATACTTGTAAATAATAGTTTTAAATATAAGGAACGAGTTGACATAGTGAGCCTGTCTGTTGAGCGTACCATGGAAACAGACCACCAGATTCATCCTTTGATTTATTCGAAAAGAAAATGGATGAAGTGTTGATTAAAATCAGCGATAAATTTTTTTTTTTATAATTTGTGGTGATTTTAATGTTAATCTGTTAGAGGATAATAATATTTGTACTAGATTAAAATCTTTATTTTTATGTCACAACATGAACTATCTGTTTTTGGAGCCTACTAGAATTACTGCAACATCTGCTACCTGCACTGACAATATATTTACTAACATTACGCCCATTTTCAAATCGGTCATCAATAAATTAACCTCTGATCACTCTGGTCAGATAGGTATATTCAATATAAAAATAAAAAATGACCAAAAAGAGGATATTACATGTGTGCCCGTTAGTGACACTCGGCTTGAACACTACAGGAATAATATTTTAGACAAACTATGGGAAATACCATACAGTGACGATCCAAATTTGTTGTACAACTCAGTATTTAACCTTGTCAAAAATGAATATGATACGGTATTTAAATCAAAAACTATAAAAGTTAATAACAAAGCTTTGTTTAGTGATTGGGCGACAGTTGGAATTCATAGGAGCAGACGAAGATTATATGAACTCTATGAAGAGAAATCATATAACAAAAATACGGCCTTTCTAGATTATGTTCGTAGTTATTCAAAAATGTTTAAACGCGTTTGTGCCGTAGCTAAATCTAATTTCATTAAAAATAAAATTGAATCTAGTAGCAATGTAATGAAAACGACTTGGCAAATTATAAACAGAGAGACTGGAAAGGCCAAAGCTACACATAATAACTTCAAGCTTAAGATAGATAATCAATTGCTAAGTACAGACCTAGAAGTAGCAAAAGCTTTCGAAAATTTCTTTACGGACATTCCAGTTTCAACAACCAAGTCTTTAAATTCATCTCCCGCTGCTGCTGAATCTATACTTAAACAAAACTTTGAGGAATGTAAAACAGATTTTAAATTTAGGCACGTAAATAATGAAGACATTGTAAAAGCGTTTAAATCCCTGGAAATGAAAAAGTTAGCTGACGCCCATGGTCTATCAGTAAAAATTATTAGTTCCATTGTAGATTGTATTGCACCTCACCTTTGTTGTATATTTAATCAATGTATAGATAATGGTGTGTTTCCTGACTTGATGAAACTAAGTAAAGTTATACCTTTATTCAAAGCTGGTAGTACATCAGACCCCACCAATTTTAGATCCATATCGATACTACCAACGCTTAGCAAAATATTTGAAAAACTCATACTTAATCAATTGCAAAGTAATTTTTATCTCAATTATTTAATTCATATTGCTCAGTTTGGTTTCACAAAGGGTCGTTCAACAGCCGATGCTGGTGTTGAACTAATCGACAATATTTTTGATGCCTGGGAAGACGCAATGGATGCAATAGGTGTCTTCTGCGATCTATCCAAGGCTTTTGATTGCGTCCATCATGACTCTCTTGTCAGGAAGTTACGCCATTATGGTGTAAAAGATCAGGCCCTTGGCCTTCTGGAGTCATATCTAACAGATAGGGTTCAGATGGTCGATGTTAATGGGAAAAGATCACCTGGGTCTTCAATAAGTATGGGCGTACCGCAAGGTTCAATTCTTGGTCCTTTCTTGTTTTTAGTATATATTAATGATTTACCTTACCTTGTTAAAGCAAAACATGGGTTAGTATTGTTTGCCGATGATACTTCTTTGATATTTAAAGTTTAAAGACAGCAATCAAATTATGACGAGGTAAACAATGCTATCTCGAGTATAGTGAACTGGTTTATTGTTAACAATTTATTACTTAATGAAAAGAAAACTAAATGTATTAAATTCGTGTTACCCAATGTGAACCCGGTAACTACAGACATATTTATAAAAGGACAGAGATTGGACCTTGTGCAGTCGACTGTCTTTTTGGGCATTACTTTAGACGCCAAACTACAATGGGATCCTCATATAAATAAATTGTCGAATAGACTGAGTTCAGCAGCGTTCGAAGTTAAAAAAATTAGAGCTCTTTCCGACGTAGACACCGCTAGACTAGTCTACTTTAGTTACTTTCATAGTCTAATGACCTATGGTATTTTATTGTGGGGTCACGCTGCGAATGCTAATAGTATATTTATTCTGCAGAAACGGGCTGTTCGTGCAATTTATAGATTAGGGCCTAGAGTGTCACTGAGGGAAAAGTTTAAAGAAATCAATATTCTGACATTTGTGTCTCAATATATCTATGACAATCTTGTGTATGTAAAAAGAAATATAACTAATTTTCAGAAGTACAGTGATATACACAATTTTAATACTAGAAATAAAGACAAGTTGGTTGCTTATGTAAGCCGACTACATAAAATTAGTAATTCTTTTAAAGGCAATTGTATACGCTATTACAATAAGGTCCCTACTGATATTAAAAACTTACCTTTAGACAAGTTTAAAATAATAATAATACAGAAATTGTATAAAAAAGGTTACTTTAGGATATCTGATTACTTAGAGGACAGATGTCCATGGGAATAGATTGTTTGAGTAACAGGCTGTTTCTATATATAATTAGCATTCATTTTGTAATTTGACAATATTTTATTTAAAAAAGGAAACGCAAAAGATGCGACGACTGTGGAGTTTCTTCGGTGAGATCTTCTCCACAGATTCCGCCATTGTGTTAGTGAACTCACCCAAAAAAATGTAATGACGGATCTAAGTGATGTAACAACATCCTATGGAAATAAATGATTTTTGATTTAGATTTTGATTTTAAACACCTTCGCCCGGTGGCAATACGAAGCGGTTAATTGAAGGTCACAAACCAAAACAAAGTGGCACCACAAGCGCAAACAAACAGCCGATATCGACTGCAGCGCAAGTAAAAGTTCCCACACCTGCACCAGTACCTCACAATGCGACTAACGCCAAGGACGTTAAGGAAGATGGTGGACCAAAGTCACTAGGAAGCCACGAAGGCCGCGGTCGCTGCGCGGTACAGCAGGACCCACAATTACCACTCTTCGTGCGGTGGAGCGATAGCGGTTCTTCCATCTCTGGAATATGAGGTCGGGACTGGAGGAAGTTAGGGCATATTTACAGGAGTTGTGCTCACCCGAAACCGGCACCGTGGTAGAGTTGTCGACAAAGTGGGCGTGCAAGTCCTTCAAAATAGGTGTTCCAGAGTCGCTTTTTGACACCTGCTTCTCCATGGATGTGTGGCCTGTTGACGCCCGTATCAAGGAGTGGCTGCCCTTTCATACCTACATTGAGCTCTACAAAAACAGTAAAAATAAATCACCACCCCCCCCCCCACCCCAATGAATATCTTGATATCCTTTATCAAAATATGCGCGGTATCAAAACGCGGTTGGAGTTTTGGCGGCAAAACCTGCTGGTGCTGGATCACCACCTCTTCGCCGCTACGGAGACGTTCCTAGACTCGTCGGTTGGAGATGCCGAGGTCACAGCGGGAGGCTGGAGCGTGCTGCGCCGGGACCGCGCTACCACGTACGGTGGCGTGCTGCTCGCCGCCCGCCCTGGCATCACACTGAGACGGCGCCGCGACCTTGAAACGCCGAACGGTGAAGATCTCTGGGCGACTGTGGCTGTAGGGGTAGTGACGGTTACCGTCTGTGTAGTTTACATAGATCCCAGCAGGAAGAAAAACAAGAAGAAAATCGCCCAGGCGGATAAGGACGCCGAGTATATGAACTGGTTTTCGACGACAGAGGAAAATGTAGCCCAAGTGAACGTTACATTAATTATTCTAGGAGACCTCAATTTGAACAGTGCTTCAGTTGCAACACTTAACTATTATTGTTATTTTCTAAGTGTATGTGGTATCTATGAAACGAATGAAGTGAAGAATGATCATGGTGGCGTGCTTGATGTGGTGTTACTGCGGAGAGTGTGCGTGATGTAACTGTGCGCGCTTCCGTGTCAGGAAGCCTGGTGCCACGTACTGACGCCTACCACCCGCCTCTCGACGTCATTGTGCCCGTGTTGTATGCACAGAGAGCTGGCCAGCAATCTGGCCGCTTGGATCCCAGCAACATTGGAGGTCGCAATGACTGGAACTTTGCCAAGGGCAATCACGCAGTCCTGTACGAACTCATGTGTAGCATATCTTGGGACAGTGTTCTCGAAGCTACTGATGTAGAGACGGCAGTCGGTCGCTTCTACGATTCCATTTACGGAGTCTTCAACAGCTGTATCCCGAAGAAGACCAGACCAACCCAGCCCACAAGGAGATACCCGGTGTGGTTCACTGGTGATATAATAAGGGACTTGGCCACGAAGGCCATACTCCACCGAAAATGGAAAACGGGGAGGAGGCCGGCTGACTACGTCTCATTCAGTGAGCTAAGAGCCAACCTCAAGTGTCGCGTAGATACAGCCTATGCCAACCACATGAGTAGTATAGAAAGCAATATTAGACATAACCCGCGCGCATTTTGGAAATATGTAAGTGGCCTACGATCGAAGGGTGGTTTCGAACCTCGGGTCACGCATCGGGGCCGGGAACACGTTGGTGAGGAAGCAGCAGCCGCATTTGCAAACTACTTCTCAGACGTTTTCCTCCCTGATGAGCCAGCGCTCGATCCAGATCTGGTAAACATTTCTGATGACTCGTGCACTGCTAATCACATACAAGTTTCACATATTTCCAGTAGGGACATAAAGGAAGGGCTGAAGCAGCTAAGGCCAAGGAGCGCAATTGGACCGGACAACGTCCCTCCCTACTTTTTGAAGGCCTACAGCGATCAGCTGGTTTTACCTTTGGGTCGGATATTCAATCTTGTTCTTGAACAAGGTAAGTACCCCACCAGCTGGAAGCTTTCTCGAGTCAGTCCTTTCCCCAAGACAAGTGACACTGCCTCCGTTAATCAATATCGACCTATTGCGATCCTGAGTTCATTGGCAAAACTGTTCGAGTCGATCATAAAAGACAAAATCGGTTCGCAGATTGCGCCTTATCTGAGCGACTCGCAACACGGATTCAGGAGTCGCCGCTCAGTTAACACCAACTTGCTGACTTTAGTCGAGATTGTGTCGAAGTGGACGTCGCCTATATGGACTTTCGTAAGGCGTTCGACAGAGTCGATAATGACGTCCTAATGAAGAAGTTATAAGCCATTGGGTTTGCCCCACGGCTGTTGGTTTTCTTCGCTGACTACCTCAAGAACCGCCAGCAATATGTGCGACACGGCTGTTTTGAGTCCCAGCCGTACCATACACGGTCGGGCGTTAGCCAAGGGTCTATTCTCGGTCCGTTGTTATTTATCATTATGATAAGTGACCTGGAATTAGAGCTCAAACACGCCAATTGCCTTCTGTATGCGGACGATCTGAAACTGATACTTCCCGTGAGTTCAGAGGATGATTGTAGTTTGCTGCAGGAAGATTTAGACGCGGTTCATAGGTGGAGTGTGAACAATAAACTCCTCTTCAATACTGCCAAGTGCTATGTAATGTCCTTTACACGCTCCTCTCATCTTTTAAGCGCGATATATACACTCGGTACGGAGTCTTTGACTCGAGTGTATTCGATTAGGGACCTCGGTGTTACGTTCGACCCTAAACTTACATTCCATGAGCACATTGGCCAAGAAATGCTTCAAAAGATTGGGGTTTGTAATACGGAATAGTAAGGGATTCCATAACCTGGGTGTGGTCCAGCTTCTCTACATGGCCCTAGTGAGAACCAAACTTGAATCTAGCTCGGTGGTTTGGAATCCGCACGAAAGCTCCTACATACTTTTGCTCGAGAAGGTACACAAAGCTTTCCTACGATACATATATAAGCGGAAATTTGGATACTACCCTTATCTTTATCCATCCGCTTTTATATTGGGTATGCTTGGATACAACTCACTAGAGGTCAGACGTAACACCGAGCAGCTTCTGACTGTGTATCGATTGTTGCGAGGCGACAGTGACTGTGTCGCGCTTGTCGGTACGGTATGCGCGCTATACGTGCCCGACAGATATCTCCGCGCGCGTAGGCACCAGCTGTTAGCGGGCGGCACGTACCGCATGGTGGCGCGCCAGCAGTCTCCACTGGTGAGGGCACGGGATAGCCTCAATGCTCTGCTGGCTGCAGCACCACTGACTGATCTGTTTGGTGATGAGTGGAGGCATATTGTGCGAGAATGTGGCAGGTTCTGCGAGATGAAGGAGTGAAAGTGTTGTCTTAGAAATATTATTATTATTTTTTGCATTGACATTTTATTTCAGTACCCTTGACATACCTAATAATGTTTAATACTATTTGAATTTGACCTAAATTTAATGTTTAATGTGATTTGATATGTAGTATTTTCTACGAAATTGTACCCTTTGTTCCCTACCTGTGAAATCGACTTACCTAAATTGATACTGACATTGTATAACTATTTGACTTTGTACAGCGCATTGGGTGTATACCTGTAATGTTGTATATCGTACTTGTATATTAAATTAAAAAAAATGTGCCTCCTATAAAATTGTACGGTCAGGAGTTATTGAGTGTTACAAGCTTTAAATATCTGGGACACATTGTAACCAATGACCTGAGAGACGACCTGGACATTGATAGGGAACGGAGGAAGTTGGCGGTGAGGGTGAACATGCTGGCGCGCAGGTTTGCTCGTTGCACACATCAAGTAAAAATTACTTTGTTTAAGGCTTACTGCCAATCCTTTTACACGAGCAGCCTGTGGGTCAGCTATACTTAAAAGTCCATAAACGCCCTTCGAGTCCAGTACAATAACGGATTTAGGATGCTGCTGGGGTTGCCGCGATTCTGTAGTGCGTCAGGCATGTTTGCAGAAGCCCGCACGGACGGGTTTCATGCAATAATAAGAAAACGCGTGGCCTCACTAATGCACAGAGTTCGCTATCCTGACTGTTATAGCAGATAGGGTCGATGGACCTATTTTAAAGCACTGAATAAAGGTGGTGACCGGCACCTAGCTGGATAAATAGGTTCATCATCATCATCAATCAGCCCACACCTACCCACTGCTGGGTACAGGCCTCTTCTCTACCTCGCTATGCGCCATAAGTTGCTTACTTATTTATTTTAATTTTATTTTAAGGTGTAACTAACATAGATTAGGAAATTCTCTTTTTGTACCAACAATACTATGGAACCGTGTTTTCTGAAAATAAATCTTTTATTATTATTATTATATATTATTATTATTATTTAATAAAGTTTTTGAAAAAGTAATTTTAAATCAACTTCTTACACATTTCAACACCAACAACATGCTCCACTGTAAACAATTTGGTTTTCCACAAGGCAAATCAACTACTGATGCCGGTATTGAGTTAATATCACATATATAATATATATGATGCCTGGGAGGAGTCGCATGATGCTCTAGGAGTATTTTGATTGCTTTTGATTGCGTTGACCATGGGATATTGATCAGGAAATTACATCACTATGGAATTAGGGATAACTCTTTAGATCTTCTCTCTTCTTATCTAAATGACAGGATACAGAGAGTTGACATTAATAGAAAACGATCTCCAGGGTCTGTTGTTACTATGGGTGTACCGCAGGTATCCATACTCGGGCCATTCCTGTTTTTGGTTTATATTATGACCTGCCACATCTTGTCAGAGATAATCATGAGATTGTACGGTTTGCAGATGACACTTCACTTTTGTTTAAAATGAAACGACGCAGTTTGAACTTTGACGATGTGAATAATGCAATCTCAAAGGTAGTCAATTGGTTTAGTGCCAATAATCTTTTACTGAACAATAACAAAACTAAATGTATTCGGTTTATACTCCCCAATGTTAAACAAGTCTCGGCTAATGTTAATGTTAAAGGTGAAAATTTAGATTTCATTTCATTCATTGTAGATAGCACGGTATTCCTAGGAATAACCTTAGATAGATTATATAGATAGATAGATATAGATATATAGATAGATTAGCTTCAGTGGGGCCCACACATAGATAAAAGCTATCGAAAAAACTCAGTTCCGCAGTTTTTGCAGCCAAAAAAATCCGTCTTTTTACGGACGTGGAAACAGCTAGACTAGTTTACTTCAGCTACTTCCATAGCAATATGTCTTACGGCATACTGCTGTGGGGGAACGCTGCAGACATTAACATAATATTTGTGCTGCAAAAAAGGGCTGTTCGTGCAATCTACAATGTGGGTCCCAGAGAGTCACTGCGTTGTAAATTTAAAGAAATTAACATTATGACAGTGCCGTGTCAGTATATTTATGAAAACGTAATGTACGTCCACAAAAAAAATTATAAATTTCCTAAGAATAGCGACAGGCACAATGTCAAAACTAGAAATAGGAATAAACTAGCTATACCTACTACTAGGCTCCATAAGGTTAATGTATCTTTTAAAGGGCAATGTATTCGCTTTTACAACCAAATACCAATTGAGTTACAAGAATTGTCTGTAAATAAATTTAAAAATGTTGTTAAAAATCACTTATGTAAAAAAGCTTACTACAAAATATCAGATTATGTAGAAGACAAGAAAGCCTGGGAAGGTGTTTGCTCCAATTCTGTAAAAAATAACGTATAAAGCTGGAGGTTTCTAGTCGCCTCTTTGCCTCCAGCATCTAAAACATTGAGGTGACGGAATTCAAATTGAGTTGGTTCTATATTTCCTTGTATCTTATACATGTGTTAGTTTAAGATTTGATATTCTCCAAATTTTACCTATGTGTTTCTTATGGAAATAAACTCTTTTTGAATTTTGAATTTTGAATAGAAGAATAGAATATTGAAAGACTATGCAGTCTTATTGTACGATGTCAACAACTAATACAAACTGAATTACTACAAACAGTGCAAAAAAACATTTACGGTTTGTCTAGGCACTGGAGGTTCTATTGACAGTTTGATAATACATATCAATAAGTACATAAAAGAGTACAAATGATTATTTTTAGCAGTCTCCTATCCTAATTCCAAATCTACGTTTGTTATTTATTTTATTACTAGAATAATAAGGCGTTGTTGAAATAAAATGCAGGACAGTCGGGTTATTTGTTTTGGTTGGCACCCCTAGATTGCGTTAGTTGTAGTCTGCCTCGCGCAATCGTGTGTTTTTTATCTCAGTTTATATTACCAACACGCAAATTGTGTTAGTAGTCTAATTAAAGCGCGTTGCTCACGGTTTGGAATATTATTTGGATTTGGATTTGAGTGAATTAACTTTGGCTTTACTTTTCGGACTTCGTTGCTTCCTGATTGGAATTTTGTTATTATTCTGGGTATAGAGGTAAAACGCTATGGCTCACAAAATGAATTTCATAGCAAAAAGAGGAAAACTCAGTCAATTTTCTAATGTTGCGGCGGTAATTTACGGTACTGCTCGTGGCATTGATTTTGACAACTTTGATGTGGATGTATTACTAAAATCCGGCGATGCCTACTATAGGTCTTGTTTACTAAAAATGTAGGGCACAAATGTACATAAACAGCTGTGTTCCGACGATTTGTTATCTCCCATTGATATCTTAGGTAGGGTATTCGATCTAGAAAAATGTCATTTAGCGGATGAAATTACCAAATCCTATGGAGATTGCACATTGCAAAATGAGGCTCTGATGGCCCTCCGAGAGGCTTTTGCTGACGCAGAGGGAGGTGTTTTTACTTTTACCACTCATGGGATGACCGTAGGCGTCTGAAAACGGGACGAGGAGTATTTTCTTTTCGATTCCCATTCTGTGGATGCAAGTCACCGGCTGTTAGATTATCAGTCAGGAGGTGCATATTTGTACAAAACCACGTCAGTTGAACAGCTTGCTAGTTTGCTGTGCGGAATTTACAGTACCAATTTAGGTCCTGACTGGCTTTAAATGGTCAGAGTTTTTGGAGACGAAATGCATGGTATGTTTAGGCGGCCGAATGAGACAATTTTGATGTTATTTGCTTAGACACGTATGAGGCAGCGACCCATTCCTGGGGCCCAGCCTTCATTAATAATTCCTCCAGTTGAAATATCTTCGTCGGCGCAATCAAACAATGAATCTTACCAAAAAAGAAATCAGCGGCTACAAAAAAGGGGATCCACGTGCCGTAGAGGTCGGTGGAAGCCTTGAGTAAGCAAGGGACTTGGGAGCACTTATATTACCTTCTGGTGGAGAAGCCAGATGAGGTGTTGTTTCTTCCTCGAGTTGAGGAAGAATATGAAGATGTTGAAGAAGATGATGAGGCTCGCGATGTAGCGGATGAGTGGATAGTGGCTGCAGGTATGGGTCCTAATGGCGAATTAGGACTTGAAGTGGAAATGGGAATGAGAGAAATTGATAAAAAATATTCGCGGGGAGACGCATTTGACAAGTTCAATGACCCCATGAACTTGCCTGGATTTATTACAATGGAAAAGTCAAAGGACTGTATCGAAGAAGAAATTTGGGAAGATCCAAAAGTAACATTTTCCAGTGAGCAAATGACGGTACTGTCATTTTTATCCGAACGCATTTCGTCCATTAAATCAAATTGTAATGAACCACGAATAATGATAATTCAAGGCAAAGCTGGCAGTGGTAAAAGTACAGTCATTAAAGCAATGTGTGCCAAACTGAACCGAGAGCTAGGGCCTAACAGCTTTCGCTTGATGGCCCCCACAGGGGCTGCTGCTGTTAATGTTGGTGGAAGTACAATTCACTCAGCCTTGCATCTAGGCATTGAGAAACAATTTCCGAAAATGGGAGTCGAGAACCTTCATCAGTTCCAGGAGAATATGCAAGATTGCCATTTCATTATAATTGATGAAATGAGTATTGTTGGCTGCACACTATTAAAAAAAATTGATTTGAGCTATGCCCTTATTTTCCCATTTGCCTTTTGCAAAAATGACTCTGTTTCTTTTGCGTGATATAAAGCAATTGCCACCAGTGCTTGATCGCCCGGTTTATGGAACCGGATTTTCCAGCATGCTAGCGGATCAGGGACAGCTACTTTATAAGGAAATTACATCATGTGTCATTTTGTCGACGTCTTACCGGCAAGGAGATGCGGACCAGGCACATTTTAGGGACATTCTGGATCGTTTGAGCATCGGAATCTCAACTAAGAGTGCCTGGGTAACATTAATGTCCCGGGAAAAGAGTAGATTATGTGAAATGGAACGACGTCTTTTTTCCGATGCAATGAGGCTCTACCCGGAAAATAGGAATGTTAGTTCGTATAATGTTGCTAAGTTGAAGAACCTTAACAAGCCAACGGCTAAGGTGTCGGCTGATCACAATAACAAAGAAGCCGCACAGGCATGTGCAGATCAATAAGCGCAAGGGTTAGAGAAAACTCTCTACCTCCGCGTTGGCAGCAGGGTCATGCTAAAAATAAATTTGTGGGTTAAGAAAGGTTTAGTAAATGGTTCTGTTGGCACTGTTACCGATTTGGTGAATCCACTTAATCGTGCACCACCCGCTGGTCGCCCTTTTGTAGTAATACAATGGTGGGATCAGTGCCTATCCTAGCTGTCACGAGAACTTGGCGTTCTAAAGACCTCACATGTTCTAGGACTCAGTTTCCACTCATACTAGCATGGGCGGTCACCATACATAAGTCGCAGGGTTTGACATTACCTAAGGTAGTGGTCGACCTTGGGTCCAGAGAACTTGCTGTAGGTTGCTCATACGTTGCCCTTTCTCGGGGTCAAAGACTAACAGATATAATCTTCGAGCCTTTTAATTTTGATCGCCTCACCAAAATCAGAGTTATGAAAGTCTTTCTTATGCGAATCGAAGAGGAAAAAAAATTAAATCGACTGGCGGACCAAACAAACCAAAATTATTGACCGAGCGAGCGCGAAGCGCGAGCGCGAAGCACGAACGCAGCGCCTCCGTTCAGCTTGGACAAAAATGCTTTTGTATGTTTGTCTATTTGTCCGCATTGCCGGCTGCTCGTGAAATTTTGTGAGCAGCGCCCTTATTCTGAATCTCAAATCTATAATTATAGGTATGGTTTTTTGTCTGAAACGACAAAAAACTTTTGGTTTGTTTTCAAAATTGCGGAGATATGGTTGTTGAAAATGTAAAAAATACGGATTTTAACAAACGAGATGTTGTTGGATTTGTGGAGACCGTGAGAGTGAGATAGGCTATTATTATCATTTAATTGAAAAGTTAAGTTGTGATCGTAACATGTATGTACTTAGTTTACAATGGTTTTGGTGCGGCTTCACTCCATGTACATAGGTAACCAAGTGCATTCATAAGTTTGTATGTTAGCAGTTCAGCTTTCCACCGACATGCTCGCGAGGTCTACAGCTCACAGAGCCACTAGTTTAGAATTGGGCTATGTCACTATATAGTAATACCTATTTATTTTTTATTTAAACCGTGTCTTATATAGGACGTATTTTTTCAACACCTTGGAATACGGCATTTATAAGGCCAGTATTTAGATCAGGCAATAAAAACAATATTAGCAATTGCAGACCCATTAGTAAACTTTCAGTGATCATAAAAAAAATCTATAAAACATTGTTTATCCGAAAAGCAACATGGCTTTTTGAAAGGTCGTTCCGTCATTTCTACGTGCATGGAGTATGAAAGAAGGCCATCAATGACTTTGTAAACTACATTTTGCGGTCTGTCTTCAACCCAACCTATTGACTTTTCACTAAAATTATATAGCCTGTTAATCTCACGCTTTCTACAAATACAACGACACCTCATTTGTTCAAATCCGCAAAGTGTTAAGACTGTAGCAGTTTATTGAAATTTAAAAGCCCTTACATCTCCCGCCATTATGAAAATTTTACAAAAACTGTATCGACAAAAAAAAACTATTTCATTATCGGACCTGCTCACAAAAATTCACGAGAATCAGTTAAGAATTGCGGCCTTTAGAGGATAACATCTGGACACACATTCGGACATACGAATACATTTTTGCCCAATCCTAAAACGGAGACGCTCCGTCCGCTCGGTCAGCTATTACTTGTTCTATTGAAGCCCTGCTTATACAAGATGATCTTGATATACTTGCTTTATATTGCACGGGAAATAGACTCTCGTTAAATGCCACCAAATGTCAGAATATTACTTTTCCTCATATTCATATATTCATATTCATTTATTTCCGTTAAAAATTAAGCAATACACACAAAAATATTACGAGTACTTATATTAAATTACATCAACCAATTATTCGACCTGATTGCGGGTTCTTGCCACCTAAATTAAGCGAAAAGAAGCCTGTAATATAGGCGACAATCACTATTCAATTATTTAATTTGCTTGGTTGACAATTATCCAATGAGTTATTAAACAAAGAAAGATATTCCCAAAAATAAAATAAAAATAATAACAGTAATAATTGATTCATATTATAAAATCGTTGATCTAATGTAAAAATTTGTTTAGATTGTTTTAAAAATTTCTGATGTTTCATGCATTTTTTATTAATAATATAGAAATACAGTCAAAGTTCAAAAATGGTAATAATAATAATAGATTCGAGTTTATGATTAGGAAATGAATTAAAGGAATACGAAAAATTTAAGTAATATGATAAAATCAAATCAAAAATTCAATGGAAGATTGCATTTGGTTCATAGTTTACTTAGTAATTAAGGTATACATTTAAATTCACTTAAAAATCATAGATAACATCGGATACATAATTCAACAGTAATTCCTTAACAAAATAAAAATAAAAACATGATTAATAGTACATAGAACAGAGTATAATCAACGACATACTTTCATCAGATTCTCTGTTTCGTCATAGGAAAGACTTAAAAGCCATTTTTTTATAGTACAGTTTATCTGGAATTGGTTAAGTTGATGGATCTCATTTTGTGCGCTAGCTTTATTGTATACACCGTGACATTTTAGTGGTTGTTTTCCCGCAGCGAAAATGTTTTGTCATGGACGTACAATCGATATGTAATGTTTATTTTTAATAATGTTAAGAAATGTCAGATTTACAAAAACGTCGAACGAAACTCGAAAGTGACCTAAATCCTGTAGTACCACTGTAGTTGTAGGTACGTGCTGCTTGAATGAAACAAAATAACCGAAAAAGTAGTTCCATTTTTCCTTCATACTTTAACGGGCTTAGGACCGTCATAAATACTTTTTACGTGCTGTTTACGGATCCTTAAAAGTAAAAATAACAAGTTTGGCTGAAGCTTTAAATGACCAAAAACGTATTCAAGGCGTATTTAAAAAATGGAATCAACTTATTTACAATGATTATTAAATTGCCTTACCTACATAATTTGTAATCGTCCTGTATTTACACTTCAACTTTCCGATAACGCAATAATTGTCCGAACTGCAATCCCACGGGCAATTGTCACGGGACTCACGCACGGGTCAACCGAAAGGGTAGCCGCCGCGTCGGCACCTTTGTACGATACTAAGGTGAGTACCCGCGTTGCTCGCTGCGGGAGTGCGCCTTATTCTGACGTGCTACGACTTATTTTTGCCTAATCATGTTTACCTGTTTATTCGTTTATCTGTTTCAATGTCGGAAACTATCATCTACTTGCAGTTTTGGTGCGCAACTATAGTTTTTCACATTTTCGAGTTTAGGGTATTTTTTTTGTACTTATATTTAAAGAAAAGTTGATATTTTTTAAATTTGTCTATTATAATTCGAAAGTACTACCGATAGCAAATCGCCCCGCCGCGGGAAAACAACCACTAAAATGTCACAGTGTAGATAAGAGTTTAAGAAACAGGGGAATCTACGAGCAAGGAAGGTCCTGAATTTCAAGATATCGCTTACTTACCCTCCAACAAAAAGATGTTCATGGATTTAAAGGAGATCTGCAATAAGTTGAACTACACATACGTTTGGACGAAACATTGTAATGTTTATGCTCGAAAAGCCGAAAATTGTCCCTTGCTACACATTCGTACTCCCGAGGATTTTCAAAAGATAGTATGATTTGTACTCGAGTCGCCAAAGCACACATTATTTTGTCTATATACCTCGTAAAATTACTTATATCCACCACTCCACAACCTATACATACACATTTACAAACACACGTAACTCACTTAATTCCCGCCCTCACGCCTTTAAGATGTCTTGGGTCTCTGTTCTGCCCCGCCCATATCACTAATATTAATAGTGCATCTATTATCTCCATAAATTTTTATCTAATCTACATTCGCATCTAATAATTTTAGCATTTACTACCAAAATGTCCGAGGTTTGAGAACCAAAACATTAGATTTGTATAATAGTATTGTGACTAATAATTTTGACATAATCATTATAACTGAAACTTGGCTTGTGGATGGTGTACTAGATTCGGAATTATGCGACAATAGATACGACGTATTTCGACTGGACCGCGACCGCGTTGCCGCGGGTAAAAAAGATGGTGGTGGAGTTTTGGTCATCGTACGTCGATCTTTACATGCAATTTCACGTCCAGAGTGGATAAAGTCCAATACGGAATGTCTATGGGTCTCCATACCCGCTAAAGCTCTTTGTGGTACAGCTGATGACCTTCATATATGTGCAGCATACCTACCGGAAAAGAGAGGACGAACCCCAGTCGCCTCAGTCAAATCGTTACATCCCAATGCTAACTACTTAATCGCCGCCGATTTCAATTTGCGCTGTTTGCGTTGGTTGCCCACCGGCGTTGAACACCTCCGTAGAGAACTACTATGTGTCCAGGAAGCAGCTACTGATATTATCGATGAATTTCAGGCTCTTGAACTTCATCAGTTTAACACCATTACCAACAACAGTGGACACACTCTCGATCTGGTCTTTAGCAATGTCGCACTCGTCCTCTTACGCTCCCCCGTACCACTCATCAAAGAGGATATTGCTCATCCATCGCTTGAAATTCTGGCCAATGATCTAACAGCGTCACCACTTTCAGAGTCCAACCGTGCTAGGTACAGATTTCGCAAAGGGGACTATGATTCCATTCATGTTATGCTCAACGAGTCTGACTGGTACGGGATCCTCTCTGAAGGAACGGTTGATGACGCGGTTCATAAGCTTTACACCATCATCAACGACACTATTTGTAAACATGAGCCCCTGGATACTCGTAAAAAGAAGTCATATCACCCGATTTGGTTTAGTGAGGCACTTGTCAAGATCACCAGGGATAAAGCCAATAGTCATAAAAAATGGAAAAAGTTTAAAAATCCACTCGATTACGAAGAATTCTCCTTACTCAGAAAGAGACAAAAGGTTATGCAGGATACATGTTTCAAACTTTACGTTGAATCTATGCAAACTAATATTAAAGTGAACCCCAAACAGCTCTGGTCCTTTGTTAAAGCTCGTAGACAAAACTCTGCCTATCCGCAATCCCTTGAATACCAAGGTGTTCATTATTCAGATGGTCCAAGCATCTGCAAGGGTTTTAATAATTTTTTCCATTCAGTATTTAGTCAGCCAGCGTCTTCGTATTCTGATCTGCCACTCGCTCCACCGTTTTGTGAAGACGGCAATGTGATCAATTCTGCTCAGTTCCATCCTGATATAACACTAAAATTACTAAACTCACTTGATATTAACGGTTGTGCAGGTAGGGATAATATCCCACCATACTATATAGTAAAGTGCGCGAAGCAATTGTGTTATCCTCTAAGCATCTTATTCAATAGATCCCTCAAAGAAGGCTCGTTTCCTATTGCCTGGAAGAAAGCTCACATACTTCCGATACACAAAAAAGGAACAAGAAAGAAGATCGACAATTACAGACCAATATCTATTCTTCTTATTATAGGACAACAGAGAGTAACTCTGGCAGTAATATTAATATTTGTATAAATATACCTTCATCTTGCCCATTAAATCAAGTTACTAGTAATGAAAAATGTAAAAGTAAGAATATTTTAAACGTGGTTCATCAAAATATACAGGGCATGTTAAGTTAAGAACTGGAAATTGAGTTATTCATGAACTGTAATAATATTGATATTTTATGTATAACAGAGCACTTTTTAAAGAGTTATCAGTTCATGTTCAACTTTAATAACCACCACGTTGCTAGTTCGTTCAACAGAAAAACAGCTGATCGCGGTGGCTCCTTAATACTTGTAAATAATAGTTTTAAATACATATAAGGAACGAGTTGACATAGTGAGCCTGTCTGTTGAGCGTACCATGGAAATAGCCTGTATTGAACTTGAACAACTTATTGTAATGAGCGTATACAGACCACCAGATTCATCCTTTGATTTATTCGAAAAGAAAATGGATGAAGTGTTGATTAAAATCAGCGATAAAACATTTTTTTTATAATTTGTGGTGATTTTAATGTTAATCTGTTAGAGGATAATAATATTTGTACTAGATTAAAATCTTTATTTTTATGTCACAACATGAACTATCTGTTTTTGGAGCCTACTAGAATTACTGCAACATCTGCTACCTGCATTGACAATATATTTACTAACTTTACGCCCATTTTCAAATCGGTCATCAATAAATTAACCTCTGATCACTCTGGTCAGATAGGTATATTCAATATTAAAATAAAAAAGGACCAAAAAGAGGATATTACATGTGTGCCCGTTAGTGACACTCGGCTTGAACACTACAGGAATAATATTTTAGATAAACTATGGGAAATACCATACAGTGACGATCCAAATTTGTTGTACAACTCAGTATTTAACCTTGTCAAAAATGAATATGATACGGTATTTAAATCAAAAACTATAAAAGTTAATAACAAAGCTTTGTTTAGTGATTGGGCGACAGTTGGAATTCATAGGAGCAGACGAAGATTATATGAACTCTATGAAGAGAAATCATATAACAAAAATACGGCCTTTCTAGATTATGTTCGTAGTTATTCAAAAATGTTTAAACGCGTTTGTGCCGTAGCTAAATCTAATTTCATTAAAAACAAAATTGAATCTAGTAGCAATGTAATGAAAACGACTTGGCAAATTATAAACAGAGAGACTGGAAAGGCCAAAGCTACACATTATAACTTCAAGCTTAAGATAGATAATCAATTGTTAAGTACAGACCTAGAAGTAGCAAAAGCTTTCGAAAATTTCTTTACGGACATTCCAGTTTCAACAACCAAGTCTTTAAATTCATCTCCCGCTGCTGCTGAATCTATACTTAAACAAAACTTTGAGGAATGTAAAACAGATTTTAAATTTAGGCACGTAAATAATGAAGACATTGTAAAAGCGTTTAAATCCCTGGAAATGAAAAAGACAGAAGACGCCCATGGTCTATCAGTAAAAATTATTAGTTCCATTGTAGATTGTATTGCACCTCACCTTTGTTGTATATTTAATCAATGTATAGATAATGGTGTGTTTCCTGACTTGATGAAACTAAGTAAAGTTATACCTTTATTCAAAGCTGGTAGTACATCAGACCCCACCAATTTTAGACCCATATCGATACTACCAACGCTTAGCAAAATATTTGAAAAACTCATACTTAATCAATTGCAAAGTCATTTTTATCTCAATAATTTAATTCATATTGCTTAGTTTGGTTTCACAAAGGGTCGTTCAACAGCCGATGCTGGTGTTGAACTAATCGACAATATTTTTGATACCTGGGAAGACGCAATGGATGCAATAGGTGTCTTCTGCGATCTATCCAAGGCTTTTGATTGCGTCCATCATGACACTCTTGTCAGGAAGTTACGCCATTATGGTGTAAAAGATCAGGCACTTGGCCTTCTGGAGTCATATCTAACAGATAGAGTTCAGATGGTCGATGTTAATGGGAAAAGATCACCTGGGTCTTCAATAAGTATGGGCGTACCGCAAGGTTAAATTCTTGGTCCTTTCTTGTTTTTAGTATATATTAATGATTTACCTTACCTTGTTAAAGCAAAACATGGGTTAGTATTGTTTGCCGATGATACTTCTTTGATATTTAAATTTAAAAGACAGCAATCAAATTATGACGAGGTAAACAATGCTATCTCTAGTATAGTGAACTGGTTTACTGTTAACAATTTATTACTTAATGAAAAGAAAACTAAATGTATTAAATTCGTGTTACCCAATGTGAACCCGGTAACTACAGACATATTTATAAAAGGACAGAGATTGGACCTTGTGCAGTCGACTGTCTTTTTGGGCATTACTTAAGACGCCAAACTACAATGGGATCCTCATATAAATAAATTGTCGAACAGACTGAGTTCGGCAGCATTCGCAGTTAAAAAAATTAGAGCTCTTACCGACGTAGACACCGCTAGACTAGTCTACTTTAGTTACTTTCATAGTCTAATGACCTATGGTATTTTATTGTGGGGTCACGCTGCGAATGCTAATAGTATATTTATTCTGCAGAAACGGGCTGTTCGTGCAATTTATAGATTAGGGCCTAGAGTGTCACTGAGGGAAAAGTTTAAAGAAATCAATACTCTGACATTTGTGTCTCAATATATCTATGACAATCTTGTGTATGTAAAAAGAAATATAACTAATTTTCAGAAGTACAGTGATATATACAATTTTAATACTAGAAATAAAGACAAATTGGATGCTTATGTAAGCCGACTACATAAAATTAGTAATTCTTTTAAAGGCAATTGTATACGCTATTACAATAAGGTCCCTACTGATATTAAAAACTTACCTTTAGACAAGTTTAAAATAATAATAAAACAGAAATTGTATAAAAAAGGTTACTTTAGGATATCTGATTACTTAGAGGACAGATGTCCATAGGAATAGATTGTTTGAGTAACATGCTGTTTCGATATATAATTAGCATTCATTTTGTAATTTGACAATATTTTATTTAAAAAAGGAAACGCAAAAGATGCGACGTCTGTGGAGTTTCTTCGGTGAGCTCTTCTCCACAGATTCAGCCATTGTGTTAGTGAACACACCCAAAAAAATGTAATGACGGATCTAAGTGATGTAACAACATCCTATGGAAATAAATGATTTTTGATTTGATTTGATTTGACTTAAGGTATTTGGTATGTATTCGAGAAAGCTGTTTACAACTGCATTTACCCAATTATTTCTCGTGGTGTACCTCCTCAGCAACACGGGTTTCTCAAAGGCCGATCTACCATGCGGAATTCCTACAATTTGTTCTTCATAAGATGGACAAGCGGAAGCAGGTTGATGTTGTCTATACGGATTTTGAGAAGGCTTTCGACCGCGTAGACCATATCATCCTGTTACGCAAATTATTTCATCTGGGGATTCAGGGTGACCTCCACCGTTGGATTACTTCTTATGTTTCTAAGAGAAGTCAGGCTGTGATTGTTGGTGGATATAACTCGAACTTTATTGATATCCCGTCGGGTGTTCCTCAAGGTTCTCACTTAGGTCCTTTACTGTACAACGCATATCTCTATGATATTTATACTGCATTTTATGACTGTAAATTTTTACTATATGCTGACGATAAAAAGGTCTACCTTGATGTAAACAGTACCACCGAATGTGATAAGCTACAGGCCGATCTTAATCGCCTAAGTCAATACTATGAAAAGAATAGGATCTCTGTGAATATTAGTAAATTCATCCAAATCTCGTTTACTAGAAGTCCCACCCCTATTATATATGACTACTCCATTAACAACAAGCAATTAGCCCGCGTCAATACTATCCGCGATCTTGGTGTCATTCTCTATAGTAAACTATCATTTGAAAAACACATTGAGCACATCACGGCCCGTGCGTTTCGAAATCTGGGTTTTGTTCTGAGAATCTGCAAACCGTTTAGCGACCTGGGTTGTATAAAATAGATATATTATGCTTACGTAAGGAGCATTTTGGAATACGCTTCATGTATATGGTCTCCAAACTACATTACGTACATTCAACGCATTGAGCTTATTCAATCAAAATTTATAAAGTACCTGAATTTCAGGTCTCACACTCTTGAGCGCTCTAACGAGGAGTCTTGTCACCAGCATCACCTCGTCAGTCTTGAGGATCGCAGAATTTTGCTTGATATGATGTTACTCCATGATATTCTATCGGGCCGCATTGATTCTTCACCTCTTCTCTCTGAACTATCTTTCTGTGTCCCATCGCGCCGTACTCGTCAAACTTCCAAAAGGCTTTTTGCCATCCCCCTCACGTATACCAGTTATGCTCAAAATTCAACAATGGTTCGCCTTACCAATCAATTTAATAAACTTTTTAACAATTTCGATCCGTTTGCATCGTCTAAGGCGAAATTCCGTCAGGACATTATTAAAAAATTACACAATATCAAGGAGGAATAAGTGAACCTCACACATGCACTCACACACCCTCTCACACTCATTCATACACTCACACACAAACACGTCATAAATCTTACATCATTTATTTCTTTATTCTACATATACCTTTAAATAAACATCATAATAAACATACCTGTCTCTTAACTCTATATACATGTAAGAGATCTTATTTATTAAGTTTGCACACTGTTCTATCTGTTTAAGTTTCTCAATTTAAATTTATCTCTTGTATTTTTGTGGATATCTGTTACTGGCTTTAATTTTGTATCTTTGTTCTTTCTTATTTGTTTATCTAAGTGCTGTTGATGTCCCAAATAAAATAAAATAAAAATAAAATAAAATACTCTATCTTTGCGACGTCTTGATTCAACCCTTACTCTAGTGGATTCGGGGATATTCGAATGAGAATTTAGGATAATTTGATAGATAAATAACTTCCTGACTGACAACACACCCCATTCCGCAAAAAGCTTTTCAGTTGAATACCTGTATGGTCGCTAAGTACTTAGCTTTAGTAGAGCCATTTGGGCTCTCTCTAAAGGGAGAATTGAAGTCTTACATGCTCCGCCCCATGCTGGTATGTAGTAGGCGAGAAGCGACTGGCAGAGGGAGATGTAGATCATCTTAATTAGTCGCGGACTAGCAACTTCCCTAATGATTTTAAAGAGGGCTATGAACTTTCTTGTTTTTTAAGTTAGCGATTTCATGTGTGGTTTAAAGCATAGATGATTATCAATTCTGGTCCCCAAGTATTTTATCTGATTGATGTTCTGAAGTGTTATGCATGAGCAGGTATTTGTAGCACAATTCGGAAGGTGGGCTGTTATATGATGTTGGTTGGAGGGAGGCTGTGAGCATGAAAGTATCGAAAATGTTAAAAATTTAGTTTTTTCTCTGTTTAGTGTTAATATATTCTCATGTAGCCAGTGTGATATTATATTCAAGCCATTTTGTGCAAGCTTAAAACTGAACTACAAGTACTCTCCCTGAACAACAAAGCTGTATTATCGGCAAATGTGATAATTTCGCCTTTATCTAACGTAGTTTGGCACAGATCATTGATGTAGATAAGAAAGAGATTTGGGCCGAGTATGCTTCCCTGAGGTACGCCATAGCTTACCGGAAGTTAATTGATAGTTGAGTCTCCTACAACAACACCTTGAAATTTATTATTCAGATAATCATCCAATAGCTTAAGAGGAATCCCACAAACGCCAATCCTTTCCAACTTCGCAGTTAGTAATGGTATCGACACCGTATCAAATGCCTTAGCCAAATCCAAGAATATGGTATCCCCCTCACGTATACCAGTTATGCTCAAAATTCAACAATGGTTCGCCTTACCAATCAATTTAATAAACTTTTTAACAATTTCGATCCGTTTGCATCGTCTAAGGCTAAATTCCGTCAGGACATTATTAAAAAATTACACAATATCAAGGAGGAATAAGTGAACCTCACACATGCACTCACACACCCTCTCACACTCATTCATACACTCACACACAAACACGTCATAAATCTTACATCATTTATTTCTTTATTCTACATATACCTTTAAATAAACATCATAATAAACATACCTGTCTCTTAACTCTATATACATGTAAGAGATCTTATTTATTAAGTTTGCACACTGTTCTATCTGTTTAAGTTTCTCAATTTAAATTTATCTCTTGTATTTTTGTGGATATCTGTTACTGGCTTTAATTTTGTATCTTTGTTCTTTGTAATTTGTTTATCTATGTGCTGTTGATGTCCCAAATAAAATAAAATAAAAATAAAATAAAATACTCTATCTTTGCGACGTCTTGATTCAACCCTTACTCTAGTGGATTCGGGGATATTCGAATGAGAATTTAGGATAATTTGATAGATAAATAACTTCCTGACTGACAACACACCCCATTCCGCAAAAAGCTTTTCAGTTGAATACCTGTATGGTCGCTAAGTACTTAGCTTTAGTAGAGCCATTTGGGCTCTCTCTAAAGGGAGAATTGAAGTCTTACATGCTCCGCCCCATGCTGGTATGTAGTAGGCGAGAAGCGACTGGCAGAGGGAGATGTAGATCATCTTAATTAGTCGCGGACTAGCAACTTCCCTAATGATTTTAAAGAGGGCTATGAACTTTCTTGTTTTTTAAGTTAGCGATTTCATGTGTGGTTTAAAGCATAGATGATTATCAATTGTGGTCCCCAAGTATTTTATCTGATTGATGTTCTGAAGTGTTATGCATGAGCAGGTATTTGTAGCACAATTCGGAAGGTGGGCTGTTATATGATGTTGGTTGGAAGGAGGCTGTGAGCATGAAAGTATCGAAAATGTTAAAAATTTAGTTTTTTCTCTGTTTAGTGTTAATATATTCTCATGTAGCCAGTGTGATATTATATTCAAGCCATTTTGTGCAAGCTTAAAACTGAACTACAAGTACTCTCCCTAAACAACAAAGCTGTATTATCGGCAAATGTGATAATTTCGCCTTTATCTAACGTAGTTTGGCACAGATCATTGATGTAGATAAGAAAGAGAGTTGGGCCGAGTATGCTTCCCTGAGGTACGCCATAGCTTACCGGAAGTTAATTTATAGTTGAGTCTCCTACAACAACACCTTGAAATTTATCATTCAGATAATCATCCAATAACTTAAGAGGAATCCCACAAACGCCAATCCTTTCCAACTTCGCAGTTAGTAATGGTATCGACACCGTATCAAATGCCTTAGCCAAATCCAAGAATATGGTATCCCCCTCACGTATACCAGTTATGCTCAAAATTCAACAATGGTTCGCCTTACCAATCAATTTAATAAACTTTTTAACAATTTAGATCCGTTTGCATCGTCTAAGGCGAAATTCCGTCAGGACATTATTAAAAAATTACACAATATCAAGGAGGAATAAGTGAACCTCACACATGCACTCACACACCCTCTCACACTCATTCATACACTCACACACAAACACGTCATAAATCTTACATCATTTATTTCTTTATTCTACATATACCTTTAAATAAACATCATAATAAACATACCTGTCTCTTAACTCTATATACATGTAAGAGATCTTATTTATTAAGTTTGCACACTGTTCTATCTGTTTAAGTTTCTCAATTTAAATTTATCTCTTGTATTTTTGTGGATATCTGTTACTGGCTTTAATTTTGTATCTTTGTTCTTTGTAATTTGTTTATCTATGTGCTGTTGATGTCCCAAATAAAATGAAATAAAAATAAAATAAAATACTCTATCTTTGCGACGTCTTGATTCAACCCTTACTCTAGTGGATTCGGGGATATTCGAATGAGAATTTAGGATAATTTGATAGATAAATAACTTCCTGACTGACAACACACCCCATTCCGCAAAAAGCTTTTCAGTTGAATACCTGTATGGTCGCTAAGTACTTAGCTTTAGTAGAGCCATTTGGGCTCTCTCTAAAGGGAGAATTGAAGTCTTACATGCTTCGCCCCATGCTGGTATGTAGTAGGCGAGAAGCGACTGGCAGAGGGAGATGTAGATCATCTTAATTAGTCGCGGACTGGCAACTTCCCTAATGATTTTAAAGAGGGCTATGAACTTTCTTGTTTTTTAAGTTAGCGATTTCATGTGTGGTTTAAAGCATAGATGATTATCAATTGTGGTCCCCAAGTATTTTATCTGATTGATGTTCTGAAGTGTTATGCATGAGCAGGTATTTATAGCACAATTCGGAAGGTGGGCTGTTATATGATGTTGGTTGGAGGGAGGCTGTGAGCATGAAAGTATCGAAAATGTTAAAAATTTAGTTTTTTCTCTGTTTAGTGTTAATATATTCTCATGTAGCCAGTGTGATATTATATTCAAGCCATTTTGTGCAAGCTTAAAACTGAGCTACAAGTACTCTCCCTAAACAACAAAGCTGTATTATCGGCAAATGTGATAATTTCGCCTTTATCTGACGTAGTTTGGCACAGATCATTGATGTAGATAAGAAAGAGAGTTGGGCCGAGTATGCTTCCCTGAGGTACGCCATAGCTTACCGGAAGTTAATTGATAGTTGAGTCTCCTACAACAACACCTTGAAATTTATCATTCAGATAATCATCCAATAGCTTAAGAGGAATCCCACAAACGCCAATCCTTTCCAACTTCGCAGTTAGTAATGGTATCGACACCGTATCAAATGCCTTAGCCAAATCCAAGAATATGGTATCCCCCTCACGTATACCAGTTATGCTCAAAATTCAACAATGGTTCGCCTTACCAATCAATTTAATAAACTTTTTAACAATTTCGATCCGTTTGCATCGTCTAAGGCGAAATTCCGTCAGGACATTATTAAAAAATTACACAATATCAAGGAGGAATAAGTGAACCTCACACATGCACTCACACACCCTCTCACACTCATTCATACACTCACACACAAACACGTCATAAATCTTACATCATTTATTTCTTTATTCTACATATACCTTTAAATAAACATCATAATAAACATACCTGTCTCTTAACTCTATATACATGTAAGAGATCTTATTTATTAAGTTTGCACACTGTTCTATCTGTTTAAGTTTCTCAATTTAAATTTATCTCTTGTATTTTTGTGGATATCTGTTACTGGCTTTAATTTTGTATTTTTGTTCTTTGTAATTTGTTTATCTATGTGCTGTTGATGTCCCAAATAAAATGAAATAAAAATAAAATAAAATACTCTATCTTTGCGACGTCTTGATTCAACCCTTACTCTAGTGGATTCGGGGATAATCGAATGAGAATTTAGGATAATTTGATAGATAAATAACTTCCTGACTGACAACACACCCCATTCCGCAAAAAGCTTTTCAGTTGAATACCTGTATGGTCGCTAAGTACTTAGCTTTAGTAGAGCCATTTGGGCTCTCTCTAAAGGGAGAATTGAAGTCTTACATGCTCCGCCCCATGCTGGTATGTAGTAGGCGAGAAGCGACTGGCAGAGGGAGATGTAGATCATCTTAATTAGTCGCGGACTAGCAACTTCCCTAATGATTTTAAAGAGGGCTATGAACTTTCTTGTTTTTTAAGTTAGCGATTTCATGTGTGGTTTAAAGCATAGATGATTATCAATTGTGGTCCCCAAGTATTTTATCTGATTGATGTTCTGAAGTGTTATGCATGAGCAGGTATTTGTAGCACAATTCGGAAGGTGGGCTGTTATATGATGTTGGTTGGAGGGAGGCTGTGAGCATGAAAGTATCGAAAATGTTAAAAATTTAGTTTTTTCTCTGTTTAGTGTTAATATATTCTCATGTAGCCAGTGTGATATTATATTCAAGCCATTTTGTGCAAGCTTAAAACTGAACTACAAGTACTCTCCCTGAACAACAAAGCTGTATTATCGGCAAATGTGATAATTTCGCCTTTATCTAACGTAGTTTGGCACAGATCATTGATGTAGATAAGAAAGAGAGTTGGGCCGAGTATGCTTCCCTGAGGTACGCCATAGCTTACCAGAAGTTAATTGATAGTTGAGTCTCCTACAACAACACCTTGAAATTTATCATTCAGATAATCATCCAATAGCTTAAGAGGAATCCCACAAACGCCAATCCTTTCCAACTTCGCAGTTAGTAATGGTATCGACACCGTATCAAATGCCTTAGCCAAATCCAAGAATATGGTATCCCCCTCACGTATACCAGTTATGCTCAAAATTCAACAATGGTTCGCCTTACCAATCAATTTAATAAACTTTTTAACAATTTCGATCCGTTTGCATCGTCTAAGGCGAAATTCCGTCAGGACATTATTAAAAAATTACACAATATCAAGGAGGAATAAGTGAACCTCACACATGCACTCACACACCCTCTCACACTCATTCATACACTCACACACAAACACGTCATAAATCTTACATCATTTATTTCTTTATTCTACATATACCTTTAAATAAACATCATAATAAACATACCTGTCTCTTAACTCTATATACATGTAAGAGATCTTATTTATTAAGTTTGCACACTGTTCTATCTGTTTAAGTTTCTCAATTTAAATTTATCTCTTGTATTTTTGTGGATATCTGTTACTGGCTTTAATTTTGTATCTTTGTTCTTTGTAATTTGTTTATCTATGTGCTGTTGATGTCCCAAATAAAATGAAATAAAAATAAAATAAAATACTCTATCTTTGCGACGTCTTGATTCAACCCTTACTCTAGTGGATTCGGGGATATTCGAATGAGAATTTAGGATAATTTGATAGATAAATAACTTCCTGACTGACAACACACCCCATTCCGCAAAAAGCTTTTTAGTTGAATACCTGTATGGTCGCTAAGTACTTAGCTTTAGTAGAGCCATTTGGGCTCTCTCTAAAGGGAGAATTGAAGTCTTACATGCTCCGCCCCATGCTGGTATGTAGTAGGCGAGAAGCGACTGGCAGAGGGAGATGTAGATCATCTTAATTAGTCGCGGACTAGCAACTTCCCTAATGATTTTAAAGAGGGCTATGAACTTTCTTGTTTTTTAAGTTAGCGATTTCATGTGTGGTTTAAAGCATAGATGATTATCAATTGTGGTCCCCAAGTATTTTATCTGATTGATGTTCTGAAGTGTTATGCATGAGCAGGTATTTGTAGCACAATTCGGAAGGTGGGCTGTTATATGATGTTGGTTGGAGGGAGGCTGTGAGCATGAAAGTATCGAAAATGTTAAAAATTTAGTTTTTTCTCTGTTTAGTGTTAATATATTCTCATGTAGCCAGTGTGATATTATATTCAAGCCATTTTGTGCAAGCTTAAAACTGAACTACAAGTACTCTCCCTAAACAACAAAGCTGTATTATCGGCAAATGTGATAATTTCGCCTTTATCTAACGTAGTTTGGCACAGATCATTGATGTAGATAAGAAAGAGAGTTGGGCCGAGTATGCTTCCCTGAGGTACGCCATAGCTTACCGGAAGTTAATTGATAGTTGAGTCTCCTACAACAACACCTTGAAATTTATCATTCAGATAATCATCCAATAGCTTAAGAGGAATCCCACAAACGCCAATCCTTTCCAACTTCGCAGTTAGTAATGGTATCGACACCGTATCAAATGCCTTAGCCAAATCCAAGAATATGGTATCCCCCTCACGTATACCAGTTATGCTCAAAATTCAACAATGGTTCGCCTTACCAATCAATTTAATAAACTTTTTAACAATTTCGATCCGTTTGCATCGTCTAAGGCGAAATTCCGTCAGGACATTATTAAAAAATTACACAATATCAAGGAGGAATAAGTGAACCTCACACATGCACTCACACACCCTCTCACACTCATTCATACACTCACACACAAACACGTCATAAATCTTACATCATTTATTTCTTTATTCTACATATACCTTTAAATAAACATCATAATAAACATACCTGTCTCTTAACTCTATATACATGTAAGAGATCTTATTTATTAAGTTTGCACACTGTTCTATCTGTTTAAGTTTCTCAATTTAAATTTATCTCTTGTATTTTTGTGGATATCTGTTACTGGCTTTAATTTTGTATTTTTGTTCTTTGTAATTTGTTTATCTATGTGCTGTTGATGTCCCAAATAAAATGAAATAAAAATAAAATAAAATACTCTATCTTTGCGACGTCTTGATTCAACCCTTACTCTAGTGGATTCGGGGATATTCGAATGAGAATTTAGGATAATTTGATAGATAAATAACTTCCTGACTGACAACACACCCCATTCCGCAAAAAGCTTTTCAGTTGAATACCTGTATGGTCGCTAAGTACTTAGCTTTAGTAGAGCCATTTGGGCTCTCTCTAAAGGGAGAATTGAAGTCTTACATGCTCCGCCCCATGCTGGTATGTAGTAGGCGAGAAGCGACTGGCAGAGGGAGATGTAGATCATCTTAATTAGTCGCGGACTAGCAACTTCCCTAATGATTTTAAAGAGGGCTATGAACTTTCTTGTTTTTTAAGTTAGCGATTTCATGTGTGGTTTAAAGCATAGATGATTATCAATTGTGGTCCCCAAGTATTTTATCTGATTGATGTTCTGAAGTGTTATGCATGAGCAGGTATTTGTAGCACAATTCGGAAGGTGGGCTGTTATATGATGTTGGTTGGAGGGAGGCTGTGAGCATGAAAGTATCGAAAATGTTAAAAATTTAGTTTTTTCTCTGTTTAGTGTTAATATATTCTCATGTAGCCAGTGTGATATTATATTCAAGCCATTTTTTGCAAGCTTAAAACTGAACTACAAGTACTCTCCCTAAACAACAAAGCTGTATTATCGGCAAATGTGATAATTTCGCCTTTATCTAACGTAGTTTGGCACAGATCATTGATGTAGATAAGAAAGAGAGTTGGGCCGAGTATGCTTCCCTGAGGTACGCCATAGCTTACCGGAAGTTAATTGATAGTTGAGTCTCCTACAACAACACCTTGAAATTTATCATTCAGATAATCATCCAATAGCTTAAGAGGAATCCCACAAACGCCAATCCTTTCCAACTTCGCAGTTAGTAATGGTATCGACACCGTATCAAATGCCTTAGCCAAATCCAAGAATATGGTATCCCCCTCACGTATACCAGTTATGCTCAAAATTCAACAATGGTTCGCCTTACCAATCAATTTAATAAACTTTTTAACAATTTCGATCCGTTTGCATCGTCTAAGGCGAAATTCCGTCAGGACATTATTAAAAAATTACACAATATCAAGGAGGAATAAGTGAACCTCACACATGCACTCACACACCCTCTCACACTCATTCATACACTCACACACAAACACGTCATAAATCTTACATCATTTATTTCTTTATTCTACATATACCTTTAAATAAACATCATAATAAACATACCTGTCTCTTAACTCTATATACATGTAAGAGATCTTATTTATTAAGTTTGCACACTGTTCTATCTGTTTAAGTTTCTCAATTTAAATTTATCTCTTGTATTTTTGTGGATATCTGTTACTGGCTTTAATTTTGTATCTTTGTTCTTTCTTATTTGTTTATCTAAGTGCTGTTGATGTCCCAAATAAAATAAAATAAAAATAAAATAAAATACTCTATCTTTGCGACGTCTTGATTCAACCCTTACTCTAGTGGATTCGGGGATATTCGAATGAGAATTTAGGATAATTTGATAGATAAATAACTTCCTGACTGACAACACACCCCATTCCGCAAAAAGCTTTTCAGTTGAATACCTGTATGGTCGCTAAGTACTTAGCTTTAGTAGAGCCATTTGGGCTCTCTCTAAAGGGAGAATTGAAGTCTTACATGCTCCGCCCCATGCTGGTATGTAGTAGGCGAGAAGCGACTGGCAGAGGGAGATGTAGATCATCTTAATTAGTCGCGGACTAGCAACTTCCCTAATGATTTTAAAGAGGGCTATGAACTTTCTTGTTTTTTAAGTTAGCGATTTCATGTGTGGTTTAAAGCATAGATGATTATCAATTGTGGTCCCCAAGTATTTTATCTGATTGATGTTCTGAAGTGTTATGCATGAGCAGGTATTTGTAGCACAATTCGGAAGGTGGGCTGTTATATGATGTTGGTTGGAGGGAGGCTGTGAGCATGAAAGTATCGAAAATGTTAAAAATTTAGTTTTTTCTCTGTTTAGTGTTAATATATTCTCATGTAGCCAGTGTGATATTATATTCAAGCCATTTTGTGCAAGCTTAAAACTGAACTACAAGTACTCTCCCTGAACAACAAAGCTGTATTATCGGCAAATGTGATAATTTCGCCTTTATCTAACGTAGTTTGGCACAGATCATTGATGTAGATAAGAAAGAGATTTGGGCCGAGTATGCTTCCCTGAGGTACGCCATAGCTTACCGGAAGTTAATTGATAGTTGAGTCTCCTACAACAACACCTTGAAATTTATTATTCAGATAATCATCCAATAGCTTAAGAGGAATCCCACAAACGCCAATCCTTTCCAACTTCGCAGTTAGTAATGGTATCGACACCGTATCAAATGCCTTAGCCAAATCCAAGAATATGGTATCCCCCTCACGTATACCAGTTATGCTCAAAATTCAACAATGGTTCGCCTTACCAATCAATTTAATAAACTTTTTAACAATTTCGATCCGTTTGCATCGTCTAAGGCGAAATTCCGTCAGGACATTATTAAAAAATTACACAATATCAAGGAGGAATAAGTGAACCTCACACATGCACTCACACACCCTCTCACACTCATTCATACACTCACACACAAACACGTCATAAATCTTACATCATTTATTTCTTTATTCTACATATACCTTTAAATAAACATCATAATAAACATACCTGTCTCTTAACTCTATATACATGTAAGAGATCTTATTTATTAAGTTTGCACACTGTTCTATCTGTTTAAGTTTCTCAATTTAAATTTATCTCTTGTATTTTTGTGGATATCTGTTACTGGCTTTAATTTTGTATCTTTGTTCTTTGTAATTTGTTTATCTATGTGCTGTTGATGTCCCAAATAAAATAAAATAAAAATAAAATAAAATACTCTATCTTTGCGACGTCTTGATTCAACCCTTACTCTAGTGGATTCGGGGATATTCGAATGAGAATTTAGGATAATTTGATAGATAAATAACTTCCTGACTGACAACACACCCCATTCCGCAAAAAGCTTTTCAGTTGAATACCTGTATGGTCGCTAAGTACTTAGCTTTAGTAGAGCCATTTGGGCTCTCTCTAAAGGGAGAATTGAAGTCTTACATGCTCCGCCCCATGCTGGTATGTAGTAGGCGAGAAGCGACTGGCAGAGGGAGATGTAGATCATCTTAATTAGTCGCGGACTAGCAACTTCCCTAATGATTTTAAAGAGGGCTATGAACTTTCTTGTTTTTTAAGTTAGCGATTTCATGTGTGGTTTAAAGCATAGATGATTATCAATTGTGGTCCCCAAGTATTTTATCTGATTGATGTTCTGAAGTGTTATGCATGAGCAGGTATTTGTAGCACAATTCGGAAGGTGGGCTGTTATATGATGTTGGTTGGAAGGAGGCTGTGAGCATGAAAGTATCGAAAATGTTAAAAATTTAGTTTTTTCTCTGTTTAGTGTTAATATATTCTCATGTAGCCAGTGTGATATTATATTCAAGCCATTTTGTGCAAGCTTAAAACTGAACTACAAGTACTCTCCCTAAACAACAAAGCTGTATTATCGGCAAATGTGATAATTTCGCCTTTATCTAACGTAGTTTGGCACAGATCATTGATGTAGATAAGAAAGAGAGTTGGGCCGAGTATGCTTCCCTGAGGTACGCCATAGCTTACCGGAAGTTAATTTATAGTTGAGTCTCCTACAACAACACCTTGAAATTTATCATTCAGATAATCATCCAATAACTTAAGAGGAATCCCACAAACGCCAATCCTTTCCAACTTCGCAGTTAGTAATGGTATCGACACCGTATCAAATGCCTTAGCCAAATCCAAGAATATGGTATCCCCCTCACGTATACCAGTTATGCTCAAAATTCAACAATGGTTCGCCTTACCAATCAATTTAATAAACTTTTTAACAATTTCGATCCGTTTGCATCGTCTAAGGCGAAATTCCGTCAGGACATTATTAAAAAATTACACAATATCAAGGAGGAATAAGTGAACCTCACACATGCACTCACACACCCTCTCACACTCATTCATACACTCACACACAAACACGTCATAAATCTTACATCATTTATTTCTTTATTCTACATATACCTTTAAATAAACATCATAATAAACATACCTGTCTCTTAACTCTATATACATGTAAGAGATCTTATTTATTAAGTTTGCACACTGTTCTATCTGTTTAAGTTTCTCAATTTAAATTTATCTCTTGTATTTTTGTGGATATCTGTTACTGGCTTTAATTTTGTATCTTTGTTCTTTGTAATTTGTTTATCTATGTGCTGTTGATGTCCCAAATAAAATGAAATAAAAATAAAATAAAATACTCTATCTTTGCGACGTCTTGATTCAACCCTTACTCTAGTGGATTCGGGGATATTCGAATGAGAATTTAGGATAATTTGATAGATAAATAACTTCCTGACTGACAACACACCCCATTCCGCAAAAAGCTTTTCAGTTGAATACCTGTATGGTCGCTAAGTACTTAGCTTTAGTAGAGCCATTTGGGCTCTCTCTAAAGGGAGAATTGAAGTCTTACATGCTTCGCCCCATGCTGGTATGTAGTAGGCGAGAAGCGACTGGCAGAGGGAGATGTAGATCATCTTAATTAGTCGCGGACTGGCAACTTCCCTAATGATTTTAAAGAGGGCTATGAACTTTCTTGTTTTTTAAGTTAGCGATTTCATGTGTGGTTTAAAGCATAGATGATTATCAATTGTGGTCCCCAAGTATTTTATCTGATTGATGTTCTGAAGTGTTATGCATGAGCAGGTATTTGTAGCACAATTCGGAAGGTGGGCTGTTATATGATGTTGGTTGGAGGGAGGCTGTGAGCATGAAAGTATCGAAAATGTTAAAAATTTAGTTTTTTCTCTGTTTAGTGTTAATATATTCTCATGTAGCCAGTGTGATATTATATTCAAGCCATTTTGTGCAAGCTTAAAACTGAACTACAAGTACTCTCCCTAAACAACAAAGCTGTATTATCGGCAAATGTGATAATTTCGCCTTTATCTAACGTAGTTTGGCACAGATCATTGATGTAGATAAGAAAGAGAGTTGGGCCGAGTATGCTTCCCTGAGGTACGCCATAGCTTACCGGAAGTTAATTGATAGTTGAGTCTCCTACAACAACACCTTGAAATTTATCATTCAGATAATCATCCAATAGCTTAAGAGGAATCCCACAAACGCCAATCCTTTCCAACTTCGCAGTTAGTAATGGTATCGACACCGTATCAAATGCCTTAGCCAAATCCAAGAATATGGTATCCCCCTCACGTATACCAGTTATGCTCAAAATTCAACAATGGTTCGCCTTACCAATCAATTTAATAAACTTTTTAACAATTTCGATCCTTTTGCATCGTCTAAGGCGAAATTCCGTCAGGACATTATTAAAAAATTACACAATATCAAGGAGGAATAAGTGAACCTCACACATGCACTCACACACCCTCTCACACTCATTCATACACTCACACACAAACACGTCATAAATCTTACATCATTTATTTCTTTATTCTACATATACCTTTAAATAAACATCATAATAAACATACCTGTCTCTTAACTCTATATACATGTAAGAGATCTTATTTATTAAGTTTGCACACTGTTCTATCTGTTTAAGTTTCTCAATTTAAATTTATCTCTTGTATTTTTGTGGATATCTGTTACTGGCTTTAATTTTGTATCTTTGTTCTTTCTTATTTGTTTATCTAAGTGCTGTTGATGTCCCAAATAAAATAAAATAAAAATAAAATAAAATACTCTATCTTTGCGACGTCTTGATTCAACCCTTACTCTAGTGGATTCGGGGATATTCGAATGAGAATTTAGGATAATTTGATAGATAAATAACTTCCTGACTGACAACACACCCCATTCCGCAAAAAGCTTTTCAGTTGAATACCTGTATGGTCGCTAAGTACTTAGCTTTAGTAGAGCCATTTGGGCTCTCTCTAAAGGGAGAATTGAAGTCTTACATGCTCCGCCCCATGCTGGTATGTAGTAGGCGAGAAGCGACTGGCAGAGGGAGATGTAGATCATCTTAATTAGTCGCGGACTAGCAACTTCCCTAATGATTTTAAAGAGGGCTATGAACTTTCTTGTTTTTTAAGTTAGCGATTTCATGTGTGGTTTAAAGCATAGATGATTATCAATTGTGGTCCCCAAGTATTTTATCTGATTGATGTTCTGAAGTGTTATGCATGAGCAGGTATTTGTAGCACAATTCGGAAGGTGGGCTGTTATATGATGTTGGTTGGAGGGAGGCTGTGAGCATGAAAGTATCGAAAATGTTAAAAATTTAGTTTTTTCTCTGTTTAGTGTTAATATATTCTCATGTAGCCAGTGTGATATTATATTCAAGCCATTTTGTGCAAGCTTAAAACTGAACTACAAGTACTCTCCCTGAACAACAAAGCTGTATTATCGGCAAATGTGATAATTTCGCCTTTATCTAACGTAGTTTGGCACAGATCATTGATGTAGATAAGAAAGAGATTTGGGCCGAGTATGCTTCCCTGAGGTACGCCATAGCTTACCGGAAGTTAATTGATAGTTGAGTCTCCTACAACAACACCTTGAAATTTATTATTCAGATAATCATCCAATAGCTTAAGAGGAATCCCACAAACGCCAATCCTTTCCAACTTCGCAGTTAGTAATGGTATCGACACCGTATCAAATGCCTTAGCCAAATCCAAGAATATGGTATCCCCCTCACGTATACCAGTTATGCTCAAAATTCAACAATGGTTCGCCTTACCAATCAATTTAATAAACTTTTTAACAATTTCGATCCGTTTGCATCGTCTAAGGCGAAATTCCGTCAGGACATTATTAAAAAATTACACAATATCAAGGAGGAATAAGTGAACCTCACACATGCACTCACACACCCTCTCACACTCATTCATACACTCACACACAAACACGTCATAAATCTTACATCATTTATTTCTTTATTCTACATATACCTTTAAATAAACATCATAATAAACATACCTGTCTCTTAACTCTATATACATGTAAGAGATCTTATTTATTAAGTTTGCACACTGTTCTATCTGTTTAAGTTTCTCAATTTAAATTTATCTCTTGTATTTTTGTGGATATCTGTTACTGGCTTTAATTTTGTATCTTTGTTCTTTGTAATTTGTTTATCTATGTGCTGTTGATGTCCCAAATAAAATGAAATAAAAATAAAATAAAATACTCTATCTTTGCGACGTCTTGATTCAACCCTTACTCTAGTGGATTCGGGGATATTCGAATGAGAATTTAGGATAATTTGATAGATAAATAACTTCCTGACTGACAACACACCCCATTCCGCAAAAAGCTTTTTAGTTGAATACCTGTATGGTCGCTAAGTACTTAGCTTTAGTAGAGCCATTTGGGCTCTCTCTAAAGGGAGAATTGAAGTCTTACATGCTCCGCCCCATGCTGGTATGTAGTAGGCGAGAAGCAACTGGCAGAGGGAGATGTAGATCATCTTAATTAGTCGCGGACTAGCAACTTCCCTAATGATTTTAAAGAGGGCTATGAACTTTCTTGTTTTTTAAGTTAGCGATTTCATGTGTGGTTTAAAGCATAGATGATTATCAATTGTGGTCCCCAAGTATTTTATCTGATTGATGTTCTGAAGTGTTATGCATGAGCAGGTATTTGTAGCACAATTCGGAAGGTGGGCTGTTATATGATGTTGGTTGGAGGGAGGCTGTGAGCATGAAAGTATCGAAAATGTTAAAAATTTAGTTTTTTCTCTGTTTAGTGTTAATATATTCTCATGTAGCCAGTGTGATATTATATTCAAGCCATTTTGTGCAAGCTTAAAACTGAACTACAAGTACTCTCCCTAAACAACAAAGCTGTATTATCGGCAAATGTGATAATTTTGCCTTTATCTAACGTAGTTTGGCACAGATCATTGATGTAGATAAGAAAGAGAGTTGGGCCGAGTATGCTTCCCTGAGGTACGCCATAGCTTACCGGAAGTTAATTGATAGTTGAGTCTCCTACAACAACACCTTGAAATTTATCATTCAGATAATCATCCAATAGCTTAAGAGGAATCCCACAAACGCCAATCCTTTCCAACTTCGCAGTTAGTAATGGTATCGACACCGTATCAAATGCCTTAGCCAAATCCAAGAATATGGTATCCCCCTCACGTATACCAGTTATGCTCAAAATTCAACAATGGTTCGCCTTACCAATCAATTTAATAAACTTTTTAACAATTTCGATCCGTTTGCATCGTCTAAGGCGAAATTCCGTCAGGACATTATTAAAAAATTACACAATATCAAGGAGGAATAAGTGAACCTCACACATGCACTCACACACCCTCTCACACTCATTCATACACTCACACACAAACACGTCATAAATCTTACATCATTTATTTCTTTATTCTACATATACCTTTAAATAAACATCATAATAAACATACCTGTCTCTTAACTCTATATACATGTAAGAGATCTTATTTATTAAGTTTGCACACTGTTCTATCTGTTTAAGTTTCTCAATTTAAATTTATCTCTTGTATTTTTGTGGATATCTGTTACTGGCTTTAATTTTGTATCTTTGTTCTTTGTAATTTGTTTATCTATGTGCTGTTGATGTCCCAAATAAAATGAAATAAAAATAAAATAAAATACTCTATCTTTGCGACGTCTTGATTCAACCCTTACTCTAGTGGATTCGGGGATATTCGAATGAGAATTTAGGATAATTTGATAGATAAATAACTTCCTGACTGACAACACACCCCATTCCGCAAAAAGCTTTTCAGTTGAATACCTGTATGGTCGCTAAGTACTTAGCTTTAGTAGAGCCATTTGGGCTCTCTCTAAAGGGAGAATTGAAGTCTTACATGCTCCGCCCCATGCTGGTATGTAGTAGGCGAGAAGCGACTGGCAGAGGGAGATGTAGATCATCTTAATTAGTCGCGGACTAGCAACTTCCCTAATGATTTTAAAGAGGGCTATGAACTTTCTTGTTTTTTAAGTTAGCGATTTCATGTGTGGTTTAAAGCATAGATGATTATCAATTGTGGTCCCCAAGTATTTTATCTGATTGATGTTCTGAAGTGTTATGCATGAGCAGGTATTTGTAGCACAATTCGGAAGGTGGGCTGTTATATGATGTTGGTTGGAGGGAGGCTGTGAGCATGAAAGTATCGAAAATGTTAAAAATTTAGTTTTTTCTCTGTTTAGTGTTAATATATTCTCATGTAGCCAGTGTGATATTATATTCAAGCCATTTTGTGCAAGCTTAAAACTGAACTACAAGTACTCTCCCTAAACAACAAAGCTGTATTATCGGCAAATGTGATAATTTCGCCTTTATCTAACGTAGTTTGGCACAGATCATTGATGTAGATAAGAAAGAGAGTTGGGCCGAGTATGCTTCCCTGAGGTACGCCATAGCTTACCGGAAGTTAATTGATAGTTGAGTCTCCTACAACAACACCTTGAAATTTATCATTCAGATAATCATCCAATAGCTTAAGAGGAATCCCACAAACGCCAATCCTTTCCAACTTCGCAGTTAGTAATGGTATCGACACCGTATCAAATGCCTTAGCCAAATCCAAGAATATGGTATCCCCCTCACGTATACCAGTTATGCTCAAAATTCAACAATGGTTCGCCTTACCAATCAATTTAATAAACTTTTTAACAATTTCGATCCGTTTGCATCGTCTAAGGCGAAATTCCGTCAGGACATTATTAAAAAATTACACAATATCAAGGAGGAATAAGTGAACCTCACACATGCACTCACACACCCTCTCACACTCATTCATACACTCACACACAAACACGTCATAAATCTTACATCATTTATTTCTTTATTCTACATATACCTTTAAATAAACATCATAATAAACATACCTGTCTCTTAACTCTATATACATGTAAGAGATCTTATTTATTAAGTTTGCACACTGTTCTATCTGTTTAAGTTTCTCAATTTAAATTTATCTCTTGTATTTTTGTGGATATCTGTTACTGGCTTTAATTTTGTATCTTTGTTCTTTGTAATTTGTTTATCTATGTGCTGTTGATGTCCCAAATAAAATAAAATAAAAATAAAATAAAATACTCTATCTTTGCGACGTCTTGATTCAACCCTTACTCTAGTGGATTCGGGGATATTCGAATGAGAATTTAGGATAATTTGATAGATAAATAACTTCCTGACTGACAACACACCCCATTCCGCAAAAAGCTTTTCAGTTGAATACCTGTATGGTCGCTAAGTACTTAGCTTTAGTAGAGCCATTTGGGCTCTCTCTAAAGGGAGAATTGAAGTCTTACATGCTCCGCCCCATGCTGGTATGTAGTAGGCGAGAAGCGACTGGCAGAGGGAGATGTAGATCATCTTAATTAGTCGCGGACTAGCAACTTCCCTAATGATTTTAAAGAGGGCTATGAACTTTCTTGTTTTTTAAGTTAGCGATTTCATGTGTGGTTTAAAGCATAGATGATTATCAATTGTGGTCCCCAAGTATTTTATCTGATTGATGTTCTGAAGTGTTATGCATGAGCAGGTATTTGTAGCACAATTCGGAAGGTGGGCTGTTATATGATGTTGGTTGGAAGGAGGCTGTGAGCATGAAAGTATCGAAAATGTTAAAAATTTAGTTTTTTCTCTGTTTAGTGTTAATATATTCTCATGTAGCCAGTGTGATATTATATTCAAGCCATTTTGTGCAAGCTTAAAACTGAACTACAAGTACTCTCCCTAAACAACAAAGCTGTATTATCGGCAAATGTGATAATTTCGCCTTTATCTAACGTAGTTTGGCACAGATCATTGATGTAGATAAGAAAGAGAGTTGGGCCGAGTATGCTTCCCTGAGGTACGCCATAGCTTACCGGAAGTTAATTTATAGTTGAGTCTCCTACAACAACACCTTGAAATTTATCATTCAGATAATCATCCAATAACTTAAGAGGAATCCCACAAACGCCAATCCTTTCCAACTTCGCAGTTAGTAATGGTATCGACACCGTATCAAATGCCTTAGCCAAATCCAAGAATATGGTATCCCCCTCACGTATACCAGTTATGCTCAAAATTCAACAATGGTTCGCCTTACCAATCAATTTAATAAACTTTTTAACAATTTCGATCCGTTTGCATCGTCTAAGGCGAAATTCCGTCAGGACATTATTAAAAAATTACACAATATCAAGGAGGAATAAGTGAACCTCACACATGCACTCACACACCCTCTCACACTCATTCATACACTCACACACAAACACGTCATAAATCTTACATCATTTATTTCTTTATTCTACATATACCTTTAAATAAACATCATAATAAACATACCTGTCTCTTAACTCTATATACATGTAAGAGATCTTATTTATTAAGTTTGCACACTGTTCTATCTGTTTAAGTTTCTCAATTTAAATTTATCTCTTGTATTTTTGTGGATATCTGTTACTGGCTTTAATTTTGTATCTTTGTTCTTTGTAATTTGTTTATCTATGTGCTGTTGATGTCCCAAATAAAATGAAATAAAAATAAAATAAAATACTCTATCTTTGCGACGTCTTGATTCAACCCTTACTCTAGTGGATTCGGGGATATTCGAATGAGAATTTAGGATAATTTGATAGATAAATAACTTCCTGACTGACAACACACCCCATTCCGCAAAAAGCTTTTCAGTTGAATACCTGTATGGTCGCTAAGTACTTAGCTTTAGTAGAGCCATTTGGGCTCTCTCTAAAGGGAGAATTGAAGTCTTACATGCTTCGCCCCATGCTGGTATGTAGTAGGCGAGAAGCGACTGGCAGAGGGAGATGTAGATCATCTTAATTAGTCGCGGACTGGCAACTTCCCTAATGATTTTAAAGAGGGCTATGAACTTTCTTGTTTTTTATGTTAGCGATTTCATGTGTGGTTTAAAGCATAGATGATTATCAATTGTGGTCCCCAAGTATTTTATCTGATTGATGTTCTGAAGTGTTATGCATGAGCAGGTATTTGTAGCACAATTCGGAAGGTGGGCTGTTATATGATGTTGGTTGGAGGGAGGCTGTGAGCATGAAAGTATCGAAAATGTTAAAAATTTAGTTTTTTCTCTGTTTAGTGTTAATATATTCTCATGTAGCCAGTGTGATATTATATTCAAGCCATTTTGTGCAAGCTTAAAACTGAGCTACAAGTACTCTCCCTAAACAACAAAGCTGTATTATCGGCAAATGTGATAATTTCGCCTTTATCTAAAGTAGTTTGGCACAGATCATTGATGTAGATAAGAAAGAGAGTTGGGCCGAGTATGCTTCCCTGAGGTACGCCATAGCTTACCGGAAGTTAATTGATAGTTGAGTCTCCTACAACAACATCTTGAAATTTATCATTCAGATAATCATCCAATAGCTTAAGAGGAATCCCACAAACGCCAATCCTTTCCAACTTCGCAGTTAGTAATGGTATCGACACCGTATCAAATGCCTTAGCCAAATCCAAGAATATGGTATCCCCCTCACGTATACCAGTTATGCTCAAAATTCAACAATGGTTCGCCTTACCAATCAATTTAATAAACTTTTTAACAATTTCGATCCGTTTGCATCGTCTAAGGCGAAATTCCGTCAGGACATTATTAAAAAATTACACAATATCAAGGAGGAATAAGTGAACCTCACACATGCACTCACACACCCTCTCACACTCATTCATACACTCACACACAAACACGTCATAAATCTTACATCATTTATTTCTTTATTCTACATATACCTTTAAATAAACATCATAATAAACATACCTGTCTCTTAACTCTATATACATGTAAGAGATCTTATTTATTAAGTTTGCACACTGTTCTATCTGTTTAAGTTTCTCAATTTAAATTTATCTCTTGTATTTTTGTGGATATCTGTTACTGGCTTTAATTTTGTATTTTTGTTCTTTGTAATTTGTTTATCTATGTGCTGTTGATGTCCCAAATAAAATGAAATAAAAATAAAATAAAATACTCTATCTTTGCGACGTCTTGATTCAACCCTTACTCTAGTGGATTCGGGGATATTCGAATGAGAATTTAGGATAATTTGATAGATAAATAACTTCCTGACTGACAACACACCCCATTCCGCAAAAAGCTTTTCAGTTGAATACCTGTATGGTCGCTAAGTACTTAGCTTTAGTAGAGCCATTTGGGCTCTCTCTAAAGGGAGAATTGAAGTCTTACATGCTCCGCCCCATGCTGGTATGTAGTAGGCGAGAAGCGACTGGCAGAGGGAGATGTAGATCATCTTAATTAGTCGCGGACTAGCAACTTCCCTAATGATTTTAAAGAGGGCTATGAACTTTCTTGTTTTTTAAGTTAGCGATTTCATGTGTGGTTTAAAGCATAGATGATTATCAATTGTGGTCCCCAAGTATTTTATCTGATTGATGTTCTGAAGTGTTATGCATGAGCAGGTATTTGTAGCACAATTCGGAAGGTGGGCTGTTATATGATGTTGGTTGGAGGGAGGCTGTGAGCATGAAAGTATCGAAAATGTTAAAAATTTAGTTTTTTCTCTGTTTAGTGTTAATATATTCTCATGTAGCCAGTGTGATATTATATTCAAGCCATTTTGTGCAAGCTTAAAACTGAACTACAAGTACTCTCCCTAAACAACAAAGCTGTATTATCGGCAAATGTGATAATTTCGCCTTTATCTAACGTAGTTTGGCACAGATCATTGATGTAGATAAGAAAGAGAGTTGGGCCGAGTATGCTTCCCTGAGGTACGCCATAGCTTACCGGAAGTTAATTGATAGTTGAGTCTCCTACAACAACACCTTGAAATTTATCATTCAGATAATCATCCAATAGCTTAAGAGGAATCCCACAAACGCCAATCCTTTCCAACTTCGCAGTTAGTAATGGTATCGACACCGTATCAAATGCCTTAGCCAAATCCAAGAATATGGTATCCCCCTCACGTATACCAGTTATGCTCAAAATTCAACAATGGTTCGCCTTACCAATCAATTTAATAAACTTTTTAACAATTTCGATCCGTTTGCATCGTCTAAGGCGAAATTCCGTCAGGACATTATTAAAAAATTACACAATATCAAGGAGGAATAAGTGAACCTCACACATGCACTCACACACCCTCTCACACTCATTCATACACTCACACACAAACACGTCATAAATCTTACATCATTTATTTCTTTATTCTACATATACCTTTAAATAAACATCATAATAAACATACCTGTCTCTTAACTCTATATACATGTAAGAGATCTTATTTATTAAGTTTGCACACTGTTCTATCTGTTTAAGTTTCTCAATTTAAATTTATCTCTTGTATTTTTGTGGATATCTGTTACTGGCTTTAATTTTGTATCTTTGTTCTTTGTAATTTGTTTATCTATGTGCTGTTGATGTCCCAAATAAAATGAAATAAAAATAAAATAAAATACTCTATCTTTGCGACGTCTTGATTCAACCCTTACTCTAGTGGATTCGGGGATATTCGAATGAGAATTTAGGATAATTTGATAGATAAATAACTTCCTGACTGACAACACACCCCATTCCGCAAAAAGCTTTTTAGTTGAATACCTGTATGGTCGCTAAGTACTTAGCTTTAGTAGAGCCATTTGGGCTCTCTCTAAAGGGAGAATTGAAGTCTTACATGCTCCGCCCCATGCTGGTATGTAGTAGGCGAGAAGCGACTGGCAGAGGGAGATGTAGATCATCTTAATTAGTCGCGGACTAGCAACTTCCCTAATGATTTTAAAGAGGGCTATGAACTTTCTTGTTTTTTAAGTTAGCGATTTCATGTGTGGTTTAAAGCATAGATGATTATCAATTGTGGTCCCCAAGTATTTTATCTGATTGATGTTCTGAAGTGTTATGCATGAGCAGGTATTTGTAGCACAATTCGGAAGGTGGGCTGTTATATGATGTTGGTTGGAGGGAGGCTGTGAGCATGAAAGTATCGAAAATGTTAAAAATTTAGTTTTTTCTCTGTTTAGTGTTAATATATTCTCATGTAGCCAGTGTGATATTATATTCAAGCCATTTTGTGCAAGCTTAAAACTGAACTACAAGTACTCTCCCTAAACAACAAAGCTGTATTATCGGCAAATGTGATAATTTCGCCTTTATCTAACGTAGTTTGGCACAGATCATTGATGTAGATAAGAAAGAGAGTTGGGCCGAGTATGCTTCCCTGAGGTACGCCATAGCTTACCGGAAGTTAATTGATAGTTGAGTCTCCTACAACAACACCTTGAAATTTATCATTCAGATAATCATCCAATAGCTTAAGAGGAATCCCACAAACGCCAATCCTTTCCAACTTCGCAGTTAGTAATGGTATCGACACCGTATCAAATGCCTTAGCCAAATCCAAGAATATGGTATCCCCCTCACGTATACCAGTTATGCTCAAAATTCAACAATGGTTCGCCTTACCAATCAATTTAATAAACTTTTTAACAATTTCGATCCGTTTGCATCGTCTAAGGCGAAATTCCGTCAGGACATTATTAAAAAATTACACAATATCAAGGAGGAATAAGTGAACCTCACACATGCACTCACACACCCTCTCACACTCATTCATACACTCACACACAAACACGTCATAAATCTTACATCATTTATTTCTTTATTCTACATATACCTTTAAATAAACATCATAATAAACATACCTGTCTCTTAACTCTATATACATGTAAGAGATCTTATTTATTAAGTTTGCACACTGTTCTATCTGTTTAAGTTTCTCAATTTAAATTTATCTCTTGTATTTTTGTGGATATCTGTTACTGGCTTTAATTTTGTATCTTTGTTCTTTGTAATTTGTTTATCTATGTGCTGTTGATGTCCCAAATAAAATAAAATAAAAATAAAATAAAATACTCTATCTTTGCGACGTCTTGATTCAACCCTTACTCTAGTGGATTCGGGGATATTCGAATGAGAATTTAGGATAATTTGATAGATAAATAACTTCCTGACTGACAACACACCCCATTCCGCAAAAAGCTTTTCAGTTGAATACCTGTATGGTCGCTAAGTACTTAGCTTTAGTAGAGCCATTTGGGCTCTCTCTAAAGGGAGAATTGAAGTCTTACATGCTCCGCCCCATGCTGGTATGTAGTAGGCGAGAAGCGACTGGCAGAGGGAGATGTAGATCATCTTAATTAGTCGCGGACTAGCAACTTCCCTAATGATTTTAAAGAGGGCTATGAACTTTCTTGTTTTTTAAGTTAGCGATTTCATGTGTGGTTTAAAGCATAGATGATTATCAATTGTGGTCCCCAAGTATTTTATCTGATTGATGTTCTGAAGTGTTATGCATGAGCAGGTATTTGTAGCACAATTCGGAAGGTGGGCTGTTATATGATGTTGGTTGGAGGGAGGCTGTGAGCATGAAAGTATCGAAAATGTTAAAAATTTAGTTTTTTCTCTGTTTAGTGTTAATATATTCTCATGTAGCCAGTGTGATATTATATTCAAGCCATTTTGTGCAAGCTTAAAACTGAACTACAAGTACTCTCCCTAAACAACAAAGCTGTATTATCGGCAAATGTGATAATTTCGCCTTTATCTAACGTAGTTTGGCACAGATCATTGATGTAGATAAGAAAGAGAGTTGGGCCGAGTATGCTTCCCTGAGGTACGCCATAGCTTACCGGAAGTTAATTGATAGTTGAGTCTCCTACAACAACACCTTGAAATTTATCATTCAGATAATCATCCAATAGCTTAAGAGGAATCCCACAAACGCCAATCCTTTCCAACTTCGCAGTTAGTAATGGTATCGACACCGTATCAAATGCCTTAGCCAAATCCAAGAATATGGTATCCCCCTCACGTATACCAGTTATGCTCAAAATTCAACAATGGTTCGCCTTACCAATCAATTTAATAAACTTTTTAACAATTTCGATCCGTTTGCATCGTCTAAGGCGAAATTCCGTCAGGACATTATTAAAAAATTACACAATATCAAGGAGGAATAAGTGAACCTCACACATGCACTCATACACCCTCTCACACTCATTCATACACTCACACACAAACACGTCATAAATCTTACATCATTTATTTCTTTATTCTACATATACCTTTAAATAAACATCATAATAAACATACCTGTCTCTTAACTCTATATACATGTAAGAGATCTTATTTATTAAGTTTGCACACTGTTCTATCTGTTTAAGTTTCTCAATTTAAATTTATCTCTTGTATTTTTGTGGATATCTGTTACTGGCTTTAATTTTGTATCTTTGTTCTTTGTAATTTGTTTATCTATGTGCTGTTGATGTCCCAAATAAAAAGCACGTGTAATTTTCGAGATCAGGGAGGCTCACATCGGGGTTTAGCCAACATATACCAGGTTTTACAACAACACGCTCCAGGACACGCCCCGCTTAATAGAAAGAGGACTAGAATGGATTTCGACTACGATATCGGCGCGAATCTGATTCAGAAAATGGAATTTGTTAAGGATTTAGGGGTACCTTTGGATCCAGAGCGGTCGTTCGATAGACACTTTGACCACATTATACAAAAATCATACAAACGAAAGACTCGACGGTGAAAATGCTTTATTTTGCCTTTGTCCGCAGCCATCTGGAGTAGTGCTCTATGGTGTGGAACCCTATGTATGGTGTGCATCCGTCTAGGATAGAACAACTTCTTGAGGCACTTAAATTTTCGCAACAGGTTATCGAGACATTATTGGAAGTTCCAAGCGGCATAAAATAATATCATAAGAGAATAGACATATTATAGCCTTATTCACTTACTTTCCATCACATCGCTGTTAATCAGTCTGCTGCTCCTCGAATACATGTCACAGATGTATCCACTAATTATTTCTGAGAACACGAAATATCATAATATTTGCGCGCCAGTTGCGGGTGCGACTTTTCAGCAGTTTGAGTCGCGGGGCGCGCGGGGGCGGAGGGGATTGCGCAGATAATAGGTTTTAGATTAAGGACTTTTAGCTACCAGTATTTATAGTTCCAGCCAAAACCGAGTATGTTATATCTAGTAGGTTTTGGTGCAAGAAATTGTTTTTTTTTGAGTAAGGGCTCGTGCCAGAATGTTTTAAGCACGGTTGTTTTACCAGAAGAATACATATCCTCGGTTCTTGTAGGCTTTACTTCAAAAACTAACTAAATAGAATTTTGTCGGTGATTGCAGTAATAAAAAAAACACTTAACTCACTCATATCATTTTTACTGCTAAAATATATTAAGAAGCGGATAAAAGGTTTTCCCTGTGAATAATAAATAAATATTGATTTAGGTTGCTATTAAGAGGTTGCCTGTTCATAATTGTGAACTTGATGATGATAGGTCCCTTACCAAAAAATAACACACCAACGGAGTATCGTATCAAGAAACGGGTTTTATCATCTTGTAATTTCCGGAATAACGCAATTTTGAAAATAAGCACCCTTAGTAGGTTCTAGGCAGCGAAGGCAAGCTTGTACATTCTCCCGTGATGATGTTCCCCGCCCGGGTTCCGTCACGGCGACTGTTACGGGGTGAAGGCGTCGTTCGTGTGCCCCCGTAAGGCTGACGTGTAGCTAGTGCTAAATAAATCATAAGTTTTATAATGTTTGGGATAATGTCCACGTTTCTAATCCGTACAGACTGCACTAAAAAGGTTTCTCTCCAGTAAGTGTTATGTGGTCAGATTCGCACCTTTGAACCCTGTTCGCATTTACTAGACTACTCTCGAGAGTGAAGTCTGCTAAAGCTGCTCTCTAGTATGAGTTTTCATGTGTCTGTATAAACTAGATCTTACAGAAAACTTCTTTGGACAATTAGCACACATGTAAATCATTTCTCCAGTGTGTGTTAAGATATGCTGAGCTAAATCGTGTTTTCGAAGGAACGCCTTTGAACACTGACTACACTGATAAGGTCCCTCTCCACTATGTGTTCTTGTGTGATGAGTTAAATCTTGTTTTCGAGTATACGCCTTTGAACACTGACTGCACTGATAAGTTTTCTCTGCAGTGTGTATTCTCATGTGATGAACTAAATGTTGTTTTCGAGTGTACGCCTTTGTGCACTGATTGCAGTGATAAGGTTTCTCCTTAGTGTGGGTTCTCGTGTGATCAACCAAATGATGTTTTCGAGTATAAGCCATTGAACACTGACTGCACTGATAAGGTCTATCTCCACTATGTGTTTTTGTGTGCCGAGCTAAATCGTGTTTTTTAGTATACACCTTTGAACACTGACTGCACTGATAAGGTCTCTCTCCACTTTGTGTTCTTGTGTGATGAGTTAAATCTTGTTTTCGAGTATACGCCTTTGAACACTGACTGCACTGATAAGTTTTCTCTGCAGTGTGTATTCTCATGTGATGAACTAAATGTTGTTTTCGAGTGTACGCCTTTGTGCACTGATTGCAGTGATAAGGTTTCTCCTTAGTGTGGGTTCTCGTGTGATCAACCAAATGATGTTTTCGAGTATAAGCCATTGAACACTGACTGCACTGATAAGGTCTATCTCCACTATGTGTTTTTGTGTGCCGAGCTAAATCGTGTTTTTTAGTATACACCTTTGAACACTGACTGCACTGATAAGTTTTCTCTGCAGTGTGTATTCTCATGTGATTAACTAAATGTTGTTTTCGAGTGTACGCCTTTCTGCACTGATTGCAGTGATAAGGTTTCTCCTTAGTGTGGGTTCTCGTGCGATCAACCAAATGATGTTTTAGAGTAAAAGCCATTGAACACTGACTGCACTGATAAGGTCTATCTCCACTATGTGTTAAAGTCTGTATTAGAAAAAAGGCCTTTGAACACTGACTACACTCATAAGGTTTCTCTCCAGTATGTGTTCTTATATGGTAAATCATTTGTGATTTATACCTGTAAGTCTTTGAACACTCGTTGCACTGATAAGGATTGTCTGCAGCGTGTGACGTAACTTGTGCGCTTTGTCTCTGTCTGCGCGGATCTTTTAGAGCAGACTTAACCCACACATCCGAGTTGTCATCACAGACATTAGTATTGTGCGGGTAGATGTTACCAGCAATGTGTCTGATAAGTTGCTGCTGCGAAGTGAACTCTCTATGACAGCGGTCACAAGTAATGTTAATTGGTGTAACGTGTGCCGTGTCTCGTCTTGATGTTTGTTTAACTTCCGCAGCAGGCTCATCTGTGGGACGAGAAACAGGACAGATTTACAGGTTACTTATGAAATAGATTATATAATACAATATTAAGATAATATAATAGATTAATAGAGGGTTATCACATCAGGCCCAATAAAAGTGGTAACCTTCGGAACAGAAATAGATAATACCTAAAAACTGAACTTCACACTTTATCCCTGACTGAGTGTGCAATCTGGCACACAGTAAATAACATAATTAATAACTTTAAGAATGTCTTCGTAGGTGTGATGAGGTAAATTTTATCAGCACTTCTTTTATTCATATTCTTTCATTAGACCTGGAGGAGCTTGGTAGAGGTGTCTTACTACAGATGAATTGACCCGTGTTATAATGTAAGGTAGTGTGAGGCAGGGCTTAGAACGCTACGGCAAAGAGGTCGTCTCTGTTTATAGGAGAATCGTCCGCAAGGGGTTAGTTACCTGGGCACTGCACGTATCCCGCGGGTGGTGTTGAACTGACGCCGTACCCCAGTGAGCCAGGCTCCAGCTTGACTGGTGGTGGTGGGTCGTGTGTGTGTGCGTGCGGCGGTATGTCGACACGGCCACGTACACTTCGACACAGCCGCGGCGGGAGACTCACCCCTGAACACAGCAGCGACGTGATAGCCTGCCGAGTTACATCACCCTTTTATATTCGAATATGGTGAGAAAGCTAAGAATCTTGGGATTATATTAGATAACTTTTTACCACGGCAGACTAAAATCGCCATCTCTTAATCCCTTCTACTACCTTTAACGGACTACACCAATGTTGCTGCGTCAGTGCGAAGGAAGAACAACTGAACAAAGCCCGTGCGCACTGGACGAGCACGTCACCACCAGCTCCACGCCTAGAACGTGCGCGCTGGCCGAGCCCGTCACCACCAGCTCCGCGCCCAGCCACAGCGCGGCCACTTCCGGCAGCCGCCGCTTGACCTTTATTCTTTATTGCATAGATAGTATAAAGTTACAGACAATTAAAAGTAATGTAATAAGCAAAGGCGAGCTTATCTCTAAAAAGAGATTTCTTCCAGCAAACCTAGGCAGGACAGGAGAGTTAATTATACAGGAAAGTCCTAGTTCGCAATAACACTATACATACGGACGCAAATTACTTTCAAAATATATATAAACTATACCAAATATAAAATAAATATATATATATATATATATATACTTCCACTACATAAAATAAAATGTACAGCATGAACATACATAAACTATAATAAATCATACATATACCTACATAAATATGGTACCATTTACGGAAGAGAAAGGAAATGCACTTTCAATCTTTTCTTAAAAGTGAAAATTGAGGGACTTTCCCTAATAGCGCAGGGAAGTGCGTTCCACAGTCGGATTGCCCTTAACCTAAACGAGAGTTCGTAAGCGGCAGTGTTATGCCGAGGAGTTGAAAGGAGAGACACCGTGTGGGATCTCGGATTGCTATCCCTGGGGAAAAGAAAGTCAAAACGTTGGCGTAGATATGTGTGACCTCCGTGAATGCCCTTTGAATGTTGCTTTGTCCAACTCCAGGGGGTATCATTTTGCAAGAGTTGATATAATGGATATAAAATATCACTTAATTTAATTAACGACTATAGAAGTTAACCATACTTTAACCTCCTGGATAGTGGCGTCATATTACATTGAATCGAAAAATAACAACTAGCGCCATCTGACAATACTATTTGGAACCGATAGGTTTATGGTAGAAATATAATGTTAAGGGCCTAGCAATACTATTTCGAACAGCGTGTGACATATTCACGTGACAAGTTATTCTTTGGAGCGTCGCTGACAAAATGGCTCGTCGTCCGGATCAACGTGGTAAGTAATCCAAAAAGGACATTGTCCACTTTGTATGGGCGTTTCGGCTAAACGTGAACAGACATTTGAATCGAAACTAACTATTAGGTTTTGTAGTACAGGTTGGTAAGAAACCAATAACAGTAATTATTTTGTGTCAATATGCCTGTGTCGTGAGTTTTTCCTGTATGTCTACTGAGAGGTTATGTTCAAATAAAATAACATTTCAATAACAATAACACATCAACAAACGCGGAATCGGGGTCCATTATAACAAGCCAAAGTAGAAACAAACATATTCACGAATTATCGAAACGGTAAACACAGAACGAAAGGTTTGTATTGTGTTCTGTGGCGTGAGTGACCTGACAATTGTGTCTAGTGTTGCCATGAATAAGTAGTTTACCCACAAATCGAGCTTTTTTTTGTCAATTTGAACAACGATTAATGCGACGAATCGCGCATGTATTGTATTAATGCATTTGCATTGATGTACTTTATTTATGTGAAAGAAAAATTGGTACTAAAAGTGCTACTTTAGAGACCACAAAGTGATTTATGTGTAATTGGTGATTTATTAAGTTTTTACATGGCAATACCGAAATTAAAATGTCGTCCGGTCGACCGATTAAAGACTGTGTTTCACATAAATTCCCTTTAAGTTTTAACTGTCGATTTACACAACTAGATAATCGAAAATATTCGTAATGGAATTATTTATAATCAGTGGTTATCTCGTATTACCTCGTACATTCTGTCCACGCTTAGCCGAAAATGGACAATGTCCTTTCTTTAGAATCTGTATCTAATTTACAGTAATTTCGCTAACATACCTACGTAAGTAGCAAGTCAATTATTTACTCAAATAAAAACAAAAAAACGCCATTACGATCAAATACTTTTCTGTCATACTAGTATTACAGCAGTTCTCAACATGCATTGTGAACAACTATCTTCGTCTCATATTTATTACATTGGTTCTCAGCTCTTTCTTGATTTCAGCTTTACGTAACAATGAAATCATTTCAAGGCTGACAGAATCGGACATTGATCTTTCCGACAATGACGAAGACGAAGCTGCTTCCTTCATGCTAAGACCTGATGAGGGTTTTGAGTCAAGTTCTTCATCTTCCAGTTCTTCAGATGAGGTAATGAAGTCTGAATCAGAAGTTTCCCTGCAATATTCTGAACTGAATATAGTACGAATCCGTGGTCGTAGCCGTGGTGGTACCCGAGGTATTAGATCTAGAGGAGGAAGAAGTACGTTTATTCGAGGACGTGGACCTCGAGCAGTAAATGTGGTACCGATCGTTGACGAACGGAATGGTAAATTCCTGCCTTTAGAAATTCCATTTTACCAGCCCAGTTATATGAAACCTGAAGATGACACCTGAAGATTTTTAAACACAATATATCAATGACGACATATTGGAAGATATGGTATCAGCTACTAACAGAACTACCATTCTTAGAAAAGGCAAAACCTTAGGTCTATTTCTCACAGAACTAAAAGTGTTTATTGGAATTCAGATGTGTATGAGCGCAATAAATTTGCCGAAACTATCTCTATTCTCGGCCCATAAATACGGCGTTGACGTGATTAAAATCCTATCCTGACCAGCTTAAAATAGGCATAATCAGACCTGTGCATAAAAAGGGTTGCTATAGCAATGTAGACAACTACAGGCCTATTACAATATTATCTTGCGTCGATAAAGTAGTTGAGAGATACCTCGGTAACGAAATAACAGATTTCTTAACTAAGAACAAATTAATTAATGACAAACAGTACGGGTTTCAAAGAGGGCGTAGTACCTCGCAGCTGCTTTCTCGATTTGTCGATGAGGTCAACCATCACCTGGATAATCGAAATCAGGTGCTGGTTGTCTTCATTGACTTCAGTAGGGCATTTGATGTCTTAAATTATAATATGCTTTTTTCTAAGTTGCAGCAGATTGGTGTGCGGGGCCCAATGTTGGAATGGTTTCGAGATTATCATAAAAATAGACATACATTAGTCAGTGTAAATGGGTACACAAGCGATCCTATTCCCACAGAACAGGGAACGGCCCAGGGTTCAATCTTGGGACCAACAGAATATCTGGTCTACGTTAACGACATGTGCAGTCTCTTCCAAAACGGCTCCGTGTACCAATTTGCTGATGACACATGTTTGGTTGCGCACAGTAGGGACATTTTTGAGGCGCAGAGAATTATGCAAAACAATTATGACTTACTATGCAAATGGGCACACGATATGGGTCTTGTTATTAATGCCAATAAAACAAAACTTTTGCATATAAGATCACCCTACATAAAATGTCTTACTGATCCAACTGTAGTATCACATAGCCACCAATGTTTGCATGACCAGCCTGTCTCATGTAGCTGTGAAAAACTTGAACTAGTGAGTCAGCATACTTATCTGGGCCTCATCATTGATAAACATCTTAATTGGAAACCTCAGGTAGAATACATATGTAACAAATTGAGATCACTTCGTGCTAAATTTTCTATCCTTAAATTTAAATTACCTTATAATATACTAAGAATGTTGTACTTATCATAAGGTGAATCAATAATAGGTTATGGACTCAGTAGTTATGGTCGAACATATAAAACTAACATTGACTTAATATACAAACTTCAACTAAGCATACTTAAAACAATTATCCCAAAATATTTAATAAACAAATATAAAGAAGATGAAATAGGGTTGTTGAAGCACTGCAGAATTATGTCAGCTTACAATAAAATTAATTACCAAATAGTACTTGAGGAATACCATCACATTGAGTCCCTAACTGCTAGAGTTAGGCATAGTAAACTGCGCAAACTAAACAGTACACCAATGTTTGTTCTACCTAAATATAATAATGAATATGGTAAAAGGACGTGGAAATATACGCTACCCAACATATTAAACAGGCTTCCGCATACATTGCAAAACAGTATCTTAAAGAACTACAAGACCTGTAAACATTTATTAAAAAAACACTATATATTGGGATCAAGTGAATGACTTTATAATGCTGTAATGCGACTCATTCGTGCAAGCATAAACCTCAAATAGGTTTAAAGCGCGTCTAGTTTATTTTTTTTAACTATTGTATTGTTATGTGATGAACAAAATAAAAAAAAAAAAAAAAAGGCAAATGACAAGAAACCGGTATTTCAATATCAGGAGTAGCCTAAAAGTAGTATTATATAAAAAAATACTTCAAAATATGGAAGGTTGCTCCACTTTTCAAATCCGTATTACGATTTATAAAATGAATAATAGAGATTCTCATAGAAATAAGTTTAAAGAAGTAAATATATTGACAGTCCATAGTCAATATATTTACGAGAATATTATGTATGTCCATAAGAACATTGTTAACTTTCGAAGAAACTGTGATATACATAACTTTAATACTAGAAACAAGGACAAACTTGCAGTGCCCACTACTCGGCTCCATAAAATAAAAAACTCGTTCAAGGGTAATTGTGTAAGATTTTACAATAAACTCCCAAGCACTTTGACAGATCTATCAATTAATAAGTTCAAGAAATACATCAAGCAAAGGCTTATTTCTAAAGCTTACTACAGTATTAAAGAGTACATAGACGATAAAAATGCTTGGGACTGAATTGTTCTAATTAATTGTGAGCATCCTCACTGCCAGAGTTTCTTTTACTGGACACTTGGAGGCCTTTTACACCTCCAAAGATTAATTTAATTATACAACTCTTGACTGAAGGGACCATTTACATCTCCTATTATCATTGTATTATTGACTAAAGAGACTATACATCTCTGTTATTTATATTTTAATTATTTTATTATGACATTTGAGACTCTTTACATTTCTCAGAAACAATAATTAAGTACTTTTTTTTTTCTGATAACATGATAATAATACCAAATGTTCTGTAAAAAATGAAATGAAATGACATGTGAAAGTGCCCTTGTGGCCTATTTACAGAATAAACGTTTTGAGTTTTTTTTTTTTTTTTGAGGCTGTCGCAGACAAGAAAACCCATCCAATTAAGTATTAATGAAATGATTGTACCATTCAGCGGTCAATGCGGGATACGCCAATACTGCCCAAGAAAGCCAAACGCTGTCGGCTTAAAAAACAATGTCCTGGTTACGCCGCAAGGTATATTTCTAGACATGCTGTTGTTTTCGAAAAACAAGTACAGAAACAACGGAGTATTCAATATTGTTCGATGGCTGGATAATAAGCCGGTCATCCTCCTGTCCACGATTCACTCGGATGAAAATCCAGATCGATACCGTAGATGGTCCAAGAAAAATAAAAAATACGAAGTGGTAGCCTGACCAGAAGTAGCAAAATCATATAACCAGTTTATGGGCGATGTTGATATGGCCGATGGAATGCTGGCTGTATGTCCTTCCAAATTACGAACCAAAAAGTGGACTATTCGGTTCATAAGTCACATGGTCGATTTGGCGATAAGCAACGCCTGGTTGTTGTTCAAACAGGAACAAATTAAGAAAGGTATAGATCTGTATAAAATACCTCAGTTACGCACCTTCAAACTGGAGCGGGGTACCAGCTTCATTGAAAAACACGTGTTGTCTTCGGATTCAGAAAGTGTTGACGATCATGAAGAACTGGAGCCAAAGCACAAAAAAAGAAAGGTACAAATAAAACCTATACCAACAGACAGCATTGTGATTGTCATACATCACAAAGCCGAACGTCTGGTTGATTGAATACAGCAACAAACAACAAAGATGTCGCAATCCTCACTGCTCTAAAACAACGACGGCATTCTGCACAAAATGTAATATATTTTTATGTAGCACTCCAAAAAGAAACTGCCAGCTTGTGTTCCATCGAGCTAACTAACTATAGTGATATTATTCTATAACAGTTACTTAACTTTATCTTCCAAAAACCATTTTTTTCCTTCTTTCATTTTAAACCATACTTTTTTAAACGACGAAGTACTTAATTTAAAGCATTAATATGGTTTTCCACCGTATCTGATGTAATCAATACGTCATCGAGAAACGTTACTACCCCTGGCATGTTGTAGAATATATTAGCCATGATTCGTGGAAATATTCCAGTGCTGGAGGAAAGCCCAAATACCAAACGGTTATACAAAAACTGACCTCTATGGGTGTTTATGACTAAGGTTTAATAAAGAAATCTAAAATCTAAATAAATCTAAATTATCGTGTATTTTTTTGTATCATCCAGCTCAATTTGATTGTACGCCTGTATTAAATCATTCTTACTCGAGACTGTGCTAGTAGTAATATTGACTGCCGCCTTACCATGCCAATAAATCATCTATTTTAAGGACGGGATACTTGTCAACCGATAAGACTCGATTCAGAGTAATCTTATAAGCTACGCATAAACGAATAGCCCCATCCGGCTTTTTCACGATAACTAACGGTGTGGCTCAGTCGGAGCACTCGACAGGCTCGATGACGCCGGCGAGTAGCATGGCGTCCAGCTCGGCGTCGACACGGTCCCGCAACGCGTACGGCAGCGGCCGCGCGCGGCAGAACATCGGAGCTGCGTCCGGCCGCGCGTCCAGCCGGGCCGCACCGCCGGTGAAACGACTCAGTGTCGCGTCAATTAACTCAGCTATTATTATTTCAATACCTAATTCCGACAGCCATTGTCTACCCAATAGCGTGGTAGATCCCTTATTGATTACGTACAAATTCAACAATTAACAGTTATTTTATATTTGACCGCCACTCCTCAATAACCCAACGGCTTTATCCTTTGTTTCATCATAAAAGCTTAAAATTTATTTACACTCTTGTAGCTGTAAATTACTGTGGAACTAGTGTTGATAAAAACATTGAAGCAACATTTTACTGTAAATTTGTTTACTAATACAATACAAGATAAAGGCGACCCTGTATCTACTTCCATTGATATGACTTTATTCTTTACTTGTAAATCCAAGCTCACCGGTTTGTACTGCGACAGTGCCGGTTCCTCATCCAGCTCCTAAACCGACAACTGACCGCCGTCCTCTCACGGCTCCACGTAGTAGGTGCGGCCTCCGCTGCCGCCGCCGCCCCGAGGTTTCTTGCCCATTCCGCGCTGGGCGCTCTGCCGGTAGCTGTTCTCGCTACTCCCGGCCATAGGGCAAACCCGTCGCAAATGGCCCACAGCCCCACACTTACTACAGACGTAGTTGAAGAACTTGCAATTTTTAGCATAATGCTGCAGCCATCTGGCAACCGCTAGGTGGTGCTGCCAGCACCCGTCCTGCTGGACCCGCCACCTCTCGCCTGAGACCAATGATAAGTCGCGCGCAACGCTTGTACCCCGCTGCGCTGCCGCCGGCACCCGCGCCGCCGCTGCCGCTCTGCTGATCCGTGGCCCGTGACGTCACTAGATGGCTAGACTCTCTAATGAGCAAGCTAATGTCACTGCTTTTCCTTACAACAGCTTTTCCTCCACAGATAACCTATGTTTGATGACGTCACTTCGTAGGTTAAATAAATTTTCATCGAACATTGCACCAAAATCACAGAACTAAGCCATCTTTTTTTAAATCGCGATGTAATCATTTATCTATACACTAGACTAACCGGTCGCCTGGCTCGTTTTTCTTAACTTTTAACGTTCCGCCGTTGGACTCCGGGGAGTTGCTAATGTTGATAAGAGTTCGTATGCACTTTCACCCATCGCAGATATCAATGTACCAAGCTAATTTCACCTCATCTTTCACTTTATTAGCGATGAAATACATTTCTAGCCACTCCACACAGCCAGTACAATGTCCCGCTTGTTTTAACTTCCTTTTCACGTTTTCCTTCGGGATCACTTTTCATTCCCACATTTTTTTTATATCCTCGTTAGCACTAAGATGGAGAAAACGCGCCCAGCTAGTTCAACCGTTATATTGCGCAGACAGTCCATACAAAGTATTATAAACATCAATGTACCCACATTCATTACAGATTACTCTCAGTTTTACCAATGATGTACTAATAAGCAATGTGCGACTGAACGAGATACTACGTGAAGTGTGATCTGTTTGGAAATCTGTCTGTATGGAAATCCTTGAGGGATTAAATATGGCCAGAAATTCTAATTTCTAATGCAATTCTAGGCTAAACTAGACACCATAAAAATGTAGGATAAATATATGTTTTAAGGTATATTAGAGATAAGAATGGACTTTTAAAATTACCGGTTATCTGTTATACTTAATACTTAAAAATATTTTTCGCAATGCATTATTATTCAACTAAATGAACAAGCACTCGGAGACGAAATCAGTTTCCTTTATGAAACTTACACGCAAAAATAGGTAAAAAAGGGGAATTTTTTTGGTTGTTTCATTTTATTTTTAATGTTATTATTACAGGAGTTTAGTAATATTTTCTATAATTTTCTTGGTCTCGGAGCTCGGGTTCCCCCGCGGGGCTCTGCGCGGGAGCATGCGTCAGTCTGCTTCGACGCGATGCGACGGGTATTTGTTTTCTTTGTCTAATTCTCAATGCCATTGGCCTATGTTCAGCCCTAAGGCTGAGCACGCATTGCGGTTGACCGCGAGCGGTTTCAGTTTAGCTGAAAACGCAGAAACTCATGCCAACACGCATTGCGGTTGGCGTTTAGCTTATTTTTTTATCAGTCCCATCATGGATTTCTGGCAAGCAGCATGTGTTGTCGCTCTGGTTTTGAAATTAAGAAAAGAACCTAAACAACGCCGCCGTCATAGGTACTGGGTACATCCACTAACAGACCAAAGACATTTAAAAGGATATTTTTGCAAAATGTATAACGACGTGCGACAGTATCCCGATAAATTTTTTAATTACTACAGAATGTCTATTGGTACTTATGATAAATTATTACAAGCTGTGGGCCAATATTTAAAACATGAGGACACTACATTTCGTATGGCAATATCACCTGAAGAGCGACTTTCAGTTACGTTGAGGTAAGGAAACAATTTTAATTAGTATGAAAATCTTTATTTCAAATCACATAACAAGGAATATTGAAAAGTAAGAAATAAGAGGTATACAGGGTGTTGATTTGTAAAGTTACGCCCGACTCAGGGTCGATAGTTTACGTGTCTCGCTGACGACATTTTTTTTTTTTCGCATTATTTTCATTCATGACTTGCCATCTGAAAATTTTCCTGAAATTGCCTAAAAGTGTGGATACCCCCGCCAGCAACCGCGCGCGAGTCCTAATAGACTCCCCCCGCGCCCTGAGCCTTGCCCCACCCCGTGTGACACTTTTCTGACCACATTTCCATGTTTTTGTTTTAATATTTTTAAAATCAAAAAAATATTTATTTATTTTTTATTGAAAAAAATATTTTTTTTTAGCTTCTGTGTCGTGTATATAACAACCCCTGAGCTCGGCGTTACTTTACAAATCAACACCCTGTATAGTAATAATTACATAACCAAGTTTTTACATTTTTACTATTCGGTGTAGGCTTGGTCTTCTACAAATTCTAAAATTGGCATTTTAAATTTGGCAGTCGCTCTGGCTGACTGTATTATTTCTTGGTCGATAATTTGCACATGATGTTGTGGTGATGGTGTAGGCGGTGCTTGCAGAATTGTAGTTGATGACTGTGGAGATGGACTTGCTGGAGGTACACTTGCTGGTGATTGGATGGAATATACTGTATCTATAGATGAGGATTGTGGAGAATACTGATACTGATAGGTGCTTTGTGGCTGGGTATATGTTTGTTGATACATTGGTGAACTACTTATTCTTGGTCCTGGAAATTGAGATGGTTGACTCAAAACTTGTTGAGATGGTTGCGGAGAAAAATGAGAACGTGCTTTTTTTAAGACATTAAGGATTTCAATCTTAGCATAATGCTTTTGATCTTCATTTAATTTACGTAGCATTGGAACTAACATCAGGGCAAAGTTTTTTTCTTCGTCGTCCTCCTCCTTCTTTGGCTCTTGTTTGTTTCTTATGAGGTCAAGTAATTGTTGTTCATATTCTGTTGAACTGTTGTGTCCAGAACTGTTTCTCCTTCGTAGTGATGTTCTATTTGTGGGTTGTGAATTCTGAGCTGGAGCAGAAGATGTGGTATCCTGAGTAGCAACCGGTGACGATACATCATCCTGAGAAGAAGCAGGCGACAATATAATGTTTTATGTACAGGGTTAGCTGACCATATTTTGGGGATTGATAGTAATATCCATCATTATGAACAACTTTCACGAGGAAACATAATGGTCGAATCAAAAAAGTTTTTTTTTGTGTCGTGTATAGTCAATGTACTGAAAATCTCTTTTTTTGTACTTGCGACCATATGTTTCTTTGGGAAAGTTGTTCATGATGATGGGTACTATCAATCTCCAAAAATATGTATAGGTAAAGTATGTAATACCTATAGGCATACATAATGTAAATGATTATGAATGTCTTCTTTACAGGTACCTTGCTACGGGAAATAGCATAAAATCGTTGTATTTTGAATACTTGATTGGCGCTACGACTATCAGTGAAATTATTCATCATACATGCCAGCAGTTATGGATATATTTGCAGCCTATTTATTTAAAAGAAATGACAAGAGAAGACTGGTCAAACATAGCACAAGGGTTTTTTGAACAAACACACTTTCCAAATTGCATCGGCGCAATTGATGGCAAACACATAAGAATTGAAAGACCTGATCATACCGGCTCAGAATCATTTAATTATAAGAAGTTTTATTCTATAATTCTGCTTGCGATTGCCGATGCTAACTATAGCTTCGTAGCTATTGACGTGGGTGCATACGGATCCAATAGTGATGCCAGCGTATTCCGAAAATCAAATTTTGGTAGAAGACTTTTATCAAACCAACTGGATTTACCAGCATCCTCAGTAATACCAAATTATAATGAAGGATCTGTAATGCCATTTGTTTTTGTTGGGGACGAAGCATTTCCGCTTTTAAAAAATTTGATGAGACCATACCCAAGCAGAAACTTATCTATGAAAGAAAAGATTTATAACTACCGACTTTCGTATGCCAGAAGAACAGTTGAATGTACATTTGGCATTATGGCAAATAAATGGCGAATTTTTCACAGACCCTTAGATACAAAACTTGTACTATGCGATTACATTGTAAAAGCGTGCTGTATATTGCACAACTTTGTACGAAAATATGATGGTAAGGAATTACAAGAAACTTTGTTCCAATGGAAACATTCGGAACTACAAAATTTACACCCAACTAGACGTCGTCCCACTAATGACGTCATGCAAATACGAAATGCATTTGCTGATTATTTTACATCTCGATCTGGTGCTTTAAGTTGGCAGTACGACAAAATAATATAACTAATTGTAATTAATTAACTTTTAATAATAATTAAACGCAACACATAATATGTACTTACCTTTGGTTTTCTTCTCTGCCTCCGTTAGGTTTGTCCATTCTCTACACACATTTTGATAAACCTCTAGCCAAAGCCGGGCCTTAGTATTTCTGTCTCTGTATGTGTTTAATGATTTGTCATATAATGCCGGCCTTTTCTCCACTTCGATAATAATATTTTTAGTTACATTAGCGTAGTCTAAAGTATGCGATGTTTCTGAGTCGGACGACATGATGACTGCACTGCAAACGACTGCCCACTGCGCTCGCTCAGTCGCGACTGAAAAACCGCTTGCGGTTAAACGCTGTGCGTGCGCTATCACACTATTACTATGAGACACAAAAAAACCGCGCGGTTGCAAACCGCGGTTCAAAACTAGCTAGCCGCGGTTTTAAAATCAGTCACTGGAAAACGCCACATATGCGTGCGCTTGTATGGTAACCTTAGTGCTATATTTTTCGGTGGTTTCAGTCTTGCGGTTAAACGCTCGCGGTTAACCGCAATGCGTGCTTAGCCTAAAAGTTGGCATCACTATCAAAAAACTAACCATGCGCGATAGTTGGCATTCCGCCATTAAATCATTTGGAGCCTAATACCTCGTAATACGATATGAAAGTAACATGTCGGTAAGGTTCATGGAAAATTATAAAAATAATAGAGTTTGAATGAACGGATTGGACGATGTTTTGTGTTGGATTTGTTTATTACTGTGGAGCTATTATGCCTCAAGTGTGTTTTGGCAGAAAAATAACGCTTAATAGGTGTTCATTTTCCATAATTGTTTTATTATAAATGTATATGATAGATAATAATAATAATAATAATCTTTATTCAAGATAAACATGATAACATGGTTTAGATGACTACTTATAATAACTAGACTCACAGGGAGCCTGTATTTATGAGTAAGTAGGCTTAGATAAGTAACACCATTTTATTTATTTTATTAAACAACTTGATGTTTTTCGACAGGACAGACAAGACAGAGACACGACAAGACACGGAGAACACACTTGTACGGCATCTTCTCCGCACAGATCGCATGTTTTTGTGAAGGAATTACAAACTACAAATTTACGGTTTTCATAGTTGTGCCAGCATAACTGTTTCATAAACGCCCGTACCCTTTGATTGCGTTTACCTATATGATTGATTTATTCACAACTTTTAGATCACGGGCTTGAGTATCGATATTAATTTAAATATCCTTACGCATTCCTGAGAAAAAGGGTCTTCAGAGACAGGCAATTTGAAGTTTCGGATTTTCACTATACTTGTGTTATAAGACCTTGATTCTTGACAAAGTTCATGATTCTAGGTCAACGAGAAGTACTCTACGGAGTACTTCTCCTACGGGTGTTGATTCCCTTGCGAATATCAAGCAATTAAAGCTAAATTGTGATATATATGGATGGGCGGTATCTTTTGAATGCAATGACCTATAAGTTTATTTTTTTTACAACTTTCAGACCACAGGCTTGAGTAACCGATATTATTTGAACTAGATATCTTTAAGCGTTCGTGGGAACCAGCGATCTCACTTTCCGTAAATAAACCGCATATTCCTACGTGAACAACAATTTGATTGCATTGACATTAACTATTATTAAAAAAAAACCTTTAGAATGTAGGTTATCTGATAGTATAAAATGGTTATGTTTAATGGTGTCTGAATCGTCGGCTTTTTAAAGAAATTGACATACTAACTGTAGCTAGTCAATTTATTTTCGAAAACATAATGTATGAACGCAAGAACCTTACAACATTTGCCGAACTTAGCGATAGCTGTAATATTAACCTAAGAAATAAAATAATCACAGACTACTTGCGCCCCGGTTTAGACTCGCGAAGGTTAGCCATTCTTTCAAGAGTCAATGCATTCTCTACTACAACAAGATACCTCTGGAGATCTTGAAATTGCCATTTGAACAATTTAAAAACCATGTTAAAGCGACTTTGTCGAAAAAGGGATATTACAATGTTCAAGATTACTTAAATGATGGGACTGTATGGGGTTAATCTGGCTCAACACACAGACCTTGCTGATAATAGTTTTGTAATTATTTATTCCTACTTATTAATTATGATATTAAAAAAATTGTATTAGTTAAGAACAAGCAATTTTTAAAAAAGATCTAAAAATCAATCTGTGGGCGTTTCTACGCCCTTCTTCTCCCACATTGGTCCAATGTAGTGAATTGGAAAAAAATGACGATTGCTAAGTATATGTAAATATCGACAGTAATAAAGACATTTGGAATTTGGAAATTTGGTGAAAAACAAATTATTATGATTTATTTAAGGCAATTATCTATTTATTACGTAATGAACAATTACAATACCTGTACATCCGCAGTCAGTAGTGATGGCAGGAGTGTCTGATACGACTCTACAGATTGTTCACTGAAGCGAGTTGCTTGTCTCAACATGCTACGACATTCCCAGCACAGTCTTCGGGACACAGCAGACACATCATGTGCAACCTGATGACAAACAAATACTAACTTATATTTTTATGACATAAACACCATCAATGTTTATGATCATTATATTGCTTAGGTATGATCTAATAGAATTCAAAAGGCAGAAGTCAACGGCGTTAAATCTGATGGATCGGGGCTAAAATTTGGCGTTCCACAAGGTTCCATATGAGGCCCTTTCTTATTCCTGGTATATATTAACGATCTGCCTTTTATGGTGGAGAAATTGACTAACATAGTGTTGTTTGCTGATGATACTTCACTGGTCTTCAAAATTGAAAGAAAAAAAGAAGATTGTGATGATGTCAATAGAGTCAATCTTTAACCTTGAATTGGTTCACAGTTAACAATTTATTGTTAAATGCTGGTAAAACCAAATACATCAAATTCTCACTTCCAAATGTCAGGCAAGTTGGGACCAGTTTAGTATTGGACAGCAATACGTTAGAATTAGTAAATGACACGAATTTTCTTGGAATAACCATTGATAACAAATTGCAGTGGGGACCCCACATAGAAAAATTGGCTGGTAAATTAAGTTCTGCGGCCTACGCTGTTAGGAACATCAGACAAAACACGGATGTGGCTACATCTAGGCTAGTATATTTTAGTTACTTTCATAGTGTCATGTCCTATGGTATCTTGTTGTGGGGGAAAGCAGCGGATATTCATACTATTTTTATTTTACAGAAAAGAGCTATTCGAGCAATTTATAATTTAAAACGCACAGACTCCTTAAGAGAGCTTTTTAAAGAAATTGACATACTAACTCTTCGTATTCTCTTCCAGGATACAGGCTGTATAGGAATGACAGAGTCGGGAAAGCCGATGGGGGCGTCGCTATTTATCTGCGTGCGGAAATTCCGTGCAAGGTGATCAGCGCATCCCCTAGTCAGTACTCCGAGTCTGCTGAACATCTATTTCTCGAAATAACTCTTCACCATAACAAGGTCCTCCTCGGTGTTCTTTATAGCCCCTCTCTTCACATCGACTACTTCGACTCATTCGAATCCCTTCTCAACGAACTTACACCACTATATAAAGACACTCTCATTCTAGGGGATTTCAACACCTGTCTCCTTAAAAATAATTCACGTTCTACCAGACTCAAGTCCGTAGTCGACTCCTTCAATCTGCATATTCTGCCTCTTGAAGCCACCCATTTTCAACCACATTGCTCTCCCTCACTTCTCGATATTATGATTACTTCCAATGTGGACAAGGTCGCCCTACACGGACAACTAAATTCTCCTTTCTCTTTTCATGACCTCGTCTATCTTTCGTATAAGATTAGGCCTCTCAAGAGCAAGGCGAAATTTCTTTACATCCGTAACTTTAAACATATCGACCAACACTCTCTTATGTCGGATGCCATGTCGATTGACTGGTCCCCTGTCACTTCAAGTAAGAACGTTGATAATAAAATTGCCAATTTCAATTCTGTGGTCCTGGGTCTCTATGACAAGCACGCACCCATAAAAAGAGTAAGAGTGAAACACCTGCCTGCCCCTTGGCTAACAGACACTATCAAGCGTCTAATGGCCAAGAGGAACACTGCCAAGTGTAGATACCGCAAGAATCCGAGAGAAGACAATTTCCTTTCCTACAAATGGCTTCGCAATCGCTGCAACCGTCTCTGTCGCGATGCTAAACGTCGGCACATCCACGAATGCATTGAGAATTATACTCCAGCCCAGGTGTGGAAATTCTTAGGAACGCTTGGCGTGGGTAAGTCCCAGGACCTACAAGCTGGTAATGTAGATCTCAATGGTCCCAACCAGTTTCTTTCTACCCCGCCTGTTGTGATGGATCCCGCTGTCAAACACTCTACGCTTCAGAGCCTTCGCTCTAAAACCTTAAAAGACACCACACCATTCAAGTTAAGCAATGTTGGAATCGAAACGGTCAAGAAGGCATTATTGGCTGTCAACTCAAAAGCTGTAGGCGATGACAAAATTTGCCTTAAAATGCTACTGTTGATCCTAGACGAACTATTGCCTGCTATCACACATATTATTAACTTTTCCATATCAAATGGCGTCTTCCCCACAGTGTGGAAAAGAGCGCTAGTCATCCCATTACCTAAAACTCCCTGTCCGAACCCAAACAAAATCTACTCAGACTTCTTCAACATTATTCAGACAGAATTCAATAAAGTTTTCAAATTAAAAAAGTCAGTGACTACAACGGTAAATCTAAATTCAATGACTGGGCAACGTATGGAATTCGTAAAAGTAGAGTTATCTTGTATGACCTTTATGATCAAAAAACCTATAACTTTGATCGAAAATTTCATGACTATGTTAAAAAATATTCCAAAACTTTCAAGTTGGTTTGTAGAACTGCAAAAACTTTACACATTAATAGAAAAATTCAAAATTCAAATAATAGAATGAAAACAGTTTGGCAAATAATAAACCGCGAAACTGGCAAAGTAGTACCAAGGGACAGTGATTTCTGCCTAAAGATAGGTGATGATGTTGTTAAATCCAACGCTGATGTTGCTCGAGCTTTTGAAACATTCTTCACCAATGTACCCGTACTCACAACGGACAGTCTAAATTCATCTCCATTTGAAGCAGAGACTTTATTAAAAAATAACACTAGCGTCAGTAATGTATATTTAAAATTTCATCATGAATATCCCCAGGACATTGTCAAAACGTTTAAATTACTTAACTTAAAAAATACGGAAGACCTGTGGGGTATATCAGTCAAAGTCATTGGTTCAGTAATTCTAGTTATAGCCCCACACTTAGCTTATATATTCAATAAATGTGTTGACGATGGGGCTTTTCCAGACCTCATGAAACACAGTAAACTTATACCGCTGTTCAAATCGGGAGATAAGGGCGATCCTTCAAATTTCAGACCAATATCTGTTCTTCCACTACACTAAATAAAATATTTGAAAAGATTATACTCAATCAAATGCTCTCACACTTCAACCGTACAAAACAACTCCACGCTAAACAATATGGTTTCACTAGGGGTAAATCGACTACGGATGCAGGTATTACCCTTGTATCTCATATTTATTCTGCATGGGAGGCCGCACAGGATGCTATCGGAGTTTTTTGCGGCCTGTCGAAGGCGTTTGATTGTGTTGATCATAATACGCTATTAATTAAATTAAATCATTACGGAGTTAGAAATAAAGCGTTGGATCTACTAAGATCATACCTAAGCAATAGAATTCAAAAGGCAGAAGTTAACGGCGTAAAATCTGATGGATCGGGTGTTAAAATTGGCGTTCCACAAGGCTCCATATTAGGCCCTTTCTTATTCCTGGTATATATTAATGATCTGCCTTTCATGGTGGAGAAATTAACTGACATAGTGTTGTTTGCTGATGATACTTCAATGGTCTTCAAAATTGAAAGACAAAAAGGAGATTTTGATGATGTTAATGGTGTATTGTCTTTAACCTTGAATTGGTTCACAGTTAATAATTTATTGTTAAACGCTGGTAAAACCAAGTGTATCAAATTCTCACTTCCAAATGTCAGGCAAGTTGAGACCAGTTTGGTGTTAGACAACAGCACGTTAGAATTGGTAAATGATACGAAGTTTCTTGGAATAACCATTGATAGCAAATTGCAGTGGGGACCCCACATAGATAAATTGGCTGGTAAATTAAGTTCTGCGGCTTACGCTGTTAGGAACATCAGACAAAGCACGGATGTGGCTACATCTAGGCTAGTATATTTTAGTTACTTTCATAGTGTGATGTCCTATGGTATCTTGTTGTGGGGGAAAGCAGCGGATATTCAAACTATTTTTATTTTACAGAAAAGAGCTATTCGAGCAATTTATAATTTAAAACGAACAGACTCCTTAAGAGAGCTTTTTAAAGAAATTGACATACTAACAGTAGCTAGTCAATTTATTTCCGAAAATATAATGTATGTACGCAAGAACCTTACAACATTTTCCAAACTTAGCGACAGCTGTAATGTTAACCTAAGAAATAATCACAGACTATGTGCGCCCCGTTTTAGACTCGCGAAGGTTAGCAATTCTTTCAAGGGTCAGTGCATTCTCTACTACAATAAGATACCTCTGGAGATTTTGAAATTGCCATTTGAGCAATTTAAAAAGCATGTTAAAGCGACTTTGTCGAAAAAGGGATATTACAATGTTCAAGATTACTTAAATGACAGGACTGTATGGGGTTAATCTGGCTCAACACAGACCTTGCTGTTATTAATTTTGTAATTATTTATTCCTGCTTATTAATCATAACAATTAAATTTTTCATATTTGTATTAGTTAAGCACAACCTATTTTTAAAAGAGATCTAAAAATAAATCTGTGGGAGTTTCTACGCCCTTCTTCCCCCACAGTGGTCCAATGTAGAGAAGAGGCAAAAAATGACGTTTGCTAAGTATATGTAAATATCTACAGTATTAACCCGTCAAAGTCCTATGCGCTACATAAGCGCATAACTTTTTTGGGCGGCTAGCGTCCTGTGCGCTGCATAAGCGCATAGAAAGTATTGCAAACTTCGACGTTTTATGAATATTCACCAAGTTTCAGAACGTTCCCGGAAGTAGTCTTAGATTATGAGTAATTTAGTTGGCAACCGTGTGATATGATTGGAACTGACATTGAGACAGCCTATTTATCAAAATAAATAAAATACCAAGCCATGTCGCCATTTTGGGCAGGCGACCGGCCGCAGACTTACATTTTATGTTTGTCAATATTTATTTATTGTGAAGTAATTACTGTGTTTTGTAATAAAATAATACATATTATCGCTGGAGAAATTAATAGTGGTGATGTGATAAATGGAAAATAGTGTAAGTTTTGTGTTTGGCCCGTAAGAACGAAATATAATTAGAGGTGTCAGTGTCAAATAATGGATTCTGCAAACAATCGATGAAAAGTCTTATCAACTTTATTATCACATGTGAGTACTATACATCACAAGATAGGTAATTTCATAAACTTTATTATGGTACATAACATGTTAGGAAACTAATAAAATAACCTTACAAACTTATCAAATTCCTAACGCAAGTCGATTGAAAGTTTATTTTCGCCAGAACCTTGGACGCGTTAGGGTCCACGAGATTCGCTGTACAGGGACATTCCAGAGGATAAAGTACTTTGACTATTGACTATTGACTTTCAAAGAGTATCGCCCCATTTCAATCCTGCCCATCCTCTCCAAAGTCATTGAGACCATTGTCCATAACCAGCTCTCCTATCACCTTTCCTCCAACAATCTTCTAAACACTTTCCAGTCAGGATTCAGAACGGGACATAGCAACGTCACGGCTTTGCTGAAAGTCACAGATGACATCCAACTAGCCATGGACTGCAAACAGCTTTCCGTCTTAGCTTTACTTGACTTCAGTAGTGCCTTCAACTGTGTAGATTTCGACATTCTCATTGAGGTTCTTAGATCCCTGAACGTCTCCTCATCCTCTGCCAGCTGGTTCGACTCTTATTTGAGGGATCTGCAACAGCGTATCAGGTCGGAGGAGACTTCCACTGAATGGTGTGACCTCTTTACAGGCGTCCCTCAAGGCGGTATACTTTCTCCACTCCTATTCTCGATTTTCATTAACTCCATCTCGGATGTCCTGTCTTCCTCATATCATCTTTATGCTGATGATCTCCAGATATATCGCCACTTTTCTCCTAATGATGTAAACTCTGCTGTGGAGAAACTAAACGCAGATCTTGAGGGTGTAAAAAGCTGGGCTTCATCCTTCGGACTCCTGGTTAACCCGAGTAAGTCCCAGGTTATGATTATAGGCACAAGATATTCTCTAAAACTGTTACAGCAACAGCCTATTCCAGTTGTCACTTTCAATGGTACCACCATCATGTATAGCGATAAAGCTAAAAACCTGGGTCTCATCTTCGATAACCAGCTGTCCTGGTCATTTCATGTCAACGAGGTCAGTCGACGAGTATTTGCTACTTTTCACTCTCTCAGGAGACTTCAATACTTTTTGCCTCGACAGACCAAAATCACTCTCGCTCAGTCTCTTCTTCTACCCCTCATCGATTATGCTGATGTCTGCTGGGTCAGTGCTAACGAAGAATTACTGAACAAACTCGAACGACTTCAAAATCTCGGGATTCGGTTTATCTTCGAGCTGCGCAAATACGACCATGTATCACAGCATCGCAAAGAGTTGAAGTGGCTTCCTATCCGTCTTCGTCGGGATTCTCACATCCTCCACCTCCTCTACAACATTTTGCGGAATCCACGCTATCCAACCTTCCTACGAGACCGTTTTCAATTTGTTTCTTCCAGCAGGCCTCGGAGGACCCACACAGTTTCTATACTCACGACCCCACAACATAACACCGCAACTTACGAGCACGGGTTTAGACTCCAGGCCATTCGGTTGTGGAATGCACTCCCCTGCACCATCAGGGATAGTCCTACTCTCAATATCTTTAAAAGTCGTGGGAAGAAGCACTTCCTATCTCTTTAGAAATATAGGTAGTACTTATGTATTTATAATTTATATATGTATATATATTTAATATTTATTTATATTTAGGATGTATATTTTATGTATGTAGTTTATTGAGTTGTTATTTAAGGTATGTTGTACACATCGGTCTACCCGTGCTCTGTGATTAACCTATCTCATCCTGACATGGTTTGCTGGAAGAGATATCTTGTTAGAGATAAGCTCGCCTTTGTACACTATTTTAATATATATCTTGTCAATATAATTATTTGTGTGCAATAAAGAAATTATGAAATTATGAAACTGTAGCTAGTCAATTTATAAAATATAATGTATGTACGCAAGAACCTTACAAAATTTCCCAAGCTTAGCGATAGCTGTAATGTTAACCTAAGAAATAATCACACACTACTTGCGCCACGGTTTAGACTCGCGAAGGTTAGCAATTCTTTCAAGGGTCAATGCATTCTCTACTACAACAAGATACCTCTGGAGATCTTGAAATTGCCATTTGAGCAATTTAAAAACCATGTTAAAGCGACTTTGTTGAAAAAGGGATATTACACTGTTCAAGATTACTTAAATGATGGGACTGTATGGGGTCAATCTGGCTCAACACAGACCTTGCTGTTAATAATTTTGTAATTATTTATTCCTGCTTATTAATTATGATAATGACTAAATATTATATTTTGTATTAGTTAAGCATAAGCAATTTTTAAAAGAGATCTAAAAATCAATCTGTGGGAGTTTCTACGCCCTTCTTCTCCCACAGTGGTCCAATTTAGAGAAGTGGCAAAAAATTACAATTGCTAAGTATATGTAAATATCTACAGTAATAGACATTTGGAATTTTTGAATTTTGGAATCAACCAGAATCACAATCTCAGAGGGCACTAAAACTCCACCGGCTCTCATTTACAAGTAAACCACACAAACACCTTCTATCAAACCTAGTAGTCTGCGAGTGGAGCGGCCTTCCAGAAACTGTAATTAGTTCATTGAAAAGCTTCAAAAATAGACTTTACAACTTTATAAAACCAGTGCATTGACATGTGGACTGATATGCATGCATCAGCTTTAAGCTGCCAGAGGATTATAAATAATAATAATAATAATTTTATTCCAAACATGCAGTTACAAGCTATACAGAAATTACAGCCATGACATACAGAAATTACAGTCCTTACCATCTTCTGGTTTAGAATATCCATGTAGTATTTTAGCTCCTTGTCTCTGATATTGTTCAACCAGCGACCTCCACATAGACACGCAATGCATGGCTGTGTGTCCTCAGTTTCTGAAGGTTCAAGGTGTTTCATCTGTTCGATCTCTTGTTTAACTTCTGACCTAGAATTTTCTGGATCTATTGGTGGGATGTTGATTTGAGCCGTGGTGAATATCCGCAGGCGGGATGGACGTATCACTTTACTCCACATCACATGTGATCTATTAAAGATTTCATGACACTCTGTCACTCTCTCTCGGAAGTGAATCACTTTCTTCAGCAGTATCTCACATTCCCAACAGACTCTAGGAGACACATTGTGGATGAGCCGTGAAATATATCAAACAGAATTTATCATTTACTTGGTAGTAATAAATGTAACCCATTAATGTTCCTATCCAAAGGACAGGTAACAAACAACACAGATTAGGGTCAGAGTGTCGATAAGGGGGGTGTCGATAAGGGGGCGGAAGCCCCCACTTGTAAAATATTCAAAAATTATAACTTTTTGAGGCCGCCATACGTTAGCGTTAGGGTGTAGAAAAGGGGGCGGGCCCAAAAAAAAAAATTTTTTTTTTTTGAAAAAAGAAAAATTTCGTGAAAATATTTTTTTTTACTGTTTCTTTTTACCTCGGAATCGTGTAGTGCTGCTCTTTGCCATCATTTTTGGTCATATACATTTTCCTCGTGCACCTCACCGATTTTGAGATATACGTCATAACGATGTTTGCCATATCGATATCTCTATAAATAAAGGTCCTAGGGAAAACATACATATGACATAAAATGATGGCCGTAAGGCACCCTAAACGATGCGCAAATGAAAATATAAAAATTCAAAAAAAAAAATTAGTCAAAAATTTTCTAAGTGTTTTGCCCCCTTACCTACAATACCACCGCTTTCAGCGACTTAGAAAAATTTCGTGAAAATATTTTTTTTTACTGTTTCTTTTTACCTCGGAATAGTGTAGTGCTGGTCTTTGCCATCATTTTTGGTCATAGACATTTTCCTCGTGCACCTCACCGATTTCGAAATATGCGTCACAACGATGTTCGTCATATCGATATCTCTATAATTAATGGTCCTAGGGAAAACATGCGTATGACATAAAATTATGTCCGTAAGGCACCCTACACGATGCGCGAGTATCAACATGTATAGTTTGTATGGAGAATGTTGCATATTTTTCGCGCGGACATTAACCAAACCTTGTTTTTCTAATGCAGAGTAACGAAAAAAGTTATATAGTGTATAGCACTAGAAAAACAAGGTATGGTTGATAACCGCGCGAAAAAAAAGCACCACTTTTTTATAATTAACATTGATGTATTTCTTCAAACAATGCATTCCACCTTTCCTTTCTTACTTACCGGCTTAGAACGGTCACAATTACGACAGGTATATTTAGATTTAATAATAAATATTTTTTCCCATTGTCGTGACTTTGACTTTAAAAAAGGTGGAATCATCATTATGTACAATAATTTCTGATTTATCGCTAACAACATGTAACAAGAAATACCAAAATCACAATAAAAACCGTCCACAACGTGTGACGCGACGTTTACTATAGTAGAATGTTTTCGTCTGTCCGAACTCGGTGATAAATCATAGGAGCTAGAGAGTGATATCTTATCTCTTTGTCGCACTCATGCGCAGGATAGGAGTCTATTGTTTTCACATAGGGATGAGAGTAACTGTAGTCTATAAAGAACTGCGAACTAAAGATAAGCCGAGTCAAAGACGCCGTTATAGTTTGCCTTTTTTCTTAGAATAAGTGTATTGTTTTCCTGGCGTAGGAATATTGAGATAGTATTCATTGTGACCATATGTGGCAGTTTCCTGCGCATCTGCGCATTAGTCAGTCAGTCATCAGTGTTTGTGAAGTGTGCACGTGATCGGATCGCACATGTTGATACTCGCGCATCGTGTAGGGTGCCTTACGGCCATCATTTTATGTCATACGCATGTTTTCCCTAGGACCATTATTTATAGAGATATCGATATGACAAACATCGTTATGACGCATATCTCGAAATCGGTGAGGTGCACGAGGAAAATGTATATGACCAAAAATTATGGCAAAGAGCAGCACTACACGATTCCGAGGTAAAAAAAAACAGTAAAAAAAAAAAGTCGCTGAAAGCGGTGGTATTGTAGATAAGGGGGCAAAACACTAGGAAATTTTTTGACTCGGTTTTTATTTTTTTTGAATTTTGATATTTTCATTTACGCATCTTTTAGGGTGCCTTACGGCCATCATTTTATGTCATACGCATGTTTTCCATAGGACCATTATTTATAGAGAAATCGATATGGCAAACATCGTTATGACGTATATCTCAAAATCGGTGAGGTGCACGAGGAAAATGTATATGACCAAAAATTATGGCAAAGAGCAGCACTACACGATTCCGAGGTAAAAAGAAACAGTAAAAAAAAATATTTTCACGAAATTTTTCTAAGTCGCTGAAAGCGGTGGTATTGTAGGTAAGGGGGCAAAACACTTTTTTTTTTTTTTTTTTTTGAATTTTTATATTTTCATTTGCGCATCGTTTAGGGTGCCTTACGGCCATCATTTTATGTCATATGTATGTTTTCCCTAGGACCTTTATTTATAGAGATATCGATATGGCAAACATCGTTATGACGTATATCTCAAAATCGGTGAGGTGCACGAGGAAAATGTATATGACCAAAAATGATGGCAAAGAGCAGCACTACACGATTCCGAGGTAAAAAGAAACAGGAAAAAAAAATATTTACACGAAATTTTTTTAAGTCGCTGGATGACGAGTCGAAATTTTTGTCTTTTTTAAAAAAAAAAAAATTTTTTTTTTCGGCGCTCTGTTTTTTTTGCCCACTTATCTAAACGATCGACCATGGCCAACCTTCTGTTCAGCCTAGATCACTGGACAAAAAATTGGAATGACTGAGTACCCACTGATGTAGTTTATCTAGACTATGAGAATGTGTGCAACCACGTCAAAATAAGAACACTAGTCTTACTTTGGTATTTGTGGAAACCTTGACTCAATAACTTTAGATGTAATAATAGGTACCAATAAATTTAATAGGTACCTAAAGCGGATGCTGCTTACCTGTTGCCCACTGTTCACACTCAAATTATACAGCTCCAGAGCCTTGTCTTTGAGAACGTGCAAGGTTTGTCCGGGACCCAGACAAGCCATGCACAACAGTTGATGCACAATGTCACATTTACTATCCTCCCACGCTTCCTCTAAAGCTTCCATCGCAGCGAGTATGGATTATCTTTCTCGCAGTTTGATCTCTTTCGAAGACAATAAAATTACTTTTACTACCCTTTTAAGAGACGGGAGTTCCTTACTTGCTAATGGTATCTAGTATCATAGATGGCTATGATGAAAATTGATGGAATCTCTGCAGTATCAGAACAACTCTCAACTAAAAGACTGTAGTCAACTACTGTCAGCACACACATTCCATCCACAACGAAAATTTAAATGTCAAAATACGGCAAGTGGCATACCAAACATTTAGGGATGGCCACGTGTAGTTCCGGATTAAATCGATATCGGTAAATTATTAAACAAACATTTACATACAAGCACATACATTGTGTCTGGCCCCACACTAGGATGCCCTGTGTATGGTATACAGAGCCACAACTGCTGCGGCACAGAGGTCGTCAAATATCATCAGGGGCATCGTGGGTTTCATCATGGAAAAACATTTATCGTAATAATGACAATAAATTATTTAAAGAGAGCTCCGTGGTCTAATGGGATTCACGCTTGCTTCTCACACAGGAGATGCAGGTTCGAAACATGACCATGTAACAATGAGATAATTAATGTACATTTTACGGACGTTCTAACGGTGATGGAAAACATCTTGAGGAGACTTTAATTACTACATAGCTGCAGCGGTGGGCTAGTCCCCTGTCACGCAAAATGGCGTATTGAGTGGGGTCGGTTGTGCCGCTGCCACCCCGAATGGGAAAAGGCGTGATGCTACGTTATGTTTAAATAATTTAAGATATATTTTATAGAACATACATTTATATGCAGATTCATATTCACTATTCATATTCTCCATTTAATTTGGATGAACTGAACCTGATCAGATCATCATAATTCTTCTTAATCTCGCTCTAAGACCGCCCAATGGGAGGAGACAGTCCATAAGATGCACCCAAGAGCGATAAGAAATCAAAAATTAAAAAAACCACCAATCATATTTTTTTATAAAAACAATTATTCCAAAGAATATTAGAGGTGAGCGTACCACGTCCACACAGCAACGCGACACACGCGACCTTCCTAAGTAGAACTGGAGTAAACAGAATGTTTTAAAAAGCAATTGGTACAAAGAGCGAATGGAATAAAAAGCGCGTGGAAAAATACGAGAATGGGCTAATGAAAGAACCTAACAACACCCTTTCGACTTATCACCCCCGTTATGTTACACCCTGTATAGAATATTTCATTAACGATTCACACAACTTCTGTTTTACCAATAATGGTGTATTAGTATTTATGTTCCTTATTATCCTTTTTTTGTAATCATTTTATTGAAATAAAATGAATCTTTTAAAAAAATATATTTAGAATTCACATCTCTTGTTGGCGCCAACATTTGCAAACCCCTGGATCGCTAGCGGCTCACAACAAAATCGTGTCAATTAATAATTTCAATTTTGGTGGCAAATAATTCACATATTATTTGGCTGTGGTGAAAGATTAATTTTGAAATACCTGTTTGGATTCTAGTTTATAATAAAAGCTTATACTACCCAGAAAGTATTTTTATTTACGCTGTAGGGTTGCCAACTTTTTGTGCGACAAAAGAAGTATATTAAAGATCGGTGAAATAAAATGAGATTATTTTCCATTTTGGAGCATTAATAGCAACACTTTCAAGTAAACTTTCACCTTCTAGTCAAACCAACAAAACAAATCAACACGAAATTCGAAAATGACGTTAAAATTGCAATTCTTTCTACACATACGAAATTGACAGTTTCGTTCTGAAATGTGGTTGGTATTGTATTGTTTAAGAACGACCGACGTTCAAATATGGCGTGCGTGACACTCACTCACTTGACTTGACTGTTTCGTTCTGAAATGTAGTTTGTGTACGGGCTCCGGCTAAAAAACAGTATATTGTATACTTTTTTTTTATTGAACAGTAAAAAGTATAAACGAGCTGAAAACAGTATAATACTGTTTTAAACAGTATGGTTGGGAACCCTACCTTACTTACAGTAAGTAATTGTTTGATAAGTATTTTCAAGATTATATCTTACCGATGTTTTTGGCACTGATTCAAAGCGGCAGTTATTTATAGTAGTTTTAACAAGTTCGGTAGTTAAAACATAGCTGTAAAGTAAACAAAAATGAGCCACAAAAATAATAAAATGGATCATTTAATAAATACTGAGCAGTGAAATAACTAAATGGGCAGTTACGTGTAGGCAGTTGACAAATCGGAATTAGACGGTAAGAAATCTAATTCTAAGCAGTTCTATAAACAATGAGGTGGTAAAATGTATTGCTCGTAATATGCATGGCGTATTATGTAAAAATGCGCCAAGAGTCAACTGCATATAGCCGCAAATATGATTTTGTTTTACGTAGTGCTTCTATAAAAAAGTATGAAAACCAATGTTAACTTAAAAGGCAATAAAAATTAAAAAATCGTATCACAAAACTAGTTCTTGTTAAAAGTACTCTTTAGGATCCACAAACTTATTTTTTTTAGATATTTTAATGGCTAATATTTAATCGCACATCAAAAATAATTATTTTCTCTACAAAATGGGATCAGCAAAAACAATTTTTAATCATAAAATATTTTATGTGTACTCAAGTTTATGTTTTAAGTAATGTTGTTGTTCTTGCATGTTCAACCTAACACGAAGGATAAAGGAGGCTTCGCTTCTCTCACCAACTTTACTCTTCACCTAATCTACCGCAGCATTTTGCCCTGATATTTGCTGTGCAAATCAGTATTTTTGATGTGCAGTTTAATATTTCCCTTTTTTATCTTCCAAAGAGAGGAGGACAACATTTTAAAGCCTTCAAGAGCGCATGATTCTCCGAATATTCACATAAATGAAAAACGAGTTTAAAAACCTCGTTATCAATATCTAACGATACCTTACAAGTCTATTTAACTCACATTTTTTTTCATCCTTCAGTTACATGTGTGGAGTGCTGATGATCGACGAACGTGTGCCCAGCACATTTTGCTCCTGCCTGTGCGCATATGCAGTGAATTCGCTTGTTCTCACTAAGCAGCCATGTCCTAGGCTAATGATTCCTGCATTGGTCAGCGCGCTGCGGTAACTTGATCTCCGCTAATGAAACGCGCCTGACACTGCTTACAACAAAAATACAAATGTTCATGTTGCTTATCTCTGTCCACTTGTTGGTACACCTCTTGGTGGTGACTTTACATCTTGATGAGTAATCTAAATCACACAAACTCTGGTCTCCCTTCATTTGGTAGACGGGTTTCCGTAGGTAACAGGTATGCTTGGTGTTCTCTTGTTAGAAACATGATCCCAATTCATACTCCGTCAATGGTAAATAAGAATCTTTTCGCAAATTAATTGCTATTATTTCTGTTATCGGTACTATGCTTGTCGTCATGTTACCGGTCTGTATAGGTATAGGTATGATTTTAAATAACTCGAAGTGTTCTCTTGCAATTAGCGGGATACGTAGTTCAAAAATCATATATTCCTGTAACATTCTTGCCTTGATATTGATGAATTGATATATTTTGCTGAAGTCTTGATGTAGGTTATCTATTGGTAGCGATAGAGCACTTGATGCTTGACTTGAAATTATACTCAACTCGCTCCGTAACTGCTCTGGGGTGAGGAGATGCAAATTAAACTTGCCATGATAAACATCTGTTAGCGTTTCTAACAAATATCCTTGTATGCTCCTTAAATATAACTTGCTATTAGGGCACCCGAATTAAAGTCTGTAATCACCAGTAAGACCTTAATTTCTGTGTTTAACTTGTATTCTGCATTACTTAACTGGATAATGTGTTGATTCATAATCTTATACTGGATATTTATTGCCTCTTCCATCCTTTGGAGTAAATTATGCTCAGCTTCTATGATAGAAGTCTGGTTTCGCCAAAGTGACGACAGGTGTTGTTGATTGTCCCGTAGTAACTTAATATCTTCTTGATACTGTTCCGCGAATCTTTCGTCCAGTACGCCGAACAGTGTATTAGCTACATAACCGACACCGTTGATAAGCCCGCGACGGTGTAGTCTTGATGTTTGTCGCGTGCTGGTATGCTGACTCAACAGCATGCGATTGTAGTACTCCAGTTCCGAGTACTCGTGACGTAATTGAAGTAGGGCTATATCGCAGTGTGAATGTTCCTTGATAACATTGCACATTTTATCCATTTGGTTTGTATATTTATATAATGCTGTCATGCCTTGCCAATACGGATCTAAATTGTAGTATACGACTACTTTCCATTCGTCTCGTATTAAGGACATGCTTGATATCTTGTCGAAATATAAACCTTGTGTGTCATTAAATCTTGATATATTGTGTGATGGGGCATAATTTCCTTGTGTCGTGCCGATCATACAGAGTACAAAAAACAACAGATTCGCTGTCATGGATGCAAAGCTGAAGTTTGTTTTTCTCTTGCTTGTATACTGTTTCTTGAACTTGATAGATTACTTGGTTGAACTGGCTCTTGTGCAGCCTGCTTGGTAGGCAATCTTGATATCATCACTATCGGCCGCTTCATTACTCCGTTCTTGGTTTTCAGAGTAACGACTCGGGTCAATCCGTCCTTGCCGGGATGCAGTTCGATCACTCATCCCATAGCCCATTTCCCGGCTGGAAGGTTCGCGTCGTGGATGAGCACGACATCGTCGACCGTAATATTTGGTTGTGGCTTGTTCCACTTGCATCTTGTCGTTAATTGCCTGAGATATTCTGCTTGCCATCTCTTCCAAACATTGGTGAAAATCTTCTGGGTAAGGTACCATCTTGTTCTCTGGTCCCTTTCTGTCTCTAGCAGTGTTAGGTTGGGCCCACAGGCTAAGAAGTGAGCCGGTGTGAGAAAATCCAAATCTTGCGGGTCTTCCGTCAGAGGACATAGAGGTCTAGAGTTCATGACGGCCTCTATCTGCGCTAACACGGTTGAATACTCTTCGTAGGTGAGTCGCTGCTCTCCTACCACTCTCTTGAGGTGATATTTGAGACCTTTAACGGCCGCCTCCCACAATCCGCCTGCTGAGGGCCACAACGGGGCGTTAAAGTGCCAACTTATCTCCATTTCCGTGATCTCTTTTTGGAATTCTTGATTTTCCTGAATTTCTTGAAACGCTTGCTGTACTAACTTGTCTCCTAAGACAAAGTTCTTGCCATTGTCCGAATAAATGTGACGCGGACAACCTTTTCTTGAAGCCATCCGTCGCAATGCAGCCAAAAATGCTACTGCCGTGAGGTCTGATACTACTTCGAGGTGACAATTCTTCGTGGCCATGCATACAAATACGACCACATAGCCCTTTGTCGTCTTGATACCTCGGCCCTTGTTGGCTTTAATCATGATGTTACCTGTCAGGTCAACTCCTGTGTTGTAGAAAGGACGAGAGGGGTTGGTCCTTGCTTCCGGCAAATCACCCATCAATTGATGATGTTTCTCTGGGTCGACCTTTCTACACTTTACGCATTGACGTAGGCGCTTTTTAGTGACCCTGTTGCCACCAATTATCCAGTACTTCTGACGTATGAATGCTGCTGTAAGACGAGCTCCTCCATGAAACGTGAGCTCGTGGGCTTGATCAATCAGCAGCTGTGTCAGAGTATGCTCCTTGGGTAGGATGATCGGATGCTTCATCTCGTAACTGATGTGCGCATTTTTCAGTCTACCGCCGACTCTCAGGATGCCCTCTTGATAGAGATAGGGATGCAAATTCGAAATCTTGCTTTTCGACTGTACCAAATGATTTTTCTGTAAATCAGATATTTCTTATTGGAATATTTCGTGTTGAACTTGCTTCATGATGATTAGTTTTGCGCTTCTTAGTTCGCCGACCGTCAGGAATGTTGTCGGTTCTTGTGTTTTCTTGCATAACTTGGCGAATCGCAGTACCCATGCTAGTACGCGCACGATTTTGCTAAAGTTGCTGTAGCTTGATAACAGCTTTTTCACAACGTCCTTGTTATCTTGCTGTACGACGTTTACGAGAATATTTTTCTTGATTTCTTGATCGGTTTCGTAAACATCGCAGTTTGGTTTTTCTTGATACGCTGCAAGCCATGAAGGTCCATTCCACCAAAGTGAGTGGCCGCTCAGATGAGAGGCTGTTATGTCCCGGCTTGCGCAATCGACGGGGTTCTCTGCTGACTTCACATACCTCCAGCAATCAGCCGGCATGATCTCAGTCACTTGACGAACTCTGTTAGCGACGAATGGTTTCCACTTGCTTGGATTTCCTTGTAGGCACCCCAAGACCGCCGTTGAGTCCGTCCACCCATAAATCTTGATATTATAGGCCCCGCTAAGCTCCAGTCTAGGTAGCGATACTTGTTACTCGTAGGTACCAATCTTGTTTTGCCAACTACGAGTACTACTGAAAGTCGACCGTCCTTGATTATCTTGCAATATATGACTGCCCCATAAGCCTTTGAGGAGGCGTCGCAGAATCCATGCATCTCGACTTCATTTTGATAATCTTTCGTTCCCAGCCATCGTCTTACTTGACAGTCCTTGATGTTTTCGATGTCTGACTTAATTTTAAGCCGTTCTTGCTATATTTCAGGTGGTAGCTCGCTATCCCATTTCAATTCCGGAACCAACCATACTTGTTGAAAGATTAGTTTCAGCTTCGTAGTGAATGGTGCTAGCCACCCTAGCGGATCGAATATTTTGGAAATATCCGACAATAGTGACCTATTGGTAGGTGTCCTTGATATCAACTCAATTATTGACTGGAATGTGAAGACGTCTTATTGCGTGTTCCATCTCAGTCCGAGAGCTTTTGTTGACTCAGCTTGTTTAAAGTAAAAAAAAACTTGAACACTTTCGTCCTTGTTGATGTTTTGTAGAAGCTCCGACTTGTTTGACTTCCACTTACGCAGGTCCATACCACCCGACTCTAATAATTTAATTAGGTCATTCTGCAATATTTGAGCTGATTTTAACGAATGCGCTCCATGAAGAAGGTCGTCCATGTAAAAAGAGTCCTGAATTACTCTTATAGCGTCGCTGCCCTTGAAATTCTCTTTTTCGTCACTTGCTAGCTGTCTGAGAGTCATCATGCAAAAAAACGGTGCAGCTTTCGTGCCATAAGTCACCGTCAGAAGTTTGTAGTCTCGAAGGGGTTGGTTTGGGTGTTCTCTCCATACTATTTTCTGGAGAGCTTGGTCATATTCATGAACCCATATTTGCCTGAAGAACTTCTTGATTTCCGCTGTAAAGGCAAACTCATACTATCTCCATTTCATGATTAGAGATTGCAGATCTTGTTGTAGATTGGGCCCCCTCTCCATCATGTCATTTAGACTAAAACCCGACGAAGTTTTGGCGGATGCGTTAAAAACGGTTCTCTATTGGAAGGCATAAAGTCATTTATACTAATATTGTTACTCATAATTGCTTTACGCCGAAATAGTCATGTGCATAATGCTCATTACGCATATTTTTTTACGCATAACATTAAAAAGCATAAATACAGAAACCATAAACATCATGAAGACTAATGTCAAAAAGCATAAGCACAAATACGCATAATAAATAATTAGTCATTGCTCTATACAGCACATTTTTTTACCTCAAAACAAATACTGATGACAACTCACTGAAAATTACGTAAATGAAAATACCGAATTCATTGCACACACATCTTATGGCCTCTGTGGTGCAGCGGTTGTGGCTCCCCCTACCATGCGAGGGGTCCCGGGTTCGATCCCCGTCTAGGGAGGGATAAAGAATTAAGGCTAGTATTTAAACGCACAGCAAATATTCTGATTTTCACAACAAAAAAGGATCAGCAAAACACTTTATATGTTTTAAGTATTCTTGTTGTTCTTACATGTTCAACCTAATACGAAGGATAAAGGAGGCTTCGCTTCACTCACCCCCTTTACCCTTCACCTAAGCTACCGCAGTATTTTTCCCTGATAATTGCTGTAAAAATCAGTATATTTGAAGTGCAAATACCAAATAATTATTAGCCCAAACAATAGTATGCGTAATGTGTTTTCGGCCAATACAAATTAGTCCGACTGAAATTATGCTAATAGCGTACTAGCGTGCCAAAAAAGTAGTAGGCCAAAGTATTACTATGCGAAAATACTATTATGCCATAACAAATTATGCCAAATCAATTATGCGAAACAATAATAGTCTAAATAATATTATGCGATCCAAGGGGATACCGTTAAAAACAACACGGAGTGACGTACTTGTAGATTCCTGTCTTTCGACACCATGATGCGGCAAATACAAGTCACGTGTTTTATTACCGACGACACATTGTTTCATATGACCCAGTTCTTGGTATTCGTCGATAAATAATTTATATTCTTTTGCAAAACTATCTTTCTTGTTGAATTTGCGTTCTAACTGCATAAATTGCGCAACTGCCATTGGTTTAGATGCACCTTATAATTCTTGATAATTTTTCTTAAGGGGAAGCCTCACTTGATATTTTTTCGATACCCCTATTGGTCGAATTACGCGATTGCGCAAATGCCTCGTGTAATAAGCTGTTATGCTGACCCGAACACTCGCGACAACGAAGATTAGAATTACATGCATTGCCCTGGTGATCATGCAGGCAATTATTGCATAAATTTAGACTTTGTACTGTCTTTCTTTTGATGTGTGGTGGCATCGCTTTAAGTTCTGGGCAAAAATAAACTCTATGCTCGTCGTTTCTACAAATTGCGCAACAAAGTTTAGGTTTATTAAAATCAAAAAATCAAAATCAAAAATCATTTATTTCCATAGGATGTTGTTACATCACTTAGATCCGTCATTACATTTTTTTGGGTGAGTTCACTAACCCAATGGCGGAATCTGTGGAGAAGAGCTCACCGAAGAAACTCCACAGTCGTCGCATCTTTTGCGTTTCCTTTTTTAAATAAAATATTGTCAAATTACAAAATGAATGCTAATTATATATCGAAACAGCCTGTTACTCAAACAATCTATTCCCATGGACATCTGTCCTCTAAGTAATCAGATATCCTGTAGTAACCTTTTTTATACAAACTTGTCTAAAGGTAAGTTTTTAATATCAGTAGGGACCTTATTGTAATAGCGTATACAATTGCCTTTAAAAGAATTACTAATTTTATGTAGTCGGCTTACATAAGCAACCAACTTGTCTTTATTTCTAGTATTAAAATTGTGTATATCACTGTACTCCTGAAAATTAGTTATATTTCTTTTTACATACACAAGATTGTCATAGATATATTGAGACACAAATGTCAGAATATTGATTTCTTTAAACTTTTCCCTCAGTGACACTCTAGGCCCTAATCTATAAATTGCACGAACAGCCCGTTTCTGCAGAATAAATATACTATTAGCATTCGCAGCGTGACCCCACAATAAAATACCATAGGTCATTAGACTATGAAAGTAACTAAAGTAGACTAGTCTAGCGGTGTCTACGTCGGTAAGAGCTCTAATTTTTTTAACTGCGAACGCTGCCGAACTCAGTCTGTTCGACAATTTATTTATATGAGGATCCCATTGTAGTTTGGTGTCTAAAGTAATGCCCAAAAAGACAGTCGACTGCACAAGGTCCAATCTCTGTCCTTTTATAAATATGTCTGTAGTTACCGGGTTCACATTGGGTAACACGAATTTAATACATTTAGTTTTCTTTTCATTAAGTAATAAATTGTTAACAGTAAACCAGTTCACTATACTAGATATAGCATTGTTTACCTCGTCATAATTTGATTGCTGTCTTTTAACTTTAAATATCAAAGAAGTATCATCGGCAAACAATACTAACCCATGTTTTGCTTTAACAAGGTAAGGTAAATCATTAATATATACTAAAAACAAGAAAGGACCAAGAATTGAACCTTGCGGTACGCCCATAGTTATTGAAGACCCAGGTGATCTTTTCCCATTAACATCGACCATCTGAACCCTATCTGTTAGATATGACTCCAGAAGGCCAAGTGCTTGATCTTTTACACCATAATGGCGTAACTTCCTGACAAGAGTGTCATGATGGACGCAATCAAAAGCCTTGGATAGATCGCAGAAGACACCTATTGCATCCATTGCGTCTTCCCAGGCATCAAAAATATTGTCGATTAGTTCAACACCAGCATCGGCTGTTGAACGACCCTTTGTGAAACCAAACTGAGCAATATGAATTAAATTATTGAGATAAAAATGACTTTGCAATTGATTAAGTATGAGTTTTTCAAATATTTTGCTAAGCGTTGGTAGTATCGATATGGGTCTAAAATTGGTGGGGTCTGATGTTCTACCAGCTTTGAATAAAGGTATAACTTTACTTAGTTTCATCAAGTCAGGAAACACACCACTATCTATACATTGATTAAATATACAACAAAGGTGAGGTGCAATACAATCTACAATGGAACTAATAATTTTTACTGATAGACCATGGGCGTCAGCTGTCTTTTTCATTTCCAGGGATTTAAACGCTTTTACAATGTATTCATTATTTACGTGCCTAAATTTAAAATCTGTTTTACATTCCTCAAAGTTTTGTTTAAGTATAGATTCAGCAGCAGCGGGAGATGAATTTAAAGACTTGGTTGTTGAAACTGGAATGTCCGTAAAGAAATTTTCGAAAGCTTTTGCTACTTCTAGGTCTGTACTTAGCAATTGATTATCTATCTTAAGCTTGAAGTTATTATGTGTAGCTTTGGCCTTTCCAGTCTCTCTGTTTATAATTTGCCAAGTCGTTTTCATTACATTGCTACTAGATTCAATTTTGTTTTTAATGAAATTAGATTTAGCTACGGCACAAACGCGTTTAAACATTTTTGAATAACTACGAACATAATCTAGAAAGGCCGTATTTTTGTTATATGATTTCTCTTCATAGAGTTCATATAATCTTCGTCTGCTCCTATGAATTCCAACTGTCGCCCAATCACTAAACAAAGCTTTGTTATTAACTTTTATAGTTTTTGATTTAAATACCGTATCATATTCATTTTTGACAAGGTTAAATACTGAGTTGTACAACAAATTTGGATCGTCACTGTATGGTATTTCCCATAGTTTATCTAAAATATTATTCCTGTAGTGTTCAAGCCGAGTGTCACTAACGGGCACACATGTAATATCCTCTTTTTGGTCCTTTTTTATTTTAATATTGAATATACCTATCTGATCAGAGTTATTCTTTTAGGCATGACTTGATGTGCCCTGGTTTTTATTATGACTTGATTTTTGATTATCATTCTTGTTATACGATGATTTTTCGAATCGTTTTGCCCATGATGACGATTGAGATGATGATGATGATTGACTTGTGACTTGCGTCGGCGTAGGTTTACCTTGATTGCTACGCGAAGACGTCTCCTTATATGTGAACTTGCTTTCTAAGTAGTCAACTTGCTGAAGTTACCGCGAGATTCAATCCTCCCCCTCGGTGTCCTAACCTCTTGATGCTGAGACACGGCCTGACGTGGTGGAGGAACTTAATGAAGACTCCCCGGTTCGCCTTGGTGCTGAGATCTTTCCGACGGGACTTGAACTTGATTCCCTGGCTGTCCTTGTTGACCTCCTGATCCATCACCCATATCTTGTTTAGGGAAATACTTGATGGATTCTTGCTCGATATACCACTTCATTGACTTGTATAGATTTTCCGCTTGTTCGTAATCTTTACTAGCAAAGTATGGGCACTCGGGATCGCTACCCTCTATAAGCTGTACATGATTTGCCGCGTAGTCTTCCCAGTAGCGCTCCAACTCTTCCGATTTCCTCTTGAAATAAACCGGTAGGGAATTCCTGTCTGCTCCATCCTTTTTTAAATTTTTAAAGAAATTTTGCATAGTCTTATACAACTCGGCTTGGCTTTCGAAAATAGCTTCCATCTTGATAGTTGTAGGTAAGTGGTAATAAATGGAAAGATCTTACTTGATATCTTGATACTTGTGGCTTGATCCTTGCTAGTCCTTGCTGTGCGTGGTGGCCTCCGGACAACTGCAGTTGCTGCCGGCACGCGTGACTCGATCAGGCGACTAAAGCTCCCGGTTCGCTTGTCACCGCTTGAATATCCTTGTTAGGCAGGTCCTTGCTGACCGATCGCAGATGTGTAGATCCTTGATTATCGCACTCTTGATAATACGAAGGTCCTTGGTGACTGAACACTTGATAAGTCCTTGGTGACGCACTCTTGATAAAGTCCTTGATGACCGAACTTGATAAGTCCTTGATGACCGAACACTTGACAAGTCCTTGGTGACCGAATACTTGATTGTTCCTTGAATTTGGTAGCTACAATTTATTAAACTTGATATTTCACGTGAAAAATACTTAATAGAGTCCTTGGTGACCGAACACTTGATTGTTCCCATTCATCCCCATTTATATCTCCCTTGTTAGAGTTTCCTTGATAGTTCACTTGTTCATTAGTTGAACCGCACACGTATCACCACAGACCAGATATCGAGATAGACGGCGAAAGTCTACCTACTTCGCGTGTTTTTAATAGGCGGATTCCGCTCATCCCGGCTCAGTCGCTCTCTGGCTGTTCGAATGTAAGCCGTGTACTAATAAACATAAAAATGCCTTACTGTGCCGTTGTGAATTGCAAAAACTCAAGCAATGTTGTTTCCAAAGAAAACAACGGCGTTACCTTTCATACGTAAGTAATTTTATTTCTGAAATTCGCCTAATTTATTTAATAATCAATTATTTTTAATTTCGAGTAGCGTCTCCCGTTTTTACTGAGATAGGTTGAACCATAGCGTATATTTCCCATGGACTTCATCCACTGCTGCTTCCACTTTACACAATTCATGGATATCTCTTTCGTAGCCCTCAATGAACAGTGAAGTAAACTATACTTTCGTTAACCTTACAGTTGCATGGTACAGTCGATTTTCTCATTTTTCTGTCGATTTAATCAGATAGTGTTGTACAATGCGACGATTCTTGCAAAATCGCTGGACGATAAGATTTTGTTGACGGAAGAATGATAATTCTGAGTTGCATTTTCATTGCAATCTATATTTTAGTAGTAGAATAACGTATATGTGAGATTGTTATGTATTCATTTTATGTTAATATATAAAAGAAGACTGAGTGACGGACTGACTGCCTGACTGACTGACATATCAAAGCACAGCCCAACCCACTGGATGGATTCACGTGATTAAATTAGTTTAATCATGACTTACGGGAGAAGTACCAACCAAGTGGCGCAACAGTATTGTCGTTCTCTTCCACAAAAAAGGTTCAAAAACCAACCTGAAAAACTACCGCCCAATATCACTGCTCAGTCAGGTGTATAAAGTGTTCTCTCGTGTCATAACGACAAGAATCACTTCTCGACTTGACGAGTACCAACCAAGGGAGCAAGCGGGGTTCAGGGGAGGTTTTGGTACCATTGACCACATATTCACGATAAGGCAAGTGATACAGAAGACGCAAGAATACAACAAACCACTTTACCTTGCCTTTATCGACTATGAGAAAGCGTTCGACTCCGTGGAACACTGGGCTGTTGTGCAGTCTCTGCAGCGATGTCAGATCGACCAGCGATACATCCAGCTTCTGACGAGCCTCTACAATTCTGCTACGATGACAGTGCAAATACAAGGCTCCACAACGACTGTTCCAGTCAAAAGAGGCGATGTTCCAGTCAAAAGAGTACGCCAAGGAGATGTCATATCTCCAAAGCTCTTCACTAACGCACTAGAAGATATCTTCAAAACCCTTGACTGGGACGGACTGGGTATAAATGTGGATGGAGAGCACCTGAATCACCTCCGATTTGCAGACGACATCGTCATACTGGCTGAAACCCCCACAGAACTGGGAAAGATGCTCAACGATCTGTGCCACGCATCTATCCGGGTAGGTCTTAAAATGAATTCGGACAAGACTAAGGTTATGGGCACGACCGATATGTCCCAAGATCCGATCACAGTAGACGGCCGAGTGATGGAGCAAGTGGAGGAGTATAACTACCTAGGGCAGATCATCAGACTGGGATGGGACTCGCTGGATCGCGAGATTGACCGAAGAATCCAGCTTTCTTGGGGAGCATTCGGAAAGCTCAAGGACATCTTCCACTCCAAGATCCCTCAATCGCTGAAGACTAGAGTCTATAACCAGTGTGTTCTCCCGGTGATGACTTACGCTTGCGAGACATGGACGCTTACTGCCGGGATGATGAACAAACTTAGAGTCACACAAAGAGCGATGGAAAGGTCGATGCTCGGAGTGTCCCGCCGCGACATGATAAGAAACGAGCTCATCCGCCAACGCACTAAAGTTACCGATATAGGAAAACGAGTCGCGCGACTTAAATGGCAATGGGCTGGACACATCTGTCGCAGAAATAACGGAAGATGGAGCTCTAAAGTTTTGTTCTGGAGACCCCGCACAGGAAAAAGAAGCGTTGGAAGACCTGCGACACGGTGGTCCGACGACATAAAGATCACGGCCGGCCTATCCTGGACGAGAATGGCCGCGGACCGCACAAGATGGAGGACAACTGGGGAGGCATATGTCCAACGGTGGACGGTGAAATGAAATGCTGAAGAAGAAGAAGAAGAATCATGACTTAAAATTTAAGCTTTTTTCGTGTAACTCAGCATTACATAGAAAGTCGATTCATTCCTCTGTCGATACAACATCGATTCACTTCGTGAGAAGAATGAGTAGAAGACAGAGGAATGATTTAAAAAAGATAAGTAGGTAGGTAGAACAAGACTGAACAAGTAAGTAGGTAATACTGTAGTAAAACTGAGTGTATTTTGATACCCAAGGGAGAATAGAGATAGCTCCCAATCTCTCTTCTCTAATACTTTACGAAGCAGTGGGCCTAAGAGTTATTTCTATTTACCCTTGGTTATCAATAAACCCCGTTTTACCTTACCTACATTATTCTAGTCAGCCCCCTTAATTAGTAACTTTAATCCAGTGTAGGAAGCAGGAATAATTACGCGTCGAAAAAGTATGCGAATCGAACTGTCAGTGACTCTTATGTACAATGACATAAGGTTCATGTTTTCTGAACTCGAAAACTTTTTCGCTCTGGTTATTATTTCTGCTTGAGCCAGGTCAAATGCTGTCAATTGATTGTACATAACTATGGGAAATCTGATACTATTCCACAGTTTAAGATCGATTCGAGTTACTGAATAAGGGGGCTGGACGGATTTACACATGAATAATAAAAGGTAAATAGGTTCTACAGACAAATACATACTTTAACACTCTATGATGTGATATCCGGATGCGATGCTACGATACGATCTCCCGCTCGAAACACTGCCGGCTTACTGACAAAAAGGCAACGCGGTAGGTACGTGGTCGTGGTAGGTAGGGAATTCCCGCAGCAGCGCTCATTTTCAATTGATTTGGCGGCGCGCCTTTGACTCTGTTTCACGATTAACATGTCAACCCATCACTAAAAGGCGCTCGTGACGTCACAGTAGGTAGTGAAAAAGTTACACGGTTGGTTCTCATACATTCGACCGTGTTTGCTGCGTCTATCTCGATATCTGGTCTGTGCGTATCACCCACAGTTCTATAGTAGTACGATGCAACGTCTCACACCGACGACGAAAGTGAGAAACACGCGCGAGGTCCAAAGGATCGAAGGACCATAAAGATGTACGGTGTAGGACGTAGTCTTTAGAATATGATATAGACAGATGAATAAAATGTAATTTAGATAAATTTGGGTATATTTGGAACTTGATATAAATGGGGATGAATGGGTGAGTACCTACGCCTTGGTGGTTATATGAATACCGAATGAAATAAAACTAAAATGCTAAAATGCCGCGTAGGGAAAATGTGCGGTGACGTCGGAACCGTACATGACATAACATGACAAACCTTATGGATTACCTAGGTTTTAAACAACACAATACATTAAAAAATATCTGCGAAAATATTTTAGACTTAGTGTATACAAACTTTCCCATTAACGTGCAAAAAGCCACATCCTCGGTTGTCAATCAAGATCGATTTCATATTTCGCTTGAACTTGAAACCTTTGACTTAAGTATTAAATGGCTCCCGATCCGACTTCGTCGTGATATGCACATTCTCTCCTTCCTCTTCAATATTTTGAGAAATCCGCGCTATCCCGCATATCTTCGTGAACATTTTGAGTTTCTTTTCTCTGGGGATAGACTTCGGAGATCTCACACGGTGTCACTTTTGTCAATTCCTCAGCACAACACTGTTGCTTACGAGCACTCGTTTAGGTTAAGGGCAATACGTTTGTGGAATGCACTTCCTTGCGCTATTAGGGATTGCACATCCTTGTTCTCTTTTAAGAAAAAGTTGAAACAGCATCTCCTCTCTTCCGCATAGTGGGTATCTTATAGTATGTATGTGTATCTATGTATTTATTGTATTCTATTAATTTATTTTATACTATGTGTAGGATGTATTGTGATTTATCTGATAGTATATTGACTTTATTTCTTTCTTTTAAATCTTAATTGTACACTAGGACTACCTCTCTATAAATATTTTTTCCTTTCCTCACAGGTTAGCTGTAAGAAATTTCTTTTTAGAAATAAACTCACCTTTGCATATTGTTCGTTGTATTTTTTCCATTGTGTTTTCTGTGCAATAAAGAATTATTATTATTATTAAAAACATACCCTGCACCAGGCGCCTTCGATATCAGTATCGTAAGGGTAACTACGAGGCTATAAATAAACATCTCAGTGGTCTAGATTGGTCGGTTCTAGTTAATGGTTCAGTCGATGATGCGGTCGGTATACTAACAGCAAACATCAGGGAAGCTATTGAGAGATATGTGCCTAAACTGACTACCTGCGGTTCCCGTCAGTATCCGTTGTGGTACAGTCGCTCCCTCATAAACATAATGAAGGAGAAGGACAAATGTCACAAAACGTGGAAAAAGCACAAAAACCCCGTTGACTATCACGCATTTGCTCTTCTCCGAAGTAGATGTAAGACTGTGCAAGATGAGTGTTACCAGAATTATATGACACTGGCACAGGACGGAATCAAGAAAAACCCAAAGCTTGCTTTTATGGTCATATGTGAAGTCCTTTTAGACTTCAAAAAGAAGGATGGCACCGGTTATCCTAATAACATGACATATGGCTCTAGGAAACTAAAGTCTGAAAAAGAAACTTGTGACGCTTTCAACTAATTTTTCAGTAGTATGATTAGGTTACCTGCAAGCTCATATCCACATGTTGAACTGCCTGAACCTTCATGTCAGCGAATTGCAAGTAGCATTACAGTATCGGAGCAGTATATTTTGAAACTATTGCGTAGTCTAGATAATAGTAAGGGCCCCGGCAGTGACGGGATTCCACCACTTCTTATATCTCGATGCTCTGGATCTCTTGCCGCACCTGTGTCTCTGGTTTTTAATAGATCCTTTCACGAGGGTACTTTAATGATCACTGTTCGAAACCGGTTTCGTACAAAGATCATTTTTCTTCCTTCGATACCAGTTACGAAAGGTCGGTTACGTACACGGCCGAAGGGATTTTTCCAGATCTGTGAAAGTTTGCGCGCATTGTGGCAGTCCACAAAAAAGGTTCCAAGTTACCGGTTGAAAACTATAGGCCGATATCCATTTTAAACGTTCTGAGTAAGATCATGGAGCGTGTCGTACATGAACAAATATACGACAATATCTCACGCAATATCCCTAGTGAACAGCATGGCTTTGTACGTTCGAAATCTACAGCAAACAAACTGGCTTTATTTGTGAATGGGGTTCTAAGAGGTATGGACAGCGGAGGTCAGGTAGACGCGGTCTATACTGACTTTGAGAAAGCGTTTGATAGAGTGGACTAGAAGCTAGAAAGACTTGGAATACAGGGGGATCTGCTTCGCTGGACCGAATCATATGTTAATAAAAGAAGTCAGGCAGTTGTAATCGGAGAGAGTAGATCTGACCGTACTTGCATACCATCCGTCGTTCCCCAGGGCTCTATCTTGGGCCCTTTACTTTACGTTGCATACCTTTATGATATCGGACAATGTTTCTAGCACGCGAATTTTCTCTTGTACGCTGACGACAAAAAAGTCTTTATGAATATTAAATCCCCACCAAGACTGCATAAGCTTGCAGGAGGATTTGAATCGATTGTCTGTCTATTACGATATCAACAGGATAAACGTTAATGAAGCTAAATGCAATGCCATCTCCTTCACAAGGCATACTAAGCCAATCGTCCACACTTAAGTACTCAACAACATCCCAATCCAGAAGGTAAACTCCGTGAGAGATCTGGGTGTCCTGCTGGATTCCAAGTTAACATTCGAAGACCACATAGCTGCCATCACTATAAAAGCCTATAGGAACCTCGGCTTTATCCTAAGGGTGAGCAAACCATTCACGGATGTGACTTGCGTGCGCATCTTATATTTTGCCTAAATTCGAAGTGTACAGCACTGCCTGAAACCCGCAGTATGCAGTGCACAGGGACATGATTGAACGTATACAGACCAAATTTATTAGACATCTGTATTATATATTTTTAGCGGCAATTTTGTGAACGATGACTACATTTCATCGTGTCACCACCACAGCCTCCACAGCCTCCAGGACCGGCGTAATGTCCCGAGCTGGCTAACGAGCTGCTACGACTTAGGGCACCTACTACTCGAACCCGACACTCTACACTCCTCCATGTACTCTTCGCCCACACTAACTACGCGGCCAATTCTCCTAGCTGCCGCCTCCCAAGAACCTACAACACACACTTCGCAGACCTGGACATATTTTATCTCTCACGCGGCCGGTTCAACGTGCAATTAAAAGAATTAAAAATTTGGCTTGCCCACGGAGATATAAGATATTAAGATCTAGGATTATTTTTGGAATGTATTGAATGCATGGTAGGGAGAAGTTAAATAGTGGCAGGTTCATATAGGATGATGATATCTCTCCTCTATGAATAGGAGATTTCTCTAAAATTTTGATTTTCCTATAACTTTTTAGAATTAAAGGAGGGCTTTTACATTTCCAATATGAATTGTCATTGTTACATAATGTATCAAGAGCTGTTAATTTTGAAAAGATATGAAGAAGGGGTGGGTCTCCGCACTCCACCTGTAGGGCGTTGATGGGTGATGACCTCATACATCCTACTATCCATAATCTAATATACTACTTATGACAGCATTATAAATGGGTTTTAATGAAAACGGATGAGCGCCCCACCACACACCTGAGAGGACACGTAAAATATTTATGCCTTTTTCACATTTGCCCATATAAATTAGGTGGGTAGCACCTGATAATTTTGAATCTAAATATTTACCTAAAAATTTTACATAGTTTCGGACAGGAATAGGAGCACCGTTTATAATTAAATCAATAACTGGCATATTTCGTTTTCTGGAAAATATAACAGTGGTGCTCTTAGAAGCTGAGAGTTTGAGACCATGGGATAAAAGCCAGTTGGACAATGAATCTAGGGATATCTGCATAGATTCCTCTGCATCCTCCACTGACGAGCTAGGGATGTACAGAGCTATATCATCAGCATACTGTGAAATTTGGCAGTCATCATTCAGTGAAGTGTGGAGGGAAGAAGTGAATATACTATATAACAGGGGACTGAGAACATATCCCTGTGGGAGCCCTTTCCACACCATGCGGGTTTCAAAGTCTTCTCCAGGGATGCGAAATTGTAATTAATCTGGACATGAGCAAACTACATATAACGTTGTAACTTGTACCTGAGTACCGAAGGAAGAACACTATCATATGCAGCAGATACATCCAAGAAAACTGCCAGACCTGATTCGTTTTTCGAAAAAGCCAAACGTATGTCTGTGATGAGTATACTAAAACTATCGGAAGTACTTTAACCCTTACGGAAGCCAAATTGCGATTTAGCTAAAATACCTTGGGATTCTATAAAACATTCCAGTCTGTTGTTAATCAGGTGTTCCATGGTTTTAGCCATGACAGAGGATAAAGCTATAGGTCTGTAGTGGTCAGGGTTATCAGGAGCTTTACCTGGTTTTAAGAGGGATAGGACAGCTTGTTTCTTCCAGGGGTCTGGGACTGATCCTGTTATATAGAATGCGTTGATAATCAAGTGCTTGCCTGAACAAAATATACAGGTTGGAATCACAAGGCAAGACTCTGTGGAGTGGTAATCACCACATCTGGAACATATGGGTTTAGAACGGCATTTTTAGTCTTTGTGTGGCCAAACCGACAACAGTTAAAACACTGAATAGTGGGGAATTGGTATAACTCTACTGGGAGGGAAGTGTAATGGGCAAACACTCTTCGGAGGAAGAACCTGGCTATCAAATGTAGCCACAACAGTTTGGGTTGCCTTCCACTCTGGTTTGCCTTCAACAATAACCTTGCGGTTGATTCGTCCGCACCCAATAGGTGTTTGAATGTTGGTAATGACCTCCTCATCCGACCATTCAGATGGGACATCCTTGATTACACCCATTCGGGTGATATTAGGTCCTTACATATGACATTGGCGTTTTGCATGGGAGGAACATAAAGTCGTTTTTTTTTAATATAATATATTTATTTAATCAAAGTATGTACCATTGCTATCTATACACCATCTCATAGGTAGCTCTTCGATCCCTTTACTAAAAAAAAAACATTCGGACGGGAATCAATATAATCTTTGAAGGCGGTTTGGACTGCCCCATCGGAGTTGAATTTTTTCCATTTCAAGAAGTTATCCAAATTTTGAAAAAAATGGTAATCTGTTGGAGCAAGGTCCGGAGAGTACGGTGGATATCTTAGACATTCCAATTGAAGCTCCTCTAATATGGTAGCCGTCTGTTGTGCAGTGTGTGGTCTAGCGTTATCATGAAGCAGCAGTGGCCTAAAGCGATTGACCAGCCTCGGTTATGGACAATAGACATTTGCTTCAAGTGGATTAAAACAGTTTTATCACTAACACCGCAGCCTGCAGCTAACTCGGACGTGGTTTGCGATGGATCCGCTTCCACAATAGCCTTCAATTCTTCATTATCAACTTTGGTCACCGGCCGTCCACGGGGCTTGTTCTGCAGGTCGAAATTTCCAGAACGAAAACATTGGAACCAAAAACGCACTGTGTTTCCTATTGCGGCACCATCGCCATACACATCATTAATCCTTCTCAAAAATGGAAGCACTACGTGCTTCCATTTTTGAGATACCAATTGAATCGATTTTGAATTGTTCCCTAATAAGATTTTCTATAACAAAATTGTCACTTACAACGTCAGGTTCGACAAGTGTGGTATGGTTGACAAAATCAACTCGTTTAGTTCTGCTGCAACCGAACCCAAACAAAACCCAACCTAAAGCGCATAAGATTGCCACAGGCTGTGTCTTAGTTCCCTTGCGCATGGCTTTAGCGCAAGATAGATGCCAATTGTCAATACCTATAATTATCATTGGTTTTACGTCCTCATAACAAAATTCGACAGCTATGTCCGACAGGTACGGGTACTTCCGCACGCTGTCGTAGTGCGCAGCCTGTCGTGCAGCGCCTAGGCCGGCGACAGACCTAGCTCTCTTATTAGTATGCACTTCGGACGAGTGACGTCCCTGTATTGTAAAATCAACATACTGTACGTTGACATCCTTCCCTAGACCACCTACACAGTCTATATGAATCTGTTTCTCTGGGCCTTGGCAGCCAATTTTTTTTGTAATCTCAGAGTCAACGAACGTGGCAGATGATCCGTCGTCAAGCATCGCATAGCAGCTGACGGATCCAGAGGGTCCCGACACACTCACGGGAACGACCTTTAGCAAGGGCCGAGCAGAAGGTTCAGCTAGTGACGACGAAGTTGCATGTGTCATAACTTCATGCTCCGGATCAACAGACGGTGGCGCCGCGGGCGCGCTGCAGGTTGAGGGCGCAGACTCGCTGGATGTCGACGGCGCAGGCTCGTCGTCGTTGTCGACATCCACGTCGACGTGTGCGGTGATAGTACGCTCGAATTTCGAGCCGTGCAATAAAACATGATGACGCATGTCGCAGCATTCCTTGCTACAAACTTTTTTTAAACATGAAGTTTTATTTTTGTGCCAACCCTTCTTTAAGCATCTATGACATATTTTATTTTTCTTTATAAACTGCCACCTATCATTTAAAGTCATTTGGACAAATTTCTCACAAACCGTCAAATCGTGAGTTTGTTTACAAAGTAAACAATTTTTATCATTAGAAATCGAAGAAAATGTCGATGTCGAAGGAATGATATATTTATTATGATGGTTATTTTCAACGATAACATTTATTTTGTCCCTATATCCCCCGCTTGGACGTGTAGGGTTGGGTGGCAAAGAATCAAACGCTCCGCCAAACCTACACTGCAAATCTACCTCACGGGAGAGGAAATCTGCAAACATTTCTATTTTTGCCTGCGAACCATCACATGAATGAGCGTAATCTAGCCACCGTGGCCGCAACAGCGGAGGTAACTTGCTCCACAATGATTGGAAAAGTTCGGGCGAACGTAAGTGGTCCGGCTGATTTAACAAGCGGATCACTTCTACGCAGTTGCGTACACGGCCGGCGAAAATAACTATATCTTTGCTGTCATAGCCTACCTTCGGCAATGCACGTACCGCCGCCACTTCATGCGTCACAACAAGCTCGGGGCGGCCGAAGCGCGCGTCGAGCGCCGCCACAACTGCCTCGGGAGCGCGGGCCGCCGCCAGCAGTCCCGCCACGGCGTCGCGTGCCGCCCCACGTAGGGCGCACGAAAGCCTGGCTATATTATCGGTGGCCGAACAGTTTCGAGCTGAATTTTCGTAAACTCTTTTTAAAGCTAACCAATCTAAATACGATTTACCATCGAAAGTTGGCAGAACATCTGCCTTCGTTACATGAGATTGGGGTAGAGTCCTAGTTAGCAACGTTTCGAGTGTGTTGACTAAGCGCGTCACTCCTCCGTCTTCAGGGCGATTCTGAGTGTGAGAGGGATTATTCGCAGCAGCACCAGGGCCGCGTGGCGCTCTCATACCTCTTGATTCCCATCCTGTCGTAGTGCCGACGTACCTGAAAGGTGGGTTAGCACCTCGGTCATCAGGGTTGTCACAACTAACTACGTTATCTACCCATTCTTGCACACTAGCACGACTACGTGTGCCGCGGCTGCCACGTTGGCTGCCTTCCGCCTCTATGGCGGCTAATTCAGCCTGCAATTGAGCTTCAGCGACGTGTCGCTCGCGCTCTGCGGCTTGACGCTCACGCTCCACAGCTTGGCGCTCACGCTCCTTCTCTATGTCAGCCAAACGGCGCACATGCTGTGCCTGTGCCGCCAGCTGGCGCGCCACGATGGTGGCGGAGGAGCGCGAGGTAGCGGCGCTGGACGGGCGGGAAGGTGCCGGCGGCGCGCCCGCAAAAGGGGGCGCAGCGCGAGGGGGCGAGCCCGCGATCTCTTTCGCTGACGGGGCAGCCTCCCCCGACACAACCGTCACACCGTCTCCCACACAAAGCGCCATTGCCTTTGCGTGTTTTGCGCGTGTTTCCATTATATTTCCCAGTAGAAGGACCACAATATTACGAACTTAATGAAAAAATGCACTGGTTTTGGAAAACACTATAATTGAAAACATGAACTGACAATACGTCCATAAAAACAAAAGTAGAGAAAAAAGGATAAAAAACATAGACAATAAAAATACTATAAAAAAAGGATGTGCATCTTGCACAAGCTGTATAAATTTGAATTTGGTATTCCTAACCATAGAGGAGATATTTGAGATCAAAGTGGCCAGTACGGCGAAACACCAATTGTACGAAACACCATATGTAAGGACCTAATATTATATGTTGGGATTGAGGCAGTGTAACCTTTTGTGATGAGGTTATTGTTCATCAAAAAAGAGTTAGCATTCTCTGGTTTTTGAAACTCCACAGAGACACGATTTTTGCCAACTCTTTTAACTCCTTCAGATTTTATTCCGCGTATGTTGAACCTTGTAGGAACATGCCAAACTTGACCGGATGGATGGTGGTGCCTGAGCGTTCGTTAGATTCTACTCGAGATACATGTAAATGAGCTTTGTCCGTGGTTGAGTATTGGATACGGCCAGTATTTTTCGACAACTTTGTTGCTGTTCTGAGGTTACTCTCGACATCAGGAGAACTGGAATGGGCCCGTTTACCCAATGAGACTGGGCTATCATCCATGCCCTCTGGGGCCTTTGTATATGTGATCACTCAGAGGGGAGTAAGGGGGAGACGAAGATGCTTGTGATAAAGAATCTAATATATCTTGTGATTTATCTGGAGGCTCCCTCTAATTGCCCTCCAACGGTCTGTTAGGAAACACAAATACACATAAATGTACCACAGAAAAAGACGAACAGAAACAGATAACAATCACCAAAAAATCTCTAACAAAATTAGCCAAAATAACAATTTTTATTTCTCCGACATGTGCTATCTATCAACACTTCCCAGCGAAAAAAACCCGTCTATCTTCACAATGAATGAAAAGTTTGTATATACGCCATATTGAATTAGTGTCAAATGTTTTTTTTTATTAAATGTTCCTTGCCTGTGATTGGTTAAAAATGCGAGACAGTTTTCCGATTGTTTTGTAGTCTGTGGTGTTAAGTCGCGCAGATTAAAATTGGGTGTCCAAGTTTGTTCAAACTCGTCTCTCCATTTTTATTTCTTTAAATTTCAATAATTTGCATAGTAAAAAATTATTACATTAAAGCACCATTAAAGACTATGTCGAGTTGAGTGAAAGAAAAAACCAGTTTGCTGACCATGCGCTTGTTTTCATGTTGTTGTAAATATGACTGAACAAGATTTTATTGAACATCACACTTACGAAATGGACGAAAGACTTAAGAATTGGCTGCATAGTCAATAGACCTTTGCCTAACCCTTGAGGGTCAAACCCAAAAAAAAAACTATACCTCTTTTTTTTCTTTAGGCATATTTTTATTTTTGTTGTTGGAAGTTGGCGCAAGTGGCCCACAGAGTACATTATTATAACTGAAGTGGCCGTCTGATACGTATATAGAAATAGAAATAGAAATAGAAAATCTTTATTTGTAAAACATAGGTTACATAAAAAGGTCTTAGCAATATATTTAGGTGGTATCTCTATGCTTGGCGCAGTGGCATACAAATATTATATAAGGCAATCCTAAGATCGCCTTTATGAGGTCAGTAAACAGTGTCAATAAAAGTGTAATTATGTACAAGTAGGTAGTCAGCGGTATAAGTGGTAGATTTTAAACAATGTCTAAGAAATATTCATTGATTGAGTAATATGCTTTAGATGTTAGCAATTTCTTGAAATTATATTTAAAAACGCTTATATTATTCATAACTCTTAATGCCTCCGGTAGTTTATTGTATATTCGGGTGGACATGCCAAATATACTTTTATCATAATAAGCAGATTTACGTGGGTAAGCGCACAGCTTGTTTTTATTTCGTTTACTCTTCATGAAATTAAATAGATGAAGATTAGACTTGACAAACACTGCAGTTTCAAATATATAGAGTGAAGGAACTGTTAATATTTTAAGACTAATAAAATGGCTCTTGCAAGATTCTGTACTATTAATATTGCATAAAGATCGTATACATTTCTTCTGTGCCTTAAAAATTACATCTATTTTAGTGGCATGTCCCCAAAACATTATGCCATATCTTAAGGATGACTCGACAAACCCATGATATGCCGTTAGCACAGCGTCCTTATTCACCTGTTTAGACAGCATGTATAAAGCATAAGAGAATTGACTTAATTTATTACTCAGTATGTCTATGTGTGTATTCCATGACATGTTGTTATCAATGTGTAGCCCTAGGAATTTAGTCGACTCTGTTTCTTCTATTTGATTACCCTCATAATTAATATTTAATGTCAATTGTTTTTTATGTCCTTTCCTGAATTTCATTAATTTGGTTTTACTTATATTAATTAAAAGATTGTTGTTCTGCAGCCAGTCAATTAAACTTATTAAAGAATTATTTATGTCACATTCGTATGTATTAAGATTATGTCCAATAAATGTAACTGTGCTATCATCAGCGAAAAGTACCATGGGATGATTTATACATTTTGGAATGTCATTAATGTAAATAAGGAACAACAATGGACCCAATACACTTCCTTGTGGTACTCCACATTTTATGTCCCTAGTGTCAGAAGAAAATGTCGATTCAGTTTTTGATATATTGCAGATTTGTGTAATTTGTGTCAGTTGTTTTCTATTACTTAAATAAGATTTGATGAGGTCATACGCGTTACCCCTAACACCATATGAGTATAGTTTATTTAAAAGTATATTGTGGTTAACATAATCGAAAGCCTTTGTTAAATCCATAAATAGAGACGTAACTGGTTTATCACTATCAATATTCGTCATGATTTTGCTTAGAAATTCGTATATCGCCATATTAATATTTTTGCGTCTCCTAAAGCCTTTTTGTTCTTCTACCAATATGTTATGCTTTTCAAAGTAAATGTATAGCCTATCATAGATGGCTTTCTCAATTATTTTAGAAAATATTGGTATAAGTGCTATAGGCCTATAGCAGTTCATATCTTCCCTATCGTCTTTTTTGAAAAGTGGTTTAACAATAGAGGTCTTAAGGCGATCAGGGAAGACTCCGTGTTCCAGGCATAAATTCGTCAAGTGGGAAAGAATCGGAGCAATATTAATGCTCACAGTTTTGACAATTTGTGTATTAACATCATCGTTACCAGTACTGTTGGTATTTTTAAGGCTTTTTATATGTTTCAAAATGTCAAGAGGAGATGTGGGAGTCAAAAATATAGAATCAATTTGTAGTGTCAGTGTTAGTTTATTTGTTTTAGTAGTGTTAGTATTTGGTTGTACTTGGTCAATGAAATGATTATTAAAAGCTTGTGCAATTTTATTGGGCTCTTTTATTGGTACTCCAATGTATTTAATTATGCTTATGTTGTTTTTTGGTACATTGTTTTTAGCTTTATTAATTACACTCCATGTTGCTTTACATTTGTTAGATGATGTTTTGATAAGGTAGTCATTTTGCGACTTTTGTGTAAGATTTAGAACTTTCTTCAGTCGTTGTGTGTATTGTTTGAACTTATTTTTATTTTCATCGCTTGGGTTTCGTCTACATGTCCATAAAAGTTCCCGTTTTCTTTTGCAACAACGTTTGATACCTTTAGTTATCCATTTAGATTTAGCCATTACATGTCTTTTTATCTTTTGCTCAGGGAAGCAAAGGCCATAAAACATTACAAACGTATCGTGAAATAAGTTAAATGCTTCATTCGGATTATTACATTCAAATACCTCAGAAAAACTCAATTGAGTAATATAAGTCACGAATTTACTTATGTTCTCTTCACTGTAGTCTCGTCTTTTGATGAAATAGTATTTTAGAAGACAACTTTTTTTGACAGGGCATTTAAGAATTTGTGCAGAGTGGTCTGACATGGCGAGTTCTATTACCTCACCATTACTTCTTTGCACATTGTGGGCAAAATTGTCAAGGCATGTACCACTGTCTGGACGAGTTGGTTCTTTTATTTGTAGTTTTAGGTTATAAGCTGATAGAAGTTGTTCAAAAGTTTTTGTAGCATTAGAATTTGTTAACGTATCAATGTTAAAGTCCCCTGCTATTATAACTTTTTTATTTCTGTAACATGTCTGTCTAAGTATTTTATCTAGTATTTCGAAAAACCTGTCCAAATTGTCCTTCCTATTATTTTGAGTAGGTACCCTGTACATAGATATAATTATAATCTTATGTTCTATTATTTCTATACCACAACATTCAACTATATTTGATATACTGCATTTCTGTATCTCTTTAATTTCCTTAAATTCATGATGTTTACTTATTAATATACAGGACCCCCCATTTCTGTTATTTCTACAGAAGTGTGTTGCTACGACAAAGTTCGGTATCTTTAATTGAGCTGTGTCTGCCGACACCATATTATGTTCGGTGATACATATAACGTCTATAGCCTTATTTTCATTTTTTAGTCGGTCTAATTGCACTGTGAGATAATCGGACTTGTTAATTAATCCATTTATGTTTTGGTGCAGAATATGAATGTTGTTATACACGAAAAAGATTATTGCTTGCTGCATTGTCATTCGTGTTTGTGCTACTGTCGATTTTGTTCAAGTCATTATTTCCTAAATTAACATTATTAATAGCATTAATTAAATTATCATTTCTATCATTGTCATGAATTAAATTATCATCAATATTATTATTAGTTATGTCAGTATTCGTGCCAATATCCATTGTATTATTTGTATTCAGAGTAGGGTCATTCTGATTTTGATCCGTTTGTACATATTTATCTACCATTTGTTTGTCATGTGTATGCGTGTTGACTGAGCGAATGTATGCAGTTCTTTGTGTGGCGTAGTCAAGTTGGAGAAGTTTTCTCAGCAACAGTCTACTCAATATTCTTGTGAAGAGTGGTCCTCTCGGGAGAAATCGGTTGTAATTCATGTCTAGGAATGATACATTGTCGTATTTACCGCATATAAATCTAAGTTCATAATTAAGTTTGCGTTTTTGTAGTTTGTTACAATACGGAATTTCGCAAACTATTAAGTTGACACCTTTGTTTGACTGGAGCCACACTATTAGGCTCGACGTGAACTCGAATGGATCAGCTTCATTGATACCGCCCATCAGCACTACGTAGTCGTCCTTGGTGAGTGTTGCGATTGCTGCCTTTTCTGTCGTAGTTACGTCGCTGAGTCTTGCACCTTGTTTCCAGAAGCTTGTGACTAGGTAGTTGGAGCCCACCAGTATTTGGAGAGCGTTTCTGATGCCTCTCGCTTGTTGGTCCCCGATTATTACGATTCTTCGTCTTGATGTTTCTGTTTTGTTTTCATTATTGGTTTGAATAGTAATAGGTGGATGTGTGGTTGGTGTTTGACTGTTAGTCTCGTCACGAGTGGTCTCGATGGTGGTTTTCTTCGAATCAATAGAAGTCTCTATCACTGTCTTGCTGTTACTTTCTTCTGGGGTCTTGATGGCGTTTGACACTTGATCACATTCTGTGTGATTGGTTTTTTCGCTTTGCTCCGGTATAGCACTCTCATCACCATTTTTATCAGTGTTTTTGATGTCATCTTTAATAAGGAATTGTATTTTTCTATTCGGGTTACTGTGTGAAGGTGATTTCTTGGGTTTTTTCCTTCGTCTTGCAGTTAAGGGAGTCATGACTGTCTCAGAAAACCTAAATGTTTTATATACCTCAATTAGTTTGTTAGATTTTTCTATTTCCTTTTGAAGTCTCTGGTTTTCAGTGAGAAGATTTTCAATTTCCTGGTTAGCTGAATCAAGGTCATTTCTAAGTTTCTCAAGTTGTTCATTTGTATTTGAATTGTGGCTGATGTCGCACGATGTGTTCGGAAGACTTCTATTTAGATCTTCAAATAAGGATGAGCTTGATTCATCACCACATGAATTGCTTCGGTGCCTGTATTGAGTTCTAAGTGTTACATAGTCGTTGTGATCCATGATACTTTGATCCATGAGAATTTATTTTACTTCCAGTTGAATTAATTTGTGGTAGAAATCATGAAATTATATTGAGTACACTACTAGATCCCGTACAAATTCATTTGATATATTTTCCGTGTGGTCTTACGTGAAACGGAACGTGCTCCAGCATATCGCTTAGTTACGTCACTCCACTCGTTGGTCTATTTTGAAACGCGCTTTCACTCCGTGACGTTGGTAGCCGTGCGGAATGTTATTTGTTTTGTTGTGCCAAGCAGCTGTTTATTTTGGAATGTGGGTGTATCAAATTAGAAAATTTGCGATTTAGCCGTTTAATTGTACTTTTAAATTGTGTTGATGTTTTTATAGTTATGCTTCTATATGGTGTCCCGATTCCTTTATCCAGATTTTCTTATTTATCAGGCTATGATGTTGAATATTGGATTTGTGTACTCACAGTTTGAGGTTAGTTGAGTGGTTTTATTTAGTTATTTCTCCTTTTTCTGTTGTTTTTAGCACTGTTTCTTATATTTTTTATTTTATATATAGTCTGTGAGTACAAGAGATCAAGTGATCAATCATCAAAATGAGTGAAGTGATCAAACTGCGAGAGAGAATTAATAAAGAGATCACAGAGAAAGCAGCGTTGCCAGAATGTTACTTTTGTAACATTTTACGTTACTTTTGAGCCTCTCATGTTACCTCCATGTTACAAGACTCAATATGTTACTTTCGTGTTACTTTTAGGTCAATATAAATAAACTATATAATTAATTATATTCCAGCAAACAAAAAAATATCGTGAAATGGAACGCATCCAAATATATTTTTTCTGTTCGTCATGTTGGCGCATTTGATTTTGTGGCCTGTTGGAATTCGACGTCCGAGCGAAAATCACTCACTCGCGTGTATTTCTAAATCTTCCATTCCGCTTACTTAGTCGAGTCGAGCGAGTAAGCGAGTGGTGACTAGCTAGCAGCGAATCGATCATTGCGCGTAGTATTAACGCTCTATAACGTATGTGACCATTATCGTTTACGTTTATGTTTATCCATATATGTTTTGTTTGTATTGTGATTCAACTTTGGTTGGGTTTGATAGAGTATTATTTATATTAATTTCACAAGTGATTGCTTTAAACAGTCTGTACAGTGACTTGTATGGCTAACAATACTTGGCACGTAAATGTTGTATTTACATTATTTTTAATTTATTAAGAAAGTAGGTACCTACCTACCTAAGGAATCAGTAATTCAACAACAAAGTCATGTAAGTTTGCAACTGAATTAAGTTTTTATTTTTTATTTTCATCCAAGTTACTAGTAAATAAGCATATACCTAGTGTGCCGTTTCACTGCACATTATATAGGTTCAAGAAGTTGGTGTTGCTATTTATAGCTTTTTATATTTACATTATGTTATATTTAGTAACTTTAGTTTTGTTTTCTAACAGGGATTGGGATTTGGTTGAGTATCGGCAAGCCTGGCTCTAGAATATTTGATTTTGTTAATCGACCTACGCTAATCCAAGGTAAATAGATACACATACTGGGTCCAATTCTCTAGGTGACACCAACTAGAGCAACTAAACTAATTTCGAAAGTAATATTAGTTTGAATTAAGTTATTTGGCATTCTCAAGTCACCATCTTTATACGCAAACTAAGATTAATTCATGTTTTTTTTTTCAACTAAACGCATTTCGCCTTTGGGACCAGTTCGAAACCACAGTGCATTTTCAAATGCTCGATTATGTTTAACAAAATCGACGTTTTTTTTGTCAAATGAAACTTAATAAATCTTTCAATTATATTAATATATTTAATTAATTCATTATTATTCAAGCATTTAATACCGTTTAAGGTGATATTTGTAACATATTCCGTTTATTATTTACATAAGCAAACTCATTGCAAAATAAACTACATATGATTATGTTCAATCAGTTTTCGAACTTTAGGTTGCTTTCCGCGCCAAGAATTTGTCAGCTGACTTGAGCAGTGATGAGCTGACCGATTCCTTCCTGAGTTTCTTTCTTTTGTTGATGTTTTGTTTTGTGAAAGATAATGGAATTGTCGTCATCGTGAAGGAAAAGAATGACCAAGCGGAAACAGGACTTACTTCTCCAGGAACAGGAGAAACGCTCCACGCAAATAAAGAGATGGTTCGGGGTATGTACGCTGTCATTTTGTTTGTTTTTGTGTAAGAAATTTATATACATAAAAGTGATAGAATGACAGGGATACACGCATGGCATCGCATATGCACGTCTGGCATTGTACCTACCTATCAATTTAGCTTCTATTCGAGATGAGAAGACGTGCCAAATTTGTTAGAAATGGCAGGGCAGATAGGTATACAAATCCGCCGACGCACTTAAACCAGCATTACATTTGCTGTTTGGATTGCAGTGTGGGGAAGGCATTTATTATCTAGTTTTGCATTTTTTTACTTTACTTACCTTTTTCAGGGAATACAGCCAGTCCTGATATTAGGGAAATGTGGGGGAATCTGGCTGGCCAGCTGAATAGCCTGGGCTGCAGCCGGCACATAAAAGAGTGGAAATCGGTATGTATCATATTATACAATACATTGATCATCTCATGATACACCATGATTGACTATTGAGTTGACTGCTATATCAAACCTAAGTTAGTAGTTATCCGCTGACTTTATCAGAATGTTAGATGAGATAATTGTGGTATTTGCCTGTAAATGTTTATTTTTGTTGTGTTGTTTGTAGTATTTTTGTAATTGGCCGTCCATTTACTTAGTTTGATATTTAAGTAAGGATATGAACGATGAAATTAATAAATAAGTTTTACAACTACTCCTCTAACTTTATCAAGTTATGGCAAGATTGGTGGATTTTTACTGCTACACATATGGTGATACATCATAACATGTTTTTAATCTACTTTGCAGGTCAACCGAATTCGGCTACACTGACGATGGTGCAGGCCCCCAATGAAAACTCCCGCATACTGAGGGATATTATGGCGGAACTATCAGCAGCTATCTGCGCAAACACTTTAGCTCTTACTGCATGCCCGTGCTGCAACATAACAAACATAGCATAACCTTAACTTCCACACACCACAGTCACCACACCTACAATAAATCACCCTGCTTAGTGGGCAGCCAGCCCGAGACCCTATCTCAAGACCTATTTCATAGGGCTAAGCCATTAGTTCTCTTTATTATACTGTGGCTAAGCAGGTACACTCACACACCCCACATATTATGTACAATGTATGTATGTAGTATTTTGTTTAGTTTTTATGTTGTCCTGTTCTATTTCTTAATGCCCTGTTTTGTAATTGGCATTTTATGTTTACTCAATTAATTTTATTTAAAAAAATTGTACGCTATGAAACAGCAAATAAACGAATGCTAGTATTACAGCTTGTATTGTTAGTGGCATCGTTATTATCAATAAATAAATTACAATCATACCTTGCAGGACCCATGATATGCTGGAAGAAATCTTTTGTTACAGATAAGCTCGCGTTTGTACGTGTCTTTCATGTAAACATGTTTTCTGTATATTATCTGGGTGCAATAATAAATTATATCAGTCAGAATAGAGTAACTATTTAGACAATGAAATGTGTATGTAAGCTTATATATATGATATATGACATGTACAAGTTCAAGTTCAAAGTTTTTATTCATAATAGCACAAAAATTGAGACTTAATGAACGTCATAACATAATCAAGCAAGCTTATAAAGCTTGCTCGATTATGTTATGACGTTCATGAACATTAAGAAAGTGCCTAATTATTACATAATAGATAGGGTGCAATGAACTGGTTTAATTCCAGATGTCGGTGTCTTGTAAAAAATCATTTATTTTGTAGTAGACCTTTGTGCACAAAGTGTGCTTTATACATTTTTTTAATCGAGTTGTAGCTACGGTCAGTTTGGGTAACAGAATGTTATTTTACATTTTTTTGTTAATATACCTAACTGATTATTATATTACATGTTTATTTTTTTTTAGTTAAAATATCTATTTACAATGTATGACCACTGTTGCCGGCCTTCCTGCAGGAAGTCGAAGACTGCGGCGTCGGCGATATTCTCATTGGTCCCCTCTGCATCATTTTCTGCCACTTCATCTGAAATTAAAAAAACCCGGTCAAGTGCCGTTCGGACTCGCGCACCAAGGGTTCCGCACAAATTAAATAACTGATATTAATTTCAACTCGATACTTTCAGGCGTTCCTGAAAAAAGAGTTGACAGACAGAAAACAAAGTGACCATATGGGTTTATTTTCTCCTTTTATGGTACCCTTAAAACCTTTGTTTAACAGTTAGGTACAAGCATAATTTGGTCTATGTAACGATTATTTATTTCATCAATTACCAGAACAACTTACCAATTATGGTATCTTGCAACGACATGTTTTAGAGGGTGCTGCAGGCCACAACATATTTTACTGCTTTTGTTAGCGAATAATGCATCGTGCGATGCTGGTGGAGGCAGCAAAATTTGCTCTGTAGCCGGCCAAAGAATCTTTCAACAACGTTGCGTGCTTTGGTGTGGCAAGCGTTGTCCCGGCCTGCTGGTGTTCCGGTCGTGGTTTCCGCTAGTGGAGTCATTTGCCACGTCAGCAACGGTTAGCCTTTATCTCCTGTAATGGAATATAATCGAAACTTACATACATAGGTACATAAGTGTATTAAAATGATTGAGGAGATGTACACATTTATATGTCTATATATATTTATGATTAACGAAAAATGGCATCATTTGAAACATAAATTGGTTGGTATTATATCGTCGACCCACACCGCCGCATCGTGCGTCGACCCCGGAAAATTGGGGTTAATATGAATATCTTGCAGTTAGCATCACACACCTATGAGTAAAAATGTAAGTTTATAAATTGGGACAAACTTATTTTTATTATAAATGTAGCCCAATAAAGTCCCTACCAAAGGGCACAGGCCTTAACGCGGATATGAGTAAGAATTGAGCCTTGCTTAATAGTTATCGAGCAAGCTTTATAAGCTTGCTTGATTATGTTATGACGTTCATGAACATTAAGAAAGTGCCTAATTATTACATAATAGATAGGGTGCAATGAACTGGTTTAATTCCAGATGTCGGTGTCTTGTAAAAAATCATTTATTTTGTAGTAGACCTTTGTGCACAAAGTGTGCTTTATACATTTTTTTAATCGAGTTGTAGCTACGGTCAGTTTGGGTAACAGAATGTTATTTTACAGTTTTTTGTTAATATACCTAACTGATTATTATATTACATGTTTATTTTTTTTTAGTTAAAATATCTATTTACAATGTATGACCACTGTTGCCGGCCTTCCTGCAGGAAGTCGAAGACTGCGGCGTCGGCGATATTCTCATTGGTCCCCTCTGCATCATTTTCTGCCACTTCATCTGAAATTAAAAAAACCCGGTCAAGTGCCGTTCGGACTCGCGCACCAAGGGTTCCGCACAAATTAAATAACTGATATTAATTTCAACTCGATACTTTCAGGCGTTCCTGAAAAAAGAGTTGACAGACAGAAAACAAAGTGACCATATGGGTTTATTTTCTCCTTTTATGGTACCCTTAAAACCTTTGTTTAACAGTTAGGTACAAGCATAATTTGGTCTATGTAACGAATATTTATTTCATCAATTACCAGAACAACTTACCAATTATGGTATCTTGCAACGACATGTTTTAGAGGGTGCTGCAGGCCACAACATATTTTACTGCTTTTGTTTGTGTCTCGTCCGCTTTGGCTCTGGCAGAATATCAGCGTCACAGATTCTGTGACATTGCTGAGTCAGGGCCATTTCATTGTCGCGGTACAGTCACGGTGCCACATAGTGATCCTTAATTTCCATATTTTCGCTGTGTTAATTATAATTATTTTCATTGTTTTATTTAATTTCTTTGATGTTTTTTGTCTTAATTAATTTTGTGTGGTTTGTAATATGTTAATAACCAATAATATTTTTGTGTTTGTACCGAACAATGAATAAATGAATTATCTATCTATCTATCTATCTATCCTGGCCATTCAAAACGTCAGTACAGGGCCATGCGTGGCAACAATAGTGGACAACGTGGTACGCCGCGGGCTTCATGGTCAAACAACATGGTGGACGAAACCGAGGATTTTTCGGAGGACGACGAACCACTAAACCTCATGTCTTTGAAGTATTATTAATCGGTGAGTTTACCAGTTAACGTGCAGGGCATTGAACTCATCATGGAAGTGGACACGGGAGCGTCTGGATCATGTATCAGCAAAGCCACTTATGATAGATACTTTGCTAACTTAGAATTAAAACCCAGTCAAGTGTTGTTTCGATTGTATGACGGCACGAGGGTTGAACCGCTAGGCATTATCACGCCTTGTGTAGAATACGGCAACAATAGGGCTCAGCTGGAATTATTCGTGGTGGAAAAGAGCATTACATCACTTATGGGGAGGCAGTGGTTAACTGAGTTAGATGTAACGATACCTAGTTTCGGTTCCTGTCAAGAAAGTAGCGATGTAAATTCTGTTAGCGAATGTAAACAGTTAAATGATATTCTCCACAGACATAAAAATGTACTGGATGGTGGACTGGGCTGTTACACTGGGGGCACAGCGCGGCTGCGCCTGCGTCCCGGTGCTTCGCCTGTATTCCACCGAGCTCGCCCGCTGCCCTTCGCGCTGCGCGAGCGTGTCGATGCCGAGTTGGATGCCATGCTGGCAGAAGGTATCATTGAGCCAGTAGATTGTTCGGATTGGGCTACTCCATTGGTGCCGGTTAACAAAAAGGATGGACTGCGTATCTGCGCAGATTTCAAGGTAACGTTGAACCCCGTTTTATTGATCGATCGCTATCCAATACCGAGAGTAGAAGACCTTTTTGCTGACCTGGCAGGTAGCGTAAAGTACTCTAAGGTTGACCTACGACAGGCCTATAATCAGATATGTTTGGATGATTCAAAGGAATTTACGGTTATAAATACGCACAGGGGTCTGTTTAGATACAATAGGCTAGTCTATGGCTTATCATCATCACCCGGGATCTTCCAAAGGATATTGACCAACCTGTTCAAGAATGTTCCTAACGTTAAAGTATTTTTGGACGACATATTGATTTACGGGAAAGATCAGAAATCACATTTAGAGTCGTTAGAGGCGGTTTTCCAAATTCTAGAAAATAATGGTTTAAAAATTAAAAAAGAAAAATGTGAATTATTGTGTGACGAGGTAACTTATTTAGGGTATATTATAAACAAGAATGGGGTAAGGAGGCCGGATTCAGAAACATTGATCGCCATAAGACAGATGCCGAGTCTAAGGAATGTTACAGAAGTTCGTTCATTCCTAGGAATGGTAAATTTCTATGCCAAGTTTCAAACTCAAACTCAAACTCAAAACGTTTATTGCGACATTGTGGTGGTATATGGTGATATATATATATAGAATTTGAAGAACCGACAATGAACCCAGTGAGGGCACTGCAATATCTTACATCTAACTTGCACAATAATAAATTTAGTTTGTACGAAATATAAGTGAAATATTAAATCCTTTGTACAAATTGTTAAAGAAAGAAGCTTGGATGTGGACGGAAGAATGTAAAGTAGCATTTGATAAGGTGAAGAGGTTGTTACTCAGTAGTGAGGTACTAGCTCATTATGACCCGCACAGACCCTTGACGTTAACTTGTGACGCGAGCGCAAAGGGTGTGGGTGGGGTAATATCTCAGCCTGATGATCACGATCGCGAGCGCGCGGTAGCCTATTGCTCAAGAAAGTTGAATGATGCTGAAAGTAATTATTCACAAATACACAGGGAAGCATTGGCGATAATATATTCCGTACAAAAATTTCATCAGTACTTATATATGGAAGGCATTTCATAATACTAACGGATCATAAACCATTAGTCAGCATTTTCGGATCAAAAATGGGAGTACCATCAATGGCTGCTAGTCGTATCCAAAGATGGGCAATCATCTTATCGGGGTACGATTATGAGATGCAGTATGTGCGGACACATAATAATAGCGCGGATGCATTATCACGTCTTCCAGTACGAGACGCGATAAAAATTAAGGAGTACCCTCCGGAACAAACATACCTTCACTTCGCGGCGGATGCATTATTGTTAAGCAGCGAAAGCATAAAGAAGGGTACAAATCACGACCCAATATTAGGTAGGGTACTTAGTTATATCCGTGATGGTTGGCCAGATGGAGTTGAGATAGACCAATTAAAACCATACTTTAATAGGCGAAATGAGCTGTATGAGGAATTAGGATGTGTGATGTGGGGGCACCGAGTGGTAGTTCCAGAATCCTGTCGACAAGACGTCATGCGTGAGTTGCATGAAACACACATGGGCATTGTAAAAACAAAAGCTATGGCTAGGAGCTATGTGTGGTGGCCCGAGCTGGACGAGGAGATCGAGCGGAGATGTCGCGAGTGCGTCACGTGCGCCGCGGTGGCGCCGGCGCCGCCCGCCGCGCCGCCTCAGCCCTGGCAGTGGCCGGCCAGGCCATACGAGAGGGTACATTTAGATTTTCTAGGCCCAATGAACGGTGTTGTGTACTTGATAGCGGTTGACGCACGGAGTAAATGGATAGAAGTATTTAAAATATGTCGGACAACAGCAGACTGCACTATTGAAAAGTTACGTGAATCCTGGGGAAGATGGGGAATTCCGAATCAGGTCGTATCAGATAATGGGGGGCCATTATCTGATACGACCTTTTACAAGTGAGAAGTTTGAAAGTTTTTTGTCGTCTAATGGGGTGCGGCACATTTTCACACCACCATACCATCCGTCATCGAACGGGGCGGCCGAAAATTCAGTAAAAATTATAAAAAATGTTATAAAGAAAGCTAACCAAGAGATTAAAAGAATTGAGTTAGCGATACAAAGGTTTTTATTGAGCTATAATAACACACCACATAGTACGACAGGTGAAAGCCCGGCAAAATTATTACAGGGACGTAGTTTAAAAAGCAGATTAGATAACTTGAAACCAGACAGGACCGCTAGAGTCGTAGCAGAACAAGACAGGAAGGTCAGGAACTCCGGAGGTAGGCATAGGGAGTTGAAACTGGGTGATGAGGTATGGTACAGAGACTTTAGGCCAGGTCACAAGTGGACGGATGGTATAGTCAGGGATCGTAAAGGTATGTCTGATTATACAGTAGAAACACTGGATGGCGATAGGGCGCATAGGCATATCGATCAATTAAAACGGCGTTCAAGAGGTTCACTAGCCTGCCCTTTAGAAACGGAACATTCTTTGGAGGGGCCCAGTACGAGTTAACTCGAGCTAGCACTGGCATCGGGCTCGGCGGAGGGGGGCTCGCGGGGCGCGGCGGGCGCGGTGGTGGCCGGCTGCGCGGGCGCAGGCGCAGGCGCGGCGTGCGGGCTAGCGCGCACCAACCATTCTCCTGATGTGATTATAGGTACCTATATTATATCCTAATTAGTCGTAAGCAAACTTGTTATTTATGTAATATTTTTACTGATCTTGTTAAAATAAGTATTTAATTTAAGTATATTGTTGTAAATTAAATCAAGAAACAACAATGTATGTACAAAGTCAAAGTCAAAGTACTTTATTACTGTAGATATTTACATATACTTAGCAAACGTCATTTTTTGCCTCTTCTCTACATTGGACCACTGTGGGAGAAGAAGGGCGTAGAAACTCCCACAGATTGATTTTTAGATCTCTTTTTAAAAAAAAAACCTACCTATCATGGTAGTCATTGACCTAGCTAGATAGTTTTGTTTAAAAGTTTATATTTGTAAGCATTAGGCAAATAGATGTAATAACGATAGGTATGTTAAGGTAATCCTATCTCACTACGAAAGACTGCTAAGTATATTTTTTTTAACTTTAAGAGTAGTATTGTAAATCAATAAGCTAGGTACCTACCTACCTACATTGCCGACCTTTGTATAATAGATGTACCAGTAACAGGATGTAACAAATGTATAAAGGTACCTACTATGGTGCTATCATTATATAAGTTCTTTGTAATGTCCATGGCCAAAAGAGACCATTTGACCAGTTTATTATTATTATTTTATTATAGTAAAATAAAGAAATTAAGAGGGAATGATTGTAATGTACTAGCGTGCCGGCCGTGGGCGCGCAGCCCAGTCTCGAATAAACGTTGGAACCGAGCTGTTATGTTTCCCTTCTCAATCGGTCAACATACTACATGCAAAAATGGCCTTTTGCGAGTCCTATGATGAGGAACTCTTAATCCTATTTTAGATAATAGTTCAGGACTATCGACAGAACCCCGTAGAACTTTGGCAAGAAAGAGTACATCGGAGATATCCCGTCGCAGATAGAGAGGTAATAGATATAACTTTGTGCATCTCTGGTCGTATCTCATACGAGGTAATTTAAATTTGAAACCTAGAAACCGAGTAAATCTCCGCTGCACTCTCTAGCCTATCAATATATACCGTATCGTGGGTTCCAAATTTGACTTGCGTATTCTGGGTGACTACGGACCTATGCACAGTATAGTATTTAAAGGGATTTCATAGTTTTGAATGGCTTAGATACCCTCATTATAAAACCCATGGCTTTACTTGCCTTATCTATAATATTGCTAATATGCAGATCAAATAACAATTTGCTATCATGAATGACTCCGAGGTCTTTAGTGTGTGAAACGCGGTTCAGTCCTTATTTCTTAAAGTAAATGTGCTATTAAAAGGGATGCGTTTATGTACGGGTGAAAATTATGAAAAAATATTTATCCACATTCAATTCAAGCTTGTTGGTGCTACAGTATTGATCTAACCTGTGGAGATCATCTTGGAGGAGCATCCAATTAGAAGGGATATTGACAATTCTAAATACCTTCATGTCATCCGCAAATAAGAGATACTCAGAACTGACAAAACACCGTTCAATATGGTAAACAAAAATTATAAATATAAATATTCATATGAGGGGAAGGCTCCACTACCACGTTTATTTTTCATGTAGGACCAAAATGCTTTAGATTTTTTTTCAATGGAAGATTCTATACCCTTTATATAATTTGTAAAACATTCCTTTTCGACCTTTTTAGCTCTATCTCTTAGAATTTTAAAATAAAGGTTATCTGAGATATTGCCATTTGTCTTAAATTTCCTACAGTGTTTATGCTTCTCTTTTACATTTTTACGAGTGCTGAGTTATACCACGGGGGATGAGATTGCTTGACAGATTGACGCGTAGGTACATGTTTGTCCCTGAGATCGTATATTAATCTATAAAACAGGTCAACGGCCATTTCAACATCACCCTGTGAAAGTTTTTCGGTCCACTTAATTTGCGCAATATCCTCAGAAAGTTGAGCATAATTTGCGCGGGAATATGAAAATATTTTGTGAGGTTTAATGGGGAGTGACCTTGAAATAGAACATACCGATTGAATAGATATAGCCTTATGATACTTATCTTCCGTTACTAGTGGATCGGGACATTCTATGACCTTGACATCAATATTAGAAAGCACTAAATCCAATATAAGTCCATAGCCACTAAAAATACTATTATATTGTTGAAGATTACACAAATTAAGAATGTCAATAAAGTCAAGCAAGTGATCACGGGACGAAACGGAAGGGGTCATCACGTCCGTTCCGCTTACCAGCCAGGTTATGTCACTCATATTAAAATCACCGACGATAAGAAAAGTGTCATTACAGTGAAAATTTATTAGTTCGCCAGGTCTCCTCAACAAGTGTTTTTTTCTCTTGTATATTATGTTTTACTGTAATTTGAAAATGTGTCAACACAAAATTTGTGTAGTATCTTGTAAAAACGTGTTTTACTGTAATTTTAAAATGTGCAACGAAATACTGTAATGTCTCTACAATAGTGTAGGTACTAATTTCAATATCATTTTTCAATATAAGTTAATAATTTGACCCAAACATCAATATTGTCACTTTCAAAAATGGTTTTTTTTTGTAAAACCATGTGTTTTTATTGTATGGATAATACATGATATGAGTTTGAATTACAATACTTATTTACAATTTGTAAACTAGACTATATACACACATATTGATTGTACCTATTGTATTTTTTGTAATTTCAAAATGTCTGTTTTTATTAAAAATATTTTGTTCTTGTACCTACATATATTTTATCGTTTTTTTTTCAAATCCCGCAGCTCAAGTGACTAATAAGTGGGTTCGAATCCCACTAGAGTAATCCTCACAAAACGACAGGGAAGTACATAATCAAATAAGTGGGTTCGAATCCCACTAGAATAATGCTAAAACATTTTTAGCAATATGTTAATGTGAGTTTGTTTTATGTCAAGTACAAAATCAAATAAATCGAGTGTCCCTCTGCCAAACTTATCAAATAGTGTAGTTAGTCAGCCGTAACATCCTAACTTCGAAGCCGCATATTGGCAGCGAGGCCGAGACTGCATTTATCAAATCCAACCAATCACACCACGGGAAAGCGATGTTATAGCGAGTGGTGCCATCTCTCGGCGCTCGACCTATTTATTTATAAGCAACTTTTCCGCCCAGGAGGTATGGCGGGGGGCTTAGTATAATATAATGAGAGAGTAGATAGATGGAATAAAATCACCTGTTTGTTCACTGTTTTCCCATGTAATTTTATTTTCTGCCATAACATTCAGTTTTCATTCTCAAGAATACAATGTAAAAAAGTATGATACTGATATAACTGAATTTGTAGTCTACTTGTTGTGCAAACTGCAAACTTGAGTAGCGCGGGTGGGCGGGCCACCGGCCGCAGACTTACTTTGTCAATATTTGTTTATTGTGAAGTAATTACTGTGTTTTGTAATAAAATAATACATCTTATCGCTGGAGAAATTAATAGTGGTGATGTGAAAAATGGAAAATAGTGTAAGTTTTGTGTGAGTGGCCCGTAAGAACGAAATATAATTAGAGGTGTCGGTGTCAAATAATGGATTCTGCAAACAATCGATGAAAAGCCTTATCAACTTTATTATCACATATGAGTACTATACATCACAAGGTAGGTATTTTCATTAACTTTATTATGGTACGGTAACTTTAACATGTTAGGAAACTAATAAAATAACCTAACAAACTTATCTAATTCCTGACTCCAGTCGATTGAAAATTTATTTTCGCCAGAACTTTGGACGCGATAGGGTCCACGAGATTCGCTGTACAGGGGCGTTCAACAGGTTAATTGGCAAAAAAACGCATATCTCTACTACTCTACTATTTTTTTAGAATGTCTGATAATAAGACACTGGACGACGCGGCGCAGCACTTGGTGACGGCAATGCCGGTCACCATATCGCCCATGGGCTCCGTGCGCCCATGGGCGTCAAATGAGGAGAGGGTGTTTGTGCACTCCCGCTCCGGCCGGGTCAAGGTAAATAATTGCAATTTCATTCGCATCGTTTTTGCTTCGTTTCCATTTACGGTGCATTGAGTATGTATGTGTAATAAAACTTCTCAGTTCAGGAAACAATACTAAGTGTTTATTCCGCTATTCCACCTCTTCTTCCCTGATTATTCCTCCGAGTACGACCAACACGAACGGCTATCGCCAACAGAATGCCCCCAAACCACGCTAAGCCTCCAATGCCTCCCATTTTGCGCGCCAGGCGTCGCGCCATTTTTACATTTCCTGTTTGTGTTGTTTGCACTCCGGAAGTTAACAAAATACATATCCTGATAATAGAAATAGACACATTATGTGAATTCCAATAAATGTAAATAATTATAACTATAATTAATATAATTATTTATTAAACGTAACACTTTCTTGTTCGTGTTGTTCGCACTCCGGAAGTTGACAAAATACAGATTCTGATAATATACATAGACACATTATGTGAATTCAAATAAATGTAGATAATTATTACAGTAATTAATGGAATTATTCATTAAACCTAACACTCGTCCATCCTGATAACGTGTATCGCCCTCGTACACGTGTCAAGTGACCAACACCTAACACTCGGTTGACATAATTATTATGCATGATTTGCAATTAAATTTTAGTACTTAAAAATATAACAATAATTACTATTATAACAAAAGTGCTCATTCTACAAAATTATAATTAAATGTATTCTCTATCATCTATGATTTCAAAAAAAACTAAGGAAGCAGCTAGTATTACTTAATTTTAGCCAATCTTAATAATAAATATTCCTGATGTCTCCTTCATAGTTTTTATCATCTTCATATTTATATTTGGACTGATTCACATTACAAATCCAATTATTTACAGTCAATCGTTTGTATCAATTGTAAACAATTGCGACAACTGTTTAAAGATAATCTACTATACAATTATACACGGCTTTAGAAAGCTGTCTTGAAAGTAACATCAATAAATCTTTTCTTTCCTCACTAATCTCAATCAGCGCATTTGAGCTGTTTTTCAATAAATATCCAATTATTTACAGCCAATCATTTGTATCGATTGTAATTAATTGCGACAACTGTTTAAAATTATCTACAATGCAATCATACATGACTATAGACACTCTTGACAGTAACATCAATAATTTTTCTTTGCTCGTTATCTAAATCAACGTATTTCAGTTGATTTTTAATAAATATCCAATTATTTACAGCCAATCATTTGTATCGATTGTAATTAATTGCCATAACTGTTAAATATTATCTACAATGCAGTCATACATGACTATAGACACTCTTGACAGTAACATCAATATTTTTTTCTTTCCTCGTTATCTCAATCAACGTATTTCAGTTGATTTTCAATAAATATCGAATTACTTACAGCCAGTCATTTATATGGATTGTAATTAATTGCGACAACTGTTAAAGATTATTTAAAATGCAATCATACATGACTATAAATAATCTTGACAGTAACATAAATAAATATTTTCATTCCTTATACTCTCAATCAGCACATTTCAGCTGATTTTTAATAAATATTCAATTATTAACAGCCAATCATTTGTATCGATTGTAATTAATTGCGACAACTTTTAAAGATTATCTACAATACAATCATCCATGACTATAGATAAATCATAACAATAAACACATTCAAATCATTACAATAGAATCACTCAATCAATAAATTACCTGACGTTATTTCTCTATTTGAACAATTCGTCTTAGGTAGACATTACATTTGTTACGTATTACTTACAATTAAACTGTCATTATTACTGCCACTTAAATCACTTCCGTCGTCTCTGTCATCATCGGAATCATCATTAAGCTGAAGAGCCGCCACGTGAACCCATGGTAACATGCGAGCGGCGGCCGCGGTTGTTTCTTTTATTTTTAGTTCCACTCAACCCCGGAATAGGCGCAACTTCATAGCGGTCGTTGTCAAGTACCGTTACTACTCTATAGGGGCCTATATACGATGGTAGGAGTTTTTTGCTCCTTCCATCATTATTAAATGATATCTTTGTGATTTTCACCAGCTCGCCCTCCTTATACATACGAGCGGGACGCCTTCCTTTGTCAAAATAATCTTTTTGTTTTAATTGTTCAGCATCAATCCTGTTTTTAACCTCCTGACGAATTTCTGATAATTCTAAGTTACTTTGCATCTCTTGTCTTACATCGTTAAGTCGAGGGTCAACTTCGCTGCTCATGCAGGTTCCGAACATCACTTCGCTTGGCGCTCTACCTGTAGTTTTTTGCACGATATTGTTGAGACCCCACTGAATTTTGCCTACCTTGGTGTCCCAGTTTCTTTCGTCCCCGTTTAGGTTTTGTGCAGCCAATGAGTTAAGAATATGAAATTAAAATTTTATTATATAAATATTTTATAAAGCTTATCCCTTATATTTTTTTTTTATTTAAATAAATGTTTAATTATTAATTTGAAATAAAAATCTGAAATAATTTTTTTGATTTTCTGGTTTAACTTATAACACTCACAATGCTTGACACAAATGATATAATTAAAGACCTGGACAATTCTACTATCTGTCATTCGTCAACATGTGATATAGAAGATTGCCCAAACATAATATCTAAGCCGGTACATACTATTAAAATATTACATCAGAATATTCGCAGCGTCAATAAAAACTTTCCTAGTTTACTAACACACCTAGAAAGATCTAACACTGACTGGGACTATATTATTCTCACATAATGTTGGCTACAAAATAATCCAATCATTCCTTCAATAGATGGTTACAGCTATATTAAAACCAATAGAAATAAAACTCAAAATGAAGGTGTAATTATATTTTATAAAAATAACTCAACTTTATCTATATCCATTTCCGAACCCAACCTAAGTGATGCTAACGGTCTAACTATAAAAATCGACTGCAGTACTCTTCTGCTGGCAATTTATAGACCACCTGGATATAAAAATGTCAATCCTTTTCTCGAATCACTAAATGACCTCCTCAGTAGCTCCAACGTTTCCAACACTGTACTTATAGGCGACATTAATATAGACATTTTGGACCACAACACCGACATTAATTCACCAACCTACCTTAACCTACTAGCTTCGCATAGCATTTTACCAGCTCACTTATTACCTACTCATGGTAAAACATGTCTAGATCATGTATAGGTCAAAACCAAACTTCCTGCTTCCTGTTATGTTGCCCAAACATCGGTCACAGATCATGACTCGTTAATATTTTTAATAGAGCGAGAATTAAATCATATGAAACCATTATCTACAGTCACAAAGATAGATTACGAAGGGCTGGACAAGGACATGGAAAGTCTAAACTTCGACTCGTTCTATGATAACTCCGACCCTAACGTTGCCACAACACTACTGTAGTGTTGTGGCAACGTTATCTCTAAATTATCTAGCAAAATTAAATCAAATACTAAAACTATCTCAGTCCCTAACCGAAAGCGCATAACAAAGCCCTGGATCACACTCGGATTACTACGTTGCATGAGAAACCGGGATAATCTTCACAAAAAACCAAAAAGAACCCAAACAGTGACGTAATCACTACCACGTACAAACGGTACAGAAATTTCTGCAACGAGCTAATAAAAAAGGTAAAGAATGAATATGAGAAAAAATTGGTAAAAAATGCATCCAAAACCAGCAACAAAATGCTTTGGGATACTATAAAACGGATCGCCCACTCTAATTCGAAACTTAACCCTGCATCAGAGCTCATATCTCCTTCAGAACCTTGCCTCAGTTAATAAAATAAACAACTTTTTTGTGTCTATTGGAAAAAACCTAGCAGATAAAATCTCTCCTCCATTATCCAAAGTCACACCCAAACGTACTTCTCCTTCTTTCGCTCTAACACCAACTGATGAGGTAGAAGTACGAAAATGCATCCTTAACTTAAAAAAAACCCAATACTATAGGTCGCGATAACATCTCCGGAGACTTCCTAAAACGTTTTCAATCTATTCTAATCAAACCAATGACATTCCTAGTCAACCTAATCTTCTCTACTGGTACCTTTCCAACTGCTTTCAAGCTCGCTGAAGTGATTCCAATCTATAAAAGTGGTGACAGAGACAGTGTCAATAATTACAGACCTATCTCAATACTTTCAACGCTGTCTAAAATAGTCGAAAAACTCCTAAACAAACGCCTCGTTAGTTACCTAGAATCAAAACACCTTCTTTCTAGCTCAAAGTTCGGATTTAGATCCGGTATTTCTACCAAAGAGGCAGTCCACGAGTTGACTGAATACATAGTGTCAAAATTGGACAGCAAAAAGAAAGTTATTGCAATATTCCTTGATCTTGCTAAAGCGTTCGATAGTGTCTCTGTCCCACTGCTACTGGATAAGCTTGAGAGCATTGGTGTCCACGACACGCAACTCAATCTGTTTAAGGACTATCTAACTAATAGGAAGCAGAGGGTAAGAGTTGGTGACTTCACTAGCGATGACTTGCCAATTACATACGGAGTCCTTAAAGGCAGCGTCCTAGGTCCCACTCTATTTCTTATATTTATTAATGACCTCTGTGATACACGACTAGCAAATGGCAAACTTATTACCTTTGCAGACGACACAGCGCTGATATTCCATGGGGATACTTGGGAGGAGGCGTTTGGTTTTGCTCAATTGGGTTTCGACGAAGTGTATTCTTGACTAAGAAACAACCGTCTTTCCCTTAATGTGGAAAAAACTAAATTATTGCCATTCTCACTTAGAAGTATACCATCTGGAATCATTGATAACTATTCAATTAGAACTCATTCTTGCTACTCAACCTTCCCCTGTTCTTGCAGCCACTTAAGCATATCATTAAATATCAAATACCTGGGTGTAATAATTGATAATACCCTTCGTTTCAATCTACATCTTGATCTGATATCATCCAGGACTCGCAAACTTATATACATTTTTTAAAACCTTCGGCATGTTGCTGACAAAAATGTCATCAAGATGGTATATCTAGCGTTGTGTCAGTCAGTTATATCCTACTGTATCACTGTTTGGGGTGGAACAAATAAAACAAACCTAACAAACCTAAAACTCGAAAGAGCCCAACGCTCAGTTCTTTAGGTAAGTCTGTCCCTACCATTCCTATTTCCCACACAACAACTCTATCCATTGGCTGATGTTCTGTCCGTCAGACAACTATTTATTCTGAACACCATATTGAAGCAACACTCTTTAATAAGCTACGATCCAGCACTCTTTGCCTCCAAACGACGCAATTACAAGGTCTGTAAATCGCGCACCACGTGGTCTACCGACTTCTCTCATAGATTTTTTGGCTTTTTAGGAGAGTACCTCTACAATTAGGCTTAAGTACACAAAATACACAAATTATGACAGCAAATAAATAAAATTAAAAAATTTAATAAAATATTAAAATCTACTAATATTGAATTGAATTAATTATTCCAATTGAATTTGAATTTAAATTGAATTAATAATGCATAGAATAGTATCGGAATTGTGTGATTTAAATTAGATGAAATTTCAGAATTGTATAATATGAATAGAAAAAGGATAATATAATGTCAACGATTATGTCGTATGGTAGTCAAAATATAAAATAATGAATTTTGTGAGGTAGGAGATTTCTTCAGGTTATAACCAAGGGCATTACAGTTATTTTAAAGTGCTGCCTCCTCAGCCTTCTGCTGCAGTATTAGAAACCTTCTAAAGGCACTTCTGAAACCATTCATACTATTTAGCAATCGAAGGGGTGGTGGGATGTTATTCCAGCACTTTGTGGCACGGTATTTAAAACTGCCACGGAAAGCTACACTTTTGTGTCGAGGCATTGAGAGGAGAGGAGCGACTCTCTGGGACAGACACTAGGTGAGTTTATCATAAAGATAAAGCGGTGTTCGCGTCCGGACAACCTCAAAAAGCAACATTGAATAATAAAGATTTTGTCTAGCTTTCATTCGTAAAATATTTGCCTTATTTAAAAAAGGAGTGACGTGCGTTCGAGGAGGAATCACGAAGCAGAACCTGGCACAAGCGTTTTGTACTCTTGGTATGAGTTTTTGCGTTTTCTCAAACAGACACGATCCATACACCGTAATACCGTAGTTTAGCTTGGAAAGCACTAAGGCTTCAATTAATAGTATTCGCAGGTCAACGCTGAGAAGATCCCGGATTCTATACAGAACTTTAAGTCTATAAAAGCAGTTTCTAACTACCTCAAGAACATGTCCCTCAAATCGCAGTTGATCATCCATAAGAAGACCAAGGTTTCGAGCCTCGCGGACCCGTGTGAAAGCGATTCCATTAACTAGAACTTGTGGATCATGCATCGTTATATCCTTTATCTGAGTTTTTGAGCCCATTATCATACACTTCGACTTATTTGGGTTGAGGACTAAAGTGTTATCAGAGGACCACTGCGATATGCGGTCCAGATCCTCATTTAAAGCTTCCACCCCTATAAAGGGATCATTGCCCACCGAGACATAAATTTGCAGATCATCAGCATACAAATGATAATTACTGTTAATTATGCATCTAGTGATATCAGCACTGTATATTATAAACAGAAGCGGTCCAAGTATGGATCCTTGCGGGACTCCTCTATCCAGGGTAGCCAGCCGCGACTGCAACTCAGATCCATCAGCTTTGTCCAGCACCAACCGTTGGCTCCGAGTGCAAAGGTAGCTATTAAACCAGTTTATGGTGGAAACGTCAAAGCCATAGAAAGCCAGCTTAGACAGTAAAAGAGGGATGTTTAGAGCATCGAAAGCCCTGGAAAAATCCAGGAGAGCCAGTACGGTGCCCCTGCCTTGATCTTGAGAAGACAAGATATTATCCACAACGTCCAACAGTGCTGATGTAGTACTACGCCTCTTTCTAAACCCATATTGACGCTGAGGCAGTACATCTCTATTCTCACAGTACTTATAGACCTGGTTGTATATTACTCGTTCCAGAACTTTCGATAGGTACGGTAAGATACTTATCGCCCGAAGGTCACCAATATTAACCGGATTGTCTATTTTAGGGATGGGACGGACAAAAGCAGTCTTCCATTGAGCAGGGAATGTGGAAGAGGCTATGGACTTATTAACTATAGCAGTTATCACTTTAAGAGTACGAGGCAAGGTCAGCAAGATCATATCTTCAGTTATCCCATCTGCGCCTCTTGCATTTGAGCTCAAAGAAAGGATCGTTTTGGCTATATAGTTCTCATCCACTTGGTCCAATGAGAACTCAGCACTACTGAATCTATTGAATTCAAAATGTTTTAGAAGTGACAGGGAGACCGTACTAGCGCCAGGAACATTTAAAAAGTTAGCGTTAATTTCATCAGGATCGCTAAAATGTTCAGGCAAATCATATTTATTTTTAAAGTTTGGTAGAATGGTGTCCTTAAGGTTTTTCCACAATTTTTTTGAATTATTAACATACTTGTTGATATGCTGTTCAAAATATGCCTTCTTCTCACCATATACAGCTACGTTAACCAGATGCTTTAGGGACTTATAATACTCCCTATCATGTTCTAATTTTGATTTCCGCAAACGAGCATGCGCTTGATCACGCAACCTCTTCATCAATAGTATGTTGCTAGTAAGCCATGGTGTGGGTTTGCCCCTGATCCTAGTCCTAGTCAAAGGAGCATGTTTATCATACAGTACTAATAGGTGCCTGCTGAAACGTTCAACCATTTCATCAACTGATGTGCATGACATAATATCCTCCTCCCAATTAACCAAATTAACATCGGAATTAAAATCAGAAAAAAATATTTTACTAATAGGCCTTACCATACTATACCGCGTCTGAATTATTTCCTTTTTGATTTTCAACGTTACCATAACCATTACATGGCCCTGCTGAGGAATGTTTAGTAAAGAGACGTTTAATACAGACGCATTTGTGCAGAAAAGGTCAAGCAGTGTAGCACTATGAGATGTGAAGTGCGTCGGCTCAGAGACAACATTTATTATATTCATGCTTCTAAGGAAATCATTCAGACGTAGCGTGGCACTATCAGCAGTATCCATAAGATCTATATTGAAATCACCCAAAAGCACTATCTTATCGTAATGAGAGAAGGCTGTAATAGAATCCGTCAAGGCGTCGAGTAAATCGTCAACCTTAACCCATTCCGGGCGATAAGCAGTGCCAATTATAACTATAGTCGACTTGACATTTATGGAAATCCACATTTGTTCAATGTGAGTGGTTGGAGCCGGGTGTGAACACGCGCGCACAGCCACCCCGCATCGAACATAAAAACCTACTTCCCCCCCCCCCCCCCCCCAGCCCGCGCCTTATGTGTAGCGGACGCGGCGCATGTCTTAATCTATAACCCGGTACCTTTGGCACGTTACCTTCCTGACCAGCCCGGAGCCAGGTCTCATTTATAGCGATAACATCGGGCATCTCCCTCATTAGGGCACCTATAAATTCATCGTGGTTTGTACCGAGTGAGCCCGCGTTAAATAAGCCAACTTTCAAAAGTTTACAGTTAACCATTGTGCGAGACAGTCGTCAGAGTGATAAAAACGTTTGCAAAAAGATAGGTACGCGGTGACGGAAATATATGAATACAACATATCAAATAGGGTAACAGGGACATAGAAACCGGTCGCTCGTCAAACATTGTCGCGCATTCACAGAGCCACATAGCAAACCTACCGATACATGTACAATCGCATAATCTCGATTGAATAATCAAAATTATCAGAATAATTTTTAGATCAGCACAAATAAATAGATCACATTGAACACATGCAAGAAACAGACAAGAGAATAAAAGCAAGGCCGAACTCACAGGAACCCCAAAAACTTTCTCAATATCACTTTCGGTTTTAATAGGAAAACCTTTAGCGCCAACGTGATGTCTCGCATAGACTCGACCCTCGTTGGTCCAGACAAACCTCCACTTCAGGTCGTCGCCTAGCTTTCGCGCTTTGCCAAACAGAGTCCTGTTGAGCTTCGACAGCCTCTCGGTGACGAAGAGTTTCATGGGGTCATGGGGCGGCAGGCCAAGGTCTGCAGTGGTGGCACCGCGACGGACGCGGGCGTTTTTGAGGAAATCGTCCCGTAGTGAGCGTCAAGCCAACCGAACCACGATGGGGCGTGGGCGGGGCGGCGCCCCCTTGGCATCCGGGAAGCGCTTGGGGCCGGCGCGGTACACGGTTACCACGTCCCGCTCCTCCAGGTCCATGCCGAACTTCTTCGCCACAAGCAACACGACATGGCCGAGAGACTCCTCCTCATACTCTGGCACGCCGGAAATATCTACATCGCTAAGCAGGTCTGTACGGTCCCTGTCCTGAAGCTCTGTCTTGAGCTCATTCATCGTTTCCCGTAGCGCAGACACATCCTGGGAATCGGTAGAACTCTGCACAGCTTGCATGTCTACCATCTGGGATTTGAGTTTCTCATTTTCGGACTCAACAGCTGTAAGTCTGGCGGTCAAACTCGACAGCTCCGAATGCAATTTTAAAAATGCCTGATTTATTTCTAGGCTCAACGAACGCTTGATGCTATCAAGTTTTGTATCAAGTAGTATTGAGAACTGCTCAAAATTAATGGAGGGAGCATTCTTTATTTCGTCACAGGACATATTAGTGACATCAGCTGCTGTATCATCAAGCGTAAATCCTGGCACTTCAAATAGATTGCGGGTCGGGGTGCCGTCTGTCCTAGGCCGGCGGGTGACATTTAGGCATGATGGGCAGTGCCAGTTAAGCCGGAGTCTTGCTAAATTAATCGTGTACTGGTCAGCAGTCATACCCAGACACTCATAATGGTATGAGGCGTTACAGGGACGGCATTGTAGTAAGCTGGTAGCGCATACGGGCGTCTCGCAGGCAGCGCACTTCATTGTATCAATCAGTATCTAGAAGAGGTTGATACAAGTAGGTACACGCTCGTCAGCTGCTGTTACCAGGCGAGTCCTGTCTGTGTGTGTAACGCAGCGCAGCGGTCAATGACCCGAGAGGGATGGATGTAGGCGCCCGAGTGAGCAGCACTATGTGTGTCGTTGACCGACCTTCAAATCAGCTGCGATAAACCGGTGACTGACACAGCGAATTTAGATTGATGTGATCTAAAATCTAGGTAACATCACTTTCACCGAATCACTTAACTGTAAAACTTCACCACAATTATGCAGATTTAAGAAAGGAAACTGACTGTATATTTTTCATATAGATATGTTTTAAATAGACGGAGTAATTAATAAAATTTAAGAGCGTCTTAGATTTGATGTGTACTCAAGGCGCGCGCGTCTGAGTTGAGTCCGTTGAGTTGAGGATCCGTCGGTAGCGTGCACATTTTACGTAGATGGCCTGCTGACCCACACCGACCACACTTGTACGTAATATAAGGACTGTTTAATATTTATGCTTCGGAACGCACCTCCTCTTGTTGCGCGACTCGGAACGGAAACGGAACCGCAGCTGTCACTCGTACCAACGAGATGAAAAATTGGAGGTTATCTTTTCTTGTCGGGAGAAAAAACATGTCTGCTCAGGCGTCGGGCCATTGATTGTATTTCGGTGTAACAATTGTCTAATACAGGTGTCGAGCCTGGTCGGAGTGTTAATCTACCACATCGTCGGGAAATAAGTAGATTCGCGTCAGCGGTTGAGTGATCCGTGTTGTGATTGGACATCGTCGTATGGGTTTACAACTTAGTCAGCGCGTGGGCCAGGCAATTTTAAATAACTGTATGCCTGGCGCCACATATTCACAAATATTAAACAAAGTGTTGTCATCGCAGTTTTTAGAACCAACCACCCTAATTATTTTAATTGGTAGAAGGGAAAATGTATCTAAAAAACTAATTACTAAATACTTTTCCAAATTAAATTCTTTACAAAATGTAGATAGAATAATCTTGTTTGCGTTTCCCTTCAGCCAATCTTTGTCACAACATGAAAATCATATAAGACATGATTATAATACATTTATACACACATTGACATGTCGTCATACTGAAAAATTTAATTTCATAGACACCAATATTTGTATTGGAAAATATTTTTATTTGACTAAGGATAGGTATTACCTATCTAGGTTTTATACAAAACAGATAGCACAGTCACTATCTTATTTTATTTTGAACTCAGTCAAGTTTTTGACTAATGAAACGCCTGCTTCTATTGAGCAGTGTAATAATAATGACATGTACTCCTTGGAATCTGTTCCAAGCTCTTTAAATTAACCCATAGGACAACAGAGAGTAACTCTGGCAGTAATATTAATATTTGTATAAATATACCTTCATCTTGCCCATTAAATCAAGTTACTAGTAATGAAAAATGTAAAAGTAAAAATATTTTAAACGTGGTTCATCAAAATATACAGGGCATGTTAAGTAAAGAACTGGAAATTGAGTTATTCATGAACTGTAATAATATTGATATTTTATGTATAACAGAGCACTTTTTAAAGAGTTATCAGTTCATGTTCAACTTTAATAACCACCACGTTGCTAGTTCGTTCAACAGAAAAACAGCTGATCGCGGTGGCTCCTTAATACTTGTAAATAATAGTTTTAAATATAAGGAACGAGTTGACATAGTGAGCCTGTCTGTTGAGCGTACCATGGAAATAGCCTGTATTGAACTTGAACAACTTATTGTAATGAGCGTATACAGACCACCAGATTCATCCTTTGATTTATTCGAAAAGAAAATGGATGAAGTGTTGATTAAAATCAGCGATAAAAACAAATTTTTTATAATTTGTGGTGATTTTAATGTTAATCTGTTAGAGGATAATAATATTTGTACTAGATTAAAATCTTTATTTTTATGTCACAACATGAACTATCTGTTTTTGGAGCCTACTAGAATTACTGCAACATCTGCTACCTGCATTGACAATATATTTACTAACATTACGCCCATTTTCAAATCGGTCATCAATAAATTAACCTCTGATCACTCTGGTCAGATAGGTATATTCAATATTAAAATAAAAAAGGACCAAAAAGAGGATATTACATGTGTGCCCGTTAGTGACACTCGGCTTGAACACTACAGGAATAATATTTTAGATAAACTATGGGAAATACCATACAGTGACGATCCAAATTTGTTGTACAACTCAGTATTTAACCTTGTCAAAAATGAATATGATACGGTATTTAAATCAAAAACTATAAAAGTTAATAACAAAGCTTTGTTTAGTGATTGGGCGACAGTTGGAATTCATAGGAGCAGACGAAGATTATATGAACTCTATGAAGATAAATCATATAACAAAAATACGGCCTTTCTAGATTATGTTCGTAGTTATTCAAAAATGTTTAAACGCGTTTGTGCCGTAGCTAAATCTAATTTCATTAAAAACAAAATTGAATCTAGTAGCAATGTAATGAAAACGACTTGGCAAATTATAAACAGAGAGACTGGAAAGGCCAAAGCTACACATAATAACTTCAAGCTTAAGATTGATAATCAATTGCTAAGTACAGACCTAGAAGTAGCAAAAGCTTTCGAAAATTTCTTTACGGACATTCCAGTTTCAACAACCAAGTCTTTAAATTCATCTCCCGCTGATGCTGAATCTATACTTAAACAAAACTTTGAGGAATGTAAAACAGATTTTAAATTTAGGCACGTAAATAATGAAGACATTGTAAAAGCGTTTAAATCCCTGGAAATGAAAAAGACAGCTGACGCCCATGGTCTATCAGTAAAAATTATTAGTTCCATTGTAGATTGTATTGCACCTCACCTTTGTTGTATATTTAATCAATGTATAGATAGTGGTGTGTTTCCTGACTTGATGAAACTAAGTAAAGTTATACCTTTATTCAAAGCTGGTAGTACATCAGACCCCACCAATTTTAGACCCATATCGATACTACCAACGCTTAGCAAAATATTTGAAAAACTCATACTTAATCAATTGCAAAGTCATTTTTATCTCAATAATTTAATTCATATTGCTCAGTTTGGTTTCACAAAGGGTCGTTCAACAGCCGATGCTGGTGTTGAACTAATCGACAATATTTTTGATGCCTGGGAAGACGCAATGGATGCAATAGGTGTCTTCTGCGATCTATCCAAGGCTTTTGATTGCGTCCATCATGACACTCTTGTCAGGAAGTTACGCCATTATGGTGTAAAAGATCAGGCACTTGGCCTTCTGGAGTCATATCTAACAGATAGGGTTCAGATGGTCGATGTTAATGGGAAAAGATCACCTGGGTCTTCAATAAGTATGGGCGTACCGCAAGGTTCAATTCTTGGTCCTTTCTTGTTTTTAGTATATATTAATGATTTACCTTACCTTGTTAAAGCAAAACATGGGTTAGTATTGTTTGCCGATGATACTTCTTTGATATTTAAAGTTAAAAGACAGCAATCAAATTATGACGAGGTAAACAATGCTATCTCTAGTATAGTGAACTGGTTTACTGTTAACAATTTATTACTTAATGAAAAGAAAACTAAATGTATTAAATTCGTGTTACCCAATGTGAACCCGGTAACTACAGACATATTTATAAAAGGACAGAGATTGGACCTTGTGCAGTCGACTGACTTTTTGGGCATTACTTTAGACGCCAAACTACAATGGGATCCTCATATAAATAAATTGTCGAACAGACTGAGTTCGGCAGCGTTCGCAGTTAAAAAAATTAGAGCTCTTACCGACGTAGACACCGCTAGACTAGTCTACTTTAGTTACTTTCATAGTCTAATGACCTATGGTATTTTATTGTGGGGTCACGCTGCGAATGCTAATAGTATATTTATTCTGCAGAAACGGGCTGTTCGTGCAATTTATAGATTAGGGCCTAGAGTGTCACTGAGGGAAAAGTTTAAAGAAATCAATATTCTGACATTTGTGTCTCAATATATCTATGACAATCTTGTGTATGTAAAAAGAAATATAACTAATTTTCAGAAGTACAGTGATATACACAATTTTAATACTAGAAATAAAGACAAGTTGGTTGCTTATGTAAGCCGACTACATAAAATTAGTAATTCTTTTAAAGGCAATTGTATACGCTATTACAATAAGGTCCCTACTGATATTAAAAACTTACCTTTAGACAAGTTTAAAATAATAATAAAACAGAAATTGTATAAAAAAGGTTACTACAGGATATCTGATTACTTAGAGGACCGATGTCCATGGGAATAGATTGTTTGAGTAACAGGCTGTTTCGATATATAATTAGCATTCATTTTGTAATTTGACAATATTTTATTTAAAAAAGGAAACGCAAAAGATGCGACGACTGTGGAGTTTCTTCGGTGAGCTCTTCTCCACAGATTCCGATGTAACAACATCCTATGGAAATAAATGATTTTTGATTTTGATTTTGATTTTGATTTCGGACGGCTACTCCTCGTGTCGGCAGGCAGCACGCCGGCGACAGCGTCGGGTGGCGAATATTGAGATTCGGTCCCGATCCTACCCAAACTTGTGCTCCTATCCCGTATTCCTGCCTCGAATCGAGCTTTCGATTTCCGGTCTACGACGACAAGGTAAAGTAACAATCAAGATTTTCTCTCCCGTGCTGGCAAAAACCCAGCCCCTCAAGATTCCACGCCGTTCGGTTGAGGCGTGGAATTAAACATTTTGGTAGCAGGCGCGGTTTCCTAGTGGGAAATCACCGATTCACGGACGGTTGTAGAGTTGTTGCCACATTGTAGTTGGGAGAAAAGAATATCTCAGATTGGCCGGCAAGTCGGCAATGAGTCTGTGGTCGGTATACCACAATTAAAGTTCATTTTCGGTTAGTGAAAGTATAAGTGTCAATTTAGTTAACAATTATTATAAATTTGTAGTCGGAAACTACTGTTTGTGCGCATAAAAGATTGAACAGTCATTCTGCGAAGTAACTAGATTGTATTACTTGCGGTAGAACGTCGGGTTCTATAGTACTGCAGTGTTATTTCGGTTTACAGAGCAGGGTCAGGCTATTTAAGGGGTATTAAGCTGATTTTGCTGACCTCAGTAGAAGTGTGGATCATATCGGAGGGGCCACTTCTAGAAGGTCACAGCTACCTTCATTATATTAAAAATAGCTTGGATTTCGGAATCCAGTGTGGTTTAGGGTGCTTTATTGTTTAGGTTTATAGTCTCGGAGCCCACCACTTATTATTTTGTATTGTTTCATAATCAAGTTTTGTGGGTTAATTTTGTATTGTGTTTTATGGTGGCATTCTCTAATTGATTTAGAGTGTATATTTGTAAGGTGTATGTCCACAGGGCGACCATATTAAATATTGTTTAGGATTTAATTGTTTTAGTGGTTGCCTTGGTTTTTACAACTTAGTTTTAATTTCTGTGCCCAGCGCTGACGGGCAAGTGCTGGTCTCTGGCTGTGCTTAGTTCGGTAGTGAAGCATAGGACCAGAAACAATTGAATCGGTAACCATGGCACCTTCGCCCTTGACGGTACTGCGGTATGGTGTCCGTGAGGAGATGAGATGGCTCGCCCATACTCACAAGTATGTGGAGCGACCTGACATGGACGATGTCCTGCTCAAGCGTGTGGAGGACGCAATGACACGCGTCGGCTGGCTGCGGAGGCTGAAGCCCTCGGGCTTACGGATGAGACTTCGGTGGCTGCAGTGAAGCAGCTCAGCGCGGATGCTGACCAAGCGATGGAGTGCTTGGGCGACATCGAGCGTCGCGCGGAGAAAATTAAACGGTCGCGACGGAATGACCGCGGGGAGGGTAGCGGAGACCCGCCCCCTAAGGGTGTTGTTGGACGGCTGCCACACCTGGAGATTCCGGCCTTCGGTGGGGCAATTGATGAGTGGCCGACATTCATCAATTTGTTCGATAGTTTGGTCCACGGTCGGGACGACCTGGACAACGCCTACAAGTTGGCCCAACTATTGATGGCACTGCGGGGTGAACCGAAGGAGTTGGTCGGTCACCTAACGGTCACGGCAGGCAATTACGAGATAGCCCGGTCCATATTGTTTGACCGCTACCAGCACAAACGGCGGTTGGTTGATGCGCAGCTGGGGAAGCTGTTTAGCATCCCAAGAGTAACCCGGGATGTTGACATCCGGGTACAGGTGCTCAACCCTGTGCTGGTGGCCACTAAGGCCCTTCAGAACCTTGGTCTGCCGGTAGACCAATGGTCATATATCGTGTTGTATATGGTTTTGTCACGGTTGCCTGCAGCTGTTCAAAGTCGGTTTGAACAGCTACATGGGGGCAGTAGCTCGGAACTGCCCACGCTCGTCCAATTAACGGATTTTTTGGAGGGTGAATGCAGGCGATGCGACACATTGGATACGGAGGCCAGTGTGCAGCGCCAACCCGCGCGGATGCGGGAGGGGCCGCGCCCCCCGCCCCCACGGGGGGGTGGGCGGTCAAAACAATTTGGCGTTTTGAATGCCGCGCCGTCGGGTGGCGGCTGTGTGCACTGCGACAGTGCCGGTCATGAGGTGACCAGTTGCGCCAACTTTAAGGCGCTCGGGGTAGCTGCCCGCAGGAGGTAGTCTTCCGCCACCGATTGTGTTTCGGTTGTTTGGGGCCGCACCCGCTGAGCGAGTGCTCACGCGCGTCCCCCTGTGAGTGCTGTGCCTGAACCGGTCAGGCCCTTCGGACGATCACCAGGGCCGGACTCAGGTTGGTCGGTCACAGGGCCCAACCAGGGCCGGACCCAGTCCCCCTCCGGGCAACGGGAGTCACCAACGGGGTGACTGGGGTACCCGCGGGCGGGACCCCCCCGAGGGGAAGGGGGCAGCGCGGGGGGGTAACAGGCGGGATAGCCGGGGTTCGGTCGCCGCTGTCCAGGGTCAGCGAGGACTTCGGGCCGCTGGCTCACCGCGTGTTACGGGCGGGTGTCAGATGGCACCTATGAGTGGCGCGAAGGCTGGGAGCCCACCACCTTCTGCGCCACCCTGCCCGTCGCTCTGGGAGGCGAACAGGGAGGCGAACAGTCGGATGTCGCCCCCATTCCTAGAGCGCCCCAGGTTGGATCCGCTCTCCCCCCTCCATCCACGGTGGCCACCGGGCACACCGTTCACAGTCCGGTATGGTCGGGTACCGGGACAGCGAGGGGCCTATTATGCGGGTTGGGACCCCCTGATGTGCATACGGTCTGATATGCCACCGGTGGCATATCAGCAGCCGAGTTACCAGGCCGACGGGGGTCCCAGCGGATTCGGATCCCGCGGAGGTTCCCGCTAGGGACACGCCGCCCACTTACAGGGTGCCGCCACTCCACAGACGGTCATGCTCCCCACCGCCTCGGTGATAGCGTGGAGTTCGGACGGCAAATCTTGTGTGGCACGAGCACTATTGGACTCGGGGGCCCAGGGGTGCTTAGTCTCGTGCAACCTTGTAAGACGGTTGGGCATTTCGGTAAGGGAGTATCCACATTCCATTCGGGGAATTGGGAACACGGAAGTCGGTTCCGTTAAGGGAGTATGTCGGATTACTCTCTCGTCACGGGTGGATTCATCGGTGAATCTGACGGTCACGGCATTAGTCATGCCTAATGTGATGGGCTCACACCCTCACGTACGGTTGTCGCCCTCGGTGCGACAGTTGGTCGCTGGGTTGTCACTGGCTGACCCGGAGTTCGATATTCCGGGCCCAGTAGACATTTTATTGGGTGTCGATGCCTTGGGATACCTGTTAGTGCCAGGTGTCCACGTGTTGCAGGCGACTGGTCTGGTTTCGGTCAACACCAGACTGGGCCATGCGGTAATGGGTCCGGTCATGCCGGCTGCCCCACGCCTAGCGACTCGTAGTCCCTTATTCGGTTCTGTACTCTCGGAGGTGATACAGAAGTTTTGGGAGGTGGAGGAACCACCTACGGTCCGCCGGTTGGACCCGGTTGAAGAAGAGTGTGAACAGTTTTATTGGAACAATACTGGTCGCCTTCGGTCAGGTCGATTTCTCACACGTCTTCCATTCCGGAGTGATCGCCCACCGCTGGGCAGTTCATACCATGCAGCCGAGACGCGGCTTCTGTCGATGGAACGACGCATGAAGCGTGACGGGATTTTCCGGCAGAAGTACGTCGACTTCATGCGGGAATACGAGTCGCTCGGCCACATGTCGGTTTCGGGTATCGACTGGAAGCGTGAAGACCACTGCTTCCTGCCCCATCACGCGGTCTTGAGGACCCCGGAGGGCAAAATACGGGTAGTGTTCGATGGATCGGCATCAACATCTAACGGCATGAACCTGAACCAGTGTTTGCATTCAGGGCCGAAGTTGAACCATGACATCGCGGATGTTATCACACGGTTCCGTCGACACAATGTTGTGTTTGTAGCTGACATCCGGATGATGTTTAGACAGACGGTCATTCACCCTGACGATAGACGGTATCAGCTGATACTGTGGCGAGAGAGCCCAGATCAGCCCATCAGGGTGTACGAGCTGAACACCAACACGTACGGGCTACGGTCTAGTCCTTATTTGGCGATTCGCACTCTGCGGGAGTTAGCGGATCGAGAACGGTTAAATTTCCCTAGAGGAGCAGCGATCCTGGAGCAGGACCTCTACGTGGACGATATCTGTACCGGTGCAGATTCCGTAGAGGAGGCTCGACGGGACGAGCTAGTTGAGCTCTTACGGGGTGGAGGTTACGAGCTCCGGAAATGGATGTCGAACTCTCCAGAGTTACTGACTGGTCTTCCGGATGACTACCAGCAGAATCCCCACATTTTTGAAAATTTGGAAAATCCAAATATGTTGTCGGTATTAGGCGTCCAGTACCAGCCGGTGTCAGACATGTTTTCGTATCGGGTCGAGTTGGACTCCCCGAAGGTCTGGACGAAACGGAACGTCCTTTCAACGGTGGCTAGGACATTTGATCCAAACGGGTGGATCAACCCGGTAACATTTCAGCTCAAGTGTTTTATGCAGCAATTGTGGTCTGCTGAGCTGAAATGGGACGACCCGATTGGCGGATCATTGAGCTCAGAGTGGGACTCGTTCTTTTCGACCCTCCCTGGCATCAATCGGATTTCACTGCCACGGAGGTTGGTCCCCACCAAACGATACACCGCCACCCTGCATGGGTTTTGCGATGCCTCGGAGAAGGGCTACGGAGCTGCGGTATATCTGCGTACGGTCGACTCCTCGGGGGAGGTTGATGTGCGGTTGGTCATGGCCAAGAGCAAGGTTGCGCCGTTGCGCACTCGCCTGACCATTCCCAAGTTAGAGCTTTCGGGAGCGGCTCTCCTGACTCGTCTGCTCAACCACACGATGACGGTTCTTCGTGGGTCAATAGCGTTGGAAGATACGGTCTACGCTTGGACGGACAGCCAGATCGTGTTATGCTGGCTGAAGGCTTCAGTTCACAAGCTGGAGATTTTTGTGGCGAATCGGGTTTCGCAGATTTTGAATTCGGAGGTTCCCTTAATCTGGAGACATGTTCCAGGGGAAATGAACCCAGCAGACTGTGCGTCTCGTGGGTGTCACGCTTCGGAGTTGGTTGGACATCCCTTGTGGTGGGGTCCAAAATGGTTGACTCAAGCCGAATCGGATTGGCCAATGAGTCCACGCGTTACCACGGCGAACGGCGCCTTGACAGTCGGTGTCTGTACGACGCAACCAGAGCCGGAAGAGGAGTTCAGCCTGCTGGAACGGTACAGCTCGCTCGACAAGCTGGTCAATGTGACCGCCTGGATCTGCCGATTTGCGCGGAATTGTCGGAATTCTGAGGCGCAACGAGTGCGGACACAGGTCCTGACACCACGGGAACGGAACCATGCGTTGTTCGCATTGGTACGGAACGTGCAGACGGTGCACTTTAAGTCCGAATTGGACATTCTGAGACGCGGACGCGTCCAACTGAAGGGAGCTGTGGCTCGGCTCAACCCGTTTATTGACCTTCAAGGATTGCTGAGGGTAGGAGGTCGGCTGCGGAATGCCAACCTGCCTTATGCGGCTCGCCACCCGTTGTTACTCCCTAGGAAAGGGAAGTTGGTCGAACTGTTGATACAGGATCGACACATTCGGAATGGGCATATCGGATGTCACGCCTTGATGGCGTTTCTCCAGCGCGAGTTCTGGATTCTATCGGGAAGATGCTTAGTGCGTAGCGTCGTATTTCGGTGCCTGCCTTGTTATCGGGCCAAGGCGGCTACGATGCAGCCCCAGATGGGCGATTTGCCCTCGGATAGGGTTAACGAAATCCGGCCCTTTGCGGGTGTCGGAACGGATTTCGCGGGACCATTCATGGTCAAGTCTTCACAGCTACGGAACGCCAGATTAGTGAAGGCATACCTGTGCGTCTTCGTGTGCTTGGCCACGAAGGCAGTCCACTTGGAGGTGGTCAGTGACCTCACTACAGAGGCATTTATCGCATGTCTAGATCGGTTCGTCTCACGAAGGGGCCTCCCGACATTAATCCGTTCGGACAACGGCACAAATTTTGTCGGAGCCAGGCGATATCTGCAGGAGGTCACTCAATTCCTGAACGGTAACCAGGATGCCATCGGTACGGCTTGCTCCCGACGAGGGATTGAATGGGTTTTCAGTCCGCCGGGATGTCCTCATTGGGTAGGAATATTTGAGGCTGCGGTTAAATCGGCTAAGTCGCACCTGACGAGGATCATCGGTGAGACCTCTCTACGCTTTGAAGAGCTTGCGACGCTGTTCTGTAAGATTGAAATGACACTGAACTCGCGTCCGTTGTGCCCGCTCAGTTCGGATCCAAATGATTTGGAAGCGTTGATTCCGGGTCACTTCCTGATAGGTCAGCCCCTTAACGCCCTGCCAGAATACCCATTCGGTGATGTTAAGTTAAGTCGGGTAACTAGGTGGCAGATGTTGCAGCAGATGTCTCAAGATTTTTGGAAACGGTAGTCCCTTGAGTACTTGCACATCTTGCAGCAGCGCCTTAAGTGGACTGACCGGACGAGCCCCCCTCAAGTCGGTGATTTGGTGCTGATTAAGGATGCGAACCTGCCATCATTGAGATGGAGACGAGGACGGATCGTCAATTTGTACACGGGTCGGGATGGCACGCCTCGATCAGCAGAAGTCAAGGTGGGGGACTCGGTCCTCAAGAGAGCGGTCGCAACACTTTCTCGCCTTCCTATTGATTAGGGACAGGTTCGGGCCTGTCCGGGCGGGTGACTGTTTAATATTTATGCTTCGGAACGCACCTCCTCTTGTTGCGCGACTCAGAACGGAAACGGAACCGCAGCTGTCACTCGTACCAACGAGATGAAAAATTGGAGGTTATCTTTTCTTGTCGGGAGAAAAAACATGTCTGCTCAGGCGTCGGGCCATTGATTGTATTTCGGTGTAACAATTGTCTAATACAGGTGTCGAGCCTGGTCGGAGTGTTAATATACCACATCGTCGGGAAATAAGTAGATTCGCGTCAGCGGTTGAGTGATCCGTGTTGTGATTGGACATCGTCGTATCGGACGGCGACTCCTCGTGTCGGCAGGCAGCACGCCGGCGACAGCGTCGGGCAGCGAATAGTGAGATTCAGTCCCGATCCTACCCAAACTTGTGCTCCTATCCCGTTTTCCTGCCTCGAATCGAGCTTTCGATTTCCGGTCTACGACGACAAGGTAAAGTAACAATCAAGATTTTCTCTCCCGTGCTGGCAAAAACCCAGCCCCTCAAGATTCCACGCCGTTCGGTTGAGGCGTGGAATTAAACAAGGACACTTATCCGTGACGTGGTAATTCGTGCCGCAGCACGCGCACACATTCGCCCTCATTGCGCTCCGCTCGGTCAGTGATGACGCGCCGCCGCTGCCGCCACCCCCACCGCTGTCGGGCCCCGCGCTCGCCGGCGCCGACTTTGATGTGCCCTCTACAGCTGCTGCGTCACGTTCTGCGGCTTCCAAGGAACATGCCAACGAAACTGCTTTTTTTAATTGCAGTTGATCTTCGGCGAACAGTCTTTGTCTGATAAGATCACTCGACAAACCGCAGACAAATTGGTTTCGCAAATTGTCATCCAGTGCACTGGAGAAGTAACAAAATCTGGACAATTTCTTTAATTCCGCTACGTACTGAGTCACCGATTCATCGCTGCTTTGTCTTCTCTGGCGGAAACGAAATCTTTCCGCTAATATCGATCGTGTAGGTTGTAGATGCTGTTTCACTAGTGCCACTAGTTCCGAAAAAGTACATGCACTAGGAGCTCTAGGACTTGCCAGATTCACCATTATCTCATAGGCTGCTTCTCCAACCACAGCAATCAACGTTGGTAACTATGCAACGCAGCTTCAATTTTATTTGCCACGAAGTACATGTTTAGCCGCTCACAATATAAGGTCCAGTTGCCACTTTCCACATCGAAAACACCGACTTTTCCCACCGACATTGTAAAATTTTATTATTACTGCACGCAATTAATACATCGCCAAATCCTCGTCGCCAAATAGTTTGTTGACCGATTGAGAAGGGAAACACAACAGGGGCGATCGCGGTAAAAAATATCAACCGAACCATAACCGAAACACGACTTTAGGGACTTTTCGTATCGCGCTAATGTTTTGACAGATGGTTGAACCGAAGTTCGATTGGAATTGGACCATAACCTCTGTCAAACGAACGGTTTTGTTAAAGTTTATGCGGAGCTACTTTTTCACGACCGTTGTAGAATTGTTGAGATGAAAAGTGGGTGAAAATCGTGAAATTGATGTATATGGACTTTGGAAATGGCCTACGAGTGTGATGTAGCTATAGCGCAAGCCTAATCTAAAACAGAGAATCGGAGTTTATTAAGCGAAATTGACTGTCGAAGGAGTTAGCTTGTGCTTACACGTTAATTACTCATTTGACCCTTAATTTGCCACCAACCAGTGCTTTGGATGTGGACACGAAGGTTCGTAATACTATACAAAGTACTAGAATGTATCACAGCACATTTACTTTTGTTTGGACATGAACAATTTTTATTCCGTTTCCCAAAAACAGAACTAAGTGAGCTTAGTTACAGTGCTTACATTTTGTTTCAGGTACTGGTTGTTTAGCATTTTGCCACAGGCTCCTACCAGACGATTGGATGAGAAAGCCGGAAACACTGTGTTTACCAGTCAAGTGTCTCCAAAATTGTAAAACAAGTCACGTTAGCATTCAACAAGCCAGAAATCTTAAATTTCCCTTTCAACTTCGTGATAGGGAGCAAATTAAAAGGAAGTAAGTAACTATATGTTAAGATCATTCCATTAAATTCAAATCAGATTACATTTACCTACGGCTGGGTATAGGCCTCCTCTTTACCACACTATCTACTCTGGTCCTGAGCCTCCCGCAGCCACTGCTTGCCAGCCAGCGTCTCAGCGTCCATCTATCCGGTGGTCTGCCTATCTGCCTCATACATCATACAATTCCTATTGATTAGTTTGCATATCACAATTTATTTAAGATTATTACTTTTGGTTTGGTAATAAACAAAAAAAAGCATACCAAGATTGTGTGGCTTATAAGTTTAAATATATACTTTACTGCACAAAACAGAGAATACAAAAAAAAAATATAAAGGTAAAAACATGTACAAAGGCAAGCTTATCTCTAACAGGAAATTTCTCCCAGCAAACCTTGATTGGAGGGGTAAAAAAGAAACTACAGGTAGAGCTGCATATGTGCACAACATGAAATACTACTACTTACCAATATCTACATAATACTAAAATATATATCATATACTAATATATCAAATACATGCTTATACTTAGCATTGATGAGAAAGATAGTGTTCTTTCAACAAACAATTTTAAAAAATGTAAGTTGACGGACTGTCTCTGATTTGATTTGAAGTTGTACCAATTATAATATAGGTATAGGACAACTGTGGTGCTACTACCATGTACGGTTGTTGCCCTGCCTACCATGAGAGAGGTCCTGGGTTCAATCCCCGGCTGGGGATAAAGAAAAGAAAACCCAGTCTTGTCATCGTTGTTTCTGGTTCCCACAACCCAGGGTACCCTAGTGTGGGGCCAGGAGCACTAGCCAGGAGTATGTGCCTGTATGTAAATGTTTATTATTTTCAGATTTTTCAAAAAGTACAGATTGCCAGGGGTTCTGGCTTGTGGAGATGGTACTCATATGTCTATATTTACCCCTAATGAACATTTTTTTTTTATGTTTATGAACGCTATGTCTATGGTCAGCTGTCACGTCAAATAGACATATTTTTCACAAAAATACTTCATTTTAATATTATTTCCTTTAGACCCATTTATTTATCAACAAAATCCCTTGTTTTTATTAATCTTACCCTTATCCGAGAGCTAAACAACAAAATTATAGTGCAAATAGCTCAAGTAAGTAAATACCCACCCATATGTCACAAGCTGACACCGAATGCCCGCTATGCCCCAGGAAATTCAAGAAAAATGGGCTCCAGCGTCACATGAGATCAGCACACAACGATGTACTAAACCAATCAGCATCCGCTACTCTTAAAACAACCACCGATGGGCAAACACCAATGTCACCTTTGGAAGAAGCCTTCGGATCCCCATTCCTGAATGCCATCCAACCCAAGTCTGGCATCTGGCAAAGGCATTGGGACAACGTCTGTAACCTTCATGGCAAGCTATACGACCTCCCGTGCGGTACTGCCAGTAGAAAATTCGTACACACTCTGGCCGACGAAATTGAGCATCTAACCAAATCAACCTACCCCTCTGAACGCGTATTAACCTTTGCTGCGGTCATACTGCAAAGAGACAAAAACGTTAGAAAAATGAAAGATATACTGAGACTACACGATCGGCGCCTAAAACTCTGGGCAGACAAACGTTTCGAGGAACTCATCACGGAATCCACCAAAGCAGATAAATCTATATGGAATACAAGAAACCGGAAACAAAACAACAATGACCAAGAAACAAAATTATTCACACGACTGATACTACATGGAAAAACGCGGGAAGCGCTCAACTGGCTCCTCACAAAAGACACGAGCAAAGTTTTAAACCCAGACACTGAAGTTGATTCATCCGGTAAAACCGTCAGTGATGTGCTGAGAGAAAAGCACCCCCCGCCTAATACTCCAGATCCCGCTTTATTCACTCTCCCCAAAGACGTCACAAAACTCCCACCACTCCTTGAAATCGAAATAACTTGTGACCATGTCGAAACAGTTGCGAGAAAACTACACAGCGGCGGAGGCCCCACTGGATGCACAGCCGAAAACTGGAGATATTTCCTACTCCGCTTTGGCCAAGCTAGCGCCCATTTAAGAGAAGCCGTAGCGCAGCTCACAACGAAACTTAGCAACGAAACCGTACCCTGGACCCAAATACAAGCATTAATGTCAAGCCGACTTGTTGCTTTAGACAAATGCCCAGGCGTAAGACCTATCGGCATCGGTGAATGCCTACGAAGAATATTATCCAAATGCATGATCTTAGCAACAGGCTCTGAAGTCACTGAAGCATGCGGCTAGTCACAGCTCTGCAGTGGACTGGGCAGTGGCATCGAAGGCGCCATTCATGCCATGACCGATCTCTTCCAAAGAGATTGCCAACCTGGTTCAATCTGGGGAATGCTCCTCGTTGACGCGAACAATGCTTTTAACGCCGTGAATAGACAACTAGCCCTCTGGCAAGCAAGAATATACTGGCCACACTGCGCCCGCTTTCTTTATAATACTTACAATGGCCACGCTGAATTGGTATTTCGCGATTCTGATACAAGACTATATAGCAGAGAAGGCGTAACCCAAGGAGACCCACTCGCAATGCCACTGTACGCGCTTGCAACACTACCAATAATTAACAAACTTAAAACCGAAAACACAGTCACACAATGCTGGTACGCCGATGACTCCTCCGCGCAAGGCACTTTCCAAAGCCTACGACAATGGTGGGACAACTTAAACAAAACAGGCCCAGCATACGGATACTTACCACAAGGTAAAAAATCATTTCTAATAGTGTCAGAAACTGACAAGTCTACCGCAGAAAAGACGTTCTCCGGTACCAACGTCTCCATAGTTACCGGCTCCCGCTTCCTAGGAGGCTACATAGGGACAGGAGGGGACGACTTCGTAAAAAAGAATGTAACCGAATGGATATCTATCATCGAGAAACTCACAACAATCTGCAAAAACTCACCTCAAGCCGCTTACACCGCCCTAACTAAAGCAGCTCAGTTTAAATGGTCCTTCCTACTACGTGTCTTAAAAAATTCAGAAGAACTTTTTGAACCCTTAACTAACTGTGGTATATGCGCGCGGCGTGCCTGCCCGCGCGCCGGTTGTCTACCTGCACTGCAGTAATAAACTAGCTACGAGCTGACACGGTTGTCTCATTTACTTCATTGGCTACGAGGACCGGTCGCCTACGCGTGCAAATAAAAAAAAAATGGCGAATATAATTATCGGAACCTTGTCCGTGTTTGATCATAATAACCAGGAATGGCCGATATTCTTCAGTCGGTTATCCCAGTTTATCAAGCTGAACAAGATACCAGCAGAAGATAAAAGTGCCGTGTTGCTGACTCATTTGTCTGACGAATCATACCGTCTCGTGCGTGATTTGATTCACCCAAGTGCAATCGAAGGTCAAACATTTGACCAGCTAGTTACAATACTCAACGGGCATTTTACACCCAAGAGGTCAACGTATGCCGACAGGGCGAAATTCTACGAAGCGACGAAAAATGATGGTGAAAATGCCGAACAATGGGCTGCGCGACTAAGGGGACTGGCTATACATTGCGGGTTCGGCGCGGCCTTAGATCAACTCTTGTGCGATCGATTCGTTCTGGCGTACAAGCCAGGCCCAGAACGAAACCGCCTTTTCGAACAAGATGCGGTGACGCTGACGCTGACCAAAGCGATTGAAGTGGCGCGGCAGGTGGCGTGTGCGCGAGCAGCTCGGTCTATCGGCACCACGTCCACGACCAACATCAAGGAGGAGCCCGTGTTCAAGGTCAGCAGCCGACGCGCGCCCGCGCACGGCGCTGGCGGCGGCAGCAGCGCGCAGCGATACCAGGGTGACGGCGGGCCGAGGTGCTCGGTTTGCGGTATGAAGAATCACGATACAGAAAAGTGCCGTTATAAGGGTTACAAGTGTGAAGTTTGCGGCGTAAAAGGACACCTTAAAAAGGTGTGTGTAAATAAATCGCGTAGTTACAGCAGAGTGCACAACATCGATATGGAGTCCGAGGAAGCTGACGACGACGGTAACGACTGTACTCAGTGTAAGGAATGCCAAATGTTCAATTTGAGGTACGTGAGTTTTAAGCCTATATTATTGTCAGTTCTCGTGAACAATGTAAAATCATATGAGATGGAACTCGATTCAGGATCTAGTGTTAGTGTTATGTCGAGTAAAATGTATAATGACCATTTCGCTGATATACCTCTAAAGAAGTGCGATGTAAAGATGTGCTTTTATAACGGACATAATATAACACCGGAAGGATGTTTGTCATTAAGGTTAACATATAATAATGTTAGCGACGATATTTTGTTTTACGTTGTACAAAATGGCGGCCCACCTCTTATTGGTCGTGATTTCATGGCGAGGTTTAAGGTCACATTTTGCTCAAATAATAATATCAATGCGGGTATAAATGACGTGGAGGTGCGCGAGCTATTGACCGAGTATGACGAACTATGGAAAGATGAGCTTGGGACTTATAATAAGAGCAAAGTTCATCTTAAACTAAAAGGAAATGCTGTACCACGATTTTTCAAAGCGCGCACGGTTCCTTTTGCCCTAAAGACAAAAGTAGAAGCAGAATTGGACCGGTTGACCGAGTTAGGTATTTTAGTGCCTGTTAGCCATTCAGATTACGCAACACCAATCGTACCTGTACTTAAAGATAATGGTAAGATCAAAATTGCAGCTGATTTTTCTGTTACGCTGAATAAAGACCTAGAAGTAGAGAAATACCCGATGCCCTTAATCGAAGAAGTTTTTGTAAAAATAGGAGGGGGGGAAAGGTATTCTAAAATTGATTTGTCTAACGCGTATAATCAATTCGTCCTGTCAGATCAATCACAAATCCTTACCACGATAAGTACATCGAAAGGGCTATACAAATATACACGTTTAGTCTATGGCTTATCTAATGCACCGGCCATATTCCAGAAAGCCATGGAAACGCTGTTGGTAGGCATTGAAGGCGTAAGTATCTGGTTGGATGACATCTGCTGTACAGGGCCTAATAAAGAAACTCACTTAAAACGACTAAGAGAAGTTTTAAAAAGATTAAAAGATGCAGGTCTTAGGTTACAAAAGGATAAATGTGTATTTTTCCAAGATAGTGTCACTTATCTCGGGTACATTATCGACAAAAACGGTCTTCATACATGTCCCAGTAAAGTAGAGGCAATAATGAATGCCCCCGACCCGACGAATGTAACAGAATTAAAAAGATTCCTTGGAGTAGTAAACTACTATAGGAATTTTATTCCAAATGCTTCGTCACTAATGAGTCCGCTGCACGAGCTACTTCGTGGCGGGGCGGGGTGGGGGTGGGGCGCGAGGCAGCGCGCGGCGCTGGCGGCGGTGAGGCGCGAGCTGGCGAGCGAGCGCGTGCTGGCGCACTTCGACCCGGCGGCGCGGCTGGTGCTGACGGTGGACGCCGGGCCGGGCGGGCTGGGCGCGGTGCTCGCGCAGCAGCAGGCCAACGGCACGGAGCGACCGCTGGCGTTCGCCTCGAGGTCATTGGTGGATAGCGAGCGAAACTATAGCCAGATCCAAAAGGAGGCTACGGCTATAGTATTCGGAGTGAAGCGATTCCATCAGTACCTGTACGGCCGAAACGATCCATTTTTACTTAAAACAGACCACAAGCCCTTGTTGTCGATATTTGGATTAAAAAACGGTATATCGGTAACAACGGCGGCACGTTTACAGAGATATGCGCTGATATTATCTGCCTATAACTATGAGGTGCAGTATACATCGGGCGAAAACAATACGGTAGCTGATTATTTTTCTCGAGCACCGTTAGGAAATAAGAGTTCGGCTATGAACAGTATCGAGCCAGACAGTGTGGTAGACTGTAATTTTATGCATCGAAATGTTTTACCAATTAGATTCGAAGATATATTAAAAGAAACCGAGAAAGACCCGGCGTTACAAACAGTAATTAGGTATATGAATTATGGATGGCCACGAAAAATAAACTGTAGTAAGATCGTTCCATATTATAATCACAAAACGGATTTACAATATGATAATGGATGTTTATTGAGAGGGCACAGAGTAGTCATTCCTAGTGTTTATAAAGACAGGATGTTAGAGGAGTTACATTCAGGACACTTGGGAATTACAAAGACGAAAAGTATGGCGCGTAGTAGAATGTGGTGGCCGGGAATAGACAGTGATATTGAAAGATTTATAGGTACATGTGCACTGTGTGTTCGCGTGCGGCCCGCTCCGCCGCGCGCGCCGCCCGCCGCGTGGCCGCAGCCGACTGGCGCATGGCAACGGGTCCACTTCGACTACATGTCTGTGGGACAGGATACCTACCTCGTGGTTGTTGACGCGTTTAGCAAATGGGTCGAATGTATTCGTATGAACAGCGGCACCTCCACTCACGCGCTGATTGTAAAACTAAAACAGTTATTCGCATTATGGGGAATCCCTTGTGTTTTAATATCGGACAATGATGTGAAAATTAATTCTGTAGAATTTAAAAACTTCTGTATGTACAATGGTATAAATTACATAACCTCGCCAGTTTACCACCCATGCAGTAATGGGCAAGCAGAGAATTCCGTAAAAACGTGTAAAAATATGTTAAAACGTATAATTAGTGAAGGGAGCAGTAAAGATAGCATTGCAGACAAATTACTGCGTTACCTATTTGAGTACAGGAACTCAGTACACTGTACCACGGGCATGTCACCTGCTAGGTTAATGATAGGCAGGGAACTAAGATCAAGAATTGATCTTGTTCTCCCAGAACATAGAAAACAAAGCTGTCAAAGAGATAAATTAAAAGGGAGTAGACGTTTTGTACCTGGAGATGTGGTTTGGGCTCGTTGGTTCTCTCAGAGGAAACAAAGTTGGTCAATAGGTATTGTAAAGAAGGAGTTAGGCCACCGGATGTTTGAAATTTTGTTTAAAGATTATGGTACAGTTTGTAAAAGACATGTTGACCAATTAATTAAGTATACTGGGCAAACTATGCGTGACATTGTGGTTTCAGAAGCGCATTGTGTAACGTCAGACGATGAGCCCGACCCAGGTCCGCTTTGCGGTGAGGTGTCTCCGCCTGCTACTCCACCACCAGCACCGACACCAGCTCCGAGCGCGGAGTTGCCGCAGCTGCAGGGTGACCATAATGAGGACGTGTCGATTGGTCAAGTGGAGGAGGAGGAGGAACAATGGTCTGAGGCAATAGAACCTAACGAACATAGCGAGACGGAGCCAGTTGCTGATGTAGACGTTGAGGCTGATGCGAGAGCTGAGACAGGCCAGCCCCAGCATCCCTCTCGCTCGCGTAGGGTGAGAACTAAAGTAGATTATAAGAAGTTCTTCTGATTAGATTGTAAGATATTAGTTAGTTAGTTATGTAATTAGTTAGTTACGTGTTTAATTATTAATGTGTCTATTTCTATTGTTAATAGATGCTCTTCTAAGTAAGGTTGGAGGAATGTGGTATATGCGCGCGGCGTGCCTGCCCGCGCGCCGGTTGTCTACCTGCACTGCAGTAATAAACTAGCTACGAGCTGACACGGTTGTCTCATTTACTTCACTAACACATTACACGACAAATTCATACCAACACTAATCGGAGGCGAAATCACAAAACTTGAAACCCAGCTATTTACCCTCCCAGTCCACAAAGGCGGACTTGCCCTTTCTGACCCCTTCAACACACCAAACCGTGCATACCAAATCTCAAAACAGGGATCTACAATACTTTCAACAGCCCTAACCGAGATAAAAGACATAAACCTTGCTGAACACTACAATTCTTTGCGTGACGCAAGAAAGGAAGGAAACAATGAAAAAGAAACATACGAGAACGAAACTCTAGAAAGCATTCTAACAAAATTACCATCCAAAAAGAAAAGAGCAATAGAAAGATCAATAGCGACAAAAATGAAAACAAAAACATCAACATGGCTTTCAGTAATACCGACAAGAAAAGACAACTTCGACTTATCACCCCACGAATTTAGAGATGCCCTGGCCATAAGATACCACCGCACACCAATCTCCATGCCTGCGACTTGCGACGGCTGCGGCAATGACAACTTCAACGTGGACCACGCCTTGTGCTGCAAAACAGGTGGCCTTATCACACGCAGACATAACGAAATAAGGGATCTTTTCTGTGAACTATGCCAGCAAGCCTGGGGAAACGTCACGAAAGAGCCAGTCATCTCCGAAGGCGATACTGGGCTGCGCGGAGACTTGGCTTGTCGGGGGGTATGGATTGCCCAGAGGGAGGCGTTATTTGATATCCGTGTCATAGACACCGACACTCCCTCCCACGCATCACGCCCCGTAGCGGCTGTCCTTCGTTCAGCTGAAGAAGAAAAGAAAAGGAAGTACTGCGACCCATGCGAGACGCGCCACACCACCTTCACCCCTTTAGTAACCTCTGTCGACGGAGTTTTTGCTTCACAAATGATATCCTTCACTAAACACCTCGCCGAAACGCTGGCGGACCGCTGGAACCGGACCCCTGCCACAATAATGGGCTGGCTACGAGCAAGAATTCAAACCGCCATCATCAGGGCTAGCAGCATGTGCATCCGCGGCACCCGCCATAGGTGGAATCGCACAGGCCTATATGAGGATGGAGCGGCAGTCCCACACGTCTTGAACTAGAATGAATATCTTATTTATATTCTCTGTACTTATTTTCATGAATCTTTTGCTTAATAAATTTATTATCACATGAGGAGAGATACTATAACAAAAAAGGGTGACATTCCGCAATAGACTTACTATCATATGAATGATATGATAGTAAGTCTATTGCGGGGAGCGCAATTGGTGATAGATTAAGGACTAAAATAAATGATATTTAACTAGGTAAATTTGTTTTATTCATGTCTTGGTACTTAAGTTATCTCACTTTAATTATTCTCACATTAGAGACGTTTGCCCAGCAATGGGATATTATATGTTAGTAATAATAATTACATATTTTTCACACATCTTCTCTTTGATGGGTACAAAACTGAAAAAAGAAATAATGTACAAGTTAGTAGAAATATTTTACATAAAACTATATAAGTATACTATACTTACATGATTGCATGAATTAATAAATTATATTATACATATATACATATTAGGGCATGCACCCGGTTCTACCCGGTTCTCAGAGAACCGGGTATACCCGGTTTTAAACAATTTTCATAGACCCGGTTCTGAAGTTTCAAGAACCGGGTTTTCGGTTCTTTACGGTTCCGAAAAAGAACATAGCTTCACGGCCCTTTTCTGGTGGTGAATATGGTAATGAAAAACGTCGTTACTATGCTTAGCAGTGAGTCGATTTTTGGGCTGAGTACAAAAATACAAATACAAATACAAAGTATTATGAAAATGATGATGATATATATTATAATTTGAGCTACTGACAAAATATATTTTGACCTGACCTGATTGTATTATGTCTAAAGCTTTGAAATAAAGAGTGAACGCATATTAAATTTTATTGACGCCTTAGTTTGATATTATGAAGCTGAACTGCATCCCACTATGCCTCACATATTTATACGCTGGCAAAGTACTTACCTAAAGGAAACTGAATAAAAATCGTCAGTTCTACTCCTATCCTAGTATTGAAAAAATCGCTGTTCGGACGGGCCCATAACTGTGCACATTTACAGTGTACAATCACAGAAGAAATCGGACCGTGGACTTCCTTACTTGAGTGAACCGATCGATATCGATCGATAAAAAAGAGTACAACATTTTGAGGCCGTACAAAAGAAAAAGAAAAGTTGGCAGAGTTCTTTCTCCTTCCATGTGCGTTAGAGTGATTCCGTATTGTTTTATAGGTAAGTAATTAACCACATATTGTCTATAGGCAGTTAATAAGTTTGTACTGTGGCTTGCTACTTTGAAGTACAAATGTGTGAGTGTTAAGTTAACTTGTGTTGTCTATGTGTGAAAATATTTCATTCCAATTTAGTTGCTTTTCTTGCTAGGTTATGTCTGTGAAAGTACTCACCCAACATATGTTTGTAGGTTTTTATTGAAACCATGCATTTTTAAGAGTATATTTAATCAGCACTACTAGATGTTTTTTGTGTCATACACGTGTCAAACTAACACGAAGAGCTGCGCTCGCCCCCTTTAGTCTTCACCTAAGCTAATAGGTAACGCCATCCACGCGTGACGTAGCTATTTGCATCTTTGTCTTTCAGCAGAGTGCCCCGATGAAAAAGAAAGATGCAAATAGCTACGTCACGTGTCATCGTGGATGGCGTTATCTATACCGCAGTGTTTAAAAGATTTCATCGTTTCATGATAGGTACTTCACAGTTGGGCATTTGATGATATGACCAATTTTAAAATATGGCGCCGAACGACAGATACATACTAAATACACCGTGAAACTCTAAAGCCGAAACCTGGTTGGTTTAGACCGACGACACTATCGAGTGGTGGCACAATTTTCCAAATCGGGTAAAAAAACCAGGGTTCGCAGATATATATCAGCGTGATATATATCGGATATATATCATGATATATATCAATGGATTTTTATGTGGATATATATCAATTGATATTTATTCTAACATTTTTGTACATTTGTATTGTTTAATGGAAACACAAGCTGAATCGCCCCCTTCAAACGCAGAATCACCCTCATCGAACCTCTGTATTCGTGAATCGTGCTAAATTTTGATGGTTTTCTCACTAGATGGCTCTGCTAGTATCCTAACTCGCGCTATCGTTGTGTATTTCCGTTTTGATGTAGTTCGAATAGAAAGTGTCGGTGGTTATATCTTTCACTGAAGCAAGTTTTGGTAAGTTTGTGTTATATTATATTACTCTATTACTGTTCTATTATTGTGTTATTTTTTGTGTAGTGTGGGGAAAGGGAATTGGTTGGGTGCCATTACCCCTCTCCGGGTGGGCTAGTCTTGGTTCACAAGGCCTAGACGTAGACGCTTCCTCTACGTAAGGGGAAGAGGTACTTGACTCGTCTTTTTTGCGGGTTATGTGGAGGGCAGGGCAGCAATTCTGTACGCGAATCGCTTGGCAATAGCTACAGCGAGGGCGCAAAAGCTCGGTTTTGTCTTGTCGACATCGCCGAAAAGCTATTATATACGGCTTCAAACAAAAATCGAGTTCGGTAGTTCGGTTTTGCGGACACTTATATTCGGACAGAATTGATGACACAATCATCGATGTTTCCTAAGTATATTTTTGGGCAACAATTCAAAGAAACCTCACCATTTGAATGGTGGAAGCTCCTCAATATGAACACAAACAATCCTCGATGGCTCAACTGGGATAACAAAGAAGAGTTCCAAAGACTATGTGAACAATTACTGTCAGCAGTAGCATCAACGGCGGGTCTCGAAAGGATCTTCTCTACCTTTGGCCTGGTACAATCGAAGATACGCAATCGATTAGGAACCGATAAAGCCCATAAATTGGTGTATTTGTTCAAGACCTTCAACCAAGCGGTAAAGCAGAATAAAACTCCAAAATATAATTTGGACTGGGTTTGGGATACCAGTGCAAATATAGACAGGGAAATTGATTAAATTTTCGAGTTTTCTTAGAAAGAACTCGAAAGTTGAGTTAACTTTTAGTTGACACAATTGTCGAGTATTTTTTCACCCGATTTGGAAAATTATACCACCAATTGATAGTTTCGACGTTCTACACAATCCAGGTTTCTGCTTTAGAGTGTCATAAATTCACGGTGTATTAAAGTTGATATTTTCTTTTGCAGACTGCTGAAATATGGATTTTGTGGAAGATATCTCCAAGTCAAGTGATAAGTCTTCTATTTGGCATTACTATCTTCGAGCTAAAGACAAACAAAGCGCCAAATGCAAGAAGTGCCAAAAAGTTTTAAAGTCCGCCGGTGGCAGCACTGGAAGTCTACACAAGCACTTGAAACCAAACATCTGTACAGAACGTTACTGCAACTCCGGAATCTTGCGGCACACCAGTTTCTGTGGCAGTAGCGGGACCGTCTGGTACTGTACCAAAGAAAAGGTCGAAAATATGCGATTACTTTGACAGCAGTGATAATCCCAGCATGGAAACTATGGTGGCACAGATGGCATCGTTGGACGGAACGCCATTCCGCACGTTTTCTAGCTCAAAAACCCCAAAGCATCTTTATGCGAAAGCAGGGCATACACTGCCAAAATCTGCGAATAGTATTCGAGGAATAGTTTTAAGAAAGTATGACGAAAAAAAGCAAGAACTCATCGAAGACATAAAAAAGATCCTCTCCGAAGAGAAGAAGTTCTCGATATCTTTTGATGAGTGGACATCAAACAGAAACAAGCGATATATGAGCTTAATCATACATTCCCAACAGTTTTCTGGAAACTCGTTTCGTAATCTTGGTCTTATCAGAGTATTTGGATCAATGAATTACGAAAAATGTGTTAAGGAAATTGAAACCAAGTTGAATGAATACGGGATTTCATTATCCAATGATATAATAGCAGAAACGACAGATGGTTGCTCTCTCATGGTTAAAGTCGGCAAGTCCCTAAACTCATATCACCAATTGTGCATAGCACATGGAATGCAACTCGCAATAGTTGATGTCATGTATAAAAGACCTGAAAACTTGGAAGAAAATAGAGAAACATCTGAAAACGAAGATGATATGACTTTAGCGGAGTTATCTCGACGGCAGCATGCCCATGACATTCAGATTAATGATGAAGTCGATAGTGAAAATTCTGATGATTCAGACCGAGATGAAGGAGTTACATTTTGTAATACCTCACCAATCGAAGAAGGCAGGTTCCGTGAGTCTGATTTGAAATACTATGATCTCATATGTAAAGTAAGAAAAATAGTCAGAGTATTTAGAAAATCGCCTACAAAAAATGACTCAATTCTGCAAAAGTATGTGCGCTTGGACTTTGAAAAAGAGTACAATTTGGTGTTGGACTGTAAAACCCGCTGGACCAGCATGGCAGCTATGCTCAGCCGTTTCCTGAAATTGAAAGGACCAATAACTAAAGCTATGCTTGATATTCGATCAGAAATTGAATTTTCAGTTCAAGAGTGGCAAACTATCCAAGAGCTTGCAGACATTTTGGATGTAGTCAAAACTATTGTCAAAGCGTTGTGTCAGCGCGATGCTAATTTGGTTACCACTGATGTCTCCGTTAAGTTTGCAATAAGGAAGCTCCGCGATATGAATACACATCTCAGCAATAAAATGGTTACATCATTGATCACAAGGTATAAACAGCGACGGATTATACAAACTTCGACATTGCTCTACTTAACTAATCCCGAGCGGTACTTTGCAAGCAAAGCGGATCAGGATTTATTCATTTTCCCCTGTCCTACCAGCTATGAGATGTGCAGTGATATTGAGTCTCTCATACTGCGAGCAAAATCATTTGATGAAGAAAGGCGATCAGCAGATGAAAGCATGCAAGAGATTGAGGAACAAGGATTGGCACTAGGAAATCTGACTAATGCAGAGCAGCTACAAAGAGAGATTGCAAAGGTCCAGAATGTGATGTCATTTGATCGATCTACTGGTAATGACAGTCTAGCAATGTCAATAAAACTTGAGATGGCGCTGTTCGAAAATGGTGGTAGCCGGGGTCGCTATCTCACGAAAGCATTTAATCATTTAATGACAATATCACCAACCAGTGTCGAACCAGAACGCATTTTTTCATCTGCGGGTTATATATGTAACCATCTTCGGTCGTCACTCAATGACAGCAGTATAAACGCAATTTCGTTTCTGCGTTCATTTTATAAAAATATTTAATTAAGTATAGACAATAGTATATTATCAAAGTATATGATACTAACGGTGTAACTGATTATTTATCTAACTGATCTCTGTTGATTTTGCATGCCTGGAAGACTGATAAGACTGATTAAACGTACTTAATATAAAAATAAACACAATTTAACAAAAGAGTTATTTTATTTAAAAAAAAACCCATTGAACTGGAACCGGAACCGGGCACCCGGTTCTGTTTGGCTCAGAACCGTAAAACCCGGTTCTGGACAAAAGCCGGTTCCTGCATCCCCTAATACATATACATATTTACAGGAAAAGTAAACATGGTTTAGAAAACTCGTGGGGAAAATGTCATTAAAATTATACTAAGGGCACTTTTAAAATTAAAATTTATATTAAGTAACAATTCAGGGCATATTTCCTACATAACTATATCCTACCCAAATCTGATAGTAAAGTGTAGAATTACCTGCTTCGTCAATATATTATTTCACAAATTCATTTGAAGGACTGCTATAGTATTAATACTATAGGGGTCTGAGCATTCTGCAGAGCAGCCTGGGAAGTCTGTGCAGCCTTTGCCCTAAGATGTTCAACTTTCAATCCCATCAGCCTTGATACGTCCAACATGCTTATGCTGGCTGGAATATTAATAAAACAATTTGCTGTACATTTTCCTTTAGGATATGAAAACAATTAACATTGTTATTCTTATTTATCTAAACTTTGTACACCTTCTTACAAAAGCATTATATTCTGATAGGGACAAAGTTTAAGATAAAGAAAACTACATACCTTGATTCATTCCTTTGCAGTCCTAACTGCTCTAAAGGGGTTGAGGATGTCTGCGCACTCCCCCCACGGGTCAGGTCAACGAACCTCTTCCCGAAGAATCGCCTCTGTCCACACCTGTGGACAGGTCATGGTCAGAGTGTCTATAAGACTCCAACCCAGGTCATAGGATGGCCCTTGCGGGCGGTGGTCTTCATGTGGTGCTGGTATGCAGTGGGTGATCGCCGGCTAGGCAACCAGGTCGCGTGGCAGGCGGCGGCGGTCGGGCAGGCGCGCGTGGTGCGGCGCCAGTTCGGCGATGTGCGGGTGTTGTGAAGCATCCGCACGCGCGAACATGCCCTTCGCCAGCCTCTGGACAAACTGGTCCACGGTTTCCCACCTTAGGTCCCTCTGGATTGTCGCGTTCCTCATGTAGCGGGGGGCACCGACGATGGTACGCAGAGAGAGGTTCTCTTGGGCTCGGAATCTCCGTTTGTTCGTCTCCGAGCACAGGGCGTACCATGCTGGGGTCGCGTAGGTGAGGCGGGATCTCGCGTAGGTCTTGTAGATCCCGAGCTTCGCCCTCAGAGGGAGGCTGGAATACACTTATTTATAAAGCTACATTTCTATCCAATTGAATCTTTTATCTGTAATTTTTCGTTCACCTCGTAAACACTTCAAATTCCACGAATTTCCACCCAAGTGTGGTCAAAAATAGAGTAGTCAACAACAAAAAGGCGAAATCGACGGTCGATTATACACAATCGATGCTACATCTCTAATGTTTTGATTACGACAATGGTTCGGTTATGGTTCAGCTTCGGTCTCCACTAAAACTTTAGCGCGATACCGAATTTCATTGAACCGAACCAAAGTTGAATTACAACTGGAACTGAACCAGAACCATACCTTTGACGTTCGTTGACTATACAAAATAGCGCGATCGGCCCCTGCTCGGTTCCGACGTTTATTCGAGACTGGGCTGCGCGCCCACGGCCGGCACGCTAGTACATTACAGCATGTACCCACGTCTAATTGCAATTACCGGCAAAATAGTTTCTTGGTAAGGGCAAGTAATACATATAATAGGGTTTTCTCAGTCGGAAGTTGATCTATTCTGCAGTAGAATAAATAAAATAAAATACGTTTTTATTAAGGCGTCGTCGGCATGTACATAGTAAGTTCTTAATTAATTATTAATTCTATATGTTCCTAACATTTAATAGTGCTTTTTATTTGCTACTTTAGCAAACTTTAAGTTTCAACTTTTTGTTTACAATTATAAGTCGTGGGCTCATTTACAATAAATTGTGAATATTTTTATATAATATTTAGGCGTGGCGCTTGCTGCAGTTATTATGTAACTAGTTTAGTTTTTAATTATAGTTACTTAATTTTTGTTACTATAGGTGGGAACCTTTTAATGGCATTTCCGTTTTTTTGTAAAATTTTATATTATGTTGCCATATACATACAGGGTGACTTTTAATTAGCTGACCAAATTTCAGGGTTCTTTCAGGTACATTTCGGACGCTGTCAAAACACCGTTATGAAGTGGATTACTCGAAACAAAAAAACTAAGATTAAAAAATAAAAAATATATCCTCTTTTGCATAAATCCATCCATTAAGCCATTAAAAGTCATAAATTCTACACCTATAAATTTGTATACGTTGAAACGTATAAACTCAAGTCAACCATTTTGAATTCAAGTGGGAAGGAAATATCAATCACTGCAGTTAGAAAGAGGAAGCACGTATTGCGGACCATGAGAAAATTTTCCGCCGCAATCAGTCTCTCACTCTTTATCTCTCTCAACTAGTAGAAAATCCCATCAATGTACACATTTGCCCGCGGCGCCCGAGCGCTCGCTCGCTCGATCGACCTACAGTTCATGCCTAGCCAGCGTAAGCGCCGCCCGCCTCCGCCGTGCGCGGCCGACACACCATACATACGAGTAAAAACGACGAGTAAGCAGCTGTGTGCTAGCGAGATCTCAAGCTAACCTTGGTGTCTGGCACCCACCAGCGGCCAGCGCCTTTTGTTTCATCAAGTCATCAAATCACATCACTCACCAGCAGCCGCAATGAAAATCTCAAAAGCTCGTGGTTTGTTGCCACCATCCTGCCGTCTACCAGCCCACCGACCGAAGCAGGCGAAAGATACAATAACCGCCGAACAAACGTCTGGCGTCTACCCATGCCAACCTATCCTAACCTTGGTTACATAACTAGGTTCCAGATGACTCCAGTACTACCTACTACCTACCTACCTACCCAGGAGCTTGAAGCCTATCACCATACCTACCTGCCTACTCCAAATCTGTGAAAGCTGATATCGAAGTGCTGCCACCCGGACTACCCACCTAACTCGAGTGTGCTAAAACTTGTGTAATGCTAAAACAAAAGTATTGAAAACGATAAGTTCAAACCAGTGCATGTCATGTGAATGTGTAATCTCACTAAACGGTCAGAGTGTCGATAACGGGGCGGAAACCCTAACTAACTCAAAATAAGTGCCGCTTAAATATCATACTGCGGCGCTGTCATTCCCCGAGCAAGTGAGAGATAATGAGACGGCATGATTTTGGTGTCCAAAAAACTTTGGGTTGTCCGTTGTGCATCCAAGCTTTTATTATCATAATCATACTAAATGTTTTAATGTTTATCTAGTTATTTAAGTAAGTAGCCTAGCTATCCTAAAATTGTGCTGAATCTAGTTCATGTTAGGCTTGTAGGTACTGGGAACCTGCCCTCAATAAAATTTAAATAAACTATTGTCTAAGTGTTTTATTTTTTAGGTTGACATTAGACCTATACCTAGGTAGGCAGATAGTTTTCATTTCTAAGGGCGTCGAAATTAACTACCTACATTACACTAACACAGAAACTTGGCATCACCTGGGGCTCAAATCTCTCAAATCGATGGCTCCGAAGAGCGCAAATTGCGTTGCGTTTTCCATAATAGAATAGGGCCCTAGTAGTCAGTACACGCCAATTTTCTCTGTTCCTGAGTGCCGCGCGCATCGAGTAAACTCTTGTCTCTGAAAAATTACCTCCTCCACTCGCCACGAGGGAACTTGGAGTCACTTGTACCTACCAACCTATCTAGGTAATTTTCTTTGTCTCTGAGCCAGCTATGACCTCTCTTTCTCGCATAAGAGAGAGGGGTCACAGCTCGCTCAGAGAGATATAAACTTGGCGCAAACTGTAGATACTATAATCATTGCTCGCGCGCTTACAAGGTACCTAAATCTAGATATGGGGGAATAACTCTAGGAAAACATTAGTTTTTTTGACGATTTTCAACCTTATGGCTTGGTAATGGAGTTCAAAACCTATGAAAAACATTCTTTTGCATTTTCAGTTTCTTGGCTCGCGATTTTGAAACTTCTTTCTTTATGATAAAGTTCAAAGCCTAAGAAAAATAAATCATCATTATTTGATGCTCCAGTCCAAAGCTCAGAACGTTGCCAACGCGTGCGCTCGGGCGCGATGTTGCCACATCGTGCAGCGAAAGCCGCCCCGGTTGCGTATTTCCCCGCATTGAATTCGTCCGCTCGTCGTTACTAAATAAACCGGCCAAGTGCGAGTCGGACTCGCGCACGAAGGTTTCCGTATCACTGTACAATGTTAGGAGGGATGGCGTGCAGTGAATAGTTTGGATTTTACATAGCAAAATGTTGTTTACAAAGTTATTGCGGCTACTTTCCCAATCCATGTACGTAACCAGGTGCATTCATAAGTTTGTATGTGGTATTGAAATAGTTGTTGTATGGGAGCCCCCTTAAATTATTCTTTTTTTTAATATTTGTTGCCGCTATACGGCAACAGAAATACATCATCTGTGAAAATTTCGACTGTCTAACTATCACGGTTCAGACAGACAGACAGACGGATAGCGGAGTCTTACTAATAGGTTCCCGTTTTTACGCTTTGGGTAGGGAACCCTGAAAAATCATATTTTCTTTTATGATTAGTTTTTGCAAAAAGTGCTCCTGACTTTTTTCAATCATGTGAATAGCTATATTTAGGACCTAGGATCTAGAACATATTGCTAAAACCTAGGACTAGATATTTATCCTTGGTTGCGTTAGTTAACTTAAAAAACTTCTAATCCTATCAGTGGGGTATCAAAATGAACGATATTGAAAGCTAATTATAAAAAAGTATGCAATTTGTACCTAAAATAAAAAGCGGTCACGTACAAGCGTAGGTACCATAAAAAACAAAGGAATCATAATGAACAAACCTTTCAATAAATTAAACTCGACCTAGTATTCATACAAATAAAGTCTATAATCGAAATCATAGTTGAAATCGAAAATATTGTTTCGGGGAATCCACGAAAACCACCATGTTAGTTATGTTGTGTTGCCAACACACAAAAAAATATGCACTTTTTTATGAGTGCGACCTTTCCTAACAAGAATAATTACGAAAATTATGCTAGTGGTTAAATGTAGAACCTCACGACTTAGTAACTGAATCAACCTAATCCAATTTAAAATCCACTAGCCTCTAAAACCATTTTTGACCGCTAAATTGAAAGTCTAAACCACCACATCTAGTGGAAAATCCACTAAGTTGGCAACACTTGCGCCCCGACTGATTGGAGTATGTTACCGACAAAGATTCCTTTGAAGTACCGCCGCCTAGTAGGGTAAAAGCGTACACATCAAATACTCGATCCAAATACTTGTTCTTGGAGTCTCACCTAGTATCATAGTATGAGGGCCCGCCTAGTCGCGGCAACCCCGTAAAGTACCTAGTAAAGTCACATTCTTGCAGATTACGGCGTTACCAGTCTAAAACCAATTTTATTATAGTAAGAATAAGAATAATATTTTATACAGCTCAGGACAAAGTCAAAGATAACTAGACCACCAGGTACCTACTTAATATTGAGTACATATGTATTAACCTAGTCAAGCGCTAAATTTCTGTGTACCTACATACATATAGCCCATTATTGTCAACACCATGAGGCGCAGGCCTTTAACCGGATACGAGTAAGATTAAGCCATACTCCACCACGCTGGCTCAGTGCGGGTTGATGAGGGGTTTTACGACTACTAATACCAAGTAGCTATAGTAGCCGGGACTTACAGCTTAACGTATCATCAGAACCACGGAATGTCTGATAATGTAGTTAAGATAAATGAATTATCACATTGGTACAATGGGGCAGGACTCGAACCTTCATCTCCTGTGTGAGAAACAAGCGTGCAATCCATTTGACTAATTTATTTTGCATGTATACCTAAGTATACTATTGTTACCTTGTATAACCTGTGGATATGTAAGTGTACGGTTTAGTATGTAAGTATACGGTAATAACAAAACGTTTAAGAGATGAGATAAATGATTTATTGTTTATTTATAATCGTTACCTACGACATCTGTGTCACCCGGGTAGTACTAGGTTTGATATGAATCCAGTAGTGTATAATGAGGTTCACTCACCTACACCCGCCTACGATGAAACGTATGAAGCACAGAATCACAGATTACTAAATTGTTACTAACAGAATCTGTACTGCTCCCGAGTCCTGCGAAGGCGAACATTTCCGGAAGGGATGTTCCGGAAACACTCATCGTGGCCGCCCGAATACTTGATGTACGCATCGCAATGACTGCGCCGCTGGGAACAGGTGGCGCGCGCATTTTGTACCGCGTATACGTGATACAAGATGGATCACGTCCAGACGCTTGCGGACTCGGTGCCGATTAGTATTGAAAATACCTAGGGCCGGAACCTGTTCTACGCTACAGCCGTTTCAATCTAGTATAGGGGAATACCCAAGATTAAGAGATAGATTTTGGCGATTTTCAACCTTATGGCTTGGTAATAGAGTTCAAAACCTCTGAAAAAAGTCTCTAGCGCTGCGCGGTATAGTAGGTACTTTTGTTTGCATTTTCTTCCGGTTTTTAACTAGTTCGCCGTAAACATCGGAACGGAAGTGACTAACTAAAATAATGCCGTTTTTTTACTCTGAGCAGGAAGGGCTCGACATGGTAATGTGTTACCGTTTAGCCGGCAATAGCCTCCGGCAGGCGCAAATACTGTGGCGGGAACTGCACCCGGATATTCGTCTGCCTTCCCGAAATACAATCCTGCATACCGTCCAGAGGTTCCGGGAACACGGAACCTTCCGACCGCCGCGGTGGGATGCGGGCAGGCCCCGATACACCCCCGAGGCAGAAGAACAGGTTTTGGAGTACATCACCGCAAACCCAGAAGCGAGCACACGCGACGCTGCGCGAATATCTGGCGTGAGCCAGTATTTCGCATGGCGCACGTTACGGGATGATGACCTGTACCCGTACCATTTTCTTCGCGTCCAGGAGGTATTACCAACGGACTATCACCCTAGGGTGGACTTCTGTCAGTGGTTGCTGGAGGACAGGACGCGTAACATTCTGTGGACCGATGAGGCGACATTCACCCGAATTGGTCTGTACAACATCCACAACCAACATTGGTGGGCGACAGAAAATCCCAGGCTGGTGCGCGAAAGCCACTTTCAAACCCGCTTCAGCCTGAATGTGTGGGCGGGTGTCATCGGCCACCACCTACTCGGCCCTGTATTCCTGCCGCCACGACTCACCGGCCAGGTATACCTGGAGTTTCTAAGCGGGGAGTTGGAAGAGCTGCTGGAGCATCTGCCAGTAGCGCGTCATCGGAACTTCTGGTTCCAGCATGATGGTGCTCCAGCCCACTACTTCCGAGAAGTGAGGGCGTACCTGAACCAGAGGTTCCATGATGAGGACCCCCTAGGCGCAGCTCGTTGGATAGGGCGTGGAAGGGAGGAGCACGACCATCACGTCCCCTGGCCGCCACGCTCACCGGATTTGACACCCCTTGACTTCTACCTTTGGGGTAGAGTCAAGGACCTCGTTTATGGGCGCGACGGCCACGCCATTGCCGGGCAAGAGGAATTGAGAGTGCGCATCATCAACGCCTTCGACGTAGTGCGCTCTGATAGGGCGCAGTTACAGCGCGTGCATGCGCACATTTACCGACGTGCTGAGGTGTGCGTACAACAAAAAGTGAATAAGTGTTGTGTTTTAGGTTATAAAAGGGGATTTACACGATCAGTTCTACCGCATCCGTTCGCAAGCCAACGCATGGTGTAAACAGTCAACGCGCCGCCCTCAAAACGTATCGGTGACCGGATCGGTCGCCGCGCTAGGTGGCGGCGGCCGATTCGACGTCGCATCGGTCGCCGATCCGTTCTGAGGGCGGCCGGATGCTTACTCGTTTACTTACTCATAGGGTCAATGCGCCTAGTATCATAGTTTTTTGTTTCATCGTTAATTTTTATTAGGATAGAGGTCAAATTATGATGTAATTAAAATGTGGTTCAATGTACTCTCTGCCTTTCTCTTTTTATCCAGCTTAATAAGAGTATAAACCGTCCATAAATGCCATACCAAAATGGCTTGCGATGTTGAACCTTACTGTTTTGTAATAAAGTTCAATATGTACCTATGAATAAATGTCCGGCTCCCGATCGCTTGCACTGTCAAAACATTTCTTGTGAAATGACTTAACATATTTTATTTTTATGGAATCTCTAAACCCCACGCTAGGATTCCCTGTGTCGATGTCGTGGTGACTAATCTCTTTCGCTTATGTAGGTACTTTAAAGTTATACCTATAATATAAAAATAAAAATTAAGTTATACCTAGTAGTTTATGAGACTGTTACATTATGATAATGAAGGGCATTAAAATTTGAGTGTGGGTTTGTGAAACGAGCTGACAGGCGAGTTTTATAACAACATCATACGAGTGTTTTAATGCCTAATCTGAGATTCATTTGTAACCTCAGATAAGCGACACTGTTTGCTTTGTAACAAACATTACTTTGACAGATACTTTTTTTTTTATGGCCTGGTTGCAAAGACTAGTCATCTAAAGGAGATCATTCATTATGGGCCGAAAAGTGAAAGTACCGGCCAGAAAAGAAGTGAAATGTTCGGATAGAAACACAATTCCTATTATTTTTTACTATAACACGACCCATGTGCGCCCCATTGTTACGATTCTACAGGCTATTAAATACAATAAAATTGTTAATTTGATAGTTTGGTTTTGAAGCATTTGATCGTGTATATTGAATTATTGTGTATTATAATAACGCAGGCGCTTGTATTTATGTGTTGAGGTTTAAGTATTTGACCTGTAAGTATGTATGTCTGTTCCTATAATCCGTCAGTTTTTTTACTACAGTAACACTCGTGCGATTAATACAAATGTTCGATTCAGAATCGATACTCGATCGATGGTTTCGGAACGGCCATTTTGAATTTGACGGAGCTGCCAACCTAGCAGTTTTTGACAACAGACAGACGAAAAGCCCTCGCGATGGAACGCGTATTGGTATAGGGCATTGAAATTAAATCGTAAGCCATCTGGAATTGTATTCGGGCTCCCCTCAGGATTGTCTATTTAGCTGAGTGTATTGTGGTTCACCGAACCAGATAAAGTTCGCATTTACGTAACATAACCTGTGTTGGAACACTGTGCGCGTCGAAGCTGGCCTGCCAGCCACACCTGGTTGGCTGAAGAACCTGTCTACCAAGAAGAGCCTAGGGTGCACCCAGGCCTTGCAGAGAGACAGGAGTTTGACGGGAACGAAGCACAGACCAGGTCAGATAGAATCTATTTACTTTAGCTCGGTGAATCGCCGACGTTCTTGCTTCTTGGCATCCGATCGCTACGCTACCTCGTAGCTATGGGCCCCTGCGAGGTCATTGGGTGCCGAGAGGCCTGAACAATTTGGTAGCAAGAGCGTGGTTTCCTGAGATTTGCAGCCGTCAAGGGCTCCAGGAACCCACGATTTGGGACTATCAATCTGTAGGTATAGGCGGTTATTAGCTAACTTGGTATTGTTCCTGTATCCACATAGATTGGTAGTGTTGTAAGCTATAAGTCTATTGCTGGTAGTAGACAGACAGATATTGAGTTGAAATTTGCATTGAAGTATTGTACCAGTTAGTCAATCTATTAGTGGTCTAGTAATGCTAATGAATTTTTGGTTAACATAGGTAGTTACATCTATTGATAGCAGGCTGTTACATTGTTTTCAGTTTATAGCAATTTGTAACTTGAACTAATATTGACTATCTGTGTGTGTTATATGATATAGGGAAACTAAATTGTTGTTTACAGAATTTGTGTAGATATAAAACTCGGTTTCTATTGTTTGGGGAAATCAGCATTGTTTAAGTTATAGTTTAGGGTTCCCTCGTTTGGGTTGTAGACTGGAGGGTCCAATATAATTGAGTTATTGCAAATTGTGAGTAAGTATCGTTCCGATCATGTCGTTATCTGAAATACAGAAGGGTGTTTCTAAGGAACTCAGATGGTTTTCCTCCGCACACGGTCTGATAGACCGTTTAGATAGGCATGATGTGGTATTGGAGCGGTCTATGGACGTTAAGGAACGCTACAACAGGGTGCTCGAATTGTCCGCGCAGGCGGAAGCAGTTGATGGTTGCGCACCTGACAGGCTGTCACGGTTGCTAGGGGATGTCGACCAGTGTATGGAGATGGCAGCTGCTATCACGCAGAAGGCTGCGGACATACGTAGGCAGCGCGAGTCCAGCCGTGGTGGTGACATTGAAGCACCTCTGCCGCATCAGGGATCGGGGACCAGGTTACCCGTTATAACTATGCCTACCTTTGACGGAGTGTCCGGTGAATGGATGAGCTTCATCAATCTGTTCGACAGTTTGGTGCACATGCGATCGGACATTACCAAGTCTGTCAAGATGGCTCAGCTGGTGGCAGCATTGAGGGGTGAGCCTAGGGAGCTGGTCGCTCATTTGACAGTTACGGAGGGCAACTATGAGACGGCCAGGCAATTGTTGGTCAGACGTTACCACAACAAACGGAGGTTGGCCGATGCCCAACTGAACCGTTTGTTTAGCATCCCGGTTGTGAACAAGGTCGGGGCCATACAGACGGAGGTTTTGAACCCGTTGTTGTCCGTCACCAAGGCCCTAGAGAATCTTGGACTTCCGGTTGGTGAATGGTCGTACCTACTGCTGTACATTGTACTTTCCCGCCTACCCGCTGACGTGCAGACTCGTTTCGAACAGTCTCACGGGAGGTCGGCCGAGGACCTGCCCGCCTTCTCCGACTTGGTCGGATTCTTGGAAGAGGAGGCTCGACGGGCAGAGAATTTGGGGTTGACGGTCACCCATCCTTCGGAGCCACAGAGAGCTGCCGGGAGCGCTGTGAGTAGGGGCCCTCCGACGAGGAAGGACCGCACCAACCGGCAGTCATATGGGACTGTGAGTGCATTGACCCCACATAGTGAGACCTGCCCATGTTGTAGGCAGATTGGCCATGCTGTGGCCAATTGCAATAAGTTCGGGGAACTTAGGGTTGAGGGACGGCGCCGGATGGCCAAGCAGCGGAGCTGGTGTTTCCTGTGCCTCGGGCCACACATGGCTAGGGACTGCACGCGCACAAAATTGTGCGGATATTGTGGTGGGGCCCACAACAATCTGTTGTGCATGAACCGGTCCGGCCAACAGCCACCACAGGGCCGTACCCAGGGTGATACGGAAAGGGGCCCTGAGAATTCGTTTGCGACTTGGAGCGCAACTCAGGGGCCAGCGTCCCCACGTGCACAGGGTAGTACTAGGGTGCGGGGCCGCACTCAGGGTCATCACATGGGGGGCCCTGAGTTTTCGGTTGCGACTCAGCATCCGACTCAGCGGGCAATGGGGCCACAAGCACGCAGCCACCCAGGGGTGCAGGGCCGCACTCAGGGTCATCACATGGGGGGCCCTGAGTTTTCGGTTGCGACTCAGCATCCGACTCATCGGGCAATGGGGCCACAAGCACGCGGCCACCCAGGGGTGCAGGGCCGCACTCAGGGTCATCACATGGGGGGCCCTGAGTTTTCGGTTGCGACTCAGCATCCGACTCAGCGGCACATTGGGTGTGTTGAGCAGGCCGTAACGGGCGGGTGGCATGGGACAACTTCGAGCTATGCGGGTGCGGTTCGGGCACGCCTCAGTTGTCGCCCCGCTCGTCGCCTCGTCCTCGTCGGTCGCATGTGATGTCCCCCCCGCTCATGGAGCGGCCACGGTTGAATTCACGCCCACCCCCCTTCGGGGGGCGTCGTAGGGTGGCAATGGAACCGGCGCGTGGGCCATTTGTACAATGGGACCCTCTGGCGTATAGCTGCCTACCTGATCGGTTACAGGCACAGTGGGGCCCCGGGGGCCCTCGCTAGGAATTTGCGGCTCAACAATTTGTTGCCCCCCAACCGGAGACGGTGGTGTTACCGATCGCCTCTGTGCTTGTTTGGGATTTGGCGGGCAACCCAACATACGTTCGCGCCCTATTAGATTCTGGAGCTCAGGGCTGCATTGTATCGAACGATTTAGCGAAATGGTTGGGCCTCAATATAAATAATGTATCGCTGCCGAGGAAATTGGTCCCTGCTGGGGATTACAGGGCAACCCTTCACGGGTTTTGTGATGCCTCTGAACGAGGGTTTGCGGCAGCGGTTTATTTGCGAACCGTCACCTCCACCGGGGAGGTCGACGTGCGTTTGGTTTTGGCAAAAAGCAAGGTAGCGCCTATTCGGACAAGGATGACGATTCCAAAACTGGAACTGTCCGGGGCTGCTCTTTTGACCAAACTTTTGAATCACACTCTAACAGTGTTGCGTGGGTCAGTGGTTTTGGAGGATACGGTGTACGCGTGGACGGACAGCCAGATTGTTTTGTGCTGGCTGAAGGCTTCGGTCCACAACTTAGAGGTTTTTGTCGCGAACCGTGTCTCCCAGATTGTGTCGTCTGAGGTCCCACTGACCTGGAGACATGTACCAGGAGAATTGAACCCGTCTGATTGTGCATCCAGGGGATGTCGGGCTCCTGAACTCGTTAGACACCATTTGTGCTGGGGACCACCCTGGCTTGGCAGGAGAGAATCGGACTGGCCCCACAGCCATGTAGTAGTATCTTCGGATCATGGCCCCAGAGCGGCCGTGCATGTTACCCAGAAGGGGCAATGCAAGGCGTACCTAGGTGTGTTTGTTTGTTTATCCACCAAGGCGGTACATCTCGAGCTCGTTGCTGATCTCTCGACAGAGGCTTTCATTGCTTGTTTGGATAGGTTTGTTTCTCGAAGGGGACTTCCAACTTTGATCCGCTCTGATAACGGCACTAACTACGTCGGTGCGGAACGATACTTACGAGAGATAGTCAACTTTTTGAATGTAAATAAAGTGGATATTGGAACGGCCCTCTCCCGTCGGGGTATACAGTGGACCTTCAGCCCACCGAGTTGCCCCCACTGGGGTGGGATTTTTGAGGCCGTAGTTAAGTCAGCTAAGACGCACTTGGGGCGTATAGTAGGTCAGACCGCGCTGACTTTTGAGGAGCTCGCGACATTGTTTTGTAAGATCGAGGCCGATCTCAATTCGCGACCGTTGTGTCCGCTCAGCTCGGATCCAAATGACCTGGAGGCTCTGACCCCAGGCCATTTCTTGATAGGACAGCCACTTAACGCGTTGCCCGAGCACCCCTTCGAGGGAGTGAAATTGTATCGGTTGTCAGGGTATCAGATGTTGCAGCAGTTTACTCAGAATTTCTGGAAGCGTTGGTCGCTCGAGTATCTGCATATCTTACAACAGCGCCTTAAGTGGACTGACAAAACCAGCCCCTCTAGTGTTGGTGACCTCGTTCTGGTTAAGGATGCTAACCTACCGCCACTGCGTTGGCGCAGGGGGCGCATTGTTAACTTGTCCCCTGGCAGGGACGGGACCCCCCGGTCTGCAGAGGTTCTAGTAGGAGGCTCGGTACTAAAACGAGCGGTAGCAACGTTGTCTCGGCTGCCCGTAGATTAAGGGACAGGTGGGTGCCTGTCCGGGCGGGTGATTGTTCGATTCAGAATCGATACTCGATCGATGGTTTCGGAACGGCCATTTTGAATTTGACGGAGCTGCCAACCTAGCAGTTTTTGACAACAGACAGACGAAAAGCCCTCGCGATGGAACGCGTATTGGTATAGGGCATTGAAATTAAATCGTAAGCCATCTGGAATTGTATTCGGGCTCCCCTCAGGATTGTCTATTTAGCTGAGTGTATTGTGGTTCACCGAACCAGATAAAGTTCGCATTTACGTAACATAACCTGTGTTGGAACACTGTGCGCGTCGAAGCTGGCCTGCCAGCCACACCTGGTTGGCTGAAGAACCTGTCTACCAAGAAGAGCCTAGGGTGCACCCAGGCCTTGCAGAGAGACAGGAGTTTGACGGGAACGAAGCACAGACCAGGTCAGATAGAATCTATTTACTTTAGCTCGGTGAATCGCCGACGTTCTTGCTTCTTGGCATCCGATCGCTACGCTACCTCGTAGCTATGGGCCCCTGCGAGGTCATTGGGTGCCGAGAGGCCTGAACAACAAATCTAATGTCGTATTATTTATCAAAATCCGTTGAGCCGTTGAGTAGTTATGACCGGACATGTTTTTTATAATGATGATTATGAGTTAAGATTATGACCCAGCATTACGTTTTTGTCTCGAAAATTGTATTATTGTTAATCCCCCATTTCTGTACCTAGTTTATTCCTCTCCAAGCAGACCCAGTGTAGGACTGGTTGAGGCAAGTAAACTTGGTGTGATTAAGATAGTACCTATATATTTTATATATTTATAATTAAGTAAAAACAAGCATATATATTTGTAGTTATAAGTATTAATATTATATTGTAAACTATTATATATGGATAGCATACGTAATATTTTTGACAACTGTATTTTATCATGTTCATCAAGCGATGATTACACAAATATGGCGAACGATACCTCCATTTTGGAGGAACTGTTATCGGCCAAACTCTCGATTGTCTTTGATGGCGTGGAAAATAATCTTAACCTCGTTCATATAAATTCCCAGAGCATCCACTCCGGTTACCTGGACCTACTTGAGGCGTGCAGTGGCATGTGGATGGAATTCTCATATCAGAATCGTTTCTCCAACCGTCCCTACCATCCACCATGTACTCATTGCCTGATTTCTGGCTCTATCGGAACGACAGAGTTGGGATGGCAGGTGGTGGTGTAGCCATTTACCTCCGCTCCGACATCCCTTGTAGAGTTGTAAGTGCTTCCCCGAGTGTGTACTCCGAGTCGGCAGAACATATTTTCCTTGAAATCTGTATTCACCATAATAAAGTTCTACTCGGTGTTCTCTACAGTCTCTCTCTTCAAATTGATTACTTCGATACTTTCGAGTCTCTGCTCAATGAGCTGACTCCTCTTTATGATAACACCCTCATCCTTGGCGATTTTAATACTTGTCTTATTAAGAATGACTCTCGCTCCGCCCAACTCCAGTCCATTATTAATTCTTTCAATTGCATCTTCTTTCTCTCAACGTTACTCATTTTCAGCCCCATTGCACTCCCTCTCTTCTCGATATCATGATAACCTCTAATGTAGACAATGTTGCTGTCAATGGTCAATTTAACTCTCCTTTCTCTTTCCATGACCTAGTTTATCTTTCGTACAAGGTTAGGCCTCCTAAAAGCAGAGGTATATTCATTTTTGCTCGTAGTTTTAGGAGTATAAACCCTACTGTCCTAAAGTCTGTATTTATTGTATTTTAATAGCCTGTAGAATCGTAACCATGGTGCGCACAGGTTTGGTGTTGTAGTGAAAAATTATATGAATTGTGTGCTCTATCCGAATATTACATTTTTTTTCTGACCGGCATTTTCAATTTTTGGCCCAAGAATGGATGAAACGTGTATGATCTCCTTTAATGCGTCCTTTTAGGTTTTTCCTAGTTGCATAAATATTTTGAGTTTTGAGTTCACTGGAATATTGCCACTGGGAAGATCCGTATTAATATACCGCCCCCCCTTTGAGTAACAGACAGATTTGATAGCGTCTCCACCACAGAAATATGATAAGATACTACGGGCGTCTCATTGTGACTTGACATGACACCTGAGGCAACTCTCAGAGCTGAGAACTGTTTATTATTACGGGCCTAAGTCAGTGGTAATTTCCGTATTTTCTAATTAATGTTACTAATGTAAACAATACTTATTAATTACTCACCAACCTTTAACCTTATATTTTTGTAGCGGCATTTTTCAATAAACATAAACATTTATATACAGGCACATACATTTCTTCTGGCCCCACACTAGGATACCCTGTGTCGTGGTAACCAGAAACAGCGACGTCACACACATATAAACATCCAAGACCTGGGGATTGTTTTTTTTTTTTTTTCACTACCCCCAGCCGGGGATCGAACCCGGGACCTCTCGCATGGTAGGCAGAGCCACAACCGCTGCGCCACAGAGGCCGTCGTTAATAGGTTAATACATCTGCATGATGACACGAGTTGTGATGAAACATGTTGTATTTATATCGTATAGTACTAGGTAGGTTGCAAGATATGAGAATTTCTCAGTAATTTGCAAGATATGAGAATTTCAAACAGAAAAAAGTTTGATGTGCGCTTTTACCCTACGTGGCGGCGGCGGCGGTACTCTTCAAAGGACTGCTGCTTGTCTGACACACGCCATCAGTGTGACCACATGTGGCATTTCCCTGCCTTTTTGGGAGTATTATTAAAGTAATTTGAAGTTTTATGAAACTGGTAGTATTTGGCAGTAATTCACGAAATTAAAATATAAGGAAAACCATTACCCAGTTTTGAAATGGGTAATATTTTCAATTATATTTACTTTACCTGTGGTCTGGGACTCCCTTTTGCAACTTATTTGTTTATAGTTCATTCAGTTATGAACTCTAACATAACTGACATTGGTTGCGATTTGGAAGGCACGGACAACTAGCCGCTCTAAACTATTTTGAGAACTAATATTAGTTTGAATTACGTTAATCGGTATTTGGAAGTCACGCTCTCTAAACGCAAACTAAGAATAGTTGTCGTTTTTTTTTCCAACTAAACGAATTACCGCCCCTAGGGACAGTTCTGAACCACAATGTATCTTTTTATTTCTCGATTATGTTTCGATAAAATCGATATATTTCGTCTTATTCAAATAAAGAAACTGTTCAAATATATTTTCAAATTATTATTAATTTATTATTACAAGTGCATTTTGTAGTGTTTCAAATTATATTTTTAAGATAACTTCAATAATAATCCACGGAAAGACCCATTTTGAATAAACTAAAATTATGTTCAATCAGTTTCAGAACGTCTTTGTCGTCTGTCACAATTACTTCAGTCATTAATCTTTTCAATGTGATTTAAATTTTTTCCTTTCTTTTTGTGCTGTACTTCGTGTTATTATTGGAGAAGAAGAACAGCAGGAAACAAATGTTGAAACGGCAACAGGCGCTGCTAACCGCTGCTTTTAGAGCGGCTCCATTCAAACAACGAGATTGTTCGGGGTATGTGCATTGCAATAACTTGTTTGTTTGGTAAACAGATTGTGATGTGTTTTGTGACTGCGACTTCTCATCTTTCCCCACTATGGGACACTGATATGCATGTCTGACATGGTACCCACCTATCTATTTTGCTCATATTCGGGATGAGAAGACCTACCACACCAAGGTATAAATGACAGAAATCCGCCGGCAATTTTCCCGCGCAATCAAATTAAAAATATTGAGGAACGCATATGTTTTCACTTTGCTAAACTTTTGCAGGGAATAGAGCGAGCCCCACGATAATGGAGCAGGAGCAGTGGTCGGCCCTTGCCACACAGCTCAATTTATTCGGCTGCGGCAGAGATTTGAAAGAGGCAATAGGTATGTCTAATATTTGTTTAGATAAGGTTTTACTGACCAGATAGGTACTAGAGTGTGAGAATGATACACATATTAATATGTAGCCCATTAATGTCCCCACCGAGGGGCATGGGGCTTTACTTGGATACAAGTAAGATTGAGTCATAAGTACTCCACCATGCTGGCTCTGCCGGTTCGATAGAGGGGTGTCAACCCTTAATAGTGGCCAACCCAACTGTCAGAAGAAATCAAGCTGCCCTTTTAAGGCCTATGACACAGCTACCACCGAGTATGAGACACATAAGTGATATAAATAGATTAACTGGCCTAGAATTAGCCGGAGAACATAGCTTATTATGAAAGTTATGTCATTCATGAATTTGTTTGTATTGTGTAATGTATTCTTTTTAAATTGTATTGTATAGGCATGGACCTAGTGGCCATGCCGTGGTCATTACAGCAAAGCAAGTCATTCTAGTGGTCATAATCATAAATATAAAATAATAGCTAATCAAAAAATTGTGTTGATAAACTTGTCCTCCAAGAAAAGTCCTATGCTACTCTAATACTTCCGTCGGTTGGATTTTCTACTGTCTGACGTCTTAATGCCGTCTCGCTCAAGAGTATGGATTGCATGTCTTTTGTTAGTCATTTTCATATTTATTAGTTGAATGGTACCTTGTTGTATATTTCATTTAGGCTGTTGCTTTTCAAGATGTGAATAATGAAAGCAATAAGTTGTTTGTTTACAAATACTTTATGTCTCTGTTATACTTCATAATACAAATACTTATGTAGTCTTGTTTACTTTACAGGGCAGCGGATTCACCTGCACTCCTGTTGGTGCAGGCTTTAAATGAAAACTCCCGCTTGATGCGCGAAACTTTGCGGGAGTCAACAGCTGAATAGACGGCCGCTATCAGGGCTGACACAACAGCTGTTGCCGTGTGCTAGAGCCGCCAGACTGTGCATAGGCACACGGAACCACAATAAATAAATCAGTTTGTTAATAAAATATTTAAAAGTATAAGATTGTGTTTATTTTTTTATGTAAATTAACTATGAACAAGGTTAGCCCGCTGCTGACGGCCTTCCTGCAGGAAGTCAAACGCGTCTTCAACTTCCATATCGTTGGCCGCGCCAGCAGTGGTCTCCTATTCGTCTTCTGAATCTAAAATAAAAATAATACGTAGTAGGTCCACATAATATAGGTATGTATTTCGAAAGTTTTGGCAAACGTTATAATCGGTGGACTTTTGCAGCTTCCATTCTTAGGTCTATATATCTTGCCATCATAGTTATGAGCCTGGCATAGTTTGGGCTGCAATATGCAAGCATAAATCAATTTAGTTTACCTAACATAACTGAAGAAGAGGTAGAAAAATGAAAGGCACGGGACCTGAGTAGGTATAGATCTCGTGGTAAAGGAAGGCCTGTACCCAGCAGTGCGTAAATGTGCGCTGATTTAATTGATTGAAGGAAATTGATAAGAATGTGAATAACAATCTGTTCTAACTTACCGCCGGTAATTAGACTCTTCGTCTAGGGCTAAGAAGCCGCCACGCATTCGATATCCATTTTATTTCGTTATACATATTTTAGGATCAAGAATTCACGACGCGTGAAAACCGCCAAAATAGAAGTCATGACAAGAAAAATAAATTTGCCGCTTAAAGTTACGTTCGATTGATTGATTGATTAAATTGCGTGATTATCTCGAATTAGACTGAAATACACACGAAATAATAGTTTTCATACGAAATCCGACCAAAATGGCCTCAAGCTAATTTTAATTGAGTCCCCGTATTGTACGGCCCTGGAATGATCAGCCCGGATTGTCCGACCCGGAATGCACGGCCCGTACTTCGTGTACATGGTTTGGTCGCCAATTCCGGGCCGGGCAATACGGCCTGTACCGAAAGTGCACAGGCCGTATTACACGACCCTGGAAAGCACGGCCCGGATTCCGTGTACACCTAGGTACACGAATTCCGGGCCGTGCTTTCCATGGTCGTGAAATACTGGCTGTGCAAAACGTGTACACCAATTCCAGGGTCGTGCATTCCAGGGTCGTGTAATACGGCCTGTGCAGAAAGTGTACAGGGCGTATTCCGTGTACCGAAACCGGAAGTCCGAGTGTCCATAGACAACTGCTACATCAAAGATTAGGGTGTGTTCACAGTATAATATATATTTGCAGTTTTATGCTACCCTCACACATGTGGTATGTCTGGTGCTGCCATGAAAAATACACTTCATACCATTTACCTTGCATGAATGGCTGCTTTTATACTTCCATTTAGTGTCGGTTGACCAATAAAGTATCGGCAAGCAGCAAGTTGGCAGTCCACGGTAAAATTGTACACGCTTTCACAGAGCACTTCAAAAAATGACCTGGAAACATAGGGCGAGAGACATCAAACGTGTACTTCAATGCGGCAATCAATATGCATGTGCATGCTTGGTTGTTGGTGGACTTTGTTAAACGTCTGTATTTAATTAACGGTCTAGAGAGTTAGTTATGTGTCTGATTTAACCAACTTACTGCGACATACATACGAATGGCAGAAACTCATCGTTTTACCTACTTTGTTTATTATTTCCATTAAGCACATTCCTAGGTACCTGGAATTTAGGGTCCATTTTGCGTTTCTAGATGAACTGAATGAAAGTTTGGTACAAGGCCAATAAACTTGCGCGAACTGTAGCACCCTAAAAAACCTTGAAAATCATACCCAATTACCCATTTTGCAAAATAAAAATTTGCATTTCTCTATCATGTAATCTATTCAGATGAATGGATAACTTGATATAGTCAATCACATGACTCACCATCCAACCAAAATTACCAAAATTATCAGTTTTAACTACTTACATACACCATTATTTAATGTATAAAATAGATGAAGGTTGCACAGTTTTGCCGGATCCGATTTGCGTAAGTATTAAGGTGGCCATACACAATCAAGTTTATCGTCAAGTTTGCATGACACTTGAAGCGGTGTCTCTGTTAATTTGACCGTGTATGCCTTCAAGTTTGCATTACAAGTCTACTTCGTTTGTCCTCTATACCAGATTCCCAAAATACCTGATGACCAGCATACCAGATTCCTAATTTATCAGATTCCCGCAATACCATCTAACTAATATTATAATTGTGAAAGAAGCGATGTTAGGATGTTTGTGTGTTTGTGCCTCAATCACGCTAAAACGGCAGAACGGATTTGAATGAAATTAAGCACAGAGGTAGTTTATGAGCTAGATTAATATATAGGGTACTTTTTATCCGACTGCACCAGAAGGAGGGTAACGTTATCTCGGTTAATGATAATTCCTATGAACATGCAGATGAAGTTGCGGGCATCAGCTAGTAAGTACAATTATGAAGAAAATAAATGAAAATAGGATTTAAAATTGTAATAATTTATATTCGATAGTATATCTAAGCACCTTTATTCCCACTTGTTCAATTGGACAGTTCAGTTGACTGAACTAGATGGATTTTTTTCCCCACTAGTTCAATTGGCTGAACTAGTGGGACTTTTTTCCCCACTAGTTCAGTTTCTCGTCTGTTCTGTTGAGTTTCTAGTAATATTCCTAATTTTTTTTACTTAATTGTACTTTTATTTATATAAAATTAAGATTATGTACTTACTAAGAGATAACGTGTTCCTAGCAGGTATTAATAATTGGTGGAACTTCCAATATATGTCTGCGGTCCTGGTATATGGAACATCTTGTTGTTTATCGATACGTCACTATTATGCTCCTAGTGCTGATAAAGGTTATGATAGATCCCACTTTGCTTTACTTTTTCTATCTCAAGGCCATTCGTGATGTGTAAGAGAGGGACAAATATTCTGTACCTACTTAGTTACTAAGTTTAAAGGTTTATGTATTAAAACTTAATAAGGCACGGGAAACTATATGCCAACTACATTTTCAACCTCATGCTTTGGTAATAAATTCGAAAACCAATGAAAAATTCTGCATGCCCACGCCTTATTAAGGGTTAAAAACAGGTCAGGTGCGAGTCTAAATCGCGCATGAAGGGTTCCGTACCACCGTTCAATGGAAGCGATGGTGTGGAGTGAATAGTTTGGATTTTACACAGCAAAATATTGTTTACAAAGTTATTGGTGCGGTTACTTTCACACTCCATGTACGTAACCAGGTGCATCCATAAGTTTGTATGTGGTATTGAAAGAATTGTTGTATGGGAGCCCCCTTAAATATTTCTTTTATCCTGTTTTTTAGTATTTGTTGTTATAGCGGCAACATAAATAGGTACATAATCTGTGAAAATTTCAACTCTCTAGCTAGCTAGGTTCTTGAGATACAGCCTGGTGACAGACGGACGGACGGACGGACGGACAGCGGAGTCTTAGTAATAGGGTTCCGTTCTTACCCGTTGGGTACGGAACCCTAAAAACCACCTAAGGAAATATGTGTTCCTAGTACATTTTGTATAAGATTTGGAGATGTTTTGCTTTAACAAGCAAGTACACCTCTGCATAAACTTAAAATATCTCCGTGTAACTTCTTACAACTTCCTGCTCTCCTAGAACTTAAACAAAAATATGATTGATTTATTAATTCGTGATTCTTGAAAATATTAGATGCAATATTTTTAATATGAGCAAATGGTCTTATATTGTTAGTGCCTTAGAATTAAATACCTCCGTGTAACTTTTTACAAATTCCTGCTCTCCTAGTACTTAACCAGTCGCCTGTGGCGGCCATTTTGTAACTTTCGCCGTGTCTGTGAGTACCGGAGCGGGAATTCCATACATTAGGAATTTTGAGCGCTAATATTCAGTTTTTGATGAAATTCTCCTATTCTAGTTGGAATAAAGATTAGTTCTTGTAAGAATATCACTCTAATTAGAATCCTTCACCCTTTTTCCATTCCACAACGCCTTTTTTTCGGTTTGAATACTGCTAATATGTGTTACCTAATATAAAGCTCCCTAAGTTGAACTTATTTCTGTATTATTTTAATATTAAAGCAAAATTTAGGCCTAATGTTTGGTTTTATTTATGCGTTATAGTGTATAAAACTATAATAAACACAAACACAGATAGTCTTCATACATTTATTTATCAAAATAAAACTTGCGATATGGCGGTTGAGACGGCGTCTTTGAGTGAGTTTTAATGTGCAATCAGTGAACACAGAGTATAAAACCATTCATTTATAAGATAGCCTGTTCTTTCATGTACAATTTGAATAGGTTAGAATGAGATAGGGTTAACATGAATGCTGCAACGAAGCAAAATTGAATCCTATCACAGCAGTTCCGGAGCGGGAACGCCACACACAGGCGCCAGAGTGACCGGTACCGGTGCGGGAATCTCACACACTAGTGGTTAAACAAAAATATGATTGATTTATTAATTCGTGATTCTTGAAAATATTAGATGCAATATTTATAATATGAGCAAATGGTCTTAAATGATTAGAGCCTTAGGGGTGAAACCAGGCAAAAAGCTTGTAACCCGCTAATTTAAAAGTTTGTAAAAAGCCCAATGGACTTGTATTTTACCATTTTCCAAAATTTGGATCTTACCTTAAATAAATTTATAATAATAATAATAATAATAATACCTTGGACACTATTTACACACATTGATCTAGCCCCAAACTAGGATTCCCTGTATCTTGGGTGCTAGACAACGATACACGTACTTATATAGATAAATATTATAATTAGATAGATAAACAACCATGACTATGGTACAAACATCCGTTCTCATCAAACAAATATTTGCCCCCACCGGGACTCGAACCCGGGACCCTTGGTTTCGTAGGCAGGGTCACTGCCGACTCGGCCATTCGGGTCGACAAGCCGAATTTATCTTGAACTTTTCAACAAAGGTCTTGTTACCTTTGCCAAAACAATACAAAAAATGTCATTGGAAGGAACAAATAAAGCCTTTGCCTGTACCAAGTGCGTGTCGAACTTCGCACATTTAGGAGTCATAAATTTTGAATAAACGAGGAAGGTGCTCACTTCAAATACACTACACCTGATACACCTAGCCAAAATATCACCATCATTCTTCACCAGCAAATAATTACTTTGTTTTTCACAGTGTTTGTATGAATGACTAAGTTATATTTCTCACTCACTCTCTTACTTTAAAAGTGTGTGTGGGGGGGGGGGGGAATATTTCCACTTTGGAAGATTCGGTCTCTTTAACGTTTTACTTTGAGGATAAATGGTTTCAGGAACCTCAACGTCATTTTTAAAGACCTATCTATAGCCACCCCACACATAGGTTTAATGAAAAATATATTTTTGGTTTCAGTTCTATGATTTTTGGTTTCAGTTCCATGTAGCCCCTTTACTTTTTCAAGTTTTGTATAAAAATCGTAAAGCGGTTCACAGAATACATCTGCTTACCAAGTTTCAACTGTTTAGTCTTGATAGTTTCGGAATAAAGACGGACAGACAGACTTGACGAAACTATAAGTGTTATTTGTTTCTCTACGGAACCCTAAAAAAGTAGACATATGCTGCGTTCGATTTAATCGTCAGTTGACGCCCGCCTTACATGCTATCTCATTTTCACGCATAGAATTTGTAGTGCTATTCTGTTGTCAGTTTTATTTATGCGCGTATGCGTGATCAAATCAAACGCACGCACCACTCTCTCAGTGATCATTGCCTTGTTTTGATATGTTAGGTTATAATTTTGTTACGAACGTTTGATTCATACGCGAACGTCATACGAATGTTAGTGATATTTTCTATGAATACCAACTGAACTGGAGTTAACGGTCAGTGTCGATAAGGGGGCGGAAGCATGAAGATAATAAGGGAAAGAAATACTGAGAAAATATTGGCTATTATCAGACAGTACCTATATGGTGTGGCGAGTATGTGTGCTGTTGCTGGAATAGGAAATGTAAGAATTAACCACATACTTACTTTTTAGGTGAAATCATGTAGGTAATCGTTTAATCTTAACATTTAATATTATTTTGTTACAGCTGCAAGCTGGACCTACTTAATAACAATGAGTGAATCAACAAGAGGGCCGATAGACCAAGATTGAAATTGCAACCTACTAACATATTAAACAATATGGTACCTACATACCTAGTAATTTATCTCCACTGCTGCCACCAAAAGTGCCTCAGATAAGGAGCAATGTGGTCTGTCTGCCAAGTCATCAAGAGGAGAAAATAAATGATGGCGACTTTTGCAGACTCTGTAATGAAATACCTACATATATATGGTTTGGTCTTATAAAACCATATTAAAATAGTTGATATGGGGTATAATTTTATCAATCAACTAATAAATGCCTTTTCAATGACCTATGTATTGAATTTGTTGGGATATCTTTATTAGTCTGAGGACTATACCTAGAGTATATAGATGAGTGAAACAAATCAGTTTACATATCAGAAATCCTTATATTGCACAAGAAACATAATATGATGTCATGAGAACACCATTTACAAGAGAGAAGAGTAAGCCTGAACCTGGAAACGGACATACCTATTGTAAGTTAAATTATAATTTACGTTGCCACTGTTACTGGCGCCCACACAAAGTTACCTAGGTACCTTTATACAAATGCAATGTAAAACAAAAATAAAATTTTACATATACAAACTATACTTTATATAAATACCTTCATTTGAGTTAAATAAAGGTACTTGTACAAACTGAGCAAATAAAATTTTACACTAAACTATATTTTCAAGTTGAAACTAACCAATAACAGTTACAGTACTAGTTTTTAGCAACACTAGTACAAATTTAAGTAAGTCAAACTGGACCAAGGCAGTCACAGTAGTGGCAAAGGAGTCAACAAGACCAGTAGGCGGACCACATGACCGATGGTCTGACGATATAATCAAGTCGAGAGGATATCATCATCTCAGTGGATGCGGTTTGCACAGGACTGTGAAAGATTGGCGCTTTGGAGAAGAGTGGGTTGATTGACATACTTATGTCTACGTACAGCTAAAGCTAGCTGTGGAACTAAACTTAAGTGGTTTCAAGTGTTGGTTTCAGTTCTATGATTTTTGGTTTCAGTTCCATGTAGCCCCTTTACTTTTTCAAGTTTTGTATAAAAATCGTAAAGCGGTTCACAGAATACATCTGCTTACCAAGTTTCAACTGTTTAGTCTTGATAGTTTCGGAATAAAGACGGACAGACAGACTTGACGAAACTATAAGTGTTATTTGTTTCTCTACGGAACCCTAAAAAAGTAGACATATGCTGCGTTCGATTTAATCGTCAGTTGACGCCCGCCTTACATGCTATCTCATTTTCACGCATAGAATTTGTAGTGCTATTCTGTTGTCAGTTTTATTTATGCGCGTATGCGTGATCAAATCAAACGCTTGCACCACTCTCTCAGTGATCATTGCCTTGTTTTGATATGTTAGGTTATAATTTTGTTACGAACGTTTGATTCATACGCGAACGTCATACGAATGTTAGTGATATTTTCTATGAATACAAACTGAACTGGAGTTAACGGTCAGTGTCGATAAGGGGGCGGAAGCATGAAGATAATAAGGGAAAGAAATACTGAGAAAATATTGGCTATTATCAGACAGTACCTATATGGTGTGGCGAGTATGTGTGCTGTTGCTGGAATAGGAAATGTAAGAATTAACCACATACTTACTTTTTAGGTGAAATCATGTAGGTAATCGTTTAATCTTAACATTTAATATTATTTTGTTACAGCTGCAAGCTGGACCTACTTAATAACAATGAGTGAATCAACAAGAGGGCCGATAGACCAAGATTGAAATTGCAACCTACTAACATATTAAACAATATGGTACCTACATACCTAGTAATTTATCTCCACTGCTGCCACCACAAGTGCCTCAGATAAGGAGCAATGTGGTCTGTCTGCCAAGTCATCAAGAGGAGAAAATAAATGATGGCGACTTTTGCAGACTCTGTAATGAAATACCTACATATATATGGTTTGGTCTTATAAAACCATATTAAAATAGTTGATATGGGGTATAATTTTATCAATCAACTAATAAATGCCTTTTCAATGACCTATGTATTGAATTTGTTGGGATATCTTTATTAGTCTGAGGACTATACCTAGAGTATATAGATGAGTGAAACAAATCAGTTTACATATCAGAAATCCTTATATTGCACAAGAAACATAATATGATGTCATGAGAACACCATTTACAAGAGAGAAGAGTAAGCCTGAACCTGGAAACGGATATACCTATTGTAAGTTAAATTATAATTTACGTTGCCACTGTTACTGGCGCCCACACAAAGTTACCTAGGTACCTTTATACAAATGCAATGTAAAACAAAAATAAAATTTTACATATACAAACTATACTTTATATAAATACCTTCATTTGAGTTAAATAAAGGTACTTGTACAAACTGAGCAAATAAAATTTTACACTTAACTATATTTTCAAGTTGAAACTAACCAATAACAGTTACAGTACTAGTTTTTAGCAACACTAGTACAAATTTAAGTAAGTCAAACTGGACCAAGGCAGTCACAGTAGTGGCAAAGGAGTCAACAAGACCAGTAGGCGGACCACATGACCGATGGTCTGACGATATAATCAAGTCGAGAGGATCTCATCATCTCAGTGGATGCGGTTTGCACAGGACTGTGAAAGATTGGCGCTTTGGAGAAGAGTGGGTTGATTGACATACTTATGTCTACGTACAGCTAAAGCTAGCTGTGGAACTAAACTTAAGTGTAGCCAGCTTGTGTTAAGATTAGGCTCAAACCTTAACTTATGTTGGAAATTATGCTCATTTTAATAAATGATTTCAACAATAGCCGGCTAAACTGCAGACTATGTACTTATGCTCATTTTAATAAATGATTTCAACAATAGCCGGCTAAACTGCATACTACCCTCCACGCTGTTGAGGCTAGAGATGGATAAGAAAATATGATTGACATTGGCCGCCTAAAGTTTTCTAAGCTAATGAAAAAATAAAAACAACCAGGAATAAGTAATTAATCTACTAAACTGCAACTAGCTAGTTGGTAACACCTTCCTAGTTTTACCAATTAGCTAGATGCTCGGTGTTCTGTAACTTTTCTGCCTAATAATGTGCAGTCTAGCTGGTTAATAACGATGAAATCACTTATTTTATCCCTAACGACCAATTACTTCAGCCTACGCTAGGCTAATATTAAAATTAGCTGGCTAAGTTTAAGTTTAGTTTCACATCTATCTTAAGCCATAACATATACACCAAGTTTAAGTCCATCTTGAGATTTACATAACAACGCATACAAAATGATAATACCGCTTCATTCTCCCTCCTTTCAATATCTAATATATTTCGTTCTTTTCTACGTTATTGTTTTAACGCGGCTAGTGTACGCGCCGCCGAGAGCCGAGCGGCAACCTTCTGACAAAGACACCCTGAGAGTGCCCGCCAGTCGTTCGTACCTAAACTGCGGAGTGACACCCTCCCGGTATAACATTGTTCTTCAAAACTTTTAATTACGAAAGGCCATATGGCAGAGTTACACCATCTTAACACAGACTAATAGAATTGAATTTATTTTTACATCTACAATCGTGTCAATTCGACACATAAAACATGATCGTCAGTATGACTTGAAGTATCCAGCATCCAGATCTTGACATGTTGTCAAGTTCTGGACACCGCACGTGCCATCCTGACGTTCATAAAAAAAACTAAGGGTTTAAGTTGGTGCCTTCTTCTTTATTCCGGGCTTAGGACCGGCAATGGCGAGTGTATCAAAAATACTGCAAAATACATGTACTCACGGTTGTAGGCCTCTAGACAATCTATAGTGACTGAATGAGTGACAGATATTTTAAAACGCGTTTACCCTGATATTCAATACTCCATTTTTAATTCAGAAAATAATTACAAAAATAAATTTATAGCTCTATCATACCATGCCCAGCAGAATGGACATTGGGTTATGATGTCATCAACGTCTCTAGCCTGCTCTAACCCTCCTAGGCAATCTGCACAGAGAGCGTGCCCACAAGGTACAAGTAACCGGTTGGACAAATTCTCTGTGCAGATAGCACAGACGCCAACTCGGTCTGGTTCGTCCGCAGCCGGTCCGGGCAACGGGCGAGCGACCACCTGAACAGGATTCGGGACTACCCCCGGTTCAAGTATCTGGGGAGCTACCGGGGCGTGAGCCAGACCGCCAGCGGCAGGCACCTCCACTTCCACTACGACAGGTTGCTCTACCTGTGCGGCAGGTACCTCGATCACCAGCTCTGGCTCCCGCTCCGCTTCCTCCCCCACTACGACCTCATTGGCGGCTTCTGGGACATCCTCCACGATTTCCCATAGGGGGTGTAGTACACGCGTCATCAACTGACACGTGCTCTCCAAAAATTCCCGGATCGTTATACGACCCAGGCGTAGATCGGTTAAGGCCCCCCTCTGAGCTACATGGCGGGCAAAGTTCTTAACCCTAGTACGCCTCGGCGGATTACCTGCCGCCATGGCCGCACGCCGAGCTTCGCAGTACGCGAAGGTCTTCCGGATGAAACCTGAAAATAATACAGTCTGAACCACCGCTAACAAGATCATAAAATAATAGGCAATAACGCCTAGCGTGTAAACATTAGGATATCCGGGCATGCGCTCTCGCTTGGTGTATTTTCATTGTAATTACTCAAGACTTCATTCAGTAACAAATATATTCGTGGACATCAGTTCATTTACTTTCCTCGCTTCATCTGACGGACAAAACCATAAAAAGTAATATTGAGTAGTTTGTACTTACCCAGTTCCGGCTTCAACATTTTATTCTATTATAGCGAAATAGTTCAATGAGAAGTTTTCTGACGGTTGATTAAGTTTCTATGAGTATGGAGGGCAATTCTTAGACCACCAAAATGCAGCGCCATCTAGCGAGCCGCTTTGATAACTGAGCTGCCAGAAAACTCCTCAATCTAGTTTGTCTTACCTCTAAACTACGGGTTAGCCCACTTTTGCAGTCTCCGTTTGCAACAATTTTTTGGCGTCTCCTTTTGCCTCGGTCGTATATAAATTGAATAATTTTTAGTTTAGATTGAGGTTTTATTAAAATAATACCGTGGGCAAGTGTGGAACATTTGTATGAAGAAAACTTTGTGTGGCAAAAGTGGACTAACCCTAAACTAAACTAACTATGTACTACTAATTATACTGTTTTTATTTAGTTATTTTATGTCACCTTAACCTAACACGAAGGATAAAGGAGGATTCGCATCGCCAACCCCTACCAGACCTGACATTTCGTGCACAGTTTTAGTTTTAACACAATTTCAGGATAGTTTACATTCTAACGGTGTCACAAAAAATACATTACCTTTAGTACAGAATACTTAATAGTACTGCGACCTTTAAGGCTCAATATCTTCTTCTCGTGACGTGAGTGTTGGCAATCAGGTAATTACGCTGCATTTTGAATATAGGCGGCGCCATCTCGTTTACGATTTGTTAACTAAATACTGTTTACAGATATGTTGTACACAGTCAGGTCATAAGTTCTGTCACACAATAAAATCTTTTGAATTTAGAACGCTGGCCACAAAAAAGTTTATTGAATACGAATTTCGAATTTTTCATGAAAATAAAAATGTGTACTTTTTAGAATTTTCCTCATTTTTAAATATGGAGTGGACACTTAAAGAAGACCGTATCGCAGTTATTGCGTTGCATCGTTGCGGTTACGCGCCAATTCAGATTTTCGACTTATTGAAAAATTGAATATAACCAAAAGATTCGTTTATCGTACCATAAAACGATACAATGAAGACTCTAGTGTAGATGACAGGTCAAGAAGTGGTCGCCCTCGCTTTGTTAGGACTCCAGCAGTGATAAAAGCTGTGAAGGCGCGAATTCAAAGAAATCCCATACGTAAGCAGAAACTGTTGGCCCTTCAGATGGGGTTAAGCAGGACCACGGTGAAAAGGGTGTTAAATGAAGACTTAGGGCTTAGGGCATATCGAAGAAAAACAGGACATCGTTTGGACGCTCGTTTAATGGACCTGAGACTGAAGAGATGCCGCGCTTTGTTGAAGCGGTACGCGGGAAAAAAGCATCGGGAAATTCTTTTTTCGGATGAAAAAATTTTCACCGTGGAAGAGAGCTACAACAAAGAAAATGATAAGGTGTACGCACACAGCAGTGAAGAAGCGAGCAACCGTATTCCGCGTGTCCAACGAGGTCATTTTCCATCCTCGCTCATGGTTTGGTTGGGAGTCTCTTATTGGGGCTTAACTGAGGTACATTTTTGTGAGAAAGGCGTAAAAACGAATGCAGTTGTGTATCAAAATACAGTCCTCAAGAACCTTGTGGAACCTGTTTCTCATACCATGTTTAATAACAGGCACTGGGTATTCTAACAAGATTCTGCGCCAGCTCATAGAGCGAAAAGCACACAAGACTGGCTGGCGGCGCGTGAAATCGACTTCATCCGGCACGAAGACTGGCCCTCCTCCAGTCCAGATTTGAGTACGTTAGATTACAAGATATGGCAACACTTGGAGGAAAAGGCCTGCTCAAAGCCTCATCCTGATTTGGAGTCACTCAAGGCATCCTTGATTAAGGCAGCCGCCGATATTGACATGGACCTCGTCCGTGCTGCGATAGACGACTGGCCGCGCAGAATAAAGGCCTGTATTCAAAATCACGGGGGTCATTTTGAATAAACTTTATTACCATAAGAATCTATGTTTTATTAAGTTCATTTTGCTATATAAATGTTCACATAAATAATAAACATGTCTAAATTATTTCATATTGCACATGTGACAGAACTTATGACCTGACTATGTATGTTTAAATAGTGAAGCTGACACAATGTATAAATATTTCGACATATTATGACATTCAAATTTCGAAAGCCGACGCCCACTTGAAGTTGGTACTACAGAACAAGCTAAACAAGTGCAGAGCAATTATCAATGCGACGCTGCCGGTAGATCATGCGGTTCCTGAACACATCAAAGAGAGCTTATGATATGTGTAGATAAACTAGTGTATGTAACTGTACATAATTAGGCATTAAAACTCTCTAGTTTTAATGCTATCCATTACGTATCAGTCACATAAACTACTATTATGTATTATTATTATTAAAGATAAGATGTAGTTAGATTACAGCAATGTTAGTAACTTTGTTCGCCAAAATTTCTTAATTAATAGATTATCAATTTACTGGGCATTGGTTGTGCTTGGACTGTCAAAACTAGGTATTGAATTAAAAAATAAATAACTTTAAATAATGTTTTATTTGATAAAATCAACACTATACAAATACAATTAAAAAAATACGCAGCATATATTTTGTCTAATTATTTGATTAACTTTTGACCATTCCTTACTGCGTTTATCTACAGTGAATCCTTAATAGTTGGCTCTAAAGTTAAAAATACCATTCATTATGGGGGGGTGGTAATAACACTCTGCTTTTCCCTACTATCTAAGTGCCACTAGCTAGAAACCGGAATAAGACTTTACTCGAGTAAACTTTGAGAAATCCATATCAATTTGTACGGAGTTGTCAGTTTACTTGATTTAAGTCTTATTCCGCCTTCTACCTAGTCGTCCTTAGTAACTACTCTACATCTACATGCTCTATACGATGTATTTATGTATTTTACCTGTAAACTGCCATATATTAGGGTGTGGGCCTAAGCTCTTTTTCAGCGTGCTGTGGAAGCTCTCAGCCACATTAGTGGTTTGGTGCGGGCTTCCACACACGCTGAATGTTGCTGGACCCACCTGTAAATTAAATTGTTTGTATTAGATACCTTATAATAATACTAATAATGGGTTTTGAGCTGTCAGGATCGCATTCTCTCAGCGGCCAGACATGTAAGAACGAAATAAACGTAAATTATAAACCATGTCGGTCTGGTTTACAATTTCTGGATAGTTTACTACCGCGTTAGTTTATAAACTAACGGTTTTGACAATCTTAGTGTCATATATATATATATCTATATATTGCTGTAACACAGGTGTTAGACGTTGGACGGTCGGCCAGACAGACAGACCGACAGACAGAAAGATGAACATGTGAGTGACAATAATAGGGCTATGGAACCCATAAAACTACTTCCCACCATGATTCAAGAAATTTTTGATATTTAAGATATAATAAGGCCGTCTCTAATCTAAATCCGTTCGAATCTACCTACCTATAAGGGAAGAATTTCATAAAACCCCTTCTTTTATATGCACCCCTACGCAACTAAAGTTAGAAAAGTGAATAAGTAAACCTAGGTTTAGCCAAAGTATGGTACAGAAAGCATAGTAACCCTTATAATCCAGTAGTTCACGAAATACTCGTGGAATGCCGCGCTGTACGGCAAGTTCCTTGCTGCGGCGATGGCCGGCACCTCGGGCAGGCCGAGCGCGACCTGCTCCGCGGGCAGTAGCGCGAGCGCCCCATAAAGCCGCACCAGCTGCCCACCCGGTGAGTTGTGTCGCGTCACCAGCGCCAGCCGCCGCGCTCTCCTTAGCAACGCCAGCAAATAATGAAATAGGCAGCCCTGTACTTGCATGTTGGCGACGGACTGTAATGCACCTTGAAGTGCGGGCTCAAAGTCCGTCACGATGTGTTCAGGTCACGGGTTTCCTGCAGCCTCCCAGATACGCCGCAGTATCGCCTCATACAGAGCCCGTGTCCTGTTCTGCATCAGCACTAATACGGGATGGAAATAATATCCCGCTACTGCTGAATGAATGGTCAATATCTGGTAGGCTGGCAATCCAGCCGGGACTGTTGCGAACGTGCCATCCGCGGAAATTGTAGAACTTTCGCGGAGGATTTCATCAAATTGGGGCATGACTAGAATGACCGCTACTCCATTCCCGGCTTCAACAGTAGCCAGGAAGAGACTGTTCAACTGGTTGACCTCCCGTAGCGCTTGCGCCAACTCCATCAATGTGCGGGGTACTGGAGGCAGCACACTTCTCCGCCACTTCCGCATAGATGATTCCACTAGGGTGAACAGCAGATGTGGAGCTCCCTCTGGATGTCTGTAATACATAATATTATTTTATTAGTATATGGCAAATAAAATAATGAATGACTGTTTTTGTGGTTGGTGAGTAGATAAGGGGGCGCCAAGGAAAAAAACTTAGTCATCATTATGAATCAAAATAAAATAATATTATTGTTGGGTTTTTTCTTTCAATTACTTAAACAATATTAAAAATGTGTTCCTTGTGACATGATTCGCACCATCAACTGAAAAAACTTGCAGAATTGATACCTAACATTGTTTACAGAGACTTCGACCAGGTTCGATCCCGGTTATGTATGAGAAAAGAATTTAATGCCATTATTATTAAATCCAAAATCGAAGCCATGGTTCCTAAGACGCTATCTCTCATATTTTCTGACTTCTCCCTACTGACTCATTTGGATTGATCATTCTGTATACCATTTTACACAGCTTAAGTTTTTTTATTTAACCAATACGACAAGAAATTTTATTCGATATGTATATTTCTTCATTAAAATGTTTGTTCAAGAGGGTGAAAGGAAAGGGAGAAAATATTATTATCTTACTTAGTTTTTAGATTATTTCATATTAGATTATAAGTTGTAATCTGGTTTGCTCCAGAGATCTCTTATCAGAGTTAAGATCGGCTTTGTATACTATTTTAATTTAACTGTTGTTTTTTTTATATGATTTGTGTGCAATAAAGAAATGGCTTGTGTTTAAACGATTACCAATAAATTTGAAAATGTACTACCAATAATTTCAAAATGACTGTCAGAATTAGTAAATGATCACCAAATTGTGTTTGGATAAATGATCACCAAACTTCTTTTTATGTTTTTTGTACTTAAGTTTATGTTTTAAGTATTTTTTGTTGTTGTAGTCATTCTAGCTAACAAAAAATATAGGCAAGTGTATGCCGTTTTTAAATCAAATCGTAAGTATAACTCTTTTCTATCAGAATAATATAAAAAATAGATATAAATTACCTTAGACCAAATTGAGAAAAATAAATTCAAAAAATTTGGCGAAAAAACCAGTTGTGCAGTGTTTACTGTTAGAAATACTAAACCATTTTGGTTATACGAACAGTCATAATTATGTCGTATTCTGTGCTTTATAATAAACAAAAGTTTTATAAAACTCAAACATCTGCGAGCAATGTAAAAGGTCGTAAATAACTCGCTATCAGTCACTCGCTATCACTCAACCGGAGCGCACGCTTGCTTGTTAAACCAGCGTTACTCAAAGTTGTTTTTTTTTTCCTGTTTAATTATGTTCTCCTGCGCAAGTTGTGACTCCCAGTTCACGGATGGAACGGTGTGCAGTGTCTGCAAGCAACACCTCGATTTCCAGTGTTCCGGGATTACGGAAAATGGTTATCGTAGACTTGGAGAGAGACAGAAGAGCTGGCGTTGCCCGAAGTGTAAAGGCAACCAATCGCCTTCGAGGCTTAATACGTCACCCTCTCCAACTCAACTGGATAAAATGCAAGAACAACTGAACAACATCGTTTTCCAGTTGGGGCCACTGTCAGAAAATGTGAAATCCATCAAATCAGAGCTGGGGAACCTTCGAGAATCTTTGGAGATGGCGCATGAGCTGATTGGGAAATTCTCAGGATCCGTCAAGGCATTAGAAACCCGAGTTACTCAAGTGGAGAAACTAGTTAGCGATGTCCCGACGCTCCAAGCCAAAGTAACTGCATTGAAAGTTGAACTTCAGAATAGAGACCAATGGGCTCGTGCTAATAACGTCGAGATACGTGGAATTCCATTGAAGAAGAATGAAAATCTATACGAAATTGCTGACAAGATTGGTAAAATCGGTAATCGTACTTTCGAGAAGAGGGATATAAATTATATTGCACGAATTCCTACGAGAGTCCCGAATGTCGAAAAACCTATTGTTATTTCTTTTAATAATCGTTACACTAAAGAAGACTTTGTTGCTTTTTGCCGCAAGACCAAACAGCTGAAGCTCGAGACTCTAGGTTACACAACTGGCGGAGTCTTTTTCGTCAATGATCACCTGACGCAGTATAACAAGAACCTGTTAAGCAAGGCGCGGGCCTTAGCTAAAGAGAAGAACTTCAAGCATGTTTGGGTTAAACACTGTAAAATTATGGCGAGAATGTCAGATACGTCACCCATAATTTTTATAAAAAACGAAAGCGACCTATTGAAGATATCATAATTTTTAGCTACTTAAATAACGTACCAATTGCGTTAAATTTAGTAATAGCCTATAATCTTAAAATTATTTTATTACTTTTGTCACTACGAAACAGTAAAAGTTTGAGAGCCGCATGCAAAACCAGCTCTGCGCGTTAAGCTACTCGCACCTGCTCGCGTTATGCACTTCATTATGTTATTCAACTCAAAACCGCAAAGTGTTAAGAAACTCCTGACAAAGCGCTGGTTTACTGCGTTAGCATCTTAAACTAATTAAGTTGTTATTAGGTAATATACTATTTGTACCTAATTTTTAATTATTTTCTTTTGTGTATTATGTTTTTTCCTTTAACTTACAGTTCTGTCTTTTTGTACCTATAATCTCTTGTTAATTATTATGATTAAATTTATAAATCTTGTCAATTATATATAAGTTATACATTCTAATGTTGTTATCCAGACAGAACTATATTTTTAATTTTTTCTCTGTTTAACCGCAAGCAGGCAGTTTTTTTTTTTTTTTTAGCTTCTACATACATACATGCGAGAACACATTAATGGTTATAAGTTATTATATAAGTTTATTAATAGAGTGTGTAAAACTGTTTGTTCTCCTAATACAATAAAATAAAATAAAATAAAATAAAATAAAATAAAATAAAATAAAATAAAATAAAATAAAATAAAATAAAATAAAATAAAATAAAATAAAATAATGTTTTTGTGGACCATTGGCTACGCAACTTAGGATCAGCGCGCGAAAAAACCGACGCAAGCAAGCGGTTATGAGGCTCTCAATTGTTGCTATGACGCATTTATGACATCCCTAACGCTGTCATGTCGAGCTATCACTGCCCATGCTTCTGAATGATAGCACTGTGAGCGAGCAATCAAAAGTGACATCACATTTAAAACAGGAACAACAATTTATTGCAATTAATTATCCTCTGTATTCACGCAAAATATAAGCAAAATGTGCTTGTAGTCGTTTGTTTATCTGTCGGTGTCAACGTCTATTTACGGGTGCACTTTTTGTGCGACATTTTGAATTAATTATCTGAATTTCAGCAGAGAGTCATCTGTTGACTATTTGAAGAAACTTTAAAAAACTAACTTCTACCATAATTAACAGATCGCTGCCTCAGTGCTTGAATGTTCAACGGACCATTTTTCGGAAAATATCTTTTTTGACGTCTACTTAAAAAAAACAGCTGATTTTACATCGTATAATGGGACATAAAATGTCCTAAAGTGGTTAAAATTCACGTTCTATGCAAAAATAAAAAAGTTAATATCCATTAGAAATATTGTGTTCAGTGCGTGTTTGGGCAACCTCCGTAATTTGCGTATTCTGAACGCATCGGAAACCGATCTCCGTGCTTGTTTAATCAACATCTACCTGACAGCCAATCATGGACAAGGATTCAGCTATGACGCGCTTGCACGACGCCATCTTGCTTTCGATGCGTCAGTCAGATTGTGGCTTGTTTTGGTGAGGTTTTGGTAAAGATTAATAATTTACTGAGCATAGGACCTGTTACTGAGAAAAACCGGGTACCTTATTCCCGCTCGCGCACACTGTACACCTCATGTCGTTAGTTACCTTAGATTCAAATAAAATAAAATATCCTGTATTCTACCAATGGTTCTTTGAACACACAAGCACGCAACTAAAAAGTATTTTATGCTATGCAACCTCCACATGTCTGTTCAATATCCAACTGCGTAATTTTTACAGCGGCATTTTGTTCAACATCCACTTTTAAATTTGAAATACCCAGTACTTAGCTTACATATCTATTCAGATTATGTATTTTACTTACTGGGCACGTTTAGACAATGCTTACATTCCGTAGATTTCCGTAGACTACGCTTTAGAACAATGTCAAACAAAATAAACGTTTCCTGTGAAATTCACTCAGTGGTCTGTTAACCATTCAAGCACTGAGGCAGCGAGATGGTGACTCTTTCTTTTATAATATTCTCGTTCCATAGGACTGTCCCAAGCATAGTCGGCGTTCTTTTTCACAAAAACGGAGCTAAGGATATGCGAGAAACAAACAAATATATGCATGATAGGTAGGTTGTGAGTGAATAACAGGTGACTTGAGTCCTCACCGGGTCATCCCTCCCTCGAGGGAAGACCCGGGTTAGTGCGACGTGTGAGAGAAATGAAATTTGATGCCCAAGTGATGAACCTCATGTCTTCCTCCAGTAGTGCATCTGCTCTTTCAATAAATGTTGAACAGTTCTAGGAGGAAATTAGTAAGTTGTTAAAGTACAAAAATATATCTAAATTTGCCAAAGACATGCTCATTCTTCCAGTTTCTAACGTCAAATGCGAGAGAATATTTTCAGAAATTAATAGAATCAAAACCAAAGATCGAAATAGGTTTATAAATAAAAATGTAGCCGCGATTCTCAATGCCAGACAAGGCGTTACACCATGCACAGATTTTGTACCCGATTCTCAAAAGTTGAAATGCGTGACTGATAAAACATTGTATAAAGATATTAAAAATAATAAAGATAAAGAGGATTAATAATGTCATTTAGTTTTATTTCATCTCTATTTGATTTACCTATCATGTTAGGATAAGAACGTACATTTGTGGTATATTTTGACCAAGGCTCTGGTAGATTTTGGTAGTTTTCGAAAACCGCAGAAGTAGATTGGCCAATTTAAATGTGGTCACTCTGGGCCCAGCCCACCCAGTGCTACCAGGTACACGGTATTTACCGTAGAACCACGGTATTTTTGGCTAATACACGGTCTACGGTAGCGTACCACTACCGTGTCTTTTTCTACGGTATTCTTAGATATGAACTACCGTGTAGGGAAGTAGCACACACAATAAAAGTTTGAAATCGATGATAGGCCAATAGGCCCACATCGGGTCGCAGAGATCTGATGGTATTTTTTAACTTTTGTGTGAAATAATATTCAGTCAAATCGACGACATAAAAACGAAGAAAAGGAACAAGCTGATACTGAAAACCATTAAGGGAAATATACTTGCTCAACAAGCTATTCACCGGAATGGTCATAACTGTGTTGATTTTACACTATACTATATGATAAAGAAGTTCTTATTTTAGAAGATTAATTTTAAATAAAAACATCTAAATTCAAAGTTGTTTCGGTTGCATTTTATACGGTAATTTACACAGTATTTTCCAAATGATTCTACGGTAATTTAAGTCTTAAACACCGTAATTTTAACAGATAAACACGATAGTTTATAGTTTTCATCTGGTAACACTGAGCCCACCCACAGTTAAAAAACATGGCCGGCTGCGCGCGATTTCAATGGCGTGTTCAAGTGATTATATTCTCTTAGGGCGTGTTTGTTGCATCTATTCTAGAGGATTCAATGTGAATAAATAGTCATAGTATCGCTAAGGAAGCGAAAACGTTCCTACCTATACCTACAGCTCAATCAAGTGAGCTTTGCACCTCGCCGGAATGCAGTAGTAGAGTAAATTGTGATCTTTCATACACTTGACACTGGCAAAGAAGAAGAAAGATCGGTTGGAGTGTCTTCCGCCCCCTTATCGACACTCTGCCCGAAAGATCTTACTTAGCACAGAACGCTCTGAATGTGGATTTTCCGAATGAAGAATTTACAGATGCAAATAAAAAAAGACCACGAATGTACCATATCTAACGTAGGTAAGTAAAATTTTATAATCTGTTGTTTATGACATGTCTGACGATACATGAATGTCTAAATTCTTCACTGCCATCCTTAGAAATAGCTGGCACAGGAAGTTTAGGGCATAGCATAGATGGTTAATTATATATACATATTTGTTTAATACCGTCACTAAGGCTTTTGTAAGGTGCACGAGTCAACCAATTTACTTTACGGTCTTACGAGTTCTAACACTGGGTATGGATGCTGCTGCATCAAAAACCTAACTGTCTGCAGAGTCGAGTGGTCTTACAAGTTCCAACACTGGGTATGGATTAATTAGGCACCTATATAGGTAGGTCCCATGTCTACCTTATTTACCTATCCATATAGAAATAGAAGTACATTTATTCATTCTTCATCAATACACACAACTTTAGGGTGATGGATGGCTTAGCAGCAATATGCCGAAATAAGATTGCAGGGGTGTTGCAACTTTTTTCATATGAAAAGAAAACAATGTTTGAAAATAAATGTGACATGATGGTGTTATGACAACCCTGTTATTTTATTTTGGCATATTGCTTGCTAAGTTATAGCCCTATAGCTAACATACAACAAAACAAACAAAAAGAAGTGAAACATAGGATTAGTAGCAACAGTATACTCACATTTATTCTCATTTCACATAAGAAAGGACTACCTACTATGTAATCGATATGTGTTATGCCTCATAGCTAGATTATAGCACCAGGGAAATAGACTCTTAATTTGTCTGTTCCATACCAAGCATCCTCCTGAGTGCGTGACTCCGGCCTGTGACTTTGTTTGTCTAGGTAGACTAAACATTTGTTTGGTTCATCATCAACATCTTATCCTGTAACTACAGCAGCGGTACAGGAAACTCACTAGAAATGTTTTCATGATGTTTGTTTCCTGTTTGCAGAGCGGACCGACAACTGTGACGTGTGTGGAGCTAGCGTGCCAGACAACTCGCAGCAAGAAACAAGCATGCAGTGACCGTGTTTATTGTGGATAAGCATTGGCAACTAATAGTCACGGCACAAGCCTTGTGGAAGCTGGCATTATAGCTCATACATTTGTACTTTAGACTAAACGGCCCAGTCAATGCTTTAATGGCGGCCTCAACCCAGTACTGCCAGCGATGCAGAGCTTCGTGTCACCATTTTTCTCAGCGTAGTTGCGATTGCCTCAAGTAGCCCAATATAATATTTCAATTTATCTTAGAATCTCCGTTTCTATAAAATGTATTCTCCAGTTACAAGCAAGGCTTCTACAATATTTTCGCCATTATACAGGTTTAGTCATATTTATCGGTATTACAAGGGATATCATTCTGTACTAGGTACTTTCACTATGAAACCGATTTCATCAGAGTAACATTTCACTTCTACATGGAAACCAGCTCACCGAAGAAGTAGTTAATTTAAGTTGCTCACATCCAATTGGTTTCATAGTGTACGAGCCCTTGCTGGTAGTACATTAAAACTTAATGATGATTGGTGAAACAGGATAGAAGAGTGATAACTTGATAAATAGCTTAATTATAAATATTTCTAATAATCTGTAAGTCTATATTACGTAGTTCTGTCATCTCGGAATGTCAATTTCTTATGAAAAATTCACTAATCAGTGCATCGCATAAATCACTTTCAAAGAATCATGTTGTGATTGTTCCGTTTATTAATAACTACAGGGCAAAGAGAATCTGTGTCAGGCTAGATAGAAAGTGAGTTGGCACTAAACCACATTTTGTATCAAGTTGAACCGAGTTCAGCATTTACTCGCTTTCTATCTGTCATCTGTCAGGCCCTAAAGGACATCATCATCAACATCAAGTGATAATTTCATCAAAATATATACTGTATAGGTGTTGCATCATTGACAAACACTGATGGTTTATTATGTGAAGGAAAGTGTCTCGGATGTAGTATTAGATCTGAATGTGTAAAAACAAAATATGTACATGTAAAATTATCAAAGGAACAACAAATTAAAATTAAACAGTATATTTATAGTTTTTTTTTTTTACATCCTTAGAATTAAAGAAATACTAAATAATGGTGCAGGAGACTGGATATTGATATGCAGCTAGATTTCATAAACATTTACATACATTGCTTCTGGCCCCACAATAGGATAACATTTGTTGTGGGAACAAGAAACAGCGATATCACATACATATAAACATTGATTCAATTCGAACCTGGGACCTCTCACTTGGGCAGCACAGCCTCAACCACTACACCACAGAGGTCATCAATCTCATTGGTTTCTTTGTTACAATTACAGAGGACTCTCCTGTGATTCAGTTAAATACATCAGTCGGTATCATTATGCTCCCACAATTATTTATACTTAAAGTATTATTAAATTTTCTCTCCTTAGGCTTTGCATAAAGTAAGCCTATACTTTCATTTGTGGTGATCATATTCTCAAATTGGGGCAATGAGATGAGAGCTGCAAGATCATTCAGGGATCCCAGACATTTTAGAATTATTGTATCCCCCCTTGATCATATATTCTGAGTCAATTAGTAAGCCATTACAGATGTATTTATACATTATTACTCAAAAGTTAAAGATAAACATTATAATATTATGATTGTGCAAGGTATGTACATTTTATATTTTGGAGGTTCTTATACTGAGTAGGTAGGTACTTCTAATACTATGTATGTATAAGAGATTTTGTGCAAAATTAGGTGCCTGCCCTAGTTGAACTATCACAAAAGTATTCCAGACACATTCAAATGTCGTATAGCTCCCAATTCACTTCCTGTACATATGTATGTAGATAGGTACCCATACCTACCTAACCTATGAAGCCAAACACTAATGCTGGACTCCTCTGAGATTTAGTTAAGTAAATATATATGTATGAGTTAGTAACTCCCGGTTAGTTCCTTTCTTTCCATTAACTCTGTGTGCTTATGGACGTCGTTTTATATGTTGGTAAACTTCTTAAATTGGAGCAGAGAAAGCTGCTGTTAGTTGCAATGTCACAAACACATAGTTTTTTAATTGCTAACAGAAAGTCCCTGATCATGACAAGTCAAAAAGTGAGCCAGTCCAGGTGAAATGATCATTGCGCAAGAGTCACTGACAATGACTACATAGTAACTTAATTTCTTACGGAATATTATTATTATTTTACCTGTAAAATGTAGGTCAGAGTGTCTATAAGGGGGGTACAAAATATTCATATGTAACATAATTTATTTTTATTTATTTATTATAGTTACATTGCACAACATATGCAAATAGATGAGGGTTTTAACATAAAAGAATATTCACTTTAACACAATTTAGCTTTATTTTCTTCTCGTTTAGTATCGTTATCACCACTGCATACCAATGTACTGCTGTTGTCTTAAAGTAGTGTTATTGTTAGCTGAAACACCTTATTCATCATTTGACGGCTTCTTCATCTCGCTCCAGTTTGTTAGCTCTGAATTTGGCATCCTCTCTTATCTGAAGCTCCAATCCATTGTACCTTCCTTTACATCTAGGTAGTGTTTTTTCTATCGATTGTGGTAAGATGTATCGTTTCTGCCCTTTGCAGTCTAATAATGTATCAGGGAAGATTATAATAAATTAGGGAGCTCGCCGCGTATTGATCTAAGACTATTTCAATTTATTTTCAATGCTGTGATTTTTTTGTTTTGAATTTACTTTACTCTTATCTAAATAATTTTTAGGTTATGGTTATGCTCACAGAATACATTATTAGTCTTATGCTGTGCCAACACCGTCAACTGTCAAATTGCTTACAAAAAAATCTCACTACTATGACCAAGGCCTTACATCCGTCTATGGTAAATCTAAAATGTCCGACCAATCAGAAGCAAGAAAATCCAGCCAATGAGAGCGATGTACACGAAGTACGTGTCGTACAATACGCCTTGTACCGAAAGTGCACGGGCCGTATTACACGACCCTGGAAAGCACGGCCCGGATTCCGTGTACACCCATGTACACGGATTCCGGGCCGTGCTTTCCACGGTCGTGAAATACGGGCTGTGCAAAACGTGTACACCAATTCCAGGGTCGTGCATTCCAGGGTCGTGTAATACGGCCTGTGCAGAAAGTGTACAGGGCGTATTTCACGACCCAGGAATGCTCGGCCCGTACTTCGCGACCCCGGAATTGCAATCCCGATGTACACGGATTCCAGGGTCGTGCAATCCGGGCCGTGCATTCCATGGCCGTGCATTCCGGACCCCCATTTTAATTGCCACCAAAACCATGCTCGTTAATTTTAACTGCTATCTGTCAAAAAGGAACTAAAATCGGCCATCTAAAATGCCTTCCGAATAAGAAATCCATACAAATTGGCACACACTAAACGAGACAAGTTAAAATTAACTTTTAAAAACAAATATCGATTAATTTTGGCGCCTTCCGAATACCAATTAAAGCTAAGCAACTAAGATGACGTCATGATGACGTTCAGTTGTCTAGTTGGCTGTTAATTTTAGTTTGTGTCACCTTCCAAATCGCAACCAATATCTTCTTAATAATGTTTATTCAGTTTTTTTTTAAATATTAATATTGAACAATATTTGATTCTGAGTTTTTCGATACAATTCACAATACATAAATACATCTAAGTATATGTAAATATCTACAGTAATAAAGTACTTTGACTATTGACTATCTTCTCAGTTTTTGTAGACTAGACAGTTTTAATGACAACGTACTGAAACTTTGTTTTTATGTTTTCAAGTTGGAAGAATCAAGGTTTATGCTTTTCTTTTTTTATATTAATAGGGAATTTTGTCAGACAAATAAGTATTCTTGATAATCAAAAACTGGATTTACGGTCATACGTTTAAATACTACCCTGTCAAAAGTCTGCGGCATATTATTCGAAGTATTCGGCTGTTTTTCATCTTAAGCATGGGGATTTCCAATTTCAAGATGGTCACACTGCACGCCAATCAGCAGCGGGAACTCCGTAATATTTTACCTATACCTACTCTGTCTGTGAGTCGGGGCGTGGTCGGGGCACAACGCTTGTGGAAGACGGTCGTAAGTTTTGTATGCGTTTTGTCCACAAATTCGTCAGTCTCCGATCCACGACCATGTCGACTTTGGGAGAAAACGATGTGTTGTTTGACATGATAGAGGTGTACAAAAGTATGCCGTACTTGTAGGACAAAGGCCACAAAAACTATAGGTATGAATAAAGATATACGTGCCGACGGATACATTCATATATACACGATACACGGATACACGAATACATTCTACCCAACTAAGATAATATTGTATCAATAAGCATTGTTTTACATACCTACTAATAGACAAAACAACAACATTTCTGTAGATATCTACTTCGTGCATAAGAAGTTTATAGCCCATAGGTACACATTTCATAAAGTTTCTTGCCGCCTGAATGCTGCCTGGAGGGGGTAGCGGCGCATGGGCACAAGAGAGCAAAGAGAGAGAGCCGAGTCACGTGACAGTTTGCTCAAGCGTCAAGAAACCTTGCGGTATCTGTACTGGAGGAGAGGAGGAGGTACTGAAACAACTTTAAGACCATATTAGTAAAAAGTAATGATTTAATCTTTTAAAGTGTTAGAAATATAATGTACAGGCACAATACTGAAATGAAACTACCTACATTTTTTTTACCGAATTAACGTGGACCAACATCAATCATTCGGTCTTGGAAACTAACACTTCCTACTGTGTTAAAATAGACAGCAAATTTATTTCTTATGATTTTTCCATCTTCAATAGGCTGGCTAATTTGCTGGTTTTCAAATGATGAATGTTCTAAAGAAACTAATGAATCATTGGTCCCATCTCTATTATCAGTATCCATATTACAATGAGATATATAATTTGGTGTGCGATTTCTTAAAAAATTGTGCAGAGCGCAACACGCCAACACAACTGCGTCCACGTTTTCAAGATTTAGTTTAAGTGTTGTACGCAGTACTCGAAACCTCGAAGACAATATGCCAAAGGCATTTTCGACCACCTTCCTGGCTCGCGATAGCCGATAGTTAAAAACCCTTTGTTCCCGATTTATATTATTAAAAGGAAACGGTTTTCACAAATTTTTGTTTAATGCAAATGCACTATCGCCGAGAAACACATATGGCACATCTTCGGTTGTGCCTGGTAGTGGAGAGGGGGAAGGCAATTTTAAAGAATTGTCAATCAACTTCTTATAAAACTGTGTGCTCTTTAAAATTGCTCCATCTGCCACGGATCCATTGGTACCAGTGTGTATATACAAGAAATCGTAGTTAGCATTGACAACCGCAAACAGCACCACACTGTAAAATCCTTTATAATTGTAGAATAAAGAGCCACTTTTGGGAGGTTTTTCGATAGCGATATGTTTCCCATCGCACGCTCCAACACAGTGACTGAAATTCCATTTTGTTTGAAAATGTTCGGCTGTTTCTTTCCACTCTGTTTCATTTTCAGGTATCTGAAACAATAACAATTTAAACTTTCCGAAGACTCTTGACTCACATTCTTCATATGAATTCGCACGCCTGTCGAATCGTCCGAATCCGGAGAACGTCAGAAATATCTTATATTTTCTTACCTTGATGTTACGTAAACATTTATAGATGGCCAAACACGTTTCCGGGATTATTTGGGATAGTAGGGATGCAGAAACCAAGTTGCTGAATTTCAGGTCTTGATATGAGTTTCCTGTTGCCAGGAATCTCAATGTGACAATCAGTCTTTGTCTAGCACTAACACTTTTTCTCATGGGCGTATCTTGTTTTTCTATGTATGGACCAACTAAATTTAATAATTCTTCGAATTGCTGAAATAATAAATAAGAACATTTTATTCGTTTGTACAGTTTTACTTGATTTAACAAAAGTTTAAAAACTAACACTCTGTACTCGGTTCAAAAACTAGTTACTTAAATTTATAACAACCGGATGATCAAATAAGCTTCCAACGATTCATCTAAATGCAAACAAAACAGCGAGCAACAACTGATAATATACAGTTTCCGTAAGGTAGGTGAAATCCTTTAAGAGGGTGATGCTGATACAATTTCGAACATTTTAAACCTAAAACATATAAGTCGCAATTAGATTTTTTTTAATTTGCACCTTTTTTTTTTCGTAAAATACCCAAATTTCAGACATATTCGGTAATACAGCACCAAGTATATACGCCTTGATTAAAATAAAAATAAAGGTCGGAAACCAGGCGTGTGTTTAAAAAGTTTTGAACGATGAACTATGTTGCTATGTTGACTGAGAGAAAAACTAGAGACAGTTTTTTTACAGTCAACATTGTTGCTTGAAATTCATAGTAATTGAGCAAATATGCACTGGAAAAAACAAATTGCATTTTGAAATGTCGATACCAATTCTAACTGGTGCTGTATTACTGATTATGTGTGAAATTTGTCTATTTTGCGAAAATACTAAAGTTGCAATAAAAAATAAAAACGAAGTTTGACATACATCTTAGGCTTAAAATATTTAAAATTGTGTCAGCTATCACCTCCTTAAAGAATTGCACCTACCTTCCGGACACCTGTATATTTTTGGAATGTGCTATAATTAGCACATTCCAAAAATAAAAAAAGCCTTATAATTTAATACCCAAAACGGCCCTTTCAAATCCATGATACCCTGCGCCATATCAACATTACATAGCCAGCGGACGATCGAGAGACTTCTAACGAGAACTTATTTGTCAAATACTGGTAAAAGTTTCGATGTAAAAGGGGAACAGATGAACATGCAAACATACAGACATATACACCCGTAGTCTGGTAAATAACCTTTTAAGTTTGGCACACGAAAGTTGAGACTGGCATTATTTAAAAACTTTTTATATGCCAACAAAATTTCATGTATCAAAACTGTCAAAATCCAAGGTAAACTCACACTTATCCAAACCAAACGCGACCCGAACTAAACGAAGTATTTTCTTTATATCTTCATTTCGTCCGGCTGGGATAAGTGTGAGTTCACCTTTAAGGTGATAGATAGGTACAAAAAAAATGGGATTATTTTCGAATCCATTTACTCCACTGCAAAGTTATCTACAGATTTGATTTTTGGGTTAACGTTTATTGAGTATTTGATAAAGATTCTCACTGAAGGAAAACGCGGTTGGATGAAATTTTCTTGATATAATTTAATCGCGAAAGACCTAAATTTTTAATTTTTTCCTGTAGGTAATTTTGAAATCCTAACTAATTTAACTGCGGAATTGCATAAAAAATGTAGATATTACGTATTCGTAAACTCTCCTTGAAATCTCTTTGGCAAAATAGCGTCGTTTATTTTTAAACAATTTTTATGTGGTTTGGCGCTACGTCATTTTAATGTTAGTCGAGCGCTTCATACACCCAAGTGAGAGACAAACCTATGCGCAGTATATAGCTCTGTCCCTCACTTTCCTACATTACCTACCGATAGTACTGGTGGAAATTGGGAGTATTAAAATAGCCTGGGTCTACTAGTCTTTACGTTTTTGCAATGCGATAGCGGTCACTGACGCGACTTATACCACAGAATACTTAATCTCATACTACGATCCTCAGCATACAGGATAATCATGGTAACGATCGGAGACCTCTACCATGATATGCTAAGCGGTAATTTCGTACGTTTAACGCAACAAGTAAGTATCGCTAACCCGTGAGCACACGCCCAGCAAAAAAATGCTTCCTAGACGATTTCTGATTCTGAAATTTCGCGGACATTTACCGGGCCTGTTGGAATAATTATTTCATACACCAGAAATCGTCTAGGAATCAACTTTTTGATGGGCGTATGCTCACCGCTAATCCAATCACGAGCGTACAGTGGTTGACAGGACTCGACTATAAAAAACTCATTTAACATACACACAATACATACCTGCGCTCCCATTCTTAGGTAGTTTTTCAATTCTATCGGTTCCAAAGAATTTTGTATCCTCTGCGAGAGGCTATCGCTTCCTTGCTTAATTCCAAAGGTTCTCAAAGTTCGATTATATCGTCCGTGATCGTTACAATGGTTGAGTGCGGTGGTTGCAACCAGGAAGCCTCAGATACCATACCCTGTGTAGTGTGCGGCCTTCATTATGATTTTCCATGTGCCGGCATCACCGAGGCTAAGTACCGGAGACTGTCGGAGAAAAAGAAAAAAGAATGGAGCTGTCCTTCCTGCCTGATTAAGGTACCGACGGCGGGTGCGCCTACCGCTGCGACCTCGGCTTCACTAGCAGCAGCGTCTCAGGGATCCCCTGCTGTGCCGACTCTGGAGCTCATCGTGCAGCGCCTGGACTCAATGGCTCTTCAACTGGAACCCCTCAAGAGTCTCGAGTGCATCAGGAGCGATATGGCTGAATTAAAAATCGTCACAGAGTCCATCGTGGGCCGGATCGATGACGTCGAGCGCCGTATTGCCGAAGTTGAGCAGCAGCAGAATGTTACTACGGAGCTACAGGCGAGAGTGGTGGAGCTGGAAAAGTCGTCGGAGGCTAGAGACCAATGGCTTCGATCGAGCAATGCGGAGATTAAAGGAATCCCCATCAGGGCTAATGAAAATCTATTTACTATATTAGCTAACATCGGATCGGCTATTGGGTATGCGGTGGAGCGCGACAGAATTAATTTTATTGCCAGAGTCCCCTCCCGCGATGAAGGTAAAGGTAAATCAATAATAGTCCGTTTTACGCATCGATTCGACAAAGAGAATTTCGTCACAGCCGGTCGATCGACTAAGAACTTGTCCATATCCGCCATTGGCATGAAAGGGGATGACAGAGTGTTCATCAATGATCACCTTACCGTTAACCAAAAACAGCTATTGACATCGGCGAAGAAATTAGTCAAGGAAAAGGCTTATGATTTCATCTGGGTAAAACACGGAAAAATAATGGTACGGCGGAACGAAACTTCGCCCTTTCTTCATATCCGATCGACCAACGACCTATCGAAAATCAAGTGATATGTTATTTCCTTTGTGCTCACTAACCCAAGCTAATTTTTATATGTTACTCGTATCGCGAAATATTTTTATTAGCTTTATTAGTTTGAGAACCGCTGTTTACCTCTGCTTATTACCATTGTTCGTCGCTGCACACGCATTTCGCCACTGCCTTGCTAATCTCACAAACCACTCTCGCGCTTACATGTCTTCGCTACTGCCCGCTTTGAACCCTGCTACACTGATAATAATAGCTATTTTGCTATGTACCCATATCTTACTACGACTTAATATTGCCAATCATCTCATTTCCCATCCGTCCCCATATGCTCTGAATATGTGCCGCGTTAGCTCACAAACAACTTTTTGCTGCCTATGTTTCGTAATTTTAATATTACTAACTTTGTTTTTAAATGTCGGGTGTGCACAAATATTGATTTTGCTTCTCTGGCGCTCTTGTACTATTCTATGCTGCTTAATTCAGATTCATATTCGGAGGGTAGCTCGAACTTACGTTATTTTTGTATCATCCCCGTTTTTGTGTTTTTTAATAGTAATTACTAATATTTCACCCCAACCAAATTAATTATCGTGTTGTGGTATAAGTGAAGTTTGTGCAGAATCGTTATTACGAAGATCATATACACAAATACTGCAGAATCAGACCTTTAATCACAGGACAAATAACTACAATATCATCAAGTGTCGCCGCCCGCATAATACGTCCGACGTCGACGCAAGCTGGAGCAACACTATTCGCAGTGAGTCTAGTGTTCCTAGGTCATTCCACTGCCCTGAAACCTAAAAAATTCGACAAGCCATAGACAACAGCGACATCTACTTGAGTCCACTCAAACTGCCATCGCAACGCCATCTAGCGAATCTTGCCCGCACCTGTCAGCTGTGCGTCCCACCTAGCCACCTACGATCTCGACCGCGCTATAGATCCTCCCGCTATGATGAAGTGTGGTGGCTGTGGAAAGTTCATCTCAGCAACAGGTGGCGCTGCCTGCTCACAGTGCAAAAGCCATTTCCATAAGCAGTGCGTCTCTCTTAACGGACCTGTCCCTGCCATCTGGATATGCCCATGCTGCATTGCTAAAAAGGGCCGTGTAGCCACTGGCAGCAATACTCCAGTGGGAAAATCTGTGAACCAGCCGAACACCACGACGACGCCACTACAACAGGATAATGCTAACATCGACGACGGCACTTCATATTCGACCGACGTCAGCCTGCCCCCCCTGTCCGCCACCAGCTCGCCGGCACCATCAGCACCACCAGTCACAGATAATATCGACAGCACAGCACCATCAACCGATGGCAGTCGCCTGCACACCCCCACTACTGGGAACTATAATGGTAATAACGACGACGTGATGTCAGCTCTGCTAGCGGAAATCCGTTTATTCCGGTCGGATATGGCAGAAATGCGAAACGAAATGACCTATCTTCGAAACGAGATCCACTCCATCCGCGAAGACATAACATCTTGCCAGTCCCAGATGCTTCTAACTGTTGAGAGGGTTGACAAAGCAGAGCAATGCCTCGCTGACTTCCAACAAAGCCTTACTAAAAAGGAAGAAGTCGTGAAGTCCATACGAGCTGAAAATGTGAAACTTTCAAACCAGTGCAAGGATCTCGAGACACGTTTGTCGTCCCTTGAGCGTGAAAATGCACAGCAGCAGCAATGGGGGCGCCTCCAGAACCTCGAGATTACAGGTGTACCTGAAAAGGAAGGCGAATCTGCGACGGGCCTAGTCAGGAAAATCGCATCGCATTTGGGAGTTGAGCTAGGGCCCGACGACATCGAGTTCGCTCATCGTGTACAGCCGTTTCGCGCGCAAAGTGGCCGGCCGCGTGCGCTAGTCGTGCGCTTCAGGCAGAGACTGATGAAGGACGCCGTGTACGCTGCGTCGCGCAAGACCGCACACAGAGACCTCAACAACACGCACATCGGCCTACCCGGGAATGCTGAACGCATCCACGTAAACGAACACCTGACATTACATAACAAGAATTTGTTGAAGCTGTGTAAAGCCAAGGCAAAGCAAATGTCGTATCAGTTCACATGGACAAAAAACTGTCGAATCTACGTGCGGAAAGCAGAAAAAGCTCCCTACATACAGGTTTCCTCGGAAGCGGACCTGAAGAAAATTATTGCATAATATTACTATTACTACTGTGTACCCCCCCTGCTTTCCTATATCTGCCTCTTATTTATTTTAATATATTTCCCGCCGTTTGCGTTCCGTTCCCACCACACATCAACACACATACACACACTCACAAACATGCAATATACACCACATTGATTATAATGACTATGGAGAGATATACTAGGGCAATATTGGGACTCACGTACACTGGTGCGCTAAGTCGTAGCTGTCGTTTCGTCCGCCTACTAGCCTCTGACACGATTGTTAGATGTTTGGATAATTATTTACTGCGAAATTATAAAAGGCAAAAATAATCATGTGTCAATGTTTTACCAGAACGTAAATGGACTTCGGACAAAAACGACAAGTTTTTATAACAAGGTTGCCGCTTTTAACTTCGATCTTATTTTTATTACAGAGACCAAACTCTGTGAAGGTTTTCTAAATGCAGAGTTTGCAGATCCAGACCGGTATAACATTTTCCGGCGTGACCGTGTGTCGGAGACGGCTGGCGGTGGTATAATGGCGCTGTGTGCGCCGGCGCTCGGCGCCCGGCCGCGGCCCGAGTGGGAGCGAGCCGACCACGAGTGTATCTGGCTAACAGTACCTGGGGCCGCGCTCGGCTCCGAGCGAGACTTGCACATAGCGCTCGTGTACCTACCGCCGGATGAAGAACTGCCTGTACGTGTACAGTGCTTCAATGAGGCGTTAAGTGAAGTCACTCAAAATAACTCTGAGGATTACTTCATGATAATCGGAGATTTTAACTTATCCTGCTTAAACTGGGATTCGGGTGAGCCTGTCTGTATGAAGAAAGGTACAACCGAATTTCAAAACTCTGCTATTAATTTGATTAATTTAATGGACTACCTTGGCCTTAAACAGTACAATTTGTTTAAAAATATCAGCAATAATGTCTTGGACCTAGTCTACACAAATTTTCCTATTGACGTACACAAAGCGACCTCCTCTGCAGTTAATGAAGACCGCTTCCACATTTCACTGGAGATTGAGTCCTTTGACTTAGCCATAAAAAACACGCCCTGCACCAGGCGTCTCCGTTATCAATTTCGCAAGGGTGACTATGATGCCATTGATAAACATCTGCGTGAAGCCGATTGGTCAGCCCTTAACGCCGGTACAGTCGATGACGCGGTCTGCATCCTAACATCAAATATTCAGGTAGCCATTGATAAATACATACCTAAGCTTACTACCTGCTCCTCCCGTCAATATCCGATATGGTATAGTCGCTCCCTAATTAACATTATTAAAGAGAAGAGCAAATGTCATAAAATGTGGAAAAAGCACAAAAATCCAATTGACTACAATGCATTTGCTCTTCTCAGAAGTCGTAGTAAGGCTGTGCAGGAGGAGTGCCATCAGGCCTATATTAGGATGGCGCAGGATGGGATCAAGAAAAATCCTAAACTCTTTTGGTCCTATGTAAAGTCTAGGAGGAAGGATGGCTCCGGCTATCCCAACAATATGACTCACGGTTCCAGAATGTTACAATCTGAAAAAGAAACTTGCGATGCTTTTAACACCTTCTTTAATAACATGTTTCAATCACCAGCCAACTCTTATCCGCCCCTTGAACTGCAGGAGCCCTCATACCACAGAATAAGTGCTAGTATATCCGTCACTGTTCAGCAAACTCACAAATTACTACGAGATCTTGATAGGAGCAAGGGTCCTGGTAGTGATGGTATACCGCCACTTCTTATATCGCGATGCGCTGAGTCCCTCGCTGTACCGGTGTCACAAATCTTTAACAAGTCCTTCCATGAAGGGATTTTCCCGGATGCTTGGAAATTTGCGCGCATTGTGGCAGTCCACAAGAAAGGTTCTAGATTGCCGGTAGAGAACTACAGACCGATTTCAATCCTTAATGTATTTAGTAAGGTCATGGAACGTATAGTTCACGAACATATATATAATAACATCGCTTGCAATATCCCCGGCGAACAACATGGCTTCGTAAGATCGAAATCCACAACCACTAACCTAGCTATATTTGTGAACGCGGTTCTTAGAGGTATGGATGACGGGGGTCAGGTGGACGCCATCTACACTGACTTCGAAAAAGCATTTGATAGGGTAGACCACGTTATTCTCATTCGGAAACTGGAGAAGCTGGGAATCCAGGGTGATCTGCTACGTTGGACCGAATCATATCTACACAATAAAAGTCAGGTAGTTGTGATCGGCGAGAATAAGTCAGACCGTACCACTATACCCTCAGGTGTCCCCCAGGGCTCTATTTTGGGTCCATTATTATATGTCGCTTATCTTTACGACATTGCTGACTGCTTTGAGCATGCTAACTTTCTCCTGTATGCTGACGACAAAAAGATTTATATGAACATCAAGTCTACACATGATTGCCTCAGCTTGCAGGAGGATCTTAATCGGTTGACATTGTACTATATAAAAAACCGCATTAATGTCAATTCGTCTAAGTGCAATGTCATCACCTTCACCAGGCGCACTAAGCCTATAACACACAATTATCTGCTTGACAACGCCCCGATTCATAGGGTGAAATCCGTCCGAGATCTGGGTGTTCTGTTGGACTCAAAGATGACATTCGAAGACCATATAGTGGCCATCACAAAAAAGGCGTACAGAAATCTGGGCTTTATCTTAAGAGTGTGCAAGCCGTTCAAGGATGTGAGCTGTGTGCGTATTTTATTCTTTGCCTATGTCCGGAGTATCCTTGAGTACTGCAGCACTGCCTGGAATCCGCGGTATGCAGTACACGAGGACAGGTTGGAACGCATACAATCAAAATTTATCAAACACCTGAACTTTCGCGATTGTTACCGTAACACCGACTATGATACAGCGTGTCATCACTATAATCTACACAGCCTTCGAGATCGCCGCATTCTTTTAGACATGCAGTTCTTGCACAATGTTTATCATGGCCATGTTGACTGCCCCGAGTTGGTCAGCGAGCTGCTGCGACTTAGAGCACCAACCACGCGAACCCGACAAACTTCTGTCCTCCATGTCCCCTTCGCCCGCACAAACTACGCGGCCAACTCCCTCAACTGCCGCCTTCCGCGTACATACAATGACCACTTTGCACATCTCGACATTTTCCACATGTCGCGGGGTGAGTTCAAGCGGCACCTACTGCTACAGCTTACCAAAAGTAATGAAGACGGTGTATAGCTGGGTATTTCGGCTTATCATGTCTCTCATAACTACAAGACCTTAAATATCTCTCACTCGCACTCACACTCACACATTAACATCATAAACAAACACGACGACATAACCTTACACACACTCCACTCTCCTTCCCTCCCGTCCCATCACATCCAATATCTTATGTATATCACCCCTACCAATTATGTCTGGCCTATAAAATAAAATATAAGTCATTAATTGGCCTTTGCTCAGTTTAAGTTATTGCCTATTTTCAAATGTTTTGTGCTGTTGACTTTGTAACATAAATAAATAAATAAATAAATAAATAAATAAATAAATAAATAATGATTTGTGAATGGCTACTGTCATTATTGCCATTATTATTTCCCACTATTTTTGGTACTATAGTGTATCCTTTTTTAGTGAATCATTTGCGATTATTTGACATTAGTAACATATTCGTTCGATAATCTCAGTGTATACTATCAGAATGTGAGGGGACTTCGGACTACAACGGAGACTTTCGGGCGGAATATTACGCTTAACGATTATGACATAATAACTCTGACTGGCTTCTTGATTCTATTGCTGACAATGAATTATTCGATAATAGGTACATAGTGTGGCGGCGCGACCGCGACTATGTTTCTACGCAGCTGACTATGGGAGGCGGTGTATTGATAGCGGTTAAAAGGGAATTATGCTCGAACGTTAATGTTGGTTGGCAAACCTCGGCCGAGGACATCTGGGTATCAATCCCATTACGACTTAATAACAAACAAGTAACCACTCTGCATCTGTGTTCGTTATACCTCTGTGATGAAAAAAATGGTAATAATTTTAAAACCCAATTAGATAACTTTTGTAGTAATTTAATTAATCTTAGGTCTCATAATAATCAAGATAGATTTGTTATTGTAGGTGATTTTAATATGAGTTGCATTCAATGGACATCACAGAATGGTCAACTTCAGCCATCCAACTTAGTAAGTTCTCAGGTTAAGGAATTTATCGATGCTCTGAATGTCTGTGGTCTTCACCAATATAATACATTCGAAAATAACTATGGCCGCATTCTTGACCTTGTGTTGTCCAACGAAAATGTTATAACAATGTCCTGCCTAGATCCGCTAGTTCCAGAGGACCCCTACCACAAAGCTCTTCATATTGACATTCCTGTGTCACAATTTACCCCTCTCATAACGATACCCTTCACATCATTTAATTATTTTAAAGCAAATTACGAATTGATAAGAGAGGAGTTAAATAAAATTGATTGGTCCATAGTTCTTCGTGAGGGTAGTGTGGATGATGCGGTCGAGCTGTTCTATAAAACTATTTATAAAATTCGTGATACCTATGTGCCGATCCGTAAGTCGTCTAAGAGTAAGTACCCACCACGGTACAGTCCAGCATTGATAAAGGCGATTAGAGAGAAATTTAAATATCACAAAAAGTTTAAAACTTACGGAAATCTGTCTGATAAAGCATCCTTTATAGTACTTCGCGATAGGGTAGGCAGTATTGAACGTGATTGTCATGCTAAGTATATTTCTAATGTGGAAAATGCTATTGTTAACAACCCAAGAGTGTTTTGGACCTTTGTAAAGTCGAAAAGAAAAAGTGGCGTTTTCCCTTCGAGTATGACTTATGATGGTATCTCTTCTGACTGTGGCCAATCAATAAGCGAATATTTTTCTAAATTTTTCCACTCCACATTCTTAGACCCAGTTCTGAGTTCCGACGACTTAAGAAATGACGACACCGCCAGACTGTGCGACATCACTGGCATTGAGATTAACGCACCGCTTGTACAAAGACAATTGCAAGCTCTTGATCTGGCCAAGTCTGCTGGTCCCGATACAATCCCGGCCAAATTCTTGGTTACATGTTCCAAAGAACTTTCGGGTCCCGTGTCTATGCTGTTCAAACGATCGCTGGACGAGGGTGTAATGCCAGCCCGTTGGAAATCTGCGTTTATCTCACCTATTCATAAAAAAGGTTCCCGGGATTGTGTCGAGCACTATAGACCAATTTCAAAATTATGCCTAATTGCTAAGGTTCTGGAACGTATCGTTTACACTCAGCTTTATAGTAGTCTCAAAGCAAGTTTCAGCCCTTTGCAACATGGGTTTTTGAAGGGGAGATCGACCGTATCAAACCTGGCAATCCTCAATGACTATGTTACGGAGCGTATGGATGATGGCGATCAGGTTGATGTCATATATACCGACTACAGTAAGGCCTTTGATCGCATTGACCACAGAATATTGCTAAGGAAGCTTGGGGGTGTTGGTATCGGTGGCAGTTTGTTTGCATGGTTGAGTTCCTATGTATCTAACCGTTGTCAAGCTGTTGTATTAAACGGTTTTAAATCCTCCTGGGTGAAAATACCATCCGGTGTTCCCCAAGGATCATTGCTTGGCCCATTGCTATTTATTATATTTGTACAGGACATCGATTATTGCTTTATTAATTCTAATGTACTATTATTTGCCGATGATATGAAAATTTTTAGAGTAGTGAACAAGGCTTCGGATGCCATGCTGTTACAACAGGATTTAATCAGGCTCGACAACTACTGTCTGTTAAACAAGCTGGATCTGAACGTCTCCAAGTGCTTCTTTGTAACATTTACCCGCAAGCTTAGGCCTTTTGTATCAAACTACGATATAAAAAACCTGCCATTGACTAGGCTGTCTGAAGGTAAGGACCTAGGGGTAATTCATGATAGTAAACTAATGTTTAACCAGCATATTAATAGCATTGTCAGTAAAGCCTCGAAGGCCATGGGATTTGTTATGCGGTTGTCTAAGTCGTTTAATTGTATGAAAACCGTCAAAGTTCTTTACTGCGCTTATGTCCGTAGTCACCTCGAATACGCATCTCAGATATGGAACCCTTGCAATGACACGTATAGTGGTAGACTTGAGCAAGTTCAGAGGAAGTTCACTCGGTATCTCGGTTTTAAGTTCAAGCTGCCTAAATTACAATATGAAAACCGATGTGCACGGCTCCATCTTCTTCCTCTTAACTTGCGCAGGGACACTGCTGATGTAGCATTCCTCATGAAGATAGCAAGAGGTACCGTTGACTGTCCTTGGCTACTAAGCAAATTGAATTTTAAGGTTCCTAACCGTAGTACTCGTAGACGCCCGTTGTTTCAGCTACCTTTGGTGCATAGCAATTACAGAGCTAATTCCTTTCTTGTCAGAGCCTGCTCGACTTTCAACCGTCTTTTTGACTCTGGCATTGATCAAGATATGGACATAGATATTTTCAATAGCAGTGTTCAATCACTAGGAAAAAATACTATAAAGAAATTTTTAGCGTCTCTTAAGAGTGAAGGATGACGTGTAGATGGTGGGTATGTAGGTGGTGGGTGCGTGAGCAGCGAGATCTTTTTTAGTTAATAAATTTTTGTGTGGCGAGGTATCACCTCAATTATGTTATTGTTATATATATTTTTTTAACTATATGTGGTTGCTTATAATTAGCCTTTAGTTTATCATAGTTCAAAACTGTTTAATAATATAGCTGTAAGCTTCCCAGAAAAATAATAAAATAAAAATAAATAAAATAATAATAGGTACTCCTTGACCCACATTCTTCTTTCTTTTCCCACTTTTTTTTTGCTCTTGGTAATTGCGATTACTGCTGCAGCGAGGATGGCTTTTTTATGCTTCGATAATGTGGGTGCCATGACGTCAGATTCACTTGGCGATTGCGTGCGATATGGATGGATGGACTGGGGCCCTGTCGCCGCAGCCATTGCAACGCCGCCGGATCGGTCGCCGCAGCCATCGCAACGGTCGCCCGATCGGTCGCCGCGTAACGCAGCGGTCGCCGGATCGGCCGCCGCTGCGATGGCAATGGCTAGAATACTCCGCCCTCTTCGCCATCCCAGAATATCCAATTAGGCTAGCTAATAATAATAATAATACCTTGGACATCATTTTTACACACATTGATCTAGCCCCAAACTAGGATTCCCTGTATCATGGGTACTAGACAACGATACACATACTTATATAGATAAATATTATACTTAGATAGATAAACAGCCATGACTAGTTTACAAACATTCGTTCTCATCAAACAAATATTTGCCCCCACCGGGACTCGAACCCGGGACTCCTGGTTTCGTATGCAGCGTCACTGCCGACTCGGCCATTCGGGTCGTCAGCTATTTTGTAATACCGTGAATTACCGTGGAAGATATGATAATTTGTTCTTATGTTGGCGTCATATATTCTACCTTCCTATGACACTTGAGATAACTTCGATTCCAACGATACGTAAATACCTAAGTCTAAATCGGTTTAGTAATTTAGTAAAAATCGTGGGTTAAAGAAGCTCACTCAGATATACATACCTTACATTTTATACTCGTACATGCAATCTGAAAACATTAAAATGGAAAAATAAGTTTTCATCGGTAGTTATTACGTTGACAATAGTACATTACGACGCGTGACTTGAAATTCGATACGCAAGTGCGATCACTTCGGGAGCCCGATGCAAACTAACTGAAACTGAACGTTAGCTAGCCAACGTGTCGGTAGATGCGACGACCGATGATACAACCAATACGTATTCGCCACCCTGGGTGGGTGACTTTTAATCAGCTGACCACTTTTTAGGAAATGATAGTACCCATTAATATGAACAACTTTTGCTTATGAACTTATGTTCCTAAGTGTTGTTTTTTGGTAAGTAATCAAAAAAAAATATCGATCAGCTGTTCTGATTAATTAGTTCAATTTTAATTCAAACTGTACAAGCTTCGACTTCACGACGCAGTTGTCAAATGAAGTCACCCTAATGGTCAATCAAAGATATTTAAAATAGTTTTTGCGTTTCTCATTCGCCAAAATGCTTGAGGGGCGGGCCAATCAACAGAAGTTAATGTCGTGGTTGAGTATGCACTCCCACACCGGTGCGCGCCCGGCGCGGCGTGGGGGGCCTGGGCGCGGGGCGGCGACGGACTGCGTTGTCGTCGACTCGTCGGCATACATTCATTCAATGCTTCAATCGAACGAGCGAGCGGCGGCAAACCATGTACCAACCAATATCACAAAGACATCTACGATATGGCAACAGTTCGTCGTCGATGAATCAACAATATCAGACTATAATACAGGTCGCGCCAAGTTTCTCTGGGAATGAGAGAGCTATACCTCTCTCTCTCTCTCTCTCTCACGCAACCCTTGCCCTATGCGAGAAAGAAAGCTACTTTAAAAACTGAGAAAATTGGTGGGGCCTGCACCTACCTATCTACTAGAATCCACTAGATAGGTGCCATCGTTAGAAATGACAAAGTCGAGTTACTTCCTAGAAAGTAGGTAGATGTATCTATCTACTATGCAATCCAGACGAAAGAACGAAGTCTCGCTCGGAAAACGGCAGCGGTAGAATGACATTTGAGCGGCACTTCATTTGAGCAGCAGTACCTGCATTCATCTTGTATCACGTATACGCGGTACAAAATGCGCGCGCCACCTGTTCCCAGCGGCGCAGTCATTGCGATGCGTACATCAAGTATTCGGGCGGCCACGATGGGTGTTTCCGGAACATCCCTTCCGGAAATGTTCGCCTTCGCAGGACTCGGGAGCAGTACAGATTCTGTTAGTAACAATTTAGTAATCTGTGATTCTGTGCTTTATACGTTTCATTTCATTTCATAATTCTTTATTGAACACAGTTATTTAAAAAAGATACATTAAGAGAAAACATATGTACAAAGGCGAGCTTATCTCTAAAAAGAGATTTCTTCCAGCAAACCAAGGCATGACAGGAAATTTTATCAATAAAGGGTAGGCAGTGCACAATATCTAAACAATAATAAAATACATATAAGTAAATTACATATCTATAAAATACGGTAAATAAAATACATACTCGTATCTAACAAACTACTAAATACGTAACATACATAAACCTGTACATAAAGTTTACATATAATAATAATATACATACTACAACTATCACAAAAGAGAGAGGAAGTGCTCTTTTACCCGGTTTTTAAAAGCGAAAAGAGTCGGGCTGTCTCTTATCGCACAAGGAAGTGCGTTCCACAGTCGGACCGCCTGCAACCTGAAGGAGTGCTCATATGCGGAAGTGGTATGCCTTGGAGTGGCTAAGAGTGAGACCGTGTGAGATCTCCGTTGCCGATCTCCTGAAAATAGATACTCAAAGATACTACGTTTCATCGTAGGCGGGTGTAGGTGAGTGAATCTCATTATACACTACTGGATTCATATCAAACCTAGTACTACCCGGGTGACACAGATGTCGTAGGTAACGATTATAAATAAACAATAAATCAATTATCTCATCTCTTAAACGTTTTGTTATTACCGTATACTTACATACTAAACCGTACACTTACATATCCACAGGTTATACAAGGTAACAATAGTATACTTAGGTATACATGCAAAAGAAATTAGTCAAATGGATTGCACGCTTGTTTCTCACACAGGAGATGAAGGTTCGAGTCCTGCCCCAATGTACCAATGTGATAATTCATTTATCTTAACTACATTATCAGACATTCCGTGGTTCTGATGATACGTTAAGCTGTAAGTCCCGGCTTTTATAGCTACTTGGTATTAGTAGTCGTAAAACCCCTCATCAACCCGCACTGAGCCAGCGTGGTGGAGTATGGCTTAATCTTACTCGTATCCGGTTAAAGGCCTGCGCCTCATGGTGGAGACAATAATGGGCTATATGTATGTAGGTACACAGAAATTTTGCGCTTGACTAGGTTAATACATATGTACTCAATATTAAGTAGGTACCTGGTGGTTTAGTTGTCTTTAACTTTGTCCTGAGCTGTATAAAATATTATTCTTATTCTTACTATAATAAAATTGGTTTTAGACTGGTAACGCCGTAATCTGCAAGAATGTGACTTTACTAGGTACTTTACGGGGTTGCCGCGACTAGGCGGGCCCTCATACTATGATACTAGGTGAGACTCCAAGAACAAGTATTTGGATCGAGTATTTGATGTGTACGCTTTTACCCTACTAGGCGGCGGTACTTCAAAGGAATCTTTGTCGGTAACACACTCCAATCAGTCGGGGCGCAAGTGTTGCCAACTTAGTGGATTTTCCACTAGATGTGGTGGTTTAGACTTTCAATTTAGCGGTCAAAAATGGTTTTAGAGGCTAGTGGATTTTAAATTGGATTAGGTTGATTCAGTTACTAAGTCGTGAGGTACTACATTTAACCACTAGCATAATTTTCGTAATTATTCTTGTTAGGAAAGGTCGCACTCATAAAAAAGTGCATATATTTTTGTGTGTTGGCAACACAACATAACTAACATGGTGGTTTTCGTGGATTCCCCGAAACAATATTTTCGATTTCAACTATGATTTCGATTATAGATTTTATTTGTATGAATACTAGGTCGAGTTTAATTTATTGAAAGGTTTGTTCATTATGATTCCTTTGTTTTTTATGGTACCTACGCTTGTACGTGACCGCTTTTTATTTTAGGTACAAATTGCATACTTTTTTATAATTAGCTTTCAATATCGTTCATTTTGATACCCCACTGATAGGATTAGAAGTTTTTTAAGTTAACTAAAGCCACCAAGGATAAATATCTAGTCCTAGGTTTTAGCAATATGTTCTAGATCCTAGGTCCTAAAAATAGCTATTCACATGATTGAAAAAAGTCAGGAGCACTTTTTGCAAAAACTAATCATAAAAGAAAATATGATTTTTCAGGGTTCCCTACCCAAAGCGTAAAAACGGGAACCTATTAGTAAGACTCCGCTATCCGTCTGTCTGTCTGTCTGAACCGTGATAGTTAGACAGTCGAAATTTTCACAGATGATGTATTTCTATTACTATTATTATGAATTATGAATTTCTGTTGCCGTATAGCGGCAACAAATATTAAAAAAAAGAATAATTTAAGGGGGCTCCCATACAACAACTATTTCAATACCACATACAAACTTATGAATGCACCTGGTTACGTACATGGATTGGGAAAGTAGCCGCAATAACTTTGTAAACAACATTTTGCTATGTAAAATCCAAACTATTCACTGCACGCCATCCCTCCTAACATTGTACAGTGATACGGAAACCTTCGTGCGCGAGTCCGACTCGCACTTGGCCGGTTTATTTAGTAACGACGAGCGGACGAATTCAATGCGGGGAAATACGCAACCGGGGCGGCTTGCGCTGCACGATGTGGCAACAGCGCGCCCGAGCGCACGCGTTGGCAACGTTCTGAGCTTTGGACTGGAGCATCAAATAATGATGATTTATTTTTCTTAGGCTTTGAACTTTATCATAAAGAAAGAAGTTTCAAAATCGCGAGCCAAGAAACTGAAAATGCAAAAGAATGTTTTTCATAGGTTTTGAACTCCATTACCAAGCCATAAGGTTGAAAATCGTCAAAAAAACTAATGTTTTCCTAGAGTTATTCCCCCATATCTAGATTTAGGTACCTTGTAAGCGCGCGAGCAATGATTATAGTATCTACAGTTTGCGCCAAGTTTATATCTCTCTGAGCGAGCTGTGACCCCTCTCTCTTATGCGAGAAAGAGAGGTCATAGCTGGCTCAGAGACAAAGAAAATTACCTAGATAGGTTGGTAGGTACAAGTGACTCCAAGTTCCCTCGTGGCGCGTGGAGGAGGTAATTTTTCAGAGACAAGAGTTTACTCGATGCGCGCGGCACTCAGGAACAGAGAAAATTGGCGTGTACTGACTACTAGGGCCCTATTCTATTATGGAAAACGCAACGCAATTTGCGCTCTTCGGAGCCATCGATTTGAGAGATTTGAGCCCCAGGTGATGCCAAGTTTCTGTGTTAGTGTAATGTAAGTAGTTAATTTCGACGCCCTTAGAAATGAAAACTATCTGCCTACCTAGGTATAGGTCTAATGTCAACCTAAAAAAAAAAACACTTAGACAATAGTTTATTTAAATTTTATTGAGGGCAGGTTCCCAGTACCTACAAGCCTAACATGAACTAGATTCAGCACAATTTTAGGATAGCTAGGCTACTTACTTAAATAACTAGATAAACATTAAAACATTTAGTATGATTATGATAATAAAAGCTTGGATGCACAACGGACAACCCAAAGTTTTTTGGACACCCAAATCATGCCGTCTCATTATCTCTCACTTGCTCGGGGAATGACAGCGCCGCAGTATGATATTTAAGCGGCACTTATTTTGAGTTAGTTAGGGTTTCCTCCCCCTTATCGACACTCTGACCGTTTAGTGAGATTACACATTCACATGACATGCACTGGTTTGAACTTATCGTTTTCAATACTTTTGTTTTAGCATTACACAAGTTTTAGCACACTCGAGTTAGGTGGGTAGTCCGGGTGGCAGCACTTCGATATCAGCTTTCACAGATTTGGAGTAGGCAGGTAGGTATGGTGATAGGCTTCAGGCTCCTGGGTAGGTAGGTAGGTAGTAGGTAGTACTGGAGTCATCTGGAACCTAGTTATGTAACCAAGGTTAGGATAGGTTGGCATGGGTAGACGCCAGACGTTTGTTCGGCGGTTATTGTATCTTTCGCCTGCTTCGGTCGGTGGGCTGGTAGACGGCAGGATGGTGGCAACAAACCACGAGCTTTTGAGATTTTCATTGCGGCTGCTGGTGAGTGATGTGATTTGATGACTTGATGAAACAAAAGGCGCTGGCCGCTGGTGGGTGCCAGACACCAAGGTTAGCTTGAGATCTCGCTAGCACACAGCTGCTTACTCGTCGTTTTTACTCGTATGTATGGTGTGTCGGCCGCGCACGGCGGAGGCGGGCGGCGCTTACGCTGGCTAGGCATGAACTGTAGGTCGATCGAGCGAGCGAGCGCTCGGGCGCCGCGGGCAAATGTGTACATTGATGGGATTTTCTACTAGTTAGAGAGAGATAAAGAGTGAGAGACTGATTGCGGCGGAAAATTTTCTCATGGTCCGCAATACGTGCTTCCTCTTTCTAACTGCAGTGATTGATATTTCCTTCCCACTTGAATTCAAAATGGTTGACTTGAGTTTATATGTTTCAACGTATACAAATTTATAGGTGTAGAATTTATGACTTTTAATGGCTTAATGGATGGATTTATGCAAAAGAGGATATATTTTTTATTTTTTAATCTTAGTTTTTTTGTTTCGAGTAATCCACTTCATAACGGTGTTTTGACAGCGTCCGAAATGTACCTGAAAGAACCCTGAAATTTGGTCAGCTAATTAAAAGTCACCCTGTATGCAGATGCTGTTGGTTCTCCATGAACAATAAAAATAAAAAATAAATATAAAACATGTATTATCCATACAATAAAAACACATGGTTTTAACATATGGTTTAAAAAAAAAAAAAACGCTCAAGTGCGAGTCTAAATCGCGCACGAAGGGTTCCGTACCACCGTTCAATGGAAGCGATGGTGTGGAGTGAATAGTTTGGATTTTACACAGCAAAATATTGTTTACAAAGTTATTGGTGCGGTTACTTTCACACTCCATGTACGTAACCAGGTGCATCCATAAGTTTGTATGTGGTATTGAAAGAATTGTTGTATGGGAGCCCCCTTAAATATTTCTTTTATCCTGTTTTTTAGTATTTGTTGTTATAGCGGCAACATAAATAGGTACATAATCTGTGAAAATTTCAACTCTCTAGCTAGCTAGGTTCTTGAGATACAGCCTGGTGACAGACGGACGGACGGACGGACGGACAGCGGAGTCTTAGTAATAGGGTCCCGTTTGGAACCCTTCGGGTACGGAACCCTAAAAACATTTGTGAAAGTGACAATGTTGATGTTTGGGTCATATTATTAACTTATATTGAAAAATGATATTGAAATTAGTACCTATACTCTATTTATCCTTAACTGATATAAGATGTAAACAAAGATGAGGTGATTACATAAACTCGATATTTCCCGAGGTTCACTCGATTACGGTTTTCATAAAAACTCACAGACTACTTTAAACATAAATACACTAAATTTCACTAAAAACTTGTCGAAATTCAGCTTAGAAATAACATTATTTTCCCAAATTTCTAATTACGAGAAAAATTACACACAATTTAGTTTAGTTTAGTGAAGGGGAAATGTGAATGACAGAAGGAAATTGAACGAATGAATGAAATACACGGCAACGAAGGCTGTGTTAGTAAAATATGTAAAAAAAAATGAAAGTGGGCGTTAGCCCCGCTGCACATGCCGAGTTCCTGTGCAACGGGGATTTGTCATCGCAGGCACGTACCACGTGACACAGTGGAACTTTTTTAGGTTCATGGACAGGGGGTGTATCTTCATTTTTTAAACTCGGAATTTTAATCTGAGAACTTGTTGTAGGACAGGTATATTTATATTCTACATAAGAAACAACATTTGTTATGTAGAAAAAATCTGTAGGGTGCATATTTATCGAGGTAATAAATATTGAAAAAAATTATGTATGAAGAAAATTATGTTATTTTTTTCTAAAAATGGTCATTTGGTGTGACGCATTACCTCCTATAACCTTCGCCTCTTACGCTTCATGGTTTGCTGGATAAAATCTCTTAAAAGAGATAAGCTAGCCTTTGTTTGTTTTTTCTCTAATTAGCTATCTGTCTTTTTTATGCGAGTACCACAGACCTTAGATTAAAATAGACGGGTGACACAAACATGCTCAGGCTCACCGTAGCTCGGTATTTGCTCGCGAGACAGCGACCATTGCGAGTTAAACCCAATTGAATTAATATAGGAGCAATTAAAGGGTCATGTTGGCAAAAACAACAAAAGTTTTAAATGGTGGAAATTAAGGAGTTGATAAGTGAAGGGAATGAGAAAAATAAATTCTGAGTCGTGAACTAAATGTATTTTAAATGGGGTGGAAGAAGCACAACAGTGCCCACTTTTAACCAGTGATTCAATGCTCCATTTTGAGTGACAGGGGGCAAGCCCATTTCCGCAGCTCTGAAGTAATGAAGGTTTCATCACGATTTTTCCATCACCTTTAGAACATCGGTATAATTTACTTAAGATAAATGATTTATCTCAATTTTAAACCACCATCCACATTTACCATATTCGTCATACATGAACGAGAAAAACTAGGGGCGAACAGAGCGCGAAAGTATCTTATTATCATTATAATTTACGTTAGGCAATAAATGAAGACTTTTGCATCGGATATGACACGCACGAGGCAGAGTATTTCTTAATTTGTTTATTTAACTTAACAAGTTGTAAAGTAAATATGTATATGAGATAGTTTATCTGTTTTTATTATTTACCTATGTTGTTGTTTGTAAATAAAAAGTAACTATTTGACAATAAATACATTTTATGACAATAAATATATATTTAAGCAAACCCGCAGTTGGTTTTATTTCGTTTCATGTTTAATATTAGAAATTCAGTAGAAATAGTTTTTTTTAAACAATATATCGGATCACTATTATAAAACAGTTTGTGAAATCAATAAAATCAATTGCAAACTCGATCATGATATTTCATATAATAAAATTCCTGAATAAATTTCGTTCATTCAACATTTACTTCCGGCAGTTCATTCACTTATTCTCTTCACTACAAATGTCAAATTTTATCGTTTGTTATCCGGTTCACCGCTTTCGCGCGCGCGCGAAAACCTCTGCCGGTCGGACCCTAATTCCGGTTATCGCCGCTCGCTAAGTGGCGTCGCGCGGCGCCTTACAAAAACATTATTTATGACTTAGGTACTTAAGAATACTGCTCGAAGTTTTGTTTTTGTTAGAGATCGTAAACAAACCATTGTAATGGACTGGCGTTGTTTATTTTAAAGACTCTTTTACAGTCATACATTGATGTAAACACAGACTTCGAGCGAAAAATGGACTAAGGTCAATATAAACATTTTTTATTAAAAAAAGTAAATGACAACCTATATTTTTTATGTATTTAAAAGATTTCTGTATTACATTTACACATGAAAAAATAATAAACATGCATTTCGTAGATAAAAAATATTTATTTAAAATCTTACAAACTTTCGCAAGCATTTGCCAGCGTGCCGTGGTTAAACACACAGATACAAAAAATAATCTCTCAGTTTCTATTAAACATACACTTTAAATATAAGTGTCTACTGAAAGCGTATTTCATACATAAGCTTATTTAGCAAAATCTAGGCATTATCATACCTTCATCCAGAAAATGATTGCAAAGCAAAATATATTCCTATTTTTTAAATACCTACACCTTTCAATCTGGGTATTTTTTGCTAAGTAAATATGACGTACAAATAATAATATTTATAAATAACAATTATGTATAAAACGCCCTTTCCAGTGACGTATTACACTTGTTTCTATGACATCAGCGAAATGAGTTATTTACATTTACATTGGGCTACCCCCAAAATAAGCTCAGAAATGCCGACTTATTAGACAGGGTTCACACTGGGCTCGCCGGGTGATCGGAGCGGAATCGGACTTTTACAATTTTACCGGATTCTTACGAAAATGACATGAATCATCTTGACAAGTACTTTGGTCCTACTATACAATATTTTTATGGCATGGAGCTGATCTGATGATGGAGCCGGAAGGTGGGCATAGGAACTCTACAGGATGTTGATTTGTAAAGTTACGCCAACCTCAAAGGTGGATATAAACACAATACTAAATCTAAATAATATATATATATATATATATTATTTCGTTTTAGTATAATATATATATATATATTCAATTCAAATTCATATATATATATATATATATATGTTTTTTTTTTTCAAAATTATAAAAAAAATGGAAATCGTAATGGGAGTCTATTAGCACTCGGACGTGGTGGCTGCCGGGGTATCCACATTTTTAGCTAATTTTAGAAATAAATGAGATGGTAAGATATGAATGAAAATTAAGCGAGGTAAAATAAAAAAATCGTGTTTTTGTCATCAGCGATACGTAATCGACCCTGAATAGAATAGAATAGAATATAATAGAATTGTTTATTTCATGAACATAGGTTACATTAATACACAGGTCTTAAAGAAATTAGATTACCGCTATGTCCTACCAGTAAAATGGTGTATGAATATTATTGTCTAAAGTACCTACATTAACATTTACACATATTATTATATTAGATTACGTCTATTATTTTTACCACAAATTTAAAATGTCAAACTTAATTACAAAATATCAAAATTATAGAGATTTGTCATTTAGGAAGGAATTAATACTGTAGTAGCATTTTTTACTGAGCAGATGGAATAATTTACTCTTAAATGGTTGTAACTGAGTAACTTTACAAATCAACACCTTGTATAATGAAACGACATCCCATCAAGTTTGGGCTCGTCTTATTCATCTTGACAAGTACTTTGGTCCTGTACAATAGTATAGGAACAAAGTTATTGTCAAGACAAATCGTCTTGACAAGTACTTTGGTCTTATACAATAGTATAGAACCGAAGTACTTGTCAAGATGAATCAAACGAGACAAGTACTTTGGTCCTGTACAATAGTATAGGATCAAACTACTTGTCAAGATAAGTCATCTTGACAAGTACTTTGGTCCTATACAATAGTATAGGACCAAAGTACTTGTCAAGACGAATCTAACGAGTCCAAACTTGATGCCGACTTATTAGACACAGTGGGTTAGCCGGGCTATCGGAGAGGAATCGGAATTTCACCGGACTCTGACGAAATTGACAAAATTAACAAATATGTACACGCTTGTAGTATTAACTGTTACTTCACACAACACAAGTTAACGTAAAAAAACGCGGTTGCATGGTGTACAATAGAATAGAATATTCATTTATTAACTGTTACTTCACAAACTCAAGTTAAAGTAAAAAATCGCGGTTGCATGGTGCACAATAGAATAGAATAGAATATTCATTTATTAACTGTTACTTCACACAACTCAAGTTAAAGTAAAAAATCGCGGTTGCATGGTGTACAATAGAATAGAATATTCATTTATTAATTGTTACTTCACACAATAATCAATCATTAATTCACACATCAATGAGAACGCTTGTCTTTGATATCAACTTATCATACAAATGGCAGATTTAGAATAGAATAGAATATTCATTTATTAACCTCTTACATACCCGAGCATCATATGATGCTCGCGGACGGTGATAAACGCAACGATGATTCATCGTCAGGTATAGCAAAGGTAACTGTTACTTGTTAGAATAGAATAAAATATTCATTTATTAACTGTTACTTACTGTTACAGCATATAAAATCGCAACAGCGATGCAATCGGATGACAATATAATTTTTGTCATGACATGGTGCTGATATAACCACAAAACAAACTCCACTGAATATGGGCCAGAAGAAGGTAGGCACGACGTATTCCATCAAGTTTGGGCTTGTTTGATTCATCTTGACAAGCAATTTGGTCCTGTACAATAGTATAGGACCAAAGTACTTGTCAAGATAAATCAAACTAGCTCAAACTTGATGGGAGTTCTCATCATTAATTCATATCTTATTCGATACAAATTAATGGTGAGAACTTATCTGTGCAAGTGATACGCTTTGAAGCAATGTAAAATGCACAGATCGGTCAGACACGTATCGCACCTCCACACTGTGCGGGCGCAGATGTTTTTTTTTGCGCACCATTTACAGCGTGCCTGTTTTTTATTATTTTTCTCGATAAAGTGGCCGGTTCGTGGAGTTTGTTTTGTGGCTATATCAGGAACATATTTTTTAATTATCTGGTCCGCCAGAAGCGTCCTGAACCGCCGCTGATTATCTTTGACCTTGTGGGTATATATAACATAGCTGTTATATATTGCCACGTTGAGGAGCCGGCGGAAGAGTTTCTTGTACCAGACTGTATTTCTTACCCTTTCCACGGGGAATGCCTGGAGCATCTGGTCCTTTTTGTCGACCCCCCCCATGGAAAGGTTGTAGTCCAGAACCACTTTTGGCTTGTACTTGTACACACCATATTTTTCCTTTCCGCCGACTCCTACGGCATGGTAAGTTGATATCAAAGACACAACGTTAGTGTCCTTCCATGTGACTATGGTCAGATCTTCCGTTTGGCTGAAGGCCACCTCGCCTGTGTGCATATTCGTCTTCGTCTTTGTCTTCAGACTGTCCGGCACGAACTCACGATTTAGCCGCAGCGTCCCCATTGTGTCTGTTTTGAGGGCTTTCAGAGTCCGGGAGAGCAACGGCGAATTGTAGAAATTATCCATGACCAGTGTGTGTCCCTTATTTAACAATGGCCGGACCAGACTAAATACAATCTTCGACGTTGCTCCAACCGGCTCATCTGTCTGTCTGTCTGTCTGTCGGTCTGTCTGTCTGTCTGTCTGTCTGTCTGTCTGAGAGGAATTTGGGTCAGCATCATCATCCACAGGTTCTTGCTGTTGAGAACTACTTTTCCCTGTGTAAATGACCATCTTCCACAAGTAGCCCGTTCTCGATTCACACAGTTCATAGCTCTTTATCCCTACCGTTGCAGCTTTTGTAGCAATCAACTGCGCAAAAGACAATCTGCCTTTCCACAATAACAGCGACTCGTCGATTGCTACATTCTGCTCCGGTAGGTATAAAGAGCTAAACTTATCATTGAGGTGGTCAATGATTGGCTGGATCTTAGCTAGCTTGTTGTGATCGTTGGAGCGGACTTGTGGAAGGGTGGCGTTGTCCACAAAGTGAAGGCATTTCTTCAACAACGAGAACCTGTGGTATGGCATTATCTCGCTGAAGTTCCCGATCTGTAGGTAGGGAAGGCTCGGTTGCCAGAACTCCTTTTCAACGGGTAGTGGGACAATGCTTTGTAGCATAATAACGCCAAAGAAAACCCAAAGTTCCTCTTTAGTCACGTCCTTCCATTTCCTCAGGCGTGACTTTGCCTTCAAAGTCGGGTCATGGAGCAAATCATTCGCGTATCTGTTTGTCTCGCGAACAATTTTCTCCATGATGGAGTCGTCCCAAATTTTTTCGAATATATCCAATTGGGATAGGCCGTCCGTGCTAAATGTAGGACCAGCTTGGCCTATAAACTGTTCCCGTTGCCCTTTAAAAACATTCTGATGTGTCCAATTAAAATAGAGCACATCTTTATTGGACATCGCTCTCAGAGCCGCGTTGTCACGCGCGTCAATTTCATCCAACTGCGCACGTGTTGAAGGTGGTACGTCGTCCAAGTCGGCAGGACATTGACTGATCCCCCGAGATGTGATGGCTGGCCAACCTGCCATATCAACCTCTGGTTCATCCTGTTCGATGTCGCTGCCAGGGTTCATCGGCAGATCAGCCATCTCATCATATATTTTTGGATCTAAAACAAAATATTAATATATAGCATGGTACTAGATAACCTGAAGTCGTGAATTAGTAGAGCGGTACGCGCTGCAACGTCCTTGCTGGAGGTCCTGGGCCCTAGTGTGGGGTCAAAAGCGATGTATGTGACTGACCGTGAATGTTATGTTAAGTCTTACTTAATGCTACAAAAATAGAAGGTAACACAATTTTCAACTAACCATATAGATCGGAGGTTGATCCTCCCGATCCAGGATCTTCTAGTCTCCTTTGCGGAGACTGGATCGGGGTTGCTGAGGCGCCAGGAGCTGAAAATTTTGAAGTTGTAGTGTTTCAGGAATCTTAGCGTAAAAGCTAAAAGTTAGAAAAAAATAACATTTTTTTATTTATTTATACTCACAAATTGACCAGTCACCGACCATTTCGATCTCTACATTTTCGACGAAAACAGCGTTCGCGGGAACTTCCATTTTACGATCTGACAATATAAGATTATAAATATAAGATTTCCATATATTAAAAATAAATCCCAGGGAGGTTGGCGCTTTAGAGAAGAGGCCTATGCCCAGCAGTGGGTCGATGTGGGCTGAATATGATGATGATGAAAATAAATGCGAGAATATAAACAAACAAACTTACCATACGCGCCTGATGTGCCTGCTTCAGGCAGCGGCAACCAGTGTTCGCCGGAAGCCGCAGCTTCTTCGCGCTTCGCGGGAACTTCCATTTTACGATCTGACAATATATGATTATAAATATAAGATTTCCATATATTAAAAATAAATCCGGGGAGGTTGGCGCTTTAGAAAAGAGGCCTATGCCCAGCAGTGGGTCGATGTGGGCTGAATATAATGATGATGGATGATGATGATAAAAATAAATGCGAGAATCTAAACAAACAAACTCACTCCTCATCCCTGATGGGTCCGGTTCAGGCGACGGCGACGGCGAGAGGGTGAAGCGGGAGAGGCCTGCTGCCTCACAAGGGTTGCGTTCTGGTTCTAGAAATAAAAATATTGTTTAAGATTCAATAAAGATAATCCTAAAGAAAGTACGACCATAGAACAATAAATTTTAAAATATACAATTATTAAACTAACCTTTCGTCCTCTTGGGCATCTGCCATGGCTGGGGCACACGAGGGGGAGGTATGGGTGGAGTACCTTCCACTAAGGGGCAGGTTACTCGATGCGGAGAGGTGGCTTTTCTGTAAAATTATTTATATAATATATATAATAATCACAAAATCCATTTGCATTTAATATTTATAAAATCATGTCTTACCTTTTTTTAGTCCTCTCCGGGGCATCGGGCAACATGAACCTGCCCACTTGTTTTACCTCTTTTAGAGCCGCCAGCTGCTGCCGCTGTTGAGGAGAAAGAACTTCTCGATGCTTTCTCTCTTGAACTCTTTTTTTTTTAATGGCTTTTAGTGAGGTTTGCCATCTAGGGACAATTGGACTATACACAATTGTAGAGACATTACAGTATTTAGTTGCACATTTTCAAATTATAGTAAAACACGTATTTACAAGATACTACACAAATTTTGTGTTGACACATTTTCAAATTACAGTAAAACATAATATACAAGAGAAAAAACACTTGTTGAGGAGACCTGGCGAACTATATATGATGTATCATCCATACAATAAAAACACATATGGTTATAAAAAAAAAAAAACATTTGTCAAAGTGACAATATTGATGTTTGGGTCTTATTATTAACTTATATTGAAAAATGATATTGAAATTAGTACCTACAAAATTGTAGAGACATTACAGTATTTCGTTGCACATTTTCAAATTACAGTAAAACACGTATTTACAAGATACTACACAAATTTTGTGTTGACACATTTTCAAATTACAGTAAAACATAATATACAAGAGAAAAAAACACTTGTTGAGGAGACCTGGCGAACTATAGCATCTGCAAGAAACTAGATGGTTAGGTTGCCCAATATGGTTCTGAGAGAAATGTATGAAAGAAAAAGGAAAAATGGCACTTGTATATTTTTATGAGATCGGACGAACATCTTACATGAATACTGTACTAATGACCGCCATGAATTCCGCCTGGTACAACTTACACCATAAGATAAATATCTGTTTTTACAATACGGTGTCCCCGATAATTGCCCTGTTTATTGAAAGAAGATTGTGTGAGTACGTTATATGCTAATTGCTAGAAATACCAGACATTCAAATCCCGCTAGTAGAAAACCTTATATTCATCTAATCTACATATATCAAGCACCTGTACTATCTGTCTATCCAGCCTCCCGCCCCCACTGTTGAGTATAGACCTCCTCTCTTCTTGCACAATGGCATATTAGGGAAGCGAAACTAAAATTAATTATTTTCGCTTCGTTAACCTGACTTGTACATTGCGGCCAGGCAATTCTCGAAGAGAATGCCAAATTTTCCAGCAAGGCTTGGGTGCAAAGCAGATAAACTCTCCGCAGGTGACGCATTTTGTAGGCACCGTCCGACGCAAACCTTGCCGGTGACAGATATGGCAACGCTTTCGTTCCTGTTGCGAGACATGCATAGGTTCGTGCATGATAGTGGTATTCAGACGCACCCCAAATTCCAACAAGTGATCTAAGCCGACCGCAGGTGGAGATTGGCTGTGAACCTTCACCAACGTTTCAGCCAGATCTATGCGGAAATTGCGATGCGTCATCGGAGGCAAATCGTGACGTTTCCTCGAGTCCGACATCAGAACTAATGCGTTGTGTACCGATACGTTGAGCAACCTTTTAAAAATCTTCATATACCATTTCAGGCATCTCTTTCTTTCCAACAAATACATTGAGAGTTTTTGATCTTTCAGATCAATACCTCCCATTGTATTGTTGTAGTCCTGTACAACACAGGGCTTCACCAATTCCTTACCACTCTTCCGACCTACGACGGTCTCCGAGTTGTGATAAGTGGAGATCAAGTTCACCTTTTTGGTGTCTTGCCATGCGAGGCATGTCACGTCACCAGAATGGCGAGCAATAATCGCCCCCTTATCAAGCTTCGTCGGAGCCTTCGCAATCGCTTCCGGTACATTCTTGCGATTAGGACGCAACGTCCCCACACAATCAAATCCTTTACTTTTAAGGTACCTCGCCAACGCTGGAGAATTATAATAATTGTCCATCGCGACGCAGTGACCCCGATGTTCCAGACCTTTCAATAAATCGAGTACCACTTGGGTACTCTTACCAGCCAAGTCTGCACCAAGACTCGCGACGTCGCGATCGGGATTCGAGTTCTTGCCCGTATAGATTTGGAATCTATACATGTACCCAGTCCTTGATTCGCACAGCTCGAATGATTTTACTCCGAATCGCGCAGCCTTTGAACTTATCGCTTGGACCCAGGACAAGCGGCCTTTGAATAAGGTCAAAGACTCGTCGATAGCGACATCTTGGTCGAGTTTGTAAAGATATGAGAATTTTTCATTGAGGTGCACGATGAGTGGTGCTATCTTCCGCAACCTTGCAGAGAGCACAGCCCCTCCGATTCCCGGCAAATGTTGACTAATGCCAACATTGTCCGAAAAGTGAAGGAACTTGTTCAGCAAAATGAAGCGGTTGTAAGACATCGCCTGCCTGAAGTAGGGCATTTGTAGAATACCGGTCGTTTTCCAATATTCATGCAGACATGTGTGTTGTACATAACCCATCAACATATACATTGCAAGAAGCAAGCGCATCTCGTTTGCATTGGTGTCAGTCCATCGATCCAAACGAGACGACTGCTTCAAATTTCCTGCTTCACGTTGTGCGTTGAGCGTCTGTTCAGCGTATCTATTGGTTTCCTCAACCATAAGACCAATGATGTCTTCGCTCCAGATATCACAAAAGGCATCATAGGGCGTATTATAGTCTTTGACAGCTCCAGGGAGTGGGCCGGAAAATAATTCCTGCACACCCCTGAAAGTGGCAAAGTCTGTCTGCCAAGTAAAACCATCAGATGGGCCCACCAGACGTTCAATGGCTGCATCCATTTCACTCTCAACCATAGCTACCAGATTGCGGGTTTGCGGATCTAACTCACTGTCGTCAGGAATAGCCCTACTCGTGGGATCATGATCGGCAATGATCGCGTCAACATCGAACTGGTCGTCGAAATCTGAGTCGAGATCACTGCCGTTATTGATCGATACCACAGCAGCTGCTATCCCTGAAGATGACGGAACAGCATCCATCGGCTCAACGGAAGTCACTGCTAACCCATAGTGACTGCTAGTATCGGGTATCTGCTCATCAGCCTGAACACTAAAACTAAAGCTAGTTCCAGGTCTCGACTGATCAGCATGAGCACGAATACCGGCAACCAACGACAGATCAGCAGGTTCTTTCGCTGGCCCAAGCATGCTGCGAGAAGGTGTCGTGCTCTCGGGCGTTCTCGGCAACGAAGGCAACCCATCCACCCATTTCCTTACATGATCGTAGTGATCCGCTATAGCCGCTTCCCCCTCCTCAGCGTCCAGCCCGCACTCTTCAATTATTTCCTCAGGACGAAGGCTGCAAAAAAAAATGCTAACCGTAAATATATACGTAATACAAAAATCGGCGGTAGCTCAAATTGTAGGATGCTGGCCACTTACAAAATCGACTTCTTCAAGTCCTTGCGCTGCTTTAGCCGTACGGTACCCCCGGGAGTCGCAACCACCGGGATCTCCAGTCTTCGTTTATGACTGAAAAAATAATTTACAATTAGCTACATATCTATATAATATAAAATAATATAAAAAGTGGCGGTAGCTCTGGTAATAGGATGCTGGCCACTTACGAAATCGAGTGTTTGATTTCCAAATAGAAATGTCAAATTGAGCAGTATTACCGCGACGCGTTTTGTAAATTTTGCTTTTCCCCGTCATTTTGAACCCTCGTAATATGGTAAATACCTATCAATATTACGAAAATATAGATTCAAATTACTATCTAATACCCCAGGAGGGTTCCTGTACTACCAGTACAGGGGAATCCTTCCCTGCGGGAGGAACCAGTTCACACAATGAACTGGACCCCCCCCCCCTGCAGGTTCTCGGTGGGTCGTTTTCTGAGGGCCACCAACCTATTTGCTCGCGTGGTGACACGCGCTCGCCTCGGAGGATAAACGAGTCAAAAAATAAGAGGCACGATAGAAGTGGTGCCTCAAAGACAAAGAAGAGGAAGCAGCGCCTCGCAGAGGAGCTTGTTATAGTCGCGGCCATACGTCGTAGGGCCACGGACGCCTCTAACGTCAACCGTGAGGAAGTGGAGGTGCCGGCTCACAACGATCCCAACATGGGACCGCGTGCGGGACAGCACCAACACTCAACACACGGAAGTCTGGCGCAGGCTCACACCGCTCCCCATACGGGAAAGCGTGCGGGACAGCACCACAACACCAAAGGGTTAGGAAGGCAGGCTCACAACGCTCCCTTTATGGGACCGCGTGCGGGAGCAACCAGCCCAAGGGGAGGGGCAGGTGCCTGCGGGAAAAGAAAAATCAACTGGGGAAAGCGCAATCTCGGGCCCTCCCCCGTCTGCCCATCCACCGCCTCGGCGCCGTAAGGGCAAAGGGGTGGGGAAGGGCAGATCGGGGGGGTCATCAGAGCAAGCACACGGGGCAAGCTCTGTGGCCGGGACAAGCAGACCCCAAACAAAAAGAATGAGGTCTGATGACCAGCTGTCGCCGAACGGGGAGTTGATGAGGGGACCGTTCAAAAGACCCTGTAATTCAGGCCCAAATGTAAGGGACAAGCGAGTCCAACCTGGACTATCCTATGCCCAGGCTGCTAACTCGCACCTGATCATGGTGATCGTCCCCATTGACGGTCGAGAAATGACGGCCGAACAAGGCGTTCTCTCCGTCTAGAGGTGGAGAAGAAAAAGGAGGAGCAGTAGATGACCTGACCCAAGACTTTGTCCCGGGCTTCGATCATATGCCGCAACGTCTGCCGCAAGGCGGACTTAGATTCACCTGCCTCGACCAAGAAACTGTGGCGTGGCTTAAGGTGACGACAGCAAACCTCCCCCCCCCCCCCTGTGGGAAGGAGGCTGCCAGTTCGTGGCGGTCGGCATGACGGAGTTGCTAAAACTCATCAAAGGGGTGGTCTGGCTTCCCGATGTTCAGGGAACTGACATCGAGGGGCTGAGGCTCCGACTGATAAGGGCAAACCGTCAGCGCGGCATCGACATGAGTCGCTGGCGCCTACTAAAGGGAGAGCTAAAAAACACCGACACGGAGCTTCAGGGTGCCATCATGGTATTCGGAATCCCCAAGTCGGATATCACGGAGCTGGAGAAAAGGCAGATGAAGGTCTGCTACAAGTTGGCTCGGTGAAAGTGGAGCTCAAGCGGAGGGCAGGCGGAACTGGGTCCAGACCCGCTCCAGCCGGCCAGCCGATTGAGGTGCAGCCCGCACCGAGTGACGCGGAAGGTAGCAGCAACACTCTGTCATCACGCAGGGCCTCGGCGGGCAGCGTGGGGGAAGCGCCTATCCGAAACCTAGCGATTGGCTCACCGATGTCCGACGAGATCGAGGCGCTTCTCGGCTCCGAGGGCGAAATTTCAACTCCAGCAGAGGGGGAGTAATAATAATTATGAGTCCTTTCACACATGCTTTGCACACATAATAAAATAACTTATATATATATATATATATATATAATATATGTATACATGTATTAAAATTAAAAATTAAAAAAAAACATTCACACTACATAATAAAAAGGCGCTAACCCAAATATCATACAAGCCAACATCCAATATAGCTCCTCCGGTGCAGCGGCCCTTCGGAGAACTCTCGAAGAGTACCCGAAGACGATCGCACTTATAGAAGAGCCAGCAATTTATAAAAGCAGGGTATATGGTTTCAATAACTTATTTGGAAATATATATACCTACTATTCAAACACAAAAGTGAGGCCATATATGTCCCGAATCACTACAAAGCCACCTTAATAACACACCTCTGCTCCCCAGATCTAACCGTGGTGAACATTGACACGGGGCAAGGGGGTCTCTCGTTATACCTCGCCTCGGCATACCAGCCAGGCGAAGGGGAGATACCTACGGAGGAACTGGAGGTGCTAGTCAGAGAGCGTGAAGAAAATGACATACCCCTCGTAATAGGATGCGATGCCAACGCGCACAGCATCGTATGGGGCGGAAAGGACATAAACAAAAGAGGTAAGGATCTCATGGAATTTCTCTCAAAATACGAACTGTCGACACTAAATAGAGGATCAGAACCCACATTTGTCACAAGAAAGGCACAAACAATACCAGACATAACAATTGCCAACTTTTTGGCTCTAGACCTTATATCGGGATGGACAGTTTCATCAGAAGCATCGTGTTCGGATCACAGATGGATCACCTTCGGCCTGAAGAATATAAAGTTAAAAACTAGGCAATTTCATAACCCTAGAAAAACCAACATAAGTGAGTATTATCAGCACCTAGAGACGGACTTATCTAGAACTGAGTACAACATCAAACTGGAGACAACAGAAGAAATAGAATTAGCGGTCATTCCACTCAACGGAGCGATAAATGAGAGCTACAACAAATCCTGCCCTCTAATGACAGCGAAGCCATCTAAAGACTGGTCCGACAAACTGGAGAGAATGCGGGTTAAAATGAGAAAGCTTTTCAATCATGCCATCAACACGAAGGTAGAGGACGACTGGGAAGCTTTTCAAAAAGCACGTAACCAGTTTAAAAAACAAACTAGGTGCAATTTTAGAGAATCGTGGTGAAATGTCTGCAGCTCGATAAACAGCGAGTCGCAGGCCTCACGAAATAAAAAGCTAATAGGTAAAGACCCACAACACCAACCTGGTTCGAAAAAGAAACCGAATGGAGAATACACCAAGAGCGAAGAAGAGCTCTGTAGTGTATTGCTACAAACGCATTTCCCGGGGTGTACAATCCTACCCGCAAAAGAGGTAGAGACACCGGCGGAAACACCAAGCTCCTCGCAAACATTAACACCCCCGCCGGAAGCATGGGTGGAAGTAAAAAACCTGATAGATGAAGAGAAGGTGAGATGGGCAATCAGCTCTTTCCTTCCATATAAATCACCAGGACCAGACGGCGTAATACCAGCCCTACTGCAATGGGGAGAAAAGCTCACTGTACCAAGACTTGTAAAAATATTTAAGTCATGTCTAGCACTCGGCTAAATGCCCAGGATCTGGAGAGAAGTGAAAGTAGTCTTCCTGCCGAAACAAGGACGACTATACTGAACCTTAATCCTTCAGACCTATAAGTCTTACATCATTCATTCTGAAAACGTTAGAAAGAGTGTGTGATAGATTTATAAGGGACGGTCCCATGAGAACCAACCCTATACACCCAAACCGACATGCGTGCCAAGCGGGAAAATCTACAGAGACCGCCTTACACGCAGTGGTCAGAAGAATAGAAAGCTCAATACTAAGACAACAGTCGTGCCTGGCGGTATTTATAGACATAGGAGCTTTTGATAAAACAAACTTCAGTAGCATCAGAACTGGATTGGAGAAACTAGGCACCAACCCTAACATGATAACCTGGATAACAAAAAAGCTGGAATCAAGAATAATCTCTCTGGAAATCAGCGATAAAATCAAATGCAAAGTGGCCAAGGGCTGTCCACAGGAGGGTGTGCTATCACCACTACTGTGGGTACCAGTAGCTAACGACCTGGTGACACAACTCAACACTAGAGGATTCTACTCAATAGCATACGCCGATGACGTGACAATACTCGTGAACGGCCTTTTTATAAACACGATATTTGACCGCATGCAACTAGCACTACGGTACATAGAAACATGGTGCAAAAATAACGAACTCTCAGTAAACAACGCCAAAACTGAGAGGGTACTATTTACAAAAAAAAAACCACGGCAGTTACCAGGCTGCCCAAACTCTTTAATAAAACACTAACACTATCAAAAGACGTGAAATATTTAGGTGTATGGCTTGACCACAAATTAAGTTGGAGCAAGCACATGGAAGCAACACTTAAAAAAGCCACCATATCGTTCTTCCAGTGTAGGAAGATGGTAGGGAACGGATGGGGACTCCAGCCCAAAATGTGTCGATGGATGTATATGGCTGTGGTGCGACCCATCATCACATACGGCTCCCTATGCACAACTGCAACACAACTACAGCAGTTCCAGAGAATGGCATGTGTAGCCATGACAGGCTGCATGAGGTCAACGCCATCAGCGGCACTGTAAATCATGCTAGGCATACCACCATTGGACTTATTCGTACAGCAGGAGGCCAATTCGGCGGCCATAAGGCTATACAGTACTGGACAATGGAAAGGACAAATAGCAGATAAAGGACACTGCACAATTCTAGAAAAAGCATTCGGGGAAGTGCCGGAAGCCATTATTCGCAGGAAGAATTGATCTCATAAAAACAAAATTCCTATTCGGTAGGAAATATGAAATCACAGCCAAGGGCTTGGCAACACCAACAATACCAAATCACAAAAGCATAACAATATACAGTGATGGCTCAAAGAAAAGCAAGAACACAGGCGGAGGTCTTTTCTCGCCGGAGCTTGACATTAAACTTTCCCTAAGCTTCGGAAAGGAGACGACAGTGTTTCAGGCTGAAACACTGAGTCTCCTACACGGGGCAATGCACTTGATAAATTATGCAGAGGGGAATGACATAACCTTTAAAACGGACTGCGCAGCCCTACTAAGCTCACTAAAAAGACCGTTGACAAAATCAAAACTCATTCTAGAATGCCACAAGGCACTCAACAGGCTAGGTGAGAAAAACAAGGTCACAGTCCAGTGGGTAAAAGGTCACCAGGGTGACCAAGGCAACTGGGAGGCAGACAAGCTAACAAAATTAGGGGCAGAAAGGCCAGAAATCGGCCCTCCACCATTCTCGCCCTTATCAGCGGCAGCTCTACGAAAAAGATCTGATTGACTGTCTCAATGTCAGTTACGCTGATTTCACACGGTTGCCAACTAAACTACTCATAATCTAAGACTACTTCCGGAAAGGTTCTGAAACTTGGTTAATATTAATAAACGTCGAAGTTTGCAATAATTTCTATGCGTTTATGCAGCGCACAGGCTAGCCACCCAAAAAAGTTATGCGCATATGTAGGGCAAATTGAAATTGTGTAATTTTCAAAATTGTGTATTTCTTTAAATTGTGTAATTTTTTAAAATTATGTAATTTTACACTAAATTCTAAAAAGCACAAATCACACATCATTTGTGATTTATACCTGTAAGTCTTTGAACACTCGTTGCACTGATAAGGATTGTCTGCAGCGTGTGACGTAACTAGTGCGCCTTGTCTCCGTCTGCGAGGATCTTTTAGAGCAGACTCAACGCACACATACGAGTTGTCATCACACACGTTAGCATTGTGTGGGTAGATGTTACCAGCAATGTGTCTGATAAGTTGCTGCTTCGAAGTGAACTCTCTATGACAGCGTTCACAAGTAATGTTACTTGTTGTTACGTGTGCCGCGTCTCGTCTTGATGCCCGTTTGACGTGTCTTTCTACCGATTAATGGACCGTGTTATATGCATGGTAGTGTGAGGCAGGGCCGCCTGTCAGGTAGTGTGTCACAGAGGTCGTCTCTGTTTATATGAGAAGCGTCCGCAAAGGGTGAGTTACCTTGGCGCTGCACGTGTCACCAGTGAGCCAGGCTGCGGCTTGACTGGTGGTGATAGGTTGTGTGTGTGTGCGTGCGGCGGTATGTCGACACGGTCACGCACACACCGACGCAGCCGCGGCGGGAGACTCACCCCTGAACAGAGCAGCGACGTGATATCCTGCCAAGTGACAACATCCATTTATATTCGAATATGGTGAAAAAGCTAAGAATCTTTGGGTTAAATTTGTAATTCTTAATTGCACAAAACAGTTAAAACAAAACAAATACAAAGGAAATAATTTACAACGGCGAGCTTATCTCTAACAAGAGATTTCTTCCAGCAAACCTAGAATGGAGAGGAAAAAATGAAACTAAAGGTAGAACTATGTGCACAACAATAAAACTAATAAACAACTTACCAATATGTACTTAATACTAAAAATAATGCTATACATAAATATGTTTCGCCTCTGGCCAAGCTATCCTTTCTTATTAATTGTGGTAGACCAAAATGAATGCTCTTTATTTTACAGCTTTTAAAAAACGTTTTATTGAGGATGAAAATTATAATGTTACATCTCAAAGGTTAGATAACGAATGACGATGACGACGACGAACTGTGCTACCCTAGCGCAGCGGCGAAAAAACCAAACTACTGCATCATGCGCAGACGCAGGCTTGAGTACGAGCACATCAAAAGCTTCCCATCTTCTTCGCTAGGTGGCGCCAACATGCCCCGGGCCTTGGAAGCACGTACTTCCAACGTGGAATGTAGACCTGGTCATCATTGGTTGTCATCTGCGAGCTGCACTGGTAGCGGGCAGATCTTTGAAAAGGCGCGTCGGACCACACCTGTGGCCGTGCGCATATCAGCAACACGGGATACTCCGTCTTTGCCTGTGAAAATACGAATAATTCTCCCCAATCTCCATTTTAGGGGAGGTAAGTTCTCGTCTTTGATTAGGACGAGAGTTTCCAGAGCTAGATCCTCTTTATGGTCCTTCCATTTCGTCCGTTGTTGCAGCTCCGACACATATTCTGTCGACCAGCGTTGCCAAAAATGTTGTCTCAACTGCTCCACTCTGTCATATCGAATCAGTCGTTGAGTATTTGCAGCCGTCAAGTCCTTGCAAGCTGGTGCTGTCATCTGTCGTCCGATGAGAAAATGGCCAGGACTTAGAGGGGTAAAATCAGATGGATCTGTGGACAGAGGGGACATGGGACGGGAATTCAGGACGGCTTCGATTTGTGTCAATACCGTGCTGAATTCCTCGTACGTTAATTTAGCATTTCCTACAATTCGTCTAAGATGAAATTTACACGACTTGACCCCTGCTTCCCACAAGCCACCAAAATGAGGAGCATACGGAGGAATGAATGTAAATTGTATGCCATCATTGCTGGCAAAGTCAATGATTTTCTGAACATCATTATTTAATGAAAATTCTTTTTCACAACCAACCAGATTTTTTCCGTTATCTGAAAATATCTGGCTGGGTTTCCCACGACGGGAAATAAAACGTTTTAAACAAAGTATATAATCATTAGTAGAGAGACCACTAGCCAGTTCCAGGTGTATTGCTCGAGTAGCAAAGCAGATAAATAAACAAATATAACCTTTTATCAGAACCGCTCCTCTTCCTCTTCGATTAAGGATATACACTGGACCCAAGAAATCAACGCCCGTTTTCATGAAAGGGAATCCAGGTTCTAAACGCTCAGACGGCAAATTACCCATAATTGGTGTCAATGTTTTTCCCTTGATTCGAGCACAAGTTACACACTGATGCACAATTTTCCTGGCAAGGTTTCTTGCGCCTAATGGCCACCAACACTCACGCATGGTAGATAAAAGAAGTTGTGGTCCCGCGTGAAGTAATTGTTTGTGCTGAGATTGAAATAATAACACCGTGAATCGATGTTTACTACACAATAACCATGGATGCTTCTTGTTATAATCAAAATTAGATGAATTACACAACCTTCCACCGACTCGCAATAACTTGTTTTCATCGAGGAACACATTTAGACCCGTGATTTTAGTGTTTTTACACTTCTTGTGAGAATTGTTTAGTAGATTATTGTAATCTTCGGGAAATGATTCCGATTGAGCTATTCGTGTCAACAAGTGAAGCGCGGCGTCCAACTCACCTACTGCTAATGGACCGGTTTTGCGATCCACATTCAATCGCCGGCTGCGAGCATTGTGTAAGAAACGCAGTATATAAGCTCCAGCTCGATGCATACGATTGAATGAAGAGAATCTATTAAAATCAAAAATATCCTTCACATCATTGCAAACCATGGCGACTATTTTTGACTTTAATTCGGGTAACGTAAGGGAATCGTTTATTTTAGGACTTTTTGCCCAATCTAAATCGGATTCATGTAAAAATGATGGCCCGTTCCACCATATATTACAATTATTAAGTGTATCGAGGTATACATGCCTCTCGAAACAAGATCAGCAGGATTGTCCTGACTCTTAACATGTAACCAGATAGCATCACCCGTTATATCGTTTATTTCTGTTACTCGATTTTGAACGAACGTTTTTAATAAGTGCGGTGACATTCGCAACCAACCCATGACAATGGTTGAATCTGTCCAAAAATATACTTTATCGAATTTAAATGAGAGACTTTCAACTATTTTTTGGTACAGTTTAGCTCCTATCACCGCACCGCATAACTCTAATCGCGGTATGCTGATTGCCTTGAGCGGCGAAACTTTACTCTTAGCACACAACAGTTTTACTGTAACTGGTGCGTTATCACTATATGTACGTATGTACGCGCAGGCGCCGTATGCGCACTCTGACGCGTCCGTGAAAACGTGTAGCTCAGAGTATTGAGCACCAATGGTCCTAACAAATCTAGGAATTCGTAATTCGTGTAAACAATGCAATGATTTTATAAAAGTGTTCCAAGACTTAGCAATTTCATCTGACACATTGTCGTCCCAATCGATCTTAGTCAGCCAAAGCCTTTGCAATAGTATTTTTGAGATAATAACTGCGGGGGCTAGGAGACCTAACGGATCGTATATCTGTGAAACAACTGACAACATAACTCGTTTTGTCAGTTTTGACGTCTTATCAATTTTTGTGGTAAAATGCAGCTCATCACTTTTATTTAGCCAACCCAATCCTAGAGTTTTATTTTGAGACAGTTCTCCTATACACAATTCTTTCGATATATCCGTAGTGACGTCACAATTGAACGTCCATTTGCGTAACGGTAAGCATGCAGATTCCAGGACACGAGAGGTCTTCCTACATATCTCAACCAACTCGTTTTGATCATCATGACCGGTAATCAAATCATCAACGTAAAAATGATCACGAATAACGTTTGCCACTACGCCATCACTGCACTCCTGGGCAAGTTGCTTGAGGCAACGAATACTAAGGTAGGGTGCGGACGCAGTACCATACGTTACTGTGTTCAATTGATAGACACGGAGATCATCAGAGGGACTTTCGCGCCACAGGATAAGTTGTAAACGTCTTTGATCCTGTTGTATCAGAATCTGCCGATACATTTTTTCGACATCCGCGCACGCTACGTATGCGAAGTTACGGAATCTCAGGAGAATCGAAATAATATCATTTTGCAAAGGGGGGCCTATATATTGAATGTCATTTAACGACTTTTTGGACGTGGTAGCTGCGCTACCATCGAATACTACACGCAACTTGGTAGTTGAACTACTTTCCCTGAACACACCATGATGACAGAGAAAATAGTGAGGGAAATCGTACTTATCTATACGAGTCATGTGACCTAAGTCTTCATACTCTCGCATAAAATCACAATACAGCTGTTTGTATTGAGGCAAACGTTGTAATTTACGTTCTAGCGACATGAATCGATTTTTCGCTAGAACGTATGAGTCACCGAGCACGTCAGCTGATTCTTTTAACGGTACTCTGACGGAAAACCGACCTTCATCATCTCGTTTAGTAGTTTTGACAAAGAGATCCTCACATTTCCGTTCACCCTCCGTCAGGATACTGCCCGCCTTGGGAATATCCTCGATTTCCCAAAACCGTCTCAACTGCATGTCTACCGATTGAGTGAAGTTGCATTGAACGTGTTTTAACTGCAAGCTTGTCGCGTTAAAAATCGGGCCGGAAACTATCCATCCTAACTTTGAGTTTTGAAGGTAAGGTCCGTTTGATAAACGTATTCTATCTTCGGTTAACAACTCCCAAAACTTATCTGCCCCGATAAGTATATCGATTTCTGAGGGTACATAAAACGTGGGGTCCGCGAGTTGTACATTATCTGGTATTTGCAACGAATCCAGATCAATGGCCGAGGACGGCAGCGCCGAAGTAATGGATGGCAAAACTAGGCAACGAATTTTTGTTTTATAATCGTTTAATTTCGACTGCATCACAATATCGCAATGTTGACTCGACTGTGTGACTGATTGTCCTACACCCGAGACTCGAATAGTGGACTGTAAATATTGAACGTTTAATCGTTTACATAATCTCTCGGAGATAAAACAATGTTGACTCCCGTTATCAAGGAGCGCGCGTACCGTGTGTACTTTGTTATTATCGTCTAAAACGTCTATCAAAGCTGTGGACAGCAAAACGGTTGGTAACACCATGTTTGATGTTGCTGAAAGCGATCCGACTACTTCAGCATTGCCGTCCGAGGCCATAGTATGTAACGCGGTTGTGTTGATAGCAGACGGGGCACTATCAGCTGTTTGTGACATATGCGCACGCACAGTTGAAAGTTCTGCTCCGTTAACGTTTACTGAACTATCCTCACATATCAAAGTATTGTGTTTTTTACGATGACATTGTTTGCAGGGTCCGAAAAAACATTCATCGATCGAATGTTCCGCCGGACGCAAGCAGTTTCGACAAATGTTATTTTTCTCAACGAATTTCACCCTATCCTTAACAGCCATGTTTAAAAACTGTGGACAAGTGTATAACGCATGATTATTTTTGCACATAGCACAGCTGTTAGTACCCGCGCGAGCGGCAGAACGTTTATCCGATTTATAATTGCTATTGCGGGTAGTTACATAGCTGTGTACGTGTTGCGATGGTTGCTGATGCGAATTGGACTTTTTGTTTTCGCTTTGCTTATTCTCTTGTTTAAGAAACGGAGAGCTTTTACTATGATTCGCGTTTATCATTTCTAACATGTCAGCCCTGTTTTTTAGGAATGTAAGTAAATCATCCAATTTCATGGTTGAACCAGACTCGTTTCGCGTATCAGAGATGATTGACCCTTTGTGGGTTTCCCATTCGCGTTCAGTGGAAACATCTAACTTTGAAACGACTAAATAAATAATTAGAGTGTCCCACGACTCTGTCGGCTCACCCAACGTTTTAAGAGCGCGCAAGTTTCGCAGAATGGTATCAATCAACTTTCTGATATACGGAGGAGACTCTTTTGTTAGTTGTGATATCGTAAACAACGATTTGACATGATTATGCACCAAAAGTCGACTATTATGGAATCTACTTTCAATTAGCTCCCACGCGTGAGTGTAGTTTGCAGCGGTGAACTCTAATGCACTAATGACTTGTAGTGCGCTGCCACTAAGAGATGACCTCAAATAATGAAATTTTTGAATCGAATCTAGATCAGTTCGCTTGTGAATCATCGTTACGTATGAGTTCTTGAACTCTAACCACTGATCGTACGACCCATCAAATGTAGGTAGCTTGATATAGGGTAATTTAACGTTTACAGGGGCGAACTCGTTTGCTTTACTCGAATGAATGCACCTGGAACTGCCCTCGTCATCATTATCTAATAAACATTTGGCTGATGCCATACTGCTATAGTATTGCTCTTCAAATAATTCCCTATATTCGAGATGAAGTAACAATTCGGTTTCATTAACCTGGGACTCGATCCTGCTTTGGATATTATCGAAATCTTGAAAAACTGTAACCGCTGTTTGCATACGCATATCTAACTCCGCTTTTTGCGATTTAGTTAGAATCGCGGCATCAAATTTAATTACAAACTTCTCGAACAAGGTTAGTTTCCCCTTAACGACACCTCTTTGTTTCTTGAGGTCACTGAGGTTAACGGATTCATTAGATGACGAGGACGTTTTACTTGCACTAACACTGGGGAAAACATCGTCTACAGGCATTTTGGTGGCTTATAAGTGAAAGCAAAGGTACTCACAAGTCGTAAAGAAGTGAAGCCACGTGTCGCGAGCCGGCCGGCGTTAACTACGCTAACAACGCACCCAAACTGTAATGCCAAAATCACAACACGGTATTAACACAACGCGATTGAGAGGAGTAGGATTAGAAAGGAAAGTCTGACCATTTATCTTGAATCGTCTTCTTCTCGAGTCTTGCTTGCCACGTGTAGGTTGACTCTGCTGCTTCAGTGAAGTATCGGCGACGAAGAACCAATATGTTTCGCCTCTGGCCAAGCTATCCTTTCTTATTAATTGTGGTAGACCAAAATGAATGCTCTTTATTTTACAGCTTTTAAAAAACGTTTTATTGAGGATGAAAATTATAATGTTACATCTCAAAGGTTAGATAACGAATGACGATGACGACGACGAACTGTGCTACCCTAGCGCAGCGGCGAAAAAACCAAACTACTGCATCATGCGCAGACGCAGGCTTGAGTACGAGCACATCAAAAGCTTCCCATCTTCTTCGCTAGGTGGCGCCAACAAATATGTAACATATACATAAATATGTACTAATACTGATCACGGAAGAGAAAGATAGTGTTCTTTTAAACGACTTTTAAAAGTGTGAATTGACGGACACAGCTTCATTAAATGATTGGTTAATAAAATGGTAATGTCAATTGTTCTGCACATGTTATAAGTAGACTAGGGTGCAATCTCGTCAATTCCGCACCTTTTTTAGGGTTCCGTACCCAAAGGGTTCTAAACGGGACCCTATTACTAAGACTCCGCTGTCCGTCCGTCCGTCCGTCCGTCCGTCTGTCACCTGGCTGTATCTCAAGAACCTAGCTAGCTAGAGAGTTGAAATTTTCACAGATTATGTATTTATGTTGCCGCTATAACAACAAATACTAAAAAAATAGGATAAAAGAAATATTTAAGGGGGTTCCCATACAACAATTCTTTCAATACCACATACAAACTTATGGATGCACCTGGTTACGTACATGGAGTGTGAAAGTAACCGCACCAATAACTTTGTAAACAATATTTTGCTGTGTAAAATCCAAACTATTCACTCCACACCATCGCTTCCATTGAACGGTGGTACGGAACCCTTCGTGCGCGATTTAGACTCGCACTTGACCGGTTTTTTTATTCTTAATATTTTTTGAAATAGTAAATAACTCCTTATATTGTACTGGGCTAAGAAATACCGTATTTTCGGAGAAATGGAGTGGCGGGCGGCCGCGGGGTTTATTGCTGTAGCATTGTTAGTATTGGGCGAGGTTCGAGATGCACTCTCCTCTCCTATAGACGCAAAGTAGCGGTTAAAAATACTCGTAATCTGTTTTGGATCATTGATTATAGAGTTGTTAATTTTCAGTTATAAATTCTATTCTTTCGTTGTTTTTTTTATTTGTTCGTTCATTTATTATACTCCATATAGTTTCTATTAAATTACCAGATTTTTTAGTTCTGTTTTCATAGTTTAGTCTTTTGGATGTGATAACGTTTTCTTCAGTAGGCTTTGATATTTCCTATAATAATCAGTAATTGTTTTATTCTTTTATTTTAGTGTTATGGGTTTTATCTACCACACGTATCATAAACCCTCTTTACTGCGTCCAAAAACCGCACGTTACGACCAGCATAATGTTATACTAATTGTTAAAAACTCATTTCTTTTGACAAATTATGAAATTCAAATTTCGAACGCCGACGCCCGCCTACCGCGTAGTACCGCCCCTAGTTTGTCTGTGAAATTGGTAGATACTACTAAACAAGTGCAGAGCAATTATCAATGCCACCATGCCGGTCGAACCATGCGGTTCCTGAACACATCAAAGAGAGCTTATGATATGTGTGTAGATAAACTAGTGTATGTAACTGTACATAATTAGGCATTAAAAGTCTCAAATTATTCTCACTCTCGAGTTTAAATGCCCTCCATTATGACGTGACGACCCGAATGGCTGAGTTGGCAGTGACGCTGCCTACGAAACTAAGGGTCCCGGGTTCGAGTCCCGGTGGGGGCAAATATTTGTTTGACGAGAACGGATGTTTGTACCCTAGTTATGGTTGTTTATCTATCTAAGTATAATATTTCTCTATATAAGTATGTGTATCGTTGTCTAGTACCCAAGATACAGGGAATCCTAGTTTGGGGCTAGATCAATGTGTGTAAATGGTGTCCAAGGTATTATTATTATTATTATTATTATTATTATGTATCAGTAACATACACTACTATTAAAATCGTTTATTTTTGCAGGATATTTTAATACCTGCAGTTAGCCAATATTTTCTGAGTTGTTTTTTATTTAAAATTTTCTTTTAGTTGAAATTTGATGTACATAATTTTATAAATTCACTGACCTGGACTGCCAAATAATAATAATATAAATAATAATATAACAAATAATAATCTGGTAATGTAATAAAAACTATGTGGAAATGAATGAACGAACAAATAAAAAAACAACGAAAGAAAAGAAAAATGTATAAATGAAAATTATCAACTCTATAATCAATGATCCAAAACAGATGACGAGTATTTTTAACCACTACTTTGCGTCTATAGGAGAGGAGAGTGCATCTCGGACCTCGCCCAATACTAACAATGCTAACAGCAATAAACTCCGCGGCCGGCCGCCACTCTTTCCCATCCGAAAATACGATATTTCTTAACCTAGTACAATATAAGGAAGAATTTACTAATCTAAAAAATATTAAGAATAAAAAAATTGCGGGAAAGACGAGATTCCACCCAGTCTACTTAAAAAATGTGCGGAACAATTATTATTAACATTTTTTTTACTTATTAACCAATCATTGAATGAAAGTGTTTTCCTCGGCCTACTCAAAATATCTTTAATAAAATCCAAACATAAGAAAAAATCCAAATACGATCCCAGTAACTATCGCCCTATTGCTGTCTTAATGCAATAGGTATATTTCTTGACATGAAGAAGGCATATGATAAAGTTCAATTTCAGATATTATTAGATAAACTCTACGGCATGAGAATTCGTGGCGTAGCACACAAATGGTTTACATCATAGTTAAAAAAACAGACAACAAATTGTAGAAATAGAATATTTTGATGATATAAAAACGCAGAAATAACAAACATCCAATCTGCAGTACATGAGTAAACGCATCAATACCACAAGGAAGCGTAATAGGTTTCCTTTTATTTCTGATCTATATAAAAGATCTCCCCTAAATAATAATAATACCTTGGACACTATTTACACACATTGATCTAGCCCCAAACTAGGATTCCCTGTATCTTGGGTACTAGACAACGATACACATACTTATATAGATAAATACTATACTTAGATAGATAACCATAATGAACGAACCATGTATATTATTCGCGGAAGATATTTCTATACTAACACCATGCCAAAACAATAATGATACAAACGATAATCTGAACTCTATCCTTGACAAAACTTAAGTAAAATGGCTACGTGACCACAACCTAGAGATAAACTTGAATAAGACAAAAAATATGACATTTCATCCCCATCAAAAACCAGCGTTAGACGTCAATTTCATGTATAACGGTCTGGTAAGTATGCTGCCAACCAGATGACTCCGGGACCCGATGAGCTGACTGCTAACGCCAAGTTGCTTGCCGATCACGACCAGCAGCCCAGTACTTCTGCTGCCAGCATCGCTGTCCTGCCGAGCGCCGCGGCTATGCTCGTGCCCCATGAGTCGCAAGACAGCGCTTCACCTACTACGAGCCGGAGCCAGCGATCTCAATGCCGATGCCGGAGACTGAACTGAGAGCCTTCTGTCGCAGTGGAAAACTTCCTGATATGCAAGGGCAAAGGCTCCATGGTAATCGCCATTTGACATGCAAACGTTTACGCCTCTGTCAATAGTATTGTGGTGCATGAATGTCTGTTTATTCTAAATGGGGCTATGTCGCCGCCTATGGCTTTAGTATAGCAATAATCATTGGTAATATAGATTGCTATTGTTTTTTCCACAGGCGCTTAGTTTGTGCCGTTGCAACTCTGTATAGAGAATTTCATTACCTCATCGGCTTCTTAGCCATACGCACAATATTTTGTAAAGGATAAAAAATAAAAGATTAACAAGTGTATTTGGTTTATAATTAATCAAACATAATTATGTTCACTGGACATAAATTGGCGACCGTGACAGGACGAGAAGAAGCCCTAAGAAACTAATGTCCTGCAACAATGTCGGCCGGGATCCAATCGCGAGTTTGAAGAGAGCCACGGGAGACGATCCTCGAATACCTATTGCTGCGACTCATCTATTATTCTTCGGGACTGCACAGGAGTCTTCCAGCAGTCTTGTGTCGTCTTCAGTCGTCAGGCCTGGTCAGCACTTCAAAGAAAGTTTGTGCTGCCGCGTGGTACCAAGTCTATCTGCGCAAGATCTTGGGAGCGGAAGTGGACAGCAGTATCAGCGAAGAGCCCGCTTCGGTGTCTGCCTAAGGAAGCTCATACCAACCAGCTCGGGCAAAAGGTCGAAGGTCGAGAGCCTGCCTCGCCGCGCTGTCTTGGTCTTCTAAACGAGCTAAGTGTCCATTTCTAATCCCCAATTCCAAGCCGACCTTCATTTTCCTATATTTGGTTTCCTTCTCAAAATTAAGAACCTAGTGCTATTTAAATTCCAACACTTGCGTGTAAATCATCAAATCATAACCTATAAAAACAGTTCAGATACAGTTATTATGTGTGCCCATCGAGGTCCTTAGTTACTTATTCACTAAACATTATTTGCAACAACCTATATATTATTTACAGCAGTAATATAAACTACGTTATATAAAATACGTATTCACAATGAGGTAATCAATCATCCCCACTTAATCTGAGTACAGATTTGGCCTGTGTTTCAACTATTCTGTTTGCGGGGCTATGTTATAAATAAGTTACAGTCCAAATCACATTCTTATTGCAATTAGAAGTTCACGCATTTCCGCGTTTTATTCCAGGTTGCCCGACTTATCTACTAATCGTGCGCATGGTCAAGATCAAGGTCAACATTCCTTTGTCTGCGCCCATGTGACGCGGCATGACGAGCTACTCCGGGCTGCCGGATACCGCGGAGCGAGGGGCGTGAGCGTTTAATATTTGTTTAAACTACTTATAAATTTGAGTGAATTAAGCATAGCACCCTTAGGCATTGCATTGTAAATCTAATATTTGCTTGCTTACTAGCTTGCTTGCTTGTTGATTGTGTTGGCTCTTTGCAATTGACATATTTTAACAGGATGACTGAACTCAACGCCAGCAGTGGTACAAAAATGAATGAAACTAAGGATAGTGCGCTAAAGACCGCCTTAGTAAAACGTAGCTCCATGAAAGGTCAAATTACGAAATTTAGAAACTATTTAGATAAATTCAGTAAAATTAATTGTCCTTCTGCTGTTGAGATTATCGAACTAAATTTAAAGCTGAATAAAATTGAATCGCTATCCGCAAAATTCGACGAGCTGCAGTCAGAAATTGAAGTCATAAATCAGTCAACTCTAGACACCGAAATTGAGATTCGAGAAAGCATTGAACAAGATATTATAATCAATATTGCAACCGCTAAAAACCTCATTGATCATCAGCATGACGTGCAACTGGAACAAAAACGTCTATCAATGGTGGGTGGCCAATGTTCGTTCGATCACAGTGAAACTAACGTAAAATTGCCGCGAATACAAATTTCTAAGTTTGATGGGTCCTATTTCCGTTGGCTAGAATTTAGGGACACATTCAAAAATCTCATCTATGATAATGACAAGATATCTGATATACAAAAGTATCATTATTTAAACTCCTATCTGGAAGGGGAGGCTGCAAGAGTAGTTTCCAACTTCGAGATAACTTCGGCCAATTTTGTAAAGGCTTGGTCCATGCTAAATGAACGTTATAACAATAAACGTCAGTTGAGAGATAACCACCTTGACTCATTATGTAACATTCAGACAATGTCGCGTGAGTCTGCAAAGGGACTCCGGTTTCTTATTGACCACATAAACAAAAACCTACGTGCGTTATCCACGCTAGGGATGCCCACTGACCAATGGGATGGACTGCTTGTTTTTATGCTTTCTAAGAAATTGGACCCTCGAACGCTGTTAAAATGGGAGGAAGCCAGAAATGCAATTCACGAGGATGCTGAGATAACGCTAGAAACATTTAATAAATTTCTATGCGAACGAGCAAATGTTATCGAATCAATGAGTCGTAACAATTATCATAACTCTAATTCTCGTGATCAACCCCCTTCGCGTTCTAAGTATGATCAGACCCCGCAAGGCAAGGTGAATAGAAATAGCTTCACCACAGCTCTTGTCAGCACCAGCCCTCATAACAATAAATCGTACCGCAAGTGTTTGATTTGCCAGGGTCATCATAGAATATTTGATTGTCCCACCTTTAGAGCTAAAAACATAAATGAAAAATACGCCGATGTTACAAAGCACGAACTGTGTTCAAATTGTTTGAATCCAGGTCACAAATTCCATGATTGTAGATACATGGGATCCTGTCGTGAGTGTAATGAGCGACATAATTCGTTGTTACACCAATCTGAAACTAATGCACATACAGCAACAGCTATCAATAATGAAACCGTAACTGAGGGCCATGCGCATCTAGCTGCTACGTCCGATAATGAAACCGAAACTGTAGTCACATCAGTATCCATACAAAACCAAAATCAAGTTTTGCTGTCCACAGCGCAAATAAAGATAACAAACCCAATCACAAAGCAAACTAAAGTTGTTCGTGCACTATTAGACTGTGGAAGCCAATCGTCGTTTATCAGTCAATCACTAAAAGAAGGGTTGTCTTTGAGTGGCAACCCTATTGATACCGTCAAAATAGTAGGTATCGGCAACAGCTCAACTAATCAAGTACAAGAGAGTTGCTCTGCCCTATTGAGTTCAATGAATGATTCGTACCGGGTAACCTTTTCATGCTATGTGCTGAAAGAGTTAACTGGTGAGCTGCCTAAAGCCCCTATAGACGTTTCAAAACTATGTTTACCAAAGAATATCAAGATGGCTGACCCCACTTTCGCTCAACCAGCACCTATTGACGTTTTAATAGGCGCCGATTTATTCTGGGATATTATTAGTGGCGAACAATTGTCACTGGGTCAAACAGGCCCCAAGTTGCACAATTCCCGCTTAGGATGGTTGCTTGCTGGTCCTATTCTCTATGGAGCCAATATGAAAACAACAAACAAAAATATCAACATCCACTGCAATCATGCGTTAATTGACAACTCCTCCGACGAATCCCTTGTACATGAATATTTACCTAAGTTTTGGGAGATGGAGGAGCTCCCCAAGAAAACAATCCTAAGCGAAAGTGATAAGAAATGTGAAATTCATTTTTTACAGAATACAGTGCGCACAAGCACTGGGCGATTTTGTGTAAAATTGCCCCTGGCAGAGTCAGCCGATTGTCTTGGTGACTCATCCAGGGTAGCAAGAAAGCGATTAATCAATTTAGAAAAAAGATTCAAAAGAAATCCCGATTTGAAGGAGCAATATGCAAATTTTATTCAGGAATATTCCAATTTAGGTCACCTTTCTATTTCTGACAATCCAGATCCAAAGCCGTCATACTATCTATGCCATCACGCAGTCTTTAAGCAAGACAGTGAATCCACAAAAACACGTGTTGTGTTCGACGGTTCCAACCCCACCTCTTCGGGCTACTCATTAAACGATATTTTGATGGTTGGGCCTTCTATACAAGATAATCTTTTCTCCATATTACTACGCGCGAGGCAGTATAAATATTTACTGTGCGGTGACATCGAAAAGATGTACCGCCAGATTGAAGTTCACCCCGATGATAGGAACTTACAGTTAATTCTATGGAGAGATGATGAGTCATGCCCAATCACCACGTTACGACTAAATACTCTCACTTACGGAACCGCAAGTGCGAGTTATTTAAGTACACGATGTTTATGGCAAGTGGGAGAGGAGTGCCTCGATGAGGAAATCAAAAGAATTATACAGAGGGATTTTTATGTCGATGACCTTATCACGGGGGCCAACACCGAGGCCCAGTTAAAAAACATCAAGCAAACGGTTTCCGCCGAATTACATTCCGCATGCTTCAAACTACGTAAATTCAAGAGCAACTTGCCGTCTGTATTGGAATATTCTGAGTCAGATAATAATCAAGACAATCTAACAATCAGTGAGTCATCAAGCACCCTCGGCTTGGGGTGGAATCCACTCAGCGATAGTCTACATTTTCAAAATAAGGAGATACCTGAAAACACAAAAATCACAAAGCGCTTTATTATGTCAAACTCATTCAAGATATTCGATCCATTAGGTTTGATAAGTCCGGTTATAATTCAGGCTAAAATGTTGTTGCAAAGATTATGGTCTGAAAATATTGATTGGGACACTCCTGTGCCTCGAGAGCATAAAGAAACATGGTTACAATTTTCTAATAGTCTTCCATGTTTATCTGATTATCAGATACCAAGGCATGTTATGTGTGATTCACCAAAATACATAGAACTTCATTCATTTAGCGACGCATCTCAACGCGCATACGGTGCGTGTGTTTACATTCGCTCCGTGTGCGCGTTGAGATGCGTCGCTAAATGAATGAAGTTCTATGTATTTTGGTGAATCACACATAACATGCCTTGGTATCTGATAATCAGATAAACATGGAAGACTATTAGAAAATTGTAACCATGTTTCTTTATGCTCTCGAGGCACAGGAGTGTCCCAATCAATATTTTCAGACCATAATCTTTGCAACAACATTTTAGCCTGAATTATAACCGGACTTATCAAACCTAATGGATCGAATATCTTGAATGAGTTTGACATAATAAAGCGCTTTGTGATTTTTGTGTTTTCAGGTATCTCCTTTGTTTGTGATGTGAATAAAATCATAAATAAATTTGCTTCAACTAATTACGTGTACTGGCCGTCAGAGGGGATTTTAAAAAGACGAGATATGTCCATTCACAACTTTAATGTAGAAAGTTACAAATGTTCTTAGTCTATTCACTTAAAATTAGGGGTGATCGCGATTGATCCCGCAATTATACTGAACGTCCTCTCGCAAGAGCGATTCTAGCAAAAAGGCACTGGGAAAACTGGTGGCGGTCCCACGATGGAAATGAAATGCACTGTCAGATTTCTCATGAAATTCGGAATCGATGTTCTAGAAGGTTCCATGTCTTTCGCAATCTCGTATGAGGTGATCCATCTGGTCGGTGATTCATTGTAGATGGTGACATCGTAACACCTCCCCTCCAAGATGAGCAACTATTTGCCTATGTCTACGGCGAAATTGTTGGGGGTCGCATGCATCTAATTCGAGAGCCTAGTGGTTCTTTCAAACCCTTCAGGTATGTCTGAAACGCTAACTCTTTATACAAAGTTCGTTTCGCTTCCACAGTAGTTGAAACTTCGTCATGCAGTTCGACATAGGTCATGATGGTATTGAGTAGATTTTGGACACGTTCATATAGTAAACGTGTGGGGTATCATTGCCTTGACACAACATTGATAGATCCGTATATAGAGCAGATTCATCACGATGGTCTGAGAATGAATTTATCAATGCATTCCTTATGCCATTCCAGTCTGAGGCTACGCCGTTCGTTGCTAGTGTTCTAGCGGCGGTTACTTTATTCAATATGCCATTTAACATAGCATAGTTGTTTAGTTCGTTGCCTGGGGCTGGATTGACATATGTGAGCACAAGCTGATCGCAAATGTTCAAAAATCTTATCAGGACATTAGAGTTTCCATCAAACTCAGGCAAAAATCTTAAAGCCTTGTAAATCCTGTCCGTATAATCAACCTGGGGTTGCAGAGGTGCCATATTTTCGGCGGCGAGGGTCGGTACCTCGTTCTGCTGATTTTCCGTCATTCTAAAATAATTATCTTCTAAGCTTTCGTCTAATACTTCTAGGAGGTCTAAGTTACGACTTTGGTCGCTTAGCTGTCTCCTTATTTCCTCACGACTACTGGGTCTAAGACCCCTACCTACTCGTGGGTAAAAAAATTGTAGTTAGGTATATCGATTTTAGATATAACTATGATAGATTTACTTAAGAGGTACACCGATATTAGGGATACAATTAATAAGATAGATTTAACTAAGAGGTACACCGATATTAGGTATACGATATAATTATTAGAAACTAGGTAACTAGGAACTAGGATAGGTACTGTGAGAGTGAGGGAAAAGCAACCAATAGAATTTGCGTAACTATTCTATGACTCACAGTAGCAGCATCTCGTCTTGGAGCTTTCTCATCGAAGTCTGGATGTGGCGGCTCGGTAAATCCTCTTCTTGGCACTTGTACGTACGTAGGTTGTAGATCGTAGTTGCACCGTGTCGTCCGATACGACACCTATCAGTGTGGTCCTCGATGTTAGATTCACGCACTGACCAACTACCCACTACCGACTGCGCCAATTACGTGTACTGGCCGTCAGAGGGGTTTTTAACCCAGATGTTACTACTGTTTGATAAAAGGAACACCTCATAAATAAAATTCTAAAGCAAAATGAGGGTACTTTTAAAATGTTATTCGAAGTGCTACAGTTTATTAGTCTCAGTACGAAACTGTCAGAAGTGGTTTGAGTTGATTACTGTGCAACGTATTTTTTCAAAGCGAGTTGATAATTTGTGATTTTACAAAATGGATTTGTCAAGGTATGTAATGTAGTTGAAATATGTTTGTTATCATATTTGTTTATAAATATATCGTAGGATTTGGCTTGCTTTACCGATAGGTAAAACAAAATGTAGTTATATACTTAGTTTTGTCAAGTTATTTGTGTACATAAAGTGCCGTTCCTTTTATCAAACAGTAGTAATATCCATTTGTTTGTTTGTTTTAGGCGTCGTCAGACTAAAGGATTGTCTTTGAACGAGATTATTGAGGAGCTGGAACGTAATGAAGAACAAGATTTTCCTGATTCCATCACTATTTTCCCCCCTGAAAATTATTGTGCAGAAATTACCGATGAAGACTCCGGAGATGAAAACGTAGTGTCTCTTCACAACTTACCTGGTTCGCAACTGATAGCTCCAGCTGAAATAATGTACCCGGAATCATCATCAGACTCTGATGCAAGTGAGGATTACGTAGTTTCACTTGCTGAATTATCCAAACGAAGACGACTTGCTCCTAGTACAAGATCACAACCTCAAAGTGTTAGTTCTTCACCAGAACCATCGACTTCTCAAGGACCAGTGGTTAGAGAAACGGTACCTAAGTCAAAATTGTATAATTGGCAATCCCGTGATAACCAGCCCGCATTCAGCACTTGGTATCCATATGTATCAGCTCCACACAAGGAAAACCCAATATACTTTTTTGAATGCATGTTCGATGAGTGTGTTATAAACATGCTGGTGCAATATACCAATACTTATGCTTCTCAAAGAAACAAAGTTGGAAATGTTACTGCTCATGAGATGAGGAGCTTTATCGGAATATTGTTGTTTAGTGGCTATGTAGTGGTACCAAGAAGGTACATGTACTGGGAAAATAGCACTGATAGTGGGATGCCACTCGTTTATAACGGCCTATCTCGGGACAGATTCACATTTATCATGTCACACCTCCATTGCTGTGACAATACAAACTTAGACGCCAATGATAGATTTGCAAAACTCCGTCCACTATTCGATTTGCTCAATAAAAACTTTGTCGAGTTTGCTCCTTATGAAGAAAACCACAGCATCGATGAAGCGATGGTGCCTTATTATGGTGGCCATCCTTGTAAGCAGTTCATCCGTGGTAAACCAATCAGATGGGGATATAAACTATGGGTAGGGGCTACGCGACTTGGATATATTATTTGGTTCCAACCCTATCAAGGGAAATCTGGTGATGATGATTCAACCTATAAGAAGCTAGGTTTGGGCGCCAGTGTAATTTTACAATACTCTGATATTCTCCGAGAACATATTGACAAAGAAGCTCCATTCCACTTGTTTTTTGACAACTTTTTCACATCGATTCCACTCATCGATGAGTTGCGTGAAAGAGGTTTGAAAGGCACTGGAACAATTAGAGATAACAGACTATCTAAATGCCCTCTGCCAAAAAATAAGGAGTTGCAGAAATCTGAACGTGGCACTATCAAATACAAGTCGACCAGAGCTGAAGAAATTGTTGTGTGTAAATGGAATGATAACAGTGTGGTTACCGTGGCTTCAAATGCAGTCAAAGTTCAACCAACTGTAAAAACTAAAAGATTTTCGCAAAAAGAAAAAAAATATGTACAAATTGATCAGCCAGCTTTGATAAAAACCTATAACGAAAACATGGGTGGTGTGGATAGGTCAGACCAAAATATTAGTCTGTATCGCACTTCCATCCGTGGGAAAAAATGGTATATACCATTGATTTTTCATTGCCTTGACATGGCTGTTCATAACGCTTGGCAGTTGTATAAAATCAACGGAGGAGCTTACGACCACCTCAAATTCCGAAGGAGCATTGCCACTGCTTTTCTGGAAACTTACAACAAGAGCGCGCCTCGCAAACCTGGCAGAGTGTCGCAAAGTCACCATGAAAGTTCTCGGTATGATAACATTGGTCACATTATAAAATACCGAGATGAGCAATTACGATGTGCGATTTGTCACAAAAATGCAAAATTTTTTTGCAAGAAATGTTGTGTTACTCTTCACCCAAAAACATGTTTCGAAGCTTATCACGTTCCGTGTGCTGAATAAAGTCTTTGTCGTCGGTCATAAGTATAAATCAATGTAATAAATAAAGTATAACTTCTTTTTTTATCATTTATAGTGTCCCTTATTAGTGCCTGCTTCATAGTAGTAGTACATTTTACTAGCGTTCCTTTTATCAAACACCATTTTCCGGGTTTTCCCTACTTGAAAACTTTTTTTAAATATTTTTCATTTATTATTCAGGTCATTACTACCCTATTTACAAAAAATCGTAATGATCTGACACTAAAAGGTATATCCGTAATAACTGGGTTAAAAAGACGAGATATGTCCATTCACAACTTTAATGTAGAAAGTTACAAATGTTCTTAGTCTATTCACTTAAAATTAGGGGTGATCGCGATTGATCCCGCAATTATACTAAACGTCCTCTCGCAAGAGCGATTCTAGCAAAAAGGCACTGGGAAAACTGGTGGTGGTCCCACGATGGAAATGAAATGCACTGTCAGATTTCTCATGAAATTCGGAATCGATGTTCTAGAAGGTTCCATGTCTTTCGCAATCTCGTATGAGGTGATCCATCTGGTCGGTGATTCATTGTAGATGGTGACATCGTAACAAACTTATCTATTTTCACTTTATTTATTGTGTGGCTGTCGGCAACTAATCAAAACCTTAACAAACTAACACGGGTAAAACTGCTCGCAACCACTGTGATTTGTAACGTTGCGTACATATGTGTGATTTCAGATCCGACTGATGAAGAAGTTGATCCAAGCGGTGATCGAGACTTTGATCAGCGGGGTCCCTCCCCTGCACCCTGCATCTGGGCCCTGCTCAACGCCTGATTTGCCTGAGAGGCCGTGTTAGCGGCTTCAGAAGACAGCCGTGGGGCAGGCAGCCGCGCGCTTATATAAAGCGCAGCGCAGACCGCGCGCCGCGCACCTTCCCATTTATAACATATACACATATATATCGCTCAAAGGGGCAAATTGCAGGTAGAAAGCCTTCAACATATACCGAGGCCATGGCTCACAGTAAAATCAAACATAGATAGCTGTAAATACAAGGAGTGTATTGTATATAAACCGTAGCGCAGACCGCCCGCCACGCACTTGCCCAGCCGTCGTCATAGATTCAACACCTCGCCATTATTGTTGTCGCACTATCCGATATTTTTTTCGTTTTGATAACTGTTATTTGAGTCTGCGACGCAGCTATAGTTGATTTAACCAAGTTCAACTTGACATCAGCTTATGTTAAGAGTAATATGACATGCACCCCTATTGGGAATTCACTTTGCACGCAACATTGGAATCTGTTCCAAGTAATTTAAATTAGTTCATAAGACAATAGAGGAAATCTCTAGCATACAAGAGCCACTAAATATGTTAAAATGTAAGCCCCAGTTAAATATTGCCTATCAAAACATCCAGGGGCTACCTGGCAAAGAACTTATATTAGAATTATTTCTAAAAAATTCTGACATTGATATTATTTGTGTTGGTTGAAGGAAAATATGATGTCTTTTAACATAAATAATTACAAAATTGTCAGTTGTTACAAAAGAAAGACTACTGATAGAGGTGGTTCTTAGTGAAAAATAATATTAAGGTGAAACAACGGAAAGATATTCTTACACTTACACTGTTGAAAGACAAATAGAGGTATCCTGTGTTGAGTTAGATAGCCATATTATTGTTTGTGTCTACAGGCCACCGAGGGATGAAAAAGGCCATGCCAGTTTCAAAATATTTGAGAAAATCATGGAGGAAGCCCTCACTAAACTATGTAATAACAGAAAAAAGTTAATTATTCGTGGCGATCTTAATGCTTAAGATTTGCTTGTAGGAACAACAATGAAACAACGATTAATAACTTTATTCAAATCGTTTAATTTATGTCATGTATTTTTAGAGCCGACTAGATTTACACTTACCAGCCAAACTTGCTTAGATAACGTTTTTTGTGACTGTGCATTCACAAGTAAAAGTGTAATTAACTGCTTACCTTCCGATCATAGTGGTCAAACAGTTTCATTCCCAATTGCTATTAAGGATAAGACTGGTCCATCATTTTATAGGCCTATTACGTCCCATAGACTAGAGACATATACCAAAAACTTAGATATAAATTTGCCAGTACCGGATTTTAATGAACAGAACCCAAACAAAATCTACTCAGACTTCTTCAACATTATTCAGACAGAATTCAATAAAGTTTTCAAATTAAAGAAAGTCAGTGACTACAACGGTAAATCTAAATTTAATGACTGGGCAACGTTTGGAATTCGTAAAGGTAGAGTTATCTTGTATGACCTTTATGATCAAAAACCTATAACTTTGATCGAAAATTTCATGACTATGTTAAAAAATATTCCAAAACTTTCAAGTTGGTTTATAGAACTGCAAAAACTTTACACATTAATAGAAAAATTCAAATAATAGAATGAAAACAGTTTGGCAAATAATAAACCGCGAAACTGGCAAAGTTATACCAAGGGACAATGATTTCTGCCTAAAGATAGGAGATGATGTTATAGCCCCACACTTAGCTTATATATTCAATAAATATGTTGACGATGGGGCTTTTCCAGACCTCATGAAACACAGTAAAATGATACCTCTGTTCAAGTCGGGAGATAAGGGCGATCCTTCAAATTTCAGACCAATATCTGTTCTTCCAACACTAAATAAAATATTTGAAAAGATTATACTCAATCAAATGCTCTCACACTTCAACCGTACAAAACAACTCCACGCTAAACAATATGGTTTCACTAGGGGTAAATCGACTACGGATGCAGGTATTACCCTTATATCTTATATTTATTCTGCATGGGAGGCCGCACAGGATGCTATCGGAGTTTTTGCAACCTGTCGAAGGCGTTTGATTGTGTTGATCATAATACGCTATCAATTAAATTAAATCATTACGGAGTTAGAAATAAAGCGTTGGATCTAGTAAGATCATACCTAAGCAATAGAATTCAAAAGGCAGAAGTTAACGGCGTAAAATCTGATGGATCGGGTGTTAAAATTGGCGTTCCACAAGGTTCCATATTAGGCCCTTTCTTATTCCTGGTATATATTAATGATCTGCCGCTGATCTGATCATGGTGGAGAAATTAACTGACATAGTGTTGTTTGCTGATGATACTTCAATGGTCTTCAAAATTGAAAGACAAAAAGGAGATTTTGATGATGTTAATGGTGTATTGTCTTTAACCTTGAATTGGTTCACAGTTAATAATTTATTGTTAAACGCTGGTAAAACTAAGTGAATCAAATTCTCACTTCCAAATGTCAGGCAAGTTGAGACCAGTTTAGTGTTAGACAACAGCACGTTAGAATTAGTAAATGATACGAAGTTTCTTGGAATAACCATTGATAGCAAATTGCAGTGGGGACCCCACATAGATAAATTGGCTGGTAAATTAAGTTCTGGGGCTTACGCTGTTAGGAACATCAGACAAATCACGGATGTGGCTACATCTAGGCTAGTATATTTTAGTTACTTTCATAGTGTGATGTCCTATGGTATCTTATTGTGGGGGAAAGCAGCGGATATTGAAACTATTTTTATTTTACAGAAAAGAGCTATTCGAGCAATTTATAATTTAAAACGAACAGAGCTCCTTAAGAGAGCTTTTTAAAGAAATTGACATACTAACAGTAGCTAGTCATTTTATTTTCGAAAATATAATGCATGTACGCAAGAACCTTACAACATTTTCCAAACTTAGCGATAGCTGTAATGTTAACCTAAGAAATAATCACAGACTATGTGCGCCCCGTTTTAGACTCGCGAAGGTTAGCAATTCTTTCAAGGGTCAGTGCATTCTCTACTACAATAAGATACCTCTGGAAATTTTGAAATTGCCATTTGAGCAATTTAAAAAGCATGTTAAAGCGACTTTGTCGAAAAAGGGATATTACAATGTTCAAGATTACTTAAATGACAGGACTGTATGGGGTTAATCTGGCTCAACACAGACCTTGCTGTTAATAATTTTGTAATTATTTATTCCTGCTTATTAAGGAACAATTAAATTTTTCATATTTGTATTAGTTAGGCACAACCTATTTTTAAAAGAGATCTAAAAATCAATCTGTGGGAGTTTCAACGCCCTTCCTCTCCCACAGTGGTCCAATGTAGAGAAGCGGCAAAAATGACGTTTGCTAAGTATATGTAAATATCTACAGTAATAAAGTACTTTGACTTTGACTTTGAGTCCATTTTTGTTTAAATTATAACCATTCAGGTTCAGTCGTGTTTCTTTTTAAAAAATCATCTCGGCCTCTGGTTCCTAAAAGTAGTGTATCTAGCAGTTAGTTCAATAGATCAGTAATATATGTATGTGTCTTTATCAGAGCACACAGGTCTATCCTTTACATTAAATTGTTCCTATCAACCTTGGGTTTGCTGGAAAAGATCTCTGTTTAGAGATAAGCATGCCTTTGTAGATGTACAAAAAATATAGTACCTACCTATGAGCGTTTTTATTACTTACAGCTATAGATGTCGACATCACTAGTAGTCAATGGTATTGTTTAACTATAAAGAGCCACCGTACCACTAGGGGTATGGCCAGGGGTACGGTGGGTATGAAGCGCTTGCTTCTTGCCAAATTTAATGATTCTAGGTCAATGAGAAGTACTCTATAGGTGTTAATTCCCTCGCAAGGGCAATAGGTGTTAATTTCCTCAAGCAATTTCAGCAATATTGTGACATATATTTTGATTGCATTGAACTAAAAGTTTGATTTTTACACAACTTTCAGACCACAGGCTTGAGTGACTGATATTATTTTCAACTTGATATCTTTACGTGTTCCAGAGAAAGAGCGATCTCACTCTCCGCAAATAAACCGCATATTCATATGTGAACAAATATAATATACAATGTGTGAATGCATTGACATTAACTATTATTTAAAAAAATATAACTCTATAATTCCCATAGAATGTATATCTGATAGTACAAAACCGTAAACCATTCTTTTCAATGGCATCTGAATGGTCACTGAAAAACTAAATTACTGTCTGAAACATTAACCTATGATTTCTTAATGCAATTATCTATTTATGAACTGTTGCAGTACCTGTACATCCGCAGTCAGTAATGATGGCAGGAGTGTCTGATACGACTCTACAGATTGTTCACTGAAGCGAGTTGCTTGTCTCAACATGCTACAACATTCCCAGCACAGTCGTCGGGACACAGCAGACACATCACGTACAATCTGCAAACAAAGAAATACTACAACTTATATTTTTATGACAACAACCAGTAACATTTATGATGAACCAGAAGCACCAACACAGAGGACACTCACTGAAACTACAAGGGCTCTAGTTTCTCCGCTTCTCATCTCGTGATTCTCACGAGTGGAACAGCCTTCCAGAAACTGTAATTAGTGCACCATCAGTGAACAGCTTCAAAAATAGACTCAACTACTATATAAAACAAGTGCAGTGAAATGTGGACTGATATGCATGCATCAGTTTTAAGGAGCCTGTGGATTATAAATAATTATAATAATTTTAATTATATCCCAAACATGCAGTTACAAGCTATACAGAAATTACAGCCATTGTATGCAGAAATTACAGTCCTTACCATCTTCTGGTTTAGAATGTCCATGTAGTATGTTAGCTCCTTATCTCTGATATTGTTCAACCGGCGACCTCCACATAGGCACGCAATGCATGGCGGTGTGTCCTCCGTTTCTGAAGGTTCAAGGTGTTTCACCTGATCAAACTCTTGTTTAACTTCTGACATGGAATATTGTGGATCCAGTGGCGGGATGTCGATTTGAGCAGTGGTGAACATCTGCAGCCGGGATTGACGTGTCACTTCACTCCACATCACATGTGAACTATTCAGGATTTTGTGACAATCTGTCACTCTCTCTCGGAAGTGAATCACTTTCTTCAGCAATATCTCACATTCCCAACAGACTCTAGGCAACACATTGTGGATGAGCTGGGAAATATATCAAACAGAATTATTCATTTACTTGGCAGTAATAAATGTTACCCACTGACAAGTTCCTATCCAAGAACAGGTTATAACAGAGGAACAACACAGATTTGTTCCAAGAAGATCAACTGTGACCAACTTTCTTCCCTGCTTAAATCACTGGACAAAAAATTGGAATGACATAGTACCCACTGATGTAGTTTATCTAGACTATGAGAAATTGTTCAACTGTGTCCCAATAAGACTAGTCTCCAAACTGCAGCACTTTGGTAATGGTGGAAACGTTCCTCAGTGATCGTACATTGAAGGCGAAAGGTCAATTTCAATTTCAAATTATATTCAATAGTTGGGAATGACCTGTTAGATGCCTACAACATCCTCAGTGAAGCGGCCAATTTTCATGGGTATACTATGCTTAGTATTGCTATATATAAAGTTATTTAGCACCCTCAGACCAGGTTTTTTATACTGGATATACCTAATAGTATAGACCTAAAAGTATTAATAAAGTCTGGACTGTCGATATTTGCAGATGATACAAAAATCATGGGAAATCAGCTAATATCGCTTAATATAATAGGTACAAGAAGACTTGAACCACATTTTTGTACCACTTGACAAATGCCACATAAAAACTTACACCATCCAGTACCATAAGAACATAATCAGCCTTTGCGAGGTTAACTCATTAATAACATTAAAGTATCAATAGGTACTTAAAGCGGATGGATTCAGCTTACCTGTTGCCCACTGTTCACAGTCAAAATATATAGCTCCAAAGCCTTGTCTTTGAGAACGTGCGAAGTTTGTCCGGGGCCCAGACAAGCCATGCACAACAGTTGATGCACAATATCACATTTACTATCCTCCGCCGCGGCCTCTAAAGCTTCCATCGCAGCGAGTATGGTTGATGTCTGTGATTACTTTCTCTTGATTACTTTATTCTCTCTCGCAGTTTGATCACTTTGATCTCTTGCAATAACAGACTATAGAGGGATACAACGTATGTATCAGACGGCCAATTTCCAAACAGTCTCACGCAACCAGGAACAAAAAATAATTTGTTTCTATTTAACAGATTTCATAGCGTCAACATGCTGTCTCAGTCAGTCTGGTCTCAGGGCAGTGTTGCCAGTGGCCGATAGTCGAATATAACATGAGACAGCTAAAAAAGGAAAATTTTCACGAGAAAAGTAACATGACCTCATATTATGTGCAAAACGACACAATACTTTTTTATGGCACTTTATTAGAGAGAGAAGTTTTCTGTCCCATTTGAAAAATCGAAAAAATCGTAATAATTGTTCATCGACTGGTGATGCGGAAAAAGAAAAACATAATCAGGGTTTGTTTTCCAACACGAACTCATTCGTATGAAGTTGAGGGGGGGAGGGGAGGGAGGGGGGGGGGGGAGGAAGTAACCCCCCTCTAAAATATCCAGTCTAGGAAATGTATGGTTTTTTTGTTATGAATTTTCAAAAATCCATTTTGAGGTTATTTTTTACTATAGGATTTTTACAAAAAGTCATTGTTTGTAGTATTGATGTTCGAAATCGCCTTAGCTCCGGCTACTAGGGCTCATAAAAAGGCAAGTATTTAATTGCACATCAAAAATACTGATTTTGTCATGTTTTATTCATAAACCTACAAGTTAGGATAGGATACTATTAGGTACTTTTTTGTGCTATTGGGCAAAATACTGCGGTAGCTTAGCGTATTAGGTTGAACATGTAAGAACAACAAAAATACTTAAAACATAATAAGTGTTCGCTGATCCTTTTTTGCTGTGAAAATCAGTATTTTTGATGTGCAATTAAATACTTGCCTTATTTATGAGCCCTAGTAGCCGGAGCTAAGGCGATTTCGAACATCAATACTACAAACAATGACTTTTTGTAAAAATCCTATAGTAAAAAATAACCTCAAAATGGATTTTTGAAAATTCATAACAAAAAAACCATACATTTCCTAGACTGGATATTTTAGAGGGGGGTTACTTCCTCCCCCCCCCCTCCCTCCCCTCCCCCCCTCAACTTCACACGAATGAGTTCGTGTTGGAAAAAATACCCCATAATCAATCATTTGTGTCTGAATAAAACGAAGCAATTTAGTAATTTCTTTTAATACTACAACTTACTTTGTTATCAATGAATACGAAAAAACGTCATCATATATATTAATGGCGACAGGCGATCGCGGTAAAAAATATCAACCGAACCATAGCTGAACCATGACCGAAACACTATAGGGACTTTTCGTATCGCGCTAATGTTTTGACAGATGGTTGAACCGAAGTTCGATTGGAATTGGACCATAACCGCTGTCAAACGAACGGTTGTGTTAAAGTTATTGTGGAGCTACTTTTTCAGGACTGGTTTAGAATTGTTGAGATGAAAAGTAGGTGAAAATCGTGAAATTGATGTGTCTGGACTTTGGAAATGGCATACGAGTGTGATATAGCTATAGCGCGAGCCCAATCTAAAACAGAGAATCGGATTTTATCCAGCGATATTGACGGTCGAAGGAGTTATCTTGTGGACAAGTTAATTACTCAGTTGACCCTTAATTTGCCACCAACCAGTGCTTTGGATGTGGACACGAAGGTTAGTAACACTATACAAAGTACTAGAATGTATCACAGCACATTTACTTTTCTTTGGACGTGATAAATTTTTATTCCCTGTTTACCAAAAACAGAACTAAGTGAGCTTAGTAACAGTGATTACATTTTGTTTCAGGTGCTGGTTGTTTAGCATTTTGCCACAGGCTCCTACCAGACGATTGGATGAGAAAGCCGGAAACACTGTGTTTACCAGTCAAGTGTCTCCAAAATTGTAAAACAAGTCACCTTAGCATTCAACAAGCCAGAAATCTTAAATTTCCCTTTCAACTTCGTGATAGAGTGCAAATTAAAAGGAAGTAAGTAACTATATGTTAACATCATTCAATTCAATTCAAATCAGATTACATTTACCTACGGCTGGGTATAGGCCTCCTCTTTACCACACTATCTACTCTGGTCCTGAGCCTCCCGCAGCCACTGCTTGCCAGCCAGCGTCTCAGCGTCCATCTATCCGGTGGTCTGCCTATCTGCCTCATACATCATACAATTCCTATTTATGAGTTTGCCTATCACAATTTATTTTAGATTATTACTTTTGGTTTGGTAATAAACAAAAAAAAGCATACCAAGATTGTGTGGCTTATAAGTTTAAATATATACTTTACTGCACAAAACAGAGAATACAAAAAAATATATAAAGGTAAAAACATGTACAAAGGCGAGCTTATCTCTAACAGGAAATTTCTCCCAGCAAACCTTGATTGGAGGGGTAAAAAAGAAACTACAGGTAGAGCTACATATGTGCACAACTTTAAATACTACTACTTACCAATATCTACATAATACTAAAATATATAACATATACTAATATATCAAATACATACTAATACATACTTATACTTAGCATTGATGAGAAAGATAGTGTTCTTTCAAACAAACGATTTAAAAAAATGTAAGTTGAAGGACTGTCTCTGATTTGATTTGAAGTTGTACTAATTATAATATAGGTATAGGACAACTGTGGTGCTGCTACCATTTACGGTTGTTGCCCTGCCTACCATGAGAGGTCCTGGGTTCAATCCCCAGCTGGGGATAAAGAAAACAAAACCCAGTCTTGTCATCGTTGTTTCTGGTTCCCACAACCCAGGGTACCCTAGTGTGGGGCCAGGAGCACTGTATGTGCCTCTATGTAAATGTTTATGTATAAATGTTTATTATTTTCAGATTTTTCAAAAAGTACAGATTGCCAGGGGTTCTGGCTTGTGGAGATGGTACTCATATGTCTATAGTTACCCCTAATGAACATGAGGAGAGATACTATAACAAAAAAGGGTGACATTCTATAAATGATATGATAGTAAGTCTATTGCGGGGAGCGCAATTGTTGATAGATTAAGGACTAAAATAAATGATATTTAACTAGGTAAATTTGTTTTATTCATGTCTTGGTACTTAAGTTATCTCACTTTAATTATTCTCACATTAGAGACCTTTGCCCAGCAATGGGATATTATATGTTAGTAATAATTATTAAATATTTTTCACACATCTTCTCTTTGTTGGGTACAACACTGAAAAAAGAAATAATGTACAAGTTAGTAGAAATATTTTACATAAAACTATATAAGTATATTAAACTTACATGATTGCATGAATTAATAAATTATAGCAAATATTTTCTACAGCATATTTACAGGAAAAGTAAACATGGTTTAGAAAACTCGTGGGGAAAATGTCATTAAAATTATACTAAGGGCACTTTTAAAATTAAAATTTATATTAAGTAATGATTCAGGGCATATTTCCTACATAACTATATCTTACCCAAACTGATAGTAAAGTATAGGATTACCTGCTTCGTCATTCTATTATTTCACAAATTCATTTGAAGGACTGCTATAGTATTGATACTATAGGGGTCTGAGCATTTTGCAGAGCAGCCTGGGAAGTCTGTGCAGCCTTTGCCCTAAGATGTTCAACTTTCAATCCCATCAGCCTTGATACGTCCAACATGCTTATGCTGGCTGGAATATTAATAAAACAATTTGCTGTACATTTTCCTTTAGGATATGAAAACAATTAACATTGTTATTCTTATTTATCTAAACTTTGTACACCTTCTTACAAAAGCATTATATTCTGATAGGGACAAAGTTTAAGATAAAGAAAACTACATACCTTGATTCATTCCTTTGCAGTCCTAACTGCTCTAAAGGGGTTGAGGATGTCTGCGCACTCCCCCCACGGGTCAGGTCAACGAACCTCTTCCCGAAGAATCGCCTCTGTCCACACCTGGTCACCAGGTCATGGTCAGAGTGTCGATAAGACTCCAACCCAGGTCATGGGATGGCCCTTGCGGGCGGTGGTCTTCATGTGGCGCTGGTATGCAGTGGGTGATCGCCGGCTAGGCAACCAGGTCACGTGGCAGGCGACGGCGGTCGGGCGGGCGCGCGTGGTACGGCGCCAGTTCGGCGATGTGCGGGTGTTATGACAAACCCGCACGCGCGAACATGCCCTTCGCCAGCCTCTGGACAAACTGGTCCACGGTTTCCCATCTTAGGTCCCTCTGGATTGTCGCGTTCCTCACGTAGCGGGGGGCGCCGACGATGGAACGCAGAGAGAGGTTCTCTTGGGCTCGGAATCTCCGTTTGTTCGTCTCCGAGCACAGGGCGTACCATGCTGGGGTCGCGTAGGGGAGGCGGGATCTCGCGTAGGACTTGTAGATCCCGAGCTTCGCCCTCAGAGGGAGGCTGGAATACACTTATTTATAAAGCTACATTTCTATCCACTTGAATCTTTTATATGTAATTTTTCGTTCACCTAGTAAACACATCAAATTCCACGAATCCCCACCCAAGTGTGGTCAAAAATAGAGTAGTTAACAACAAAAAGGCGAAATCGACGGTCGATTATACACAATCGATGCTACATCTCTAATGTTTTGATACGACAATGGTTCGGTTAAGGTTCAGCTTCGGTCTCAACTAAAACTTTAGCGCGATACCGAATTTCATTGAACCGAACCAAAGTTGAATTACAACTGGAACTGAACCAGAACAGAACCATACCTTTGACGTTCGTTGACTATACAAAATAGCGCGATCGGCCCCTTAGCTAATTTGAACTGGTAGAACCTGGAAAAAATAGTTTATATTAGTATCGTTGTCACGAAAAACAGTTACTTAAAACTTTTTGAGATCTTAAGAATATTGTGCAATTAGTACCTTCACCACTCTTGCTGTATGTTATTTTTGCATGCATCATTTCTTTTGAAGGCTCAAATTTTGTGGCTTTTTTAATGTTTGCTTTAGAAGCCATCAAAAAAGAAATGGTTGCAGTGATTAGCCCGTTCCTGTTTTCACATTTGATTAATTTAAGTTGACTGAAAACTTGTTCAACGAATGCATTCGAAAAAGGCAACACAAGTGAAAGCCCGATAACCTTTTTTAAATTTGTAAATATTTGTAAATATTTGATTGCGTTTGTCATGAAACATTGATCAGGAAATTACATCATTATGGAGTTAGAGACACGTCATTGAATTTGTCAAAATCTTATCTGAACGGAAGAATACAAAGGGTAGACGTAAACGGAGAACGATCACCAGGATCATTGGTTTCTTTGGGCGTGCCACAGGGCTCAATATTGGGACCCTTCCTATTCCTCATCTATATAAACGACTTACCCTATCTAGGAAGGGACTGTCATGATATGGTACTGTTTGCTGATGACACCTCACTTATTTTTAAAACAAAGCGAAACCAACACGCTACTGATGATCACGTGAACAATACCATATCAAGAGTGGTAAATTTGTTTAATGTTAATAATTTGCTATTAAATGAGAAAAAGACTAAATGTGTTAAGTTTCTTACTACTAACGTTAAAAATAATCAGACATGTATAACAATTAAAAATGAGGAATTGGAATTGGTAACCAGCACAGTGTTTCTAGGTATAACGTTGGATTCCAAACTCCAATGGGGTCCACATATTGATAAGCTATCGAACAGACTGAGCTCTGCAGCTTTTGCATGCAGGAAAATCCGTCACTTGACAGATTTAAAAACAGCCAGATTAGTTTATTTTAGTTATTTTCATAGTATTATGTCCTACGGTATTCTGCTCTGGGGCAGTGCTGCTGACATAAATACTATTTTTGTGCTGCAGAAGCGGGCTGTTCGTGCGATTTATAAAATGAATAATAGAGATTCTCTTAGAAATAAGTTTAAAGAAGTAAATATATTGACAGTCCATAGTCAATATATTTACGAGAATATTATGTATGTCCATAAGAACATTGTTAACTTTCGAAGAAACTGTGATATACATAACTTTAATACTAGAAACAAGGACAAACTTGCAGTGCCCACTACTCGGCTCCATAAAATAAAAAACTCGTTCAAGGGTAATTGTGTAAGATTTTACAATAAACTCCCAAGCACTTTGACAGATCTATCAATTAATAAGTTCAAGAAATACATCAAGCAAAGGCTTATTTCTAAAGCTTACTACAGTATTAAAGAGTACATAGACGATAAAAATGCTTGGGACTGAATTGTTCTAATTAATTGTGAGCATCCTCACTGCCAGAGTTTCTTTTACTGGACACTTGGAGGCCTTTTACACCTCCAAAGATTAATTTAATTATACAACTCTTGACTGTGGGGACCATTTACATCTCCTATTATTATTGTATTATTGACTAAAGAGACTATACATCTCTGTTATTTATATTTTAATTATTTTATTATGACATGAGACTCTTTACATCTCTCAGAAACAATAATTAAGTACTTTTTTTTTTCTGATAATATGATAATAATACCAAATGTTCTGTAAAAAATGAAATGAAATGACATGTGAAAGTGCCCTTGTGGCCTATTTACAGAATAAACGTTTTGAGTTTTGAGTTTTTTGAGTTTTATTGGAGTATCATTCAAATCCTTCAGCTTCAAAGTTTTCCTCCAATATTCTTCAATATTTTGAGACAAATCTAAGTCATTATGGTCAAGGAAAGCATGCTTCTTCCATTCTTTTTGTAGTTCCACATCGTTAACATCATCTTTAATGTTTGGGAACCTGATCACCACGCTAGATAAATCTTTTATTTCAAATTTTTGTGCCACGCTTGGTTCAATGATTTCAATAATGCCGTATATTGGGTCAGCAAAATCGTATCGTTGCGTTATTTGTTTTATCGATTCTATGTAAAACATAAGACAGATTCTTTTGAAGTCTGTGAGTTCGGTTTTCGGTTCAGGAATTTCTTTTGATAGTTCTTCAATTGATGATTGTGCAGCTACTCCCAAATATATTTTCTCAAAAAATCTTGGATTGGCATATTCTATTCGGTAGGCATCAGTAGTTTTACAGTAATTGGACTGCATGTAGTTTGCTGGCTATTGTTTTTATTAATTTATGTGTTTCAGGTTTTAATTGGTGGAGTAATGGTTTTTCAGACTGGAACAGGCGGTTGAAATCGTTGAATAGATCTAGGACGTACGACATAAATTCTAGGTAAAAGTTATCTAGTACGCCAATTATTTCCTCTGTGACTTTACTAGGATCTTCTAAAACTTCGAGTCTAAAGTACTCAGAGAGTACATTGTACTGTTCTAATACTCTGTTGACGCAAGCCTCTAGGGACAACCATCTTGTAATCGAAGGACTCAAAATTTTATGGACATCAACATTAAATAATATTTGTAATTCTTTAAGCTTATCTTGCCAGAGTGAACTGCGGCTAAAATGTGATCCAACATTTCTTAAAAAATCCTCCACAAATCTCGGAAGCTTGAGACAAGCTTTATAAGCCACGAGATAAATCATGTGGCAGCTACACTTTACACATGCAATGTGTGGTACTTTTTCTTTCAAGTGGCTGAAAACGGAATTATGTTGCCCAACCATACTGTTCGTGGTGTCAGAAGCAAGGCCAACCAAGTTTTATCAAAGGGATTTGTTTGTTTGTAAGCCAATTCAATAAAACATCTGTGAGGTCTTTAGCTTTTCCAGAAGTAACTTCATACATGTCAAGGAATTGAGGACGAACCAAGATTTCGTCCTCATCAAAAAATATCACTGCCATCGCACATTGCTTTTTAACGCTTACATCTGTAGTCTCATCCATTATAACACTAAATGTTGTTTTTTTTATTTTTGATACAAGTTCTTCTGTCAGTATTGAACCAAGTACCGTTTTTAAGATATTTGTTGCTTTTGTTCTTCCTAAATTTACAGATTTGATTATTGCTGAATCAGGAAATGTACTAGCCAAAAAAGAAATTAAGTCGTCTGACAACAACAGTGGCAAGTTATGTTCAGCGAGAAAAGCACACAGATTAAGTTCAGCTCTTTTCTTTAGCTCTTCTTCTTTTTTCGGTTTAAAAGCTTAGTCTATGGATGTTGTTTTACTAATAGCGTTAACGTTTTGTTTATTTGTATTTTGATGCTTTATAAGAGCAGGCCTATGGTTGAGTATATTGCAATTACAAATTGCACAAAAGGCCGTGGTTGAGCCGGTTTGCTTCTCCCTTTTTGAAATCTAATTTTTGAATGCAATGTCTACCAGCCATTTTTCGTTAAAATTATAAATTTGCCTCTTTTTTTCAGGGGGTGCCTTATCAAATGAGCTAACGATATTTTCTCCATTGTCTTTTGTTTCTTTTTGATTCGAGGCTACAGCAGTCAAAAACCTCTTCATAATCTTTAGATACATGTTAATTTTGTTATCATAGCAAAACATGCAATACATACATTATTCACCACCACATCATTCATGAAAAAAGAGCGATATTCAAAGTTAGTGCATTAAAACAAGACAAAAACCATGCATCCGTAAAAAATCTTAAGATTCGATACTGTTATTACATCACGGCATCACCAAAAACGGACGTGAATCGAATCAAATAAGTGTCTGTCCATATAAAGGCTATGGACAAAGCTTCGTATGGCAAACTTTGCATGTATAGTCATTTACGTAAGTAGGTGCACATAATTTTTACGAAAGAGACATCAACATGAATAGGTATAAAAAATACCGTCTGCGACAACTTTTTGAATGGCAACACTGGGGGGCGATCGCGGTAAAAAATATCAACCGAACCATAGCTGAACCATAACCGAAACACGACTTTATGGACTTTTCGTATCGCGCTAATGTTTTGACAGATGGTTGAACCGAAGTTCGATTGGAATTGGACCTTATCCGCTGTCAAACGAACGGTTTTGTTAAAGTTAGTGTGGAGCTACTTTTTCACGACCGTTTTAGAATTGTTGAGATGAAAAGTGGGTGAAAATCGTGAAATTGATGTATCTGGACTTTGGAAATGGCCTACAAGTGTGATGTAGCTATAGCGCGAGCCCAATCTAAAACAGAGAATCGGAGTTTATCAAGCGAAATTGACTGTCGAAGCAGTTAGCTTGTGGACACGTTAATTACTCAGTGGACCCTTAATTTGCCACCAACCAGTGCTTTGGATGTGGAGACGAAGGTTAGTAACACTATACAAAGTACTAGAATGTATCACAACACTTTTTTTTTTTGACATGAACAATTTTTATTCCCTGTTTCCCAAAAACAGAACTAAGTGAGCTTAGTAGCAGTGCTTACATTTTGTTTCAGGTACTGGTTGTTTAGCATTTTGCCTCAGGCTCCTACCAAACGATTGGATGAGAAAGCCGGAAACACTGTGTTTACCAGTCAAGTGTCTCCAAAATTGTAAAACAAGTCACCTTAGCATTCAACAAGCCAGAAATCTTAAATTTCCCTTTCAACTTCGTGATAGGGAGCAAATTAAAAGGAAGTAAGTAACTATATATTAATATCATTCAATTCAATTCAAATCAGATTACATTTACCTAAGGCTGGGTATAGGCCTCCTCTTTACCACACTATCTACTCTGGTCCTGAGCCTCCCGCAGCGACTGCTTGCCAGCCAGCGTCTCAGCGTCCATCTATCCGGTGGTCTGCCTATCTGCCTCATACATCATACAATTCCTATTTATTAGTTTGCCTATCACAATTTATTTTAGATTATTACTTTTGGTTTGGTAATAAACAAAAAAAAGCATACCAAGATTGTGTGGCTTATAAGTTTAAATATATACTTTACTGCAAAAAACAGAGAATTCAAAAAAATATATAAAGGAAAAAACATGTACAAAGGCGAGCTTATCTCTAACAGGAAATTTCTCCCAGCAAACCTTGATTGGAGGGGTAAAAAAGAAACTACAGGTACACAACATTAAATACCACTACTTACCAATATCTACATAATACTAAAATATATATCATATACATAAATAGAAACAAATACATACTAATAGTAATAGCATTAATATTACTAATAATATGTGTACATACTTATATTTATTAATACATAATAATAGCATTGATGAGAAAGATAGTGTTCTTTCAAACAACTTTTAAATTGTAAGTTGACGGACTGAATAATGCTTTAAATAAATAAATAAATAACATATACATAAATAGATACAAATACATACTAACATTGATGAGAAGTGTTCTTTCAAACAAACAACTTTAAAAAATGTAAGTTGACGGACAGTCTCTGATTTGATTTGAAGTTGTACTAATTATAATATAGGTATAGGACAACCTCTGTGGTGCTCCTACCATGTGCGGTTGTTGCCCTGCCTACCATGAGAGAGGTCCTGGGTTCAATCCCCAGCTGGTGATAAAGAAAAGAAAACCCAGTCTTGTCATCGTTGTTTCTGGTTCCCACAACCCAGGGTACCCTAGTGTGGGGCCAGAAGCAATGTATGTGCCTGTATGTAAATGTTTATGTATAAATGTTTATTATTTTCAGATTTTTCAAAAAGTACAGATTGCCAGGCGTTCTGGCTTGTGGAGATGGTACTAATATGTCTATAGTTACCCCTAATGAACATGAGGAGAGATACTATAACAAAAAAGGGTGACATTCTATGAATGTTATGATGGTAAGTCTATTGCGGGGAGCGCAATTGTTGATAGATTAAGGACTAAAATAAATGATATTTAACTAGGTAAATTTGTTTTATTCATGTCTTGGTACTTAAGTTATCTCACTTTAATTATTCTCACATTAGAGACCTTTGCCCAGCAATGGGATATTATATGTTAGTAATAATAATTAAATATTTTTCACACATCTTCTCTTTGTTGGATACAAAACTGAAAAAAGAAATAATGTACAAGTTAGTAGAAATATTTTACATAAAACTATATAAGTATACTATACTTACATGATTGCATGAATTAATAAATTATAGCTAATATTTTCTACAGCATATTTACAGGAAAAGTAAACATGGTGTTCCGGGGTGTCCGGAGCTATGAGACTGATTTGACTGAAAGACTGATTAAACTGATAATAAAACTGTATTGAAATACTGGTAAAACTCTATGGATGAAGTACTGAGCAAATTATAATGAGAACGCGACGCTCGCTTGATGGCTGTACACGAACTGACCCAAAAAGTAGGTAATTGCCAAAAGTGCAATATTGAACGATAATACAATGCTGATTTTACTATTGTACGTGTTAGCTCGTACATATTCCCGGGCGAGAGAAATGGGTTTAGTATAGATGATAAGATGCTGATATGATACATGATGATTTAAGCTTAAATAACTAAAACATTTCATTTTGTTAGTAGCTTAAGATTAAAATATTCTCACTGATACTGCACTTTTCTACATATAATGTTATCGAAACCATATGTTTATAAAATTAAGAATCTAAATGTCCGTCCGATATTTTAAAAACTGGTCGATTTACTATAGGCGAAGAACTAGTGTCTTTCATTAACACTCGCGCACTTTGATCGTTACTAAAAAGGGTACGCTTTGCTGGTCCCGGCGCACGCGCACTTATTTTGGTAAATTCACTCAATTCACTGTAATGTTCAGTACACTGTACACTGGTGGATGCTGCCGCTGCGGGCGAAGCCGCCGGTGGCTCCGCTGCGGCCGCGGCGCAAGCAGGCGTGAGTCGACAACTGAAGCGCCGCCACGCCCACACCACGACGATGACTGCTACCAGAGCGAACAATATGTATATCGCTGCATAATGATGTATATCATTGTATGATACTCCGACTGCTAGAGGCTCGTTGTTTTTCATTATCTCAATATTCTTTTCGATTTTTTGAAGCTGTATCTGATTAAATTTTGAATCGACTCTGTCCATTTTGGATGTCGATACATTTGGTAATGATATATTGATAATATGATTTATTTGGGAAATTTCTGGTGCCTCTATTTTGACGCTCACATTAATCTGTGTAAATTCATGTCTGTGTGAGTATATGAAGAAGTCAGCTGTTTTGATAACGCATCCTTGATCTATCTTGAAGAATCCAACGTGAGTCATTGTTAGTGGGGTAATCTGATCGCCACATACAAGTTTCAATTGACACGGCTCGCAACAAAAATAGATATAAGAATTTATTTTGTTTAGCTCAATCCATTTATTGCTACATGGTCTTGTTATCGTATTACATCTTCTTGTGTTTGGTAATACTTTGCATAAACTTTTATCGTCCTTGATCATACGAATCGGCCTCTTGATATGGCATAGAATATGTTCCGGATCTTTATGTAAACAAAACCGTATTTCCTGAATATATATCTCAATGAACGCATCTCGCCGCAGATCGACTGCGATGTAATTTGACACTGGGACTACTATTATCTCTTTATTTTCAATCTGTCGGGGAATCGGGATCACCTTTAAAACTTCGTACGTGTCTTCTCCAATGAGGGGTATCTTGATTTCAAATATTATAAAGTTGGCTGTAACTCTTGCACGCACTTGTAGCAAGTTATATATCTGTGATAAACTGTCTGTTTTCTTGATTGGTAGCGACAAGTCCTTTGGGAGCTGCTCAGAAATCACACCAAGTTCATGTCGTAACTGATCCGGGGTAAGTAAATGGAAATTGAATTTGCCGTTATAAATATTGGTCACTGATTCCAGCAGCATCTGATGAATATTTTTTAGATTGAATAAAATATTGTTTGCAATCATTGCGGTTGATAAAAATCCGCTGATAAGCGATTCATTCTGAACGGCTAAATTTACTTGATAAACTGCATTTTCGATGTCGTTAAGTTTCTTGTTTATTATCTTATGATGCTTGTCCATCATAACTTCTGTTCGTTTTAGCATATTAAACTCCGCTTCTACTACGGACGTTTGATTTTTCCACAGTGAAGCCAGGTGGTTCTGATTCGTCTTGATAAGGTTTATATCACGCTCATATTTTTCCGCAAAATGCTCATCCAAAACGCCGAATAGGCTGTTAGCAATGTATCCTATTCCATTGATAAGGCCGCGGCGCCGACGACGAAGCGATGTTTTGGTGTTATGATTCATAATAATATCATGATATCTAATATTGAAGTTCAGTGGCCTCATGACGCAGCTGCAACATGATGCCTTCGCAATGGGACTGCAACTGTATTTTTGTACATATGTTACTCAGGTATGTTATGTACTTTGCCAGTGCCATATTACCTTCTTGATAAGGTTGAGTATCATAATAGACAACAAGGCGCCAGTCGTCCCGAATTAAATTCATGTTATTAATCCGATCAAAATACAGGCTGTTGTTGTTCTGTAGCGGAGATATATTGAAGGCGCAGTTTATAGATGGTACTGCTAAAAACATGAAAAATAGAGTCATGAGTACTGATGATATAACTGAGGATGTCTTTCTGATTCTTGATTTAGGTTTTGTCTCTTTTGTTTCTTCTGATTTATTTCCTTGTTCTTGCTCTGCATTCTGGCTGACTGGCAGAATAGCAAGTTTTATGACTGGCCTTTTCATGAGGCCACCCTTTGTTTTTAAAGTCACAACTCTCACTAAACCATCTCCGCCGGGATGCAGTTGTACTACACGGCCCAAAACCCATTTTCCGGGGGGAAGGTTTTCGTCCTTGATTATCACTACGTCATTTAATTTGATATTGGGGTGAGAATGACGCCACTTGCTACGTGATGAGAGTTGTGATAAATATTCGTCACGCCAACGAATCCAGATATCACTGAATATTTTCTGAGTTAGATGCCATCTTGTTCTTAGATCTTTCTCGGTATCATAGAGGGTCAAAATGGTACCGCTCGCCAAAAAGTGTGACGGTGTCAAAAAATCTAGGTCGTCGGGGTCTTCTGTTATTGTGCAGAGTGGGCGTGAATTCAGGCATCCTTCTAGTTGACTTAGAAGTGTGGAAAACTCTTCGAAAGTTAGGTTCTGATCGCCTAATACTCTTTTCAGGTGGTGTTTTAGGCTTTTGACTGCAGCCTCCCAGAGCCCCCCTGCTGAGGGCCAAGAGGGTGCGTTGAAGTGCCATTCGATGCCCATGCTTGCTATCTCTGCTCGAAATTCTTGATCAAATGTTTCTTGCAATGCTGCTAATTCTTGTTTTAGTACTTACTTTATTGGCCCCTATAAAGTTAGTACCTTGGTCACTGTATAGATGTCCGGGCTGGCCCCTCCGGGCAGATAGTCTTTTTAATGCAGCCAGAAAGGCCGACGTTGTTAAATCGGAGACCAGCTCTAGATGTACAGCTTTCGTAGCCATACATACAAACACTGCCACGTACCCCTTCGTGGTCTTGATACCACGGCCCTTGTTAGCTTTGACGTTGACGTGGCCAGTGTAATCTACGCCGCAGTGATAGAATGGGCGCGATGGGCTGATACGTGCTGATGGTAAGTCTCCCATTAACTGAGGGTGAAGAATGGGGCTGTGCTTTCTGCATTTCACGCATAAGCGTAGTCGTTTTTTAGTGGCATTGTTGCCACCCAAAAGCCAATATTTCTGTCTGATGAAAGCTGTTGTAATACGTGCCCCACCATGATATGTGATTTTGTGGGCCTGGTCGATGATCAGATCTGCTAGTCTTGTGTTGCTTGGGATGATGGCTGGATGTTTCATATCAGGGTTAAGGTTCGCGTGTCTCAACCTACCCCCGACTCGCAGAATGCCCTTTTCATCTAATATAGGACTTAAACTGACTATTTTGCTTTTACTGCTGACTGCTTTGTTTTCTGATAAGTTGCTTATTTCATCAAGAAATATTTCCCGTTGGATGCCTTGAATTATTAACAAGTTTGCTCTTCTCAACTCTTGTACTGTCAAATAATCTTGTTCTTCTTTCTTGCTTGTAAATCTTAGGGCCCATGCTAATATCCTTACTGCTTTATTTAATGAAGACTGCTTTTCCAATAACTGCTTTATCGTATCGCAATCACTTGATATTTGCGTTACAGTTGCTTGCTTAATTTGCTTGGACTCTTCATTGGTTGTGTATTTCTGTTTGATATCGTTTTCTGGACTGAAAGTAGGTAGCCAATCCGGACCTTGCCACCACAACGAGTGTTTCTTTAGCTGTGAAGCAGTGAGGCCTCGGCTGGCGCAATCTGCTGGATTTTCCTTTGACTTGACGTATCTCCAACAGCTTGCTGGCATGGCATTCGTAACTTCTTTGACGCGATTGGCAACAAACGGCTTCCATTTATCTGCTTCACCATTCAGCCAACCAAGTACCGCCATCGAATCGGTCCAACCATAGACTGTTATGACATGGTTGCTTAAGCATGCCTTGATTTTTATCATTAATTTTGACAATAAAACTGTTCCACAAAGTTCTAGTCGCGGTAATGAGGTGTTCTTGTTGAGTTGAACGACCTTTGTCTTGGCTGCTACTAAACTGACTTTCGTCCCATTTTTCTTGTATAATTTGCAGTAGACGACGGCAGCGTACGCCTTAGTACTAGCGTCACAGTACCCATGGAGTTCCACTTGATCTTTCTCATGTGTCTGCAGCCACCTTGGGACTTCACATTGCTGAATTAACTGTATTTCATTTCTAATTTTGATCCATTCGTCGCAGATATTTTGCGGTACGGACTCGTCCCATTGTACGTTTGCTTTCCATACATCTTAAAACAGTATTTTCAGCTTGGTAGTGACTGGGGCGATCCACCCTAGGGGATCAAAAAGCTTCGAAATGTCTGATAAAAGAGACCGCTTGGTTGGTCTTGACGATGATGATAGTATTCCTGATTGAAACGTAAATACATCATTTTGTGGATTCCACCCGAGGCCTAAGGCTTTGGTTGACTCCGCTTGCTTGAAGTCAAAACTTTCTGGCTGCTTCTGATCTGTTTCTACACTTTCTAGCAACTCCGGTGCATTTGATTTCCACTTCCTTAGATTAAAACCTCCTGATTTTAATAGGTTAATCATATCTGCTTGTAACTGCTTAGCTGTTTCTATAGAGTGTGTACCATGGATCAAGTCATCCATGTAGAATGATTGTTCTAAGACACTCGGTGCTGGACTGCTTTGATAATTCCTTCGTTCATCCTGAGCTAACTGTTTTAGCGTCATCATGGCGAGGAATGGGGCGGCTTTTGTGCCGTAGGTCACCGTGGCTAACTGATACTCTCGCAGACTCTCGTACTGATTGTCTCTCCATATGATCATCTGCAACCTTTGATCTTCAGGATGAACCCATATCTGCCTAAACATTTTCTCTATGTCGGCCGTAAATACGTACTTATGTTGCCTCCACTTGATGATGAGGCTCTGTAAATCCTGTTGAAAATTAGGGCCCCTATACATTACGTCATTCAAACTCTCCCCTGATGAAGTTTTGTCTGATGCGTTGAAAACCACGCGCAACTTGGTAGTCGTGGAGTCTTCGCGTGTGACGCAATGGTGAGGTAAATAACATTTTAGTAAGCCACCGTTTTTGCTGGTAGGTACTGTGTCAGCGGGTTTCATATGACCAAGCGATGCATACTCGTCAATGAATAATTTATAATTTTGCGCAATACTCGGCTGTCTTGAAAGTTTCTGCTCTAACTTGTAATATTGTGCGATCGCTTTTGATTTTGACTGGCCCAATTTTTCTTGATAGTCTGATTTTAACGGCAACCTCACTTCGTAGTGACCGTCATCCCGTCTTGATGTTGATTGCTGATAATACTCAATGCACTGCTGATCTTCAGAAGATAAATTTGACTCCTCGTATATTTCTTCTATCTCCCAAAATTTCCGAATACTGTCGATATCATTGAGTACTACATTGCACTGATATGTTTTTGCATTGCCACTCAAAATCCACCCGAGCCGAGTTTGTTGAGCGGTCGGTAAAGATGGGTTAACATGGCATATCCCACTCATTAATATATTTGAATAAACGTCGGCACCTAGCAAAATGTCCACAGGGCGACTTTTATTAAATTCTGGATCGGCCAATTGGATGTGCTCCAGGTATGACCAGTCTGGTTTGGAAATAGTCTGACTTGGTAAATCTTTTATTAGCTGCTTCATAATCAACACATCTGTTTCGAAAGAGAAGTCGCTAGCAGTTGAAGAGCAGATGATGGTAATCATGCCTTTACAGTTGCTTTCCCGTGCTCCGATTCCCGAAACCCCACCATTGCATCTCTTCCTAGGTATCTTCAGGAGCTGAGCAGCATTTTCTGTGATTAGTGAGACCTGGGAACCCTGATCTAAAAGGGCGCGCATCTTGATATACGATCCATTTACTGCTTGAACATTGATGAGAGCGGTAGGCAAAAGTACTTCGTAAAGGTCATTCTGCAACGACACGTGTGAACTGCTTTTGTTATTTTTTCCTGCGCTTGCATTTCCGTTGGAGGCGCTCTTCGCCGCCCCCGCCCAGCGCGACCCGCTTGTACCCGAGCCGTCCGTCGGCGGGTGGGGGGAATGCGCAAACGCCTCGTGTAACAAACTATTATGGGTTTGATTACATTCTCGACAAAGTTTTTCTGAAAGGCATTGATTGTCATGCTTAAAAAGACAATTGGGGCAGAGGTTCAATCTCTTCACTGTCTTTAGTCTGTTGAAAGGCGGCAAATCTAGAAACCGTTTACAAAAATAGATTCCATGCTCGTCGCTATTGCACAATGCGCAATGATATTTTGCTGACATGTTTTTTGCGCCGTTGACGTTTGATTGCGAAATTGCATTGCTGTTTGTAGTAAATGAATTTTTGTAGTTATTATTATAATTTGATGACTGATATTTTGCTGTGACTTGATTCTTTTGCGTAGAATTATCTTGCTTTCTGCGCGATGTTTCTAGAGTCGTAAATTTTAACTCTAAAAATTCCAGGAACTCTTTCAAAACTGGCAGCTCCCTCGGGTTGTTAACGGACTCTACGTAGTCAGTATACGTCTCTGTATCCAATTTCTGTGACAGGAGATAGACTATAATAGGATCCCATGAACTGATATCGATTCCCATATTTTTCATTGCGTTGAGACATTCGAGAGCTGTGTCATGTAGGCGTTTTATTTGAGCGACTGATTTCTGTTGCATAGCCGGGAGATTCATGATAGTATGCATAAGCGAATTAAAAATTAATTTTTCATTGTTGTAGCGTTGATTTAGTATATCCCAACAAGTGTCATAATTCTCAGAACTGATGTGCAAGTGCTGTATTAATTTTTCTGCTTCACCCTTCACCTTTGATTTTAGATATTGCATTTTCTGAGCATTTGACATAGAAGGGTTTTTATGGATGGTTTCACTGAACAGGTCCTTAAATGAAATCCAACTGTTATAATTCCCGGAGAAAATAGGTAAATCGATTTTAGGGGTAGTTTTCCCGATGTGCGAAACCGACCACATTTTCTTGTTTATGGCTTTCTTGATAGCCTCGTATTTTCTTTCATAGGTAGTGTAGGCATCTTCATAATCTTTGTTAGAGCCGTTCAACTCGCTGTCTAACTCCCAGTGAAACTTGTCGATGGTAGTCCAGCGGGACTGTACGGTGTTAAGAAGATCCTCTAACTCCCACTTTTCTGATACTGCATCAATATTAATAGTTGATAGGGTGCGATGAAAGGCCCTGAAGTTGCTCTGTTGTCTCCTCAGCATCTCCTCGGTCTTGCTTGTCGTTGCGCTGGATGCCTGCGGGCTGGCAGACCCACTCGGCGCTGCCGCCGAGACTCCAAACGCCGGAGGCTGGACTACAAAAGTAGCTGGCTTGATAACGGGCGATTCCGATCTTTTTTCTGAAGCTTGAGACTGAATGTACTCCCTGATGCTCGTATATCTTTCACGCACTGTCTCCCTATCATTAATGATATACTGCTTTACACCTGGTTCCGTGTCCATGGCAGACATTTTATTAAAATTGCGTTCATATTCATACCAATGGCTATCCAACACATTTATTTTTTTCTCAAAATAACTCGAAGTTTTTCTCTCCGCGCCATCCTTTTTGAAATTGGTAAGAACGGACTCGATTGCTTGAGCCAGTTGCTGCTGACCAGCGCTGATTTCGTTGAAAGAAGCCATAATGTAGATATGTAAAAAGGCAAGATCTTACTTGATCTACTCGTACTACTTGATAACTGCTGAACTGCTAGTTAGGGGCTGGCTGGCACGTCGCCTAGGCCAACGCTGATGATACTGCTGCTGGGTAGAGAATGAACCGATGATGTTCAATCTCACTCTAATCCTTGATAGTTCTGATGATAACTGCTAGTCCTGATTGTAACTGATAATCACTGCAACACTTGACAGCACAGTTCCTCTTTGACAGTCACTGCAACACTTGATAGCACAGTTTCTCCTTGATAGTCACTGCAACACTTGATAGCACAGCTCCTCCTTGATAGTCACTGCAACACTTGATAGCACAGCTGAAGTTCTTTGGTAGACCGTAGAGGCACTGAGTCTTTTTCACGGTAAGCGGAAATGGTGACACGAGTCACGTCTACGCGACACGGACACGTGTTCAAATCCAATCTTTCCGTAGGTTCGAAGGACCAATGTTCCGGGGTGTCCGGAGCTATGAGACTGATTTGACTGAAAGACTGATTAAACTGATAATAAAACTGTATTGAAATACTGGTAAAACTCTATGGATGAAGTACTGAGCAAATTATAATGAGAACGCGACGCTCGCTTGATGGCTGTACACGAACTGACCCAAAAAGTAGGTAATTGCCAAAAGTGCAATATTGAACGATAATACAATGCTGATTTTACTATTGTACGTGTTAGCTCGTACACATGGTTTAGAAAACTCGTGGGGAAAATGTCGTTAAAATTATACTAACGGCACTTTTAAAATTAAAATTTATGTTAAGTAACAATTCAGGGCATATTTCCTACATAACTATATCCTAACCAAACTGATAGTAAAGTATAGAATTACCTGCTTCGTCAATCTTCTATTATTTCACAAATTCATTTGAAGGACTGCTATAGTATTAATACTATAGGGGTCTGAGCATTTTGCAGAGCAGCCTGGAAGTCTGTGCAGCCTTTGCCCTAAGATGTTCAACTTTCAATCCCATCAGCCTTGATACGTCCAACATGCTTATGCTGGCTGGAATATTAATAAAACAATTTGCTGTACATTTTCCTTTAGGATATGAAAACAATTAACATTGTTATTCTTATTTATCTAAACTTCGTACACCTTCTTACAAAAGCATTATATTCTGATAGGGAACAAGTTTAAGATAAAGAAAACTACATACCTTGGTTCATTCCTTTGCAGTCCTAACTGCTCTAAAGGGGTTGAGGATGTCTGCGCACTCCCCCCACGGGTCAGGTCAACGAACCTCTTCCCGAAGAATCGCCTCTGTCCACACCTGGTCACCAGGTCATGGTCAGAGTGTCGATAAGACTCCAACCCAGGTCATGGGATGGCCCTTGCGGGCGGTGGTCTTCATGTGGCGCTGGTATGCAGTGGGTGATCGCCGGCTAGGCAACCAGGTCACGTGGCAGGCGACGGCGGTCGGGCGGGCGCGCGTGGTACGGCGCCAGTTCGGCGATGTGCGGGTGTTATGACAAACCCGCACGCGCGAACATGCCCTTCGCCAGCCTCTGGACAAACTGGTCCACGGTTTCCCATCTTAGGTCCCTCTGGATTGTCGCGTTCCTCACGTAGCGGGGGGCGCCGACGATGGTACGCAGAGAGAGGTTCTCTTGGGCTCGGAATCTCCGTTTGTTCGTCTCCGAGCACAGGGCGTACCATGCTGGGGTCGCGTAGGTGAGGCGGGATCTCGCGTAGGTCTTGTAGATCCCGAGCTTCGCCCTCAGAGGGAGGCTGGAGTACACTTATTTATAAAGCTACATTTCTATCCACTTGAATCTTTTATCTGTAATTTTTCGTTCACCTCGTAAACACATTAAATTCCACGAATTCCCACCCAAGTGTGGTCAAAAATAGAGTAGTTAACAACAAAAAGGCGAAATCGACGGTCGATTATACACAATCGATGCTACATCTCTAATGTTTTGATTACGACAATGGTTCGGTTATGGTTCAGCTTCGGTCTCCACTAAAACTTTAGCGCGATACCGAATTTCATTGAACCGAACCAAAGTTGAATTACAACTGGAACTGAACCAGAACCATACCTTTGACGTTCGTTGACTATACAAAATAGCGCGATCGGCCCCCTGGAATGGAAGTCGTGCGCATTGGTTTGAAAGGCTTAGTGGTACAAGCACTGCCACTCGTAAGTGGCGGCCGTTTTGTAAAATTCGCGTCATCTGTGTGTCCCGGACAGGCCCACCGCACAGTTCGATGACTTTTGAGCGCCGATGTTTAGTTTTTGTTGAAATTCTCCTATTCTTGTTAGAATTAAGGATAATTCTTATTAGAATAACATTCCTAATATAATTCTTTACCCTTTTTCCTTTCCACAACGCCTAATAGTTCAGTTTGATAACAGCTAATAGGTGTAACATAGTATGAAGCTCCCTGAGTTGTACTTATTTCTGTATTATTTTTAAAATAAAGCAAGATTTAGGCCTAATGTTTGGTTTTATTTATGCATTGTAATGTATAGAACTACAATAAACAAAAACACAGATAGCCTTTATACATTTATTTAATAATATAACACTTTTTCAATAGGTACAAAAATAGGGCCCCTCGACTGTCAGCCAAAATTAGGTATACAATTTAGGACTGATTTAAAGCACTCTTGGCAATATGGACCGATATTCTTCGGTTTACAGAAACTAAAGCATCTGAGCTATCACTAATCATAGCCTCAAACTTGTAAGGTAATTAGATAACCAGCAGAGAATGTTCTAAAATGACACAAAAAATAGTAGGTAAGTAAATCTTAGGTTATGGTTGATAGGTTGGAGTTATCTGATAAAATTTGCAGGATCAAATAACTACATAGAACAAAGTATTAGATTTATACATAAAAACAAGACCTCGCATACATATATTTAGAGTACCATGCTGATAAACATTGCAAATAATCATCCACTTTTGTGCCATAGAGATGAACAAAATATGGATAAGACTTGTGATTTTTCTCGAAACAACACTTTTATCTTATATTGTATTAAAATAACATAACATAAAATAGCGTCACGCCTTTTCCCATTCGGGTGGCAGAGACACAATAGGCACAAAAAGACACAATAGGCACAAAAAGACACAAATATATATATATATAGGCAAAAATATATATATATATTTTTGCCTTATTTGTTCCTATATATATATATATATATATATATATATATATATATATATATATATATAGGAACAAATAAATCGCGATCCGGATGAAGCTATAAAGGCCTAACATACGCCAATCGCCTATGACAAAATAAAACAAGTAAAATTACCATAAAAACACAGAAATAATATATCCATGTAAGTATGTGTAAGTAATGCACCAGAAAGTACTTTACATAGAATAGAATATAAATTTATTAGGATAACAAATAACCCTCCCTTCTAAAGGCATCAGTCGGGTAAAATAAACTATTTAAGAAAAACTAAAACACAAGTAAACAAACAAAAAATACAACATGTATGCCGATACCATTTGGATGTTATTGTAAATGGAAAATATTGGAAAATTAAATTTAATAAGAGATAGAGCTTTTGAATACTAGCGTGTGTGTGTAGTGTTACTGTATGTAATATGAAGTATTATTTGAGGCACATTGCACATTGACGTGTGGTCTTAAACAGGTGTTGGCACATACCGGGACCTTACACCGTTCACAGTATGTGATGGACCGTTTATGGCACACCACACACCGTTTGCGGGTTCGGTTCCGGTTGGCTGGTTGGCTTGTTGGTAGAACTTCATAAAGTACCGGGATATGGTCTAGTCGGGGGTCATCGTCGTGAAGTGGATTTGCGGGTGCGGGTGCGGTTGCGTGTACGTCAGTTATGAGTGCATGGGTGTCGATCAACTGATTCACCAGAGTTGTGCGAAAACTCCGGTGAACCAGTGGTTCGGCGGATGTGTTTTTGTGGAGTATGAACGCGTTGAGTATGCTAGCATTCAATAGTCTTCTGAACAGCTTCTTGTACCAGACCCTGTTACGGCGGCGTTCCAGGGGGTACAACGAAAGCATCTGGTCTTTCTTGTCAACCCCGCCCATGCACACGTTGTAGTCGGGGACTATGGACGGCTTCAGTGTTTGGCCGCATTTCACGGAGCGGAGTCCGTGGTAAGTGGAGATAAGAGCGACGCGGTTCTTATCTCTCCATACCAGGACATCCACATCGCCTGATGTGCAACCCACCACCTGACCAACCACCATTTCATTCTTCTTCAATTGCGCCACATTGGTCGGAATGAACTTGCGGTTGGTCCGAAGCGTCCCCACACAGTCGAAACCCCGGCATTTCAACTCGCGTGCAAGGGCGGGGGAGTTGTAAAAATTATCCATCCAAATGGTATGTCCTTTATGCTCGAGACCATTCAAAAGTCTGAGTACAAGGGCAGGCACGATTCCAGTGATTGGACTTGCTTCATTTTCGTCTGTGACATCGTGGCCAGCATGGACCTCAAAGCGCCACAAGTAGCCGGTCTTTGATTCACAGACCTCGTATGTTTTTATTCCTACGCCAGCTGCTTTATTGTGGATGAACTGGTTAATATCTAACCAGCCCTTCCACATCGTGAGACTTTCATCTAGTGCGATATTTTGAGACAGATTATATAATTGCGAGAATTTACCATTCAGGTGGTCCAGAATAGGACGCACCTTAAAAACTTTAGCTTGCGACCGAGTCATTCTCGCCGGATCGCAATTTATATTGTCCGCAAAGTGGAGACATGAGCTCAGCAGCCGGAAGCGGTCATACCTCATCACTTTTGTGAACCCCGGGGTGCTGAAGATATCGACGCATTTACTCCAATACTCCTCTAGCCGTGATTTTGTCACAACTCCCATCGCCAGAATTATGGCAAAATACACGTATAGCTCATCAACCGTCGTATCGACCCATTTGGTAATTCTGCTGGAAGGACAGATCGATCCACCTTTCAGCATCCTCGTTGCCGTCTGCTGAGCATAACGGTTTGTCTCCACTGCAATGTGCTCCATAATCGGGCGATCTCATATGGCAGTAAATGCATCATATGGGGTCGCACATGAAACCTGCGGACCACAGTTAATTTCGGAGAAGGTTTCCCTCCTCAGTTCAGGTGGAATCTGAGTAGTCGGGAATTCTCTCCAAATGAATTCAAATTTGTCCATATTTTCGCCTAAACTCGCCGACTGCTGCTGCTCGGGCTCGGGACGCAGGGGCTCGGCTTGCAAGTCGGGGTCGGGCATTATCACAGACAGCCCCGTCAGGCTCGTCACAGACAGAGCCTGAGCGACTGCCTGTGGATTCGGCGCCTCGTCCTCTTCCTCATCCTCGAACCGCCGCGTCACCTTGGGGGCGTGGTTACCACTTTCCACATCGTCGTCACCGTCGGCGTCGGAGTCCTCTTCGCTACCTGATTGTTGTGTGAATGTTTAAAATAGTGTTAGATGTCTGAGGTGTGAGTATTACTCGTATCCAATGGGGATATTTATTTTTATTCTTACTCGTCTGAGGTATGGAGGAAAATGTGTGACTTTAAGTTATGATATATTCAGTAAATGCATGTAAACGAACATGCTTTTATACACTGTATTTAGCGAGGTTTATTTCACTTACCGTAATACAACATATTCTCAATCTCCATGTCACGAAGAGGACGCATTTGTGCAGCCGACGACGACGCTGACGAAGTCGATGGGATACTGTAAAAAAAAGTTTGTTTAATTGTTTATTTGGGTACTGAGCCTATGTTGTGCACATAAAAAAATATAAATCACAACAAATAACTTAAACCTAGGCCAATTAGGGCCTCTTAATATGTTTCTATTACATTTCGGATAGTAATACATTCATTTTTTTATTTATTTTGTTTTTATATTCGTTTTTATTTTATATTATTTTATATTTAATAAATAAATAAATATATATACACACGAACTAGGAGTTACAGAGGGGGAGGGGGGGAGTGGTGGTGTTATGCTCAAAAAAACAAGAAATAATGAAAAAATATACTTACTTACAGGCAAAGTTTCGCGAAATAATTAAAAAATATAAAAATATTATACTTACAGGCAACGTTTCGCCCTGGGAGGTGAGCGCAGCGGTGAGGATGGTAGATGGTCTATCTGCCTGTAACGAAAAACGTAGTAAATTGTATTACGTAAATAAATAAAGAAAAACTACATTGCAAGTTACCTATCTAGAAATTCATTGTACTCACTCTGGTCTCTTGTGGCCCCTGCGTGGGGTAGGCGTGGAGGCCCCACTACTACCACATTCCAAATACCTGAAAAAAAAGAAAAATGGTTTACTAGCTGTCAATGGACAATGGACAATGGAAAACAAACTTCAGTAGCATCAGAACTGGATTGGAGAAAATAGGCACCAACCCTAACATGATAACCTGGATAACAAAAATGCTGGAATCAAGAATAATCTCTCTGGAAATCAGCGATAAAATCAAATGCAAAGTGGCCAAGGCCTGTCCACAGGAGGGTGTGCTATCACCACTACTGTGGGTACCAGTAGCTAACGACCTGGTGACACAACTCAACACTAGAGGATTCTACTCAATAGCATACGCCGATGACGTGACAATACTCGTGAACGGCCTTTTTATGAACACGATATTTGACCGCATGCAACTAGCACTACGGTACATAGAAACATGGTGCAAAAATAACGAACTCTCAGTAAACCCCGCCAAAACTGAGAGGGTACTATTTACAAAAAAAAAACCACGGCAGTTACAGGCTGCCCAAACTCTTTAATAAAACACTAACACTATCAAAAGACGTGAAATATTTAGGTGTATGGCTTGACCACAAATTAAGTTGGAGCAAGCACATGGAAGCAACACTTAAAAAATCCACCATATCGTTCTTCCAGTGTAGGAAGATGGTAGGGAACGGATAGGGACTCCAGCCCAAAATATGTCGATGGATGTATATGGCTGTGGTGAGACCCATCATCACATACGGCTCCCTGGTATGGTGGCAACGAACAACTCTATGCACAACTGCAACACAACTACAGCAGTTCCAGAGAATGGCATGTGTAGCCATGACAGGCTGCATGAGGTCAACGCCATCAGCGGCACTGTAAATCATGCTAGGCATACCTCCATTGGACCTATTCGTACAGCAGGAGGCCAATTCGGCGGCCATAAGGCAGCAGGAGGCCAATTCGGCGGCCATAAGGCTATACAGTACTGGACAATGGAAAGGAAAAATAGCAGATAAATGACACTGCACAATTCTAGAAAAAGCATTCGGGGAAGTGCCGGAAGCCATTATTCGCAGGAAGAATTGATCTCATAAAAACAAAATTCCTATTCGGTAGGAAATATGAAATCACAGCCAAGGGCTTGGCAACACCAACAATACCAAATCACAAAAGCATAACAATATACAGTGATGGCTCAAAGAAAAGCAAGAACACAGGCGGAGGTCTTTTCTCGCCGGAGCTTGACATTAAACTTTCCCTAAGCTTCGGAAAGGAGACGACAGTGTTTCAGGCTGAAACACTGAGTCTCCTACACGGGGCAATGCACTTGATAAATGATGCAGAGGGGAATGACATAACCTTTAAAACGGACTGCGCAGCCCTACTAAGCTCACTAAAAAGACCGTTGAAAAAATCAAAACTCATTCTAGAATGCCATAAGGCACTCAACAGGCTAGGTGAGAAAAACAAGGTCACAGTCCAGTGGGTAAAAGGTCACCAGGGTGACCAAGGCAACTGGAAGGCAGACAAGCTAGCAAAATTAGGGGCAGAAAGGCCAGCAATCGGCCCTCCACCATTCTCGCCCTTATCAGCGGCAGCTCTACGAAAAAGATCTGATTGACTGTCTCAATGTCAGTTACGCTGATTTCACACGGTTGCCAACTAAACTACTCATAATCTAAGACTACTTCCGGGAACGTTCTGAAACTTGGTTAATATTAATAAACGTCGAAGTTTGCAATAATTTCTATGCGCTTATGCAGCGCACAGGACGCTAGCCGCCCAAAAAAGTTATGCGCTTATGTAGGGCAAATTGAAATTGTGTAATTTTCAAAATTGTGTATTTTTTTAAATTGTGTATTTTTTTTAATTATGTAATTTTACACTAAATTCTAAAAAGTACAAATGACACATCATTTGTGATTTATACCTGTAAGTCTTTGAACACTCGTTGCACTGATAAGGATTGTCTGCAGCGTGTGACGTCACTTGTGCGCTTTGTCTCAGTCTGCGAGGATCTTTTAGAGCAGACTCAACGCACACTACGAGTTGTCATCACACACATTAGTGTTGTACGGGTAGATGTTACCAGCAATGTGTCTGATAAGTTGCTGCTTCGAAGTGAACTCTCTATTACAGCGGTCACAAGTAATGTTACTTGTTGTTACGTGTGCCGCGTCTCGTCTTGATGCCTGTTTGACGTGTCTTTCTACCGATTAATGGACCGTGTTATATGCATGGTAGTGTGAGGCAGGGCCGCCTGTCAGGTAGTGTGTCACAGAGGTCGTCTCTGTTTATATGAGAAGCGTCCGCAAAGGGTGAGTTACCTTGGCGCTGCAAGTGTCACCAGTGAGCCAGGCTCCGGCTTGACTGGTGGTGATAGGTTGTATGTGTGTGTGTGCGGCGGTATGTCGACACGGTCACGCACACACTCAGGAGACTCACCCCTGAACAGAGCAGCGACGTGATATTCTGCCAAGTGACAACATCCATTTATATTCGAATATGGTGAAAAAGCTAAGAATCTTGGGGTTATATTTGTAATTCTTAATTGCACAAAACAGTTAAAACAAAACAAATACAAAGGAAATAATTTACAACGGCGAGCTTATCTCTAACAAGAGATTTCTTCCAGCAAACCTAGAATGGAGAGGAAAAAATGAAACTAAAGGTAGAACTATGTGCACAACAATAAAAATAATAAACAACTTACCAATATGTACTTACTTAATACTAAAAATAATGCTATACATAAATATGTAACATATACATAAATAGTAGATACAAATAAATATGTACTAATTACTGATCACGGAAGAGAAAGATAGTGTTCTTTTAAACGACTTTTAAAAGTGTGAATTGACGGACACAGCTTCATTAAATGATTGGTTAATAAAATGGTAATGTCAATTGTTCTGCACATGTTATAAGTAGACTAGGGTGCAATCTCGTCAATTCCGCACATTTTTTATTCTTAATATTTTTTGAAATAGTAAATAACTCCTTATATTGTACTGGGCTAAGAAATACCGTATTTACGGAGAAATGGAGTGCCGGGCGGCCGCGGGGTTTATTGCTGTAGCATTGTTAGTTTGGGCGAGGTCCGAGATGCACTCTCCTCTCCTATAGACGCAAAGTAGTGGTTAAAAATACTCGTAATCTGTTTTGGATCATTGATTATAGAGTTGTTAATTTTCAGTTATAAATTTTTGTATTCTTTCTTTGTGTTTTTATTTGTTCGTTCATTCATTATACTCCATATAGTTTCTATTAAATTACCAGATTTTTTACTTCTGTTTTCATAGTTGAGTCTTTTAGATGTGATAACGGTTTTCTTCAGCATTTTAACTTTAGTGTTATGGATTTTATCTACCACACGTATCATAAACCCTCTTTATCTACACACGTATCATAAACCCTCTTTACTGCGTTCAAAAACCGCACGTTACGATCAGCATTATGTTAAACTACTTGGTAAAAACTCGTTTCGTATCTGGAAAACTACACATAATGGTCATTATGTGTAGTTTTATACACATAATGACATTCAAATTTCGAACGCCGACGCCCGCCTGCGTGAAGTTGGTACTAAAGAACGAGCTAAACAATTGCAGAACCACAATGCCGGTCAAACATGCGGTTCCTGAACACATCAAAGAGAGCTTATGAAATGTGTGTAGATAAACTAGTGTATGTAACTGTACATAATTAGGCATTAAAACCCTCCATTATGCAGCAGTCACATAAACTACTATTACTGCGTCCAAAAACCGCAAGTTAAGACCAGCATAATGTTATACTACTTGTTAAAAACGCATTTCCTATATGAATATTGATACGTTATGACTATAATGTATCAATTTTCGACAAATTATGACATTCAAATTTCGAACGCCGACGCCCGCCTGCGTACCGCCCCTAGTTCGTCTGTGAAGTTGGTACTACTGAACAAGATAAACAAGTGCAGAGCAATTATTAATGCCACCATGCCGGTCGAACCATGCGGTTCCCGAAAACATCAAAGAGAGCTTATGATATGTGTGTAGATAAACTAGTGTATGTAACTGTATATAATTAGGCATTATGTATCAGTCACATAAATTACATTTTTTTTTACAGAATAGTTTAATACCTATAGTAAGTTAATATTTTCTGACATTGCTTTTTATTTTTATTTTTCTTTTAGGTATACATTTATTTAAAGTTTTTATATGTATGTCATGAAATACATTATAATTTTCATTTACAGTATCATTTTCTTTCAGTATGTTATTCCAATCAATTTTGCTAATTTCTGTTTTAAATAAATCTATATTTTTATCATTAAATATTCTCTTCATTGTAAACCATGTCGACTTTCGCGTAATAGTGGGAGTTGTCAAATGTAGAGTTGTAGATAGGTGATTCGTAAAGCCGTAATCTTCTTCTGATGTAAATATCGTTGTGTCATCAAGGTTTGTGAATATTAAATCTAGGCACGTTGATGATGTTGGAGTAATATAGTGGGTTCCTTTGTATGTTGTGTTAGCATAAATTCTGACATAAATTCTAGGACTAAGTTACTTTTAGGACTTTTTTGAAGTATGTTTATGTTGAAGCCTCCGCCTAATTACCTTAAAATTTAGAATATTTATTTTTTATGAATTTTAATATTAATGCTAACCTCTCAAAAGCCGAGGGTAGTTGGGACAGGTCGCGATTTTGAACCTTATGCCATGATAATAAAATTTAAAACCTATAACGGAAAAGTGGCGTGGTATTCAAGAGGTTAAATGTGTTTTCCTCTCTTGTATTCCAGTATAAAGTCACAAATAAAATATTTTCTTTGGGCAGATAAGCCGCACGTGCTTCTATTACATATTCTGTAGAAAGTTCGCTGATATGTTGGATTTCTTCGCTCTCAATTTGATCTTGGAGTAGGATACAGACACCGCTCATATTCGTTTCTCTCGACAAGAGGAAGCTGCGATTTTATAACCGTTTATAGTTATCAGGTCCTGTTTATGTTGGGTTAGCCATGATTGCGTGATACATAGGGCTTTTTAAGTCGGGTTCTGATCGATAAAGCTTTCCAATAGGTGTTGTTTATTATACAGACTTTGGAGATTTTGAGAAAATACTTTGAATTGTTGGTATAGTTTTACGAAAGTATTTAGTATATTTTCCGACTCAATGTAGCCTGGTGACGTCTACATGTAAGATTTCCCAAAATAAATTGATAATTCTATTTTTCTACATAATGTTCTTGCTCTTTATAGTATTCTGTTAAGCCTATCGATATATACATCGATATGTATAGAACTAACTTCTTCTTAACGTTGCCGTGTGCTGTTGGTGCCGTGGATATTAATCGAATGGTGGATAGTTTAGTTTCCAATTCTTTAATTTATTGTTGCATAGTTTCATTATTTTTTTCTAGGGTTTCAATTTTTTATATATTTCGCCCATCTCTCCTTTTCTCAGAGCGTTTTGTCCTAACACCGTGTCCATTTCTTCTTTAAATTCTTGTTCAAATAAGTGATGTCCACAGGTCCAGTAGCAAGCGAGGCGGATTGCAGCTTCTGGTCATGCCTCCTCATCCGCTCAGTGGATGTGGCAGCCAACTTTTCCATGTTCTTGCGTATCTCTGCATGCAGGAACATATTGAAGTGTTGGTGATTTTGGAAAAATTATGAGAAAGAGAGTGAATTTAGATTGATGTGGTTATTTGGGAGTCCAGGTCAGTGAATTTATAGAATTATGTACATCAAATTTCAACTAAAACAAAAATTTCAATAAAAAACAACTCAGAAAATATTGGCTTACTACAGGTATTAAAATATCCTGCAAAAATAAACGATTTTAATAGTACCTAGTTTATGTGACTGATACATAATGGAAGGCATTTAAACTCGAGAGTGAGAGTCACTTTAGACTTTTAATGCCTAATTATGTACAGTTACATACACTAGTTTATCTACACACATATCATAAGCTGTCTTTGATGTGTTCAGGAACCGCATGGTTCGACCGGCATGGTGGCATTGATAATTGCTCTGCACTTGTTTAGTAGTACCAATTTCACAGACAAACTAGGGGCGGCACGCAGGCGGGCGTCGGCGTACGAAATTTGAATTTCATAATTTGTCGAAAGAAATGAGTTTTTAACAATTAGTATAACATTATGCTGGTCGTAACGTGCGGTTTTTGGACGCAGTAAAGAGGGTTTATGATACGTGTGGTAGATAAAACCCATAACACTAAAATCAAAGAATAAAACACTTACTGATTATTATAGGAAATATCAAAACCTACTGAAGAACCGTTATCACATCTAAAAGACTAAACTTTAAAAACAGAACTAAAAAAAAACTGGTCAAGTGCGAGTCCAACTCGCGCACGAAGGGTTCCGTACCACCGTACAATGGTAGGGATGGCGTGGAGTGAATAGTTTCATATTCATATTCTTTATTGCACAGAAATCTTAATAGTAAGGTAACAAAACATTTTATGAGCAAAGGCGAGCTTATCTCTAAAGAGAGATTTCTACCAGCAAACCTAGGTAGGACAGGAAAAATTGTGCAACAGGAGAGTCCTAGTGCGCAATAAAACTGTACACATCTAATTGTTTACAACTAAAACATAATAATTTAATAAATTATATATACTAAATAAAATACAAAAGCAAAAAAAATTATATATATCAAACATATACTACTTATATATACATATATACAAGTACCTATCACGAAAGAGAAAGGAAATGCTCTTTCAATCTTGTCTTAAAAGTGAAAATTGAGGGACTATCTCTAATAGCGCAGGGAAGTGCGTTCCACAGTCGGATCGCCGTTAACCTAAACGAGTGTTTGTAAGCGGCAGTGTTATGCCGAGGAGTAGAGAGAAGAGGTATCGTGTGGGATCTCCGGTTGCTATGCCTGGAGGAAATAAACTCGAAACGTTCTCGAAGATATAAGGGGTAGCGGGGATTTCGCAAAATGTTGAACAGATAGGAGAGAACGTGCATATCACGACGAAGGCGGATCGGAAGCCACCCCAACTCCTTGCGATACTGTGAGACATGGTCATACTTGCGCAGCCCGAAGACAAACCGAATCCCGAGGTTTTGAAGTCGTTCGAGTTTGTTCAGTTGTTTTTCATTCGCACCGATCCAGCAAACATCTGCATAGTCGATTAAAGGTAGTAGGAGGGACTGGGCAAGGGTGATTTTAGTCTGCTGTGGCAGGAAGTGCTGCAATCTCCGTAGGGAGTGAAATGACGCAAAGACTCGTCTGCTGACCTCACAAACATGGGGCGACCAGGACAACAATTTATCAAATACAACCCCAAGATTCTTGGCCTTCTCGCTGTATGAAATTATGTTACCATCATACACTATAGGGTCGACGGGCATTTTCTGAACTAGGTTATGAGAGTGACGAGTACCCAAAATCATGGCCTGCGATTTGCCCGGGTTGACAAGCAGACCATAAGAGGTAGCCCATTTCCTGATGTTATCGAGATCAGCATTCAACGCCTCTACTGTCAGATTCACATCACACGGAGAGAAGTGCCGATATATTTGAAGGTCATCTGCGTACAGATGATAAGAAGAGGTAAGAACGTCAGAGATGGAGTTAATGAATACCGAGAAGAGGAGAGGAGAAAGGATGCCTCCCTGCGGAACACCTGCGGAGAGATCACACCAGTCCGTTGAGATCTCCTCAGACTTAATGCGTTGCTGGCGGTCTCTCAGGTAGGAGTCAAACCAGCGAGCATAGTGCGAGCAGACATTAAGTGACTTTAAAATTTCGACTAGTATATCGAAATCGACGCAGTTAAAGGCGCTACTGAAATCAAGCCGTTTAGTTTAGATTTAACATAGCAAAATGTTGTTTACAAAGTTATTGGTGCGGCTACTTTCACACTCCATGTAAGCAAACAGGTGCATCCATAAGTTTGTATGTGGTTTTCAGATAAATAAAGTATTTTATTCTGTTTTTTAGTATTTGTTGTTATAGCGGCAACAGAAATACATCATCTGTGAAAATTTCAACTGTCTGACTATCACGGTTCATGAGATACAGCCTGGTGACAGACGGACGGATGGACAGCGGAGGCTTAGTAATAGGGTCCCGTTTTGCACCCTTCGGGTACGGAACCCTAAAAAATCTGGTAATGTAATAAAAACTATGTGGAAATGAATGAACGAACAAATAAAAAAAACCGGTCAAGTGCGAGTCTAAATCGCGCGCGAAGGGTTCCGTACCACCGTTCAATGGAAGCGATGGTGTGAAGTGAATAGTTTGGATTTTACACAGCAAAATATTGTTTACAAAGTTATTGGTGCGGTTACTTTCACACTCCATGTACGTAACCAGGTGCATCCATAAGTTTGTATGTGGTATTGAAAGAATTGTTGTATGGGAGCCCCCTTAAATATATCTTTTATCCTGTTTTTTAGTATTTGTTGTTATAGCGGCAACAGAAATACATAATCTGTGAAAATTTCAACTCTCTAGCTAGCTAGGTTCTTGAGATACAGCCTGGTGACAGACGGACGGACGGACGGACGGACGGACAGCGAAGTCTTAGTAATAGGGTCCCGTTTGGAACCCTTCGGGTACGGAACCCTAACAACGAAAGAAAAGAAAAATGTATAACTGAAAATTAACAACTCTATAATAAATGATTCAAAACAGATGACGAGTATTTTTAACCACTACTTTGCGTCTATAGGAGAGGAGAGTGCATCTCGGACCTCCCCCAATACTAACAATGCTACAGCAATAAACTCCGCGGCCGGCCGCCACTCTTTCCCATCCGAAAATACGATATTTCTTAGCCCAGTACAATATAAGGAAGAATTTACTATTCTAAAAAATATTAAAAATAAAAAAATGCGGGAAAGACTAGATTCCACCCAGTCTACTTAAAACATGTGCGGAACAATTATTATTAACATTTTTTTTACTTATTAACCAATCATTGAATGAAAGTGTTTTCCTCGGCCTACTCAAAATATCCTTAATAAAATCCAAACATAAGAAAAAATCCAAATACGATCCCAGTAACTATCGCCCTATTGCTGTCATAATGCAATAGGTATATTTCTTGACATGAAGAAGGCATATGATAAAGTTCAATTTCAGATATTATTAGATAAACTCTACGGCATGAGAATTCGTGGCGTAGCACACAAATGGTTTACATCATACTTAAAAAACCGGTCAAGTGCGAGTCTAAATCGCGCACGAAGGGTTCCGTACCACCGTTCAATGGAAGCGATGGCGTGGAGTGAATAGTTTGGACTTTATACAGCAAAATATTGTTTACAAAGTTATTGGTGCGGTTACTTTCACACTCCATGTACGTAACCAAGTGCATCCATAAGTTTGTATTCGGTATTGAAAGAATTGTTGTATGGGAGCCCCCTTAAATATTTCTTTTATCCTGTTTTTTAGTATTTGTTGTTATAGCGGCAACAGAAATACATAATCTGTGAAAATTTCAACTCTCTAGCTAGCTAGGTTCTTGAGATACAGCCTGGTGACAGACGGACGGACGGACGGACGGACGGACAGCGAAGTCTTAGTAATAGGGTCCCGTTTGGAACCCTTCGGGTACGGAACCCTAAAAAACAGACAACAAATTGTAGAAATAGAATATTTTGATATAAAAACGCAGAAATAACAAACATCCAATCTGGCAGTACATGAGTAAACGCATCAATACCACAAGGAAGCGTAATAGGTTTCCTTTTATTTCTGATCTATATAAAAGATCTCCCCTAAATAATAATAATACCTTGGACACTATTTACACACATTGATCTAGCCCCAAACTAGGATTCCCTGTATCTTGGGTACTAGACAACGATACACATACTTATATAGATAAATACTATACTTAGATAGATAACCATAATGAACGAACCATGTATATTATTCGCGGAAGATATTTCTATACTAACACCATGCCAAAACAATAATGATACAAACGATAATCTGAACTCTATCCTTGACAAAACTTAAGTAAAATGGCTACGTGACCACAACCTAGAGATAAACTTGAATAAGACAAAAAATATGACATTTCATCCCCATCAAAAACCAGCGTTAGACGTCAATTTCATGTATAATTTCAGTCCGATCCCAGTAACCGTACGGAACACACGTTACTTTGCTCGTCATCCAGGGGTTCTCAACCTTTGTACTATCGAACCATCTGAATCATGACCCACCATAAGCTTATTTTGCTAAACCGCTTAAATGCAAGTAGGTCGAAATTAGCTTGAAGGTTTATTTCCTTGGTAACGAACTTGTTATCATTTGATTAGACACTGACATGGCGATAGATCTTACAAGTTTGAAAGTTTCAAACGAATTATCAGGCAAGTGGGTCATGATTCAGTTGGTTCGATAGTACCTTACATCTTTCTAATATGTTGTGCTTCGAGTGTAACGCGACCATCGGCGATGGTGCCACATGCGCCGGTTGCTCCAAGGATATGTTTCTCTTGCGCAAACATTACGGAAAGAGGATTTCGTAACCTTGGGGTGGAGCGTAGAGCTGCCTGGAAGTGTCCCAAGTGCCGTATTGCATCGCCAAGCCCTGTTACTACCGAGAAAAAAGAACCTACATTGGGAGATATTCTCAGTCGTCTGGATATTCTTACATCAAAGCTGGATGTACTGCCTAAATTTATTTCCGATGTAAATGATCTGAAGATGAACATGCAAGAAGTAATCAAGAGTTGTGAGTTCTCTAGTCGTAAAATTGATGATTTTGAGCTGAAGCTTGTTGGAGTTAATGGCCGCTTATCTTCACTAGAGGAAACACATCAAGCCGCCAAATTCACCCAGTCTGCAGTGGATGATCTGCAACAGGAGCTGAACGAGAAAGAGCAGTGGTCAAGGCTCAATAATGTTGAAATTAAAGGTATTCCGCTGAAAAGTAACGAAAACCTATTTGATATAGTGGAGTCTCTAGGTAGGCATATCAACCTACCTATATCTAAATCTCAGATCAACTTTATATCACGCGTTCCTGTATACAATTCCAAGGATAAGTCCATACTGCTTGGCTTCGTAAATCGCTACGCAAAAGAAGATTTTATTGCAGCTGCGAGAATAAAAAAGCATTCTCTAAAATCTTCTGACATCGGTTTTGCTAGTGATGAACGTATTTATGTCAATGATCACTTATCACCCGGAAATAAAAAGCTTCTCTCCAAGACTAAGCTTGTAGCGCGCGAGAAGAACTACCAATACGTATGGGTCAATCATGCTAAAATACATGTCCGGATGAATGATACGGCACCTGTCATGATAATTAGGTCTGACGGGGATTTAAACAGATTGAAATAATCAGTTTACTAATTATAATTATTCCGTTCAACATATTTATTGAATTTGTTTTGAGCTATTCATTTAAGTTGACAACCCCTAGCTGTTTATTTTTTGCTCGCCTAGTGACTCTTTTGTTCAATCCTACTACCTGCTATCGCTCGAGCGAGCCGGACACCTGTGCTGATAATTGTATTGAGCATTCAATGCGATCTTTGTCTATACGCATTAGAGACTATAATGGATTACTTTATTTTTGCTATGTTACTTTTCCACATTGGTACTTCGCGAACGAAAATAATAATTTATCTTATTTAACTTACTGCCTATTTGAGCTTTTGTTTAATAGTGTTTTACTGCACGATTTAAGAAGCATTACTAAATGCGTACTAAGTATAATATTACTACTTGCCATATGTTTGTATAGCTACCGTCTTTATGAGTATATTTTCAAGTGTATCAAACATATTATAGTGTTAATGCGAGTTGGGTACGAGTGTGAGTTCACAGTGGAAACGAGATTTTTTGCTTTGCTTATTTATTTAATTTTGCCCTTGATTTGGTGACTATACAGTTATTATTATGTTTTGACTACCTAAATGTTTAATTTAAAAGTTTACTATCAGAACGTAAGGGGACTCCGGACTTTGACTGATATTTTTTCTGGGAACGTAGGACTAAATGATTACGATGTCATAGCACTAACGGAGACTTGGCTGCACGAGGGAATTTACGATGAGGAATTGTTCGATGGTCGGTACGTAGTGTGGCGGCGTGATCGTGATTACAAACCTACTTAACAAGAGCGCGGAGGGGGTGTCTTGATAGCTGTCAAGAGGGATCTCATAGCAACAGGATTACCTGACTGGCACTCGCCCGCTGAGGATATATGGGTCTCGGTTACGTTGCGTTTTGTTATTTCAAAAAGTGAATATAAATTATATATTTGTACTTTGTATTTATGTTCTGAAAACTTGGGCTTTTCGTTTACAGATCAATTACATAACTTTTGCAATAAACTCGAGTCTATAGTCACGGAGCATGATTCTCATTAATTCATCTTTTTGGGTGATTATAATATGAGCTGCATTGAGTGGGTTGTATCTGAGGATGTGATTGAGGCAGCTAGTTTATCAAGTGAACACATAAATAACTTCTTAGATACGGTTAGTTTTTGTGGTCTGCAACAATTTAACCCAATTGTCAATAAGTTCGATCAAATACTAGATTTAGTTCTCTCAAATGACCACGTTTCAGTTTCACTGTGCACTGACCCTCTGGTAACAGAGGACCCGTATCACCCAGCTCTTTATATTACTGTCTCATTTGTAGAACTCGAACCACTTGTACCATGCAAACGCTCAATGTATTGTTATAATCGTGCTGACTTTACTAAAATTAATAATGAAATTAATTCAACTGACTGGTAAAATACACTTAGTGCGGGCTCAGTTGACGAAGCTGTGGGCAAATTTTATGATATTTTATACGAACTTCAGAATAAACATATACCTCAGCGTGTTACAAAAGTAGACAAATATCCGCCATGGTATAATCATGCCATTATTAAAGTAATTAACGAAAAAATTAAATTCCACCGAAAGTTTAAGAAATATGGTAACCTATGGATAAACAGACCTTTGATTTTCTAAGAGAAAGAGTAAAGCGGCTCCAAACCATATGTTTCGAAAGTTCATTATCATCAAACCCTCGGGCATTTTGGTCTTTCATTAAAAGCAAACGGAAGGGATTTTCATTTCCATCGTGCATGAAACACTTAAATGTTTCGTCAACGTCAGGACCTGAAATAAGTAATTTGTTTTCTGAATTTTTTCATTCTACATTTTTACAATCAAACTCTGGGCCCGTACAAGTGGACGAAAACATGAACGATGGCATCCCAACTCCGCTAGCTGATATTGCGTCTATTGAAATATCTGTCGACATCATTTGTAAGCTCCTTGGAACTTTAGATCTTAAAAAGTCAGCTGGCCCAGATAAATTACCAGCAGTATTTCTTGTCAATTGCTCTAAAGCACTTGCAGTCCCTTTAGCCATTTCATTCCAACGATCATTAAGCGAGGGCGTACTGCCATTATTGTGGAAGTCTGCCTTTATTAGTCCGATCCACAAGAAAGGTCCAAAAAACATCGTCAGTAACTATCGACCAATTTCTAAACTATGCCTTATTGCTAAGATATTTGAGCGCATCGTTTATGATCAGGTTTATGCATCACTGAAGCTAACTTTTAACGCATTTCAACATGGTTTTCTAAAGAAAAGATCTACAATCTCAAACCTTCTAGTTTTCAATGAGTTTATAACAGAACAAATGGATAACCATAATGAAATTGATGCCGTTTATACTGATTACAGTAAAGCATTCGACCGAATTGACCACGAAATGCTGCTCAAAAAGCTTCTACTAGCCGGAATACGTGGCGATTTATTTCGCTGGTTCAAGTCTTACATATCCAACAGGACGCAATCGGTGGTATTGAATGGTTATATGTCAACATGGAAAAATATTCCTTCTGGGGTACCACAGGGATCTCTATTAGGACCCCTCCTATTTATTATTTTTATTAATGATATTGACATTTGCTTTAATCATTCCGAATTCCTCCTATTTGCTGATGATATGAAGGTGTTTAGAGTAGTCAATGGTCCGGAGGACTCTGATTTACTACAGGACGATCTTAATAGACTTGATACGTATTGCAGACTGAACAGTTTGGATATAAATGTCTCAAAGTGCTTCTCCATTTCAAAAAATCATGTATCGGAGTTCTTATAATCTCAGCGATAAATCTATTTCCAGCTGTAATTAGATAAGGGATTTGGGTATAATAATGGACTCAAAATTACTTTTTGATAAACATATTGATACAATAGTAAAGAAATCATATAAATTACTAGGATTCCTTATACGCTCCTGTAAAAATTTCAAGTTGATGAAGTCTATTAAGATAATTTACTGCACTCTGGAGTACACATCTCAGGTGTGGAACCCACGTTATGACGTCTATATTTCAAAAATTGAGTCCATCCAAAAAAAGTTTATTCGCTATCTATGTTACAAATTTAGAATTCCAAGACGGAGCTATGAGTTTCATTGCAATCAATTCCACCTTCTCCCTCTTCAAATCAGGCGTGAAGCTGCAGATATAATATTCCTCACTAGGCTAGCTCAGAATAGTATTGATTGTCCTGATTTGCTGAATAAAATCCATCTGTTAGTCCCCGCACGTCAATTACGTCTCAAATCACTGTTGCATGTTCCACTCGTTCATACCAATTACAGGCAGAACTCGTTTCTTTTGAGAGCTTCGCGCTCTTTCAATTCACTTAGTTTTGACTGTATGGACATAGACATGTTTTGTAGTAGTGCTCGGTCTGTCAGCTATTATCTGACCAGTAAGTTTAGCTCAAATATTTAAGTTTAGTGCTAAGCAATATTAAACTATATCCTTGTATTAACTGTTTATACGTCTCGCGTATCTCTCTTAATGTTGTAATTTACAAGTAGAAGTAGGTATATATGTCTCAATATAGGCTTGTGTTGTTTCTTTGTAATAATTAACGTAATATGCATAGTTAGGCACTCACTCATGTAACATTCATAAAAATGTAGGTATTAATAATATTGTATTTTATCTGGTTTCGTGTTTCCAGTTAGGTATGTCTGCATTCATAGGAATCAATTTGTTATTATACTCTGTCGTCAATTAGTGAAAACTTGTAATTGGCTATCAACTGTAAATTTTAGCTGTAAGTTTTCCATACAAGAAAAATAAAATAAAATAACGTCTGGTAAGTATGCTGCCAACCAGATGACTCCGGGACCCGATGAGCTGACTGCTAACGCCAAGTTGCTTGCCGATCACGACCAGCAGCCCAGTACTTCTGCTGCCAGCATCGCTGTCCTGCCGAGCGCCGCCGCTATGCTCGTGCCCCATGAGTCGCAAGACAGCGCTTCACCTACTACGAGCTGGAGCCAGCGATCTCAATGCCGATGCCGGAGACTGAACTGAGAGCCTTCTGTCGCAGTGGAAAACTTCCTGATATGCAAGGGCAAAGGCTCCATGGTAATCGCCATTTGACATGCAAACGTTTACGCCTCTGTCAATAGTATTGTGGTGCATGAATGTCTGTTTATTCTAAATGGGGCTATTTGTTTGTGATTTGAATAAAATCATAAATAAATTTGCTTCAACTTATCTATTTTCACTTTATTTATTGTGTGGCTGTCGGCAACTAAACAAAACCTTAACAAACTAACACGGGTAAAACTGCTCGCAACCACTGTGATTTGTAACGTTGCGTACATATGTGTGATTTCAGATCCGACTGATGAAGAAGTTGATCCAAGCGGTGATCGAGACTTTGATCAGCGGGGTCCCTCCCCTGCACCCTGCATCTGGGCCCTGCTCAACGCCTGATTTGCCTGAGAGGCCGTGTTAGCGGCTTCAGAAGACAGCCGTGGGGCAGGCAGCCGCGCGCTTATATAAAGCGCAGCGCAGACCGCGCGCCGCGCACCTTCCCATATATAACATATACACATATATATCGCACAAAGGGGCAAATTGCAGGTAGAAAGCCTTCAGCATATACCGAGGCCATGGCTCACAGTAAAATCAAACATAGATAGCTGTAAATACAAGGAGTGTATTGTATATAAACCGTAGCGCAGACCGCCCGCCACGCACTTGCCCAGCCGTCGTCATAGATTCAACACCTCGCCATTATTGATGTCGCGCTATCCGATATTTTTTTCGTTTTGATAACTGTTATTTGAGTCTGCGACGCAGCTATAGTTGATTTAACCAAGTTCAACTTGACATCAGCTTATGTTAAGAGTAATATGACATGCACCCCTATTGGGAATTCACTTTGCATGCAACATTGGAATCTGTTCCAAGTAATTTAAATTAGTTCATAAGACAATAGAGGAAATCTCTAGCATACAAGAGCCACTAAATATGTCAAAATGTAAGCCCCAGTTAAATATTGCCTATCAAAACATCCAGGGGCTACCTGGCAAAGAACTTGTATTAGAATTATTTCTAAAAAATTCTGACATTGATATTATTTGTGTTACAGAACACTGGTTGAAGGAAAATATGATGTCTTTTAACATAAATAATTACAAAATTGTCAGTTGTTACAATAGAAAGACTGCTGATAGAGGTGGTTCTTAGTGAAAAATAATATTAAGGTGAAACAACGGAAAGATATTCTTGCACTTACTGTTGAAAGACAAATAGAGGTATCCTGTGTTGAGTTAGATAGCCATATTATTGTTTGTGTCTACAGGCCACCGAGGGATGAAAAAGGCCATGCCAGTTTCAAAATATTTGAGAAAATCATGGAGGAAGCCCTCACTAAACTATGTAATAACAGGAAAAAGTGAATTATTCGTGGCGATCTTAATGCTTAAGATTTGCTTGTAGGAAGAACAATGAAACAACGATTAATAACTTTATTCAAATCGTTTAATTTATGTCATGTATTTTTAGAGCCGACTAGATTTACACTTACCAGCCAAACTTGCTTAGATAACGTTTTTGTGACTGTGCATTCACAAGTAAAAGTGTAATTAACTGCTTACCTTCCGATCATATTCCCAATTGCTATTAAGGATAAGACTGGTCCATCATTTTATAGGCCTATTACATCCCATAGACTAGAGACATATACCAAAAACTTAGATATAAATTTGCCAGTACCGGATTTTAATGAACAGAACCCAAACAAAATCTACTCAGACTTCTTCAACATTATTCAGACAGAAATCAATAAAGTTTTCAAATTAAAGAAAGTCAGTGACTACAACGGTAAATCTAAATTTAATGACTGGGCAACGTTTGGAATTCGTAAAGGTAGAGTTATCTTGTATGACCTTTATGATCAAAAACCTATAACTTTGATCGAAAATTTCATGACTATGTTAAAAAATATTCCAAAACTTTCAAGTTGGTTTGTAGAACTGCAAAAACTTTACACATTAATAGAAAAATTCAAAATTCAAATAATAGAATGAAAACAGTTTGGCAAATAATAAACCGCGAAACTGGCAAAGTTATACCAAGGGACAATGATTTCTGCCTAAAGATAGGTGATGATGTTGTTAAATCCAGCGCTGATGTTGCTCGAGCTTTTGAAACATTCTTCACCAATGTACCCGTACTCACAACAGACCGTCTAAATTCATCTCCATATGAAGCAGACTTTATTAAAAAATAACACTAGAGGCAGTAATGTATATTTAAAATTTCATCATGTATATCCCCAGGACATTGTCAAAACGTTTAAATTACTGTGGGGTATATCAGTCAAAGTCATTGGTGCAGTAATTCTAGTTATAGCCCCACACTTAGCTTATATATTCAATAAATGTGTTGACGATGGGGCTTTTCCAGACCTCATGAAACACAGTAAACTGATACCTCTGTTCAAGTCGGGAGATAAGGGCGATCCTTCAAATTTCAGACCAATATCTGTTCTTCCAACACTAAATAAAATATTTGAAAAGATTATACTCAATCAAATGCTCTCACACTTCAACCGTACAAAACAATTCCACGCTAAACAATATGGTTTCACTAGGGGTAAATCGACTACGGATGCAGGTATTACCCTTATATCTTATATTTATTCTGCATGGGAGGCCGCACAGGATGCTATCGGAGTTTTTTGCAACCTGTCGAAGGCGTTTGATTGTGTTGATCATTTTACGCTATTAATTAAATTAAATCATTACGGAGTTAGAAATAAAGCGTTGGATCTAGTAAGATCATACCTAAGCAATAGAATTCAAAAGGCAGAAGTTAACGGCGTAAAATCTGATGGATCGGGTGTTAAAATTGGCGTTCCACAAGGTTCCATATTAGGCCCTTTCTTATTCCTGGTATATATTAATGATCTGCCTCTGATCTGATCATGGTGGAGAAATTAACTGACATAGTGTTGTTTGTCTTCAAAATTGAAAGACAAAAAGGAGATTTTGATGATGTTAATGGTCTTTAACCTTGAATTGGTTCACAGTTAATAATTAATTGTTAAACGCTGGTAAAACCAAGTGTATCAAATTCTCACTTCCAAATGTCAGGCAAGTTGAGACCAGTTAAGTGTTAGACAACAGCACGTTAGAATTAGTAAATGATACGAAGTTTCTTGGAATAACCATTGATAGCAAATTGCAGTGGGGACCCCACATAGATAAATTGGCTGGTAAATTAAGTTCTGCGGCTTACGCTGTTAGGAACATCTCAATATACTTTATTGCACAAAATAACAGATTTTACAGTCGAAAATGGAGAAGACATGACAAAGGCGAGCTTATCTCTATAAAGAGATTTCTTCCAGCAAACCTAGGATGGAAAGGAAATAATTGACAACAGGTAGACTTAAGTGCACAACATAAAACAAAATAATTAAACACAATAAACTACTTAGCAATTGTCGTGTAGAGATATTAACCTAACCAGAACCTAACTGAAAACAACCAGGATAAAATTTTAGAAAGTTTATTAGGGCTATATATAATGACTATAGAAAAATGATAAGAGGATGAGGGTGGATGAAATGAGAACAGGTTTTATAAAAAATACAGATGTCTAGGTATAAAAAAGGAAGCGGAGGACACGGAGAGTAGGAGACCGATGAAGCAGTAGACGTCTGGACCGGTCAGTGGAGGCACTGAGACCCCGACGAGCAGCAGGAGTAGGGGCCTGGTAGCGTGTCGGCCTGAAGTCCCTGATGAGCAGGTGTAGCCGAGAACGGCCAGGTGAAGTGGAGAGGAGACTCTATGAAGTGATGACCAGGATGCAGGTGTAGCCGAGAACGGGTAGGTGAAGAGGAGACTCAGCGAAGCGCTGAACAGGGTTGAGGCTCGCAGGATCTCGGTGCAGTAACGGCTCGCAGGATCGCGTTGCAGTAACGGCTCGCAGGATCGCGTTGCAGTAACGGCTCGCAGGATCGCGTTGCAGTAACGGCTCGCAGGATCGCGTTGCAGTAACGGCTCGCAGGATCCCGGGGTAGTGCGACCCCGGGATAAGGCCTTTAGGTGATCCTTCTTGCTCAGAAGCTGACGTGAGACTCCAGAATTTCAGAAATGTTCCGCTCTTATACCCTTTTTGGAGAGTTCTAAAAATTATTTAAATTAAAAGAAATTTTTGTGAGTGGCCAAGAGAGAAAAAGTATTTTTGTAAAAGTATTGAAGCAAACATATCAGACCGCTAACGAGTTTTAATGGACATTGCCATGACAACCAGATAAACAACGACATCAACATATGTCAGATTTTGGTTTCAGGCTCGTAATACAGAAAACAACAAGAAAACCATGAAGTAAATGAAGTAACAATGAATATAAAAAGGTAGCGCACCAGCGCGCACGAAGCCCGAGATTGCAGAGTTTCGGAGAAAGCTAAATACAAGGTCACCAAAGGTAAACCCCTTCGCTATCGATTTAGAAGTGCTGATAGTGTGAAAATACAAAGCGAAAATGATCTTTTAATGTGTTCTTATGGTTTAAAACGTTACAGGGTCCTATGAAAATAAAGGTGATACCAAATAACAAGCTGTACAGCTCAGCAAGTATCCAGCTGAAAATCCTAGAAAATGACATGTAAGTAACATAACACTACATTTTCCCCCCGACCCTGGAAAAATTTTTGACTCAACAAAAATTTTGATATGTACATTTTAAAATAAACCAGAAAAACACAGCTTTGCAGAAACAGACATTAACTGGCAAAATCAGATATACCATCTCTTACATTCATCATCTTCATTCAGGTAAGGGTGGAGTTCACATTTAATGACTACCACTCTAAAAGTGTGTTTTCAAAAGGACTTTCAGGCTTACATAAGGAGTTGTCATCCGCTCCTGCGTGGAAAAAAAAAATAAGTAGATGTAAAGAGAAAAAAAATAATCCTAAGGTAGCTTTAGTCGCTACGACTTAAGACAAGATTAAGAACGGCCAGAGGGGTAGAGCTCGAAGCCAGAGATCAGCCACATCGCCTACGAGATGTGTCTGAAATAAAGATTAAAAAAAAATAGGTGAAGACTAACCAACGAAAATTCGAGGTCCTAAAGTAAAATGTGTTGAAGAACACTGGATTAAAGGAAGATATAAAAATAATAAGGTGAAAATGATGGTGATATTTATACATATATACAAATTAACAGTTAATAGAAGTTAAGAAAATTTAAGATTTATTGTCTTTAATGTGCCACTTGCCTCTAACTCCGTTAGGGTCTTCTAAAATGTACACTAATGGTGAAAGTTTGGTTATTATTTTACACTTAATGAATTTAGTTTTTAATTTAAAACATAGTTTTTACGCCAAACAGTATTTCCCACATTAAATTCTTTAAAAGACCGGCGAAGATCATAGCGAGCGCTATTTTTAGCGTGAGCTATGTGAAGTTTAGTTTGAACTCTGTGAAAGATAGATGAGAGGAGACCAGCATTAGACGCGTAAATATCACGAGGCATAAATATCAATTCCTCGAGATTCTGAGTTGGAGTATAGAAGGAACCACAAGGTATTGTTTCCCTACCAAAAACTAAAAAGTTTGGAGTAAAGCCAGTTGCAACGTTTGTAGCGCTGTTCATTGCGAACTGAATCTTAGTAAGATGGTTGTCCCAGGATCTATGATCGTCTCCTACTAGGGATGCTAGAGCTGTAATAATCGTACTATTAAATTTCTCTGTAGGATTAACCTGAGGACAATATAAAGCTGTGTGAAAAATACAAGGAACGTTATAAGAATTTAAGAATGAGTGGAATTCTCGCGACTGAAATTGAACAGCGTTGTCCATTATTATAGTTTGGGGAATGCCATGAACAAGAAACACTGAATTTTCTAAGACATTAATGATATTAGCTGAAGTAGCCCGTTTAAGGGGAAAAATCATAGTATATTTAGTAAAATTGCAGTTAATTACCAGAATATACTGATTTCTTCTCCGGGTCATAGGCAATGGACCCATAAGATCCAAGGATATAGTTTGAAAAGGTCTGGAGCAAAGTTTAGGTTTACCCATAAGACCATAGGGAGAATGATTAGGGTGTTTGTAGGTTAAGCAGGTTTCACAAGTCGAGATTAAATTGGCAATGTCCTTAAACATACCAGGCCAATAGTATTTTAAAGATATTTTCTTGAATGTTTTGAAGATACCAAGGTGGAGTTCTGAAGGGGAACCATGGCTAACTTCAATAAGTGCATGTCTATCTTGCGGCAGTGGAACTTCTTTCCAAATAAAGTCGTCGTTTAGACGATCGGGAGAATGGATACAGCGGTAAAGTTTGTTATCCCTGATAGTGTAGTTGGGATATGCGTCTGGGTTGTTGGAGCATCCGAGAAAAATCTTGTTGTAGTGCTCAAGTTCACGATCAGGTGGTTCTTCAATCGTAATAGGATGTACGCCTTGAGGTGAAGTTTCTCGTGTATCAGGACGTTCTTTATTCTTATGTCTGGATAATAAATCAGGAACAACGTTATCCTTTCCTTTTTTATGTTTCAGGACAAAATTAAAACATGATAAGCGTAGAGTCCAGCGAGCAAGTCTTCCAGATGGATTCGATAAGTTCTGAAACCATTTAAGTGCAGCGTGGTCAGTATATATTGTAAATTCCTTACCATTGTCTAGGTAACATCTCCAATGTTCTAGCGCAGTTATTACAGCTAATGTTTCTCTTTCAGTAGTTGAGTAGTTTTGTTGATTTTTGTTTAGTGCTTTTCTCATGTAAGCAATCACGACTTCTTTGTCATCTTGATGCTGAGTAAGCATTGCTCCTATGCCATAATTTGATGCATCACAATGTACAGAGAAGGGTAGTTCGAAGTTAGGACAAGCAAGGACAGGAGCAGTTACCAAAGCTTCTTTAAGTTCCTCGAAAGCAGCTGCAGCCTTGGAATTCCATAAAAATTTAGGAGTGTTCTTCCCGGAACAGGTTAGTTGGTTGAGTGGAGAGGCAATAGTGCTGAAGTTTGGAATGAATCTTCTAAACCAGCTGCAGGTGCCTATGAATCTTCGAACTTCTTTTCTGCAAGTAGGTACATGATATTCTAGAATAGCTTTTATTTTATCTGGATCAGCACGTAGACCATACTCGTCCACTAGAAAAACAAGGTATTTCAGTTCTTTCCTGAAGAATTGACTCTTTTCAAAGTTAATAGTCAGATTAGCATATGAAAGTTTTTCCAGAACTTTCATGAGAAGCGATATGTGCTCATCAAAAGTCTCGCTAATAATAATGATGTCATCCAGATAGCAAAATACCTTGTTCTCAAATTCAGGAGTAAATAGCGTATCCATTAATCTTTGTTGAGTTGCAGGTGAGTTAGTGAGACCAAAAGGCATTACTTTGAATCTGAACATACCTCTTCCAGGAACATAAAATGCAGTCTTATCTCTATCAGCAGGATTCAAGGGAATCTCCCAAAATGCTTTCGCAATATCGATGCTCGATAAGTGTTTGGCATTTCTCAGGTTGTCCAAAATTTCGCTTATTAGAGGCAGACTATAAGCGTCACGACGTGTAACTGAGTTAAGCTTCCTACGAGATACGGGGTATGGGTCTGGACAGAAGTTTGAGAAACAAGAGGGGGTTCCATGACAGTCGGGTCAGCAGGAAGTGATGGAGAGTCATTTGCAGTTGAAGGTGGAGTCAAGGATTCGAATTGTTTAGAAATAGCGTCAAATTTCATCTTGAAAGTATCGAAACTAGCTTTAGAATCTGGATATAAGTCAGTATCTATTCGCTCCAATCTGTAAAAAACATGATTCATAAAAGTTTCTATTAATCGTAAGTATTTGGTTTCACCTTGTAAAAATTTTTCAATTTTACAATCCAGGTAAGTCAGAGTAGAACCAATTTGAGACAAGTCATCCTCAATCGGATCTGAAGAAGTCAGAATATCTTCAGAGTGAGATTTCGCAACTAAACGCAAAACCTGTTTTATAAGAAGCAAAACAGTATTAGCTGGTTCCTCACATCTAATCTTTACTTCGTATTCGAGCTCGGCCTTGCTAAGGAATTCGTACTTAATAACCCTTTCCATTGTTATGGTTAAGTGTTATAGAAGTGAAGTGAAGTGAAGTGAAGTGAAGTGAAGTAATGTAAGTTAAATGTAGGCCTAAATATAATCCAGATGAGTTGAAAAACTAGATGAAGTTTTGTTTTAGAATTTGGAAAATGTGAAAAGGATGAATAGATAAAGATTTAAGAGTGAAAGAGAAAGCAAATCAAAGGGAAAGAGACAAGGCGCAGAAAAGGTGAAGAGTGGAGAAGAAATTTTACGTTGGGCGCCAAAATGTCGTGTAGAGATATTAACCTAACCAGAACCTAACAGAAAACAACCAGGATAAAATTTTAGAAAGTTTATTAGGGCTATATATAATGACTATAGAAAAATGATAAGAGGATGAGGGTGGATGAAATGAGAACAGGTTTTATAAAAAATACAGATGTCTAGGTATGAAAAAGGAAGCGGAGGACACGGAGAGTAGGAGACCGATGAAGCAGTAACGTCTGGACCGGTCAGTGGAGGCACTGAGACCCCGACGAGCAGCAGGAGTAGGGGTCTGGTAGCGTGTCGGCCTGAAGTCCCTGATGAGCAGGTGTAGCCGAGAACGGCCAGGTGAAGTGGAGAGGAGACTCAATGAAGTGATGACCAGGATGCAGGTGTAGCCGAGAACGGGTAGGTGAAGAGGAGACTCAGCGAAGCGCTGAACAGAGTTGAGGCTCGCAGGATCGCGGTGCAGTAACGGCTCGCAGGATCGCGTTGCAGTAACGGCTCGTAGGATCGCGTTGCAGTAACCGCTCGCAGGATCGCGTTGCAGTAACGGCTCGCAGGATCGCGTTGCAGTAACGGCTCGCAGGATCCTGGGGTAGTGCGACCCCGGGATAAGGCCTTTAGGTGATCCTTCTTGCTCAGAAGCTGACGTGAGACTGCAGAATTTCAGAAATGTTCCGCTCTTATACCCTTTTTGGGGAGTTCTAAAAATTATTTAAATTAAAAGAAATTTTTGTGAGTGGCCAAGAGAGAAAAAGTTTTTTTGTAAAAATATTGTAGCAAACATATCAGACCGCTAACGAGTTTGAATGGACATTGCCATGACAACCAGATAAACAACGACATCAACATATGTCAGATTTTGGTTTCAGGCTCGTAATACAGATAACAACAAGAAAACCATGAAGTAAATGAAGTAACAATGAATATAAAAAGGTAGCGCACCAGCGCGCACGAAGCCCGAGATTGCAATGTTTCGGAGAAAGCTAAATACAAGGTCACCAAAGGTAAACCCCTTCGCTATCGATTTAGAAGTGCTGATAGTGTGAAAATACAAAGCGAAAATGATTTGTTAATGTGTTCTTATGGTTTAAAACGTTACAGGGTCCTATGAAAATAAAGGTGATACCAAATAACAAGCTGTACAGCTCAGCAAGTATCCAGCTGAAAATCCTAGAAAATGACATGTAAGTAACATAACACTACACAATATGTACATAAATACCAGAATTATGTATATAAATACGTAAAAAAAAAAAAAACCTAAATAAAATTACTTAGATTTAATAAGGTAGAGAAAGATAGTGTTCTTTCAGCCGACTTTTAAATATGTTGAGAGACGGACTGTCTCTACTAGCGTTGGGGAGTTTGTTCCAGAGTTGGATGGCACGAAGTCGGAACCCATGTTCATAGGCGGCAGTATTGTGTTGTGGAGTAGTAAGTAGCGACCGAGTGTGCGATCTCCGTGGCCTATCCGGGGACAGAAATTCGAAACGATCTCGTAAGAAGCCAGGATAGCGAGGATTATATAAAATGTTGAAGAGGCAAATGAGGATTTGGGAATCCCGGCGAAGACGAATTGGGAGCCATTTCAGCATCAACATCAGACAAAGCACGGATGTGGCTACAGCTAGACTAGTATATTTTAGTTACTTTCATAGTGTGATGTCCTATGGTATCTTATTGTGGGGGAAAGCAGCGGATATTGAAACTATTTTTATTTTACAGAAAAGAGCTATTCGAGCAATTTATAATTTAAAACGAACAGACTCCTTAAGAGAGCTTTTTAATGAAATTGACATACTAACAGTAGCTAGTCATTTTATTTTCGAAAATATAATGCATGTACGCAAGAACCTTACAACATTTTCCAAACTTAGCGATAGCTGTAATGTTAACCTAAGAAATAATCACAGACTATGTGCGCCCCGTTTTAGACTCGCGAAGGTTAGCAATTCTTTCAAGGGTCAGTGCATTCTCTACTACAATAAGATACCTCTGGAGATTTTGAAATTGCCATTTGAGCAATTTAAAAAGCATGTTAAAGCGACTTTGTCGAAAAAGGGATATTACAATGTTCAAGATTACTTAAATGACAGGACTGTATGGGGTTAATCTGGCTCAACACAGACCTTGCTGTTAATAATTTTGTAATTATTTATTCCTGCTTATTAAGTAACAATTAAATTTTTCATATTTGTATTAGTTAAGCACAACCTATTTTTAAAAGAGATCTAAAAATCAATCTGTGGGAGTTCCTACGCCCTTCTTCTCCCACAGTGGTCCAATGTAGAGAAGCGGCAAAAATGACGTTCGCTAAGTATATGTAAATATCTACAGTAATAAAGTACTTTGACTTTGACTTTGAGTCCATTTTTGTTTAAATTATAACCATTCAGGTTCAGTCGTGTTTCTTTTTAAAAAATCATCTCGGCCTCTGGTTCCTAAAAGTAGTGTATCTAGCAGTTAGTTCAATAGATCAGTAATATATGTATGTGTCTTTATCAGAGCACACAGGTCTATCCTTTACATTAAATTGTTCCTATCAACCTTGGGTTTGCTGGAAGAGATCTCTATTTAGATATAAGCATGCCTTTTTTTTTTTTTTTTACTGTAGATATTTACATATACTTAGCAAACGTCATTTTTTGCCTCTTCTCTACATTGGACCACTGTGGGAGAAGAAGGGCGTAGAAACTCCGATCTAAAAATAAAACACAGATTTATTTTTAGATCACTTTTAAAAATAGGTTGTGCTTTACTAATACAAATATGAAAAATTTAATTGTTATGATTAATAAGCAGGAATAAATAATTACAAAATTATTAACAGCAAGGTCTGTGTTGAGCCAGATTAACCCCATACAGTCCTGTCATTTAAGTAATCTTGAACATTGTAATATCCCTTTTTCGACAAAGTCGCTTTAACATGCTTTTTAAATTGCTCAAATGGCAATTTCAAAATCTCCAGAGGTATCTTATTGTAGTAGAGAATGCACTGACCCTTGAAAGAATTGCTAACCTTCGCGAGTCTAAAACGGGGCGCACATAGTCTGTGATTATTTCTTAGGTTAACATTACAGCTGTCGCTAAGTTTGGAAAATGTTGTAAGGTTCTTGCGTACATACATTATATTTTCGAAAATAAATTGACTAGCTACTGTTAGTATGTCAATTTCTTTAAAAAGCTCTCTTAAGGAGTCTGTTCGTTTTAAATTATAAATTGCTCGAATAGCTCTTTTCTGTAAAATAAAAATAGTTTGAATATCCGCTGCTTTCCCCCACAACAAGATACCATAGGACATCACACTATGAAAGTAACTAAAATATACTAGCCTAGATGTAGCCACATCCGTGCTTTGTCTGATGTTCCTAACAGCGTAAGCTGCAGAACTTAATTTACCAGCCAATTTATCTATGTGGGGTCCCCACTGCAATTTGCTATCAATGGTTATTCCAAGAAACTTCGTATCATTTACCAATTCTAACATGCTGTTGTCTAACACCAAACTGGTCTCAACTTGCCTGACATTTGGAAGTGAGAATTTGATACACTTGGTTTTACCAGCGTTTAACAATAAATTATTAACTGTGAACCAATTCAAGGTTAAAGACAATACACCATTAACATCATCAAAATCTCCTTTTTGTCTTTCAATTTTGAAGACCATTGAAGTATCATCAGCAAACAACACTATGTCAGTTAATTTCTCCACCATGAAAGGCAGATCATTAATATATACCAGGAATAAGAAAGGGCCTAATATGGAACCTTGTGGAACGCCAATTTTAACACCCGATCCATCAGATTTCACGCCGTTAACTTTGTAGATGTAGAAAAAATAAAGTACCTACCTATGAGCGTTTTTATTACTTACAGCTATAGATGTCGACATCACATCACTAGTAGTCAATGGTATTTCGACATCACATCACTAGTAGTCAATGGTATTGTTTAACTATCAAGAGCCACCGTACCACTAGGGGTATGGCCAGGGGTACGGTGGGTATGAAGCGCTTGCTTCTTGCCAAATTTAATGATTCTAGGTCAATGAGAAGTACTCTATAGGTGTTAATTCCCTCGCAAGGGCAATAGGTGTTAATTTCCTCAAGCAATTTCAGCAATATTGTGACATATATTTTGATTGCATTGAACTAAAAGTTTGATTTTTACACAACTTTCAGACCACAGGCTTGAGTAACTGATATTATTTTCAACTTGATATCTTTACGTGTTCCAGAGAAAGAGCGATCTCACTCTCCGCAAATAAACCGCATATTCATATGTGAACAAATATAATATACAATGTGTGAATGCATTGACATTAACTATTATTTAAAAAAATATAACTCTATATTTCCCATAGAATGTATATCTGATAGTACAAAACCGTAAACCATTCTTTTCAATGGCATCTGAATGGTCACTGAAAAACTAAATTACTGTCTGAAACATTAACCTATGATTTTTTAATGCAATTATCTATTTATGAACTGTTGCAGTACCTGTACATCCGCAGTCAGTAATGATGGCAGGAGTGTCTGATACGACTCTACAGATTGTTCACTGAAGCGAGTTGCTTGTCTCAACATGCTACAACATTCCCAGCACAGTCGTCGGGACACAGCAGACACATCACGTACAATCTGCAAACAAAGAAATACTACAACTTATATTTTTATGACAACAACCAGTAACATTTATGATGAACCAGAAGCACCAACACAGAGGACACTCACTGAAACTACAAGGGCTCTAGTTTCTCCGCTTCTCATCTCGTGATTCTCACGAGTGGAACAGCCTTCCAGAAACTGTAATTAGTGCACCATCAGTGAACAGCTTCAAAAATAGACTCAACTACTATATAAAACAAGTGCAGTGAAATGTGGACTGATATGCATGCATCAGTTTTAAGGAGCCTGTGGATTATAAATAATTATAATAATTTTAATTATATCCCAAACATGCAGTTACAAGCTATACAGAAATTACAGCCATTGTATGCAGAAATTACAGTCCTTACCATCTTCTGGTTTAGAATGTCCATGTAGTATGTTAGCTCCTTATCTCTGATATTGTTCAACCGGCGACCTCCACATAGGCACGCAATGCATGGCGGTGTGTCCTCCGTTTCTGAAGGTTCAAGGTGTTTCACCTGATCAAACTCTTGTTTAACTTCTGACATGGAATATTGTGGATCCAGTGGCGGGATGTCGATTTGAGCAGTGGTGAACATCTGCAGCCGGGATTGACGTGTCACTTCACTCCACATCACATGTGAACTATTCAGGATTTTGTGACAATCTGTCACTCTCTCTCGGAAGTGATTCACTTTCTTCAGCAATATCTCACATTCCCAACAGACTCTAGGCAATACATTGTGGATGAGCTGGGAAATATATCAAACAGAATTATTCATTTCCTTGGCAGTAATAAATGTTACCCACTGACAAGTTCCTATCCAAGAACAGGTTATAACTGAGGAACAACACAGATTTGTTCCAAGAAGATCAACTGTGACCAACTTTCTTCCCTGCTTAAATCACTGGACAAAAAATTGGAATGACATAGTACCCACTGATGTAGTTTATCTAGACCAGCGGTTCCCGAATTCTTTTGGCTACGGAACCCTTTTTGGCTCACCATTTTTGTGCGGAACCCTAGATCAAGTAAGAAGTAAACTTACTGTAATATTGTTTTTTTACGTGAGAACACACCATACTGAGGCTTTTCGGCTTGGTGTTCGCATCTTGTAAGTATAGTTTAACTTTAAAAGAAAGACTTTTTAAGATAAAAATATTTATTTAGTTATAACAAAAAGATATTTAATTTAGATAAACTTAATGCGAAGAATGAAATCTTTTCATAGTTTTTGACAAAATAACATTGAAGACAGGTTTTATGTCTGACAATTGGATTCGGAGGTCTGGTGCAGCTTTCAGCCTACTCCTAAACTTATTTTTCGTGTAGGCGTAAGCTGAAAACCCAGCCTCGCATCTATAAGTTGACACAAATGGCAGTAACGCCATGATAGCCTTTTCGACGATGCCCGGGTATTCGTTTTTCAGGCCAAACCAAAATTGGCTCGGGTTCGTGGTAGCTTTTGATTCAAAAAGTTGTTTGAGTGTGGATGAATTTTTAATATCAATTAAATTTTCAAACTCCGACACAGTCAATGTTGAAGGTTTGGTATGAATCCTAAATGGATTTCGGACACATTCGATTTCCTGTAACTGTAACTTTTCTTCTGGAAAATATTCGTCCAAAGACTTTTTCAGGTTTGTCAAATGTACACATATACTTTTTTCCATGTCTGGAGCGATTTGAAGATGATTTTTTTCGAGAAATTGCTGGAGTAGCGGAAAGCAGTCATAACTTTTTTGTCCAAGACATTCAATCCAGAAGGCGATTTTCTCTTTCAATAAAGATATTTTGTCGCTCACTGTAAACATGGTTATCTGTCTTCCCTGCAGAGAGCTGCTCACTATTTTCAATTTATCAAATATGTCGGCCAGATAAGCCAATCTCATTGACCACCGCTCGTCGCGCAACAGTTCGAGATGGCTAGCACTTGCAGGCGAAGGGAGGGTCTGTAAGAAAACCTTCAGTTCATCGCGCAATTCGTAAAATCTGGTTAAAACCCTTCCTCTGGAAAGCCATCTCACTTCCGTGTGTAGAAGGAGTGATTGGTGCTGACTTTCCATGTCTTCACACGTCTTTTTGAATAGCCTTGACAGCAGTGGACGCATTTTCACAAAATTGACGGTTTGTACGGCTTGATCAAGGACTTGTTTTAAATCAGATGGCATTCTTTTCACGGCAAGAGCATGTCGATGTAAAATGCAATGACTGCTAGTACAATTTGGCGCAACAGTTTTAATTCTTGACACTGTTCCTTTTACTTTTCCAATCATGGCTGCAGCTCCATCGCTGCATACATCTCTACATTTGTTCCAATCAATATTGTGTTTTTTCATGTAGTCATCAATGACTTTAAAAATTTATTCTCCAGTCGTATTGGTCTCCAAAGGAGCACAGAGAAACAAATCTTCTTCGATAGATCCTCCGAATGGATATCTAACAAAAACGAGCAGTATCGCTAGTCCAGCAACATCCGCACTTTCGTCCAGTTGCATTGCAAACGCATTGCTCTCTTTCAACCTACCTATCAATTCATCTTCGATGTGGTCTGAAATCTTATGAATACGGTCAGATACGATGTTGTTCGAACACTGAACTGCTGCGACTTTCTTGGCTGAATCCTCTCCAAGCACGCAGGTGACAACTTCAGATATGCATGGTTTCAATAAATCCTCGGCGATTGTATGAGGTTTTCCAGCTCGTGCAATCCTATAACTTAGCATAAATGAGGCTTTCGTTGCGTTTTCATTATCGGTTTTTGCATATTTTTATAAAGCCGTCACACCTGCATGATGTACATCTCTTTGTCTTTCAAAAAAACTAATGTTTTTATCTTTGAGGTGAGGATGATTAGTGTCAAGGTGACGCTTAAGTTTTGCAGGTGCCAGAGAGCTATTAAACAAAATCCTGTTGCAAACAACACATTTCCCATCAGGATTTTCAGCATTCCCTACCGGTATAAATCCATAGCTCAGATAGGACTCATCATATTTCCTCTTTTTTGAAGAAGTTCCCTCTTGACGTTCAGTCCGGTCGGTAGTTGGTGTCACAGAATACATTATATAGTGTCACTGCATTTTGCTGATTTTGTACAACAAAAGAGTCTTCCGTACCTATTCTCTGAAAAAATAATGTAATAAAAAATAAGTTCTTATAAAAGTGCTGGCACCATATTTAGTACCAATCACCCTGGCTGGCACACACATGTGACTTTAAAAAAAAATATACAGAATTAAGTTATAAAATCGCAGCTTAGTTTGTGTGAGTGTCCCCGTACACGACAGCCACAAACGCCGCTGCAAGAAACTAGAAGCGGCCACTGAGGAAGCTGAAGCGCGCGGCAGCCACGTTTATGGACATGCGCGCCGTATCATAATAGATATAAGGTGAGGTGGATGACGTGTGGCGGCGTTTTGAAGCGTGAGGTGGCCACGCGCTGCTCGCTTCTTGTGGTCGCCATACGCTTCAAAACGCCGCCGCCACAAACACCCGTGTGCGGCGGGCGGACGCTGTGACCCCCGCTCCCGCCGCCGCAGCTCCCCGTCCGGCCGCCAGACCTTGCTACCCGTCGTGAACTCGTATTTACACTCGCGAGCGGTACCAACCTACATAGATAGGTACCTAAACGTAATTTCGGAATACAATATTTTAAATTAAGATAATAATTACGTCCATTTAAAAAAATCCCATATCTATATCTAAATATATCAAAGGTACGAGTAAAGCGATTAAAAATAGCTAGCTAGACTAGAAAAAAAACATCGAAATCTTGAATTTTTGCGGAACCCCTGAGAGCCTTCTAGAAAACCCCAGGGTTCCGCGGAACGCCATTCGGGTACCGCTGATCTAGACTATGAGAAAGTGTTCAACTGTGTCCCAATAAGACTAGTCTCCAAACTGCAGCACTTTGGTAATGGTGGAAACGTTCCTCAGTGATCGTACATTGAAGGTGAAAGGTCAATTTCAATTTCAAATTATATTCAATAGTTGGGAATGACCTGTTAGATGCCTACAACATCCTCAGTGAAGCGGCTAATTTTCATGGGTATACTATGCTTAGTATTGCTATATATAAAGTTATTTAGCACCCTCAGACCAGGTTTTTTATACTGGATATGCCTAATAGTATAGACCTAAAAGTATTAATAAAGTCTGGACTTTCGTTATTTGCAGATGATACAAAAATCATGGGAAATCAGCTAATATCGCTTAATATAATAGGTACAAGAAGACTTGAACCACATTTTTGTACCACTTAACAAATGCCACATAAAAACTTACACCATCCAGTACCATAAGAACATAATCAGCCTTTGCGAGGTTAACTCATTAATAACATTAAAGTATTAATAGGTACTTAAAGCGGATGGATTCAGCTTACCTGTTGCCCACTGTTCACAGTCAAAATATATAGCTCCAAAGCCTTGTCTTTGAGAACGTGCAAAGTTTGTCCGGGACCCAGACAAGCCATGCACAACAGTTGATGCACAATATCACATTTACTATCCTCCGCCGCGGCCTCTAAAGCTTCCATCGCAGTGAGTATGGTTGATGTCTGTGATTACTTTCTCTTGATTACTTTATTCTCTCTCGCAGTTTGATCACTTTGATCTCTTGCAATAACAGACTATAAAGGGATACAACGTATGTATCAGACGGCCAATTTCCAAACAGTCTCACGCAACCAGGAACAAAAAATAATTTGTTTCTTCGATGTCCTAAGCACGACAGTTGTGCCGAAGTTTATTTGGCGGGTAATGTCCCGCGCACGACAGTTGTGCCTAACGGGAGTTGCAAACTTCGAGGTACCATAACTAATAACTAGATTTTGAAACGCAGCCGGAAATGGGACCCATATTATCAGTTGTTACGTTGGCTATACTGTAGAATGAACGAAATTGACATTAGATAGCCAATCACGACTCAGATGATAAAAAATACGAATTGTTGGCACCAAAATTCAGCCATTGTTGTCATACTGCTGTGATTGGTTTTTTGTGTTGTGCGCTACGGAATAAATATGCCTAGAGGATTGAAACGGTAAGTGTTTGTGTTATGTATTATATACCTAATTACTGATAATTTTGTGTTGAATATGTTTCAAGTATTAGTTTTAGCCATTTCGGAAAATATGTTTGAGGAAAAAGGCTCAAAACTTTTTCCGTCGGCATTCGACTTCCGCACGGCCGGCGTCCATTGTAGCTTTATGGTATATTTCCATGTTAGTTTGATAAAATAAATATATCAGTTTTGTCGTAATTTAACCAGTATTACGTTTTCCATGTTTGTTTTTACGTAACTTATCGTATAAGATGTAATATCGCAATTCCAAACAAATAAGTCCAAATCTTCGATGTAAGTACCGTAGGCAAAAAAATGTTTTGTTTTCTAAAATTGGGTTATGGTATTTGGTATTTGTCTCACAAATAGTATCAAAGGGAATCGACTCACAAATATTATAGTAACGGGGGTCCGGAATGCACGGCCATGGAATGCACGGCCCGGATTGCACGACCCTGGAATCCGTGTACATCGGGATAGCAATTCCGGGGTCGCGAAGTACGGGCCGAGCATTCCTGGGTCGTGAAATACGTCCATATAGACATCTCTCTCTGCCGTGTTAGAGAGAGATGTCTATATGGACGACCTCGCTTCTTCTCTCGGGGAAACCGTTAAGACAGCGGACGAACTCATCAACCTCTTCAAGACCGGGGGGTTCGCCCTGGTTAAATGGACATCCAACTCGCGCGACCTACTTGAACACATACCTGAGTCACACCGGAAGTCTGAATCTATTTCCTTTGATGATGGAAATACCTTTAAGATTTTAGGTTTGCGATGGCTGCCCGCGCAAGACGTGTTCGTGTTCGATACCTCTAGACCGCCCGCGCTGTGCGGTCGGGCCGGTTATTTTATATGCTAAATTAATAATTAAAGAGCTGTGGCTTATGAATTTGCAATGGGATGACATAGCGCCCTCTCGCATCGTCAATTTGTGGCAACAATTTATCAGAGCTGCCGCTGATATCACAGCTTAATTTCCCGCGACATCTAGGTGTAGAAGTAGGAGCTCAAGTCTCATTGGTAGGTTTCTCAGACGCCAGCGAGGCCGCGTACGGCTGCGTAATATATCTACATGTTGTCAACGCCGAACAGCCACCGATCGTAACGCTTGTCTGCTCGAAGTCACGAGTAGCTTTCGCTAAACCAAAAATTACTTTAGCGCGTTTAGAACTCAATGGAATTTTATTAATGTCAAGGCTTCTACGCGAAGTTCACGACACGCTGTCTAAAAGACATAAAATTGATAATATTTATTGTTTTTCTGACTCAGAAGTTGCCCTATGTTAGTCGGTCGCTTCGCCACATAGGTTCGACACTTATGTCGCCAACCGCATTTCACAAATTCAGACAAATATTTCGCATGATAACTTATATCATATTGCTGGAGTTCTCAACCCCGCTGACGCTATTAGCAGGGGTCTCACTCCCTCCCAGCTCATGCAGCATGAGTTCCATGGACCGCCATGGCTAGCACATCCTTTAAACCACTGCCCTTTACAAAAGTTTATTCCCAACCGCTCATCTTTGCCAGAGGAAAAGACTGTAGCTCACGTGATTACTAGCGTCACTGAAATAGAACATCCTGTTCTTACGCTTGCTTCGCGATGTTCGTCTTGGAATAAACTTCTTCGAGCTTTTGTTTACGTGCTCCGCTTCTCGAAGAAGCTCCCGCGAAATGACGTAATCACCGCTAACAATTTAAATACCGCCGAGTTCGAAATAATTCGTGTCATACAGTCTATATATTTCTCCGACGATATTAAAAATATTTCAAAAGGGCGACGTTGCTCTCAAAAACTCCAAAAATTATTTCCATTTATTGAAAATGGAATCTTGCGCGTCGGAGGTCGACTGGCCAATTCGTCATTGGGTTATGCATCTAAGCACCCTATGATCTTACCTAAACGTGATAACGTGGTGCATTTAATTGTTGATAGTTATTACCGTGATAACTCCCACGCAGGCCCGCAGCTGTTAATAGGCATATTAAAAACTAGATACTGGATACTTTCCGCTCGCCGTGTTGTTAGACAACGCTTACAAAAATGCAATAGCTGTTTCAGGTTAAACCCTAAAGCTAATTCACCGATTATGGCTGACTTGCCTAAATGCAGATTAGAGCAGTGCAAAACGTTTTTACACACAGGAACTGACTATGCAGGACCCCTGTATATTACTCCATATCGAAAGCGCGGCGTACGCAGTGTTAAAGCATAGTTATGTATTTTTATTTGTTTAGTGACAAAAGCCGTACATTTAGAGTTGGTATCGAGTTTGACTTCTGCTGGTTTTATAGATGCATTTAAACGTTTTACGTCGCGACGAGGACCATGTACCTTTTTATATTCTGATAATGGAAAAAATTTCGTTTCATCGAAAGCTTATTTTAACGAACTCCACGAATTTATACAATCCGACGAATATTATAAAACTTTTAGTAACGAACTCGCTAAAACCCGCATTACGTGGAAGATGAACCCTCCGACTGCCGCCCATTTTGGTGGTATATGGGAAGCTAATATTAAAAGCGCAAAATCATTACTATTTCGCGTAATTGGAAAACAAATTCTCACGTTTGAGGAGATGTCTACTGTGCTTACACATATTGAGGCAGTGCTCAATAGCAGACCTCTATATGCTCAAAGTTCGGATCCCTTAGAACCGCTTGCGCTAACTCCGTCACATTTTTTGTCTACATCTCCTTCAGAGTACCTCCCCGCACCCGACTTGTCCGACGAACGAACCAATTTTTTGTCTCGTTTTTTATTAATGGATTCGCTAGTCCAGTCATACTGGAAGAGATTCAAATCTGATTCAAAAACAACGCGAGAAGTGGAATACTTCTTCAAATCCAATAACGGTCGGCACGGTGGTACTGTTAAATGTTGATAATGCGCCGCCGCTACAGTGGCCATTAGGAGTTATAACTAACGTTTATCCCGGTAAGGATGGAATAACGCGTGTTGCGGAAGTAAAGACGAAAGTTGGAACGTATAAACGTCCAGTAGTACGTCTTTGCCCTCTCCCGACTCAATAAGTCAATCTTAATTAAGATATTTAGTTATTTAAGTCCGCGTCTTTATAGACAATCTTAGTTAAGGTTCTTCTTAGTTAAGTAGTGTTTTTTCATAAATACTGTGCTTTTTCTAGTTTAAGTTTTCTTACTATTTACTTACCGCTAAGCACAATGATCGCACCCCGCTCTCTATAAATAGAGCAGAGCAGTTTCGCTCTTTTTTCTTTGAAGGGTTCCTTCAAGGCCGGAGGGATGTTGGGTTTCGTTTTTATATTTTTATAAGAGGGTGCACTGTATTTTTTCCCATTACCTGTAAAACCTCATCCTTCCTTTTGGCATGCACTGTGTAACGAGATGCAGCTAGCATCGGACGGTCGCTCGCTCATTATTTTCGGCTAAATTTACCGCCATATTGGTTGAGGTTTCGCTTATAGCCTCCCAGAGTGAATTTAATCCAAAACTGTTGTGATTTGTGCTATATACCTACTTAGAACTTTAAGAACCTTTCTTCAGAGTGCGTATTTTGGTTGGCCAACCACGTCGAAAGCAGACAGCAGAGCAGAGATAATCAGGTTAGTGCATTGCCAATCCTTTCTTCTGCGTGCCTAAGCTCAAAATACCTAAATCTATCGCTAAAACTACAGTCCACTTGCAAATTAAATTTAATTCGAAAAAACCCATTCCCCTCAGGTGTCGAGGTCGCGTACCGCTATTTATTTAACAGATTTATGGTTAATTATGACACCACCAGTGTTTTTTGGCGCCCCTTTCTCCTATCACGACTTGATTTACCTGTAGTTAAAGTTAAGGCCTCCCAAGCGTGCTGTGAAATTCCTTGACATTCGTAGCTTCAAGGGCATGGATATCAACTCACTTAAATCAGACGCCTCCTCGGTGACTGGTCCCCTGTATTTGATAGTGAGACCGTTGATGACAAAGTCCGGAGCTTTAACTCGATTGTCCTGAGTTTGTTTAATAATCACATGTTATTGGTAGTGGTCTAAGTGAAACGAAAGTTTACACTCCTTGATAGGTCTTTATTGGACGGTGGTCGCAATAATACTAGGTACAATTTTACATCATCATCTAAGTCATCTCACGCACCCCTTCTGGGGCGTGGGGAGTCGGGGTCAGGTCGACGGACCTCTTCCCGAAGAATCGCCCCTGTCCACTCCTGTGGACAGGTCATCGGATGGCCCTTGCGTGCGGTGGTCTTCATGTGGCGCTGGTATGCAGTGGGTGATCGCCGGCTAGGCAACCAGGTCGCGTGGCAGGCGGCGGCGGTCGGGCGGGCGCGCGTGGTGTGGCGCCAGTTCGGCGATGTGCGGAAGATGTGACGCGCCCGCACGCGCGAACATGCCCTTGGCCAGCCTCTGGACAAACTGGTCCACGGTTTTCCATCTTAGGTCCCTCTGGATTGTCGCGTTCCTCACGTAGCGGGGGGTGCCGACGATGGTACGCAGAGAGAGGTTCTCTTGGGCTCGGAGTCTCCGTTTGTTCGTTTCCGAGCACAGGGCGTACCATGCCGGAGCCGATTTGGTGAGGCGGGATCTCACATAGGTCTTGTAGATCCCGAGCTTCGCCCTCAGAGGGAGGCTGGAGTCGAAAAGTGGACGCAACTTGGCGCGTGCCACCTTGACCTGGCTGACGACGTTGTCGACGTGTTGCTTCATGGTGAGCCGGCGATTAATGGTCACTCCCAGGTACTTTACCTGCGAAGACCACTCGATGTGCTGTCCCTGGAGCTGGAGCGATGGTGGAAGGAGACTCTGGCCTGTGATGAGCGCCGGCGTTTTCCCAACATTGACGGACAGTCGCCACTTGGCGAGCCAGTCGGACAAGATGTCCAGGGTGCGCTGCAGTTTGCATAGTAGGCTGCGTCGTCTGCGAAGAGTGCCAGCTGGGCACCCGGCCCGACGGGGATGTCGTCTGTGTATCGGGCGTACCAGGCGGGAGACAGGCAAGATCCCTGGGGGACGCCGGCTGCAACGGGATGTTCCTCGGAGACGGCGTCTTCCACCATCACTCGGAAGCGGCGATTCTTCAGGAAAGAGGCGATTGTCTTGACCGTTCTTCTTGGGGCAGGGGACGTCGACAGCTTGTACAGCAGCCCCTCGTGACATACTCTGTCGAACGCCTTCTCCATATCCAGAAGTACTGCGACAGTGTATTCTTTTTTGTTCAAACAGACCGTCATGTCATTCAGTACTCTGATGAGCTGAAGCGTCGTAGAATGCTCGGGCCTGAAGCCGAACTGTTCCGGGCGCGGCTGGATGTGGGGCAGTAACTTCGCTAGCAGGAGCTTCTCAAACACCTTTGAGATGGTGCTCAGTAGGGTGATCGGCCGATAGCTCTCAGGCAGCTTGGTGTCCTTGCCCGGCTTGGGCAACATGATAACCAAGCCCTCCTTCCACTGGGTTGGAAAGTGACCCGTGCGCAAGATGCCGTTAAACAGGCGCGTAACGGCCGCCACAGTGCGTGGCGGCAAATGTAACATCGACGTGTTGGGTATTCGGTCTGCGCCCGGGGCTTTCCTGGGCTTGGTACGTCGGAATGCACGCACGATCTGGCCGGGTGTGACGACGATGGGGTCCTCTTCGGGAGCTATCGGCGTGGCGAAGTACTCTCGCAGGTGTCTCTCGACTGCTGCGACGTGCTCCACATCATCCGTTGGGTTCGGGCTTGAACTGCTTCTCGAGGCATTCGGTGAAGATCTCCGCACGGTCTTGGGCTCGGAATCTTGGTAGGCCGTCGCTGCCCAGGATTGGTCGAACAGGAGCAGGAATGGTCGACAAAGCCCGGCACAGGCGATGCACGGAGGGGACGTGGTCGCCTATGGACTCGACGTGGCGTTCCCAAGATTCTTCGGCGTGGAGATCAAGTTGGCGCTTCAGCTCTGCCGTCATGGCGTTGAGCCTGGTCTTCATCGTGGGGCAGCGGGTTTGCTGCCACTGCTTCCGGAGAGCGCGCTTATCGCAGATGAGTGCGTGTAGCTCAGCAGGAAGAGGAGAGGGCTTCCCCCGCGAGCTACGGTATGCGATGATAGATCGAGCGCGTCTCGGATCTGGGTGGTTAGCAGCGATGCCAGGCGGCCAACGTCTTCCGGCTGGTTGACGGGGCAACTGGTGGAGGGTTGTTTAAGGGCGGCGGTGAAGGCGCCCCACTGGTAGCGGCGACGTGATGCTGGCGGAGATACCCGGGTGGGCAGATCCGCCAGGACGAGAAGAACAGGCCTGTGGTCCGAAGGGAGGTCAGGGAGAATCTCCTGGCTCGGCGGTGTCCGGAGACCTCTGACGACCACGACGTCGATGATGTCCCATCCGGCCCGCGTGTCGAAGTGGGTGGGCTCGTCGGGACTGATGACGTCGTAGTTGTGGCTCACGGAATCTGCATGGATGGCGCGTCCAGCTGGCCACACCCTGGTGGAGTTCCAGGCGGTGTGCTTGGTGTTGAGGTCGCCGGCGACAAGTGTTGGGTGCGGCGACTGTAGCAGCCCCCTTAGCTCGGCGGTGCGGATTGGTGTACTGGGGGGCTTGTAGGTGGCGTAGAGTCGCAGCACCTCGCCGGCGACCTGGAGGTTGATGCCCAAAGCATACAGGGATGAATATTCCTGGGCGTAAAGCATACAGGGATGAATCCTCCTACAATTTTACTTAAAAACTAGCTTATATTTATACTCCGGCTAGGGGACCGTCCATTTTTCACCGCGCGTCGGTTGCAGGGATCGCGGCAGGTACTCGCGGTCCTTGTCAGCGCGCTGCACTGTCTCGCTCGCACCTTCAGTCGGTCAGTCGACCGGTGTTCGTTGCGCCGGCCGGGGCTCGCTGTCCGTAATATCCTCCCCCCGGCGCAGACTCGTCGTAGCCTCCTCTTCCACGCGTAGGACGGCGAGTTTCCTGGTAGGTCGAGTGAAGACTCCGCCTCTCGTTCGTATGTCGGCGCTGCGCACGTCATTGTCCGGGCCGACGTGTATGCGCTCGACGATGCCGCGTTGCCATGTATATTGCGCGGCAACTCGGAGTCCACCACGATGACGAGGTCGCCCACTCGCAGCGGTCGTTGCAGAACCGCTGCGCTTCTGCGTGGCACCAGGGTGGGAAGATATTCCCTGGTCCATCTCCTCCAAAATTGGTCAGCCAGTACTTGGGCTGCTCTCCATTTGCGTTGATCAGCTGGGTCGCAGGGGCCGGTCTGGGGCAGGCCGCTCGATGTCCCGATCAGGAAATGGTTAGGCATTAGCGCCTCTGGGTCCGCCGGGTCCACCGACACGTGGGTCAGCGGGCGCGCGTTCACGGCGTACTCAGCCTCCAGCAGCAAGGTCAGCAGCACCTCCTCCTTAGGCACTTGCTCGTTCAGGGTGGCTTTGAGCGCGGTTTTGACGGACCGCACCAGTCGCTCCCAGGCGCCTCCCATGTTTGGCGCCCCGGGTGGAATAAAGCGCCAGTCCACGCGCTGCAGGTGCGCGTAGTTCCGCAGTGCTAGCCCACTCCACTGACGAACTTCTGTTCTTGTCACCCGCGTTGTTAAACTTTCCTTTAATTGATGCACCGCAGCTATGATCCGAGATCTTAGCTCTTCCACAGTATTTGGAGTAAACTACCTCTTTCATGTTGCCCCAAATGTAAAAATCACACGGAGTTAGATCCGGACACCTTGCTTGGCCGAGGGATCGGCCCTGCTCGGCCAATCCATAGGTTTGGATGATTTTCGTTAAGCCAGTCACGCACATCTTCATGATCGTGAGCTGGGCAGCCATCATGTTGGTAGATCATATTGATCTTTGTGGCCAAAGGAACATCATCCAGCATTGTAATGAAATCATTTGTCAAAAAATATAGTATGCGTTACCGTTTAGACTCTGAGGTAGAAAGTAAGGCCCTATCAAATGACTGTCTATCACTCTCATCCAAACATTCAGAGGGAATCTTCTCCGATGCGATGTCAATTTTTTTTCTTGGGATTTGCATCTTTTGGCTGCCAGTGGTGAACATTATGGTAATTTGTGTTTCCATCACGATTAAATCTCGATAAGTCCATCACGATTAAGTCCACAATATCTTTCTTAGGTAGTCTGGATCCTCTAGGTCGAAGTCTAACATAAAACGACAATAATCCAGTCTTCTCACGGGGTCTCCATCCTCCAAAGCATGCACTGGCATGTAATACAATGGATACATTTGCGCGGTATTCGTTGTAAACCACACTTTCCATTGAGTCATGCCAAGAGAACTTGCTGCCGATCTAGTTGACGCCGTCGGATCTCTTTGGAGAAAATCTAGAGCCTCTACTTCTCCCTCCGGCGCCAATTCACGAGAGCGATTTATGTTGCCGGTTTCCCTTATACGCCTGTATGCCCCAGAAAATACCCTAAAGTTCGGTATACGGTGACGTGGAAACCGACGTGCTTATTCCGTACGAACCGCAGCTGAACTTCCATTGCAGAATCTGTAGCAAAAAATATATATTCTTCATAATTAAATACAGCTATTTTAGCAGCAACAGAAAAAACAGAAGAAAGACTGTGAGATTCTTTTTTATTTTTGAACTAGGAAATGAAATTTTACTTTCATAGTTTAATGACCTATGGTATTTTATTGTGGGGTCACGCTGCGAATGCTAATAGTATATTTATTCTGCAGAAACGGGCTGTTCGTGCAATTTATAGATTAGGGCCTAGAGTGTCACTGAGGGAAAAGTTTAAAGAAATCAATATTCTGACATTTGTGTCTCAATATATCTATGACAATCTTGTGTATGTAAAAAGAAATATAACTAATTTTCAGAAGTACAGTGATATACACAATTTTAATACTAGAAATAAAGACAAGTTGGTTGCTTATGTAAGCCGACTACATAAAATTAGTAATTCTTTTAAAGTAATTCTTTTTATACGCTATTACAATAAGGTCCCTACTGATATTAAAAACTTACCTTTAGACAAGTTTAAAATAATAATAAAACAGAAATTGTATAAAAAATATACAATTTCTGTTTTATTGTATAGGATATCTGATTACTTAGAGCAGTGTTTTTCAATCTTTTTGTATACGCGACCCCTTTACAGGATGTAAAATTCTCACGACCCCCTTAAGACAAATACAGACAAAACTTTATTAATTTAAATGAGTATGTTTACGATTTTCTCTATTTTGATACCCATCGATAAGTGGAAATAAGTAGACTATCCCTACGGGAAAGAGACGTGATTTATATGTACGTATATATGATACCTACTTATTAATTATTTATTAGTATGAAAGGGAGCCGCAAAAGCTTTGAAAGTAAGTAGCTACGAACAAACTTGGTAGGATGCATGCGGATCTGACTTGAACGCTAGCGAAATTTTGCGACGTTGCCATGCGTCAGCGCGAGCGAGAGGCACATATCGCGCCACTCGCACACTAGCACAGAATGTTCGTTCTTTTGTTTCAACTCTTTCTCACTTCGCGGCAGGTCAGCGATGAGTTCAGACGTTTAAAATTACCGTGTTATTGTTTTGTTTTTTCACGTGCTTGGAATCCTTGGAATTTAAAATGGATAAGTTTCTCAAAAGATCGCAGCCTTCAACATCTGGTACAAATGTTAGTGGTGGAGGTGAATCAAAACCGAAAAAAAATAGGCATTATGACGAGAATTACTTAAAATACGGGTTTACAGTCATAAATAATAAACCTCAATGTGTAATTTGCGGTGATGTTTTATCTCGTGAGAGTATGAAACCGTCAAAACTTCTACGGCATCTTACGACCAAGCATCAAAAAGAAGCTGATAAGCCGTTGGAATTCTTTGAACGAAAATTGAAAGCTCTTAGTCAGCAGCAAAATAGTATGGTGAAGGTAATAAAATAGTGTTGTCCTAGTCTTGTACAAAACAGTAGTAGTAGTAGTTAGCACGCCGACGTCTCGGGTTCGATCCCCGGGTCGGACAAAAAGTGATATTTGAGTTTTTCTGTCAAGAAATACTCAGTATTAGATCGAAGCAGGGTTGCGAGTAATTGATTACTTTTGGTAATTGATTACAGTTTAATTACTAATTACTCAAGTAAATGAATAATAAATAATCATTTCAATTAATGATTACTTGAGTAATTAGTAATTGAAGTATTTTAATTACAAATTTTTGCCACTCTGGATCGAAGTCTGGATTTGTACCCGATCTGGCAATAGGCTCGCCCCTTATTATATGAGACCTAACATATTAGGTGTAGTAATACACCTCTGCCACCCCTTCGGGGAATAAAGGCATGATGATATGAATGTTATGTGTGTTGTTTTAGGTATCCAGCGTAAATGACTCAGCATTATTGGCTAGCTACAAAGTCGCATATCGAGTTGCTAAAGCAGGAAAGCCGCACACAATTGCAGAAAAGCTGATTTTGCCAGCTGCTCTAGATATGGTCGAAATTATGATCAGCAAGCAGGAGGCAAACAAGTTAAAAAGCATACCGCTTTCTGATAATACTATTTCACGCAGAATAAACGATATGGCCAATGATATTCGAGATCAAATAATCGAAAATTTAAAGAAGAGTCCACATTTTGCTTTGCAGTTCGACGAATCTACAGATGTTTCCGATTGTGCTCAGTTTGTAGCATTTGTGCGCTTTGAAGCAGATGACAATATCACAGAAGAAATTTTATTTTGCAAACCACTTCCTGCAAATACTTCTGGTCAGTGTTTGTACGATATGTTTTTAGAAAGCACTTGTGACTACGACATTGATTGGACAAAATGTATCGCTATTTGCAGCGATGGAGCGAAAGCCATGACTGGTAATAAAAGCGGACTTGTTGCGAGATTGAAATCAATAATGCCAAATGCATCATGGACACACTGTTTTCTTCATCGTCAAGCTCTAGCAGCTAAAGTTTTACCGTCTGATTTAAATGACGTGCTTACGGAGGTAATAAAAATTGTGAATTATATCAAAGGTAAAGCCTTACAAACCCGGCTCTTCAGAATTATTTGTGAAGACATGGGTTCGCTTCATCACAATCTCCTTTATCACACAGAGTTCAGGTGGCTTTCCAAAGGAAAGGTATTGACAAGAGTTCTAGAACTAAAAGCTGAACTATTAATGTTCTTACAAGATTCTAAATCTGAATATGCTAATCATTTATCTGACCCTGTTTGGCACGTGAAGTTAGCATTTCTGGCAGATCTTTTTAGCCATCTTAACAACTTGAACAAAAGCCTCCAAGGGAGAGAAGAAAACATCTTAACAGCTAAAGATAAAGTGAAAGCATTTCATATAAAACTTCGTTTGTGGTCATCTTCTCTGCAAAACAATATATTTGAGTCTTTTCCGTGTGTTCAGAAGACCGTTGAAGATAATGCTACAACACAATTACTTGTAGTAAAGGCTCTCATTCCTTCTATGATACAGAGCTTACATAATTTGCAAGAGAAATTATTAACATACTTTCCAGACTTGCACTCTGAAGCTGACAATGGGCGTACGTGGATTTTGGTCCCTTTCTTGGATAAGTCAATAGAATTAGCAGATCTCGCTACAAATCTGAAGGAAAACCTTGTAGATTTAGCTTCTGACGGCGTGCTGAAAATGGAATATCATTCGCAAAGTATTGACGTGTTTTGGATGAAAAGAAAACTAGAATATCCAGAACTGGCAAGGGAAGCTCTAAAATCATTAGTGCCATTTGCCACCTCATACTTGTGCGAACTAACATTCTCCTCAATGGTGGACATTAAAACTAAGAAGAGAAACAGACTATTCCTAGAAAATGATTTAATAATAAACGTTTCTAAAATAGCACCACGCTTTGAATATTTTTTGAAAAATAAACAAGCACATCCTTCTCACTAATATTGTACTTTTATTGTAGTATAGAACCTTGTCATTTCTCTTTTGCCGCTTCGCGACCCCCTTAGGAAGGCTTCACGACCCCCCTAGGGGTCGCGACCCACAGATTGAAAAACACTGACTTAGAGGACAGATGTCCATGGGAATAGATTGTTTGAGTAACAGGCTGTTTCGATATATTATATAATTAGCATTCATTTTGTAATTTGACAATATTTTATTTAAAAAAGGAAACGCAAAAGATGCGACGACTGTGGAGTTTCTTCGGTGAGCTCTTCTCCACAGATTCCGCCATTGTGTTAGTGAACTCACCCAAAAAAATGTAATGACGGATCTAAGTGATGTAACAACATCCTATGGAAATAAATGATTTTTGATTTGATTTGATTTGCCTGTATTAAACCGCAAAGAAGAATAGATACCTCCATGGTCATTATTAGTATTGCGCTAAATAAAAATAATAAGTACCTCAAAGAAATACTAAGTTGGCCGAATTCATTTTTAGGATTCGCTCTACCTACTTTACAATAATTGCAATAAGTTTTTTTGTTTTAAGTTAATGTAAATTTTTACTACACTGTATAGCTGATAAAACAAGGAGTTATTGCAATAGTTTATACGCTAAGACACGCACATTTTTTTTACAAAATCGCTGTTATAAATTGTGAAAGAATTTTATTTTTCTCATCACGTGAGTTTATGGGCTCACTGAATCAACATTAAGAATGTTTTTTTAATTTTAAGCTATTCCACAGAATTAGCAATGTGTATGCTAAAAAATTACAGTCTCAATGTTACCGGAAGTATTTTGTTTTTTTCGTAATTAATAACTTTGTGTGAAATTTCAGAAACCTTTGAAAAAAGTTAAAAATCGAAATAACTCGAAACTCATTAATTTTCGGATGAGGTGTTATAGGGTTAAATTTGCTGGAAATAGGCTCTACTGTAACCCCTCACATTATATGTATCGAATAACCAATCACCCTGTATATTGTAACAGCAACAGGGTAAAAAATATCAACCGAACCATAGCTGAACCATAACCGAAACACGACTTTAAGGACTTTTCGTATCGCGCTAATGTTTTGACAGATGGTTGAACCGAAGTTCGATTGGAATTGGACCATAACCGCTGTCAAACGAACGCTTTTGTTAAAGTTAATGCGGAGCTACTTTTTCACGAGTCCCCGTATTGTACGGCCCTGGAAAGATCAGCCCGGATTGTCCGACCCGGAATGCACGGCCCGTACTTCGTGTACATGGTATGGTCGCCAATTCCGGGCCAGGCTTAACGGCCTGTACCGAAAGTGCACGGGCCGTATTACACGACCCTGGAAAGCACGGCCCGGATTCCGTGTACACCTAGGTACACGAATTCCGGGCCGTGCTTTCCATGGTCGTGAAATACGGGCTGTGCAAAACGTGTACACCAATTCCAGGGTCGTGCATTCCAGGGTCGTGTAATGCGGCCTGTGCAGAAAGAGTACAGGGCGTATTCCGTGTACCGAAACCGGAAGTCCGAGTGTCCATAGACAACTGCTACATCATAGATTAGGGTGTGTTCACAGTGTAGATATATATTTGCAGTTTTATGCTACCCTCACACAAGTGGTATGTCTGGTGCTGCCATGAAAAATACACTTCATACCATTTACCTTGTATGAATGGCTGCTTTTATACTTCCATTTAGTGTCGGTGACCAATAAAGTATCGGCAAGCAGCAAGTTGGCAGTCCACAGTAAAATTGTGCACGCTTTCACAGAGCACTTCAAAAAAAACCCCTAGAAACATAGGGCGAGAGACATCAAACGTGTTCTTCAATGCGGCAATCAATACGCAGTTTACGTGCTGTGCATGCTTGGTTGTTGGTGGACTTTTTTAAACGTCTGTATTTAATTAACGGTCTAGAGAGTTAGTTATGGGTCTGATTTAACCAACTTACTGCGACATACATACGAATGGCAGAAACTCAGACGAAATTAAAATGTCTTCGTTTTACCTACTTTGTTTATTATTTCCATTAAGTACATTCCTAGGTACCTGGAATTTAGGGTACATTTTGCGTTTCTAGATGAACTGAATGAAAGTTTGATACAAGGCCAATAAACTTGCGCGAACTGTAGCACCCTAAAAAACCTTGAAAATCATACGCAATTACCCATTTTGCAAAATAAAAATTTGCATTTCTCTATCATGTAATCCATTCAGATGAAGGGATAACTTGATATAGTCAATCACATGACTCACCATCCAACCAAAATTACCAAAATTATCAGTTTTGACTACTTACATACACCATTATTTAATGTATAAAATAGATGAAGGTTGCACAGTTATGCCGGATCCGATTTGCGTAAGTATTGAGGTGGCCATACACAATCAAGTTTATCGTCAAGTTTTCATGACACTTGAAGTGGTGGCTCTGTTAATTTGACCGTGTATGCCTTCAAGTTTGCATGACAAGTCTACTTCGTTTGTCCTCTATACCAGATTCCCAAAATACCTGATGACCAGCATACCAGATTCCTAATTTATCAGATTCCCACAATACCATCTAACTAATAATATAAATATGAAAGAAGCGATGTTAGGATGTTTGTGCCTCAATCACGCTAAAACGGCAGAACGGATTTGAACGGATTTAGCACAGAGGTAGTTTATGAGCTAGATTAATATATAGGGTACTTTTTATCCGACTGCACCAGAAGGAGGGTAACGTTATCTTGGTTAATGATAATTTCTATGAACATGCAGATGAAGTTGCGGGCATCAGCTAGTAAGTACATATATGAAAAAAAAATGAAAATAGGATTTAAAATTGTAATAATTTATATTCGATAGTATATCTAAGCACCTTTATTCCCACTTGTTCAATTGGACAGTTCAGTTGACTGAACTAGATGTATTTTTTTTCCCCACTAGTTCAATTGGCTGAACTAGTGGGACTTTTTTCCCCACTAGTTCAGTTCCTCGTCTGTTCTGTTGAGTTTCTAGTAATATTCCTAAATTTTTTTATTTATATAAAATTAAGATTATGCACTTACTAAGAGATAACGTGTTCCTACTAGCAGGTATTAATAATTGGTGGAACTTCCAATATATGTCTGCGGTCCTGGTGTATGGAACATCTTGTTTTTATCGATACGTCACTATTATTTAATGACCTTTCCACAATAACATGCTCCTCACGTCCAGCTGGGTCCCTTCTGCCGATACTGCTGGCATCGTTAATAGATCTGTTAACCTTTTAAGTAATTACAGTCCTAATGATGACCCTATCTTGCATCCCATCCGTCCTAAGGAACTTTGGAAACACGTCCGTAGCCTCAAAAGTCGCAAATCCCCTGGACCCGATAGCATAACCAATATTCTGTTAAAAAATCTGCCTCAAAAGGGTTATTTCACTGACGAAAATTCTCAATGGATGCTTACGGACTTGTTACTATCCATCAGCCTGGAAGCTTGCTAAAGTTATAGCGATCAAAAAGCCAGGAAAGGAAGAGTCAGATCCTGTAAGCTACCGACCTATTAGCCTGCTTTCTACCCTGGGAAAACTGAACGAGCGGCTTATCCTCTCAAGGTTAGCACGTTACAGTGACCCTCACCTCTTGCCAGAACAATTTGGCTTCCGCAGAGGACATTTCACTGTCCAGCAACTGGCACGTGTAGCTGAAAATATTGCTGACAACCACAACAAAAACAGCACTACAGGAATGTACCTACTCGATGTCGAAAAGGCCTTCGACACAGTCTGGCATGACGGCCTAGCGCATAAATTAATTGAAATAGGAGTCCCTCTAAAACTGGTCAAGCTTGTAGTGTCCTACCTAGAAAATCGGCGGTTCAAAGTACATATCGGTATCACCGAATCGGATATATACGGTGTCCCAGCAGGTGTACCACAGGGCTCTGTTTTGGGACCCTACCTCTTTCTCGTTTATTTGAACGATATTCCTAAACAACCCCGTACGCAGCTGGCCTGCTTTGCTGACGACACAGCTGTTTTTACTTCATCTGAGGATATTGATCTTGTCATAAGTCGACTTGATATGTCCCTAGAACTCTTACATGAGTACTTCACTAAGTGGAAACTTAAACTTAATGGGTCTAAGACTGATGCTATCCTCTTTACCCGGAAACGTCAAATCCCCACACGACAGCTCACCATTAATGGACACAAAATACCGTGGAAACAAAGTGTTAAATACCTCGGCATTATTCTGGACACAAAACTGAACTGGACGACACAAACAAAGGCACTACATCAAAAGGGAATTAAATATTTATGTGGGCTAAGCCAGATCCTCAACAGACGATCAAATCTGAGCGCATACACCAAACTTAGGATGTACACTACACTAATAAGGCCCTGTATCACTTATGCTGCTCCAGTATGGAGTAGTACTTGTGACTCAAACTTCGATAAGCTCCAATTAGTGCAAAATAAAGCCCTAAAAACAGCTTTTAAAAGGGAGTATCCCTTTTACACCAACCTTTCTAAATTGCATGGCAAAATTCAGCTCCCAAAAATAAAACCTTATGTACTAAACATATCTCGAAAATTTTATATCGATAAAAATCCACACCACAGCAATAGTCTTGTCTCATCTATCGGCAAATCACGTCTACATACTTTATCGTATGCTAATACTTATAAAAGTTATAAGCTGCCCCATCACTATTTTCTAAACAGTGAGTAAACTACGACGGCTCCTACCTATCTCTTGTTGCCATGGCCGGCCGTGTGTCGTCGCCTAGCCGGGCAGTGTGCATTTGTTTTCTACATACCCGCACTTACTCGTATTGCGCGATGTGTTAGTATAGGAATGTCGATGTGAAAAGTATTCAACATATCAAGTTGAATGCACCAGTATTTTATTCATATTTTATTAAAATAGTTGAACACAATGTAAAATATTATATTAATTAAGCTGTTGAAAGTTTTAAGAGGTGCCTTAGCCTAACAAACAATACAATTTATATGTATACTCATAATGACGGTGTCTTATGTTGATATGTTAAAATGTATTTATCTAATAAAGAACTTTGAAAAACAAACAAAAACACTATTATTTAAGGGTTAAAACTTCCTGAGGAAATATGTGCTCCTAGAGCTCCAACCAATGAAAAATTCTGCATGCCCACGCCTTATTAAGGGTTAAAAACCACCTAAGGAAATACGTGTTCCTAGTACATTTTGTATAAGATTTGGAGATGTTTTGCTTTAACAAGCGAGTACACCTCTGCATAAACTTAAAATATCTCCGTGTAACTTCTTACAACTTCCTGCTCTCCTAGAACTTAAACAAAAATATTGATTTATTAATTCGTGATTCTTGAAAATATTAGATGCAATATTTATAATATGAGCAAATGGTCTTATATTATACTACCTTAAGTACCTTAAGTACCTTAGAATTAAATACCTCCGTGTAACTTCTTACAACTTCCTGCTTTTCTAGTACTTAACCAGTCGCCTGTGGCGGCCATTTTGTGAGTACCGGAGCGGGAATTCCATACATAGGAATTTTGAGCGCTAATATTCAGTTTTTGATGAAATTCTCCTATTATAGTTGGAATAAAGATTAGTTCTTGTAAGAATATCACTCTAATTAGAATCCTTCACCCTTTTTCCATTCCACAACGCCTTTTTTTCGGTTTGAATACAGCTAATATGTGTTACCTAATATATACTTATTTCTGTATTATTTTAATATTAAAGCAAAATTTAGGCCTAATGTTTGGTTTTATTTATGCGTTATAGTGTATAAAACTATAATAAAAACAAACACAGATAGTCTTCATACATTTATTTATCAAAGTAAAACTTGCGAGGCACAAACGCGAGATAGCGGTTGAGACGGCGTCTTTGAGTGAGTTTTAATGTGCAATCAGTGAACACAGAGTATAAAACCATTCATTTATAAGATAGCCTGTTCTTTCATGTACAATTTGAATAGGTTAGAATGAGATAGGGTTAACATGAATGTTGCAACGAAGCAACATTGAACCCTATCACAGCAGTACCGGAGCGGGAACGCCACACACAGGCGCCAGAGTGACCGGTACCGGTGCGGGAATCTCACACACTAGTGGTTAAACAAAAATATGATTGATTTATTAATTCGTGATTCTTGAAAATATTAGATGCAATATTTATAATATGAGCAAATGGTCTTAAATTATTAATGCCTTAGGGGTGAAACCAGGCAAAAAGCTTGTTACCCGCTAATTTAAAAGTTTGTAAAAAGCCCAATGGACTTGCATTTTACCATTTTCCAAAATTTGGATCTTACCTTAAATAAATTTATCTTGAACTTTTCAACAAAGGTCTGTTACCTTTGCCAAAACATTTCAAAAAATGTCATTGGAAGGAACAAATAAAGCCTTTGCCTGTACCAAGTGCGTGTCAAACTTCGCACATTTAGGAGTCATAAATTTTGAAAAAACGAGGCAGGTGCTCACTTCAAATACACCTGATACACCTAGCCAAAATATCACTATCATTCTTCACCAGCAAATAATTACTTTGTTTTACACAGTGTTTGTATGAATGACTAAGTTACATTTCTCACTCACTCTCTTACTTTAAAAGTGTGTGTGGGGGGGGGGGGGGGGGGGAATATTTCCACTTTGGAAGATTCGGTCTCTTTAATGTTTTACTTTGAGGATAAATGGTTTCAGGAATTTGCTTGCAGGATATTGCTTCTGGCCCCACACTAGGATACCCTGTATCGTGGGAACCAGAAAACAGCGATATCACACACAGATAAACATACAAGTCCTGGGGATTTTTTTACTTTATCCTCAGCCAGAGATCGAACCCGGGACCTTTCGCATGGTAGTAGAGTCTCGAGCCGCAAAACCACGGATAAATGGTTTCAGGAACCTCAACGTCATTTTTAAAGACCTATCTATAGCCACCCCACACATAGGTTTAATGAAAAATATATTTTTGGTTTCAGTTCTATGATTTTTGGTTTCAGTTCCATGTAGCCCCTTAAATTTTTCAAGTTTTGTATAAAAATCGTAAAGCGGTTCACAGAATACATGTGCTTACCAAGTTTTAACTGTGTAGTCTTGATAGTTTCGGAATAAAGTCAGACAGACAGACTTGACGAAACTATAAGGGTTATTTGTTTCTCTGCGGAACCCTAAAAAAGTAGACATATGCAGCGTTCAATTTAATCGTCAGTTGACGCCCGCCTTACATGCTATCTCATTTTCACGCATAGAATTTGTAGCTATTCTGTTGTCAGTTTTATTTATGCGCGTTTGCGTGATCAAATCAAACGCACGCACCACTCTCTCAGTGATCATTGCTTTGTTTTGATATGTTAGGTTATAATTTTGTTATGAATGTTTGATTCTTACGCGAACGTCATACGAATGTTAGTGATATTTTCTATGAATACCAACTGAACTGGAGTTAACGGTCAGTGTCGATAAGGGGGCGGAAGCATGAAGATAATATAAGGGAAAGAAATACATACTGAGAAAATATTGGCTATTATCAGACAGTACCTATATGGTGTGGCGAGTATGTGTGCTGTTGCTGGAATAGGAAATGTAAGAATTAACCACATACTTATTTTTTAGGTGTAAACATGTAATCGTTTAATCTTAACATTTAATATTATTTTGTTACAGCTGCAAGCTGGACCTACTTAATAACAATGAGTGAATCAACAAGAGGGCCGATAGACCAAGATTGAAATTGCAACCTACTAACACATTAACCAATATTGGTACCTAGTAATTCATCTCCACTGCTGCCACCACAAGTGCCACAGATAAGGAGCAATGTGGTCTGTCTCTGCCAAGTCATCAAGAGGAGAAAATAAATAATGGCGACTTTTGCAGACTCTGTAATGAAATACCTATATGGTTTGGTCTTATAAAACCATATTAAAATAGTTGATATGGGGTATAAATTTTATCAATCAACTAATAAATGCATTTTCAATGACCTATGTATTGAATTTGTTGGGATATCTTAATTAGTCTGAGGACTGTACCTAGAGTATATAGATGAGTGAAACAAATCAGTTTACGTATCAGAAATCCTTATATTGCACAAGAAACATAATATGATGTCATGAGAACACCATTTACAAGAGAGAAGAGTAAGCCTGAACCTGGAAACGGATATACCTATTCTAAGTTAAATTATAATTTACGTTGCCACTGTTACTGGCGCCCACACAAAGTTACCTAGGTACCTATAGACAAATGCAATGTAAAACAAAAATAAAATTTTACATATACAAACTATACTTTATATAAATACCTTCATTTGAGTAAAATAGAGGTACTTATTCATATTCATATTCTTTATTGCACAGAAATCTTATAGAAATAGTAAGGTAACAAAACATTTTAAACATTGTACTTGTACAAACTGAGCAAATAAAATTTTACACTTAACTATATTTTCAAGTTGAAACTAACCAATAACAGTTACAGTACTAGTTTTTCTAGACACATTAGCAACACTAGTACAAATTTAAGTAAGTAAGTCAAACTGGACCAAGGCAGTCACAGTAGTGGCCAAGGAGTCGACAAGACCAGTAGGCGGACCACATGCCCGATGGTCTGACGATATAATCAAGTCGAGAGGATCTCATCATCTCAGTGGATGCGGTTTGCACAGGACTGTGAAGATTGGCGCTTTGGAGAAGAGTGGGTTGATGTGGGCTGAGTATGATGAAGTTTAAAGTTAAAGATACGTACGTTTTTAATAATAGGTAGAATACCTCTGATATATTATGCTGCTAGGTGAGTACGAACCTCGTGTTCCCTGTTCGTGTTCGTGAATCTCTAACACGACATACTTATGTCTACGTACAGCTAAAGCTAGGTGTGGAACTAAACTTAAGTGTAGCCAGCTTGTGTTAAGATTAGGCTCAAACCTTAACTTATGTTGGAAATTATGCTCATTTTAATAAATGATTTCAACAATAGCCGGCTAAACTGCAGACTACCCTCCACGCTGTTGAGGCTAGAGATGGATAAGAAAATATGATTGACATTAGCCGCCTAAAGTTTTCTAAGCTAATGAAAAAATAAAAACAGGCAGGAATAAGTAATTAATCTACTAAACTGTGACTAGCTAGTTGGTGACACCTTCCTAGTTTTACCAATTAGCTAGATGCTCGGTGTTCTGTGTTTTGTAAATTTTCTGCCTAATAATGTGCAGTCTAGCTGGTTAATAACGATGAAATCACTTATTTTATCGCTAACGACCATTACTTCAGCCTACGCTAGGCTAATATTAAAATTAGCTGGCTAAGTTTAAGTTTAGTTTCACATCTATCTTAAGCCATAACATATACACCAAGTTTAAGTCCAGCTTGAGATTTACATAACAACGCATACAAAATGATAATACCGCTGCATTCTCCCTCCTTTCAATATCTAAAATATTTCGTTCTTTTCTACGTTATTGTTTTAACGCGGCTAGCGTACGCGCCGCCGAGAGCCGAGCGGCAACCTTCTGACAAAGACACCCTGAGGGTGCCCGCCAGTCGTTCGTACCTAAACTGCAAACTTGTTGTGGGGGAAAGCAGCGAATATACAAACTATTTTTATTTTACAGAAAAGAGCTATTCGAGCAATTTATAATTTAAAACGAACAGACTCCTTAAGAGAGCTTTTTAAAGAAATTGACATACTAACAGTAGCTAGTCAATTTATTTTCGCAAATATAATGTATGTACGCAAGAACCTTACAACATTTTCCAAAATTAGCGAAAGCTGTAATGTTAACCTAAGAAATAATCACAGACTGTGTGCGCCCCGATTTAGACTCGCGAAGGTTAGCAATTCTTTCAAGGGTCAGTGCATTCTCTACTATAATAAGATTCCTCTGGTTATCTACCACCAGGGGTTAATCTGGCTCAACACAGGCCTTGCTGTTAATAATTTTGTAATTATTTATTCCTGTTTATTAATCATAATAATTAAATTTTTCATATTTGTAATAGTTAAGCACAACCTATTTTTAAAAGAGATCTAAAAATCAATCTGTGGGAGTTTCTACGCCCTTCTTCTCCCACAGTGGTCCAATGTAGATAAGAGGCAAAATTGACGTTTGCTAAGTATATGTAAATATCTACAGTAATAAAGTACTTTGACTTTGACTTTGCGGAGTGACACCCTCCCGGTATAACATTGTTCTTCAAAACTTTTAATTACGAAGGGCCATATGGCAGAGTTACACCATCTTAACACAGACTAATAGAATTGAATTTATTTTTACATCTACTAAGTGTCAATTCGACACATAAAACATGATCGTCAGTATGACTTGAGGTATCCAGCATCCAGATCTTGACATGTTGTCAAGTTCTAGACACCGCACCTGCCATCCTGACGTTCATAAAAAAAACTAAGGGTTTAAGTTGGTGCCTTCTTCTTTATTCCGGGCTTAGGACCGGCAACGGCGAGTGTATCAAAAATACTGCAAAATACATGTACTCACGGTTGTAGGCCTCTAGACAATCTATAGTGACTGAATGAGTGACAGATATTTTAAAACGTGTTTACCCTGATATTCAATACTCCATTTTTAACTCAGAAAATAATTACAAAAATAAATTAATAGCTCTATCATACCATGCCCTGCAGAAAGGACATTGGGTTATGATGTCATCAACGTCTCTAGCCTGCTCTAACCCTCCTAGGCAATCTGCACAGAGAGCGTGCCCACAAGGTACAAGTACCCGGTTGGACAAATTCTCTGTGCAGATAGCACAGACGCCAACTCGGTCTGGTTCGCCCGCAGCCGGTCCGGGCAACGGGCGAGCGACCACCTGAACAGGATTCGGGACTACCCCCGGTTCAGGTATGTGGGGAGCTACCGGGGCGTGAGCCAGACCGCCAGCGGCAGGCAGCTCCACCTCCACTACGACAGGTTGCTCTACCTGTGCGGCAGGTACCTCGATCACCAGCTCTGGCTCCCGCTCCGCTTCCTCCCCCACTACGACCTCACTGGCGGCTTCTGGGACATCCTCCACGATTTCTCATAGGGGGTGTAGCACACGCGTCATCAACTGACACGTGCTCTCCAAAAGTTCCCGGATCGTTATACGACCCAGGCGTAGATCGGTTAAGGCCCCCCTCTGAGCTACATGGCGGGCAAAGTTCTTAACCCTAGTACGCCTCGGCGGATTACCTGCCGCCATGGCCGCACGCCGAGCTTCGCAGTACACGAAGGTCTTCCGGATGAAACCTGAAAATAATACAGTCTGAACCACCGCTAACAAGATCATAAAATAATAGGCAATAACGCCTAGCGTGTAAACATTAGGATATCCGGGCATGCGCTCTCGCTAATTTGGTGTATTTTCATTGTAATTACTCAAGACTTCATTCAGTAACAAATATATTCGTGGACATCAGTTCATTTACTTTCCTCGCTTCATCTGACGGACAAAACCATAAAAAGTAATATTGAGTAGTTTGTACTTACCCAGTTCCGGCTTCAACATTTAATTCTATTATAGCGAAATAGTTCAATGAGAAGTTTTCTGACGGTTGATTAAGTTTCTATCAGTATGGAGGGCAATTCTTAGACCACCATGCAGCGCCATCTAGCGAGCCGCTTTGATAACTGAGCTGCCAGAAAACTCCTCAATCTAGTTTATCTTACCTCTAAACTACGGGTTAGCCCACTTTTGCCAGTCTCCGTTTGCAACAATTTTTTGGCGTCTCCTTTTGCCTCGGTCGTATATAAATTGAATAATTTTTAGTTTAGATTGAGGTTTTATTAAAATAATACCGTGGGCAAGTGTGGAACATTTGTATGAAGAAAACTTTGTGTGGCAAAAGTGGACTAACCCTAAACTAAACTAACTATGTACTACTAATAATACTCTTTTTATTTCGTTATTTTATGTCACCTTAACCTAACACGAAGGATAAAGGAGGATTCGCATCGCCAACTCCTACCAGACCTGACATTTCGTGCACAGTTTTAGTTTTAACACAATTTCAGGATAGTTTACATTCTAACGGTGTCACAAAAAATACATTACCTTTAGTACAGAATACTTAATAGTACTGCGACCTTTAAGGCTCAATATCTTCTTCTCGTGACGTGAGTGTTGGCAATCAGGTAATTACGCTGCATTTCGAATACAGGTGGCGCCATCTCGTTTACGATTTGTAAACTAAATACTGTTTACAGATATGTTGTATGTTTAAATAGTGAAGCTGACACAATGTATAAATATTTCGACATTTCAAATTTCGAACGCCGACGCCCACTTGAAGTTGGTACTACAGAACAAGCTAAACAAGTGCAGAGCAATTATCAATGCGACGCTGCCGCTAGATCATGCGGTTCCTGAACACATCAAAGAGAGCTTATGATATGTGTAGATAAACTAGTGTATGTAACTGTACATAATTAGGCATTGAAACTCGAGTTTTAATGCTATCCATTACGTATCAGTCACATAAACTACTATTATGTATTATTATTATTAAAGATAAGATGTAGTTAGATTACAGCAATGTTAGTAATTTTCTTCGCCAAAATTTCTTAATTAATAGATTGTCAATTTACTGGGCATTGGTTGTGCTTGGACTGTCAAAACTAGGTATTGAATTAAAAAATAAATAACTTTAAATAATGTTTTATTTTATAAAATCACCACTATACAAATACAATTAAAAAAATACGCAGCATATATTTTGTATAATTATTTGTTTAACTTTTGACCATTCCTTACTGCGTTTATCTACAGTGAATCCTTAATAGTTGGCTCTAAAGTGAAAAATGCCATTCATTATGGGGGGGTGGTAATAACACTCTGCTTTTCCCTACTATCTAAGTGCCACTAGCTAGAAACCGGAATAAGACTTTACTCGAGTAAACTTTGAGAAATCCATATCAATTTGTACGGAGTTGTCAGTTTACTTGATTTAAGTCTTATTCCGCCTTCTACCTAGTCGTCCTTAGTAACTACTCTACATCTACATGCTCTACACGATGTATTTATGTATTTTACCTGTAAACTGCCATATATTAGGGTGTGGGCCTAAGCTCTTTTTCAGCGTGCTGTGGAAGCTCTCAGCCACATTAGTGGTTTGGTGCGGGCTTCCACACACGCTGAATGTTGCTGGACCCACCTGTAAATTAAATTGTTTGTATTAGATACCTTATAATAATACTAATAATGGGTTTTGAGCTGTCAGGATCGCATTCTCTCAGCGGCCAGACATGTAAGAACGAAATAAACGTAAATTATAAACCCTGTCGGTCTGGTTTACAATTTCTGGATAGTTTACTACCGCGTTAGTTTATAAACTAACGGTTTTGACAATCTTAGTGTCATATATATATATATCTATATATTGCTGTAACACAGGTGTTAGACGTTGGACGGTCGGCCAGACAGACAGACCGACAGACAGAAAGATGAACATGTGAGTGACAATAATAGGGCTATGGAACCCATAAAACTACTTCCCACCATGATTCAAGAAATTTTTGATATTTAAGATATAATAAGGCCGTCTCTAATCTAAATCCGTTCGAATCTACCTACCTATAAAGGAAGAATTTCATAAAACCCCTTCTTTTATATGCACCCCTACGCAACTAAAGTTAGAAAAGTGAATAAGTAAACCTAGGTTTAGCCAAAGTATGGTACAGAAAGCATAGTAACCCTTATAATCCAGTAGTTCACGAAATACTCGTGGAATGCCGCGCTGTACGGCAAGTTCCTTGCTGCGGCGATGGCCGGCACCTCGGGCAGGCCGAGCGCGACCTGCTCCGCGGGCAGTAGCGCGAGCGCCCCATAAAGCCGCACCAGCTGCCCACCCGGTGAGTTGTGTCGCGTCACCAGCCCCAGCCGCCGCGCTCTCCTTAGCAACGCCAGCAAATAATGAAATAGGCAGCCCTGTACTTGCATGTTGGCGACGGACTGTAATGCACCTTGAAGTGCGGGCTCAAAGTCCGTCACGATGTGTTCAGGTCGCGGGTTTCCTGCAGCCTCCCAGATACGCCGCAGTATCGCCTCATACAGAGCCCGTGTCCTGTTCTGCATCAGCACTAATACGGGATGGAAATAATATCCCGCTACTGCTGAATGAATGGTCAATATCTGGTAGGCTGGCAATCCAGCCGGGACTGTTGCGAACGTGCCATCCGCGGAAATTGTAGAACTTTCGCGGAGGATTTCATCAAATTGGGGCATGACTAGAATGACCGCTACTCCATTCCCGGCTTCAACAGTAGCCAGGAAGAGACTGTTCAACTGGTTGACCTCCCGTAGCGCTTGCGCCAACTCCATCAATGTGCGGGGTACTGGAGGCAGCACACTTCTCCGCCACTTCCGCATAGATGATTCCACTAGGGTGAACAGCAGATGTGGAGCTCCCTCTGGATGTCTGTAATACATAATATTATTTTATTAGTATATGGCAAATAAAATAATGAATGACTGTTTTTGTGGTTGGTGAGTAGATAAGGGGGCGCCAAGGAAAAAAACTTAGTCATCATTATGAATCAAAATAAAATAATATTATTGTTGGGTTTTTTCTTTCAATTACTTAAACAATATTAAAAATGTGTTCCTTGTGACATGATTCGCACCATCAACTGAAAAAACTTGCAGAATTGATACCTAACATTGTTTACAGAGACTTCGACCAGGTTCGATCCCGGTTATGTATGAGAAAATAATTTAATGCCATTATTATTAAATCCAAAATCGAAGCCATGGTTCCTAAGACGCTATCTCTCATATTTTCTGACTTCTCCCTACTGACTCATTTGGATTGATCATTCTGTATACCATTTTACACAGCTTAAGTTTTTTTATTTAACCAATACGACAAGAAATTTTATTCGATATGTATATTTCTTCATTAAAATGTTTGTTCAAGAGGGTGAAAGGAAAGGGAGAAAATATTATTATCTTACTTAGTTTTTAGATTATTTCATATTAGATTATAAGTTGTAATCTGGTTTGCTCCAGAGATCTGAGATCTCTTGAGATCTCTTATCAGAGTTAAGATCGGCTTTGTATACTATTTTAATTTAACTGTTGTTTTTTTATATGATTTGTGTGCAATAAAGAAATGGCTTGTGTTTAAACGATTACCAATAAATTTGAAAATGTACTACCAATAATTTCAAAATGACTGTCAGAATTAGTAAATGATCACCAAATTGTGTTTGGATAAATGATCACCAAACTTCTTTTTATGTTTTTTGTACTTAAGTTTATGTTTTAAGTATTTTTTGTTGTTGTAGTCATTCTAGCTAACAAAAAATATAGGCAAGTGTATGCCGTTTTTATATCAAATCGTAAGTATAACTCTTTTCTATCAGAATAATATAAAAAATAGATATAAATTACCTTAGACCAAATTGAGAAAAATAAATTCAAAAAATTTGGCGAAAAAACCAGTTGTGCAGTGTTTACTGTTAGAAATACTAAACCATTTTGGTTATACGAACAGTCATAATTTTGTCGTATTCTGTGCTTTATAATAAACAAAAGTTTTATAAAACTCAAACATCTGCGAGCAATGTAAAAGGTCGTAAATAACTCGCTATCAGTCACTCGCTATCACTCAACCGGAGCGCACGCTTGCTTGTTAAACCAGCGTTACTCAAAGTTGTTTTTTTTTTCCTGTTTAATTATGTTCTCCTGCGCAAGTTGTGACTCCCAGTTCACGGATGGAACGGTGTGCAGTGTCTGCAAGCAACACCTCGATTTCCAGTGTTCCGGGATTACGGAAAATGGTTATCGTAGACTTGGAGAGAGACAGAAGAGCTGGCGTTGCCCGAAGTGTAAAGGCAACCAATCGCCTTCGAGGCTTAATACGTCACCCTCTCCAACTCAACTGGATAAAATGCAAGAACAACTGAACAACATCGTTTTCCAGTTGGGGCCACTGTCAGAAAATGTGAAATCCATCAAATCAGAGCTGGGGAACCTTCGAGAATCTTTGGAGATGGCGCATGAGCTGATTGGGAAATTCTCAGGATCCGTCAAGGCATTAGAAACCCGAGTTACTCAAGTGGAGAAACTAGTTAGCGATGTCCCGACGCTCCAAGCCAAAGTAACTGCATTGAAAGTTGAACTTCAGAATAGAGACCAATGGGCTCGTGCTAATAACGTCGAGATACGTGGAATTCCATTGAAGAAGAATGAAAATCTATACGAAATTGCTGACAAGATTGGTAAAATCGGTAATCGTACTTTCGAGAAGAGGGATATAAATTATATTGCACGAATTCCTACGAGAGTCCCGAATGTCGAAAAACCTATTGTTATTTCTTTTAATAATCGTTACACTAAGGAAGACTTTGTTGCTTCTTGCTGCAAGACCAAACAGCTGAAGCTCGAGACTCTAGGTTACACAACTGGCGGAGTCTTTTTCGTCAATGATCACCTGACGCAGTATAACAAGAACCTGTTAAGCAAGGCGCGGGCCTTAGCTAAAGAGAAGAACTTCAAGCATGTTTGGGTTAAACACTGTAAAATTATGGCGAGAATGTCAGATACGTCACCCATAATTTTTATAAAAAACGAAAGCGACCTATTGAAGATATCATAATTTTTAGCTACTTAAATAACGTACCAATTGCGTTAAATTTAGTAATAGCCTATAATCTTAAAATTATTTTATTACTTTTGTCACTACGAAACAGTAAAAGTTTGAGAGCCGCATGCAAAACCAGCTCTGCGCGTTAAGCTACTCGCACCTGCTCGCGTTATGCACTTCATTATGTTATTCAACTCAAAACCGCAAAGTGTTAAGAAACTCCTGACAAAGCGCTGGTTTACTGCGTAAGCATCTTAAACTAATTAAGTTGTTATTAGGTAATATACTATTTGTACCTAATTTTTAATTATTTTCTTTTGTGTATTATGTTTTTTCCTTTAACTTACAGTTCTGTCTTTTTGTACCTATAATCTCTTGTTAATTATTATGATTAAATTTATAAATCTTGTCAATTATATATAAGTTATACATTCTAATGTTGTTATCCAGACAGAACTATATTTTTAATTTTTTATCTGTTTAACCGCAAGCAGGCAGTTTTTTTTTGTTTTTTTTTTAGCTTCTACATACATACATGCGAGAACACATTAATGGTTATAAGTTATAATATAAGTTTATTAATAGAGTGTGTAAAACTGTTTGTTCTCCTAATACAATAAAATAAAATAAAATAAAATAAAATAAAATAAAATAAAATAAAATAAAATAAAATAAAATAAAATAAAATAAAATAATGTTTTTGTGGACCATTGGCTACGCAACTTAGGATCAGCGCGCGAAAAAACCGACGCAAGCAAGCGGTTATGAGGCTCTCAATTGTTGCTATGACGCATTAATGACATCCCTAACGCTGTCATGTCGAGCTATCACTGCCCATGCTTCTGAATGATAGCACTGTGAGCGAGCAATCAAAAGTGACATCACATTTAAAACAGGAACAACAATTTATTGCAATTAATTATCCTCTGTATTCACGCAAAATATAAGCAAAATGTGCTTGTAGTCGTTTGTTTATCTGTCGGTGTCAACGTCTATTTACGGGTGCACTTTTTGTGCGACATTTTGAATTAATTATCTGAATTTCAGCAGAGAGTCATAAAAAACTAACTTCTACCATAATTAACAGATCGCTGCCTCAGTGCTTGAATGTTCAACGGACCATTTTTCGGAAAATATCTTTTTTGACGTCTACTTAAAAAAAACAGCTGATTTTACATCGTATAATGGGACATAAAATTTCCTAAAGTGGTTAAAATTCACGTTCTATGCAAAAATAAAAAAGTTAATATCCATTAGAAATATTGTGTTCAGTGCGTGTTTGGGCAACCTCCGTAATTTGCGTATTCTGAACGCATCGGAAACCGATCTCCGTGCTTGTTTAATCAACATCTACCTGACAGCCAATCATGGACAAGGATTCAGCTATGACGCGCTTGCACGACGCCATCTTGCTTTCGATGCGTCAGTCAGATTGTGGCTTGTTTTGGTGAGGTTTTGGTAAAGATTAATAATTTACTGAGCATAGGACCTGTTACTGAGAAAAACCGGGTACCTTATTCCCGCTCGCGCACACTGTACACCTCATGTCGTTAGTTACCTTAGATTCAAATAAAATAAAATATCCTGTATTCTACCAATGGTTCTTTGAACACACAAGCACGCAACTAAAAAGTATTTTATGCTATGCAACCTCCACATGTCTGTTCAATATCCAACTGCGTAATTTTTACAGCGGCATTTTGTTCAACATCCACTTTTAAATTTGAAATACCCAGTACTTAGCTTACATATCTATTCAGATTATGTATTTTACTTACTGGGCACGTTTAGACAATGCTTACATTCCGTAGATTTCCGTAGACTACGCTTTAGAACAATGTCAAACAAAATAAACGTTTCCTGTGAAATTCACTCAGTGGTCTGTTAACCATTCAAGCACTGAGGCAGCGAGATGGTGACTCTTTCTTTTATAATATTCTCGTTCCATAGGACTGTCCCAAGCATAGTCGGCGTTCTTTTTCACAAAAACGGAGCTAAGGATATGCGAGAAACAAACAAATATATGCATGATAGGTAGGTTGTGAGTGAATAACAGGTGACTTGAGTCCTCACCGGGTCATCCCTCCCTCGAGGGAAGACCCGGGTTAGTGCGACGTGTGAGAGAAATGAAATTTGATGCCCAAGTGATGAACCTCATGTCTTCCTCCAGTAGTGCATCTGCTCTTTCAATAAATGTTGAACAGTTCTAGGAGGAAATTAGTAAGTTGTTAAAGTACAAAAATATATCTAAATTTGCCAAAGACATGCTCATTCTTCCAGTTTCTAACGTCAAATGCGAGAGAATATTTTCAGAAATTAATAGAATCAAAACCAAAGATCGAAATAGGTTTATAAATAAAAATGTAGCCGCGATTCTCAATGCCAGACAAGGCGTTACACCATGCACAGATTTTGTACCCGATTCTCAAAAGTTGAAATGCGTGACTGATAAAACATTGTATAAAGATATTAAAAATAATAAAGATAAAGAGGATTAATAATGTCATTTAGTTTTATTTCATCTCTATTTGATTTACCTATCATGTTAGGATAAGAACGTACATTTGTGGTATATTTTGACCAAGGCTCTGGTAGATTTTGGTAGTTTTCGAAAACCGCAGAAGTAGATTGGCCAATTTAAATGTGGTCACTCTGGGCCCAGCCCACCCAGTGTTACCAGGTACACGGTATTTACCGTAGAACCACGGTATTTTTGGCTAATACACGGTCTACGGTAGCGATCCACTACCGTGTCTTTTTCTACGGTATTCTTAGATATGAACTACCGTGTATGGAAGTAGCACACACAATAAAAGTTTGAAATCGAAGATAGGCCAATAGGCCCACATCGGGTCGCAGAGATCTGATGGTATTTTTTAACTTTTGTGTGAAATAATATTCAGTCAAATCGACGACATAAAAACGAAGAAAAGGAACAAGCTGATACCGAAAACCATTAAGGGAAATATACTTGCTCAACAAGCTATTCACCGGAATGGTCATAACTGTTTTGATTTTACACTATACTATATGATAAAGAAGTTCTTATTTTAGAAGATTAATTTTAAATAAAAACATCTAAATTCAAAGTTGTTTCGGTTGCATTTTATACGGTAATTTACACAGTATTTTCCAAATGATTCTACGGTAATTTAAGTCTTAAACACCGTAATTTTAACAGATAAACACGATAGTTTATAGTTTTCATCTGGTAACACTGAGCCCACCCACAGTTAAAAAACATGGCCGGCTGCGCGCGATTTCAATGGCGTGTTCAAGTGATTATATTCTCTTTGGGCGTGTTTGTTGCATCTATTCTAGAGGATTCAATGTGAATAAATAGTCATAGTATCGCTAAGGAAGCGAAAACGTTCCTACCTATACCTACAGCTCAATCAAGTGAGCTTTGCACCTCGCCGGAATGCAGTAGTAGAGTAAATTGTGATCTTTCATACACTTGACACTGGCAAAGAAGAAGAAAGATCGGTTGGAGTGTCTTCCGCCCCCTTATCGACACTCTGCCCGAAAGATCTTACTTAGCACAGAACGCTCTGAATGTGGATTTTCCGAATGAAGAATTTACAGATGCAAATAAAAAAAGACCACGAATGTACCATATCTAACGTAGGTAAGTAAAATTTTATAATCTGTTGTTTATGACATGTCTGACGATACATGAATGTCTAAATTCTTCACTGCCATCCTTAGAAATAGCTGGCACAGGAAGTTTAGGGCATAGCATAGATGGTTAATTATATATACATATTTGTTTAATACCGTCACTAAGGCTTTTGTAAGGTGCACGAGTCAACCAATTTACTTTACGGTCTTACGAGTTCTAACACTGGGTATGGATGCTGCTGCATCAAAAACCTAACTGTCTGCAGAGTCGAGTGGTCTTACAAGTTCCAACACTGGGTATGGATTAATTAGGCACCTATATAGGTAGGTCCCATGTCTACCTTATCTACATACCCATATAGAAATAGAAGTACATTTATTCATTCTTCATCAATACACACAACTTTAGGGTGATGGATGGCTTAGCAGCAATATGCCGAAATAAGATTGCAGGGGTGTTGCAACTTTTTTCATATGAAAAGAAAACAATGTTTGGAAATAAATGTGACATGATGGTGTTATGACAACCCTGTTATTTTATTTTGGCATATTGTGTTAGCAATCGTATATTTTAAAAGGAATATTTACCTAAGTTTTAGTTAATTACAGCATAAATACAGATAATTTTATACAATTGGCGCGCTTACGTGATGACATTTCGAACAAGACGACTGATGTTGTTCATTCAGTCGTTCACCCAGCCTGTAGCATAAAAGCACGCACATCACGTAAACGCGCTCAGTCGATCGTCAGTTCTTGTGGAGTCAAAACCTCTAAAATTGTGTTGAAGTGTATACGAATCAGGTCATAGTACTGTGTGGAATTCAGTGAATAAACTATTGTTAGCTAAAGTGTGGGTTTGATTTTGTCGGCGATATCCGGAAGCTAAAAGATCAGAAGTGGGATATCTTCAAGTTGCGGTGATACTGAACTTGGAGCTGGACTAATTTAACGCCCAGAGAAGTGGATAAAATGGGTAGAGAAAGAGAATCCCGTACACGGAATCGTGATGATCCTAGATCGCGATCCGATTCCGACTCGTCGCTGCGAAGTCGCAGTTCTAGACGTCGTCATCGCAGCCGCGAGTCACGACGAAGAGAGCATTCCCGGCGTTGCCGTTCGCGCCGTAATTCTCCAAGCGAGTCCCGACATCAGCGCTATGAAAGAGTGGAGCAACGACGTGGCGAGACAACTTCGAAGAATCACGATCCAAGCATCTCTCGCATGACAGCAGATCGCAACCGGTATGTCTCACCTGTGACTGTTGTACCTGAAAAACCTGTAGCTAGCGCATCATCTACAAGCAACTCAAACGATTTATTACAGGCGTTTAAAGAAATTGTGCAGACCATGAAAACGACAAACAATACCGAACGTTTCACAGAAATGAATGTGATCCCTGAATTTGACCCATCAAAAAGGAACCAAACCATAGATATGTGGATTATTAAAGTCAATGAATGCGCCAGTATTTATGATTGGACAGAGCGGCAGATAATTTATTACGCTCTGCCCAAACTTGAGGGTCTGGCACAAAGATGGTATCAGGGATTACCAAGTTTGTTGTTTACGTGGTCTGAATGGCAAGACAAATTACGGTTAGCTTTTCCTAGTGACGAAAATTATGGGCAGTTGTTGACTGGAATGCTTGCTTGCAAGGGTCGGTATGGCGACTCCTTAGAGGAGTATTTCTATGAGAAAATGGTATTACTAAACAGATGCAACATTACTGGGAAAAATGCCATTGACTGCATTTTGTTCGGAATTGAAGATAGGTCTGTCAGAACCAGTGCCGAGGCCGCACAGTTCACAGAACCAGACAAACTATTAGTATTTCTCCGAAATATTAAGGTTGTTAAACACCAGGAGAAAACAGCCATTCCTTGGCAACGCAGCACTCCAGTCAACAAGTATCCTAAAACAACTCAGAAAAATAATGACGATAAATTGGTAGCTAAGTGTTACAATTGCAATAAAGTGGGCCATCCATTTTATAGATGTAAGAAACCAATTAAGAGGTGCGAAGGTTGCAATAAACTAGGACACTTGGTAACTGAATGTAACAAAGAGAAAAATGGAAGCAATGTTAATAAAACAGTCTTACGCATATCTCAAAAACACGAAGACGATTTGAAATATTTCAAACCAGCCAAAGTGAATGGTCAAAATTTAGACTGTTTTATTGACTTTGGCAGCCAGTGTACTATGCTGAAAGAGTCCGTTGCTAGAAATTTGGTTGATGTTTGGTCAATGACCAATTTGCCAATTCTGAGGGGATTTGGAAATTCGGTAGTAAATTGTATCGGGAAATGTAATGTCCAAATTGAAGTAGACAACGTAAAGGCTGATTTACAAGCTTTGATTGTGCCTGATAATCTATTGCAAGTGCCGTTGTTACTGGGTCAGTCATTTACGGAACAGGAACATGTAGTAGTCTACAAAACAAAAGATGATCTAAAAATATCTTCAAAATCACAAGATGAGTTAAGTCGGATCATGCTTCATGCGTCTGAATCAACCGTAGTTCAAGGATTTACGGAAGTAAATGTACATTCAGATGATCTCTTTGATGGTGATCTGTTTGTCGATCCGAGTTTGTGCCAGAAACCAAATAACGAATATGAAATCATACAGGGTGTGGTCCGAATAATACAAGGTTCCGGAAAAATCGTCATAAGAGGATTAGTTCCTTCTGGATTTGAACTACAACAAAATAGTTTGTTGGCCCGAGCCGTGCCATTGAAAGAACTTCAGGCTTACAATGTGCAGAGGGTCGAAAATTGTCCTGACAATGTGTCTATATCTTTAATCGAGAAAGCAATGATCAATGTTAACGAGAATTTAGAGATATTAGAGTCAGATGAGCTAGCGAAAATGCTGAACGAATACAGAGATTGCTTTGCTTTTTCGAGTGGAGAACTGGGCTGTGTTAAGAATTCTAAAATGGATATAAAACTTAATTATACTACTCCTGTGGTATATAGACCTTATCGATTATCACATATGGAGCGAGAAAAAGTACGTAACATGGTAGAAGAGCTAGAGGATTCGGGTATAATTCGTCCATCAACTTCGGAATATGCATCTCCAATTCTCCTGGTCCGTAAGAAGACCGGGGATTACCGTCTGTGCATTGACTTTAGATCTCTTAATAAAAAGACAGTCAAGGAACACTATCCGTTACCTCGAATCGATGACCAACTGGACAACTTGTCGGGATTTAAGTACTTCACGTCATTGGATCTGGCATCTGGGTACTACCAGATACCCATGTCAGATAACTCAAAACGGTTGACGGCGTTTGTCACGCCGGATGGGCATTACGAATTCAATCGCATGCCCTTCGGCCTGGCAAACGCCCCGTCAACTTTTCAAAGGACTATAAATGACATATTAGGTAATGCCAGATTCAAGGATGCATTTGCGTATATGGATGACGTGATAATACCATCCAAAACAATCGAGGAAGGCTTTCATAAACTTCGCGATACCCTGGAATTGTTTCGCGATTCAGGCTTGACACTAAAGCTCTCAAAGTGCAATTTTTTCATGGAATCGATAGATTGCCTTGGGTTTGAAGTCAGCAGTGAAGGTATCAGACCAGGCAAAAGGAAGGTCGAGGCCGTAGAAAATTATCCCCCACTTACCGATCAGCATAAAGTGAGACAATTTGTTGGCCTTGCGAGCTTTTTTCGGAGGTTCATCCGAGGCTTTTCTACAATTGCTCGACCTCTTACACAACTTCTCAAGAAGAATGCAAAATGGCAATGGGGTAGTCCAGAACAAGAAGCGTTTTCAAGTTTGAAGAAAGAATTGGTCAAGCGACCAATCTTATCGTTTTATAGTCCAAATTATGAAACACAATTACATACTGATGCGTCCAAACTTGGAATCGCTGGAATTCTGATGCAAAGACCAAACAAAGAAGCTCCTTTTTCTGCTGTCGCATTCTATAGCCGGCAAACTTCACCCGAAGAATCGCGGTTTTCGGCATACGATTTAGAAACACTAGCTGTGGTCTGTTCATTGCAAAGATTTAGGGTTTATTTATTAGGAGTGCCATTTACCATCGTTACGGATTGTAATTCGCTACGAGCAACATTTGAAAAGAAAGACATGTTACCTCGAGTTGCAAGATGGTGGGGAATGATGCAAGAATATGATTTTAACATTGTTTATAAACCTGGCACCACCATGGCTCACGTCGATGCACTTAGTCGGAACCCCATATCAAATTCAAATTGTTTAGAAGTGAGAAACATTGATACCAACTGGATAGCTACCGTGCAGCAAACCGATTCTGAGTTACAAAGAATGGTTAACATTCTTAATGATGAGGATACTGTAAATATAGCTGAGATCAGAAACAATTTTATTGTAAAAGAGGATTGTTATACAGGAAAACAGCTGATGGAGACCGGTGGGTAGTACCCAAAGGGGTGAGGTGGCAGATTTTACAAGCCTGTCATGATAATCTCGGACATTTCGGATTTGACAAAACATATGACAAAATTAAGAGTAACTATTGGTTTGCTAAAATGAGACGCTTTATCAAAAAATATGTACAATCGTGTCTGGAGTGCGCCCACGCAAAAGTTCCATCTGGTAAGAAATCTGGCGAGCTACATCCCATTCCAAAAGCAGAAAATCCGTTCAATACTATCCACATTGACCATCTTGGTCCATTCGTGCGTACAAAAAAGAAGAACGCCTATTTGCTTCTGATTATTGACGCCTTTACCAAATACATACAGATTGTACCGGTTAAAAGTACAAAGACCGTTCACTCTATTACAGCATTAAAACAGTATTTTCCCACCTTTGGTGTTCCTCAAAGACTAATATCTGACAGGTGAACCTCTTTTACAGCAAAGCGTTTCAAGGAGTACTTGCACTCTCTAGGTGTTAAACATGTAATGAATGCCGTAGCCACTCCGCGCGCGAACGGTCAAATAGAGCGTTATAACCGTACCGTGTTAGCTGCTCTTACTTCGAAAAATCACGGTAAACCAGAAAACCTTTGGGATGAGCATGTTTCAGAGATACAATGGGCATTGAACAATACTATTAATAAAGGTACTGGAAAGACCCCAGCTCAGGCCCTTTTCGGAACAAGTTTGATAGGAACGAACGATTCGCTACTTAACTTAAGTATTGCCGATGAGTCGGAGAGTACGACACGTGACTTGACTTCCATGCGAGAGGAAATATCGGAGCACATTAATTCCCAACAATCAAAACAAAAGGAACGTTTTGACAAAAGTAGGAGGAAGGTCTCTTTCCAAGTAGGTGAATTGGTTAGAATCGAAAGAGACATTCCTTCTACTGGCAAAAGTAGGAAGTTGATACCCAAACTCAGAGGTCCATATCGTATTATAAAGGTATTGAATAACGACAGATACGTGGTGGCAGATACTCCCATATCTCGAAAAGGGAACCGCTCTTTTACTGGTATATTCTCTGTTGATAAGATATATCCATGGATGGTTTTCAACAGAAATGATGATGATTCTACATCAAACAGTGATGATGATGAGGACAATGATGATGATTTAGTCAGATAAATGAAACAATTGATAACAGATAATTATTTATTTACTATAATACAATATTATAAAGTTAAGTTACAGATATAGTATAGGGTATATTAAGATACTGACGTTTTCATTGATATGCAGGACCTGCAATTATTATGTCAATTGTATATATCCTATTGCTATAGTGAAGCTGAAGACATGAAGGGGCTTCAATTCACTAGAGTTAAAGTGAAGCTGAAGACTGAAGGGGCTTCAATTCACTAGCGTTGTAATGGAGCTGAAGACTGAAGGGGCTTCAATTCATTATGATGTTTTATTAATGCAATTGTATGGCTGTGATGAAGCTGGAGACATGAAGGGGCTTCAATTCATCACAGTTTTTAATGAAGCTGAAGACTGAAGGGGCTTCAATTCATTGTGATGTTTAATTAATGTAATCCTACGGCTGTGATGAAGCTGAAGACATGAAGGGGCTTCAATTCATCACAGTTTTTAATGAAGCTGAAGACTGAAGGGGCTTCGATCCGTTATGTTGTTTTATTATTGCCAAGCCAAAGGGCTGTGATGAAGCTGGAGACATGAAGGGGCTTCAATTCATCACAGTTTTAATGAAACTGAAGACATGAAGGGGCTTCAATTCATTATTATGAGACGTTATGATGATGGAGACCTAGGGGCTCTTGTTTATTATAAAAAAAAATCTATATACTATTGTAAAAGATGTGATTAAGTAATTCTGAATATGGAGAGGCCAAATTGCTCCTGAGTTGACTTCAAGAAATGTATTATGATTGTTTATTAGATCTTAAGAGACATCACTTGACACAAATGTCAACCTACTTGTTATCTAAACTATGGGAACTATTGATTTATAATGAAATGATATATTTAAGGTTAATTTACCCGGGACGTGTAATGGTCAGGAAAGGCCGACTGTTAGCAATCGTATATTTTAAAAGGAATATTTACCTAAGTTTTAGTTAATTACAGCATAAATACAGATAATTTTATACAATTGGCGCGCTTACGTGATGACATTTCGAACTAGACGACTGATGTTGTTCATTCAGTCGTTCACCCAGCCTGTAGCATAAAAGCACGCACATCACGTAAACGCGCTCAGTCGATCGTCAGTTCTTGTGGAGTCAAAACCTCTAAAATTGTGTTGAAGTGTATACGAATCAGGTCATAGTACTGTGTGGAATTCAGTGAATAAACTATTGTTAGCTAAAGTGTGGGTTTGATTTTGTCGGCGATATCCGGAAGCTAAAAATTGCCTGCTAAGTTATAGCCCTATAGCTAACATACAACAAAACAAACAAAAAGAAGTGAAACATAGAATTAGTAGCAACAGTATACTCACATTTATTCTCATTTCACATAAGAAAGGACTACCTACTATGTAATCGATATGTGTTATGCCTCATAGCTAGATTATAGCACCAGGGAAATAGACTCTTAATTTGTCTGTTCCATACCAAGCATCCTCCTGAGTGCGTGACTCCGGCCTGTGACTTTGTTTGTCTAGGTAGACTAAACATTTGTTTGGTTCATCATCAACATCTTATCCTGTAACTACAGCAGCGGTACAGGAAACTCACTAGAAATGTTTTTATGATGTTTGTTTCCTGTTTGCAGAGCGGACCGACAACTGTGACGTGTGTGGAGCTAGTCTCAGTGTATACTATCAGAATGTGAGGGGACTTCGGACTAAAACGGAGAGTTTCGGGCGGAATATTACGCTTAACGATTATGACATAATAACTCTGACTGACTTCTTGATTCTATTGCTGACAATGAATTATTCGATAATAGGTACATAGTGTGGCGGCGCGACCGCGACTATGTTTCTACGCAGCTGACTATGGGAGGCGATGTATTGATAGCGGTTAAAAGGGAATTATGCTCGAACGTTAATGTTGGTTGGCAAACCTCGGCCGAGGACATCTGGGTATCAATCCCATTACGACTTAATAACAAACAAGTAACCACTCTGCATCTGTGTTCGTTATACCTCTGTGATGAAAAAAATGGTAATAATTTTAAAACCCAATTAGATAACTTTTGTAGTAATTTAATTAATCTTAGGTCTCATAATAATCAAGATAGATTTGTTATTGTAGGTGATTTTAATATGAGTTGCATTCAATGGACATCACAGAATGGTCAACTTCAGCCATCCAACTTAGTCAGTTCTCAGGTTAAGGAATTTATCGATGCTCTGAATGTCTGTGGTCTTCACCAATATAATACATTCGAAAATAACTATGGCCGCATTCTTGACCTTGTGTTGTCCAACGAAAATGTTATAACAATGTCCTGCCTAGATCCGCTAGTTCCAGAGGACCCCTACCACAAAGCTCTTCATATTGACATTCCAGTGTCACAATTTACCCCTCTCATAACGATACCCTTCACATCATTTAATTATTTTAAAGCAAATTACGAATTGATAAGAGAGGAGTTAAATAAAATTGATTGGTCCATAGTTCTTCGTGAGGGTAGTGTGGATGATGCGGTCGAGCTGTTCTATAAAACTATTTATAAAATTCGTGATACCTATGTGCCGATCCGTAAGTCGTCTAAGAGTAAGTACCCACCACGGTACAGTCCAGCATTGATAAAGGCGATTAGAGAGAAATTTAAATATCACAAAAAGTTTAAAACTTACGGAAATCTGTCTGATAAAGCATCCTTTATAGTACTTCGCGATAGGGTAGGCAGTATTGAACGTGATTGTCATGCTAAGTATATTTCTAATGTGGAAAATGCTATTGTTAACAACCCAAGAGTGTTTTGGACCTTTGTAAAGTCGAAAAGAAAAAGTGGCGTTTTCCCTTCGAGTATGACTTATGATGGTATCTCTTCTGACTGTGGCCAATCAATAAGCGAATATTTTTCTAAATTTTTCCACTCCACATTCTTAGACCCAGTTCTGAGTTCCGACGACTTAAGAAATGACGACACCGCCAGACTGTGCGACATCACTGGCATTGAGATTAACGCACCGCTTGTACAAAGACAATTGCAAGCTCTTGATCTGGCCAAGTCTGCTGGTCCCGATACAATCCCGGCCAAATTCTTGGTTACATGTTCCAAAGAACTTTCGGGTCCCGTGTCTATGCTGTTCAAACGATCGCTGGACGAGGGTGTAATGCCAGCCCGTTGGAAATCTGCGTTTATCTCACCTATTCATAAAAAAGGTTCCCGGGATTGTGTCGAGCACTATAGACCAATTTCAAAATTATGCCTAATTGCTAAGGTTCTGGAACGTATCGTTTACACTCAGCTTTATAGTAGTCTCAAAGAAAGTTTCAGCCCTTTGCAACATGGGTTTTTGAAGGGGAGATCGACCGTATCAAACCTGGCAATCCTCAATGACTATGTTACGGAGCGTATGGATGATGGCGATCAGGTTGATGTCATATATACCGACTACAGTAAGGCCTTTGATCGCATTGACCACAGAATATTGCTAAGGAAGCTTGGCGGTGTTGGTATCGGTGGCAGTTTGTTTGCATGGTTGAGTTCCTATGTATCTAACCGTTGTCAAGCTGTTGTATTAAACGGTTTTAAATCCTCCTGGGTGAAAATACCATCCGGTGTTCCCCAAGGATCATTGCTTGGCCCATTGCTATTTATTATATTTGTACAGGACATCGATTATTGCTTTATTAATTCTAATGTACTATTATTTGCCGATGATATGAAAATTTTTAGAGTAGTGAACAAGGCTTCGGATGCCATGCTGTTACAACAGGATTTAATCAGGCTCGACAACTACTGTCTGTTAAACAAGCTGGATCTGAACGTCTCCAAGTGCTTCTTTGTAACATTTACCCGCAAGCTTAGGCCTTTTGTATCAAACTACGATATAAAAAACCTGCCATTGACTAGGCTGTCTGAAGGTAAGGACCTAGGGGTAATTCATGATAGTAAACTAATGTTTAACCAGCATATTAATAGCATTGTCAGTAAAGCCTCGAAGGCCATGGGATTTGTTATGCGGTTGTCTAAGTCGTTTAATTGTATGAAAACCGTCAAAGTTCTTTACTGCGCTTATGTCCGTAGTCACCTCGAATACGCATCTCAGATATGGAACCCTTGCTATGACACGTATAGTGGTAGACTTGAGCAAGTTCAGAGGAAGTTCACTCGGTATCTCGGTTTTAAGTTCAAGCTGCCTAAATTACAATATGAAAACCGATGTGCACGGCTCCATCTTCTTCCTCTTAACTTGCGCAGGGACACTGCTGATGTAGCATTCCTCATGAAGATAGCAAGAGGTACCGTTGACTGTCCTTGGCTACTAAGCAAATTGAATTTTAAGGTTCCTAACCGTAGTACTCGTAGACGCCCGTTGTTTCAGCTACCTTTGGTGCATAGCAATTACAGAGCTAATTCCTTTCTTGTCAGAGCCTGCTCGACTTTCAACCGTCTTTTTGACTCTGGCATTGATCAAGATATGGACATAGATATTTTCAATAGCAGTGTTCAATCACTAGGAAAAAATACTATAAAGAAATTTTTAGCGTCTCTTAAGAGTGAAGGATGACGTGTAGATGGTGGGTATGTAGGTGGTGGGTGCGTGAGCAGCGAGATCTTTTTTAGTTAATAAATTTTTGTGTGGCGAGGTATCACCTCAATTATGTTATTGTTATATATATTTTTTTAACTATATGTGGTTGCTTATAATTAGCCTTTAGTTTATCATAGTTCAAAACTGTTTAATAATATAGCTGTAAGCTTCCCAGAAAAATAATAAAATAAAAATAAATAAAATAATAATAGGTACTCCTTGACCCACATTCTTCTTTCTTTTCCCACTTTTTTTTTGCTCTTGGTAATTGCGATTACTGCTGCAGCGAGGATGGCTTTTTTATGCTTCGATAATGTGGGTGCCATGACGTCAGATTCACTTGGCGATTGCGTGCGATATGGATGGATGGACTGGGGCCCTGTCGCCGCAGCCATTGCAACGCCGCCGGATCGGTCGCCGCAGCCATCGCAACGGTCGCCGCGTAACGCAGCGGTCGCCGGATCGGCCGCCGCTGCGATGGCAATGGCTAGAATACTCCGCCCTCTTCGCCATCCCAGAATATCCAATTAGGCTAGCTAATAATAATAATAATAATAATAATACCTTGGACATCATTTTTACACACATTGATCTAGCCCCAAACTAGGATTCCCTGTATCATGGGTACTAGACAACGATACACATACTTATATAGATAAATATTATACTTAGATAGATAAACAGCCATGACTAGTTTACAAACATTCGTTCTCATCAAACAAATATTTGCCCCCACCGGGACTCGAACCCGGGACTCCTGGTTTCGTATGCAGCGTCACTGCCGACTCGGCCATTCGGGTCGTCAGCTATTTTGTAATACCGTGAATTACCGTGGAAGATATGATAATTTGTTCTTATGTTGGCGTCATATATTCTACCTTCCTATGACACTTGAGATAACTTCGATTCCAACGATACGTAAATACCTAAGTCTAAATCGGTTTAGTAATTTAGTAAAAATCGTGGGTTAAAGAAGCTCACTCAGATATACATACCTTACATTTTATACTCGTACATGCAATCTGAAAACATTAAAATGGAAAAATAAGTTTTCATCGGTAGTTATTACGTTGACAATATTACATTACGACGCGTGACTTGAAATTCGATACGCAAGTGCGATCACTTCGGGAGCCCGATGCAAACTAACTGAAACTGAACGTTAGCTAGCCAACATGTAGGTAGATGCGACGACCGATGATACAACCAATACGTATTCGCCACCCTGGGTGGGTGACTTTTAATCAGCTGACCACTTTTTAGGAAATGATAGTACCCATTAATATGAACAACTTTTGCTTATGAACTTATGTTCCTAAGTGTTATTTTTTGGTAAGTAATCAAAAAAAAATATCGATCAGCTGTTCTGATTAATTAGTTCAATTTTAATTCAAACTGTACAAGCTTCGACTTCACGACGCAGTTGTCAAATGAAGTCACCCTAATGGTCAATCAAAGATATTTAAAATAGTTTTTGCGTTTCTCATTCGTCAAAATGCTTGAGGGGCGGGCCAATCAACAGAAGTTAATGTCGTGGTTGAGTATGCACTCCCACACCGGTGCGCGCCCGGCGCGGCGTGGGGGGCCTGGGCGCGGGGCGGCGACGGACTACGTTGTCGTCGACTCGTCGGCATACATTCATTCAATGCTTCAATCGAACGAGCGAGCGGCGGCAAACCATGTACCAACCAATATCACAAAGACATCTACGATATGGCAACAGTTCGTCGTCGATGAATCAACAATATCAGACTATAATACAGGTCGCGCCAAGTTTCTCTGGGAATGAGAGAGCTATACCTCTCTCTCTCTCTCTCTCTCTCACGCAACCCTTGCCCTATGCGAGAAAGAAAGCTACTTTAAAAACTGAGAAAATTGGTGGGGCCTGCACCTACCTATCTACTAGAATCCACTAGATAGGTGCCATCGTTAGAAATGACAAAGTCGAGTTACTTCCTAGAAAGTAGGTAGATGTATCTATCTACTATGCAATCCAGACGAAAGAACGAAGTCTCGCTCGGAAAACGGCAGCGGTAGAATGACATTTGAGCGGCACTTCATTTGAGCAGCAGTACCTGCATTCATCTTGTATCACGTATACGCGGTACAAAATGCGCGCGCCACCTGTTCCCAGCGGCGCGGCGCAGTCATTGCGATGCGTACATCAAGTATTCGGGCGGCCACGATGGGTGTTTCCGGAACATCCCTTCCGGAAATGTTCGCCTTCGCAGGACTCGGGAGCAGTACAGATTCTGTTAGTAACAATTTAGTAATCTGTGATTCTGTGCTTTATACGTTTCATTTCATTTCATAATTCTTTATTGAACACAGTTATTTAAAAAAGATACATTAAGAGAAAACATATGTACAAAGGCGAGCTTATCTCTAAAAAGAGATTTCTTCCAGCAAACCAAGGCATGACAGGAAATTTTATCAATAAAGGGTAGGCAGTGCACAATATCTAAACAATAATAAAATACATATAAGTAAATTACATATCTATAATACGGTAAATAAAATACATACTCGTATCTAACAAACTACTAAATACGTAACATACATAAACCTGTACATAAAGTTTACATATAATAATAATATACATACTACAACTATCACAAAAGAGAGAGGAAGTGCTCTTTTACCCGGTTTTTAAAAGCGAAAAGAGTCGGGCTGTCTCTTATCGCACAAGGAAGTGCGTTCCACAGTCGGACCGCCTGCAACCTGAAGGAGTGCTCATATGCGGAAGTGGTATGCCTTGGAGTGGCTAAGAGTGAGACCGTGTGAGATCTCCGTTGCCGATCTCCTGAAAATAGATACTCAAAGATACTACGTTTCATCGTAGGCGGGTGTAGGTGAGTGAATCTCATTATACACTACTGGATTCATATCAAACCTAGTACTACCCGGGTGACACAGATGTCGTAGGTAACGATTATAAATAAACAATAAATCAATTATCTCATCTCTTAAACGTTTTGTTATTACCGTATACTTACATACTAAACCGTACACTTACATATCCACAGGTTATACAAGGTAACAATAGTATACTTAGGTATACATGCAAAAGAAATTAGTCAAATGGATTGCACGCTTGTTTCTCACACAGGAGATGAAGGTTCGAGTCCTGCCCCAATGTACCAATGTGATAATTCATTTATCTTAACTACATTATCAGACATTCCGTGGTTCTGATGATACGTTAAGCTGTAAGTCCCGGCTACTATAGCTACTTGGTATTAGTAGTCGTAAAACCCCTCATCAACCCGCACTGAGCCAGCGTGGTGGAGTATGGCTTAATCTTACTCGTATCCGGTTAAAGGCCTGCGCCTCATGGTGGAGACAATAATGGGCTATATGTATGTAGGTACACAGAAATTTAGCGCTTGACTAGGTTAATACATATGTACTCAATATTAAGTAGGTACCTGGTGGTTTAGTTGTCTTTAACTTTGTCCTGAGCTGTATAAAATATTATTCTTATTCTTACTATAATAAAATTGGTTTTAGACTGGTAACGCCGTAATCTGCAAGAATGTGACTTTACTAGGTACTTTACGGGGTTGCCGCGACTAGGCGGGCCCTCATACTATGATACTAGGTGAGACTCCAAGAACAAGTATTTGGATCGAGTATTTGATGTGTACGCTTTTACCCTACTAGGCGGCGGTACTTCAAAGGAATCTTTGTCGGTAACACACTCAAATCAGTCGGGGCGCAAGTGTTGCCAACTTAGTGGATTTTCCACTAGATGTGGTGGTTTAGACTTTCAATTTAGCGGTCAAAAATGGTTTTAGAGGCTAGTGGATTTTAAATTGGATTAGGTTGATTCAGTTACTAAGTCGTGAGGTTCTACATTTAACCACTAGCATAATTTTCGTAATTATTCTTGTTAGGAAAGATCGCACTCATAAAAAAGTGCATATTTTTTGTGTGTTGGCAACACAACATAACTAACATGGTGGTTTTCGTGGATTCCCCGAAACAATATTTTCGATTTCAACTATGATTTCGATTATAGATTTTATTTGTATGAATACTAGGTCGAGTTTAATTTATTGAAAGGTTTGTTCATTATGATTCCTTTGTTTTTTATGGTACCTACGCTTGTACGTGACCGCTTTTTATTTTAGGTACAAATTGCATACTTTTTTATAATTAGCTTTCAATATCGTTCATTTTTATACCCCACTTGATAGGATTAGAAGTTTTTTAAGTTAACTAACGCCACCAAGGATAAATATCTAGTCCTAGGTTTTAGCAATATGTTCTAGATCCTAGGTCCTAAAAATAGCTATTCACATGATTGAAAAAAGTCAGGAGCACTTTTTGCAAAAACTAATCATAAAAGAAAATATGATTTTTCAGGGTTCCCTACCCAAAGCGTAAAAACGGGAACCTATTAGTAAGACTCCGCTATCCGTCTGTCTGTCTGTCTGAACCGTGATAGTTAGACAGTCGAAATTTTCACAGATGATGTATTTCTATTACTATTATTATGAATTATGAATTTCTGTTGCCGTATAGCGGCAACAAATATTAAAAAAAAGAATAATTTAAGGGGGCTCCCATACAACAACTATTTCAATACCACATACAAACTTATGAATGCACCTGGTTACGTACATGGATTGGGAAAGTAGCCGCAATAACTTTGTAAACAACATTTTGCTATGTAAAATCCAAACTATTCACTGCACGCCATCCCTCCTAACATTGTACAGTGATACGGAAACCTTCGTGCGCGAGTCCGACTCGCACTTGGCCGGTTTATTTAGTAACGACGAGCGGACGAATTCAATGCGGGGAAATACGCAACCGGGGCGGCTTGCGCTGCACGATGTGGCAACAGCGCGCCCGAGCGCACGCGTTGGCAACGTTCTGAGCTTTGGACTGGAGCATCAAATAATGATGATTTATTTTTCTTAGGCTTTGAACTTTATCATAAAGAAAGAAGTTTCAAAATCGCGAGCCAAGAAACTGAAAATGCAAAAGAATGTTTTTCATAGGTTTTGAACTCCATTACCAAGCCATAAGGTTGAAAATCGTCAAAAAAACTAATGTTTTCCTAGAGTTATTCCCCCATATCTAGATTTAGGTACCTTGTAAGCGCGCGAGCAATGATTATAGTATCTACAGTTTGCGCCAAGTTTATATCTCTCTGAGCGAGCTGTGACCCCTCTCTCTTATGCGAGAAAGAGAGGTCATAGCTGGCTCAGAGACAAAGAAAATTACCTAGATAGGTTGGTAGGTACAAGTGACTCCAAGTTCCCTCGTGGCGCGTGGAGGAGGTAATTTTTCAGAGACAAGAGTTTACTCGATGCGCGCGGCACTCAGGAACAGAGAAAATTGGCGTGTACTGACTACTAGGGCCCTATTCTATTATGGAAAACGCAACGCAATTTGCGCTCTTCGGAGCCATCGATTTGAGAGATTTGAGCCCCAGGTGATGCCAAGTTTCTGTGTTAGTGTAATGTAGGTAGTTAATTTCGACGCCCTTAGAAATGAAAACTATCTGCCTACCTAGGTATAGGTCTAATGTCAACCTAAAAAATAAAACACTTAGACAATAGTTTATTTAAATTTTATTGAGGGCAGGTTCCCAGTACCTACAAGCCTAACATGAACTAGATTCAGCACAATTTTAGGATAGCTAGGCTACTTACTTAAATAACTAGATAAACATTAAAACATTTAGTATGATTATGATAATAAAAGCTTGGATGCACAACGGACAACCCAAAGTTTTTTGGACACCCAAATCATGCCGTCTCATTATCTCTCACTTGCTCGGGGAATGACAGCGCCGCAGTATGATATTTAAGCGGCACTTATTTTGAGTTAGTTAGGGTTTCCTCCCCCTTATCGACACTCTGACCGTTTAGTGAGATTACACATTCACATGACATGCACTGGTTTGAACTTATCGTTTTCAATACTTTTGTTTTAGCATTACACAAGTTTTAGCACACTCGAGTTAGGTGGGTAGTCCGGGTGGCAGCACTTCGATATCAGCTTTCACAGATTTGGAGTAGGCAGGTAGGTATGGTGATAGGCTTCAGGCTCCTGGGTAGGTAGGTAGGTAGTAGGTAGTACTGGAGTCATCTGGAACCTAGTTATGTAACCAAGGTTAGGATAGGTTGGCATGGGTAGACGCCAGACGTTTGTTCGGCGGTTATTGTATCTTTCGCCTGCTTCGGTCGGTGGGCTGGTAGACGGCAGGATGGTGGCAACAAACCACGAGCTTTTGAGATTTTCATTGCGGCTGCTGGTGAGTGATGTGATTTGATGACTTGATGAAACAAAAGGCGCTGGCCGCTGGTGGGTGCCAGACACCAAGGTTAGCTTGAGATCTCGCTAGCACACAGCTGCTTACTCGTCGTTTTTACTCGTATGTATGGTGTGTCGGCCGCGCACGGCGGAGGCGGGCGGCGCTTACGCTGGCTAGGCATGAACTGTAGGTCGATCGAGCGAGCGAGCGCTCGGGCGCCGCGGGCAAATGTGTACATTGATGGGATTTTCTACTAGTTAGAGAGAGATAAAGAGTGAGAGACTGATTGCGGCGGAAAATTCTCTCATGGTCCGCAATACGTGCTTCCTCTTTCTAACTGCAGTGATTGATATTTCCTTCCCACTTGAATTCAAAATGGTTGACTTGAGTTTATATGTTTCAACGTATACAAATTTATAGGTGTAGAATTTATGACTTTTAATGGCTTAATGGATGGATTTATGCAAAAGAGGATATATTTTTTATTTTTTAATCTTAGTTTTTTTGTTTCGAGTAATCCACTTCATAACGGTGTTTTGACAGCGTCCGAAATGTACCTGAAAGAACCCTGAAATTTGGTCAGCTAATTAAAAGTCACCCTGTATGCAGATGCTGTTGGTTCTCCATGAACAATAAAAATAAAAAATAAATATAAAACATGTATTATCCATACAATAAAAACACATGGTTTTAACATATGGTTTAAAAAAAAAAAAAAAACGGTCAAGTGCGAGTCTAAATCGCGCACGAAGGGTTCCGTACCACCGTTCAATGGAAGCGATGGTGTGGAGTGAATAGTTTGGATTTTACACAGCAAAATATTATTTACAAAGTTATTGGTGCGGTTACTTTCACACTCCATGTACGTAACCAGGTGCATCCATAAGTTTGTATGTGGTATTGAAAGAATTGTTGTATGGGAGCCCCCTTAAATATTTCTTTTATCCTGTTTTTTAGTATTTGTTGTTATAGCGGCAACATAAATAGGTACATAATCTGTGAAAATTTCAACTCTCTAGCTAGCTAGGTTCTTGAGATACAGCCTGGTGACAGACGGACGGACGGACGGACGGACAGCGGAATCTTAGTAATAGGGTCCCGTTGGAACCCTTCGGGTACGGAACCCTAAAAACATTTGTGAAAGTGACAATGTTGATGTTTGGGTCATATTATTAACTTATATTGAAAAATGATATTGAAATTAGTACCTATACTCTATTTATCCTTAACTGATATAAGATGTAAACAAAGATGAGGTGATTACATAAACTCGATATTTCCCGAGGTTCACTCGATTACGGTTTTCATAGAAACTCACAGACTACTTTAAACATAAATACACTAAATTTCACTAAAAACTTGTCGAAATTCAGCTTAGAAATAACATTATTTTCCCAAATTTCTAATTACGAGAAAAATTACACACAATTTAGTTTAGTTTAGTGAAGGGGAAATGTGAATAACAGAAGGAAATTGAACGAATGAATGAAATACACGGCAACGAAGGCTGTGTTAGTAAAATATGTAAAAAAAAATGAAAGTGGGCGTTAGCCCCGCTGCACATGCCGAGTTCCTGTGCAACGGGGATTTGTCATCGCAGGCACGTACCACGTGACACAGTGGAACTTTTTTAGGTTCATAGACAGGGGGTGTATCTTCATTTTTTAAACTCGGAATTTTAATCTGAGAACTTGTTGTAGGACAGGTATATTTATATTCTACATAAGAAACAACATTTGTTATGTAGAAAAAATCTGTAGGGTGCATATTTATCGAGGTAATAAATATTGAAAAAAATTATGTATGAAGAAAATTATGTTATTTTTTTCTAAAAATGGTCATTTGGTGTGACGCATTACCTCCTATAACCTTCGCCTCTTACGCTTCATGGTTTGCTGGATAAAATCTCTTAAAAGAGATAAGCTAGCCTTTGTTTGTTTTTTCTCTAATAAGCTATCTGTCTTTTTTATGCGAGTACCACAGACCTTAGATTAAAATAGACGGGTGACACAAACATGCTCAGGCTCACCGTAGCTCGGTATTTGCTCGCGAGACAGCGACCATTGCGAGTTAAACCCAATTGAATTAATATAGGAGCAATTAAAGGGTCATGTTGGCAAAAACAACAAAAGTTTTAAATGGTGGAAATTAAGGAGTTGATAAGTGAAGGGAATGAGAAAAATAAATTCTGAGTCGTGAACTAAATGTATTTTAAATGGGGTGGAAGAAGCACAACAGTGCCCACTTTTAACCAGTGATTCAATGCTCCATTTTGAGTGACAGGGGGCAAGCCCATTTCCGCAGCTCTGAAGTAATGAAGGTTTCATCACGATTTTTCCATCACCTTTAGAACATCGGTATAATTTAATTAAGATAAATGATTTATCTCAATTTTAAACCACCATCCACATTTACCATATTCGTCATACATGAACGAGAAAAACTAGGGGCGAACAGAGCGCGAAAGTATCTTATTATCATTATAATTTACGTTAGGCAATAAATGAAGACTTTTGCATCGGATATGACACGCACGAGGCAGAGTATTTCTTAATTTGTTTATTTAACTTAACAAGTTGTAAAGTAAATATGTATATGAGATAGTTTATCTGTGTTTATTATTTACCTATGTTGTTGTTTGTAAATAAAAAGTAACTATTTGACAATAAATACATTTTATGACAATAAATATGTATTTAAGCAAACCCGCAGTTGGTTTTATTTCGTTTCATGTTTAATATTAGAAATTCAGTAGAAATAGTTTTTTTTAAACAATATATCGGATCACTATTATAAAACAGTTTGTGAAATCAATAAAATCAATTGCAAACTCGATCATGATATTTCATATAATAAAATTCCTGAATAAATTTCGTTCATTCAACATTTACTTCCGGCAGTTCATTCACTTATTCTCTTCACTACAAATGTCAAATTTTATCGTTTGTTATCCGGTTCACCGCTTTCGCGCGCGCGCGAAAACCTCTGCCGGTCGGACCCTAATTCCGGTTATCGCCGCTCGCTAAGTGGCGTCGCGCGGCGCCTTACAAAAACATTATTTATGACTTAGGTACTTAAGAATACTGCTCGAAGTTTTGTTTTTGTTAGAGATCGTAAACAAACCATTGTAATGGACTGGCGTTGTTTATTTTAAAGACTCTTTGTACAGTCATACATTGATGTAAACACAGACTTCGAGCGAAAAATGGACTAAGGTCAATATAAACATTTTTTATTAAAAAAAGTAAATTGACAACCTATGTTTTTTATGTATTTAAAAGATTTCTGTATTACATTTACACATGAAAAAATAATAAACATGCATTTCGTAGATAAAAAATATTTATTTAAAATCTTACAAACTTTCGCAAGCATTTGCCAGCGTGCCGTGGTTAAACACACAGATACAAAAAATAATCTCTCAGTTTCTATTAAACATACACTTTAAATATAAGTGTCTACTGAAAGCGTATTTCATACATAAGCTTATTTAGCAAAATCTAGGCATTATCATACCTTCATCCAGAAAATGATTGCAAAGCAAAATATATTCCTATTTTTTAAATACCTACACCTTTCAATCTGGGTATTTTTTGCTAAGTAAATATGACGTACAAATAATCATATTTATAAATAACAATTATGTATAAAACGCCCTTTCCAGTGACGTATTACACTTGTTTCTATGACATCAGCGAAATGAGTTATTTACATTTACATTGGGCTACCCCCAAAATAAGCTCAGAAATGCCGACTTATTAGACAGGGTTCACACTGGGCTCGCCGGGTGATCGGAGCGGAATCGGACTTTCACAATTTTACCGGATTCTTACGAAAATGACATGAATCATCTTGACAAGTACTTTGGTCCTACTATACAATATTTTTATGGCATGGAGCTGATCTGATGATGGAGCCGGAAGGTGGGCATAGGAACTCTACAGGATGTTGATTTGTAAAGTTACGCCAACTTCAAAGGTGGATATAAACACAATACTAAATCTAAATAATATATATATATATATATATATATATATTATTTCGTTTTAGTATAATATATATATATATTCAATTCAAATTCATATATATATATATATATATATATATATATATATATATGTTTTTTTTTTTCAAAATTATAAAAAAAATGGAAATCGTAATGGGAGTCTATTAGCACTCGGACGTGGTGGCTGCCGGGGTATCCACATTTTTAGCTAATTTTAGAAATAAATGAGATGGTAAGATATGAATGAAAATTAAGCGAGGTAAAATAAAAAAATCGTGTTTTTGTCATCAGCGATACGTAATCGACCCTGAGTAACTTTACAAATCAACACCTTGTATAATGAAACGACATCCCATCAAGTTTGGGCTCGTCTTATTCATCTTGACAAGTACTTTGGTCCTGTACAATAGTATAGGAACAAAGTTATTGTCAAGACAAATCGTCTTGACAAGTACTTTGGTCTTATACAATAGTATAGAACCGAAGTACTTGTCAAGATGAATCAAACGAGACAAGTACTTTGGTCCTGTACAATAGTATAGGATCAAACTACTTGTCAAGATAAGTCATCTTGACAAGTACTTTGGTCCTATACAATAGTATAGGACCAAAGTACTTGTCAAGACGAATCTAACGAGTCCAAACTTGATGCCGACTTATTAGACACAGTGGGTTAGCCGGGCTATCGGAGAGGAATCGGAATTTTACCGGACTCTGACGAAATTGACAAAATTAACAAATATGTACACGCTTGTAGTATTAACTGTTACTTCACACAACACAAGTTAACGTAAAAAAACGCGGTTGCATGGTGTACAATAGAATAGAATATTCATTTATTAACTGTTACTTCACAAACTCAAGTTAAAGTAAAAAATCGCGGTTGCATGGTGCACAATAGAATAGAATAGAATATTCATTTATTAACTGTTACTTCACACAACTCAAGTTAAAGTAAAAAATCGCGGTTGCATGGTGTACAATAGAATAGAATATTCATTTATTAATTGTTACTTCACACAATAATCAATCATTAATTCACACATCAATGAGCACGCTTGTCTTTGATATCAACTTATCATACAAATGGCAGATTTAGAATAGAATAGAATATTCATTTATTAACCTCTTACATACCCGAGCATCATATGATGCTCGCGGACGGTGATAAACGCAACGATGATTCATCGTCAGGTATAGCAAAGGTAACTGTTACTTGTTAGAATAGAATAAAATATTCATTTATTAACTGTTACTTACTGTTACAGCATATAAAATCGCAACAGCGATGCAATCGGATGACAATTTAATTTTTGTCATGACATGGTGCTGATATAACCACAAAACAAACTCCACTGAATATGGGCCAGAAGAAGGTAGGCACGACGTATTCCATCAAGTTTGGGCTTGTTTGATTCATCTTGACAAGCAATTTGGTCCTGTACAATAGTATAGGACCAAAGTACTTGTCAAGATAAATCAAACTAGCTCAAACTTGATGGGAGTTCTCATCATTAATTCATATCTTATTCGATACAAATTAATGGTGAGAACTTATCTGTGCAAGTGATACGCCTTGAAGCAATGTAAAATGCACAGATCGGTCAGACACGTATCGCACCTCCACACTGTGCGGGCGCAGATGTTTTTTTTTGCGCACCATTTACAGCGTGCCTGTTTTTTATTATTTTTCTCGATAAAGTGGCCGGTTCGTGGAGTTTGTTTTGTGGCTATATCAGGAACATATTTTTTAATTATCTGGTCCGCCAGAAGCGTCCTGAACCGCCGCTGATTATCTTTGACCTTGTGGGTATATATAACATAGCTGTTATATATTGCCACGTTGAGGAGCCGGCGGAAGAGTTTCTTGTACCAGACTGTATTTCTTACCCTTTCCACGGGGAATGCCTGGAGCATCTGGTCCTTTTTGTCGACCCCCCCCATGGAAAGGTTGTAGTCCAGAACCACTTTTGGCTTGTACTTGTACACACCATATTTTTCCTTTCCGCCGACTCCTACGGCATGGTAAGTTGATATCAAAGACACAACGTTAGTGTCCTTCCATGTGACTATGGTCAGATCTTCCGTTTGGCTGAAGGCCACCTCGCCTGTGTGCATATTCGTCTTCGTCTTTGTCTTCAGACTGTCCGGCACGAACTCACGATTTAGCCGCAGCGTCCCCATTGTGTCTGTTTTGAGGGCTTTCAGAGTCCGGGAGAGCAACGGCGAATTGTAGAAATTATCCATGACCAGTGTGTGTCCCTTATTTAACAATGGCCGGACCAGACTAAATACAATCTTCGACGTTGCTCCAACCGGCTCATCTGTCTGTCTGTCTGTCTGTCGGTCTGTCTGTCTGTCTGTCTGTCTGTCTGTCTGAGAGGAATTTGGGTCAGCATCATCATCCACAGGTTCTTGCTGTTGAGAACTACTTTTCCCTGTGTAAATGACCATCTTCCACAAGTAGCCCGTTCTCGATTCACACAGTTCATAGCTCTTTATCCCTACCGTTGCAGCTTTTGTAGCAATCAACTGCGCAAAAGACAATCTGCCTTTCCACAATAACAGCGACTCGTCGATTGCTACATTCTGCTCCGGTAGGTATAAAGAGCTAAACTTATCATTGAGGTGGTCAATGATTGGCTGGATCTTAGCTAGCTTGTTGTGATCGTTGGAGCGGACTTGTGGAAGGGTGGCGTTGTCCACAAAGTGAAGGCATTTCTTCAACAACGAGAACCTGTGGTATGGCATTATCTCGCTGAAGTTCCCGATCTGTAGGTAGGGAAGGCTCGGTTGCCAGAACTCCTTTTCAACGGGTAGTGGGACAATGCTTTGTAGCATAATAACGCCAAAGAAAACCCAAAGTTCCTCTTTAGTCACGTCCTTCCATTTCCTCAGGCGTGACTTTGCCTTCAAAGTCGGGTCATGGAGCAAATCATTCGCGTATCTGTTTGTCTCGCGAACAATTTTCTCCATGATGGAGTCGTCCCAAATTTTTTCGAATATATCCAATTGGGATAGGCCGTCCGTGCTAAATGTAGGACCAGCTTGGCCTATAAACTGTTCCCGTTGCCCTTTAAAAACATTCTGATGTGTCCAATTAAAATAGAGCACATCTTTATTGGACATCGCTCTCAGAGCCGCGTTGTCACGCGCGTCAATTTCATCCAACTGCGCACGTGTTGAAGGTGGTACGTCGTCCAAGTCGGCAGGACATTGACTGATCCCCCGAGATGTGATGGCTGGCCAACCTGCCATATCAACCTCTGGTTCATCCTGTTCGATGTCGCTGCCAGGGTTCATCGGCAGATCAGCCATCTCATCATATATTTTTGGATCTAAAACAAAATATTAATATATAGCATGGTACTAGATAACCTGAAGTCGTGAATTAGTAGAGCGGTACGCGCTGCAACGTCCTTGCTTGAGGTCCTGGGCCCTAGTGTGGGGTCAAAAGCGATGTATGTGACTGACCGTGAATGTTATGTTAAGTCTTACTTAATGCTACAAAAATAGAAGGTAACACAATTTTCAACTAACCATATAGATCGGAGGTTGATCCTCCCGATCCAGGATCTTCTAGTCTCCTTTGCGGAGACTGGATCGGGGTTGCTGAGGCGCCAGGAGCTGAAAATTTTGAAGTTGTAGTGTTTCAGGAATCTTAGCATAAAAGCTAAAAGTTAGAAAAAAATAACATTTTTTTATTTATCAAATTGACCAGTCACCGACCATTTCGATCTCTACATTTTCGACGAAAACAGCGTTCGCGGGAACTTCCATTTTACGATCTGACAATATAAGATTATAAATATAAGATTTCCATATATTAAAAATAAATCCCAGGGAGGTTGGCGCTTTAGAGAAGAGGCCTATGCCCAGCAGTGGGTCGATGTGGGCTGAATATGATGATGATGAAAATAAATGCGAGAATATAAACAAACAAACTTACCATACGCGCCTGATGTGCCTGCTTCAGGCAGCGGCAACCAGTGTTCGCCGGAAGCCGCAGCTTCTTCGCGCTTCGCGGGAACTTCCATTTTACGATCTGACAATATAAGATTATAAATATAAGATTTCCATATATTAAAAATAAATCCGGGGAGGTTGGCGCTTTAGAAAAGAGACCTATGCCTAGCAGTGGGTCGATGTGGGCTGAATATAATGATGATGGATGATGATGATAAAAATAAATGCGAGAATCTAAACAAACAAACTCACTCCTCATCCCTGATGGGTCCGGTTCAGGCGACGGCGACGGCGAGAGGGTGAAGCGGGAGAGGCCTGCTGCCTCACAAGGGTTGCGTTCTGGTTCTAGAAATAAAAATATTGTTTAAGATTCAATAAAGATAATCCTAAAGAAAGTACGACCATAGAACAATAAATTTTAAAATATACAATTATTAAACTAACCTTTCGTCCTCTTGGGCATCTGCCATGGCTGGGGCACACGAGGGGGAGGTATGGGTGGAGTACCTTCCACTAAGGGGCAGGTTACTCGATGCGAAGAGGTGGCTTTTCTGTAAAATTATTTATATAATATATATAATAATCACAAAATCCATTTGCATTTAATATTTATAAAATCATGTCTTACCTTTTTTTAGTCCTCTCCGGGGCATCGGGCAACATGAACCTGCCCACTTGTTTTACCTCTTTTAGAGCCGCCAGCTGCTGCCGCTGTTGAGGAGAAAGAACTTCTAGATGCTTTCTCTCTTGAACTCTTTTTTTTTTAATGGCTTTTAGTGAGGTTTGCCATCTAGGGACAATTGGACTATACACAATTGTAGAGACATTACAGTATTTAGTTGCACATTTTCAAATTATAGTAAAACACGTATTTACAAGATACTACACAAATTTTGTGTTGACACATTTTCAAATTACAGTAAAACATAATATACAAGAGAAAAAACACTTGTTGAGGAGACCTGGCGAACTATATATGATGTATTATCCATACAATAAAAACACATATGGTTATAAAAAAAAAAAAACATTTGTCAAAGTGACAATATTGATGTTTGGGTCATATTATTAACTTATATTGAAAAATGATATTGAAATTAGTACCTACAAAATTGTAGAGACATTACAGTATTTCGTTGCACATTTTCAAATTACAGTAAAACACGTATTTACAAGATACTACACAAATTTTGTGTTGACACATTTTCAAATTACAGTAAAACATAATATACAAGAGAAAAAAACACTTGTTGAGGAGACCTGGCGAACTATAGCATCTGCAAGAAACTAGATGGTTAGGTTGCCCAATATGGTTCTGAGAGAAATGTATGAAAGAAAAAGGAAAAATGGCACTTGTATATTTTTATGAGATCGGACGAACATCTTACATGAATACTGTACTAATGACCGCCATGAATTCCGCCTGGTACAACTTACACCATAAGATAAATATCTGTTTTTACAATACGGTGTCCCCGATAATTGCCCTGTTTATTGAAAGAAGATTGTGTGAGTACGTTATATGCTAATTGCTAGAAATACCAGACATTCAAATCCCGCTAGTAGAAAACCTTATATTCATCTAATCTACATATATCAAGCACCTGTACTATCTGTCTATCCAGCCTCCCGCCCCCACTGTTGAGTATAGACTTCCTCTCTCTTGCACAATGGCATATTAGGGAAGCGAAACTAAAATTAATTATTTTCGCTTCGTTAACCTGACTTGTACATTGCGGCCAGGCAATTCTCGAAGAGAATGCCAAATTTTCCAGCAAGGCTTGGGTGCAAAGCAGATAAACTCTCCGCAGGTGACGCATTTTGTAGGCACCGTCCGACGCAAACCTTGCCGGTGACAGATATGGCAACGCTTTCGTTCCTGTTGCGAGACATGCATAGGTTCGTGCATGATAGTGGTATTCAGACGCACCCCAAATTCCAACAAGTGATCTAAGCCGACCGCAGGTGGAGATTGGCTGTGAACCTTCACCAACGTTTCAGCCAGATCTATGCGGAAATTGCGATGCGTCATCGGAGGCAAATCGTGACGTTTCCTCGAGTCCGACATCAGAACTAATGCGTTGTGTACCGATACGTTGAGCAACCTTTTAAAAATCTTCATATACCATTTCAGGCATCTCTTTCTTTCCAACAAATACATTGAGAGTTTTTGATCTTTCAGATCAATACCTCCCATTGTATTGTTGTAGTCCTGTACAACACAGGGCTTCACCAATTCCTTACCACTCTTCCGACCTACGACGGTCTCCGAGTTGTGATAAGTGGAGATCAAGTTCACCTTTTTGGTGTCTTGCCATGCGAGGCATGTCACGTCACCAGAATGGCGAGCAATAATCGCCCCCTTATCAAGCTTCGTCGGAGCCTTCGCAATCGCTTCCGGTACATTCTTGCGATTAGGACGCAACGTCCCCACACAATCAAATCCTTTACTTTTAAGGTACCTCGCCAACGCTGGAGAATTATAATAATTGTCCATCGCGACGCAGTGACCCCGATGTTCCAGACCTTTCAATAAATCGAGTACCACTTGGGTACTCTTACCAGCCAAGTCTGCACCAAGACTCGCGACGTCGCGATCGGGATTCGAGTTCTTGCCCGTATAGATTTGGAATCTATACATGTACCCAGTCCTTGATTCGCACAGCTCGAATGATTTTACTCCGAATCGCGCAGCCTTTGAACTTATCGCTTGGACCCAGGACAAGCGGCCTTTGAATAAGGTCAAAGACTCGTCGATAGCGACATCTTGGTCGAGTTTGTAAAGATATGAGAATTTTTCATTGAGGTGCACGATGAGTGGTGCTATCTTCCGCAACCTTGCAGAGAGCACAGCCCCTCCGATTCCCGGCAAATGTTGACTAATGCCAACATTGTCCGAAAAGTGAAGGAACTTGTTCAGCAAAATGAAGCGGTTGTAAGACATCGCCTGCCTGAAGTAGGGCATTTGTAGAATACCGGTCGTTTTCCAATATTCATGCAGACATGTGTGTTGTACATAACCCATCAACAAATACATTGCAAGAAGCAAGCGCATCTCGTTTGCATTGGTGTCAGTCCATCGATCCAAACGAGACGACTGCTTCAAATTTCCTGCTTCACGTTGTGCGTTGAGCGTCTGTTCAGCGTATCTATTGGTTTCCTCAACCATAAGACCAATGATGTCTTCGCTCCAGATATCACAAAAGGCATCATAGGGCGTATTATAGTCTTTGACAGCTCCAGGGAGTGGGCCGGAAAATAATTCCTGCACACCCCTGAAAGTGGCAAAGTCTGTCTGCCAAGTAAAACCATCAGATGGGCCCACCAGACGTTCAATGGCTGCATCCATTTCACTCTCAACCATAGCTACCAGATTGCGGGTTTGCGGATCTAACTCACTGTCGTCAGGAATAGCCCTACTCGTGGGATCATGATCGGCAATGATCGCGTCAACATCGAACTGGTCGTCGAAATCTGAGTCGAGATCACTGCCGTTATTGATCGATACCACAGCAGCTGCTATCCCTGAAGATGACGGAACAGCATCCATCGGCTCAACGGAAGTCACTGCTAACCCATAGTGACTGCTAGTATCGGGTATCTGCTCATCAGCCTGAACACTAAAACTAAAGCTAGTTCCAGGTCTCGACTGATCAGCATGAGCACGAATACCGGCAACCAACGACAGATCAGCAGGTTCTTTCGCTGGCCCAAGCATGCTGCGAGAAGGTGTCGTGCTCTCGGGCGTTCTCGGCAACGAAGGCAACCCATCCACCCATTTCCTTATATGATCGTAGTGATCCGCTATAGCCGCTTCCCCCTCCTCAGCGTCCAGCCCGCACTCTTCAATTATTTCCTCAGGACGAAGGCTGCAAAAAAATAATGCTAACCGTAAATATATACGTAATACAAAAATCGGCGGTAGCTCAAATTGTAGGATGCTGGCCACTTACAAAATCGACTTCTTCAAGTCCTTGCGCTGCTTTAGCCGTACGGTACCCCCGGGAGTCGCAACCACCGGGATCTCCAGTCTTCGTTTATGACTGAAAAAATAATTTACAATTAGCTACATATCTATATAATATAAAATAATATAAAAAGTGGCGGTAGCTCTGGTAATAGGATGCTGGCCACTTACGAAATCGAGTGTTTGATTTCCAAATAGAAATGTCAAATTGAGCAGTATTACCGCGACGCGTTTTGTAAATTTTGCTTTTCCCCGTCATTTTGAACCCTCGTAATATGGTAAATACCTATCAATATTACGAAAATATAGATTCAAATTACTATCTAATACCCCAGGAGGGTTCCTGTACTACCAGTACAGGGGAATCCTTCCCTGCGGGAGGAACCAGTTCACACAATGAACTGGACCCCCCCCCCCCCCCCCTGCAGGTTCTCGGTGGGTCGTTTTCTGAGGGCCACCAACCTATTTGCTCGCGTGGTGACACGCGCTCGCCTCGGAGGATAAACGAGTCAAAAAATAAGAGGCACGATAGAAGTGGTGCCTCAAAGACAAAGAAGAGGAAGCAGCGCCTCGCAGAGGAGCTTGTTATAGTCGCGGCCATACGTCGTAGGGCCACGGACGCCTCTAACGTCAACCGTGAGGAAGTGGAGGTGCCGGCTCACAACGATCCCAACATGGGACCGCGTGCGGGACAGCACCAACACTCAACACACGGAAGTCTGGCGCAGGCTCACACCGCTCCCCATACGGGAAAGCGTGCGGGACAGCACCACAACACCAAAGGGTCAGGAAGGCAGGCTCACAACGCTCCCTTTATGGGACCGCGTGCGGGAGCAACCAGCCCAAGGGGAGGGGCAGGTGCCTGCGGGAAAAGAAAAATCAACTGGGGAAAGCGCAATCTCGGGCCCTCCCCCGTCTGCCCATCCACCGCCTCGGCGCCGTAAGGGCAAAGGGGTGGGGAAGGGCAGATCGGGGGGGTCATCAGAGCAAGCACACGGGGCAAGCTCTGTGGCCGGGACAAGCAGACCCCAAACAAAAAGAATGAGGTCTGATGACCAGCTGTCGCCGAACGGGGAGTTGATGAGGGGACCGTTCAAAAGACCCTGTAATTCAGGCCCAAATGTAAGGGACAAGCGAGTCCAACCTGGACTATCCTATGCCCAGGCTGCTAACTCGCACCTGATCATGGTGATCGTCCCCATTGACGGTCGAGAAATGACGGCCGAACAAGGCGTTCTCTCCGTCTAGAGGTGGAGAAGAAAAAGGAGGAGCAGTAGATGACCTGACCCAAGACTTTGTCCCGGGCTTCGATCATATGCCGCAACGTCTGCCGCAAGGCGGACTTAGATTCACCTGCCTCGACCAAGAAACTGTGGCGTGGCTTAAGGTGACGACAGCAAACCTCCCCCCCCCCCCCCCCCCCTGTGGGAAGGAGGCTGCCAGTTCGTGGCGGTCGGCATGACGGAGTTGCTAAAACTCATCAAAGGGGTGGTCTGGCTTCCCGATGTTCAGGGAACTGACATCGAGGGGCTGAGGCTCCGACTGATAAGGGCAAACCGTCAGCGCGGCATCGACATGAGTCGCTGGCGCCTACTAAAGGGAGAGCTAAAAAACACCGACACGGAGCTTCAGGGTGCCATCATGGTATTCGGAATCCCCAAGTCGGATATCACGGAGCTGGAGAAAAGGCAGATGAAGGTCTGCTACAAGTTGGCTCGGTGAAAGTGGAGCTCAAGCGGAGGGCAGGCGGAACTGGGTCCAGACCCGCTCCAGCCGGCCAGCCGATTGAGGTGCAGCCCGCACCGAGTGACGCGAAAGGTAGCAGCAACACTCTGTCATCACGCAGGGCCTCGGCGGGCAGCGTGGGGGAAGCGCCTATCCGAAACCTAGCGATTGGCTCACCGATGTCCGACGAGATCGAGGCGCTTCTCGGCTCCGAGGGCGAAATTTCAACTCCAGCAGAGGGGGAGTAATAATAATTATGAGTCCTTTCACACATGCTTTGCACACATAATAAAATAACTTATATATATATATATAATATATGTATACATGTATTAAAATTAAAAATTAAAAAAAAACATTCACACTACATAATAAAAAGGCGCTAACCCAAATATCATACAAGCCAACATCCAATATAGCTCCTCCGGTGCAGCGGCCCTTCGGAGAACTCTCGAAGAGTACCCGAAGACGATCGCACTTATAGAAGAGCCAGCAATTTATAAAAGCAGGGTATATGGTTTCAATAACTTATTTGGAAATATATATACCTACTATTCAAACACAAAAGTGAGGCCATATATGTCCCGAATCACTACAAAGCCACCTTAATAACACACCTCTGCTCCCCAGATCTAACCGTGGTGAACATTGACACGGGGCAAGGGGGTCTCTCGTTATACCTCGCCTCGGCATACCAGCCAGGCGAAGGGGAGATACCTACGGAGGAACTGGAGGTGCTAGTCAGAGAGCGTGAAGAAAATGACATACCCCTCGTAATAGGATGCGATGCCAACGCGCACAGCATCGTATGGGGCGGAAAGGACATAAACAAAAGAGGTAAGGATCTCATGGAATTTCTCTCAAAATACGAACTGTCGACACTAAATAGAGGATCAGAACCCACATTTGTCACAAGAAAGGCACAAACAATACCAGACATAACAATTGCCAACTTTTTGGCTCTAGACCTTATATCGGGATGGACAGTTTCATCAGAAGCATCGTGTTCGGATCACAGATGGATCACCTTCGGCCTGAAGAATATAAAGTTAAAAACTAGGCAATTTCATAACCCCTGAAAAACCAACATAAGTGAGTATTATCAGCACCTAGAGACGGACTTATCTAGAACTGAGTACAACATCAAACTGGAGACAACAGAAGAAATAGAATTAGCGGTCATTCAACTCAACGGAGCGATAAATGAGAGCCACAACAAATCCTGCCCTCTAATGACAGCGAAGCCATCTAAAGACTGGTCCGACAAACTGGAGAGAATGCGGGTTAAAATGAGAAAGCTTTTCAATCATGCCATCAACACGAAGGTAGAGGACGACTGGGAAGCTTTTCAAAAAGCACGTAACCAGTTTAAAAAACAAACTAGGTGCAATTTTAGAGAATCGTGGAGAAATGTCTGCAGCTCGATAAACAGCGAGTCGCAGGCCTCACGAAATAAAAAGCTAATAGGTAAAGACCCACAACACCAACCTGGTTCGAAAAAGAAACCGAATGGAGAATACACCAAGAGCGAAGAAGAGCTCTGTAGTGTATTGCTACAAACGCATTTCCCGGGGTGTACAATCCTACCCGCAAAAGAGGTAGAGACACCGGCGGAAACACCAAGCTCCTCGCAAACATTAACACCCCCGCCGGAAGCATGGGTGGAAGTAAAAAACCTGATAGATGAAGAGAAGGTGAGATGGGCAATCAGCTCTTTCCTTCCATATAAATCACCAGGACCAGACGGCGTAATACCAGCCCTACTGCAATGGGGAGAAAAGCTCACTGTACCAAGACTTGTAAAAATATTTAAGTCATGTCTAGCACTCGGCTAAATGCCCAGGATCTGGAGAGAAGTGAAAGTAGTCTTCCTGCCGAAACAAGGACGACTATACTGAACCTTAATCCTTCAGACCTATAAGTCTTACATCATTCATTCTGAAAACGTTAGAAAGAGTGTGTGATAGATTTATAAGGGACGGTCCCATGAGAACCAACCCTATACAACCAAACCAACATGCGTGCCAAGCGGGAAAATCTACAGAGACCGCCTTACACGCAGTGGTCAGAAGAATAGAAAGCTCAATACTAAGACAACAGTCGTGCCTGGCGGTATTTATAGACATAGGAGCTTTTGATAAAACAAACTTCAGTAGCATCAGAACTGGATTGGAGAAACTAGGCACCAACCCTAACATGATAACCTGGATAACAAAAAAGCTGGAATCAAGAATAATCTCTCTGGAAATCAGCGATAAAATCAAATGCAAAGTGGCCAAGGGCTGTCCACAGGAGGGTGTGCTATCACCACTACTGTGGGTACCAGTAGCTAACGACCTGGTGACACAACTCAACACTAGAGGATTCTACTCAATAGCATACGCCGATGACGTGACAATACTCGTGAACGGCCTTTTTATAAACACGATATTTGACAGCATGCAACTAGCACTACGGTACATAGAAACATGGTGCAAAAATAACGAACTCTCAGTAAACAACGCCAAAACTGAGAGGGTACTATTTACAAAAAAAAAACCACGGCAGTTACCAGGCTGCCCAAACTCTTTAATAAAACACTAACACTATCAAAAGACGTGAAATATTTAGGTGTATGGCTTGACCACAAATTAAGTTGGAGCAAGCACATGGAAGCAACACTTAAAAAAGCCACCATATCGTTCTTCCAGTGTAGGAAGATGGTAGGGAACGGATGGGGACTCCAGCCCAAAATGTGTCGATGGATGTATATGGCTGTGGTGCGACCCATCATCACATACGGCTCCCTATGCACAACTGCAACACAACTACAGCAGTTCCAGAGAATGGCATGTGTAGCCATGACAGGCTGCATGAGGTCAACGCCATCAGCGGCACTGTAAATCATGCTAGGCATACCACCATTGGACTTATTCGTACAGCAGGAGGCCAATTCGGCGGCCATAAGGCTATACAGTACTGGACAATGGAAAGGACAAATAGCAGATAAAGGACACTGCACAATTCTAGAAAAAGCATTCGGGGAAGTGCCGGAAGCCATTATTCGCAGGAAGAATTGATCTCATAAAAACAAAATTCCTATTCGGTAGGAAATATGAAATCACAGCCAAGGGCTTGGCAACACCAACAATACCAAATCACAAAAGCATAACAATATACAGTGATGGCTCAAAGAAAAGCAAGAACACAGGCGGAGGTCTTTTCTCGCCGGAGCTTGACATTAAACTTTCCCTAAGCTTCGGAAAGGAGACGACAGTGTTTCAGGCTGAAACACTGAGTCTCCTACACGGGGCAATGCACTTGATAAATGATGCAGAGGGGAATGACATAACCTTTAAAACGGACTGCGCAGCCCTACTAAGCTCACTAAAAAGACCGTTGACAAAATCAAAACTCATTCAAGAATGCCACAAGGCACTCAACAGGCTAGGTGAGAAAAACAAGGTCACAGTCCAGTGGGTAAAAGGTCACCAGGGTGACCAAGGCAACTGGGAGGCAGACAAGCTAACAAAATTAGGGGCAGAAAGGCCAGCAATCGGCCCTCCACCATTCTCGCCCTTATCAGCGGCAGCTCTACGAAAAAGATCTGATTGACTGTCTCAATGTCAGTTACGCTGATTTCACACGGTTGCCAACTAAACTACTCATAATCTAAGACTACTTCCGGGAACGTTCTGAAACTTGGTTAATATTAATAAACGTCGAAGTTTGCAATAATTTCTATGCGCTTATGCAGCGCACAGGACGCTAGCCGCCCAAAAAAGTTATGCGCATATGTAGTGTATATCTATAATAAGTCTGTGCATCAAGTGAATGACGAATATGAAGACGCGGAATCGTCATCTTCTGGGTCTGACGGCAAAGAGCCATGTGTTTACCAATTAGGTGATAGAGATAGTGACGATCGATGGATCATTAAGTTATCGATAAATGGTACTCGTATTGATATGGAGGGTGATACAGGTTCCGCTGTGAGTGTTATCTCATACGGGACGTATAAAAAGTATTTTGACAAAAATAACTGTAAGTTGAGGCCGTGTGGTTCACATTTAAAAATGTATGGAGGTCAAAGGGTGAAACCGAAAGGTGAGTTTATGTGTTCTGTACAGTTAAATGGTAAAACTGTAAATCACCTACCGTTACTGGTCATCGATAATGAGTTTAGCCCATCACTAGTAGGTCGTAATTGGATGAGAGTTTTTGACATTAAATTTCCAAACACGACAGGGGCTGTGGTAAACAGCATAGTACAGGTGCGATATCCGGATAACGGTGAGTTACAAAAGTTACTGGTAAAGAAATTCCCAGATGTATTTCAATCAGGGATTGGTACATTCAATAAAGGTGTGATTCGTTTAGAGGTGATTGCGGGCGCGGAACCGGTTTGGCGCCGGGCGCGGCCCGTGCCGCTGGCGCTGAGGCCGGCGGTGGAGCAGGAGCTGCGTCGGCTGCAGCGCGAGCGCATCATCACGCCCGTCGACTGGAGCGAGTGGGGCACGCCCGTCGTGCCAGTCATGAAGAAGTCGGGGGAGGTAAGACTCTGTGGAGATTTCAAAACTACGCTCAATCCAGTGTTAGTGGACGACAAGTACCCCTTACCGAAGATCGAAGATATCTTTGCGTCGCTGCAGGGTGGTAAGTTGTTCAGTAAAGTCGATTTATCACAAGCTTATCAGCAGGTGCTATTAGAGGATGGCTCAAAAAAGTTGTGTACAATAGTTACATTACAGGGAATGTTTTGCTATAACAGATTACCATTCGGCGTTAAGTCAGCCCCGAGTAAATTTCAACGAATAATGGAAAAATTATTTAGAAGGAAGTTTGTTACTGTTTATTTGGATGATCTGTTGGTAAGTGGGGTCGATAATAATGATCATTGGCAGCGGTTGCTTGAAGTATTTAAGATATTGTCGGATTCTGGTTTGCGGGTGGCACCGAAGAAATGTAAATTCTTTCAAAAGTCCATTTCTTATTTAGGGTATATAATAGACGCAGAAGGTTTGAGAACAGAGATACCAAAAATTGATGCAATAAATAATACACCGGTACCGACAAACGTGAAAGAATTGAGAGCTTTCTTGGGGCTAGTTAATTATTACGGCAAATTTATACAAAATTTAAGCGATTGTCTCAGTCCATTATATGATTTATTGAAAGTTAAAAATACAAAATTTAACTGGACAGAAAAATGCGAAAAAGCATTTAATGAAGTAAAAAGTGCATTAGTTAGGGCGCCGGTACTGGCTCATTTTGATAGTTCGTTGCCGACACTGGTGACGTGTGACGCGTCGCCGTGCGGAGTGTCGGCCGTGCTGAGCCAGCGCGCGGCGGACGGGCGCGAGCGGCCCGTGCTGCATGCCTCGCGCACTCTCTCACCGGCTGAGAGGAATTACGCACAGATTTGTCGCGAGGGGCTCGCGATAATATTTGGAGTCACTAAATTTCATGATTATTTGTACGGCCGTCATTTTACTTTAATAACGGATTGTAAACCGTTGGCGTCAATATTTCACGAAAAGAAAGGCATACCACTCATGGTAGCCGGTCGTCTTCAGAGGTGGGCGATTATTTTGGGGGCATACGATTACGAAATTAAATGCATCGGAACAAAACACAATTGTTTGGCTGATAGTTTATCGCGCATACCGGTCATTGACCATGAAGATCACAGCCGAACTTATTCCTACATAAATTTCGTTGAAAAATCATTACCGGTCGATTGGAAGCTAGTTGCAAAAGAATCTGGGACAGACCCAGTATTACGTAAACTGGTACAGGCAATTAAATTAAACTGGCAATATTGTAAAGACGCAGATTTGAAACAATATTTCGAGATAAAATCTTGTTTAAGTATTGAGCAAGGGTGCATATTATATGGCCATCGCATTGTAATACCATTGACATTACGCGGGGCAATTTTGAACATGATACACATGACTCATCAGGGCATAGTAAAGAGCAAAAATTTTGCTCGTAACTATGTGTATTGGCCAGGTATTGACGGCGACATTGAGATCACGTGCCGCGCATGTGAGACGTGCGCGCGGGAGCGAGCGGCGCCGGCCGCGGCCACACTACACCCGTGGGTGTGGCCACAGGAGCCATGGTACAGACTACACATTGACTTTTTCACAATATCGGGTAATACAGTATATTATTTAGTGGTAGTCGATGCCCACTCCAAGTGGATTGAGGCATACCGAGTAGGCGGCACTTCAGCAAAATGTACAATTAGTAAACTGCAATGTTTATTTGGTCAATTCGGGTATCCACGGGAGTTGGTCTCCGACAATGGCCCGCCTTTTAGCGGTTACGAGTTTAAAGAGTACATGGTCAGCAAAGGAATCAAACATATATTAGTGACACCATACAAACCAAGTAGTAATGGTGCGGCAGAAAATGCCGTTAAAATAGTAAAAAATTACATCAAAAAGGCAATGCGGGAAAGTCAGGATATTGAGATATCCTTGCACAACTTTCTAATGATATATCGGTCCACCCCGCACAGTATAACGGGACGCACGCCCGCTAGCTTACTCCTGGGTCGTGACTTGCGCACGCAGTTTGATCTACTGCGACCAAGTGCGAGTGACACAGTCATGGAGAGACAAGCTGCTCAAATCAGGGGTAAAGGGGGTAAGGAGCGGAACTTTGAAGAAGGAGAAACGGTTTTCTTTAAATTGTTTAGGAAAAATAAATTTTCTTGGGAAAAGGGTATAATTAATGCAAGAAAGGGGCCAGTAACATATATTGTAAAGTATAAAAATTTAGAATATAAGAAACATGCAGATCAATTGTTCAAGGATGTAACGGAATGTTCGAATGATGATGGCGAAATAACAGATAGCTTCATGAGCCCAGGTACGCGTGCCACTGTGGAGTCACACAGTGAACCATCTGCAGGTAGGTCCGACGATGTGGAGCGTGACAGCGGCGCTGGCACCAGCACCGCGGCGCCGCCGGGAGCGAGCGCGGCGACCACGTCGCCGGCGAGGGGCGCGAGGCTCAGCCCTGCCGGCGGCGGGACACCGGACACCATTCGACACCAGGTAGGAAGTCCGATGATTGTAGATAGATATAACGATGATCAAGTAACGGCGGATCGTTCTAAACGGATACGGAAACCAGTAGAACGTTATGGTTTTCCAATTAGACAATAAATAAATGAAAAGGTTCGGTTTCACCTAATTATAAATATAGGTATTAGTTTACTTTGCATTACTTTGATTATAAGGTGTATAGTTGTTAAGGAAGATAGTTGTCATTTATAGAAATAAAATTATAATATTTGTCTAGATTTAATGTTGGCATTACACATAGCATTTAAACATAAAATTACATAAATAGGTAGATATTATTACTGTGTTATACTTTATTATTTATCTTGTAAACATGGGGGGAGATAATAGTGTATATCTATAATAAGTATGTGCGGGTACTTGCATCTGTATACTACCGTCGTATGTTAATAAATCCAGTCTCGTTTACAAGGGCGTTTCAATCGAGTGCTAGTCCTCTATTTATTCCCAAACAGACCAATATGTAGGGCAAATTGAAATTGTGTAATTTTCAAAATTGTGTATTTCTTTAAATTATGTAATTTTTTAAAATTATGTAATTTTACACTAAATTCTAAAAAGTACAAATCACACATCATTTGTGATTTATACCTGTAAGTCTTTGAACACTCGTTGCACTGATAAGGATTGTCTGCAGCGTGTGACGTAACTAGTGCGCCTTGTCTCCGTCTGCGAGGATCTTTTAGAGCAGACTCAACGCACACATACGAGTTGTCATCACACACGTTAGCATTGTGTGGGTAGATGTTACCAGCAATGTGTCTGATAAGTTGCTGCTTCGAAGTGAACTCTCTATGACAGCGTTCACAAGTAATGTTACTTGTTGTTACGTGTGCCGCGTCTCGTCTTGATGCCCGTTTGACGTGTCTTTCTACCGATTAATGGACCGTGTTATATGCATGGTAGTGTGAGGCAGGGCCGCCTGTCAGGTAGTGTGTCACAGAGGTCGTCTCTGTTTATATGAGAAGCGTCCGCAAAGGGTGAGTTACCTTGGCGCTGCACGTGTCACCAGTGAGCCAGGCTGCGGCTTGACTGACTGGTGGTGATAGGTTGTGTGTGTGTGTGTGCGGCGGTATGTCGACACGGTCACGCACACACCGACGCAGCCGCGGCGGGAGACTCACCCCTGAACAGAGCAGCGACGTGATATCCTGCCAAGTGACAACATCCATTTATATTCGAATATGGTGAAAAAGCTAAGAATCTTTGGGTTAAATTTGTAATTCTTAATTGCACAAAACAGTTAAAACAAAACAAATACAAAGGAAATAATTTACAACGGCGAGCTTATCTCTAACAAGAGATTTCTTCCAGCAAACCTAGAATGGAGAGGAAAAAATGAAACTAAAGGTAGAACTATGTGCACAACAATAAAACTAATAAACAACTTACCAATATGTACTTAATACTAAAAATAATGCTATACATAAATATGTAACATATACATAAATATGTACTAATACTGATCACGGAAGAGAAAGATAGTGTTCTTTTAAACGACTTTTAAAAGTGTGAATTGACGGACACAGCTTCATTAAATGATTGGTTAATAAAATGGTAATGTCAATTGTTCTGCACATGTTATAAGTAGACTAGGGTGCAATCTCGTCAATTCCACACCTTTTTTAGGGTTCCGTACCCAAAGGGTTCTAAACGGGACCCTATTACTAAGACTCCGCTGTCCGTCCGTCCGTCCGTCCGTCCGTCTGTCACCAGGCTGTATCTCAAGAACCTAGCTAGCTAGAGAGTTGAAATTTTCACAGATTATGTACTTATGTTGCCGCTATAACAAAAAATACTAAAAAAACAGGATAAAAGAAATATTTAAGGGGGCTCCCATACAACAATTCTTTCAATACCACATACAAACTTATGGATGCACCTGGTTACGTACATGGAGTGTGAAAGTAACCGCACCAATAACTTTGTAAACAATATTTTGCTGTGTAAAATCCAAACTATTCACTCCACACCATCGCTTCCATTGAACGGTGGTACGGAACCCTTCGTGCGCGATTTAGACTCGCACTTGACCGGTTTTTTTATTCTTAATATTTTTTGAAATAGTAAATAACTCCTTATATTGTACTGGGCTAAGAAATACCGTATTTTCGGAGAAATGGAGTGGCGGGCGGCCGCGGGGTTTATTGCTGTAGCATTGTTAGTATTGGGCGAGGTTCGAGATGCACTCTCCTCTCCTATAGACGCAAAGTAGCGGTTAAAAATACTCGTAATCTGTTTTGGATCATTGATTATAGAGTTGTTAATTTTCAGTTATAAATTCTATTCTTTCGTTGTTTTTTTTATTTGTTCGTTCATTTATTATACTCCATATAGTTTCTATTAAATTACCAGATTTTTTAGTTCTGTTTTCATAGTTTAGTCTTTTGGATGTGATAACGTTTTCTTCAGTAGGCTTTGATATTTCCTATAATAATCAGTAATTGTTTTATTCTTTTATTTTAGTGTTATGGGTTTTATCTACCACACGTATCATAAACCCTCTTTACTGCGTCCAAAAACCGCACGTTACGACCAGCATAATGTTATACTAATTGTTAAAAACTCATTTCTTTTGACAAATTATGAAATTCAAATTTCGAACGCCGACGCCCGCCTACCGCGTAGTACCGCCCCTAGTTTGTCTGTGAAATTGGTAGATACTACTAAACAAGTGCAGAGCAATTATCAATGCCACCATGCCGGTCGAACCATGCGGTTCCTGAACACATCAAAGAGAGCTTATGATATGTGTGTAGATAAACTAGTGTATGTAACTGTACATAATTAGGCATTAAAAGTCTCAAATTATTCTCACTCTCGAGTTTAAATGCCCTCCATTATGACGTGACGACCCGAATGGCTGAGTTGGCAGTGACGCTGCCTACGAAACTAAGGGTCCCGGGTTCGAGTCCCGGTGGGGGCAAATATTTGTTTGACGAGAACGGATGTTTGTACCCTAGTTATGGTTGTTTATCTATCTAAGTATAATATTTCTCTATATAAGTATGTGTATCGTTGTCTAGTACCCAAGATATAGGGAATCCTAGTTTGGGGCTAGATCAATGTGTGTAAATGGTGTCCAAGGTATTATTATTATTATTATTATTATGTATCAGTAACATACACTACTATTAAAATCGTTTATTTTTGCAGGATATTTTAATACCTGCAGTTAGCCAATATTTTCTGAGTTGTTTTTTATTTAAAATTTTCTTTTAGTTGAAATTTGATGTACATAATTTTATAAATTCACTGACCTGGACTGCCAAATAATAATAATATAAATAATAATATAACAAATAATAATCTGGTAATGTAATAAAAACTATGTAGAAATGAATGAACGAACAAATAAAAAAACAACGAAAGAAAAGAAAAATGTATAAATGAAAATTATCAACTCTATAATCAATGATCCAAAACAGATGACGAGTATTTTTAACCACTACTTTGCGTCTATAGGAGAGGAGAGTGCATCTCGGACCTCGCCCAATACTAACAATGCTAACAGCAATAAACTCCGCGGCCGGCCGCCACTCTTTCCCATCCGAAAATACGATATTTCTTAACCTAGTACAATATAAGGAAGAATTTACTAATCTAAAAAATATTAAGAATAAAAAAATTGCGGGAAAGACGAGATTCCACCCAGTCTACTTAAAAAATGTGCGGAACAATTATTATTAACATTTTTTTTACTTATTAACCAATCATTGAATGAAAGTGTTTTCCTCGGCCTACTCAAAATATCTTTAATAAAATCCAAACATAAGAAAAAATCCAAATACGATCCCAGTAACTATCGCCCTATTGCTGTCTTAATGCAATAGGTATATTTCTTGACATGAAGAAGGCATACGATAAAGTTCAATTTCAGATATTATTAGATAAACTCTACGGCATGAGAATTCGTGGCGTAGCACACAAATGGTTTACATCATAGTTAAAAAAACAGACAACAAATTGTAGAAATAGAATATTTTGATCATAAAAACGCAGAAATAACAAACATCCAATCTGCAGTACATGAGTAAACGCATCAATACCACAAGGAAGCGTAATAGGTTTCCTTTTATTTCTGATCTATATAAAAGATCTCCCCTAAATAATAATAATACCTTGGACACTATTTACACACATTGATCTAGCCCCAAACTAGGATTCCCTGTATCTTGGGTACTAGACAACGATACACATACTTATATAGATAAATACTATACTTAGATAGATAACCATAATGAACGAACCATGTATATTATTCGCGGAAGATATTTCTATACTAACACCATGCCAAAACAATAATGATACAAACGATAATCTGAACTCTATCCTTGACAAAACTTAAGTAAAATGGCTACGTGACCACAACCTAGAGATAAACTTGAATAAGACAAAAAATATGACATTTCATCCCCATCAAAAACCAGCGTTAGACGTCAATTTCATGTATAACGTCTGGTAAGTATGCTGCCAACCAGATGACTCCGGGACCCGATGAGCTGACTGCTAACGCCAAGTTGCTTGCCGATCACGACCAGCAGCCCAGTACTTCTGCTGCCAGCATCGCTGTCCTGCCGAGCGCCGCGGCTATGCTCGTGCCCCATGAGTCGCAAGACAGCGCTTCACCTACTACGAGCCGGAGCCAGCGATCTCAATGCCGATGCCGGAGACTGAACTGAGAGCCTTCTGTCGCAGTGGAAAACTTCCTGATATGCAAGGGCAAAGGCTCCATGGTAATCGCCATTTGACATGCAAACGTTTACGCCTCTGTCAATAGTATTGTGGTGCATGAATGTCTGTTCATTCTAAATGGGGCTATTTGTTTGTGATGTGAATAAAATCATAAATAAATTTGCTTCAACTAATTACGTGTACTGGCCGTCAGAGGGGATTTTAAAAAGACGAGATATGTCCATTCACAACTTTAATGTAGAAAGTTACAAATGTTCTTAGTCTATTCACTTAAAATTAGGGGTGATCGCGATTGATCCCGCAATTATACTGAACGTCCTCTCGCAAGAGCGATTCTAGCAAAAAGGCACTGGGAAAACTGGTGGTGGTCCCACGATGGAAATGAAATGCACTGTCAGATTTCTCATGAAATTCGGAATCGATGTTCTAGAAGGTTCCATGTCTTTCGCAATCTCGTATGAGGTGATCCATCTGGTCGGTGATTCATTGTAGATGGTGACATCGTAACAAACTTATCTATTTTCACTTTATTTATTGTGTGGCTGTCGGCAACTAATCAAAACCTTAACAAACTAACACGGGTAAAACTGCTCGCAACCACTGTGATTTGTAACGTTGCGTACATATGTGTGATTTCAGATCCGACTGATGAAGAAGTTGATCCAAGCGGTGATCGAGACTTTGATCAGCGGGGTCCCTCCCCTGCACCCTGCATCTGGGCCCTGCTCAACGCCTGATTTGCCTGAGAGGCCGTGTTAGCGGCTTCAGAAGACAGCCGTGGGGCAGGCAGCCGCGCGCTTATATAAAGCGCAGCGCAGACCACGCGCCGCGCACCTTCCCATTTATAACATATACACATATATATCGCTCAAAGGGGCAAATTGCAGGTAGAAAGCCTTCAACATATACCGAGGCCATGGCTCACAGTAAAATCAAACATAGATAGCTGTAAATACAAGGAGTGTATTGTATATAAACCGTAGCGCAGACCGCCCGCCACGCACTTGCCCAGCCGTCGTCATAGATTCAACACCTCGCCATTATTGTTGTCGCACTATCCGATATTTTTTTCGTTTTGATAACTGTTATTTGAGTCTGCGACGCAGCTATAGTTGATTTAACCAAGTTCAACTTGACATCAGCTTATGTTAAGAGTAATATGACATGCACCCCTATTGGGAATTCACTTTGCACGCAACATTGGAATTTGTTCCAAGTAATTTAAATTAGTTCATAAGACAATAGAGGAAATCTCTAGCATACAAGAGCCACTAAATATGTTAAAATGTAAGCCCCAGTTAAATATTGCCTATCAAAACATCCAGGGGCTACCTGGCAAAGAACTTGTATTAGAATTATTTCTAAAAAATTCTGACATTGATATTATTTGGTTGAAGGAAAATATGATGTCTTTTAACATAAATAATTACAAAATTGTCAGTTGTTACAAAAGAAAGACTGCTGATAGAGGTGGTTCTTAGTGAAAAATAATATTAAGGTGAAACAACGGAAAGATATTCTTACACTTACACTGTTGAAAGACAAATAGAGGTATCCTGTGTTGAGTTAGATAGCCATATTATTGTTTGTGTCTACAGGCCACCGAGGGATGAAAAAGGCCATGCCAGTTTCAAAATATTTGAGAAAATCATGGAGGAAGCCCTCACTAAACTATGTAATAACAGAAAAAAGTTAATTATTCGTGGCGATCTTAATGCTTAAGATTTGCTTGTAGGAACAACAATGAAACAACGATTAATAACTTTATTCAAATCGTTTAATTTATGTCATGTATTTTTAGAGCCGACTAAATTTACACTTACCAGCCAAACTTGCTTAGATAACGTTTTTTGTGACTGTGCATTCACAAGTAAAAGTGTAATTAACTGCTTACCTTCCGATCATAGTGGTCAAACAGTTTCATTCCCAATTGCTATTAAGGATAAGACTGGTCCATCATTTTATAGGCCTATTACGTCCCATAGACTAGAGACATATACCAAAAACTTAGATATAAATTTGCCAGTACCGGATTTTAATGAACAGAACCCAAACAAAATCTACTCAGACTTCTTCAACATTATTCAGACAGAATTCAATAAAGTTTTCAAATTAAAGAAAGTCAGTGACTACAACGGTAAATCTAAATTTAATGACTGGGCAACGTTTGGAATTCGTAAAGGTAGAGTTATCTTGTATGACCTTTATGATCAAAAACCTATAACTTTGATCGAAAATTTCATGACTATGTTAAAAAATATTCCAAAACTTTCAAGTTGGTTTATAGAACTGCAAAAACTTTACACATTAATAGAAAAATTCAAAATTCAAATAATAGAATGAAAACAGTTTGGCAAATAATAAACCGCGAAACTGGCAAAGTTATACCAAGGGACAATGATTTCTGCCTAAAGATAGGAGATGATGTTATAGCCCCACACTTAGCTTATATATTCAATAAATATGTTGACGATGGGGCTTTTCCAGACCTCATGAAACACAGTAAAATGATACCTCTGTTCAAGTCGGGAGATAAGGGCGATCCTTCAAATTTCAGACCAATATCTGTTCTTCCAACACTAAATAAAATATTTGAAAAGATTATACTCAATCAAATGCTCCCACACTTCAACCGTACAAAACAACTCCACGCTAAACAATATGGTTTCACTAGGGGTAAATCGACTACGGATGCAGGTATTACCCTTATATCTTATATTTATTCTGCATGGGAGGCCGCACAGGATGCTATCGGAGTTTTTGCAACCTGTCGAAGGCGTTTGATTGTGATGATCATAATACGCTATCAATTAAATTAAATCATTACGGAGTTAGAAATAAAGCGTTGGATCTAGTAAGATCATACCTAAGCAATAGAATTCAAAAGGCAGAAGTTAACGGCGTAAAATCTGATGGATCGGGTGTTAAAATTGGCGTTCCACAAGGTTCCATATTAGGCCCTTTCTTATTCCTGGTATATATTAATGATCTGCCTCTGATCTGATCATGGTGGAGAAATTAACTGACATAGTGTTGTTTGCTGATGATACTTCAATGGTCTTCAAAATTGAAAGACAAAAAGGAGCTTTTGATGATGTTAATGGTGTATTGTCTTTAACCTTGAATTGGTTCACAGTTAATAATTTATTATAAAACGCTGGTAAAACCAAGTGTATCAAATTCTCACTTCCAAATGTCAGGCAAGTTGAGACCAGTTTAGTGTTAGACAACAGCACGTTAGAATTAGTAAATGATACGAAGTTTCTTGGAATAACCATTGATAGCAAATTGCAGTGGGGACCCCACATAGATAAATTGGCTGGTAAATTAAGTTCTGGGGCTTACGCTGTTAGGAACATCAGACAAATCACGGATGTGGCTACATCTAGGCTAGTATATTTTAGTTACTTTCATAGTGTGATGTCCTATGGTATCTTATTGTGGGGGAAAGCAGCGGATATTGAAACTATTTTTATTTTACAGAAAAGAGCTATTCGAGCAATTTATAATTTAAAACGAACAGAGCTCCTTAAGAGAGCTTTTTAAAGAAATTGACATACTAACAGTAGCTAGTCATTTTATTTTCGAAAATATAATGCATGTACGCAAGAACCTTACAACATTTTCCAAACTTAGCGATAGCTGTAATGTTAACCTAAGAAATAATCACAGACTATGTGCGCCCCGTTTTAGACTCGCGAAGGTTAGCAATTCTTTCAAGGGTCAGTGCATTCTCTACTACAATAAGATACCTCTGGAAATTTTGAAATTGCCATTTGAGCAATTTAAAAAGCATGTTAAAGCGACTTTGTCGAAAAAGGGATATTACAATGTTCAAGATTACTTAAATGACAGGACTGTATGGGGTTAATCTGGCTCAACACAGACCTTGCTGTTAATAATTTTGTAATTATTTATTCCTGCTTATTAAGGAACAATTAAATTTTTCATATTTGTATTAGTTAAGCACAACCTATTTTTAAAAGAGATCTAAAAATCAATCTGTGGGAGTTTCAACGCCCTTCCTCTCCCACAGTGGTCCAATGTAGAGAAGCGGCAAAAATGACGTTTGCTAAGTATATGTAAATATCTACAGTAATAAAGTACTTTGACTTTGACTTTGAGTCCATTTTTGTTTAAATTATAACCATTCAGGTTCAGTCGTGTTTCTTTTTAAAAAATCATCTCGGCCTCTGGTTCCTAAAAGTAGTGTATCTAGCAGTTAGTTCAATAGATCAGTAATATATGTATGTGTCTTTATCAGAGCACACAGGTCTATCCTTTACATTAAATTGTTCCTATCAACCATGGGTTTGCTGGAAAAGATCTCTGTTTAGAGATAAGCATGCCTTTGTAGATGTACAAAAAATATGGTACCTACCTATGAGCGTTTTTATTACTTACAGCTATAGATGTCGACATCACTAGTAGTCAATGGTATTGTTTAACTATAAAGAGCCACCGTACCACTAGGGGTATGGCCAGGGGTACGGTGGGTATGAAGCGCTTGCTTCTTGCCAAATTTAATGATTCTAGGTCAATGAGAAGTACTCTATAGGTGTTAATTCCCTCGCAAGGGCAATAGGTGTTAATTTCCTCAAGCAATTTCAGCAATATTGTGACATATATTTTGATTGCATTGAACTAAAAGTTTGATTTTTACACAACTTTCAGACCACAGGCTTGAGTGACTGATATTATTTTCAACTTGATATCTTTACGTGCTCCAGAGAAAGAGCGATCTCACTCTCCGCAAATAAACCGCATATTCATATGTGAACAAATATAATATACAATGTGTGAATGCATTGACATTAACTATTATTTAAAAAAATATAACTCTATAATTCCCATAGAATGTATATCTGATAGTACAAAACCGTAAACCATTCTTTTCAATGGCATCTGAATGGTCACTGAAAAACTAAATTACTGTCTGAAACATTAACCTATGATTTCTTAATGCAATTATCTATTTATGAACTGTTGCAGTACCTGTACATCCGCAGTCAGTAATGATGGCAGGAGTGTCTGATACGACTCTACAGATTGTTCACTGAAGCGAGTTGCTTGTCTCAACATGCTACAACATTCCCAGCACAGTCGTCGGGACACAGCAGACACATCACGTACAATCTGCTGACAAAGAAATACTACAACTTATATTTTTATGACAACCATTAACATTTATGATGAACCAGAAGCACCAACACAGAGGACACTCACTGAAACTACAAGGGCTCTAGTTTCTCCGCTTCTCATCTCGTGATTCTCACGAGTGGAACAGCCTTCCAGAAACTGTAATTAGTGCACCATCAGTGAACAGCTTCAAAAATAGACTCAACTACTATATAAAACAAGTGCAGTGAAATGTGGAGTGATATGCATGCATCAGTTTTAAGGAGCCTGTGGATTATAAATAATTATAATAATTTTAATTATATCCCAAACATGCAGTTACAAGCTATACAGAAATTACAGCCATTGTATGCAGAAATTACAGTCCTTACCATCTTCTGGTTTAGAATGTCCATGTAGTATGTTAGCTCCTTATCTCTGATATTGTTCAACCGGCGACCTCCACATAGGCATGCAATGCATGGCGGTGTGTCCTCCGTTTCTGAAGGTTCAAGGTGTTCCACCTGATCAAACTCTTGTTTAACTTCTGACATGGAATATTGTGGATCCAGTGGCGGGATGTCGATTTGAGCAGTGGTGAACATCTGCAGCCGGGATTGACGTGTCACTTCACTCCACATCACATGTGAACTATTCAGGATTTTGTGACAATCTGTCACTCTCTCTCGGAAGTGAATCACTTTCTTCAGCAATATCTCACATTCCCAACAGACTCTAGGCAACACATTGTGGATGAGCTGGGAAATATATCAAACAGAATTATTCATTTACTTGGCAGTAATAAATGTTACCCACTGACAAGTTCCTATCCAAGAACAGGTTATAACAGAGGAACAACACAGATTTGTTCCAAGAAGATCAACTGTGACCAACTTTCTTCCCTGCTTAAATCACTGGACAAAAAATTGGAATGACATAGTACCCACTGATGTAGTTTATCTAGACTATGAGAAAGTGTTCAACTGTGTCCCAATAAGACTAGTCTCCAAACTGCAGCACTTTGGTAATGGTGGAAACGTTCCTCAGTGATCGTACATTGAAGGCGAAAGGTCAATTTCAATTTCAAATTATATTCAATAGTTGGGAATGACCTGTTAGATGCCTACAACATCCTCAGTGAAGCGGCCAATTTTCATGGGTATACTATGCTTAGTATTGCTATATATAAAGTTATTTAGCACCCTCAGACCAGGTTTTTTATACTGGATATACCTAATAGTATAGACCTAAAAGTATTAATAAAGTCTGGACTGTCGTTATTTGCAGATGATACAAAAATCATGGGAAATCAGCTAATATCGCTTAATATAATAGGTACAAGAAGACTTGAACCACATTTTTGTACCACTTGACAAATGCCACATAAAAACTTACACCATCCAGTACCATAAGAACATAATCAGCCTTTGCGAGGTTAACTCATTAATAACATTAAAGTATTAATAGGTACTTAAAGCGGATGGATTCAGCTTACCTGTTGCCCACTGTTCACAGTCAAAATATATAGCTCCAAAGCCTTGTCTTTGAGAACGTGCGAAGTTTGTCCGGGGCCCAGACAAGCCATGCACAACAGTTGATGCACAATATCACATTTACTATCCTCCGCCGCGGCCTCTAAAGCTTCCATCGCAGCGAGTATGGTTGATGTCTGTGATTACTTTCTCTTGATTACTTTATTCTCTCTCGCAGTTTGATCACTTTGATCTCTTGCAATAACAGACTATAGAGGGATACAACGTATGTATCAGACGGCCAATTTCCAAACAGTCTCACGCAACCAGGAACAAAAAATAATTTGTTTCTATTTAACAGATTTCATAGCGTCAACATGCTGTCTCAGTCAGTCTGGTCTCAGGGCAGTGTTGCCAGTGGCCGATAGTCGAATATAACATGAGACAGCTAAAAAAGGAAAATTTTCACGAGAAAAGTAACATGACCTCATATTATGTGCAAAACGACACAATACTTTTTTATGGCACTTTATTAGAGAGAGAAGTTTTCTGTCCCATTTGAAAAATCGAAAAAATCGTAATAATTGTTCATCGACTGGTGATGCGGAAAAAGAAAAACATAATCAGGGTTTGTTTTCCAACACGAACTCATTCGTATGAAGTTGAGGGGGGGAGGGGAGGGAGGGGGGGGGGAGGAAGTAACCCCCCTCTAAAATATCCAGTCTAGGAAATGTATGGTTTTTTTGTTATGAATTTTCAAAAATCCATTTTGAGGTTATTTTTTACTATAGGATTTTTACAAAAAGTCATTGTTTGTAGTATTGATGTTCGAAATCGCCTTAGCTCCGGCTACTAGGGCTCATAAAAAGGCAAGTATTTAATTGCACATCAAAAATACTGATTTTGTCATGTTTTATTCATAAACCTACAAGTTAGGATAGGATACTATTAGGTACTTTTTTGTGCTATTGGGCAAAATACTGCGGTAGCTTAGCGTATTAGGTTGAACATGTAAGAACAACAAAAATACTTAAAACATAATAAGTGTTCGCTGATCCTTTTTTGCTGTGAAAATCAGTATTTTTGATGTGCAATTAAATACTTGCCTTTTTTATGAGCCCTAGTAGCCGGAGCTAAGGCGATTTCGAACATCAATACTACAAACAATGACTTTTTGTAAAAATCCTATAGTAAAAAATAACCTCAAAATGGATTTTTGAAAATTCATAACAAAAAAACCATACATTTCCTAGACTGGATATTTTAGAGGGGGGTTACTTCCTCCCCCCCCCCCTCCCTCCCCTCCCCCCCTCAACTTCACACGAATGAGTTCGTGTTGGAAAAAATACCCCATAATCAATCATTTGTGTCTGAATAAAACGAAGCAATTTAGTAATTTCTTTTAATACTACAACTTACTTTGTTATCAATGAATACGAAAAAACGTCATCATATATATTAATGGCGACAGGCGATCGCGGTAAAAAATATCAACCGAACCATAGCTGAACCATGAACGAAACACTATAGGGACTTTTCGTATCGCGCTTATGTTTTGACAGATGGTTGAACCGAAGTTCGATTGGAATTGGACCATAACCGCTGTCAAACGAACGGTTGTGTTAAAGTTATTGTGGAGCTACTTTTTCAGGACTGGTTTAGAATTGTTGAGATGAAAAGTAGGTGAAAATCGTGAAATTGATGTGTCTGGACTTTGGAAATGGCATACGAGTGTGATATAGCTATAGCGCGAGCCCAATCTAAAACAGAGAATCGGATTTTATCCAGCGATATTGACGGTCGAAGGAGTTATCTTGTGGACAAGTTAATTACTCAGTTGACCCTTAATTTGCCACCAACCAGTGCTTTGGATGTGGACACGAAGGTTAGTAACACTATACAAAGTACTAGAATGTATCACAGCACATTTACTTTTCTTTGGACATGATAAATTTTTATTCCCTGTTTACCAAAAACAGAACTAAGTGAGCTTAGTAACAGTGCTTACATTTTGTTTCAGGTGCTGGTTGTTTAGCATTTTGCCACAGGCTCCTACCAGACGATTGGATGAGAAAGCCGGAAACACTGTGTTTACCAGTCAAGTGTCTCCAAAATTGTAAAACAAGTCACCTTAGCATTCAACAAGCCAGAAATCTTAAATTTCCCTTTCAACTTCGTGATAGAGTGCAAATTAAAAGGAAGTAAGTAACTATATGTTAACATCATTCAATTCAATTCAAATCAGATTACATTTACCTACGGCTGGGTATAGGCCTCCTCTTTACCACACTATCTACTCTGGTCCTGAGCCTCCCGCAGCCACTGCTTGCCAGCCAGCGTCTCAGCGTCCATCTATCCGGTGGTCTGCCTATCTGCCTCATACATCATACAATTCCTATTTATTAGTTTGCCTATCACAATTTATTTTAGATTATTACTTTTGGTTTGGTAATAAACAAAAAAAAGCATACCAAGATTGTGTGGCTTATAAGTTTAAATATATACTTTACTGCACAAAACAGAGAATACAAAAAAATATATAAAGGTAAAAACATGTACAAAGGCGAGCTTATCTCTAACAGGAAATTTCTCCCAGCAAACCTTGATTGGAGGGGTAAAAAAGAAACTACAGGTAGAGCTACATATGTGCACAACTTTAAATACTACTACTTACCAATATCTACATAATACTAAAATATATAACATATACTAATATATCAAATACATACTAATACATACTTATACTTAGCATTGATGAGAAAGCTATTGTTCTTTCAAACAAACGATTTAAAAAAATGTAAGTTGAAGGACTGTCTCTGATTTGATTTGAAGTTGTACTAATTATAATATAGGTATAGGACAACTGTGGTGCTGCTACCATTTACGGTTGTTGCCCTGCCTACCATGAGAGGTCCTGGGTTCAATCCCCAGCTGGGGATAAAGAAAACAAAACCCAGTCTTGTCATCGTTGTTTCTGGTTCCCACAACCCAGGGTACCCTAGTGTGGGGCCAGGAGCACTGTATGTGCCTGTATGTAAATGTTTATGTATAAATGTTTATTATTTTCAGATTTTTCAAAAAGTACAGATTGCCAGGGGTTCTGGCTTGTGGAGATGGTACTCATATGTCTATAGTTACCCCTAATGAACATGAGGAGAGATACTATAACAAAAAAGGGTGACATTCTATAAATGATATGATAGTAAGTCTATTGCGGGGAGCGCAATTGTTGATAGATTAAGGACTAAAATAAATGATATTTAACTAGGTAAATTTGTTTTATTCATGTCTTGGTACTTAAGTTATCTCACTTTAATTATTCTCACATTAGAGACCTTTGCCCAGCAATGGGATATTATATGTTAGTAATAATAATTAAATATTTTTCACACATCTTCTCTTTGTTGGGTACAACACTGAAAAAAGAAATAATGTACAAGTTAGTAGAAATATTTTACATAAAACTATATAAGTATATTAAACTTACATGATTGCATGAATTAATAAATTATAGCAAATATTTTCTACAGCATATTTACAGGAAAAGTAAACATGGTTTAGAAAACTCGTGGGGAAAATGTCATTAAAATTATACTAAGGGCACTTTTAAAATTAAAATTTATATTAAGTAATGATTCAGGGCATATTTCCTACATAACTATATCCTACCCAAACTGATAGTAAAGTATAGGATTACCTGCTTCGTCATTCTATTATTTCACAAATTCATTTGAAGGACTGCTATAGTATTGATACTATAGGGGTCTGAGCATTTTGCAGAGCAGCCTGGGAAGTCTGTGCAGCCTTTGCCCTAAGATGTTCAACTTTCAATCCCATCAGCCTTGATACGTCCAACATGCTTATGCTGGCTGGAATATTAATAAAACAATTTGCTGTACATTTTCCTTTAGGATATGAAAACAATTAACATTGTTATTCTTATTTATCTAAACTTTGTACACCTTCTTACAAAAGCATTATATTCTGATAGGGACAAAGTTTAAGATAAAGAAAACTACATACCTTGATTCATTCCTTTGCAGTCCTAACTGCTCTAAAGGGGTTGAGGATGTCTGCGCACTCCCCCCACGGGTCAGGTCAACGAACCTCTTCCCGAAGAATCGCCTCTGTCCACACCTGGTCACCAGGTCATGGTCAGAGTGTCGATAAGACTCCAACCCAGGTCATGGGATGGCCCTTGCGGGCGGTGGTCTTCATGTGGCGCTGGTATGCAGTGGGTGATCGCCGGCTAGGCAACCAGGTCACGTGGCAGGCGACGGCGGTCGGGCGGGCGCGCGTGGTACGGCGCCAGTTCGGCGATGTGCGGGTGTTATGACAAACCCGCACGCGCGAACATGCCCTTCGCCAGCCTCTGGACAAACTGGTCCACGGTTTCCCATCTTAGGTCCCTCTGGATTGTCGCGTTCCTCACGTAGCGGGGGGCGCCGACGATGGAACGCAGAGAGAGGTTCTCTTGGGCTCGGAATCTCCGTTTGTTCGTCTCCGAGCACAGGGCGTACCATGCTGGGGTCGCGTAGGGGAGGCGGGATCTCGCGTAGGACTTGTAGATCCCGAGCTTCGCCCTCAGAGGGAGGCTGGAATACACTTATTTATAAAGCTACATTTCTATCCACTTGAATCTTTTATATGTAATTTTTCGTTCACCTAGTAAACACATCAAATTCCACGAATCCCCACCCAAGTGTGGTCAAAAATAGAGTAGTTAACAACAAAAAGGCGAAATCGACGGTCGATTATACACAATCGATGCTACATCTCTAATGTTTTGATTACGACAATGGTTCGGTTAAGGTTCAGCTTCGGTCTCAACTAAAACTTTAGCGCGATACCGAATTTCATTGAACCGAACCAAAGTTGAATTACAACTGGAACTGAACCAGAACAGAACCATACCTTTGACGTTCGTTGACTATACAAAATAGCGCGATCGGCCCCTTAGCTAATTTGAACTGGTAGAACCTGGAAAAAATAGTTTATATTAGTATCGTTGTCACGAAAAACAGTTACTTAAAACTTTTTGAGATCTTAAGAATATTGTGCAATTAGTACCTTCACCACTCTTGCTGTATGTTATTTTTGCATGCATCATTGCTTTTGAAGGCTCAAATTTTGTGGCTTTTTTAATGTTTGCTTTAGAAGCCATCAAAAAATAAATGGTTGCAGTGATTAGCCCGTTCCTGTTTTCACATTTGATTAATTTAAGTTGACTGAAAACTTGTTCAAGTAATGCATTCGAAAAAGGCAACACAAGTGAAAGCCCGATAACCTTTTTTAAATTTGTAAATATTTGTAAATATTTGATTGCGTTTGTCATGAAACATTGATCAGGAAATTACATCATTATGGAGTTAGAGACACGTCATTGAATTTGTTAAAATCTTATCTGAACGGAAGAATACAAAGGGTAGACGTAAACGGAGAACGATCACCAGGATCATTGGTTTCTTTGGGCGTGCCACAGGGCTCAATATTGGGACCCTTCCTATTCCTCATCTATATAAACGACTTACCCTATCTAGGAAGGGACTGTCATGATATGGTACTGTTTGCTGATGACACCTCACTTATTTTTAAAACAAAGCGAAACCAACACGCTACTGATGATCACGTGAACAATACCATATCAAGAGTGGTAAATTGGTTTAATGTTAATAATTTGCTATTAAATGAGAAAAAGACTAAATGTGTTAAGTTTCTTACTACTAACGTTAAAAATAATCAGACATGTATAACAATTAAAAATGAGGAATTGGAATTGGTAACCAGCACAGTGTTTCTAGGTATAACGTTGGATTCCAAACTCCAATGGGGTCCACATATTGATAAGCTATCGAACAGACTGAGCTCTGCAGCTTTTGCATGCAGGAAAATCCGTCACTTGACAGATTTAAAAACAGCCAGATTAGTTTATTTTAGTTATTTTCATAGTATTATGTCCTACGGTATTCTGCTCTGGGGCAGTGCTGCTGACATAAATACTATTTTTGTGCTGCAGAAGCGGGCTGTTCGTGCGATTTATAAAATTTATAAAATGAATAATAGAGATTCTCTTAGAAATAAGTTTAAAGAAGTAAATATATTGACAGTCCATAGTCAATATATTTACGAGAATATTATGTATGTCCATAAGAACATTGTTAACTTTCGAAGAAACTGTGATATACATAACTTTAATACTAGAAACAAGGACAAACTTGCAGTGCCCACTACTCGGCTCCATAAAATAAAAAACTCGTTCAAGGGTAATTGTGTAAGATTTTACAATAAACTCCCAAGCACTTTGACAGATCTATCAATTAATAAGTTCAAGAAATACATCAAGCAAAGGCTTATTTCTAAAGCTTACTACAGTATTAAAGAGTACATAGACGATAAAAATGCTTGGGACTGAATTGTTCTAATTAATTGTGAGCATCCTCACTGCCAGAGTTTCTTTTACTGGACACTTGGAGGCCTGTTACACCTCCAAAGATTAATTTAATTATACAACTCTTGACTGTGGGGACCATTTACATCTCCTATTATTATTGTATTATTGACTAAAGAGACTATACATCTCTGTTATTTATATTTTAATTATTTTATTATGACATGAGACTCTTTACATCTCTCAGAAACAATAATTAAGTACTTTTTTTTTTCTGATAATATGATAATAATACCAAATGTTCTGTAAAAAATGAAATGACATGACATGTGAAAGTGCCCTTGTGGCCTATTTACAGAATAAACGTTTTGAGTTTTGAGTTTTTTGAGTTTTATTGGAGTATCATTCAAATCCTTCAGCTTCAAAGTTTTCCTCCAATATTCTTCAATATTTTGAGACAAATCTAAGTCATTATGGTCAAGGAAAGCATGCTTCTTCCATTCTTTTTGTAGTTCCACATCGTTAACATCATCTTTAATGTTTGGGAACCTGATCACCACGCTAGATAAATCTTTTATTTCAAATTTTTGTGCCACGCTTGGTTCAATGATTTCAATAATGCCGTATATTGGGTCAGCAAAATCGTATCGTTGCGTTATTTGTTTTATCGATTCTATGTAAAACATAAGACAGATTCTTTTGAAGTCTGTGAGTTCGGTTTTCGGTTCAGGAATTTCTTTTGATAGTTCTTCAATTGATGATTGTGCAGCTACTCCCAAATATATTTTCTCAAGGGGCACAAAAAATCTTGGATTGGCATATTCTATTCGGTAGGCATCAGTAGTTTTACAGTAATTGGACTGCATGTAGTTTGCTGGCTATTGTTTTTATTAATTTATGTGTTTCAGGTTTTAATTGGTGGAGTAATGGTTTTTCAGACTGGAACAGGCGGTTGAAATCGTTGAATAGATCTAGGACGTACGACATAAATTCTAGGTAAAAGTTATCTAGTACGCCAATTATTTCCTCTGTGACTTTACTAGGATCTTCTAAAACTTCGAGTCTAAAGTACTCAGAGAGTACATTGTACTGTTCTAATACTCTGTTGACGCAAGCCTCTAGGGACAACCATCTTGTAATCGAAGGACTCAAAATTTTATGGACATCAACATTAAATAATATTTGTAATTCTTTAAGCTTATCTTGCCTGAGTGAACTGCGGCTAAAATGTGATCCAACATTTCTTAAAAAATCCTCCACAAATCTCGGAAGCTTGAGACAAGCTTTAGAAGCCACGAGATAAATCATGTGGCAGCTACACTTTACACATGCAATGTGTGGTACTTTTTCTTTCAAGTGGCTGAAAACGGAATTATGTTGCCCAACCATACTGTTCGTGGTGTCAGAAGCAAGGCCAACCAAGTTTTATCAAAGGGATTTGTTTGTTTGTAAGCCAATTCAATAAAACATCTGTGAGGTCTTTAGCTTTTCCAGAAGTAACTTCATACATGTCAAGGAATTGAGGACGAACCAAGATTTCGTCCTCATCAAAAAATATCACTGCCATCGCACATTGCTTTTTAACGCTTACATCTGTAGTCTCATCCATTATAACACTAAATGTTGTTTTTTTTATTTTTGATACAAGTTCTTCTGTCAGTATTGAACTAAGTACCGTTTTTAAGATATTTGTTGCTTTTGTTCTTCCTAAATTTACAGATTTGATTATTGCTGAATCAGGAAATGTACTAGCCAAAAAAGAAATTAAGTCGTCTGACAACAACAGTGGCAAGTTATGTTCAGCGAGAAAAGCACACAGATTAAGTTCAGCTCTTTTCTTTAGCTCTTCTTCTTTTTTCGGTTTAAAAGCTTAGTCTATGGATGTTGTTTTACTAATAGCGTTAACGTTTTGTTTATTTGTATTTTGATGCTTTATAAGAGCAGGCCTATGGTTGAGTATATTGCAATTACAAATTGCACAAAAGGCCGTGGTTGAGCCGGTTTGCTTCTCCCTTTTTGAAGTCTAATTTTTGAATGCAATGTCTACCAGCCATTTTTCGTTAAAATTATAAATTTGCCTCTTTTTTTCAGGGGGTGCCTTATCAAATGAGCTAACGATATTTTCTCCATTGTCTTTTGTTTCTTTTTGATTCGAGGCTACAGCAGTCAAAAACCTCTTCATAATCTTTAGATACATGTTAATTTTGTTATCATAGCAAAACATGCAATACATACATTATTCACCACCACATCATTCATGAAAAAAGAGCGATATTCAAAGTTAGTGCATTAAAACAAGACAAAAACCATGCATCCGTAAAAAATCTTAAGATTCGATACTGTGATTACATCACGGCATCACCAAAAACGGACGTGAATCGAATCAAATAAGTGTCTGTCCATATAAAGGCTATGGACAAAGCTTCGTATGGCAAACTTTGCATGTATAGTCATTTACGTAAGTAGGTGCACATAATTTTTACGAAAGAGACATCAACATGAATAGGTATAAAAAATACCGTCTGCGACAACTTTTTGAATGGCAACACTGGGGGGCGATCGCGGTAAAAAATATCAACCGAACCATAGCTGAACCATAACCGAAACACGACTTTATGGACTTTTCGTATCGCGCTAATGTTTTGACAGATGGTTGAACCGAAGTTCGATTGGAATTGGACCTTATCCGCTGTCAAACGAACGGTTTTGTTAAAGTTAGTGTGGAGCTACTTTTTCACGACCGTTTTAGAATTGTTGAGATGAAAAGTGGGTGAAAATCGTGAAATTGATGTATCTGGACTTTGGAAATGGCCTACAAGTGTGATGTAGCTATAGCGCGAGCCCAATCTAAAACAGAGAATCGGAGTTTATCAAGCGAAATTGACTGTCGAAGCAGTTAGCTTGTGGACACGTTAATTACTCAGTGGACCCTTAATTTGCCACCAACCAGTGCTTTGGATGTGGAGACGAAGGTTAGTAACACTATACAAAGTACTAGAATGTATCACAACACTTTTTTTTTTTTGACATGAACAATTTTTATTCCCTGTTTCCCAAAAACAGAACTAAGTGAGCTTAGTAGCAGTGCTTACATTTTGTTTCAGGTACTGGTTGTTTAGCATTTTGCCTCAGGCTCCTACCAGACGATTGGATGAGAAAGCCGGAAACACTGTGTTTACCAGTCAAGTGTCTCCAAAATTGTAAAACAAGTCACCTTAGCATTCAACAAGCCAGAAATCTTAAATTTCCCTTTCAACTTCGTGATAGGGAGCAAATTAAAAGGAAGTAAGTAACTATATATTAATATCATTCAATTCAATTCAAATCAGATTACATTTACCTAAGGCTGGGTATAGGCCTCCTCTTTACCACACTATCTACTCTGGTCCTGAGCCTCCCGCAGCCACTGCTTGCCAGCCAGCGTCTCAGCGTCCATCTATCCGGTGGTCTGCCTATCTGCCTCATACATCATACAATTCCTATTTATTAGTTTGCCTATCACAATTTATTTTAGATTATTACTTTTGGTTTGGTAATAAACAAAAAAAAGCATACCAAGATTGTGTGGCTTATAAGTTTAAATATATACTTTACTGCACAAAACAGAGAATTCAAAAAAATATATAAAGGAAAAAACATGTACAAAGGCGAGCTTATCTCTAACAGGAAATTTCTCCCAGCAAACCTTGATTGGAGGGGTAAAAAAGAAACTACAGGTACACAACATTAAATACCACTACTTACCAATATCTACATAATACTAAAATATATATCATATACATAAATAGAAACAAATACATACTAATAGTAATAGCATTAATATTACTAATAATATGTGTACATACTTATATTTATTAATACATAATAATAGCATTGATGAGAAAGATAGTGTTCTTTCAAACAACTTTTAAATTGTAAGTTGACGGACTGAATAATGCTTTAAATAAATAAATAAATAACATATACATAAATAGATACAAATACATACTAACATTGATGAGAAGTGTTCTTTCAAACAAACAACTTTAAAAAATGTAAGTTGACGGACAGTCTCTGATTTGATTTGAAGTTGTACTAATTATAATATAGGTATAGGACAACCTCTGTGGTGCTGCTACCATGTGCGGTTGTTGCCCTGCCTACCATGAGAGAGGTCCTGGGTTCAATCCCCAGCTGGTGATAAAGTAAAGAAAACCCAGTCTTGTCATCGTTGTTTCTGGTTCCCACAACCCAGGGTACCCTAGTGTGGGGCCAGAAGCAATGTATGTGCCTGTATGTAAATGTTTATGTATAAATGTTTATTATTTTCAGATTTTTCAAAAAGTACAGATTGCCAGGCGTTCTGGCTTGTGGAGATGGTACTAATATGTCTATAGTTACCCCTAATGAACATGAGGAGAGATACTATAACAAAAAAGGGTGACATTCTATGAATGTTATGATGGTAAGTCTATTGCGGGGAGCGCAATTGTTGATAGATTAAGGACTAAAATAAATGATATTTAACCAGGTAAATTTGTTTTATTCATGTCTTGGTACTTAAGTTATCTCACTTTAATTATTCTCACATTAGAGACCTTTGCCCAGCAATGGGATATTATATGTTAGTAATAATAATTAAATATTTTTCACACATCTTCTCTTTGTTGGATACAAAACTGAAAAAAGAAATAATGTACAAGTTAGTAGAAATATTTTACATAAAACTATATAAGTATACTATACTTACATGATTGCATGAATTAATAAATTATAGCTAATATTTTCTACAGCATATTTACAGGAAAAGTAAACATGGTGTTCCGGGGTGTCCGGAGCTATGAGACTGATTTGACTGAAAGACTGATTAAACTGATAATAAAACTGTATTGAAATACTGGTAAAACTCTATGGATGAAGTACTGAGCAAATTATAATGAGAACGCGACGCTCGCTTGATGGCTGTACACGAACTGACCCAAAAAGTAGGTAATTGCCAAAAGTGCAATATTGAACGATAATACAATGCTGATTTTACTATTGTACGTGTTAGCTCGTACATATTCCCGGGCGAGAGAAATGGGTTTAGTATAGATGATAAGATGCTGATATGATACATGATGATTTAAGCTTAAATAACTAAAACATTTCATTTTGTTAGTAGCTTAAGATTAAAATATTCTTACTGATACTGCACTTTTCTACATATAATGTTATCGAAACCATATGTTTATAAAACTAAGAATCTAAATGTCCGTCCGATATTTTAAAAACTGGTCGATTTACTATAGGCGAAGAACTAGTGTCTTTCATTAACACTCGCGCACTTTGATCGTTACTAAAAAGGGTACGCTTTGCTGGTCCCGGCGCACGCGCACTTATTTTGGTAAATTCACTCAATTCACTGTAATGTTCAGTACACTGTACACTGGTGGATGCTGCCGCTGCGGGCGAAGCCGCCGGTGGCTCCGCTGCGGCCGCGGCGCAAGCAGGCGTGAGTCGACAACTGAAGCGCCGCCACGCCCACACCACGACGATGACTGCTACCAGAGCGAACAATATGTATATCGCTGCATAATGATGTATATCATTGTATGATACTCCGACTGCTAGAGGCTCGTTGTTTTTCATTATCTCAATATTCTTTTCGATTTTTTGAAGCTGTATCTGATTAAATTTTGAATCGACTCTGTCCATTTTGGATGTCGATACATTTGGTAATGATATATTGATAATATGATTTATTTGGGAAATTTCTGGTGCCTCTATTTTGACGCTCACATTAATCTGTGTAAATTCATGTCTGTGTGAGTATATGAAGAAGTCAGCTGTTTTGATAACGCATCCTTGATCTATCTTGAAGAATCCAACGTGAGTCATTGTTAGTGGGGTAATCTGATCGCCACATACAAGTTTCAATTGACACGGCTCGCAACAAAAATAGATATAAGAATTTATTTTGTTTAGCTCAATCCATTTATTGCTACATGGTCTTGTTATCGTATTACATCTTCTTGTGTTTGGTAATACTTTGCATAAACTTTTATCGTCCTTGATCATACGAATCGGCCTCTTGATATGGCATAGAATATGTTCCGGATCTTTATGTAAACAAAACCGTATTTCCTGAATATATATCTCAATGAACGCATCTCGCCGCAGATCGACTGCGATGTAATTTGACACTGGGACTACTGTTATCTCTTTATTTTCAATCTGTCGGGGAATCGGGATCACCTTTAAAACTTCGTACGTGTCTTCTCCAATGAGGGGTATCTTGATTTCAAATATTATAAAGTTGGCTGTAACTCTTGCACGCACTTGTAGCAAGTTATATATCTGTGATAAACTGTCTGTTTTCTTGATTGGTAGCGACAAGTCCTTTGGGAGCTGCTCAGAAATCACACCAAGTTCATGTCGTAACTGATCCGGGGTAAGTAAATGGAAATTGAATTTGCCGTTATAAATATTGGTCACTGATTCCAGCAGCATCTGATGAATATTTTTTAGATTGAATAAAATATTGTTTGCAATCATTGCGGTTGATAAAAATCCGCTGATAAGCGATTCATTCTGAACGGCTAAATTTACTTGATAAACTGCATTTTCGATGTCGTTAAGTTTCTTGTTTATTATCTTATGATGCTTGTCCATCATAACTTCTGTTCGTTTTAGCATATTAAACTCCGCTTCTACTACGGACGTTTGATTTTTCCACAGTGAAGCCAGGTGGTTCTGATTCGTCTTGATAAGGTTTATATCACGCTCATATTTTTCCGCAAAATGCTCATCCAAAACGCCGAATAGGCTGTTAGCAATGTATCCTATTCCATTGATAAGGCCGCGGCGCCGACGACGAAGCGATGTTTTGGTGTTATGATTCATAATAATATCATGATAATATTGAAGTTCAGTGGCCTCATGACGCAGCTGCAACATGATGCCTTCGCAATGGGACTGCAACTGTATTTTTGTACATATGTTACTCAGGTATGTTATGTACTTTGCCAGTGCCATATTACCTTCTTGATAAGGTTGAGTATCATAATAGACAACAAGGCGCCAGTCGTCCCGAATTAAATTCATGTTATTAATCCGATCAAAATACAGGCTGTTGTTGTTCTGTAGCGGAGATATATTGAAGGCGCAGTTTATAGATGGTACTGCTAAAAACATGAAAAATAGAGTCATGAGTACTGATGATATAACTGAGGATGTCTTTCTGATTCTTGATTTAGGTTTTGTCTCTTTTGTTTCTTCTGATTTATTTCCTTGTTCTTGCTCTGCATTCTGGCTGACTGGCAGAATAGCAAGTTTTATGACTGGCCTTTTCATGAGGCCACCCTTTGTTTTTAAAGTCACAACTCTCACTAAACCATCTCCGCCGGGATGCAGTTGTACTACACGGCCCAAAACCCATTTTCCGGGGGGAAGGTTTTCGTCCTTGATTATCACTACGTCATTTAATTTGATATTGGGGTGAGAATGACGCCACTTGCTACGTGATGAGAGTTGTGATAAATATTCGTCACGCCAACGAATCCAGATATCACTGAATATTTTCTGAGTCAGATGCCATCTTGTTCTTAGATCTTTCTCGGTATCATAGAGGGTCAAAATGGTACCGCTCGCCAAAAAGTGTGACGGTGTCAAAAAATCTAGGTCGTCGGGGTCTTCTGTTATTGTGCAGAGTGGGCGTGAATTCAGGCATCCTTCTAGTTGACTTAGAAGTGTGGAAAACTCTTCGAAAGTTAGGTTCTGATCGCCTAATACTCTTTTCAGGTGGTGTTTTAGGCTTTTGACTGCAGCCTCCCAGAGCCCCCCTGCTGAGGGCCAAGAGGGTGCGTTGAAGTGCCATTCGATGCCCATGCTTGCTATCTCTGCTCGAAATTCTTGATCAAATGTTTCTTGCAATGCTGCTAATTCTTGTTTTAGTACTTTATTGGCCCCTATAAAGTTAGAAAGGCCGACGTTGTTAAATCGGAGACCAGCTCTAGATGTACAGCTTTCGTAGCCATACATACAAACACTGCCACGTACCCCTTCGTGGTCTTGATACCACGGCCCTTGTTAGCTTTGACGTTGACGTGGCCAGTGTAATCTACGCCGCAGTGATAGAATGGGCGCGATGGGCTGATACGTGCTGATGGTAAGTCTCCCATTAACTGAGGGTGAAGAATGGGGCTGTGCTTTCTGCATTTCACGCATAAGCGTAGTCGTTTTTTAGTGGCATTGTTGCCACCCAAAAGCCAATATTTCTGTCTGATGAAAGCTGTTGTAATACGTGCCCCACCATGATATGTGATTTTGTGGGCCTGGTCGATGATCAAATCTGCTAGTCTTGTGTTGCTTGGGATGATGGCTGGATGTTTCATATCAGGGTTAAGGTTCGCGTGTCTCAACCTACCCCCGACTCGCAGAATGCCCTTTTCATCTAATATAGGACTTAAACTGACTATTTTGCTTTTACTGCTGACTGCTTTGTTTTCTGATAAGTTGCTTATTTCATCAAGAAATATTTCCCGTTGGATGCCTTGAATTATTAACAAGTTTGCTCTTCTCAACTCTTGTACTGTCAAATAATCTTGTTCTTCTTTCTTGCTTGTAAATCTTAGGGCCCATGCTAATATCCTTACTGCTTTATTTAATGAAGACTGCTTTTCCAATAACTGCTTTATCGTATCGCAATCACTTGATATTTGCGTTACAGTTGCTTGCTTAATTTGCTTGGACTCTTCATTGGTTGTGTATTTCTGTTTGATATCGTTTTCTGGACTGAAAGTAGGTAGCCAATCCGGACCTTGCCACCACAACGAGTGTTTCTTTAGCTGTGAAGCAGTGAGGCCTCGGCTGGCGCAATCTGCTGGATTTTCCTTTGACTTGACGTATCTCCAACAGCTTGCTGGCATGGCATTCGTAACTTCTTTGACGCGATTGGCAACAAACGGCTTCCATTTATCTGCTTCACCATTCAGCCAACCAAGTACCGCCATCGAATCGGTCCAACCATAGACTGTTATGACATGGTTGCTTAAGCATGCCTTGATTTTTATCATTAATTTTGACAATAAAACTGTTCCACAAAGTTATAGTCGCGGTAATGAGGTGTTCTTGTTGAGTGGAACGACCTTTATCTTGGCTGCTACTAAACTGACTTTCGTCCCATTTTTCTTGTATAATTTGCAGTAGACGACGGCAGCGTACGCCTTAGTACTAGCGTCACAGTACCCATGGAGTTCCACTTGATCTTTCTCATGTGTCTGCAGCCACCTTGGGACTTCACATTGCTGAATTAACTGTATTTCATTTCTAATTTTGATCCATTCGTCGCAGATATTTTGCGGTACGGACTCGTCCCATTGTACGTTTGCTTTCCATACATCTTGAAACAGTATTTTCAGCTTGGTAGTGACTGGGGCGATCCACCCTAGGGGATCAAAAAGCTTCGAAATGTCTGATAAAAGAGACCGCTTGGTTGGTCTTGACGATGATGATAGTATTCCTGATTGAAACGTAAATACATCATTTTGTGGATTCCACCCGAGGCCTAAGGCTTTGGTTGACTCCGCTTGCTTGAAGTCAAAACTTTCTGGCTGCTTCTGATCTGTTTCTACACTTTCTAGCAACTCCGGTGCATTTGATTTCCACTTCCTTAGATTAAAACCTCCTGATTTTAATAGGTTAATCATATCTGCTTGTAACTGCTTAGCTGTTTCTATAGAGTGTGTACCATGGATCAAGTCATCCATGTAGAATGATTGTTCTAAGACACTCGGTGCTGGACTGCTTTGATAATTCCTTCGTTCATCCTGAGCTAACTGTTTTAGCGTCATCATGGCGAGGAATGGGGCGGCTTTTGTGCCGTAGGTCACCGTGGCTAACTGATACTCTCGCAGACTCTCGTACTGATTGTCTCTCCATATGATCATCTGCAACCTTTGATCTTCAGGATGAACCCATATCTGCCTAAACATATTCTCTATGTCGGCCGTAAATACGTACTTATGTTGCCTCCACTTGATGATGAGGCTCTGTAAATCCTGTTGAAAATTAGGGCCCCTATACATTACGTCATTCAAACTCTCCCCTGATGAAGTTTTGTCTGATGCGTTGAAAACCACGCGCAACTTGGTAGTCGTGGAGTCTTCGCGTGTGACGCAATGGTGAGGTAAATAACATTTTAGTAAGCCACCGTTTTTGCTGGTAGGTACTGTGTCAGCGGGTTTCATATGACCAAGCGATGCATACTCGTCAATGAATAATTTATAATTTTGCGCAATACTCGGCTGTCTTGAAAGTTTCTGCTCTAACTTGTAATATTGTGCGATCGCTTTTGATTTTGACTGGCCCAATTTTTCTTGATAGTCTGATTTTAACGGCAACCTCACTTCGTAGTGACCGTCATCCCGTCTTGATGTTGATTGCTGATAATAACTCAATGCACTGCTGATCTTCAGAAGATAAATTTGACTCCTCTTATATTTCTTCTATCTCCCAAAATTTCCGAATACTGTCGATATCATTGAGTACTACATTGCACTGATATGTTTTTGCATTGCCACTCAAAATCCACCCGAGCCGAGTTTGTTGAGCGGTCGGTAAAGATGGGTTAACATGGCATATCCCACTCATTAATATATTTGAATAAACGTCGGCACCTAGCAAAATGTCCACAGGGCGACTTTTATTAAATTCTGGATCGGCCAATTGGATGTGCTCCAGGTATGACCAGTCTGGTTTGGAAATAGTCTGACTTGGTAAATCTTTTATTAGCTGCTTCATAATCAACACATCTGTTTCGAAAGAGAAGTCGCTAGCAGTTGAAGAGCAGATGATGGTAATCATGCCTTTACAGTTGCTTTCCCGTGCTCCGATTCCCGAAACCCCACCATTGCATCTCTTCCTAGGTATCTTCAGGAGCTGAGCAGCATTTTCTGTGATTAGTGAGACCTGGGAACCCTGATCTAAAAGGGCGCGCATCTTGATATACGATCCATTTACTGCTTGAACATTGATGAGAGCGGTAGGCAAAAGTACTTCGTAAAGGTCATTCTGCAACGACACGTGTGAACTGCTTCTGTTATTTTTTCCTGCGCTTGCATTTCCGTTGGAGGCGCTCTTCGCCGCCCCCGCCCAGCGCGACCCGCTTGTACCCGAGCCGTCCGTCGGCGGGTGGGGGGAATGCGCAAACGCCTCGTGTAACAAACTATTATGGGTTTGATTACATTCTCGACAAAGTTTTTCTGAAAGGCATTGATTGTCATGCTTAAAAAGACAATTGGGGCAGAGGTTCAATCTCTTCACTGTCTTTAGTCTGTTGAATGGCGGCAAATCTAGAAACCGTTTACAAAAATAGATTCCATGCTCGTCGCTATTGCACAATGCGCAATGATATTTTGCTGACATGTTTTTTGCGCCGTTGACGTTTGATTGCGAAATTGCATTGCTGTTTGTAGTAAATGAATTTTTGTAGTTATTATTATAATTTGATGACTGATATTTTGCTGTGACTTGATTCTTTTGCGTAGAATTATCTTGCTTTCTGCGCGATGTTTCTAGAGTCGTAAATTTTAACTCTAAAAATTCCAGGAACTCTTTCAAAACTGGCAGCTCCCTCGGGTTGTTAACGGACTCTACGTAGTCAGTATACGTCTCTGTATCCAATTTCTGTGACAGGAGATAGACTATAATAGGATCCCATGAACTGATAATAATAAGCCTTTTATTCTGAGTATAAAAAATTAAAATAGCATTGTTGTTTATAAAATATCTCTGATCTCAGTGTGCCTCTTGGCATAGGCCTCCTCTAGCGATATCCACTGTGGTCTATCTTGTGTTACTCTGGTCCAGAGATGGCCAGCTGTAAGTTTGATGTCGTCTGCCCATCTCGTAATTTGTCGGCCGGGACTTCTTTTTCCATCTCTGGGATACCATTCCGTTACAACTCTACTCCATTTTCCTTTATTATCTCGCATCATGTGGCCTGTCCACCTCCACTTTTGCTGATCTATGCGGGATAGAATGTCTGTGAGTTTGGTTTTTGTTCTGAGGTCTTCGTTTCTGACTCTATCTTGACGTTTGCACCTTGTTATGCTTCTCTCCATTGCTCTTTGACATTTTGCCAGTTTCTCTCTGTGGAGTCTAGTTAAGGCCCATGTTTCGCAACCATAAGTGAGACAGGGTAGGATGCAAGAATTAAACGTTCTCCTTTTCAGTGTCATGCTCAAGTCTGGTGATTTCATGATTTCCTTTAGGGACCAGTAAGCCTTCCATCCTTTGGCTATTCTTGTGTCAATTTCCTTTGTGGTTTGGTCATTTGTAGAGATTAACTGGCCCAGGTAAGTGTATTCGTCAACATATTCCAGAACTTGTTGATTTACACTTATATCTATTTTTGTAGAGTTGGTCATTACTTTTGTCTTGCTAGAGTTCATTTGAAGTCCGACGTTCCTGCTCACTGAGTTAAGACTTTGTATCATTTTTTCTAGATTCTCCGGTATCTCTTCGAAAAGGACCAAGTCATCTGCAAATCTGAGATGGTTCAATTTGGAACCGTTTATATTTATTCCAAATGTTTCCCAACTGAGGTTGCGGAATATGTTCTCCAGCACCGCTGAGAATAGTTTGGGAGATAAAGGGTCCCCTTGTCTCACACCTCTTTCTATTGGAAAATGGTTGCCTAGTGTTTCGAGTTGTATTCTTGCCTGGCTATTTGCATATATGGTTTTTATTATACTTCTGTAGGTTTCTGGTATTCCTTGTTGCTCTAGAGTATCCCATATATAGCTGTGGTTTAGGCTGTCGAAGGCTTTGGCATAGTCAATGAATGCAATGTAGATTGTTTTGTTGTATTCGTTATATTTCTCCAGTATTTGTTTTACTGTATGTATGTGGTCTATAGTGGAGAAGCCTTTTCTGTAGCCAGCTTGCTCCACGGGCTGTTGTTCGTCTATCTTTGGGCAGATCCTGTCCAGTATAATCTTTGCAAAAACCTTGTATACGTTGGACATAAGACTAATTGGTCGATAGTTTCCAATGTCTCCTTTGTCTCCTTTCTTGTGTATCAAGATGATATTTGACTGAGACCATTGGTGTGGAATAATATTGCTTGTCAGTATGTTGTTGAATATTTCAGTTAAAGCTGGGGTTATTTCTTGCATAGTTCCTCTAAGCAGCTCATTTGAGATTTTGTCAGGACCTGGGGACTTCTCCATCTTTTGGCTTTTTATTGCTTTTTCCACCTCACTTGGTAGGATTTTCTGCACGGATTCTATTATTGTTTCTGCAGTTGGTGCAATGTGGCAGTAGTTGGGATATTGGTCTGTATTTGGTCCTTGTTTTGCATAGAGTTGTCTGTAAAAGTTAGTTGCTAAGTTGCTGATATTTTTGCGATGTGTTATGTTTTTTTCTTTTCTTTTTAAATTTGGTATCCATTGATTTCCCGTTTCGCGTAGTTCTTTTAGAGCCTTTTTCACTCCTCCTGTCTTTTGTATATGGTGCTCTAACGTTTTCAGTCTAGTTGTTTTTCGGTCTTTCCTTATATTTTCTCTTATTTTTTTGCTTATTTCTGCTATACTCATAATGTTTTCTTTTTTTGTACCATTATGTAAGAGCTCTTTTCTTTTGCTAATAAGGTGTAGAGTTTGGTCGCTCAGTTGGTATTTATGTGTGTTCTGGTTTCTTTCTGAGGTGCATTTGCTTGCAAGTTGTGTTTCTAGGGACTGGTACTTTTGTAAAACATCATGGGTATGTTTTATGGACTGTTTTCTTAGATTTTGAGGCTCGTTCTTGTCCCATGTGTTGAAGATTTTTAAGTTGTTATGGTTGCTGTTCTTATATTTTCTTGAAGGTTTAGTTGGAGATTTTTTCAGGGAGCTGCGTACCATTCGGTGATTTGTGTTGAAGTTCAACTTTGTTATAACGGTTGTGTCTGTAAAATATTTAGGTTGGTTAGTCATTATATAGTCTATCTCATTCTTGTATCGACCGTCAGGGGAGATCCAAGTCCATTTGTTTTTGGTTTTTTTCTTGAATAATGAATTGAGTATTGTCAGGTTATGTTCCATGAGAAATTCAATCAGTTTTTGGCCGTTGCAGCTTCTTTTTCCGTGACCAAATGAACCAAGTACATATTCACATGTTTTTTGTCGTGTGCCAACCTGAGCATTAAAGTCACCCATTAGAATGATATGATTATCCATGTGATTGTTTATGGCTTGTGATAGATCTTCGTAGAATGAGTCCAAATCTGATTGATTTTTTTGTGCCTTTTCGGTTGGTGCATAGGCTTGTACAATCGTCCATGGTTTTTTATAATTTGGTAATTTGATGTTGAGTATTGCCAGTCTGTCTGAAATTCCTATGATTTCTTGTATGTATTGCTTAAGGTGTCGTTTGATAAGAAAGCCTACTCCATGTTGGCCTGCTACTTTTCCTTTCTGGTATAATATGTAGTTTTTGTGTTCTTCGATTCTTTCTTCCATTCTTCTCATTTCGCTTATGCCCAGTATATCATATTTTACCTCTGTTAGGGCATTGTCTAGTTCCAACAAACTTTCGGCAGTTCGTAAGGTTCTAGTATTTAGTGTAGAGATGTTGTAGATTTCGCATCTTTTAGCTAGAGGGTGGTGGTCTAGTTCGCCCGCGGGGACCGGCCGTATTGGGGAACGTTTTCTTATTTTTTTATCTGTACAAGGTTTTGTGAGGGCGCCGTATCCGTCTGCAGTAGGGGGTCTGGTAGAGTCTGATTGCTATGTCTTGTTCTGGCTGTTTCCTGTCGTGTCCTGTCTAGTGTTCTTTGGATTGTTGTTGTTATGTGTGTTCCCAGAACGCAGGAAGTTGGAAACGCTAGGACTGCCTGGTTTGTTTTTCTTTGTGGCTGGAGGAATACTTTTGTTCTTGTTAAGTTGGTTTTCAGGGGTTTGACTCTTACTGTTGTTGATTGTTGAAGTTGCTGGCGGTGAATATTCTAATGGTCTCTTGTTTTTATTTCTTGTTGCAATTTCATCTTTCTGTGTAGATTTCCCTGTATCTTTAACAATCACCAATTGGTCATACTTAATAGTGACTTTATTGCCTTTATCTCGCTCTTCCTTGCATTTTTCTTGGAGTTCTTTTCGTATTTGCAAGATTTTAGGTGGATAGTCTTCCTTCAGATAAGTTGAAGTATCCTCTAATTTCTTTTTGTTTTTTAGCAGTGTTATTTTTTTTCCAAGAGTCGTTAGTCCAAAACAAATTGGTCTGATCTTGCTTTTATCCTTTTTTCCCATCCTCCTTACAAACTCTAGTTCCAGTCCGTCACACGAAATTTCCAGTTTAAAATTTATGATATCGAGTACTATCTGCTCTAGTTCGCAGTAGCTGCTCTCCTCCTCAGCCACTCCGAACAAAACTAGATTTCTCTGTCTTGATTGCTTTTCCAGAAAGTCTAGTCGTTTTTCTTGTTCTGCATTACCGGTTTTTAATATTTCTAATTCTTGTTGAAAAGAGGAAAATTTCAAATCGATGTTGTTGTTGATATTGGTTGTTATATTTTTCTCTATATTTTCTAATTTTGTATTTATATTGTTTTCAAACTTTTCCAGTAGGAGTTTAAGCGCTTCTTCAGCCATGATGCCTCTTGTGCGCTATATGGGTAATTGAGTAGTTTAACTTAGACTCTACTGACTACTCTACTTTATATTTCGTAGTGAGAAAAGAACTCTACTATTTTTGTAAGGTGTGTAGTAAAAAGCTCTACAAAAGTTTTTAGCTACTCGCATTCAGATGTCGCTAGTGCTGCTTAGTTAGCTTGTATGCCAGATTAGTATCGCTATTGTGCGCTAGGTGGCGCTGTCGTAGCAACTTTTCTAGTTTGATGATGACTGAGCAACGATTTTTTGTAGGTTATGTTTCCATAAAAAGCTGTACTTCCCTGTTTCTGTTCACTATTTATGGTTTGTATCACTGTTTCACTTAGTCTGCAGCTCTTGACGTATTTATATTTCTTCTTACACTGTTTTTATGTGCAATTTCAAACTTGAATGTTACTCTGATCACTAAGAAGTGTTTTTGTGTATTTCACTATTATGCACTGGTTAAACTTGTTGGGGTAATCGTTGGATTGAAGCCATGTATATATTTTAAAAGTTAGTTAATCTTCAATTTGATTTGTTCACTGATTCTATTTGTTTGGAATATTTTTATCTCGGAGACTCGGCAAACACTTATAGCTGAAGCGCCCTCTGGTGGCGAAGCTGAAGCAGCCCATGAACTGATATCGATTCCCATATTTTTCATTGCGTTGAGACATTCGAGAGCTGTGTCATGTAGGCGTTTTATTTGAGCGACTGATTTCTGTTGCATAGCCGGGAGATTCATGATAGTATGCATAAGCGAATTAAAAATTAATTTTTCATTGTTGTAGCGTTGATTTAGTATATCCCAACAAGTGTCATAATTCTCAGAACTGATGTGCAAGTGCTGTATTAATTTTTCTGCTTCACCCTTCACCTTTGATTTTAGATATTGCATTTTCTGAGCATTTGACATAGAAGGGTTTTTATGGATGGTTTCACTGAACAGGTCCTTAAATGAAATCCAACTGTTATAATTCCCGGAGAAAATAGGTAAATCGATTTTAGGCGTAGTTTTCCCGATGTGCGAAACCGACCACATTTTCTTGTTTATGGCTTTCTTGATAGCCTCGTATTTTCTTTCATAGGTAGTGTAGGCATCTTCATAATCTTTGTTAGAGCCGTTCAACTCGCTGTCTAACTCCCAGTGAAACTTGTCGATGGTAGTCCAGCGGGACTGTACGGTGTTAAGAAGATCCTCTAACTCCCACTTTTCTGATACTGCATCAATATTAATAGTTGATAGGGTGTGATGAAAGGCCCTGAAGTTGCTCTGTTGTCTCCTCAGCATCTCCTCGGTCTTGCTTGTCGTTGCGCTGGATGCCTGCGGGCTGGCAGACCCACTCGGCGCTGCCGCCGAGACTCCAAACGCCGGAGGCTGGACTACAAAAGTAGCTGGCTTGATAACGGGCGATTCCGATCTTTTTTCTGAAGCTTGAGACTGAATGTACTCCCTGATGCTCGTATATCTTTCACGCACTGTCTCCCTATCATTAATGATATACTGCTTTACACCTGGTTCCGTGTCCATGGCAGACATTTTATTAAAATTGCGTTCATATTCATACCAATGGCTATCCAACACATTTATTTTTTTCTCAAAATAACTCGAAGTTTTTCTCTCCGCGCCATCCTTTTTGAAATTGGTAAGAACGGACTCGATTGCTTGAGCCAGTTGGTGCTGACCAGCGCTGATTTCGTTGAAAGAAGCCATAATGTAGATATGTAAAAAGGCAAGATCTTACTTGATCTACTCGTACTACTTGATAACTGCTGAACTGCTAGTTAGGGGCTGGCTGGCACGTCGCCTAGGCCAACGCTGATGATACTGCTGCTGGGTAGAGAATGAACCGATGATGTTCAATCTCACTCTAATCCTTGATAGTTCTGATGATAACTGCTAGTCCTGATTGTAACTGATAATCACTGCAACACTTGACAGCACAGTTCCTCTTTGACAGTCACTGCAACACTTGATAGCACAGTTTCTCCTTGATAGTCACTGCAACACTTGATAGCACAGCTCCTCCTTGATAGTCACTGCAACACTTGATAGCACAGCTGAAGTTCTTTGGTAGACCGTAGAGGCACTGAGTCTTTTTCACGGTAAGCGGAAATGGTGACACGAGTCACGTCTACGCGACACGGACACGTGTTCAAATCCAATCTTTCCGTAGGTTCGAAGGACCAATGTTCCGGGGTGTCCGGAGCTATGAGACTGATTTGACTGAAAGACTGATTAAACTGATAATAAAACTGTATTGAAATACTGGTAAAACTCTATGGATGAAGTACTGAGCAAATTATAATGAGAACGCGACGCTCGCTTGATGGCTGTACACGAACTGACCCAAAAAGTAGGTAATTGCCAAAAGTGCAATATTGAACGATAATACAATGCTGATTTTACTATTGTACGTGTTAGCTCGTACACATGGTTTAGAAAACTCGTGGGGAAAATGTCGTTAAAATTATACTAACGGCACTTTTAAAATTAAAATTTATGTTAAGTAACAATTCAGGGCATATTTCCTACATAACTATATCCTAACCAAACTGATAGTAAAGTATAGAATTACCTGCTTCGTCAATCTTCTATTATTTCACAAATTCATTTGAAGGACTGCTATAGTATTAATACTATAGGGGTCTGAGCATTTTGCAGAGCAGCCTGGAAGTCTGTGCAGCCTTTGCCCTAAGATGTTCAACTTTCAATCCCATCAGCCTTGATACGTCCAACATGCTTATGCTGGCTGGAATATTAATAAAACAATTTGCTGTACATTTTCCTTTAGGATATGAAAACAATTAACATTGTTATTCTTATTTATCTAAACTTCGTACACCTTCTTACAAAAGCATTATATTCTGATAGGGAACAAGTTTAAGATAAAGAAAACTACATACCTTGGTTCATTCCTTTGCAGTCCTAACTGCTCTAAAGGGGTTGAGGATGTCTGCGCACTCCCCCCACGGGTCAGGTCAACGAACCTCTTCCCGAAGAATCGCCTCTGTCCACACCTGGTCACCAGGTCATGGTCAGAGTGTCGATAAGACTCCAACCCAGGTCATGGGATGGCCCTTGCGGGCGGTGGTCTTCATGTGGCGCTGGTATGCAGTGGGTGATCGCCGGCTAGGCAACCAGGTCACGTGGCAGGCGACGGCGGTCGGGCGGGCGCGCGTGGTACGGCGCCAGTTCGGCGATGTGCGGGTGTTATGACAAACCCGCACGCGCGAACATGCCCTTCGCCAGCCTCTGGACAAACTGGTCCACGGTTTCCCATCTTAGGTCCCTCTGGATTGTCGCGTTCCTCACGTAGCGGGGGGCGCCGACGATGGTACGCAGAGAGAGGTTCTCTTGGGCTCGGAATCTCCGTTGGTTCGTCTCCGAGCACAGGGCGTACCATGCTGGGGTCGCGTAGGTGAGGCGGGATCTCGCGTAGGTCTTGTAGATCCCGAGCTTCGCCCTCAGAGGGAGGCTGGAGTACACTTATTTATAAAGCTACATTTCTATCCACTTGAATCTTTTATCTGTAATTTTTCGTTCACCTCGTAAACACATTAAATTCCACGAATTCCCACCCAAGTGTGGTCAAAAATAGAGTAGTTAACAACAAAAAGGCGAAATCGACGGTCGATTATACACAATCGATGCTACATCTCTAATGTTTTGATTACGACAATGGTTCGGTTATGGTTCAGCTTCGGTCTCCACTAAAACTTTAGCGCGATACCGAATTTCATTGAACCGAACCAAAGTTGAATTACAACTGGAACTGAACCAGAACCATACCTTTGACGTTCGTTGACTATACAAAATAGCGCGATCGGCCCCCTGGAATGGAAGTCGTGCTCATTGGTTTGAAAGGCTTAGTGGTACAAGCACTGCCACTCGTAAGTGGCGGCCGTTTTGTAAAATTCGCGTCATCTGTGTGTCCCGGACAGGCCCACCGCACAGTTCGATGACTTTTGAGCGCCGATGTTTAGTTTTTGTTGAAATTCTCCTATTCTTGTTAGAATTAAGGATAATTCTTATTAGAATAACATTCCTAATATAATTCTTTACCGTTTTTCCTTTCCACAACGCCTAATAGTTCAGTTTGATAACAGCTAATAGGTGTAACATAGTATGAAGCTCCCTGAGTTGTACTTATTTCTGCATTATTTTTAAAATAAAGCAAGATTTAGGCCTAATGTTTGGTTTTATTTATGCATTGTAATGTATAGAACTACAATAAACAAAAACACAGATAGCCTTTATACATTTATTTAATAATATAACACTTTTTCAATAGGTACAAAAATAGGGCCCCTCGACTGTCAGCCAAAATTAGGTATACAATTTAGGACTGATTTAAGGCACTCTTGGCAATATGGACCGATATTCTTCGGTTTACAGAAACTAAAGCATCTGAGCTATCACTAATCATAGCCTCAAACTTGTAAGGTAATTAGATAACCAGCAGAGAATGTTCTAAAATGACACAAAAAATAGTAGGTAAGTAAATCTTAGGTTATGGTTGATAGGTTGGAGTTATCTGATAAAATTTGCAGGATCAAATAACTACATAGAACAAAGTATTAGATTTATACATAAAAACAAGACCTCGCATACATATATTTAGAGTACCATGCTGATAAACATTGCAAATAATCATCCACTTTTGTGCCATAGAGATGAACAAAATATGGATAAGACTTGTGATTTTTCTCGAAACAACACTTTTATCTTATATTGTATTAAAATAACATAACATAAAATAGCGTCACGCCTTTTCCCATTCGGGTGGCAGAGACACAATAGGCACAAAAAGACACAATAGGCACAAAAAGACACAATAGGCAAAAATATATATATATATATATATATATATATATATATATATATATATATATATATATATATATATATATATTTTTGCCTATTGTGTCTTTTTTTTTTGTTTGTTTTTTGTTCCTATATATATATATATATATATAGGAACATATAAATCGCGATCCGGATGAAGCTCTAAAGGCCTAACATACGCCAATCGCCTATGACAAAATAAAACAAGTAAAATTACCATAAAAACACAGAAATAATATATCCATGTAAGTATGTGTAAGTAATGCACCAGAAAGTACTTTACATAGAATAGAATATAAATTTATTAGGATAACAAATAACCCTCCCTTCTAAAGGCATCAGTCGGGTAAAATAAACTATTTAAGAAAAACTAAAACACAAGTAAACAAACAAAAAATACAACATGTATGCCGATACCATTTGGATGTTATTGTAAATGGAAAATATTGGAAAATTAAATTTAATAAGAGATAGAGCTTTTGAATACTAGCGTGTGTGTGTAGTGTTACTGTATGTAATATGAAGTATTATTTGAGGCTGTCAATGTGTGGTCTAAAACAGGTGTTGGCACATACCGGGACCTTACACCGTTCACAGTATGTGATGGACCGTTTATGGCACACCACACACCGTTTGCGGGTTCGGTTCCGGTTGGCTGGTTGGCTTGTTGGTAGAACTTCATAAGGTACCGGGATATGGTCTAGTCGGGGGTCATCGTCGTGAAGTGGATTTGCGGGTGCGGGTGCGGTTGCGTGTACGTCAGTTATGAGTGCATGGGTGTCGATCAACTGATTCACCAGAGTTGTGCGAAAACTCCGGTGAACCAGTGGTTCGGCGGATGTGTTTTTGTGGAGTATGAACGCGTTGAGTATGCTAGCATTCAATAGTCTTCTGAACAGCTTTTTGTACCAGACCCTGTTACGGCGGCGTTCCAGGGGGTACAACGAAAGCATCTGGTCTTTCTTGTCAACCCCGCCCATGCACACGTTGTAGTCGGGGACTATGGACGGCTTCAGTGTTTGGCCGCATTTCACGGAGCGGAGTCCGTGGTAAGTGGAGATAAGAGCGACGCGGTTCTTATCTCTCCATACCAGGACATCCACATCGCCTGATGTGCAACCCACCACCTGACCAACCACCATTTCATTCTTCTTCAATTGCGCCACATTGGTCGGAATGAACTTGCGGTTGGTCCGAAGCGTCCCCACACAGTCGAAACCCCGGCATTTCAACTCGCGTGCAAGGGCGGGGGAGTTGTAAAAAATATCCATCCAAATGGTATGTCCTTTATGCTCGAGACCATTCAAAAGTCTGAGTACAAGGGCAGGCACGATTCCAGTGATTGGACTTGCTTCATTTTCGTCTGTGACATCGTGGCCAGCATGGACCTCAAAGCGCCACAAGTAGCCGGTCTTTGATTCACAGACCTCGTATGTTTTTATTCCTACGCCAGCTGCTTTATTGTGGATGAACTGGTTAATATCTAACCAGCCCTTCCACATCGTGAGACTTTCATCTAGTGCGATATTTTGAGACAGATTATATAATTGCGAGAATTTACCATTCAGGTGGTCCAGAATAGGACGCACCTTAAAAACTTTAGCTTGCGACCGAGTCATTCTCGCCGGATCGCAATTTATATTGTCCGCAAAGTGGAGACATGAGCTCAGCAGCCGGAAGCGGTCATACCTCATCACTTTTGTGAACCCCGGGGTGCTGAAGATATCGACGCATTTACTCCAATACTCCTCTAGCCGTGATTTTGTCACAACTCCCATCGCCAGAATTATGGCAAAATACACGTATAGCTCATCAACCGTCGTATCGACCCATTTGGTAATTCTGCTGGAAGGACAGATCGATCCACCTTTCAGCATCCTCGTTGCCGTCTGCTGAGCATAACGGTTTGTCTCCACTGCAATGTGCTCCATAATCGGGCGATCTCATATGGCAGTAAATGCATCATATGGGGTCGCACATGAAACCTGCGGACCACAGTTAATTTCGGAGAAGGTTTCCCTCCTCAGTTCAGGTGGAATCTGAGTAGTCGGGAATTCTCTCCAAATGAATTCAAATTTGTCCATATTTTCGCCTAAACTCGCCGACTGCTGCTGCTCGGGCTCGGGACGCAGGGGCTCGGCTTGCAAGTCGGGGTCGGGCATTATCACAGACAGCCCCGTCAGGCTCGTCACAGACAGAGCCTGAGCGACTGCCTGTGGATTCGGCGCCTCGTCCTCTTCCTCATCCTCGAACCGCCGCGTCACCTTGGGGGCGTGGTTACCACTTTCCACATCGTCGTCACCGTCGGCGTCGGAGTCCTCTTCGCTACCTGATTGTTGTGTGAATGTTTAAAATAGTGTTAGATGTCTGAGGTGTGAGTATTACTCGTATCCAATGGGGATATTTATTTTTATTCTTACTCGTCTGAGGTATGGAGGAAAATGTGTGACTTTAAGTTATGATATATTCAGTAAATGCATGTAAACGAACATGCTTTTATACACTGTATTTAGCGAGGTTTATTTCACTTACCGTAATACAACATATTCTCAATCTCCATGTCACGAAGAGGACGCATTTGTGCAGCCGACGACGACGCTGACGAAGTCGATGGGATACTGTAAAAAAAAGTTTGTTTAATTGTTTATTTGGGTACTGAGCCTATGTTGTGCACATAAAAAAATATAAATCACAACAAATAACTTAAACCTAGGCCAATTAGGGCCTCTTAATATGTTTCTATTACATTTCGGATAGTAATACATTCATTTTTTTATTTATTTTGTTTTTATATTCGTTTTTATTTTATATTATTTTATATTTAATAAATAAATAAATATATATACACACGAACTACGAGTTACAGAGGGGGAGGGGGGGAGTGGTGGTGTTATGCTCAAAAAAACAAGAAATAATGAAAAAATATACTTACTTACAGGCAAAGTTTCGCGAAATAATGGAAAAATATAAAAATATTATACTTACAGGCAACGTTTCGCCCTGGGAGGTGAGCGCAGCGGTGAGGATGGTAGATGGTCTATCTGCCTGTAACGAAAAACGTAGTAAATTGTATTACGTAAATAAATAAAGAAAAACTACATTGCAAGTTACCTATCTAGAAATTCATTTTACTCACTCTGGTCTCTTGTGGCCCCTGCGTGGGGTAGGCGTGGAGGCCCCACTACTACCACATTCCAAATACCTGAAAAAAAAGAAAAATGGTTTACTAGCTGTCAATGGACAATGGACAATGGAAAACAAACTTCAGTAGCATCAGAACTGGATTGGAGAAAATAGGCACCAACCCTAACATGATAACCTGGATAACAAAAATGCTGGAATCAAGAATAATCTCTCTGGAAATCAGCGATAAAATCAAATGCAAAGTGGCCAAGGGCTGTCCACAGGAGGGTGTGCTATCACCACTACTGTGGGTGCCAGTAGCTAACGACCTGGTGACACAACTCAACACTAGAGGATTCTACTCAATAGCATACGCCGATGACGTGACAATACTCGTGAACGGCCTTTTTATGAACACGATATTTGACCGCATGAAACTAGCACTACGGTACATAGAAACATGGTGCAAAAATAACGAACTCTCAGTAAACCCCGCCAAAACTGAGAGGGTACTATTTACAAAAAAAAAACCACGGCAGTTACAGGCTGCCCAAACTCTTTAATAAAACACTAACACTATCAAAAGACGTGAAATATTTAGGTGTATGGCTTGACCACAAATTAAGTTGGAGCAAGCACATGGAAGCAACACTTAAAAAATCCACCATATCGTTCTTCCAGTGTAGGAAGATGGTAGGGAACGGATAGGGACTCCAGCCCAAAATATGTCGATGGATGTATATGGCTGTGGTGAGACCCATCATCACATACGGCTCCCTGGTATGGTGGCAACGAACAACTCTATGCACAACTGCAACACAACTACAGCAGTTCCAGAGAATGGCATGTGTAGCCATGACAGGCTGCATGAGGTCAACGCCATCAGCGGCACTGTAAATCATGCTAGGCATACCTCCATTGGACCTATTCGTACAGCAGGAGGCCAATTCGGCGGCCATAAGGCAGCAGGAGGCCAATTCGGCGGCCATAAGGCTATACAGTACTGGACAATGGAAAGGAAAAATAGCAGATAAATGACACTGCACAATTCTAGAAAAAGCATTCGGGGAAGTGCCGGAAGCCATTATTCGCAGGAAGAATTGATCTCATAAAAACAAAATTCCTATTCGGTAGGAAATATGAAATCACAGCCAAGGGCTTGGCAACACCAACAATACCAAATCACAAAAGCATAACAATATACAGTGATGGCTCAAAGAAAAGCAAGAACACAGGTCTTTTCTCGCCGGAGCTTGACATTAAACTTTCCCTAAGCTTCGGAAAGGAGACGACAGTGTTTCAGGCTGAAACACTGAGTCTCCTACACGGGGCAATGCACTTGATAAATGATGCAGAGGGGAATGACATAACCTTTAAAACGGACTGCGCAGCCCTACTAAGCTCACTAAAAAGACCGTTGAAAAAATCAAAACTCATTCTAGAATGCCATAAGGCACTCAACAGGCTAGGTGAGAAAAACAAGGTCACAGTCCAGTGGGTAAAAGGTCACCAGGGTGACCAAGGCAACTGGAAGGCAGACAAGCTAGCAAAATTAGGGGCAGAAAGGCCAGCAATCGGCCCTCCACCATACTCGCCCTTATCAGCGGCAGCTCTACGAAAAAGATCTGATTGACTGTCTCAATGTCAGTTACGCTGATTTCACACGGTTGCCAACTAAACTACTCATAATCTAAGACTACTTCCGGGAACGTTCTGAAACTTGGTTAATATTAATAAACGTCGAAGTTTGCAATAATTTCTATGCGCTTATGCAGCGCACAGGACGCTAGCCGCCCAAAAAAGTTATGCGCTTATGTAGGGCAAATTGAAATTGTGTAATTTTCAAAATTGTGTATTTTTTTAAATTGTGTAATTTTTTTAAATTATGTAATTTTACACTAAATTCTAAAAAGTACAAATGACACATCATTTGTGATTTATACCTGTAAGTCTTTGAACACTCGTTGCACTGATAAGGATTGTCTGCAGCGTGTGACGTCACTTGTGCGCTTTGTCTCAGTCTGCGAGGATCTTTTAGAGCAGACTCAACGCACACTACGAGTTGTCATCACACACATTAGTGTTGTACGGGTAGATGTTACCAGCAATGTGTCTGATAAGTTGCTGCTTCGAAGTGAACTCTCTATTACAGCGGTCACAAGTAATGTTACTTGTTGTTACGTGTGCCGCGTCTCGTCTTGATGCCTGTTTGACGTGTCTTTCTACCGATTAATGGACCGTGTTATATGCATGGTAGTGTGAGGCAGGGCCGCCTGTCAGGTAGTGTGTCACAGAGGTCGTCTCTGTTTATATGAGAAGCGTCCGCAAAGGGTGAGTTACCTTGGCGCTGCAAGTGTCACCAGTGAGCCAGGCTCCGGCTTGACTGGTGGTGATAGGTTGTGTGTGTGTGTGTGCGGCGGTATGTCGACACGGTCACGCACACACCGACGCAGCCGCGGCGGGAGACTCACCCCTGAACAGAGCAGCGACGTGATATTCTGCCAAGTGACAACATCCATTTATATTCGAATATGGTGAAAAAGCTAAGAATCTTGGGGTTATATTTGTAATTCTTAATTGCACAAAACAGTTAAAACAAAACAAATACAAAGGAAATAATTTACAACGGCGAGCTTATCTCTAACAAGAGATTTCTTCCAGCAAACCTAGAATGGAGAGGAAAAAATGAAACTAAAGGTAGAACTATGTGCACAACAATAAAAATAATAAACAACTTACCAATATGTACTTAATACTAAAAATAATGCTATACATAAATATGTAACATATACATAAATAGTAGATACAAATAAATATGTACTAATTACTGATCACGGAAGAGAAAGATAGTGTTCTTTTAAACGACTTTTAAAAGTGTGAATTGACGGACACAGCTTCATTAAATGATTGGTTAATAAAATGGTAATGTCAATTGTTCTGCACATGTTATAAGTAGACTAGGGTGCAATCTCGTCAATTCCGCACATTTTTTATTCTTAATATTTTTTGAAATAGTAAATAACTCCTTATATTGTACTGGGCTAAGAAATACCGTATTTTCGGAGAAATGGAGTGGCGGGCGGCCGCGGGGTTTATTGCTGTAGCATTGTTAGTTTGGGCGAGGTCCGAGATGCACTCTCCTCTCCTATAGACGCAAAGTAGTGGTTAAAAATACTCGTAATCTGTTTTGGATCATTGATTATAGAGTTGTTAATTTTCAGTTATAAATTTTTGTATTCTTTCTTTGTGTTTTTATTTGTTCGTTCATTCATTATACTCCATATAGTTTCTATTAAATTACCAGATTTTTTACTTCTGTTTTCATAGTTGAGTCTTTTAGATGTGATAACGGTTTTCTTCAGCATTTTAACTTTAGTGTTATGGATTTTATCTACCACACGTATCATAAACCCTCTTTATCTACACACGTATCATAAACCCTCTTTACTGCGTTCAAAAACCGCACGTTACGATCAGCATTATGTTAAACTACTTGGTAAAAACTCGTTTCGTATCTGGAAAACTACACATAATGGTCATTATGTGTAGTTTTTATACACATAATGACATTCAAATTTCGAACGCCGACGCCCGCCTGCGTGAAGTTGGTACTAAAGAACGAGCTAAACAATTGCAGAACCACAATGCCGGTCAAACATGCGGTTCCTGAACACATCAAAGAGAGCTTATGAAATGTGTGTAGATAAACTAGTGTATGTAACTGTACATAATTAGGCATTAAAACCCTCCATTATGCAGCAGTCACATAAACTACTATTACTGCGTCCAAAAACCGCAAGTTAAGACCAGCATAATGTTATACTACTTGTTAAAAACGCATTTCCTATATGAATATTGATTATCAATTTTCGACAAATTATGACATTCAAATTTCGAACGCCGACGCCCGCCTGCGTACCGCCCCTAGTTCGTCTGTGAAGTTGGTACTACTGAACAAGATAAACAAGTGCAGAGCAATTATTAATGCCACCATGCCGGTCGAACCATGCGGTTCCCGAAAACATCAAAGAGAGCTTATGATATGTGTGTAGATAAACTAGTGTATGTAACTGTATATAATTAGGCATTATGTATCAGTCACATAAATTACATTTTTTTTTACAGAATAGTTTAATACCTAAAGTAAGTTAATATTTTCTGACATTGCTTTTTATTTTTATTTTTCTTTTAGGTATACATTTATTTAAAGTTTTTATATGTATGTCATGAAATACATTATAATTTTCATTTACAGTATCATTTTCTTTCAGTATGTTATTCCAATCAATTTTGCTAATTTCTGTTTTAAATAAATCTATATTTTTATCATTAAATATTCTCTTCATTGTAAACCATGTCGACTTTCGCGTAATAGTGGGAGTTGTCAAATGTAGAGTTGTAGATAGGTGATTCGTAAAGCCGTAATCTTCTTCTGATGTAAATATCGTTGTGTCATCAAGGTTTGTGAATATTAAATCTAGGCACGTTGATGATGTTGGAGTAATATAGTGGGTTCCTTTGTATGTTGTGTTAGCATAAATTCTGACATAAATTCTAGGACTAAGTTACTTTTAGGACTTTTTTGAAGTATGTTTATGTTGAAGCCTCCGCCTAATTACCTTAAAATTTAGAATATTTATTTTTTATGAATTTTAATATTAATGCTAACCTCTCAAAAGCCGAGGGTAGTTGGGACAGGTCGCGATTTTGAACCTTATGCCATGATAATAAAATTTAAAACCTATAACGGAAAAGTGGCGTGGTATTCAAGAGGTTAAATGTGTTTTCCTCTCTTGTATTCCAGTATAAAGTCACAAATAAAATATTTTCTTTGGGCAGATAAGCCGCACATGCTTCTATTACATATTCTGTAGAAAGTTCGCTGATATGTTGGATTTCTTCGCTCTCAATTTGATCTTGGAGTAGGATACAGACACCGCTCATATTCGTTTCTCTCGACAAGAGGAAGCTGCGATTTTATAACCGTTTATAGTTATCAGGTCCTGTTTATGTTGGGTTAGCCATGATTGCGTGATACATAGGGCTTTTTAAGTCGGGTTCTGATCGATAAAGCTTTCCAATAGGTGTTGTTTATTATACAGACTTTGGAGATTTTGAGAAAATACTTTGAATTGTTGGTATAGTTTTACGAAAGTATTTAGTATATTTTCCGACTCAATGTAGCCTGGTGACGTCTACATGTAAGATTTCCCAAAATAAATTGATAATTCTATTTTTCTACATAATGTTCTTGCTCTTTATAGTATTCTGTTAAGCCTATCGATATATACATCGATATGTATAGAACTAACTTCTTCTTAACGTTGCCGTGTGCTGTTGGTGCCGTGGATATTAATCGAATGGTGGATAGTTTAGTTTCCAATTCTTTAATTTATTGTTGCATAGTTTCATTATTTTTTTCTAGGGTTTCAATTTTTTATATATTTCGCCCATCTCTCCTTTTCTCAGAGCGTTTTGTCCTAACACCGTGTCCATTTCTTCTTTAAATTCTTGTTCAAATAAGTGATGTCCACAGGTCCAGTAGCAAGCGAGGCGGATTGCAGCTTCTGGTCATGCCTCCTCATCCGCTCAGTGGATGTGGCAGCCAACTTTTCCATGTTCTTGCGTATCTCTGCATGCAGGAACATATTGAAGTGTTGGTGATTTTGGAAAAATTATGAGAAAGAGAGTGAATTTAGATTGATGTGGTTATTTGGGAGTCCAGGTCAGTGAATTTATAGAATTATGTACATCAAATTTCAACTAAAACAAAAATTTCAATAAAAAACAACTCAGAAAATATTGGCTTACTACAGGTATTAAAATATCCTGCAAAAATAAACGATTTTAATAGTACCTAGTTTATGTGACTGATACATAATGGAAGGCATTTAAACTCGAGAGTGAGTCACTTTAGACTTTTAATGCCTAATTATGTACAGTTACATACACTAGTTTATCTACACACATATCATAAGCTGTCTTTGATGTGTTCAGGAACCGCATGGTTCGACCGGCATGGTGGCATTGATAATTGCTCTGCACTTGTTTAGTAGTACCAATTTCACAGACAAACTAGGGGCGGCACGCAGGCGGGCGTCGGCGTACGAAATTTGAATTTCATAATTTGTCGAAAGAAATGAGTTTTTAACAATTAGTATAACATTATGCTGGTCGTAACGTGCGGTTTTTGGACGCAGTAAAGAGGGTTTATGATACGTGTGGTAGATAAAACCCATAACACTAAAATCAAAGAATAAAACACTTACTGATTATTATAGGAAATATCAAAACCTACTGAAGAACCGTTATCACATCTAAAAGACTAAACTTTAAAAACAGAACTAAAAAAAAACTGGTCAAGTGCGAGTCCAACTCGCGCACGAAGGGTTCCGTACCACCGTACAATGGTAGGGATGGCGTGGAGTGAATAGTTTCATATTCATATTCTTTATTGCACAGAAATCTTAATAGTAAGGTAACAAAACATTTTATGAGCAAAGGCGAGCTTATCTCTAAAGAGAGATTTCTACCAGCAAACCTAGGTAGGACAGGAAAAATTGTGCAACAGGAGAGTCCTAGTGCGCAATAAAACTGTACACATCTAATTGTTTACAACTAAAACATAATAATTTAATAAATTATATATACTAAATAAAATACAAAAGCAAAAAAAATTATATATATCAAACATATACTACTTATATATACATATATACAAGTACCTATCACGAAAGAGAAAGGAAATGCTCTTTCAATCTTGTCTTAAAAGTGAAAATTGAGGGACTATCTCTAATAGCGCAGGGAAGTGCGTTCCACAGTCGGATCGCCGTTAACCTAAACGAGTGTTTGTAAGCGGCAGTGTTATGCCGAGGAGTAGAGAGAAGAGGTATCGTGTGGGATCTCCGGTTGCTATGCCTGGAGGAAATAAACTCGAAACGTTCTCGAAGATATAAGGGGTAGCGGGGATTTCGCAAAATGTTGAACAGATAGGAGAGAACGTGCATATCACGACGAAGGCGGATCGGAAGCCACCCCAACTCCTTGCGATACTGTGAGACATGGTCATACTTGCGCAGCCCGAAGACAAACCGAATCCCGAGGTTTTGAAGTCGTTCGAGTTTGTTCAGTTGTTTTTCATTCGCACCGATCCAGCAAACATCTGCATAGTCGATTAAAGGTAGTAGGAGGGACTGGGCAAGGGTGATTTTAGTCTGCTGTGGCAGGAAGTGCTGCAATCTCCGTAGGGAGTGAAATGACGCAAAGACTCGTCTGCTGACCTCACAAACATGGGGCGACCAGGACAACAATTTATCAAATACAACCCCAAGATTCTTGGCCTTCTCGCTGTATGAAATTATGTTACCATCATACACTATAGGGTCGACGGGCATTTTCTGAACTAGGTTATGAGAGTGACGAGTACCCAAAATCATGGCCTGCGATTTGCCCGGGTTGACAAGCAGACCATAAGAGGTAGCCCATTTCCTGATGTTATCGAGATCAGCATTCAACGCCTCTACTGTCAGATTCACATCACACGGAGAGAAGTGCCGATATATTTGAAGGTCATCTGCGTACAGATGATAAGAAGAGGTAAGAACGTCAGAGATGGAGTTAATGAATACCGAGAAGAGGAGAGGAGAAAGGATGCCTCCCTGCGGAACACCTGCGGAGAGATCACACCAGTCCGTTGAGATCTCCTCAGACTTAATGCGTTGCTGGCGGTCTCTCAGGTAGGAGTCAAACCAGCGAGCATAGTGCGAGCAGACATTAAGTGACTTTAAAATTTCGACTAGTATATCGAAATCGACGCAGTTAAAGGCGCTACTGAAATCAAGCCGTTTAGTTTAGATTTTACATAGCAAAATGTTGTTTACAAAGTTATTGGTGCGGCTACTTTCACACTCCATGTAAGCAAACAGGTGCATCCATAAGTTTGTATGTGGTTTTCAGATAAATAAAGTATTTTATTCTGTTTTTTAGTATTTGTTGTTATAGCGGCAACAGAAATACATCATCTGTGAAAATTTCAACTGTCTGACTATCACGGTTCATGAGATACAGCCTGGTGACAGACGGACGGATGGACAGCGGAGGCTTAGTAATAGGGTCCCGTTTTGCACCCTTCGGGTACGGAACCCTAAAAAATCTGGTAATGTAATAAAAACTATGTGGAAATGAATGAACGAACAAATAAAAAAAACCGGTCAAGTGCGAGTCTAAATCGCGCACGAAGGGTTCCGTACCACCGTTCAATGGAAGCGATGGTGTGAAGTGAATAGTTTGGATTTTACACAGCAAAATATTGTTTACAAAGTTATTGGTGCGGTTACTTTCACACTCCATGTACGTAACCAGGTGCATCCATAAGTTTGTATGTGGTATTGAAAGAATTGTTGTATGGGAGCCCCCTTAAATATATCTTTTATCCTGTTTTTTAGTATTTGTTGTTATAGCGGCAACAGAAATACATAATCTGTGAAAATTTCAACTCTCTAGCTAGCTAGGTTCTTGAGATACAGCCTGGTGACAGACGGACGGACGGACGGACGGACGGACAGCGAAGTCTTAGTAATAGGGTCCCGTTTGGAACCCTTCGGGTACGGAACCCTAACAACGAAAGAAAAGAAAAATGTATAACTGAAAATTAACAACTCTATAATAAATGATTCAAAACAGATGACGAGTATTTTTAACCACTACTTTGCGTCTATAGGAGAGGAGAGTGCATCTCGGACCTCCCCCAATACTAACAATGCTACAGCAATAAACTCCGCGGCCGGCCGCCACTCTTTCCCATCCGAAAATACGATATTTCTTAGCCCAGTACAATATAAGGAAGAATTTACTATTCTAAAAAATATTAAAAATAAAAAAATGCGGGAAAGACTAGATTCCACCCAGTCTACTTAAAACATGTGCGGAACAATTATTATTAACATTTTTTTTACTTATTAACCAATCATTGAATGAAAGTGTTTTCCTCGGCCTACTCAAAATATCCTTAATAAAATCCAAACATAAGAAAAAATCCAAATACGATCCCAGTAACTATCGCCCTATTGCTGTCATAATGCAATAGGTATATTTCTTGACATGAAGAAGGCATATGATAAAGTTCAATTTCAGATATTATTAGATAAACTCTACGGCATGAGAATTCGTGGCGTAGCACACAAATGGTTTACATCATACTTAAAAAACCGGTCAAGTGCGAGTCTAAATCGCGCACGAAGGGTTCCGTACCACCATTCAATGGAAGCGATGGCGTGGAGTGAATAGTTTGGACTTTACACAGCAAAATATTGTTTATAAAGTTATTGGTGCGGTTACTTTCACACTCCATGTACGTAACCAAGTGCATCCATAAGTTTGTATGTGGTATTGAAAGAATTGTTGTATGGGAGCCCCCTTAAATATTTCTTTTATCCTGTTTTTTAGTATTTGTTGTTATAGCGGCAACAGAAATACATAATCTGTGAAAATTTCAACTCTCTAGCTAGCTAGGTTCTTGAGATACAGCCTGGTGACAGACGGACGGACGGACGGACGGACGGACAGCGAAGTCTTAGTAATAGGGTCCCGTTTGGAACCCTTCGGGTACGGAACCCTAAAAAACAGACAACAAATTGTAGAAATAGAATATTTTGATATAAAAACGCAGAAATAACAAACATCCAATCTGGCAGTACATGAGTAAACGCATCAATACCACAAGGAAGCGTAATAGGTTTCCTTTTATTTCTGATCTATATAAAAGATCTCCCCTAAATAATAATAATACCTTGGACACTATTTACACACATTGATCTAGCCCCAAACTAGGATTCCCTGTATCTTGGGTACTAGACAACGATACACATACTTATATAGATAAATACTATACTTAGATAGATAACCATAATGAACGAACCATGTATATTATTCGCGGAAGATATTTCTATACTAACACCATGCCAAAACAATAATGATACAAACGATAATCTGAACTCTATCCTTGACAAAACTTAAGTAAAATGGCTACGTGACCACAACCTAGAGATAAACTTGAATAAGACAAAAAATATGACATTTCATCCCCATCAAAAACCAGCGTTAGACGTCAATTTCATGTATAATTTCAGTCCGATCCCAGTAACCGTACGGAACACACGTTACTTTGCTCGTCATCCAGGGGTTCTCAACCTTTGTACTATCGAACCATCTGAATCATGACCCACCATAAGCTTATTTTGCTAAACCGCTTAAATGCAAGTAGGTCGAAATTCGCTTGAAGGTTTATTTCCTTGGTAACGAACTTGTTATCATTTGATTAGACACTGACATGGCGATAGATCTTACAAGTTTGAAAGTTTCAAACGAATTATCAGGCAAGTGGGTCATGATTCAGTTGGTTCGATAGTACCTTACATCTTTCTAATATGTTGTGCTTCGAGTGTAACGCGACCATCGGCGATGGTGCCACATGCGCCGGTTGCTCCAAGGATATGTTTCTCTTGCGCAAACATTACGGAAAGAGGATTTCGTAACCTTGGGGTGGAGCGTAGAGCTGCCTGGAAGTGTCCCAAGTGCCGTATTGCATCGCCAAGCCCTGTTACTACCGAGAAAAAAGAACCTACATTGGGAGATATTCTCAGTCGTCTGGATATTCTTACATCAAAGCTGGATGTACTGCCTAAATTTATTTCCGATGTAAATGATCTGAAGATGAACATGCAAGAAGTAATCAAGAGTTGTGAGTTCTCTAGTCGTAAAATTGATGATTTTGAGCTGAAGCTCGTTGGAGTTAATGGCCGCTTATCTTCACTAGAGGAAACACATCAAGCCGCCAAATTCACCCAGTCTGCAGTGGATGATCTGCAACAGGAGCTGAACGAGAAAGAGCAGTGGTCAAGGCTCAATAATGTTGAAATTAAAGGTATTCCGCTGAAAAGTAACGAAAACCTATTTGATATAGTGGAGTCTCTAGGTAGGCATATCAACCTACCTATATCTAAATCTCAGATCAACTTTATATCACGCGTTCCTGTATACAATTCCAAGGATAAGTCCATACTGCTTGGCTTCGTAAATCGCTACGCAAAAGAAGATTTTATTGCAGCTGCGAGAATAAAAAAGCATTCTCTAAAATCTTCTGACATCGGTTTTGCTAGTGATGAACGTATTTATGTCAATGATCACTTATCACCCGGAAATAAAAAGCTTCTCTCCAAGACTAAGCTTGTAGCGCGCGAGAAGAACTACCAATACGTATGGGTCAATCATGCTAAAATACATGTCCGGATGAATGATACGGCACCTGTCATGATAATTAGGTCTGACGGGGATTTAAACAGATTGAAATAATCAGTTTACTAATTATAATTATTCCGTTCAACATATTTATTGAATTTGTTTTGAGCTATTCATTTAAGTTGACAACCCCTAGCTGTTTATTTTTTGCTCGCCTAGTGACTCTTTTGTTCAATCCTACTACCTGCTATCGCTCGAGCGAGCCGGACACCTGTGCTGATAATTGTATTGAGCATTCAATGCGATCTATGTCTATACGCATTAGAGACTATAATGGATTACTTTATTTTTGCTATGTTACTTTTCCACATTGGTACTTCGCGAACGAAAATAATAATTTATCTTATTTAACTTACTGCCTATTTGAGCTTTTGTTTAATAGTGTTTTACTGCACGATTTAAGAAGCATTACTAAATGCGTACTAAGTATAATATTACTACTTGCCATATGTTTGTATAGCTACCGTCTTTATGAGTATATTTTCAAGTGTATCGAACATATTATAGTGTTAATGCGAGTTGGGTACGAGTGTGAGTTCACAGTGGAAACGAGATTTTTTGCTTTGCTTATTTATTTAATTTTGCCCTTGATTTGGTGACTATACAGTTATTATTATGTTTTGACTACCTAAATGTTTAATTTAAAAGTTTACTATCAGAACGTAAGGGGACTCCGGACTTTGACTGATATTTTTTCTGGGAACGTAGGACTAAATGATTACGATGTCATAGCACTAACGGAGACTTGGCTGCACGAGGGAATTTACGATGAGGAATTGTTCGATGGTCGGTACGTAGTGTGGCGGCGTGATCGTGATTACAAACCTACTTAACAAGAGCGCGGAGGGGGTGTCTTGATAGCTGTCAAGAGGGATCTCATAGCAACAGGATTACCTGACTGGCACTCGCCCGCTGAGGATATATGGGTCTCGGTTACGTTGCGTTTTGTTATTTCAAAAAGTGAATATAAATTATATATTTGTACTTTGTATTTATGTTCTGAAAACCTGGGCTTTTCGTTTACAGATCAATTACATAACTTTTGCAATAAACTCGAGTCTATAGTCACGGAGCATGATTCTCATTAATTCATCTTTTTGGGTGATTATAATATGAGCTGCATTGAGTGGGTTGTATCTGAGGATGTGATTGAGGCAGCTAGTTTATCAAGTGAACACATAAATAACTTCTTAGATACGGTTAGTTTTTGTGGTCTGCAACAATTTAACCCAATTGTCAATAAGTTCGATCAAATACTAGATTTAGTTCTCTCAAATGACCACGTTTCAGTTTCACTGTGCACTGACCCTCTGGTAACAGAGGACCCGTATCACCCAGCTCTTTATATTACTGTCTCATTTGTAGAACTCGAACCACTTGTACCATGCAAACGCTCAATGTATTGTTATAATCGTGCTGACTTTACTAAAATTAATAATGAAATTAATTCAACTGACTGGTAAAATACACTTAGTGCGGGCTCAGTTGACGAAGCTGTGGGCAAATTTTATGATATTTTATACGAACTTCAGAATAAACATATACCTCAGCGTGTTACAAAAGTAGACAAATATCCGCCATGGTATAATCATGCCATTATTAAAGTAATTAACGAAAAAATTAAATTCCACCGAAAGTTTAAGAAATATGGTAACCTATGTGATAAACAGACCTTTGATTTTCTAAGAGAAAGAGTAAAGCGGCTCCAAACCATATGTTTCGAAAGTTCATTATCATCAAACCCTCGGGCATTTTGGTCTTTCATTAAAAGCAAACGGAAGAGATTTTCATTTCCATCGTGCATGAAACACTTAAATGTTTCGTCAACGTCAGGACCTGAAATAAGTAATTTGTTTTCTGAATTTTTTCATTCTACATTTTTACAATCAAACTCTGGGCCCGTACAAGTGGACGAAAACATGAACGATGGCATCCCAACTCCGCTAGCTGATATTGCGTCTATTGAAATATCTGTCGACATCATTTGTAAGCTCCTTGGAACTTTAGATCTTAAAAAGTCAGCTGGCCCAGATAAATTACCAGCAGTATTTCTTGTCAATTGCTCTAAAGCACTTGCAGTCCCTTTAGCCATTTTATTCCAACGATCATTAAGCGAGGGCGTACTGCCATTATTGTGGAAGTCTGCCTTTATTAGTCCGATCCACAAGAAAGGTCCAAAAAACATCGTCAGTAACTATCGACCAATTTCTAAACTATGCCTTATTGCTAAGATATTTGAGCGCATCGTTTATGATCAGGTTTATGCATCACTGAAGCTAACTTTTAACGCATTTCAACATGGTTTTCTAAAGAAAAGATCTACAATCTCAAACCTTCTAGTTTTCAATGAGTTTATAACAGAACAAATGGATAACCATAATGAAATTGATGCCGTTTATACTGATTACAGTAAAGCATTCGACCGAATTGACCACGAAATGCTGCTCAAAAAGCTTCTACTAGCCGGAATACGTGGCGATTTATTTCGCTGGTTCAAGTCTTACATATCCAACAGGACGCAATCGGTGGTATTGAATGGTTATATGTCAACATGGAAAAATATTCCTTCTGGGGTACCACAGGGATCTCTATTAGGACCCCTCCTATTTATTATTTTTATTAATGATATTGACATTTGCTTTAATCATTCCGAATTCCTCCTATTTGCTGATGATATGAAGGTGTTTAGAGTAGTCAATGGTCCGGAGGACTCTGATTTACTACAGGACGATCTTAATAGACTTGATACGTATTGCAGACTGAACAGTTTGGATATAAATGTCTCAAAGTGCTTCTCCATTTCATTTGGGCGTAAAAAATCATGTATCGGAGTTCTTATAGTCTCAGCGATAAATCTATTTCCAGCTGTAATTAGATAAGGGATTTGGGTATAATAATGGACTCAAAATTACTTTTTGATAAACATATTGATACAATAGTAAAGAAATCATATAAATTACTAGGATTCCTTATACGCTCCTGTAAAAATTTCAAGTTGATGAAGTCTATTAAGATAATTTACTGCACTCTGGAGTACACATCTCAGGTGTGGAACCCACGTTATGACGTCTATATTTCAAAAATTGAGTCCATCCAAAAAAAGTTTATTCGCTATCTATGTTACAAATTTAGAATTCCAAGACGGAGCTATGAGTTTCATTGCAATCAATTCCACCTTCTCCCTCTTCAAATCAGGCGTGAAGCTGCAGATATAATATTCCTCACTAGGCTAGCTCAGAATAGTATTGATTGTCCTTATTTGCTGAATAAAATCCATCTGTTAGTCCCCGCACGTCAATTACGTCTCAAATCACTGTTGCATGTTCCACTCGTTCATACCAATTACAGGCAGAACTCGTTTCTTTTGAGAGCTTCGCGCTCTTTCAATTCACTTAGTTTTGACTGTATGGACATAGACATGTTTTGTAGTAGTGCTCGGTCTGTCAGCTATTATCTGACCAGTAAGTTTAGCTCAAATATTTAAGTTTAGTGCTAAGCAATATTAAACTATATCCTTGTATTAACTGTTTATACGTCTCGCGTATCTCTCTTAATGTTGTAATTTACAAGTAGAAGTAGGTATATATGTCTCAATATAGGCTTGTGTTGTTTCTTTGTAATAATTAACGTAATATGCATAGTTGGGCACTCACTCATGTAACATTCATAAAAATGTAGGTATTAATAATATTGTATTTTATCTGGTTTCGTGTTTCCAGTTAGGTATGTCTGCATTCATAGGAATCAATTTGTTATTATACTCTGTCGTCAATTAGTGAAAACTTGTAATTGGCTATCAACTGTAAATTTTAGCTGTAAGTTTTCCATACAAGAAAAATAAAATAAAATAACGTCTGGTAAGTATGCTGCCAACCAGATGACTCCGGGACCCGATGAGCTGACTGCTAACGCCAAGTTGCTTGCCGATCACGACCAGCAGCCCAGTACTTCTGCTGCCAGCATCGCTGTCCTGCCGAGCGCCGCCGCTATGCTCGTGCCCCATGAGTCGCAAGACAGCGCTTCACCTACTACGAGCCGGAGCCAGCGATCTCAATGCCGATGCCGGAGACTGAACTGAGAGCCTTCTGTCGCAGTGGAAAACTTCCTGATATGCAAGGGCAAAGGCTCCATGGTAATCGCCATTTGACATGCAAACGTTTACGCCTCTGTCAATAGTATTGTGGTGCATGAATGTCTGTTTATTCTAAATGGGGCTATTTGTTTGTGATTTGAATAAAATCATAAATAAATTTGCTTCAACTTATCTATTTTCACTTTATTTATTGTGTGGCTGTCGGCAACTAAACAAAACCTTAACAAACTAACACGGGTAAAACTGCTCGCAACCACTGTGATTTGTAACGTTGCGTACATATGTGTGATTTCAGATCCGACTGATGAAGAAGTTGATCCAAGCGGTGATCGAGACTTTGATCAGCGGGGTCCCTCCCCTGCACCCTGCATCTGGGCCCTGCTCAACGCCTGATTTGCCTGAGAGGCCGTGTTAGCGGCTTCAGAAGACAGCCGTGGGGCAGGCAGCCGCGCGCTTATATAAAGCGCAGCGCAGACCGCGCGCCGCGCACCTTCCCATATATAACATATACACATATATATCGCACAAAGGGGCAAATTGCAGGTAGAAAGCCTTCAGCATATACCGAGGCCATGGCTCACAGTAAAATCAAACATAGATAGCTGTAAATACAAGGAGTGTATTGTATATAAACCGTAGCGCAGACCGCCCGCCACGCACTTGCCCAGCCGTCGTCATAGATTCAACACCTCGCCATTATTGATGTCGCGCTATCCGATATTTTTTTCGTTTTGATAACTGTTATTTGAGTCTGCGACGCAGCTATAGTTGATTTAACCAAGTTCAACTTGACATCAGCTTATGTTAAGAGTAATATGACATGCACCCCTATTGGGAATTCACTTTGCATGCAACATTGGAATCTGTTCCAAGTAATTTAAATTAGTTCATAAGACAATAGAAGAAATCTCTAGCATACAAGAGCCACTAAATATGTCAAAATGTAAGCCCCAGTTAAATATTGCCTATCAAAACATCCAGGGGCTACCTGGCAAAGAACTTGTATTAGAATTATTTCTAAAAAATTCTGACATTGATATTATTTGTGTTACAGAACACTGGTTGAAGGAAAATATGATGTCTTTTAACATAAATAATTACAAAATTGTCAGTTGTTACAATAGAAAGACTGCTGATAGAGGTGGTTCTTAGTGAAAAATAATATTAAGGTGAAACAACGGAAAGATATTCTTGCACTTACTGTTGAAAGACAAATAGAGGTATCCTGTGTTGAGTTAGATAGCCATATAATTGTTTGTGTCTACAGGCCACCGAGGGATGAAAAAGGCCATGCCAGTTTCAAAATATTTGAGAAAATCATGGAGGAAGCCCTCACTAAACTATGTAATAACAGGAAAAAGTGAATTATTCGTGGCGATCTTAATGCTTAAGATTTGCTTGTAGGAAGAACAATGAAACAACGATTAATAACTTTATTCAAATCGTTTAATTTATGTCATGTATTTTTAGAGCCGACTAGATTTACACTTACCAGCCAAACTTGCTTAGATAACGTTTTTGTGACTGTGCATTCACAAGTAAAAGTGTAATTAACTGCTTACCTTCCGATCATATTCCCAATTGCTATTAAGGATAAGACTGGTCCATCATTTTATAGGCCTATTACATCCCATAGACTAGAGACATATACCAAAAACTTAGATATAAATTTGCCAGTACCGGATTTTAATGAACAGAACCCAAACAAAATCTACTCAGACTTCTTCAACATTATTCAGACAGAAATCAATAAAGTTTTCAAATTAAAGAAAGTCAGTGACTACAACGGTAAATCTAAATTTAATGACTGGGCAACGTTTGGAATTCGTAAAGGTAGAGTTATCTTGTATGACCTTTATGATCAAAAACCTATAACTTTGATCGAAAATTTCATGACTATGTTAAAAAATATTCCAAAACTTTCAAGTTGGTTTGTAGAACTGCAAAAACTTTACACATTAATAGAAAAATTCAAAATTCAAATAATAGAATGAAAACAGTTTGGCAAATAATAAACCGCGAAACTGGCAAAGTTATACCAAGGGACAATGATTTCTGCCTAAAGATAGGTGATGATGTTGTTAAATCCAGCGCTGATGTTGCTCGAGCTTTTGAAACATTCTTCACCAATGTACCCGTACTCACAACAGACCGTCTAAATTCATCTCCATATGAAGCAGACTTTATTAAAAAATAACACTAGAGGCAGTAATGTATATTTAAAATTTCATCATGTATATCACCAGGACATTGTCAAAACGTTTAAATTACTGTGGGGTATATCAGTCAAAGTCATTGGTGCAGTAATTCTAGTTATAGCCCCACACTTAGCTTATATATTCAATAAATGTGTTGACGATGGGGCTTTTCCAGACCTCATGAAACACAGTAAACTGATACCTCTGTTCAAGTCGGGAGATAAGGGCGATCCTTCAAATTTCAGACCAATATCTGTTCTTCCAACACTAAATAAAATATTTGAAAAGATTATACTCAATCAAATGCTCTCACACTTCAACCGTACAAAACAACTCCACGCTAAACAATATGGTTTCACTAGGGGTAAATCGACTACGGATGCAGGTATTACCCTTATATCTTATATTTATTCTGCATGGGAGGCCGCACAGGATGCTATCGGAGTTTTTTGCAACCTGTCGAAGGCGTTTGATTGTGTTGATCATTTTACGCTATTAATTAAATTAAATCATTACGGAGTTAGAAATAAAGCGTTGGATCTAGTAAGATCATACCTAAGCAATAGAATTCAAAAGGCAGAAGTTAACGGCGTAAAATCTGATGGATCGGGTGTTAAAATTGGCGTTCCACAAGGTTCCATATTAGGCCCTTTCTTATTCCTGGTATATATTAATGATCTGCCTCTGATCTGATCATGGTGGAGAAATTAACTGACATAGTGTTGTTTGTCTTCAAAATTGAAAGACAAAAAGGAGATTTTGATGATGTTAATGGTCTTTAACCTTGAATTGGTTCACAGTTAATAATTTATTGTTAAACGCTGGTAAAACCAAGTGTATCAAATTCTCACTTCCAAATGTCAGGCAAGTTGAGACCAGTTAAGTGTTAGACAACAGCACGTTAGAATTAGTAAATGATACGAAGTTTCTTGGAATAACCATTGATAGCAAATTGCAGTGGGGACCCCACATAGATAAATTGGCTGGTAAATTAAGTTCTGCGGCTTACGCTGTTAGGAACATCTCAATATACTTTATTGCACAAAATAACAGATTTTACAGTCGAAAATGGAGAAGACATGACAAAGGCGAGCTTATCTCTATAAAGAGATTTCTTCCAGCAAACCTAGGATGGAAAGGAAATAATTGACAACAGGTAGACCTAAGTGCACAACATAAAACAAAATAATTAAACACAATAAACTACTTAGCAATTGTCGTGTAGAGATATTAACCTAACCAGAACCTAACTGAAAACAACCAGGATAAAATTTTAGAAAGTTTATTAGGGCTATATATAATGACTATAGAAAAATGATAAGAGGATGAGGGTGGATGAAATGAGAACAGGTTTTATAAAAAATACAGATGTCTAGGTATAAAAAAGGAAGCGGAGGACACGGAGAGTAGGAGACCGATGAAGCAGTAGACGTCTGGACCGGTCAGTGGAGGCACTGAGACCCCGACGAGCAGCAGGAGTAGGGGCCTGGTAGCGTGTCGGCCTGAAGTCCCTGATGAGCAGGTGTAGCCGAGAACGGCCAGGTGAAGTGGAGAGGAGACTCTATGAAGTGATGACCAGGATGCAGGTGTAGCCGAGAACGGGTAGGTGAAGAGGAGACTCAGCGAAGCGCTGAACAGGGTTGAGGCTCGCAGGATCTCGGTGCAGTAACGGCTCGCAGGATCGCGTTGCAGTAACGGCTCGCAGGATCGCGTTGCAGTAACGGCTCGCAGGATCGCGTTGCAGTAACGGCTCGCAGGATCGCGTTGCAGTAACGGCTCGCAGGATCCCGGGGTAGTGCGACCCCGGGATAAGGCCTTTAGGTGATCCTTCTTGCTCAGAAGCTGACGTGAGACTCCAGAATTTCAGAAATGTTCCGCTCTTATACCCTTTTTGGAGAGTTCTAAAAATTATTTAAATTAAAAGCAATTTTTGTGAGTGGCCAAGAGAGAAAAAGTATTTTTGTAAAAGTATTGAAGCAAACATATCAGACCGCTAACGAGTTTTAATGGACATTGCCATGACAACCAGATAAACAACGACATCAACATATGTCAGATTTTGGTTTCAGGCTCGTAATACAGAAAACAACAAGAAAACCATGAAGTAAATGAAGTAACAATGAATATAAAAAGGTAGCGCACCAGCGCGCACGAAGCCCGAGATTGCAGAGTTTCGGAGAAAGCTAAATACAAGGTCACCAAAGGTAAACCCCTTCGCTATCGATTTAGAAGTGCTGATAGTGTGAAAATACAAAGCGAAAATGATCTTTTAATGTGTTCTTATGGTTTAAAACGTTACAGGGTCCTATGAAAATAAAGGTGATACCAAATAACAAGCTGTACAGCTCAGCAAGTATCCAGCTGAAAATCCTAGAAAATGACATGTAATTAACATAACACTACATTTTCCCCCCGACCCTGGAAAAATTTTTGACTCAACAAAAATTTTGATATGTACATTTTAAAATAAACCAGAAAAACACAGCTTTGCAGAAACAGACATTAACTGGCAAAATCAGATATACCATCTCTTACATTCATCATCTTCATTCAGGTAAGGGTGGAGTTCACATTCAATGACTACCACTCTAAAAGTGTGTTTTCAAAAGGACTTTCAGGCTTACTTAAGGAGTTGTCATCCGCTCCTGCGTGGAAAAAAAAAATAAGTAGATGTAAAGAGAAAAAAATTAATCCTAAGGTAGCTTTAGTCGCTACGACTTAAGACAAGATTAAGAACGGCCAGAGGGGTAGAGCTCGAAGCCAGAGATCAGCCACATCGCCTACGAGATGTGTCTGAAATAAAGATTTAAAAAAAAATAGGTGAAGACTAACCAACGAAAATTCGAGGTCCTAAAGTAAAATGTGTTGAAGAACACTGGATTAAAGGAAGATATAAAAATAATAAGGTGAAAATGATGGTGATATTTATACATATATACAAATTAACAGTTAATAGAAGTTAAGAAAATTTAAGATTTATTGTCTTTAATGTGCCACTTGCCTCTAACTCCGTTAGGGTCTTCTAAAATGTACACTAATGGTGAAAGTTTGGTTATTATTTTACACTTAATGAATTTAGTTTTTAAATTAAAACATAGTTTTTACGCCAAACAGTATTTCCCACATTAAATTCTTTAAAAGACCGGCGAAGATCATAGCGAGCGCTATTTTTAGCGTGAGCTATGTGAAGTTTAGTTTGAACTCTGTGAAAGATAGATGAGAGGAGACCAGCATTAGACGCGTAAATATCACGAGGCATAAATATCAATTCCTCGAGATTCTGAGTTGGAGTATAGAAGGAACCACAAGGTATTGTTTCCCTACCAAAAACTAAAAAGTTTGGAGTAAAGCCAGTTGCAACGTTTGTAGCGCTGTTCATTGCGAACTGAATCTTAGTAAGATGGTTGTCGCAGGATCTATGATCGTCTCCTACTAGGGATGCTAGAGCTGTAATAATCGTACTATTAAATTTCTCTGTAGGATTAACCTGAGGACAATATAAAGCTGTGTGAAAAATACAAGGAACGTTATAAGAATTTAAGAATGAGTGGAATTCTCGCGACTGAAATTGAACAGCGTTGTCCATTATTATAGTTTGGGGAATGCCATGAACAAGAAACACTGAATTTTCTTAGACATTAATGATATTAGCTGAAGTAGCCCGTTTAAGGGGAAAAATCATAGTATATTTAGTAAAATTGCAGTTAATTACCAGAATATACTGATTTCTTCTCCGGGTCATAGGCAATGGACCCATAAGATCCAAGGATATAGTTTGAAAAGGTCTGGAGCAAAGTTTAGGTTTACCCATAAGACCATAGGGAGAATGATTAGGGTGTTTGTAGGTTAAGCAGGTTTCACAAGTCGAGATTAAATTGGCAATGTCCTTAAACATACCAGGCCAATAGTATTTTAAAGATATTTTCTTGAATGTTTTGAAGATACCAAGGTGGAGTTCTGAAGGGGAACCATGGCTAACTTCAATAAGTGCATGTCTATCTTGCGGCAGTGGAACTTCTTTCCAAATAAAGTCGTCGTTTAGACGATCGGGAGAATGGATACAGCGGTAAAGTTTGTTATCCCTGATAGTGTAGTTGGGATATGCGTCTGGGTTGTTGGAGCATCCGAGAAAAATCTTGTTGTAGTGCTCAAGTTCACGATCAGGTGGTTCTTCAATCGTAATAGGATGTACGCCTTGAGGTGAAGTTTCTCGTGTATCAGGACGTTCTTTATTCTTATGTCTGGATAATAAATCAGGAACAACGTTATCCTTTCCTTTTTTATGTTTCAGGACAAAATTAAAACATGATAAGCGTAGAGTCCAGCGAGCAAGTCTTCCAGATGGATTCGATAAGTTCTGAAACCATTTAAGTGCAGCGTGGTCAGTATATATTGTAAATTCCTTACCATTGTCTAGGTAACATCTCCAATGTTCTAGCGCAGTTATTACAGCTAATGTTTCTCTTTCAGTAGTTGAGTAGTTTTGTTGATTTTTGTTTAGTGCTTTTCTCATGTAAGCAATCACGACTTCTTTGTCATCTTGATGCTGAGTAAGCATTGCTCCTATGCCATAATTTGATGCATCACAATGTACAGAGAAGGGTAGTTCGAAGTTAGGACAAGCAAGGACAGGAGCAGTTACCAAAGCTTCTTTAAGTTCCTCGAAAGCAGCTGCAGCCTTGGAATTCCATAAAAATTTAGGAGTGTTCTTCCCGGAACAGGTTAGTTGGTTGAGTGGAGAGGCAATAGTGCTGAAGTTTGGAATGAATCTTCTAAACCAGCTGCAGGTGCCTATGAATCTTCGAACTTCTTTTCTGCAAGTAGGTACATGATATTCTAGAATAGCTTTTATTTTATCTGGATCAGCACGTAGACCATACTCGTCCACTAGAAAAACAAGGTATTTCAGTTCTTTCCTGAAGAATTGACTCTTTTCAAAGTTAATAGTCAGATTAGCATATGAAAGTTTTTCCAGAACTTTCATGAGAAGCGATATGTGCTCATCAAAAGTCTCGCTAATAATAATGATGTCATCCAGATAGCAAAATACCTTGTTCTCAAATTCAGGAGTAAATAGCGTATCCATTAATCTTTGTTGAGTTGCAGGTGAGTTAGTGAGACCAAAAGGCATTACTTTGAATCTGAACATACCTCTTCCAGGAACATAAAATGCAGTCTTATCTCTATCAGCAGGATTCAAGGGAATCTCCCAAAATGCTTTCGCAATATCGATGCTCGATAAGTGTTTGGCATTTCTCAGGTTGTCCAAAATTTCGCTTATTAGAGGCAGACTATAAGCGTCACGACGTGTAACTGAGTTAAGCTTCCTACGAGATACGGGGTATGGGTCTGGACAGAAGTTTGAGAAACAAGAGGGGGTTCCATGACAGTCGGGTCAGCAGGAAGTGATGGAGAGTCATTTGCAGTTGAAGGTGGAGTCAAGGATTCGAATTGTTTAGAAATAGCGTCAAATTTCATCTTGAAAGTATCGAAACTAGCTTTAGAATCTGGATATAAGTCAGTATCTATTCGCTCCAATCTGTAAAAAACATGATTAATAAAAGTTTCTATTAATCGTAAGTATTTGGTTTCACCTTGTAAAAATTTTTCAATTTTACAATCCAGGTAAGTCAGAGTAGAACCAATTTGAGACAAGTCATCCTCAATCGGATCTGAAAAAGTCAGAATATCTTCAGGGTGAGATTTCGCAACTAAACGCAAAACCTGTTTTATAAGAAGCAAAACAGTATTAGCTGGTTCCTCACATCTAATCTTTACTTCGTATTCGAGCTCGGCCTTGCTAAGGAATTCGTACTTAATAACCCTTTCCATTGTTATGGTTAAGTGTTATAGAAGTGAAGTGAAGTGAAGTGAAGTGAAGTGAAGTAATGTAAGTTAAATGTAGGCCTAAATATAATCCAGATGAGTTGAAAAACTAGATGAAGTTTTGTTTTAGAATTTGGAAAATGTGAAAAGGATGAATAGATAAAGATTTAAGAGTGAAAGAGAAAGCAAATCAAAGGGAAAGAGACAAGGCGCAGAAAAGGTGAAGAGTGGAGAAGAAATTTTACGTTGGGCGCCAAAATGTCGTGTAGAGATATTAACCTAACCAGAACCTAACAGAAAACAACCAGGATAAAATTTTAGAAAGTTTATTAGGGCTATATATAATGACTATAGAAAAATGATAAGAGGATGAGGGTGGATGAAATGAGAACAGGTTTTATAAAAAATACAGATGTCTAGGTATGAAAAAGGAAGCGGAGGACACGGAGAGTAGGAGACCGATGAAGCAGTAACGTCTGGACCGGTCAGTGGAGGCACTGAGACCCCGACGAGCAGCAGGAGTAGGGGTCTGGTAGCGTGTCGGCCTGAAGTCCCTGATGAGCAGGTGTAGCCGAGAACGGCCAGGTGAAGTGGAGAGGAGACTCAATGAAGTGATGACCAGGATGCAGGTGTAGCCGAGAACGGGTAGGTGAAGAGGAGACTCAGCGAAGCGCTGAACAGAGTTGAGGCTCGCAGGATCGCGGTGCAGTAACGGCTCGCAGGATCGCGTTGCAGTAACGGCTCGTAGGATCGCGTTGCAGTAACCGCTCGCAGGATCGCGTTGCAGTAACGGCTCGCAGTATCGCGTTGCAGTAACGGCTCGCAGGATCTTGGGGTAGTGCGACCCCGGGATAAGGCCTTTAGGTGATCCTTCTTGCTCAGAAGCTGACGTGAGACTGCAGAATTTCAGAAATGTTCCGCTCTTATACCCTTTTTGGAGAGTTCTAAAAATTATTTAAATTAAAAGCAATTTTTGTGAGTGGCCAAGAGAGAAAAAGTTTTTTTGTAAAAATATTGTAGCAAACATATCAGACCGCTAACGAGTTTGAATGGACATTGCCATGACAACCAGATAAACAACGACATCAACATATGTCAGATTTTGGTTTCAGGCTCGTAATACAGATAACAACAAGAAAACCATGAAGTAAATGAAGTAACAATGAATATAAAAAGGTAGCGCACCAGCGCGCACGAAGCCCGAGATTGCAATGTTTCGGAGAAAGCTAAATACAAGGTCACCAAAGGTAAACCCCTTCGCTATCGATTTAGAAGTGCTGATAGTGTGAAAATACAAAGCGAAAATGATTTGTTAATGTGTTCTTATGGTTTAAAACGTTACAGGGTCCTATGAAAATAAAGGTGATACCAAATAACAAGCTGTACAGCTCAGCAAGTATCCAGCTGAAAATCCTAGAAAATGACATGTAAGTAACATAACACTACACAATATGTACATAAATACCAGAATTATGTATATAAATATGTAAAAAAAAAAAAAACCTAAATAAAATTACTTAGATTTAATAAGGTAGAGAAAGATAGTGTTCTTTCAGCCGACTTTTAAATATGTTGAGAGACGGACTGTCTCTACTAGCGTTGGGGAGTTTGTTCCAGAGTTGGATGGCGCGAAGTCGGAACCCATGTTCATAGGCGGCAGTATTGTGTTGTGGAGTTGTAAGTAGCGACCGAGTGTGCGATCTCCGTGGCCTATCCGGGGACAGAAATTCGAAACGATCTCGTAAGAAGCCAGGATAGCGAGGATTATATAAAATGTTGAAGAGGCAAATGAGGATTTGGGAATCCCGGCGAAGACGAATCGGGAGCCATTTCAGCATCAACATCAGACAAAGCACGGATGTGGCTACAGCTAGGCTAGTATATTTTAGTTACTTTCATAGTGTGATGTCCTATGGTATCTTATTGTGGGGGAAAGCAGCGGATATTGAAACTATTTTTATTTTACAGAAAAGAGCTATTCGAGCAATTTATAATTTAAAACGAACAGACTCCTTAAGAGAGCTTTTTAAAGAAATTGACATACTAACAGTAGCTAGTCATTTTATTTTCGAAAATATAATGCATGTACGCAAGAACCTTACAACATTTTCCAAACTTAGCGATAGCTGTAATGTTAACCTAAGAAATAATCACAGACTATGTGCGCCCCGTTTTAGACTCGCGAAGGTTAGCAATTCTTTCAAGGGTCAGTGCATTCTCTACTACAATAAGATACCTCTGGAGATTTTGAAATTGCCATTTGAGCAATTTAAAAAGCATGTTAAAGCGACTTTGTCGAAAAAGGGATATTACAATGTTCAAGATTACTTAAATGACAGGACTGTATGGGGTTAATCTGGCTCAACACAGACCTTGCTGTTAATAATTTTGTAATTATTTATTCCTGCTTATTAAGTAACAATTAAATTTTTCATATTTGTATTAGTTAAGCACAACCTATTTTTAAAAGAGATCTAAAAATCAATCTGTGGGAGTTCCTACGCCCTTCTTCTCCCACAGTGGTCCAATGTAGAGAAGCGGCAAAAATGACGTTCGCTAAGTATATGTAAATATCTACAGTAATAAAGTACTTTGACTTTGACTTTGAGTCCATTTTTGTTTAAATTATAACCATTCAGGTTCAGTCGTGTTTCTTTTTAAAAAATCATCTCGGCCTCTGGTTCCTAAAAGTAGTGTATCTAGCAGTTAGTTCAATAGATCAGTAATATATGTATGTGTCTTTATCAGAGCACACAGGTCTATCCTTTACATTAAATTGTTCCTATCAACCTTGGGTTTGCTGGAAGAGATCTCTATTTAGATATAAGCATGACTTTTTTTTTTTTTTTTACTGTAGATATTTACATATACTTAGCAAACGTCATTTTTTGCCTCTTCTCTACATTGGACCACTGTGGGAGAAGAAGGGCGTAGAAACTCCGATCTAAAAATAAAACACAGATTTATTTTTAGATCACTTTTAAAAATAGGTTGTGCTTTACTAATACAAATATGAAAAATTTAATTGTTATGATTAATAAGCAGGAATAAATAATTACAAAATTATTAACAGCAAGGTCTGTGTTGAGCCAGATTAACCCCATACAGTCCTGTCATTTAAGTAATCTTGAACATTGTAATATCCCTTTTTCGACAAAGTCGCTTTAACATGCTTTTTAAATTGCTCAAATGGCAATTTCAAAATCTCCAGAGGTATCTTATTGTAGTAGAGAATGCACTGACCCTTGAAAGAATTGCTAACCTTCGCGAGTCTAAAACGGGGCGCACATAGTCTGTGATTATTTCTTAGGTTAACATTACAGCTGTCGCTAAGTTTGGAAAATGTTGTAAGGTTCTTGCGTACATACATTATATTTTCGAAAATAAATTGACTAGCTACTGTTAGTATGTCAATTTCTTTAAAAAGCTCTCTTAAGGAGTCTGTTCGTTTTAAATTATAAATTGCTCGAATAGCTCTTTTCTGTAAAATAAAAATAGTTTGAATATCCGCTGCTTTCCCCCACAACAAGATACCATAGGACATCACACTATGAAAGTAACTAAAATATACTAGCCTAGATGTAGCCACATCCGTGCTTTGTCTGATGTTCCTAACAGCGTAAGCTGCAGAACTTAATTTACCAGCCAATTTATCTATGTGGGGTCCCCACTGCAATTTGCTATCAATGGTTATTCCAAGAAACTTCGTATCATTTACCAATTCTAACATGCTGTTGTCTAACACCAAACTGGTCTCAACTTGCCTGACATTTGGAAGTGAGAATTTGATGCACTTGGTTTTACCAGCGTTTAACAATAAATTATTAACTGTGAACCAATTCAAGGTTAAAGACAATACACCATTAACATCATCAAAATCTCCTTTTTGTCTTTCAATTTTGAAGACCATTGAAGTATCATCAGCAAACAACACTATGTCAGTTAATTTCTCCACCATGAAAGGCAGATCATTAATATATACCAGGAATAAGAAAGGGCCTAATATGGAACCTTGTGGAACGCCAATTTTAACACCCGATCCATCAGATTTCACGCCGTTAACTTTGTAGATGTAGAAAAAATATAGTACCTACCTATGAGCGTTTTTATTACTTACAGCTATAGATGTCGACATCACATCACTAGTAGTCAATGGTATTTCGACATCACATCACTAGTAGTCAATGGTATTGTTTAACTATCAAGAGCCACCGTACCACTAGGGGTATGGCCAGGGGTACGGTGGGTATGAAGCGCTTGCTTCTTGCCAAATTTAATGATTCTAGGTCAATGAGAAGTACTCTATAGGTGTTAATTCCCTCGCAAGGGCAATAGGTGTTAATTTCCTCAAGCAATTTCAGCAATATTGTGACATATATTTTGATTGCATTGAACTAAAAGTTTGATTTTTACACAACTTTCAGACCACAGGCTTGAGTAACTGATATTATTTTCAACTTGATATCTTTACGTGTTCAAGAGAAAGAGCGATCTCACTCTCCGCAAATAAACCGCATATTCATATGTGAACAAATATAATATACAATGTGTGAATGCATTGACATTAACTATTATTTAAAAAAATATAACTCTATATTTCCCATAGAATGTATATCTGATAGTACAAAACCGTAAACCATTCTTTTCAATGGCATCTGAATGGTCACTGAAAAACTAAATTACTGTCTGAAACATTAACCTATGATTTTTTAATGCAATTATCTATTTATGAACTGTTGCAGTACCTGTACATCCGCAGTCAGTAATGATGGCAGGAGTGTCTGATACGACTCTACAGATTGTTCACTGAAGCGAGTTGCTTGTCTCAACATGCTACAACATTCCCAGCACAGTCGTCGGGACACAGCAGACACATCACGTACAATCTGCAAACAAAGAAATACTACAACTTATATTTTTATGACAACAACCAGTAACATTTATGATGAACCAGAAGCACCAACACAGAGGACACTCACTGAAACTACAAGGGCTCTAGTTTCTCCGCTTCTCATCTCGTGATTCTCACGAGTGGAACAGCCTTCCAGAAACTGTAATTAGTGCACCATCAGTGAACAGCTTCAAAAATAGACTCAACTACTATATAAAACAAGTGCAGTGAAATGTGGACTGATATGCATGCATCAGTTTTAAGGAGCCTGTGGATTATAAATAATTATAATAATTTTAATTATATCCCAAACATGCAGTTACAAGCTATACAGAAATTACAGCCATTGTATGCAGAAATTACAGTCCTTACCATCTTCTGGTTTAGAATGTCCATGTAGTATGTTAGCTCCTTATCTCTGATATTGTTCAACCGGCGACCTCCACATAGGCACGCAATGCATGGCGCTGTGTCCTCCGTTTCTGAAGGTTCAAGGTGTTTCACCTGATCAAACTCTTGTTTAACTTCTGACATGGAATATTGTGGATCCAGTGGCGGGATGTCGATTTGAGCAGTGGTGAACATCTGCAGCCGGGATTGACGTGTCACTTCACTCCACATCACATGTGAACTATTCAGGATTTTGTGACAATCTGTCACTCTCTCTCGGAAGTGATTCACTTTCTTCAGCAATATCTCACATTCCCAACAGACTCTAGGCAATACATTGTGGATGAGCTGGGAAATATATCAAACAGAATTATTCATTTCCTTGGCAGTAATAAATGTTACCCACTGACAAGTTCCTATCCAAGAACAGGTTATAACTGAGGAACAACACAGATTTGTTCCAAGAAGATCAACTGTGACCAACTTTCTTCCCTGCTTAAATCACTGGACAAAAAATTGGAATGACATAGTACCCACTGATGTAGTTTATCTAGACCAGCGGTTCCCGAATTCTTTCGGCTACGGAACCCTTTTTGGCTCACCATTTTTGTGCGGAACCCTAGATCAAGTAAGAAGTAAACTTACTGTAATATTGTTTTTTTACGTGAGAACACACCATACTGAGGCTTTTCGGCTTGGTGTTCGCATCTTGTAAGTATAGTTTAACTTTAAAAGAAAGACTTTTTAAGATAAAAATATTTATTTAGTTATAACAAAAAGATATTTAATTTAGATAAACTTAATGCGAAGAATGAAATCTTTTCATAGTTTTTGACAAAATAACATTGAAGACAGGTTTTATGTCTGACAATTGGATTCGGAGGTCTGGTGCAGCTTTCAGCCTACTCCTAAACTTATTTTTCGTGTAGGCGTAAGCTGAAAACCCAGCCTCGCATCTATAAGTTGACACAAATGGCAGTAACGCCATGATAGCCTTTTCGACGATGCCCGGGTATTCGTTTTTCAGGCCAAACCAAAATTGGCTCGGGTTCGTGGTAGCTTTTGATTCAAAAAGTTGTTTGAGTGTGGATGAATTTTTAATATCAATTAAATTTTCAAACTCCGACACAGTCAATGTTGAAGGTTTGGTATGAATCCTAAATGGATTTCGGACACATTCGATTTCCTGTAACTGTAACTTTTCTTCTGGAAAATATTCGTCCAAAGACTTTTTCAGGTTTGTCAAATGTACACATATACTTTTTTCCATGTCTGGAGCGATTTGAAGATGATTTTTTTCGAGAAATTGCTGGAGTAGCGGAAAGCAGTCATAACTTTTTTGTCCAAGACATTCAATCCAGAAGGCGATTTTCTCTTTCAATAAAGATATTTTGTCGCTCACTGTAAACATGGTTATCTGTCTTCCCTGCAGAGAGCTGCTCACTATTTTCAATTTATCAAATATGTCGGCCAGATAAGCCAATCTCATTGACCACCGCTCGTCGCGCAACAGTTCGAGATGGCTAGCACTTGCAGGCGAAGGGAGGGTCTGTAAGAAAACCTTCAGTTCATCGCGCAATTCGTAAAATCTGGTTAAAACCCTTCCTCTGGAAAGCCATCTCACTTCCGTGTGTAGAAGGAGTGATTGGTGCTGACTTTCCATGTCTTCACACGTCTTTTTGAATAGCCTTGACAGCAGTGGACGCATTTTCACAAAATTGACGGTTTGTACGGCTTGATCAAGGACTTGTTTTAAATCAGATGGCATTCTTTTCACGGCAAGAGCATGTCGATGTAAAATGCAATGACTGCTAGTACAATTTGGCGCAACAGTTTTAATTCTTGACACTGTTCCTTTTACTTTTCCAATCATGGCTGCAGCTCCATCGCTGCATACATCTCTACATTTGTTCCAATCAATATTGTGTTTTTTCATGTAGTCATCAATGACTTTAAAAATTTATTCTCCAGTCGTATTGGTCTCCAAAGGAGCACAGAGAAACAAATCTTCTTCGATAGATCCTCCGAATGGATATCTAACAAAAACGAGCAGTATCGCTAGTCCAGCAACATCCGCACTTTCGTCCAGTTGCATTGCAAACGCATTGCTCTCTTTCAACCTACCTATCAATTCATCTTCGATGTGGTCTGAAATCTTATGAATACGGTCAGATACGATGTTGTTCGAACACTGAACTGCTGCGACTTTCTTGGCTGAATCCTCTCCAAGCACGCAGGTGACAACTTCAGATATGCATGGTTTCAATAAATCCTCGGCGATTGTATGAGGTTTTCCAGCTCGTGCAATCCTATAACTTAGCATAAATGAGGCTTTCGTTGCGTTTTCATTATCGGTTTTTGCATATTTTTATAAAGCCGTCACACCTGCATGATGTACATCTCTTTGTCTTTCAAAAAAACTAATGTTTTTATCTTTGAGGTGAGGATGATTAGTGTCAAGGTGACGCTTAAGTTTTGCAGGTGCCAGAGAGCTATTAAACAAAATCCTGTTGCAAACAACACATTTCCCATCAGGATTTTCAGCATTCCCTACCGGTATAAATCCATAGCTCAGATAGGACTCATCATATTTCCTCTTTTTTGAAGAAGTTCCCTCTTGACGTTCAGTCCGGTCGGTAGTTGGTGTCACAGAATACATTATATAGTGTCACTGCATTTTGCTGATTTTGTACAACAAAAGAGTCTTCCGTACCTATTCTCTGAAAAAATAATGTAATAAAAAATAAGTTCTTATAAAAGTGCTGGCACCATATTTAGTACCAATCACCCTGGCTGGCACACACATGTGACTTTAAAAAAAAATATACAGAATTAAGTTATAAAATCGCAGCTTAGTTTGTGTGAGTGTCCCCGTACACGACAGCCACAAACGCCGCTGCAAGAAACTAGAAGCGGCCACTGAGGAAGCTGAAGCGCGCGGCAGCCACGTTTATGGACATGCGCGCCGTATCATAATAGATATAAGGTGGGGTGGATGACGTGTGGCGGCGTTTTGAAGCGTGAGGTGGCCACGCGCTGCTCGCTTCTTGTGGTCGCCATACGCTTCAAAACGCCGCCGCCACAAACACCCGTGTGCGGCGACACACAGGTTATTATGAGTAGGTACATTAAATTAAATGATTATTTTCTTACTAAACAACTAGCACCACTGGTATCTTCCGAAATGTTTTCAATTAACTCTCCTTCTGGTGATGGTGAGACTTGGTCAAAAGCTTGGTTAGGTTGGTTAGTATTAGCATTAGTGTTCGAAAAGCTTGCACCACGTTTCCCCTTAGCAAGCCCAGTTTTTAGCCATTTATCCATAGTTAACTGTAAGTAAGAAACAGAAATATTTTAGGAAAAATCTACTTCTTATCGCTTTATAATAAGTAAAAATATTAAAACATACCTGCTTATTATAACAATGCTCGTAAAACTGAAAACAATCACTGCAATTACTATCTTTAATGTTGCTTTTTTATCGTTATTGTCGAGTTTTGAGAATGTGTCATCAAAAACGTAATCACGTGCAGTCTCACTTATCGTGCTGACTTGACTGATTTGGTGATTGGCGGGGTGGCGGGCGGCGCGGGCGGACGCTGTGACCCCCGCTCCCGCCGCCGCAGCTCCCCGTCCGGCCGCCAGACCTTGCTACCCGTCGTGAACTCGTATTTACACTCGCGAGCGGTACCAACCTACATAGATAGGTACCTAAACGTAATTTCGGAATACAATATTTTAAATTAAGATAATAATTACGTCCATTTAAAAAAATCCCATATCTATATCTAAATATATCAAAGGTACGAGTAAAGCGATCAAAAATAGCTAGCTAGACTAGAAAAAAAACATCGAAATCTTGAATTTTTGCGGAACCCCTGAGAGCCTTCTAGAAAACCCCAGGGTTCCGCGGAACGCCATTCGGGAACCGCTGATCTAGACTATGAGAAAGTGTTCAACTGTGTCCCAATAAGACTAGTCTCCAAACTGCAGCACTTTAGTAATGGTGGAAACGTTCCTCAGTGATCGTACATTGAAGGTGAAAGGTCAATTTCAATTTCAAATTATATTCAATAGTTGGGAATGACCTGTTAGATGCCTACAACATCCTCAGTGAAGCGGCTAATTTTCATTGGTATACTATGCTTAGTATTGCTATATATAAAGTTATTTAGCACCCTCAGACCAGGTTTTTTATACTGGATATGCCTAATAGTATAGACCTAAAAGTATTAATAAAGTCTGGACTTTCGTTATTTGCAGATGATACAAAAATCATGGGAAATCAGCTAATATCGCTTAATATAATAGGTACAGGAAGACTTGAACCACATTTTTGTACCACTTAACAAATGCCACATAAAAACTTACACCATCCAGTACCATAAGAACATAATCAGCCTTTGCGAGGTTAACTCATTAATAACATTAAAGTATTAATAGGTACTTAAAGCGGATGGATTCAGCTTACCTGTTGCCCACTGTTCACAGTCAAAATATATAGCTCCAAAGCCTTGTCTTTGAGAACGTGCAAAGTTTGTCCGGGACCCAGACAAGCCATGCACAACAGTTGATGCACAATATCACATTTACTATCCTCCGCCGCGGCCTCTAAAGCTTCCATCGCAGTGAGTATGGTTGATGTCTGTGATTACTTTCTCTTGATTACTTTATTCTCTCTCGCAGTTTGATCACTTTGATCTCTTGCAATAACAGACTATAAAGGGATACAACGTATGTATCAGACGGCCAATTTCCAAACAGTCTCACGCAACCAGGAACAAAAAATAATTTGTTTCTTCGATGTCCTAAGCACGACAGTTGTGCCGAAGTTTATTTGGCGGGTAATGTCCCGCGCACGACAGTTGTGCCTAACGGGAGTTGCAAACTTCGAGGTACCATAACTAATAACTAGATTTTGAAACGCAGCCGGAAATGGGACCCATATTATCAGTTGTTACGTTGGCTATACTGTAGAATGAACGAAATTGACATTAGATAGCCAATCACGACTCAGATGATAAAAAATACGAATTGTTGGCACCAAAATTCAGCCATTGTTGTCATACTGCTGTGATTGGTTTTTTGTGTTGTGCGCTACGGAATAAATATGCCTAGAGGATTGAAACGGTAAGTGTTTGTGTTATGTATTATATACCTAATTACTGATAATTTTGTGTTGAATATGTTTCAAGTATTAGTTTTAGCCATTTCGGAAAATATGTTTGAGAAAAAAGGCTCAAAACTTTTTCCGTCGGCATTCGACTTCCGCACGGCCGGCGTCCATTGTAGCTTTATGGTATATTTCCATGTTAGTTTGATAAAATAAATATATCAGTTTTGTCGTAATTTAACCAGTATTACGTTTTCCATGTTTGTTTTTACGTAACTTATCGTATAAGATGTAATATCGCAATTCCAAACAAATAAGTCTAAATCTTCGATGTAAGTACCGTAGGCAAAAAAATGTTTTGTTTTCTAAAATTGGGTTATGGTATTTGGTATTTGTCTCACAAATAGTATCAAAGGGAATCGACTCACAAATATTATAGTAACGGGGGTCCGGAATGCACGGCCATGGAATGCACGGCCCGGATTGCACGACCCTGGAATCCGTGTACATCGGGATAGCAATTCCGGGGTCGCGAAGTACGGGCCGAGCATTCCTGGGTCGTGAAATACGTCCATATAGACATCTCTCTCTGCCGTGTTAGAGAGAGATGTCTATATGGACGACCTCGCTTCTTCTCTCGGGGAAACCGTTAAGACAGCGGACGAACTCATCAACCTCTTCAAGACCGGGGGGTTCGCCCTGGTTAAATGGACATCCAACTCGCGCGACCTACTTGAACACATACCTGAGTCACACCGGAAGTCTGAATCTATTTCCTTTGATGATGGAAATACCTTTAAGATTTTAGGTTTGCGATGGCTGCCCGCGCAAGACGTGTTCAAGTTCGATACCTCTAGACCGCCCGCGCTGTGCGGTCGGGCCGGTTATTTTATATGCTAAATTAATAATTAAAGAGCTGTGGCTTATGAATTTGCAATGGGATGACATAGCGCCCTCTCGCATCGTCAATTTGTGGCAACAATTTATCAGAGCTGCCGCTGATATCACAGCTTAATTTCCCGCGACATCTAGGTGTAGAAGTAGGAGCTCAAGTCTCATTGGTAGGTTTCTCAGACGCCAGCGAGGCCGCGTACGGCTGCGTAATATATCTACATGTTGTCAACGCCGAACAGCCACCGATCGTAACGCTTGTCTGCTCGAAGTCACGAGTAGCTTTCGCTAAACCAAAAATTACTTTAGCGCGTTTAGAACTCAATGGAATTTTATTAATGTCAAGGCTTCTACGCGAAGTTCACGACACGCTGTCTAAAAGACATAAAATTGATAATATTTATTGTTTTTCTGACTCAGAAGTTGCCCTATGTTAGTCGGTCGCTTCGCCACATAGGTTCGACACTTATGTCGCCAACCGCATTTCACAAATTCAGACAAATATTTCGCATGATAACTTATATCATATTGCTGGAGTTCTCAACCCCGCTGACGCTATTAGCAGGGGTCTCACTCCCTCCCAGCTCATGCAGCATGAGTTCCATGGACCGCCATGGCTAGCACATCCTTTAAACCACTGCCCTTTACAAAAGTTTATTCCCAACCGCTCATCTTTGCCAGAGGAAAAGACTGTAGCTCACGTGATTACTAGCGTCACTGAAATAGAACATCCTGTTCTTACGCTTGCTTCGCGATGTTCGTCTTGGAATAAACTTCTTCGAGCTTTTGTTTACGTGCTCCGCTTCTCGAAGAAGCTCCCGCGAAATGACGTAATCACCGCTAACAATTTAAATACCGCCGAGTTCGAAATAATTCGTGTCATACAGTCTATATATTTCTCCGACGATATTAAAAATATTTCAAAAGGGCGACGTTGCTCTCAAAAACTCCAAAAATTATTTCCATTTATTGAAAATGGAATCTTGCGCGTCGGAGGTCGACTGGCCAATTCGTCATTGGGTTATGCATCTAAGCACCCTATGATCTTACCTAAACGTGATAACGTGGTGCATTTAATTGTTGATAGTTATTACCGTGATAACTCCCACGCAGGCCCGCAGCTGTTAATAGGCATATTAAAAACTAGATACTGGATACTTTCCGCTCGCCGTGTTGTTAGACAACGCTTACAAAAATGCAATAGCTGTTTCAGGTTAAACCCTAAAGCTAATTCACCGATTATGGCTGACTTGCCTAAATGCAGATTAGAGCAGTGCAAAACGTTTTTACACACAGGAACTGACTATGCAGGACCCCTGTATATTACTCCATATCGAAAGCGCGGCGTACGCAGTGTTAAAGCATAGTTATGTATTTTTATTTGTTTAGTGACAAAAGCCGTACATTTAGAGTTGGTATCGAGTTTGACTTCTGCTGGTTTTATAGATGCATTTAAACGTTTTACGTCGCGACGAGGACCATGTACCTTTTTATATTCTGATAATGGAAAAAATTTCGTTTCATCGAAAGCTTATTTTAACGAACTCCACGAATTTATACAATCCGACGAATATTATAAAACTTTTAGTAACGAACTCGCTAAAACCCGCATTACGTGGAAGATGAACCCTCCGACTGCCGCCCATTTTGGTGGTATATGGGAAGCTAATATTAAAAGCGCAAAATCATTACTATTTCGCGTAATTGGAAAACAAATTCTCACGTTTGAGGAGATGTCTACTGTGCTTACACATATTGAGGCAGTGCTCAATAGCAGACCTCTATATGCTCAAAGTTCGGATCCCTCAGAACCGCTTGCGCTAACTCCGTCACATTTTTTGTCTACATCTCCTTTAGAGTACCTCCCCGCACCCGACTTGTCCGACGAACGAACCAATTTTTTGTCTCGTTTTTTATTAATGGATTCGCTAGTCCAGTCATACTGGAAGAGATTCAAATCTGATTCAAAAACAACGCGAGAAGTGGAATACTTCTTCAAATCCAATAACGGTCGGCACGGTGGTACTGTTAAATGTTGATAATGCGCCGCCGCTACAGTGGCCATTAGGAGTTATAACTAACGTTTATCCCGGTAAGGATAGAATAACGCGTGTTGCGGAAGTAAAGACGAAAGTTGGAACGTATAAACGTCCAGTAGTACGTCTTTGCCCTCTCCCGACTCAATAAGTCAATCTTAATTAAGATATTTAGTTATTTAAGTCCGCGTCTTTATAGACAATCTTAGTTAAGGTTCTTCTTAGTTAAGTAGTGTTTTTTCATAAATACTGTGCTTTTTCTAGTTTAAGTTTTCTTACTATTTACTTACCGCTAAGCACAATGATCGCACCCCGCTCTCTATAAATAGAGCAGAGCAGTTTCGCTCTTTTTTCTTTGAAGGGTTCCTTCAAGGCCGGAGGGATGTTGGGTTTCGTTTTTATATTTTTATAAGAGGGTGCACTGTATTTTTTCCCATTACCTGTAAAACCTCATCCTTCCTTTTGGCATGCACTGTGTAACGAGATGCAGCTAGCATCGGACGGTCGCTCGCTCATTATTTTCGGCTAAATTTACCGCCATATTGGTTGAGGTTTCGCTTATAGCCTCCCAGAGTGAATTTAATCCAAAACTGTTGTGATTTGTGCTATATACCTACTTAGAACTTTAAGAACCTTTCTTCAGAGTGCGTATTTTGGTTGGCCAACCACGTCGAAAGCAGACAGCAGAGCAGAGATAATCAGGTTAGTGCATTGCCAATCCTTTCTTCTGCGTGCCTAAGCTCAAAATACCTAAATCTATCGCTAAAACTACAGTCCACTTGCAAATTAAATTTAATTCGAAAAAACCCATTCCCCTCAGGTGTCGAGGTCGCGTACCGCTATTTATTTAACAGATTTATGGTTAATTATGACACCACCAGTGTTTTTTGGCGCCCCTTTCTCCTATCACGACTTGATTTACCTGTAGTTAAAGTTAAGGCCTCCCAAGCGTGCTGTGAAATTCCTTGACATTCGTAGCTTCAAGGGCATGGATATCAACTCACTTAAATCAGACGCCTCCTCGGTGACTGGTCCCCTGTATTTGATAGTGAGACCGTTGATGACAAAGTCCGGAGCTTTAACTCGATTGTCCTGAGTTTGTTTAATAATCACATGTTATTGGTAGTGGTCTAAGTGAAACGAAAGTTTACACTCCTTGATAGGTCTTTATTGGACGGTGGTCGCAATAATACTAGGTACAATTTTACATCATCATCTAAGTCATCTCACGCACCCCTTCTGGGGCGTGGGGAGTCGGGGTCAGGTCGACGGACCTCTTCCCGAAGAATCGCCCCTGTCCACTCCTGTGGACAGGTCATCGGATGGCCCTTGCGTGCGGTGGTCTTCATGTGGCGCTGGTATGCAGTGGGTGATCGCCGGCTAGGCAACCAGGTCGCGTGGCAGGCGGCGGCGGTCGGGCGGGCGCGTGTGGTGTGGCGCCAGTTCGGCGATGTGCGGAAGATGTGACGCGCCCGCACGCGCGAACATGCCCTTGGCCAGCCTCTGGACAAACTGGTCCACGGTTTTCCATCTTAGGTCCCTCTGGATTGTCGCGTTCCTCACGTAGCGGGGGGTGCCGACGATGGTACGCAGAGAGAGGTTCTCTTGGGCTCGGAGTCTCCGTTTGTTCGTTTCCGAGCACAGGGCGTACCATGCCGGAGCCGATTTGGTGAGGCGGGATCTCACATAGGTCTTGTAGATCCCGAGCTTCGCCCTCAGAGGGAGGCTGGAGTCGAAAAGTGGACGCAACTTGGCGCGTGCCACCTTGACCTGGCTGACGACGTTGTCGACGTGTTGCTTCATGGTGAGCCGGCGATTAATGGTCACTCCCAGGTACTTTACCTGCGAAGACCACTCGATGTGCTGTCCCTGGAGCTGGAGCGATGGTGGAAGGAGACTCTGGCCTGTGATGAGCGCCGGCGTTTTCCCAACATTGACGGACAGTCGCCACTTGGCGAGCCAGTCGGACAAGATGTCCAGGGTGCGCTGCAGTTTGCATAGTAGGCTGCGTCGTCTGCGAAGAGTGCCAGCTGGGCACCCGGCCCGACGGGGATGTCGTCTGTGTATCGGGCGTACCAGGCGGGAGACAGGCAAGATCCCTGGGGGACGCCGGCTGCAACGGGATGTTCCTCGGAGACGGCGTCTTCCACCATCACTCGGAAGCGGCGATTCTTCAGGAAAGAGGCGATTGTCTTGACCGTTCTTCTTGGGGCAGGGGACGTCGACAGCTTGTACAGCAGCCCCTCGTGACATACTCTGTCGAACGCCTTCTCCATATCCAGAAGTACTGCGACAGTGTATTCTTTTTTGTTCAAACAGACCGTCATGTCATTCAGTACTCTGATGAGCTGAAGCGTCGTAGAATGCTCGGGCCTGAAGCCGAACTGTTCCGGGCGCGGCTGGATGTGGGGCAGTAACTTCGCTAGCAGGAGCTTCTCAAACACCTTTGAGATGGTGCTCAGTAGGGTGATCGGCCGATAGCTCTCAGGCAGCTTGGTGTCCTTGCCCGGCTTGGGCAACATGATAACCAAGCCCTCCTTCCACTGGGTTGGAAAGTGACCCGTGCGCAAGATGCCGTTAAACAGGCGCGTAACGGCCGCCACAGTGCGTGGCGGCAAATGTAACATCGACGTGTTGGGTATTCGGTCTGCGCCCGGGGCTTTCCTGGGCTTGGTACGTCGGAATGCACGCACGATCTGGCCGGGTGTGACGACGATGGGGTCCTCTTCGGGAGCTATCGGCGTGGCGAAGTACTCTCGCAGGTGTCTCTCGACTGCTGCGACGTGCTCCACATCATCCGTTGGGTTCGGGCTTGAACTGCTTCTCGAGGCATTCGGTGAAGATCTCCGCACGGTCTTGGGCTCGGAATCTTGGTAGGCCGTCGCTGCCCAGGATTGGTCGAACAGGAGCAGGAGTGGTCGACAAAGCCCGGCACAGGCGATGCACGGAGGGGACGTGGTCGCCTATGGACTCGACGTGGCGTTCCCAAGATTCTTCGGCGTGGAGATCAAGTTGGCGCTTCAGCTCTGCCGTCATGGCGTTGAGCCTGGTCTTCATCGTGGGGCAGCGGGTTTGCTGCCACTGCTTCCGGAGAGCGCGCTTATCGCAGATGAGTGCGTGTAGCTCAGCAGGAAGAGGAGAGGGCTTCCCCCGCGAGCTACGGTATGCGATGATAGATCGAGCGCGTCTCGGATCTGGGTGGTTAGCAGCGATGCCAGGCGGCCAACGTCTTCCGGCTGGTTGACGGGGCAACTGGTGGAGGGTTGTTCAAGGGCGGCGGTGAAGGCGCCCCACTGGTAGCGGCGACGTGATGCTGGCGGAGATACCCGGGTGGGCAGATCCGCCAGGACGAGAAGAACAGGCCTGTGGTCCGAAGGGAGGTCAGGGAGAATCTCCTGGCTCGGCGGTGTCCGGAGACCTCTGACGACCACGACGTCGATGATGTCCCATCCGGCCCGCGTGTCGAAGTGGGTGGGCTCGTCGGGACTGATGACGTCGTAGTTGTGGCTCACGGAATCTGCATGGATGGCGCGTCCAGCTGGCCACACCCTGGTGGAGTTCCAGGCGGTGTGCTTGGTGTTGAGGTCGCCGGCGACAAGTGTTGGGTGCGGCGACTGTAGCAGCCCCCTTAGCTCGGCGGTGCGGATTGGTGTACTGGGGGGCTTGTAGGTGGCGTAGAGTCGCAGCACCTCGCCGGCGACCTGGAGGTTGATGCCCAAAGCATACAGGGATGAATATTCCTGGGCGTAAAGCATACAGGGATGAATCCTCCTACAATTTAACTTAAAAACTAGCTTATATTTATACTCCGGCTAGGGGACCGTCCATTTTTCACCGCGCGTCGGTTGCAGGGATCGCGGCAGGTACTCGCGGTCCTTGTCAGCGCGCTGCACTGTCTCGCTCGCACCTTCAGTCGGTCAGTCGACCGGTGTTCGTTGCGCTGGCCGGGGCTCGCTGTCCGTAATATCCTCCCCCCGGCGCAGACTCGTCGTAGCCTCCTCTTCCACGCGTAGGACGGCGAGTTTCCTGGTAGGTCGAGTGAAGACTCCGCCTCTCGTTCGTATGTCGGCGCTGCGCACGTCATTGTCCGGGCCGACGTGTATGCGCTCGACGATGCCGCGTTGCCATGTATATTGCGCGGCAACTCGGAGTCCACCACGATGACGAGGTCGCCCACTCGCAGCGGTCGTTGCAGAACCGCTGCGCTTCTGCGTGGCACCAGGGTGGGAAGATATTCCCTGGTCCATCTCCTCCAAAATTGGTCAGCCAGTACTTGGGCTGCTCTCCATTTGCGTTGATCAGCTGGGTCGCAGGGGCCGGTCTGGGGCAGGCCGCTCGATGTCCCGATCAGGAAATGGTTAGGCATTAGCGCCTCTGGGTCCGCCGGGTCCACCGACACGTGGGTCAGCGGGCGCGCGTTCACGGCGTACTCAGCCTCCAGCAGCAAGGTCAGCAGCACCTCCTCCTTAGGCACTTGCTCGTTCAGGGTGGCTTTGAGCGCGGTTTTGACGGACCGCACCAGTCGCTCCCAGGCGCCTCCCATGTTTGGCGCCCCGGGTGGAATAAAGCGCCAGTCCACGCGCTGCAGGTGCGCGTAGTTCCGCAGTGCTAGCCCACTCCACTGACGAACTTCTGTTCTTGTCACCCGCGTTGTTAAACTTTCCTTTAATTGATGCACCGCAGCTATGATCCGAGATCTTAGCTCTTCCACAGTATTTGGAGTAAACTACCTCTTTCATGTTGCCCCAAATGTAAAAATCACACGGAGTTAGATCCGGACACCTTGCTTGGCCGAGGGATCGGCCCTGCTCGGCCAATCCATAGGTTTGGATGATTTTCGTTAAGCCAGTCACGCACATCTTCATGATCGTGAGCTGGGCAGCCATCATGTTGGTAGATCATATTGATCTTTGTGGCCAAAGGAACATCATCCAGCATTGTAATGAAATCATTTGTCAAAAAATATAGTATGCGTTACCGTTTAGACGCTGAGGTAGAAAGTAAGGCCCTATCAAATGACTGTCTATCACTCTCATCCAAACATTCAGAGGGAATCTTCTCCGATGCGATGTCAATTTTTTTTCTTGGGATTTGCATCTTTTGGCTGCCAGTGGTGAACATTATGGTAATTTGTGTTTCCATCACGATTAAATCTCGATAAGTCCATCACGATTAAGTCCACAATATCTTTCTTAGGTAGTCTGGATCCTCTAGGTCGAAGTCTAACATAAAACGACAATAATCCAGTCTTCTCACGGGGTCTCCATCCTCCAAAGCATGCACTGGCATGTAATACAATGGATAAATTTGCGCGGTATTCGTTGTAAACCACACTTTCCATTGAGTCATGCCAAGAGAACTTGCTGCCGATCTAGTTGACGCCGTCGGATCTCTTTGGAGAAAATCTAGAGCCTCTACTTCTCCCTCCGGCGCCAATTCACGAGAGCGATTTATGTTGCCGGTTTCCCTTATACGCCTGTATGCCCCAGAAAATACCCTAAAGTTCGGTATACGGTGACGTGGAAACCGACGTGCTTATTCCGTACGAACCGCAGCTGAACTTCCATTGCAGAATCTGTAGCAAAAAATATATATTCTTCATAATTAAATACAGCTATTTTAGCAGCAACAGAAAAAACAGAAGAAAGACTGTGAGATTCTTTTTTATTTTTGAACTAGGAAATGAAATTTTACTTTCATAGTCTAATGACCTATGGTATTTTATTGTGGGGTCACGCTGCGAATGCTAATAGTATATTTATTCTGCAGAAACGGGCTGTTCGTGCAATTTATAGATTAGGGCCTAGAGTGTCACTGAGGGAAAAGTTTAAAGAAATCAATATTCTGACATTTGTGTCTCAATATATCTATGACAATCTTGTGTATGTAAAAAGAAATATAACTAATTTTCAGAAGTACAGTGATATACACAATTTTAATACTAGAAATAAAGACAAGTTGGTTGCTTATGTAAGCCGACTACATAAAATTAGTAATTCTTTTAAAGTAATTCTTTTTATACGCTATTACAATAAGGTCCCTACTGATATTAAAAACTTACCTTTAGACAAGTTTAAAATAATAATAAAACAGAAATTGTATAAAAAATATACAATTTCTGTTTTATTGTATAGGATATCTGATTACTTAGAGCAGTGTTTTTCAATCTTTTTGTATACGCGACCCCTTTACAGGATGTAAAATTCTCACGACCCCCTTAAGACAAATACAGACAAAACTTTATTAATTTAAATGAGTATGTTTACGATTTTCTCTATTTTGATACCCATCTATAAGTGGAAATAAGTAGACTATCCCTACGGGAAAGAGACGTGATTTATATGTACGTATATATGATACCTACTTATTAATTATTTATTAGTATGAAAGGGAGCCGCAAAAGCTTTGAAAGTAAGTAGCTACGAACAAACTTGGTAGGATGCATGCGGATCTGACTTGAACGCGGGCGAAATTTTGCGACGTTGCCATGCGTCAGCGCGAGCGAGAGGCACATATCGCGCCACTCGCACACTAGCACAGAATGTTCGTTCTTTTGTTTCAACTCTTTCTCACTTCGCGGCAGGTCAGCGATGAGTTCAGACGTTTAAAATTACCGTGTTATTGTTTTGTTTTTTCACGTGCTTGGAATCCTTGGAATTTAAAATGGATAAGTTTCTCAAAAGATCGCAGCCTTCAACATCTGGTACAAATGTTAGTGGTGGAGGTGAATCAAAACCGAAAAAAAATAGGCATTATGACGAGAATTACTTAAAATACGGGTTTACAGTCATAAATAATAAACCTCAATGTGTAATTTGCGGTGATGTTTTATCTCGTGAGAGTATGAAACCGTCAAAACTTCTGCGGCATCTTACGACCAAGCATCAAAAAGAAGCTGATAAGCCGTTGGAATTCTTTGAACGAAAATTGAAAGCTCTTAGTCAGCAGCAAAATAGTATGGTGAAGGTAATAAAATAGTGTTGTCCTAGTCTTGTACAAAACAGTAGTAGTAGTAGTTAGCACGCCGAGGTCTCGGGTTCGATCCCCGGGTCGGACAAAAAGTGATATTTGAGTTTTTCTGTCAAGAAATACTCAGTATTAGATCGAAGCAGGGTTGCGAGTAATTGATTACTTTTGGTAATTGATTACAGTTTAATTACTAATTACTCAAGTAAATGAATAATAAATAATGATTACTTGAGTAATTAGTAATTGAAGTATTTTAATTACAAATTTTTGCCACTCTGGATCGAAGTCTGGATTTGTACCCGATCTGGCAATAGGCTCGCCCCTTATTATATGAGACCTAACATATTAGGTGTAGTAATACACCTCTGCCACCCCTTCGGGGAATAAAGGCATGATGATATGAATGTTATGTGTGTTGTTTTAGGTATCCAGCGTAAATGACTCAGCATTATTGGCTAGCTACAAAGTCGCATATCGAGTTGCTAAAGCAGGAAAGCCGCACACAATTGCAGAAAATCTGATTTTGCCAGCTGCTCTAGATATGGTCGAAATTATGATCAGCAAGCAGGAGGCAAACAAGTTAAAAAGCATACCGCTTTCTGATAATACTATTTCACGCAGAATAAACGATATGGCCAATGATATTCGAGATCAAATAATCGAAAATTTAAAGAAGAGTCCACATTTTGCTTTGCAGTTCGACGAATCTACAGATGTTTCCGATTGTGCTCAGTTTGTAGCATTTGTGCGCTTTGAAGCAGATGACAATATCACAGAAGAAAATTTATTTTGCAAACCACTTCCTGCAAATACTTCTGGTCAGTGTTTGTACGATATGTTTTTAGAAAGCACTTGTGACTACGACATTGATTGGACAAAATGTATCGCTATTTGCAGCGATGGAGCGAAAGCCATGACTGGTAATAAAAGCGGACTTGTTGCGAGATTGAAATCAATAATGCCAAATGCATCATGGACACACTGTTTTCTTCATCGTCAAGCTCTAGCAGCTAAAGTTTTACCGTCTGATTTAAATGACGTGCTTACGGAGGTAATAAAAATTGTGAATTATATCAAAGGTAGAGCCTTACAAACCCGGCTCTTCAGAATTATTTGTGAAGACATGGGTTCGCTTCATCACAATCTCCTTTATCACACAGAGTTCAGGTGGCTTTCCAAAGGAAAGGTATTGACAAGAGTTCTAGAACTAAAAGCTGAACTATTAATGTTCTTACAAGATTCTAAATCTGAATATGCTAATCATTTATCTGACCCTGTTTGGCACGTGAAGTTAGCATTTCTGGCAGATCTTTTTAGCCATCTTAACAACTTGAACAAAAGCCTCCAAGGGAGAGAAGAAAACATCTTAACAGTTAAAGATAAAGTGAAAGCATTTCATATAAAACTTCGTTTGTGGTCATCTTCTCTGCAAAACAATATATTTGAGTCTTTTCCGTGTGTTCAGAAGACCGTTGAAGATAATGCAACAACACAATTACTTGTAGTAAAGGCTCTCATTCCTTCTATGATACAGAGCTTACATAATTTGCAAGAGAAATTATTAACATACTTTCCAGACTTGCACTCTGAAGCTGACAATGGGCGTACGTGGATTTTGGTCCCTTTCTTGGATAAGTCAATAGAATTAGCAGATCTCGCTACAAATCTGAAGGAAAACCTTGTAGATTTAGCTTCTGACGGCGTGCTGAAAATGGAATATCATTCGCAAAGTATTGACGTGTTTTGGATGAAAAGAAAACTAGAATATCCAGAACTGGCAAGGGAAGCTCTAAAATCATTAGTGCCATTTGCCACCTCATACTTGTGCGAACTAACATTCTCCTCAATGGTGGACATTAAAACTAAGAAGAGAAACAGACTATTCCTAGAAAATGATTTAATAATAAACGTTTCTAAAATAGCACCACGCTTTGAATATTTTTTGAAAAATAAACAAGCACATCCTTCTCACTAATATTGTACTTTTATTGTAGTATAGAACCTTGTCATTTCTCTTTTGCCGCTTCGCGACCCCCTTAGGAAGGCTTCATGACCCCCCTAGGGGTCGCGACCCACAGATTGAAAAACACTGACTTAGAGGACAGATGTCCATGGGAATAGATTGTTTGAGTAACAGGCTGTTTCGATATATTATATAATTAGCATTCATTTTGTAATTTGACAATATTTTATTTAAAAAAGGAAACGCAAAAGATGCGACGACTGTGGAGTTTCTTCGGTGAGCTCTTCTCCACAGATTCCGCCATTGTGTTAGTGAACTCACCCAAAAAAATGTAATGACGGATCTAAGTGATGTAACAACATCCTATGGAAATAAATGATTTTTGATTTGATTTGATTTGCCTGTATTAAACCGCAAAGAAGAATAGATACCTCCACGGTCATTATTAGTATTGCGCTAAATAAAAATAATAAGTACCTCAAAGAAATACTAAGTTGGCCGAATTCATTTTTAGGATTCGCTCTACCTACTTTACAATAATTGCAATAAGTTTTTTTGTTTTAAGTTAATGTAAATTTTTACTACACTGTATAGCTGATAAAACAAGGAGTTATTGCAATAGTTTATACGCTAAGACACGCACATTTTTTTTACAAAATCGCTGTTATAAATTGTGAAAGAATTTTATTTTTCTCATCACGTGAGTTTATGGGCTCACTGAATCAACATTAAGAATGTTTTTTTAATTTTAAGCTATTCCACAGAATTAGCAATGTGTATGCTAAAAAATTACAGTCTCAATGTTACCGGAAGTATTTTGTTTTTTTCGTAATTAATAACTTTGTGTGAAATTTCAGAAACCTTTGAAAAAAGTTAAAAATCGAAATAACTCGAAACTCATTAATTTTCGGATGAGGTGTTATAGGGTTAAATTTGCTGGAAATAGGCTCTACTGTAACCCCTCACATTATATGTATCGAATAACCAATCACCCTGTATATTGTAACAGCAACAGGGTAAAAAATATCAACCGAACCATAGCTGAACCATAACCGAAACACGACTTTAAGGACTTTTCGTATCGCGCTAATGTTTTGACAGATGGTTGAACCGAAGTTCGATTGGAATTGGACCATAACCGCTGTCAAACGAACGCTTTTGTTTAAGTTAATGCGGAGCTACTTTTTCACGAGTCCCCGTATTGTACGGCCCTGGAAAGATCAGCCCGGATTGTCCGACCCGGAATGCACGGCCCGTACTTCGTGTACATGGTATGGTCGCCAATTCCGGGCCAGGCAATACGCCTGTACCGAAAGTGCACGGGCCGTATTACACGACCCTGGAAAGCACGGCCCGGATTCCGTGTACACCTAGGTACACGAATTCCGGGCCGTGCTTTCCATGGTCGTGAAATACGGGCTGTGCAAAACGTGTACACCAATTCCAGGGTCGTGTAATGCGGCCTGTGCAGAAAGAGTACAGGGCGTATTCCGTGTACCGAAACCGGAAGCCCGAGTGTCCATAGACAACTGCTACATCATAGATTAGGGTGTGTTCACAGTGTAGATATATATTTGCAGTTTTATGCTACCCTCACACAAGTGGTATATCTGGTGCTGCCATGAAAAATACACTTCATACCATTTACCTTGTATGAATGGCTGCTTTTATACTTCCATTTAGTGTCGGTGACCAATAAAGTATCGGCAAGCAGCAAGTTGGCAGTCCACAGTAAAATTGTGCACGCTTTCACAGAGCACTTCAAAAAAAACCCCTAGAAACATAGGGCGAGAGACATCAAACGTGTTCTTCAATGCGGCAATCAATACGCAGTTTACGTGCTGTGCATGCTTGGTTGTTGGTAGACTTTTTTAAACGTCTGTATTTAATTAACGGTCTAGAGAGTTAGTTATGGGTCTGATTTAACCAACTTACTGCGACATACATACGAATGGCAGAAACTCAGACGAAATTAAAATGTCTTCGTTTTACCTACTTTGTTTATTATTTCCATTAAGTACATTCCTAGGTACCTGGAATTTAGGGTACATTTTGCGTTTCTAGATGAACTGAATGAAAGTTTGATACAAGGCCAATAAACTTGCGCGAACTGTAGCACCCTAAAAAACCTTGAAAATCATACGCAATTACCCATTTTGCAAAATAAAAATTTGCATTTCTCTATCATGTAATCCATTCAGATGAAGGGATAACTTGATATAGTCAATCACATGACTCACCATCCAACCAAAATTACCAAAATTATCAGTTTTCACTACTTACATACACCATTATTTAATGTATAAAATAGATGAAGGTTGCACAGTTATGCCGGATCCGATTTGCGTAAGTATTGAGGTGGCCATACACAATCAAGTTTATCGTCAAGTTTTCATGACACTTGAAGTGGTGGCTCTGTTAATTTGACCGTGTATGCCTTCAAGTTTGCATGACAAGTCTACTTCGTTTGTCCTCTATACCAGATTCCCAAAATACCTGATGACCAGCATACCAGATTCCTAATTTATCAGATTCCCACAATACCATCTAACTAATATTATAAATATGAAAGAAGCGATGTTAGGATGTTTGTGCCTCAATCACGCTAAAACGGCAGAACGGATTTGAAGGAAATTTAGCACAGAGGTAGTTTATGAGCTAGATTAATATATAGGGTACTTTTTATCCGACTGCACCAGAAGGAGGGTAACGTTATCTTGGTTAATGATAATTTCTATGAACATGCAGATGAAGTTGCGGGCATCAGCTAGTAAGTACATATATGGAAAAAAAATGAAAATAGGATTTAAAATTGTAATAATTTATATTCGATAGTATATCTAAGCACCTTTATTCCCACTTGTTCAATTGGACAGTTCAGTTGACTGAACTAGATGTATTTTTTTTCCCCACTAGTTCAATTGGCTGAACTAGTGGGACTTTTTTCCCCACTAGTTCAGTTCCTCGTCTGTTCTGTTGAGTTTCTAGTAATATTCCTAAATTTTTTTATTTATATAAAATTAAGATTATGCACTTACTAAGAGATAACGTGTTCCTACTAGCAGGTATTAATAATTGGTGGAACTTCCAATATATGTCTGCGGTCCTGGTATATGGAACATCTTGTTTTTATCGATACGTCACTATTATTTAATGACCTTTCCACAATAACATGCTCCTCACGTCCAGCTGGGTCCCTTCTGCCGATACTGCTGGCATCGTTAATAGATCTGTTAACCTTTTAAGTAATTACAGTCCTAATGATGACCCTATCTTGCATCCCATCCGTCCTAAGGAACTTTGGAAACACGTCCGTAGCCTCAAAAGTCGCAAATCCCCTGGACCCGATAGCATAACCAATATTCTGTTAAAAAATCTGCCTCAAAAGGGTTATTTCACTGACGAAAATTCTCAATGGATGCTTACGGACTTGTTACTATCCATCAGCCTGGAAGCTTGCTAAAGTTATAGCGATCAAAAAGCCAGGAAAGGAAGAGTCAGATCCTGTAAGCTACCGACCTATTAGCCTGCTTTCTACCCTGGGAAAACTGAACGAGCGGCTTATCCTCTCAAGGTTAGCACGTTACAGTGACCCTCACCTCTTGCCAGAACAATTTGGCTTCCGCAGAGGACATTCCACTGTCCAGCAACTGGCACGTGTAGCTGAAAATATTGCTGACAACCACAACAAAAACAGCACTACAGGAATGTACCTACTCGATGTCGAAAAGGCCTTTGACACAGTCTGGCATGACGGCCTAGCGCATAAATTAATTGAAATAGGAGTCCCTCTAAAACTGGTCAAGCTTGTAGTGTCCTACCTAGAAAATCGGCGGTTCAAAGTACATATCGGTATCACCGAATCGGATATATACGGTGTCCCAGCAGGTGTACCACAGGGCTCTGTTTTGGGACCCTACCTCTTTCTCGTTTATTTGAACGATATTCCTAAACAACCCCGTACGCAGCTGGCCTGCTTTGCTGACGACACAGCTTTTTTTACTTCATCTGAGGATCATAAGTCGACTTGATATGTCCCTAGAACTCTTACATGAGTACTTCACTAAGTGGAAACTTAAACTTAATGGGTCTTTAGGAGTGTCGATAATATTCACTTAGTCTTTAGTATAGATCCTTTATTACAGTTCAGCTTTACACGGTACACCTGGGATAACACAGAAGAGACAAGTTACTTAGAACGCGATTACGGAACGACTAACTCGCAAGCAGAGCGCACTCGCTACCACTGTTACATATTGCTGACATAAGCATGTCCCTACACTCATCCCCCTCTTAAAAAACAAAAATTTTACTTGAAATTTTTAACAATTACAAAACATTATGCAAAAACTTACTTGACTGACTGTACTTTGAAACGTCCAATACAATGCAATACAATACTTTGCAAATACAATCAAAAGAAAAAAAACTTACGAGACTACTTCGTAATCGCTACACACTTTGGGATGCTGCATTCATGTCCTTTCTAAACAATTTTCTTAGATGATTCTTGTAAAGTCTGAAGGCCACATACAAATACATAAGCACTACAGCCACTGTCAGCACCATCAACATCACAAAATTACTATTAACTTTTGTTTCTACCTCTGTGATGCGCGGACTCGCGTTATTAGCTCCGTTTTGCGCAATGAGTATTTCCTCGTGCTTGCTTTGATTTCCACCCATTGTGTTCCAAAAAATAGCAATTTTGTTAACTCGATACAATTGATGCGCTATGGGCCCGATAAGTAACTCTTATCAATATTGCGGTAATAATGACGATTTACTCTCGCACAGCTATATTTAAACTATTGACTATTCTAATTAATGGTGCTGACCGCTGAGGTAAACATTTTTCTTACAACAACATCCGTCATTTAACATCTGACAAAATCCGTATTTAAACTATATTATTTTCTATTCAAAACTTATACCTATTGCGTGTGCTCAATTAATGAAGCGCACGGGTCGCTTGACGACGCGGCCGCTACGTGTGCACTTTTCGCTGGCGGGTACTAAATCTGCCGCTGGCTCGAAATTTGAAAAGGGGGGTGGCATGTCTATTGTCTGTTGGTTTGTTTGTCCCCTAACTCTCAATGCTACCCTTGGGTTTCTGCCTAATGTATCTTCGTCTTCCCTAATTAAATACGCCGGTTTAAGCCTGTCTATAGAAACTTGCGTGATTCTGTTGGGCAACTTTAACGAATAATATTTGTCTGTTCTACTTACTATTTTGTACGGTCCGTCATACGGTGGCTGTAAAGGCTTGCGTACGGCGTCATTTCTAATAAATACATACTCACATAATTTCAGGTCCGGATGAACAAACACGGTTCTAGAATTCGAGTGTGAACTGGGCTGGGGCCTATTCTGTGCAATTGACTTACGCAGTGTTTCCAAGTACTCATGTTCATCTAACGATCTCTGAGGACTCTGTACATACATTTCACCTGGTAAAGTGATTGTCTGTCCATATACCAGTTCTGCGGCACTTATCCCTGAATCACTACGAATGGCTGTTCTCAACCCAAGCAGGATCGTTGGAAGTTCGTCCACCCACGAGGTCTGCGATAATTTTGCCATTAACGCCGCCTTAAGGCTACGGTGCCAGCGTTCTATCATGCCGTTGCTCTCGGGGTGGTATGGGGTTGTTCTGATTCTACTTACCCCTAACATATGCATCAGTTTTGTGAACAAATCACTCTCGAATTGCCGGCCTTTGTCTGTGGTTATTACCCTGCAATTTCCAAATCGACAAATCCAGCCCTCGTATAGCGTTTTTGCAACTATATCTGCCGTTATTGTTTTCAGTGGGAAAGCCTCAGGCCACCTGGTGAATCTGTCTATAACTGTCAATACATACCTGTACCCTTCCTGAGTTGTCTGTAGCGGGCCAACTATATCGACGTGAATATGTTCGAAACGTTCTCTCTTCTCAAATTGTCCTATCCCGGAGCTGGTATGACGCACTACTTTGGCTCGCTGACAGGCGATACAAGTTTTGGCCCAAAGGCCTACATCCTTATTCATACCTGGCCAAAAGTACCTCTTAGCTACCATTCTCCTTGTTGTCCTAATACCTGGGTGGCTGATGCCATGAATCGCATCAAAAACTTGTTTCCTCATATTTTCCGGGACGTATGGTCTAATATTTTTCTGAGTTACTTCACAATAAATCTTGCTGTCTGAGTTGGGCATGCTACATTGTTTCAATTCATAACTATTTTTATCGCTCGCTTCATTTAGCAGTAATGTAATCTGAGTATCGGCTTCCTGCGCTCTTGCTAGGTCTGCGAAATCGAACACAGTGGGACATTCTATTGTTTCTACACGGGACAAGGCGTCAGCTACAATGTTTAGGTCGCCTTTTATATGTCGTATATCTGTTGAGAACTCACTTATGTATGCTAATTGTCTAATTCTTCTAGCTAATTCCTTGCCGTTGTCGGGCTTTGTAAATGCGAATGATAGCGGCTTATGGTCCGTGAAGATTATCAATGGTCGGCCTTCGATCATGTTCTGGAAATGTTCGATTGATAAGTATATTGCTAAAAGTTCCCTGTCATAGGTACTATATTTAGTCTGAGTACCGGAAAGTTTCTTTGAGTAAAATCCTAACGGTCTCCACGACTTACCATCCCACTGCTGTAGTACTCCGCCGATACACGAGTCAGACGCATCAGACATCAGTGCTAAAGGAACGCCTTCCAATGGATGAGCTAGGGTAATAGCATTTCTAAGGCTCACCTTACATTGTTCAAATGCTTTACTCGCCTCCTCCGTCCACGTTATTCTGGTCTTATCTCTTTTCTTAGTGTTGTGCAGAAACTTGTTCAGTTCCTGCTGTTGTTCCACGGCTCTGGGCAGATGAGATCTGTAAAAATTAATCATCCCTAAGAATCTTCTCAGTTGTTCTACTGTTTGTGGACGAGGAAAATTCATGATGGCCTCCACTTTACTTTGGAGGGGTGTGATACCCTCCGCCGATACCTCATAACCAAGGAATTCTACTTTATCTTTTGCAAATTCACACTTTGCCATATTGATGGTTAGCCCGCACTCACTATACCTTTGGCAAACCACATCAAGGTGTTTCTTATGGCATTCCACACAATGACTCGATATAATGACGTCATCAATATAACAGAATAGGTTCGATTTTTCGGTACTCGATTCCCTGGTAGCCTCGCACCTAATCTGTTCTATGCCTTTTAATACTACGTCGTTCATGAACCTTTGATACGTCTGGGCTGCGTTACATAGGCCAAACGTCATTCTGGGAAACTCGAATAGCCCAAATGGGGTAATTATTGCGGTTTTTTCGACGTCCTGAGGATTGATTGGGATGTTATGGAATGCCTTATTTGCATCAATATGCGAAAAAAGTTTCTTACCTGAAAGTCCATATGTGAAGTCCTGCAGTCTTGGGATGGGGTAACGGTCCGGCTTGGTCGCCGCGTTCAGCTGCCTGTAGTCACCACAGGGTCGGATTTGCCCATCTTTCTTGGGCACAACGTGAAGCGGGCTTGCCCATTCGCTCTTCGATGGACGGCAAATACCTAATTCTTGCATATTCCTAAATTCCTCCCTGATCTTGTCATACCTATCTGGGGGTAAACGTCTCGCCTTTGCATGAACAGGTGGGCCCTTTGTATCAATGTAATGGTGTACCCCGTGTTTAGTATCATATTTCAGGTTAAAAGGCCTGGTTATGTCTGGGTATCTAGCCAAAATTTCGCTACAGGGGTTTCCGCCATCGAAAGTGCTCACTGTAGTAGCCCCATCATCAACCAAAATTCCTATTGTTTTTAAGTCAGTAATTTTATCTCGCAAACATTTCCCACTTACATCAACTAACAGCTTATAATGCTCTAAAAAATCTGCTCCCAAGATTGGTTTGCTTACATTGGCAATTACAAACACCCATTTCAATGCTCTTCTTAATCTTAAATTTAATTCTAAAGTCACAGTTCCGTAGGTTTGTATCTCCGAACCGTTTGCCGCATATAGTTTATAAGATACATTTCCACGTCGCAAATGTTTGTTCACTTTTGATTTTGGAATAACTGAAATGTTCGCACCAGTATCCACTAACCACCGCAACGCGTTTTTACGATCGTACACACAGAGACGATTTTCTCGCAGCACGGTATTTCCTACGTCTCCTGAGGCCGTTGCTTCTAGTTTTCCGCCGGTTGTTTCCATGCGCAGGGTTTCTCACATCTAGTCGCTCTTGATCTAAATCGGAAATGGTACCGACAGAGCCAGTCCGGACTCTCTGGAGTTCTGTTAGGTGATGGCGATCTGCCCCTTGACGCTGATCTGCCCCTACTCTGGTACCTTGCTTGTGACCTGCCACGTATCTCGCCGCGCAGAGAAGCTACCTCCAGGACCAATTTGTTCATAGCTGTCATCATCTCTTGCATCGCGAAGTTTGCTGCACCGCTGCTTACCGACGCTACCTCGTTCACACTCGTTATGTTTTCCACTACCTTATCTGCAATTGTCCCCAGGTTCTCCAATGTCTGATCTTGACTCGCTGTCAACACCGCTCTTACAGGCGTCGGTAGTCGTGCCATCCATAATCTATGAACTGTTTCATCACTCGCTTGGCAGTTCCTTGCTAAAGTCATCATTTTTCGTAGCAGCTGCGTGGGTTTCTGTGATCCCAAATCCATTTCACCGACCAGACGCTGAAATTGTCGTTCTGGAGACTCTTCGTACACCTTGAGAAGCCTCTCTTTGAGTGAATTATATTTCCCTTCTGCTGGTGGTGTATAAAGTATGTCTGAGCACTGTTGTAATGCATCCCTACTTAACTTTGACACTGCCAGTTGGTATTTATATTCGTCACCTTGTTTCTGGGGGCTGACTATCGCCTCGAACTGCGCGAACCATAAACGCGGCTGTTCCTGCCAGAATTCAGGGATTCTCGCCGACACCGAAATTGACGCCATTTCAGATGGTTGCTCTTCTTTGCTGGGTCCGGCGGCGGCTCCAGCCTTGTCTTGGCCCGCTCCCTTACTCATTGTTCCACGTTGAAACTCCGGCCAAGTCGTGGTTACTTAGCCGGGAGTCGTCCCGTCGCCGCTCGTTCGTAGGTAGGTATACACTTGTCACTGCACTGATTCCCAGAAAAAAAGAGTCGGGGTCACCAATTTAGGAGTGTCGATAATATTCACTTAGTCTTTAGTATAGATCCTTTATTACAGTTCAGCTTTACACGGTACACCTGGGATAACACAGAAGAGACAAGTTACTTAGAACGCGATTACGGAACGACTAACTCGCAAGCAGAGCGCACTCGCTACCACTGTTACATATTGCTGACATAAGCATGTCCCTACAAGTCTAAGACTGATGCTATCCTCTTTACCCGGAAACGTCAAATCCCCACACGACAGCTCACCATTAATGGACACAAAATACCGTGGAAACAAAGTGTTAAATACCTCGGCATTATTCTGGACACAAAACTGAACTGGACGACACAAACAAAGGCACTACATCAAAAGGGAATTAAATATTTATGTGGGCTAAGCCAGATCCTCAACAGACGATCAAATCTGAGCGCATACACCAAACTTAGGATGTACACTACACTAATAAGGCCCTGTATCACTTATGCTGCTCCAGTATGGAGTAGTACTTGTGACTCAAACTTCGATAAGCTCCAATTAGTGCAAAATAAAGCCCTAAAAACAGCTTTTAAAAGGGAGTATCCCTTTTACACCAACCTTTCTAAATTGCATGGCAAAATTCAGCTCCCAAAAATAAAACCTGATGTACTAAACATATCTCGAAAATTTTATATCGATAAAAATCCACACCACAGCAATAGTCTTGTCTCATCTATCGGCAAATCACGTCTACATACTTTATCGTATGCTAATACTTATAAAAGTTATAAGCTGCCCCATCACTATTTTCTAAACAGTGAGTAAACTACGACGGCTCCTACCTATCTCTTGTTGCCATGGCCGGCCGTGTGTCGTCGCCTAGCCGGGCAGTGTGCATTTGTTTTCTACATACCCGCACTTACTCGTATTGCGCGATGTGTTAGTATAGGAATGTCGATGTGAAAAGTATTCAACATATCAAGTTGAATGCACCAGTATTTTATTCATATTTTATTAAAATAGTTGAACACAATGTAAAATATTATATTAATTAAGCTGTTGAAAGTTTTAAGAGGTGCCTTAGCCTAACAAACAATACAATTTATATGTATACTCATAATGACGGTGTCTTATGTTGATATGTTAAAATGTATTTATCTAATAAAGAACTTTGAAAAACAAACAAAAACACTATTATTTAAGGGTTAAAACTTCCTGAGGAAATATGTGCTCCTAGAGCTCCAACCAATGAAAAATTCTGCATGCCCACGCCTTATTAAGGGTTAAAAACCACCTAAGGAAATACGTGTTCCTAGTACATTTTGTATAAGATTTGGAGATGTTTTGCTTTAACAAGCGAGTACACCTCTGCATAAACTTAAAATATCTCCGTGTAACTTCTTACAACTTCCTGCTCTCCTAGAACTTAAACAAAAATATTGATTTATTAATTCGTGATTCTTGAAAATATTAGATGCAATATTTATAATATGAGCAAATGGTCTTATATTATTAGTGCCTTAGAATTAAATACCTCCGTGTAACTTCTTACAACTTCCTGCTTTTCTAGTACTTAACCAGTCGCCTGTGGCGGTCATTTTGTGAGTACCGGAGCGGGAATTCCATACATAGGAATTTTGAGCGCTAATATTCAGTTTTTGATGAAATTCTCCTATTATAGTTGGAATAAAGATTAGTTCTTGTAAGAATATCACTCTAATTAGAATCCTTCACCCTTTTTCCATTCCACAACGCCTTTTTTTCGGTTTGAATACAGCTAATATGTGTTACCTAATATATACTTATTTCTGTATTATTTTAATATTAATGCAAAATTTAGGCCTAATGTTTGGTTTTATTTATGCGTTATAGTGTATAAAACTATAATAAAAACAAACACAGATAGTCTTCATACATTTATTTATCAAAGTAAAACTTGCGAGACACAAACGCGAGATAGCGGTTGAGACGGCGTCTTTGAGTGAGTTTTAATGTGCAATCAGTGAACACAGAGTATAAAACCATTCATTTATAAGATAGCCTGTTCTTTCATGTACAATTTGAATAGGTTAGAATGAGATAGGGTTAACATGAATGTTGCAACGAAGCAACATTGAACCCTATCACAGCAGTACCGGAGCGGGAACGCCACACACAGGCGCCAGAGTGACCGGTACCGGTGCGGGAATCTCACACACTAGTGGTTAAACAAAAATATGATTGATTTATTAATTCGTGATTCTTGAAAATATTAGATGCAATATTTATAATATGAGCAAATGGTCTTAAATTATTAATGCCTTAGGGGTGAAACCAGGCAAAAAGCTTGTAACCCGCTAATTTAAAAGTTTGTAAAAAGCCCAATGGACTTGCATTTTACCATTTTCCAAAATTTGGATCTTACCTTAAATAAATTTATCTTGAACTTTTCAACAAAGGTCTGTTACCTTTGCCAAAACATTTCAAAAAATGTCATTGGAAGGAACAAATAAAGCCTTTGCCTGTACCAAGTGCGTGTCAAACTTCGCACATTTAGGAGTCATAAATTTTGAAAAAACGAGGCAGGTGCTCACTTCAAATACACCTGATACACCTAGCCAAAATATCACTATCATTCTTCACCAGCAAATAATTACTTTGTTTTACACAGTGTTTGTATGAATGACTAAGTTACATTTCTCACTCACTCTCTTACTTTAAAAGTGTGTGTGTGGGGGGGGGGGGGGGGGGGGGGGAATATTTCCACTTTGGAAGATTCGGTCTCTTTAATGTTTTACTTTGAGGATAAATGGTTTCAGGAATTTGCTTGCAGGATATTGCTTCTGGCCCCACACTAGGATACCCTGTATCGTGGGAACCAGAAAACAGCGATATCACACACAGATAAACATACAAGTCCTGGGGATTTTTTTACTTTATCCTCAGCCAGAGATCGAACCCGGGACCTTTCGCATGGTAGTAGAGTCTCGAGCCGCAAAACCACGGATAAATGGTTTCAGGAACCTCAACGTCATTTTTAAAGACCTATCTATAGCCACCCCACACATAGGTTTAATGAAAAATATATTTTTGGTTTCAGTTCTATGATTTTTGGTTTCAGTTCCATGTAGCCCCTTAAATTTTTTAAGTTTTGTATAAAAATCGTAAAGCGGTTCACAGAATACATGTGCTTACCAAGTTTTAACTGTGTAGTCTTGATAGTTTCGGAATAAAGTCAGACAGACAGACTTGACGAAACTATAAGGGTTATTTGTTTCTCTGCGGAACCCTAAAAAAGTAGACATATGCAGCGTTCAATTTAATCGTCAGTTGACGCCCGCCTTACATGCTATCTCATTTTCACGCATAGAATTTGTAGCTATTCTGTTGTCAGTTTTATTTATGCGCGTTTGCGTGATCAAATCAAACGCACGCACCACTCTCTCAGTGATCATTGCTTTGTTTTGATATGTTAGGTTATAATTTTGTTATGAATGTTTGATTCTTACGCGAACGTCATACGAATGTTAGTGATATTTTCTATGAATACCAACTGAACTGGAGTTAACGGTCAGTGTCGATAAGGGGGCGGAAGCATGAAGATAATATAAGGGAAAGAAATACATACTGAGAAAATATTGGCTATTATCAGACAGTACCTATATGGTGTGGCGAGTATGTGTGCTGTTGCTGGAATAGGAAATGTAAGAATTAACCACATACTTATTTTTTAGGTGTAAACATGTAATCGTTTAATCTTAACATTTAATATTATTTTGTTACAGCTGCAAGCTGGACCTACTTAATAACAATGAGTGAATCAACAAGAGGGCCGATAGACCAAGATTGAAATTGCAACCTACTAACACATTAACCAATATTGGTACCTAGTAATTCATCTCCACTGCTGCCACCACAAGTGCCACAGATAAGGAGCAATGTGGTCTGTCTCTGCCAAGTCATCAAGAGGAGAAAATAAATAATGGCGACTTTTGCAGACTCTGTAATGAAATACCTATATGGTTTGGTCTTATAAAACCATATTAAAATAGTTGATATGGGGTATAAATTTTATCAATCAACTAATAAATGCATTTTCAATGACCTATGTATTGAATTTGTTGGGATATCTTAATTGGTCTGAGGACTGTACCTAGAGTATATAGATGAGTGAAACAAATCAGTTTACGTATCAGAAATCCTTATATTGCACAAGAAACATAATATGATGTCATGAGAACACCATTTACAAGAGAGAAGAGTAAGCCTGAACCTGGAAACGGATATACCTATTCTAAGTTAAATTATAATTTACGTTGCCACTGTTACTGGCGCCCACACAAAGTTACCTAGGTACCTATAGACAAATGCAATGTAAAACAAAAATAAAATTTTACATATACAAACTATACTTTATATAAATACCTTCATTTGAGTAAAATAGAGGTACTTATTCATATTCATATTCTTTATTGCACAGAAATCTTATAGAAATAGTAAGGTAACAAAACATTTTAAACATTGTACTTGTACAAACTGAGCAAATAAAATTTTACACTTAACTATATTTTCAAGTTGAAACTAACCAATAACAGTTACAGTACTAGTTTTTCTAGACACATTAGCAACACTAGTACAAATTTAAGTAAGTAAGTCAAACTGGACCAAGGCAGTCACAGTAGTGGCCAAGGAGTCGACAAGACCAGTAGGCGGACCACATGCCCGATGGTCTGACGATATAATCAAGTCGAGAGGATCTCATCATCTCAGTGGATGCGGTTTGCACAGGACTGTGAAGATTGGCGCTTTGGAGAAGAGTGGGTTGATGTGGGCTGAGTATGATGAAGTTTAAAGTTAAAGATACGTACGTTTTTAATAATAGGTAGAATACCTCTGATATATTATGCTGCTAGGTGAGTACGAACCTCGTGTTCCCTGTTCGTGTTCGTGAATCTCTAACACGACATACTTATGTCTACGTACAGCTAAAGCTAGGTGTGGAACTAAACTTAAGTGTAGCCAGCTTGTGTTAAGATTAGGCTCAAACCTTAACTTATGTTGGAAATTATGCTCATTTTAATAAATGATTTCAACAATAGCCGGCTAAACTGCAGACTACCCTCCACGCTGTTGAGGCTAGAGATGGATAAGAAAATATGATTGACATTAGCCGCCTAAAGTTTTCTAAGCTAATGAAAAAATAAAAACAGGCAGGAATAAGTAATTAATCTACTAAACTGTGACTAGCTAGTTGGTGACACCTTCCTAGTTTTACCAATTAGCTAGATGCTCGGTGTTCTGTGTTTTGTAAATTTTCTGCCTAATAATGTGCAGTCTAGCTGGTTAATAACGATGAAATCACTTATTTTATCGCTAACGACCATTACTTCAGCCTACGCTAGGCTAATATTAAAATTAGCTGGCTAAGTTTAAGTTTAGTTTCACATCTATCTTAAGCCATAACATATACACCAAGTTTAAGTCCAGCTTGAGATTTACATAACAACGCATACAAAATGATAATACCGCTGCATTCTCCCTCCTTTCAATATCTAAAATATTTCGTTCTTTTCTACGTTATTGTTTTAACGCGGCTAGCGTACGCGCCGCCGAGAGCCGAGCGGCAACCTTCTGACAAAGACACCCTGAGGGTGCCCGCCAGTCGTTCGTACCTAAACTGCAAACTTGTTGTGGGGGAAAGCAGCGAATATACAAACTATTTTTATTTTACAGAAAAGAGCTATTCGAGCAATTTATAATTTAAAACGAACAGACTCCTTAAGAGAGCTTTTTAAAGAAATTGACATACTAACAGTAGCTAGTCAATTTATTTTCGCAAATATAATGTATGTACGCAAGAACCTTACAACATTTTCCAAAATTAGCGAAAGCTGTAATGTTAACCTAAGAAATAATCACAGACTGTGTGCGCCCCGATTTAGACTCGCGAAGGTTAGCAATTCTTTCAAGGGTCAGTGCATTCTCTACTATAATAAGATTCCTCTGGTTATCTACCACCAGGGGTTAATCTGGCTCAACACAGGCCTTGCTGTTAATAATTTTGTAATTATTTATTGCTGTTTATTAATCATAACAATTAAATTTTTCATATTTGTAATAGTTAAGCACAACCTATTTTTAAAAGAGATCTAAAAATCAATCTGTGGGAGTTTCTACGCCCTTCTTCTCCCACAGTGGTCCAATGTAGAGAAGAGGCAAAATTGACGTTTGCTAAGTATATGTAAATATCTACAGTAATAAAGTACTTTGACTTTGACTTTGCGGAGTGACACCCTCCCGGTATAACATTGTTCTTCAAAACTTTTAATTACGAAGGGCCATATGGCAGAGTTACACCATCTTAACACAAACTAATAGAATTGAATTTATTTTTACATCTACTAAGTGTCAATTCGACACATAAAACATGATCGTCAGTATGACTTGAGGTATCCAGCATCCAGATCTTGACATGTTGTCAAGTTCTAGACACCGCACCTGCCATCCTGACGTTCATAAAAAAAACTAAGGGTTTAAGTTGGTGCCTTCTTCTTTATTCCGGGCTTAGGACCGGCAACGGCGAGTGTATCAAAAATACTGCAAAATACATGTACTCACGGTTGTAGGCCTCTAGACAATCTATAGTGACTGAATGAGTGACAGATATTTTAAAACGTGTTTACCCTGATATTCAATACTCCATTTTTAACTCAGAAAATAATTACAAAAATAAATTAATAGCTCTATCATACCATGCCCTGCAGAAAGGACATTGGGTTATGATGTCATCAACGTCTCTAGCCTGCTCTAACCCTCCTAGGCAATCTGCACAGAGAGCGTGCCCACAAGGTACAAGTACCCGGTTGGACAAATTCTCTGTGCAGATAGCACAGACGCCAACTCGGTCTGGTTCGCCCGCAGCCGGTCCGGGCAACGGGCGAGCGACCACCTGAACAGGATTCGGGACTACCCCCGGTTCAGGTATGTGGGGAGCTACCGGGGCGTGAGCCAGACCGCCAGCGGCAGGCACCTCCACCTCCACTACGACAGGTTGCTCTACCTGTGCGGCAGGTACCTCGATCACCAGCTCTGGCTCCCGCTCCGCTTCCTCCCCCACTACGACCTCACTGGCGGCTTCTGGGACATCCTCCACGATTTCTCATAGGGGGTGTAGCACACGCGTCATCAACTGACACGTGCTCTCCAAAAGTTCCCGGATCGTTATACGACCCAGGCGTAGATCGGTTAAGGCCCCCCTCTGAGCTACATGGCGGGCAAAGTTCTTAACCCTAGTACGCCTCGGCGGATTACCTGCCGCCATGGCCGCACGCCGAGCTTCGCAGTACACGAAGGTCTTCCGGATGAAACCTGAAAATAATACAGTCTGAACCACCGCTAACAAGATCATAAAATAATAGGCAATAACGCCTAGCGTGTAAACATTAGGATATCCGGGCATGCGCTCTCGCTAATTTGGTGTATTTTCATTGTAATTACTCAAGACTTCATTCAGTAACAAATATATTCGTGGACATCAGTTCATTTACTTTCCTCGCTTCATCTGACGGACAAAACCATAAAAAGTAATATTGAGTAGTTTGTACTTACCCAGTTCCGGCTTCAACATTTAATTCTATTATAGCGAAATAGTTCAATGAGAAGTTTTCTGACGGTTGATTAAGTTTCTATCAGTATGGAGGGCAATTCTTAGACCACCATGCAGCGCCATCTAGCGAGCCGCTTTGATAACTGAGCTGCCAGAAAACTCCTCAATCTAGTTTATCTTACCTCTAAACTACGGGTTAGCCCACTTTTGCCAGTCTCCGTTTGCAACAATTTTTTGGCGTCTCCTTTTGCCTCGGTCGTATATAAATTGAATAATTTTTAGTTTAGATTGAGGTTTTATTAAAATAATACCGTGGGCAAGTGTGGAACATTTGTATGAAGAAAACTTTGTGTGGCAAAAGTGGACTAACCCTAAACTAAACTAACTATGTACTACTAATAATACTCTTTTTATTTCGTTATTTTATGTCACCTTAACCTAACACGAAGGATAAAGGAGGATTCGCATCGCCAACTCCTACCAGACCTGACATTTCGTGCACAGTTTTAGTTTTAACACAATTTCAGGATAGTTTACATTCTAACGGTGTCACAAAAAATACATTACCTTTAGTACAGAATACTTAATAGTACTGCGACCTTTAAGGCTCAATATCTTCTTCTCGTGACGTGAGTGTTGGCAATCAGGTAATTACGCTGCATTTCGAATACAGGTGGCGCCATCTCGTTTACGATTTGTAAACTAAATACTGTTTACAGATATGTTGTATGTTTAAATAGTGAAGCTGACACAATGTATAAATATTTCGACATTTCAAATTTCGAACGCCGACGCCCACTTGAAGTTGGTACTACAGAACAAGCTAAACAAGTGCAGAGCAATTATCAATGCGACGCTGCCGGTAGATCATGCGGTTCCTGAACACATCAAAGAGAGCTTATGATATGTGTAGATAAACTAGTGTATGTAACTGTACATAATTAGGCATTGAAACTCGAGTTTTAATGCTATCCATTACGTATCAGTCACATAAACTACTATTATGTATTATTATTATTAAAGATAAGATGTAGTTAGATTACAGCAATGTTAGTAACTTTCTTCGCCAAAATTTCTTAATTAATAGATTGTCAATTTACTGGGCATTGGTTGTGCTTGGACTGTCAAAACTAGGTATTGAATTAAAAAATAAATAACTTTAAATAATGTTTTATTTTATAAAATCACCACTATACAAATACAATTAAAAAAATACGCAGCATATATTTTGTATAATTATTTGTTTAACTTTTGACCATTCCTTACTGCGTTTATCTACAGTGAATCCTTAATAGTTGGCTCTAAAGTGAAAAATGCCATTCATTATGGGGGGGTGGTAATAACACTCTGCTTTTCCCTACTATCTAAGTGCCACTAGCTAGAAACCGGAATAAGACTTTACTCGAGTAAACTTTGAGAAATCCATATCAATTTGTACGGAGTTGTCAGTTTACTTGATTTAAGTCTTATTCCGCCTTCTACCTAGTCGTCCTTAGTAACTACTCTACATCTACATGCTCTACACGATGTATTTATGTATTTTACCTGTAAACTGCCATATATTAGGGTGTGGGCCTAAGCTCTTTTTCAGCGTGCTGTGGAAGCTCTCAGCCACATTAGTGGTTTGGTGCGGGCTTCCACACACGCTGAATGTTGCTGGACCCACCTGTAAATTAAATTGTTTGTATTAGATACCTTATAATAATACTAATAATGGGTTTTGAGCTGTCAGGATCGCATTCTCTCAGCGGCCAGACATGTAAGAACGAAATAAACGTAAATTATAAACCCTGTCGGTCTGGTTTACAATTTCTGGATAGTTTACTACCGCGTTAGTTTATAAACTAACGGTTTTGACAATCTTAGTGTCATATATATATATATCTATATATTGCTGTAACACAGGTGTTAGACGTTGGACGGTCGGCCAGACAGACAGACCGACAGACAGAAAGATGAACATGTGAGTGACAATAATAGGGCTATGGAACCCATAAAACTACTTCCCACCATGATTCAAGAAATTTTTGATATTTAAGATATAATAAGGCCGTCTCTAATCTAAATCCGTTCGAATCTACCTACCTATAAGGGAAGAATTTCATAAAACCCCTTCTTTTATATGCACCCCTACGCAACTAAAGTTAGAAAAGTGAATAAGTAAACCTAGGTTTAGCCAAAGTATGGTACAGAAAGCATAGTAACCCTTATAATCCAGTAGTTCACGAAATACTCGTGGAATGCCGCGCTGTACGGCAAGTTCCTTGCTGCGGCGATGGCCGGCACCTCGGGCAGGCCGAGCGCGACCTGCTCCGCGGGCAGTAGCGCGAGCGCCCCATAAAGCCGCACCAGCTGCCCACCCGGTGAGTTGTGTCGCGTCACCAGCCCCAGCCGCCGCGCTCTCCTTAGCAACGCCAGCAAATAATGAAATAGGCAGCCCTGTACTTGCATGTTGGCGACGGACTGTAATGCACCTTGAAGTGCGGGCTCAAAGTCCGTCACGATGTGTTCAGGTCGCGGGTTTCCTGCAGCCTCCCAGATACGCCGCAGTATCGCCTCATACAGAGCCCGTGTCCTGTTCTGCATCAGCACTAATACGGGATGGAAATAATATCCCGCTACTGCTGAATGAATGGTCAATATCTGGTAGGCTGGCAATCCAGCCGGGACTGTTGCGAACGTGCCATCCGCGGAAATTGTAGAACTTTCGCGGAGGATTTCATCAAATTGGGGCATGACTAGAATGACCGCTACTCCATTCCCGGCTTCAACAGTAGCCAGGAAGAGACTGTTCAACTGGTTGACCTCCCGTAGCGCTTGCGCCAACTCCATCAATGTGCGGGGTACTGGAGGCAGCACACTTCTCCGCCACTTCCGCATAGATGATTCCACTAGGGTGAACAGCAGATGTGGAGCTCCCTCTGGATGTCTGTAATACATAATATTATTTTATTAGTATATGGCAAATAAAATAATGAATGACTGTTTTTGTGGTTGGTGAGTAGATAAGGGGGCGCCAAGGAAAAAAACTTAGTCATCATTATGAATCAAAATAAAATAATATTATTGTTGGGTTTTTTCTTTCAATTACTTAAACAATATTAAAAATGTGTTCCTTGTGACATGATTCGCACCATCAACTGAAAAAACTTGCAGAATTGATACCTAACATTGTTTACAGAGACTTCGACCAGGTTCGATCCCGGTTATGTATGAGAAAAGAATTTAATGCCATTATTATTAAATCCAAAATCGAAGCCATGGTTCCTAAGACGCTATCTCTCATATTTTCTGACTTCTCCCTACTGACTCATTTGGATTGATCATTCTGTATACCATTTTACACAGCTTAAGTTTTTTTATTTAACCAATACGACAAGAAATTTTATTCGATATGTATATTTCTTCATTAAAATGTTTGTTCAAGAGGGTGAAAGGAAAGGGAGAAAATATTATTATCTTACTTAGTTTTTAGATTATTTCATATTAGATTATAAGTTGTAATCTGGTTTGCTCCAGAGATCTCTTATCAGAGTTAAGATCGGCTTTGTATACTATTTTAATTTAACTGTTGTTTTTTTATATGATTTGTGTGCAATAAAGAAATGGCTTGTGTTTAAACGATTACCAATAAATTTGAAAATGTACTACCAATAATTTCAAAATGACTGTCAGAATTAGTAAATGATCACCAAATTGTGTTTGGATAAATGATCACCAAACTTCTTTTTATGTTTTTTGTACTTAAGTTTATGTTTTAAGTATTTTTTGTTGTTGTAGTCATTCTAGCTAACAAAAAATATAGGCAAGTGTATGCCGTTTTTAAATCAAATCGTAAGTATAACTCTTTTCTATCAGAATAATATAAAAAATAGATATAAATTACCTTAGACCAAATTGAGAAAAATAAATTCAAAAAATTTGGCGAAAAAACCAGTTGTGCAGTGTTTACTGTTAGAAATACTAAACCATTTGGTTATACGAACAGTCATAATTTTGTCGTATTCTGTGCTTTATAATAAACAAAAGTTTTATAAAACTCAAACATCTGCGAGCAATGTAAAAGGTCGTAAATAACTCGCTATCAGTCACTCGCTATCACTCAACCGGAGCGCACGCTTGCTTGTTAAACCAGCGTTACTCAAAGTTGTTTTTTTTTTCCTGTTTAATTATGTTCTCCTGCGCAAGTTGTGACTCCCAGTTCACGGATGGAACGGTGTGCAGTGTCTGCAAGCAACACCTCGATTTCCAGTGTTCCGGGATTACGGAAAATGGTTATCGTAGACTTGGAGAGAGACAGAAGAGCTGGCGTTGCCCGAAGTGTAAAGGCAACCAATCGCCTTCGAGGCTTAATACGTCACCCTCTCCAACTCAACTGGATAAAATGCAAGAACAACTGAACAACATCGTTTTCCAGTTGGGGCCACTGTCAGAAAATGTGAAATCCGTCAAATCAGAGCTGGGGAACCTTCGAGAATCTTTGGAGATGGCGCATGAGCTGATTGGGAAATTCTCAGGATCCGTCAAGGCATTAGAAACCCGAGTTACTCAAGTGGAGAAACTAGTTAGCGATGTCCCGACGCTCCAAGCCAAAGTAACTGCATTGAAAGTTGAACTTCAGAATAGAGACCAATGGGCTCGTGCTAATAACGTCGAGATACGTGGAATTCCATTGAAGAAGAATGAAAATCTATACGAAATTGCTGACAAGATTGGTAAAATCGGTAATCGTACTTTCGAGAAGAGGGATATAAATTATATTGCACGAATTCCTACGAGAGTCCCGAATGTCGAAAAACCTATTGTTATTTCTTTTAATAATCGTTACACTAAGGAAGACTTTGTTGCTTCTTGCCGCAAGACCAAACAGCTGAAGCTCGAGACTCTAGGTTACACAACTGGCGGAGTCTTTTTCGTCAATGATCACCTGACGCAGTATAACAAGAACCTGTTAAGCAAGGCGCGGGCCTTAGCTAAAGAGAAGAACTTCAAGCATGTTTGGGTTAAACACTGTAAAATTATGGCGAGAATGTCAGATACGTCACCCATAATTTTTATAAAAAACGAAAGCGACCTATTGAAGATATCATAATTTTTAGCTACTTAAATAACGTACCAATTGCGTTAAATTTAGTAATAGCCTATAATCTTAAAATTATTTTATTACTTTTGTCACTACGAAACAGTAAAAGTTTGAGAGCCGCATGCAAAACCAGCTCTGCGCGTTAAGCTACTCGCACCTGCTCGCGTTATGCACTTCATTATGTTATTCAACTCAAAACCGCAAAGTGTTAAGAAACTCCTGACAAAGCGCTGGTTTACTGCGTTAGCATCTTAAACTAATTAAGTTGTTATTAGGTAATATACTATTTGTACCTAATTTTTAATTATTTTCTTTTGTGTATTATGTTTTTTCCTTTAACTTACAGTTCTGTCTTTTTGTACGTATAATCTCTTGTTAATTATTATGATTAAATTTATAAATCTTGTCAATTATATATAAGTTATACATTCTAATGTTGTTATCCAGACAGAACTATATTTTTAATTTTTTATCTGTTTAACCGCAAGCAGGCAGTTTTTTTTTTTTTTTTAGCTTCTACATACATACATGCGAGAACACATTAATGGTTATAAGTTATAATATAAGTTTATTAATAGAGTGTGTAAAACTGTTTGTTCTCCTAATACAATAAAATAAAATAAAATAAAATAAAATAAAATAAAATAAAATAATGTTTTTGTGGACCATTGGCTACGCAACTTAGGATCAGCGCGCGAAAAAACCGACGCAAGCAAGCGGTTATGAGGCTCTCAATTGTTGCTATGACGCATTAATGACATCCCTAACGCTGTCATGTCGAGCTATCACTGCCCATGCTTCTGAATGATAGCACTGTGAGCGAGCAATCAAAAGTGACATCACATTTAAAACAGGAACAACAATTTATTGCAATTAATTATCCTCTGTATTCACGCAAAATATAAGCAAAATGTGCTTGTAGTCGTTTGTTTATCTGTCGGTGTCAACGTCTATTTACGGGTGCACTTTTTGTGCGACATTTTGAATTAATTATCTGAATTTCAGCAGAGAGTCATCTGTTGACTATTTGAAGAAACTTTAAAAAACTAACTTCTACCATAATTAACAGATCGCTGCCTCAGTGCTTGAATGTTCAACGGACCATTTTTCGGAAAATATCTTTTTTGACGTCTACTTAAAAAAAACAGCTGATTTTACATCGTATAATGGGACATAAAATTTCCTAAAGTGGTTAAAATTCACGTTCTATGCAAAAATAAAAAAGTTAATATCCATTAGAAATATTGTGTTCAGTGCGTGTTTGGGCAACCTCCGTAATTTGCGTATTCTGAACGCATCGGAAACCGATCTCCGTGCTTGTTTAATCAACATCTACCTGACAGCCAATCATGGACAAGGATTCAGCTATGACGCGCTTGCACGACGCCATCTTGCTTTCGATGCGTCAGTCAGATTGTGGCTTGTTTTGGTGAGGTTTTGGTAAAGATTAATAATTTACTGAGCATAGGACCTGTTACTGAGAAAAACCGGGTACCTTATTCCCGCTCGCGCACACTGTACACCTCATGTCGTTAGTTACCTTAGATTCAAATAAAATAAAATATCCTGTATTCTACCAATGGTTCTTTGAACACACAAGCACGCAACTAAAAAGTATTTTATGCTATGCAACCTCCACATGTCTGTTCAATATCCAACTGCGTAATTTTTACAGCGGCATTTTGTTCAACATCCACTTTTAAATTTGAAATACCCAGTACTTAGCTTACATATCTATTCAGATTATGTATTTTACTTACTGGGCACGTTTAGACAATGCTTACATTCCGTAGATTTCCGTAGACTACGCTTTAGAACAATGTCAAACAAAATAAACGTTTCCTGTGAAATTCACTCAGTGGTCTGTTAACCATTCAAGCACTGAGGCAGCGAGATGGTGACTCTTTCTTTTATAATATTCTCGTTCCATAGGACTGTCCCAAGCATAGTCGGCGTTCTTTTTCACAAAAACGGAGCTAAGGATATGCGAGAAACAAACAAATATATGCATGATAGGTAGGTTGTGAGTGAATAACAGGTGACTTGAGTCCTCACCGGGTCATCCCTCCCTCGAGGGAAGACCCGGGTTAGTGCGACGTGTGAGAGAAATGAAATTTGATGCCCAAGTGATGAACCTCATGTCTTCCTCCAGTAGTGCATCTGCTCTTTCAATAAATGTTGAACAGTTCTAGGAGGAAATTAGTAAGTTGTTAAAGTACAAAAATATATCTAAATTTGCCAAAGACATGCTCATTCTTCCAGTTTCTAACGTCAAATGCGAGAGAATATTTTCAGAAATTAATAGAATCAAAACCAAAGATCGAAATAGGTTTATAAATAAAAATGTAGCCGCGATTCTCAATGCCAGACAAGGCGTTACACCATGCACAGATTTTGTACCCGATTCTCAAAAGTTGAAATGCGTGACTGATAAAACATTGTATAAAGATATTAAAAATAATAAAGATAAAGAGGATTAATAATGTCATTTAGTTTTATTTCATCTCTATTTGATTTACCTATCATGTTAGGATAAGAACGTACATTTGTGGTATATTTTGACCAAGGCTCTGGTAGATTTTGGTAGTTTTCGAAAACCGCAGAAGTAGATTGGCCAATTTAAATGTGGTCACTCTGGGCCCAGCCCACCCAGTGTTACCAGGTACACGGTATTTACCGTAGAACCACGGTATTTTTGGCTAATACACGGTCTACGGTAGCGATCCACTACCGTGTCTTTTTCTACGGTATTCTTAGATATGAACTACCGTGTATGGAAGTAGCACACACAATAAAAGTTTGAAATCGAAGATAGGCCAATAGGCCCACATCGGGTCGCAGAGATCTGATGGTATTTTTTAACTTTTGTGTGAAATAATATTCAGTCAAATCGACGACATTAAAACGAAGAAAAGGAACAAGCTGATACCGAAAACCATTAAGGGAAATATACTTGCTCAACAAGCTATTCACCGGAATGGTCATAACTGTTTTGATTTTACACTATACTATATGATAAAGAAGTTCTTATTTTAGAAGATTAATTTTAAATAAAAACATCTAAATTCAAAGTTGTTTCGGTTGCATTTTATACGGTAATTTACACAGTATTTTCCAAATGATTCTACGGTAATTTAAGTCTTAAACACCGTAATTTTAACAGATAAACACGATAGTTTATAGTTTTCATCTGGTAACACTGAGCCCACCCACAGTTAAAAAACATGGCCGGCTGCGCGCGATTTCAATGGCGTGTTCAAGTGATTATATTCTCTTTGGGCGTGTTTGTTGCATCTATTCTAGAGGATTCAATGTGAATAAATAGTCATAGTATCGCTAAGGAAGCGAAAACGTTCCTACCTATACCTACAGCTCAATCAAGTGAGCTTTGCACCTCGCCGGAATGCAGTAGTAGAGTAAATTGTGATCTTTCATACACTTGACACTGGCAAAGAAGAAGAAAGATCGGTTGGAGTGTCTTCCGCCCCCTTATCGACACTCTGCCCGAAAGATCTTACTTAGCACAGAACGCTCTGAATGTGGATTTTCCGAATGAAGAATTTACAGATGCAAATAAAAAAAGACCACGAATGTACCATATCTAACGTAGGTAAGTAAAATTTTATAATCTGTTGTTTATGACATGTCTGACGATACATGAATGTCTAAATTCTTCACTGCCATCCTTAGAAATAGCTGGCACAGGAAGTTTAGGGCATAGCATAGATGGTTAATTATATATACATATTTGTTTAATACCGTCACTAAGGCTTTTGTAAGGTGCACGAGTCAACCAATTTACTTTACGGTCTTACGAGTTCTAACACTGGGTATGGATGCTGCTGCATCAAAAACCTAACTGTCTGCAGAGTCGAGTGGTCTTACAAGTTCCAACACTGGGTATGGATTAATTAGGCACCTATATAGGTAGGTCCCATGTCTACCTTATTTACCTATCCATATAGAAATAGAAGTACATTTATTCATTCTTCATCAATACACACAACTTTAGGGTGATGGATGGCTTAGCAGCAATATGCCGAAATAAGATTGCAGGGGTGTTGCAACTTTTTTCATATGAAAAGAAAACAATGTTTGAAAATAAATGTGACATGATGGTGTTATGACAACCCTGTTATTTTATTTTGGCATATTGTGTTAGCAATCGTATATTTTAAAAGGAATATTTACCTAAGTTTTAGTTAATTACAGCATAAATACAGATAATTTTATACAATTGGCGCGCTTACGTGATGACATTTCGAACAAGACGACTGATGTTGTTCATTCAGTCGTTCACCCAGCCTGTAGCATAAAAGCACGCACATCACGTAAACGCGCTCAGTCGATCGTCAGTTCTTGTGGAGTCAAAACCTCTAAAATTGTGTTGAAGTGTATACGAATCAGGTCATAGTACTGTGTGGAATTCAGTGAATAAACTATTGTTAGCTAAAGTGTGGGTTTGATTTTGTCGGCGATATCCGGAAGCTAAAAGATCAGAAGTGGGATATCTTCAAGTTGCGGTGATACTGAACTTGGAGCTGGACTAATTTAACGCCCAAAGAAGTGGATAAAATGGGTAGAGAAAGAGAATCCCGTACACGGAATCGTGATGATCCTAGATCGCGATCCGATTCCGACTCGTCGCTGCGAAGTCGCAGTTCTAGACGTCGTCATCGCAGCCGCGAGTCACGACGAAGAGAGCATTCCCGCCGTTGCCGTTCGCGCCGTAATTCTCCAAGCGAGTCCCGACATCAGCGCTATGAAAGAGTGGAGCAACGACGTGGCGAGACACCTTCGAAGAATCACGATCCAAGCATCTCTCGCATGACAGCAGATCGCAACCGGTATGTCTCACCTGTGACTGTTGTACCTGAAAAACCTGTAGCTAGCGCATCATCTACAAGCAACTCAAACGATTTATTACAGGCGTTTAAAGAAATTGTGCAGACCATGAAAACGACAAACAATACCGAACGTTTCACAGAAATGAATGTGATCCCTGAATTTGACCCATCAAAAAGGAACCAAACCATAGATATGTGGATTATTAAAGTCAATGAATGCGCCAGTATTTATGATTGGACAGAGCGGCAGATAATTTATTACGCTCTGCCCAAACTTGAGGGTCTGGCACAAAGATGGTATCAGGGATTACCAAGTTTGTTGTTTACGTGGTCTGAATGGCAAGACAAATTACGGTTAGCTTTTCCTAGTGACGAAAATTATGGGCAGTTGTTGACTGGAATGCTTGCTTGCAAGGGTCGGTATGGCGACTCCTTAGAGGAGTATTTCTATGAGAAAATGGTATTACTAAACAGATGCAACATTACTGGGAAAAATGCCATTGACTGCATTTTGTTCGGAATTGAAGATAGGTCTGTCAGAACCAGTGCCGAGGCCGCACAGTTCACAGAACCAGACAAACTATTAGTATTTCTCCGAAATATTAAGGTTGTTAAACACCAGGAGAAAACAGCCATTCCTTGGCAACGCAGCACTCCAGTCAACAAGTATCCTAAAACAACTCAGAAAAATAATGACGATAAATTGGTAGCTAAGTGTTACAATTGCAATAAAGTGGGCCATCCATTTTATAGATGTAAGAAACCAATTAAGAGGTGCGAAGGTTGCAATAAACTAGGACACTTGGTAACTGAATGTAACAAAGAGAAAAATGGAAGCAATGTTAATAAAACAGTCTTACGCATATCTCAAAAACACGAAGACGATTTGAAATATTTCAAACCAGCCAAAGTGAATGGTCAAAATTTAGACTGTTTTATTGACTTTGGCAGCCAGTGTACTATGCTGAAAGAGTCCGTTGCTAGAAATTTGGTTGATGTTTGGTCAATGACCAATTTGCCAATTCTGAGGGGATTTGGAAATTCGGTAGTAAATTGTATCGGGAAATGTAATGTCCAAATTGAAGTAGACAACGTAAAGGCTGATTTACAAGCTTTGATTGTGCCTGATAATCTATTGCAAGTGCCGTTGTTACTGGGTCAGTCATTTACGGAACAGGAACATGTAGTAGTCTACAAAACAAAAGATGATCTAAAAATATCTTCAAAATCACAAGATGAGTTAAGTCGGATCATGCTTCATGCGTCTGAATCAACCGTAGTTCAAGGATTTACGGAAGTAAATGTACATTCAGATGATCTCTTTGATGGTGATCTGTTTGTCGATCCGAGTTTGTGCCAGAAACCAAATAACGAATATGAGATCATACAGGGTGTGGTCCGAATAATACAAGGTTCCGGAAAAATCGTCATAAGAGGATTAGTTCCTTCTGGATTTGAACTACAACAAAATAGTTTGTTGGCCCGAGCCGTGCCATTGAAAGAACTTCAGGCTTACAATGTGCAGAGGGTCGAAAATTGTCCTGACAATGTGTCTATATCTTTAATCGAGAAAGCAATGATCAATGTTAACGAGAATTTAGAGATATTAGAGTCAGATGAGCTAGCGAAAATGCTGAACGAATACAGAGATTGCTTTGCTTTTTCGAGTGGAGAACTGGGCTGTGTTAAGAATTCTAAAATGGATATAAAACTTAATGATACTACTCCTGTGGTATATAGACCTTATCGATTATCACATATGGAGCGAGAAAAAGTACGTAACATGGTAGAAGAGCTAGAGGATTCGGGTATAATTCGTCCATCAACTTCGGAATATGCATCTCCAATTCTTCTGGTCCGTAAGAAGACCGGGGATTACCGTCTGTGCATTGACTTTAGATCTCTTAATATAAAGACAGTCAAGGAACACTATCCGTTACCTCGAATCGATGACCAACTGGACAACTTGTCGGGATTTAAGTACTTCACGTCATTGGATCTGGCATCTGGGTACTACCAGATACCCATGTCAGATAACTCAAAACGGTTGACGGCGTTTGTCACGCCGGATGGGCATTACGAATTCAATCGCATGCCCTTCGGCCTGGCAAACGCCCCGTCAACTTTTCAAAGGACTATAAATGACATATTAGGTAATGCCAGATTCAAGGATGCATTTGCGTATATGGATGACGTGATAATACCATCCAAAACAATCGAGGAAGGCTTTCATAAACTTCGCGATACCCTGGAATTGTTTCGCGATTCAGGCTTGACACTAAAGCTCTCAAAGTGCAATTTTTTCATGGAATCGATAGATTACCTTGGGTTTGAAGTCAGCAGTGAAGGTATCAGACCAGGCAAAAGGAAGGTCGAGGCCGTAGAAAATTATCCCCCACTTACCGATCAGCATAAAGTGAGACAATTTGTTGGCCTTGCGAGCTTTTTTCGGAGGTTCATCCGAGGCTTTTCTACAATTGCTCGACCTCTTACACAACTTCTCAAGAAGAATGCAAAATGGCAATGGGGTAGTCCAGAACAAGAAGCGTTTTCAAGTTTGAAGAAAGAATTGGTCAAGCGACCAATCTTATCGTTTTATAGTCCAAATTATGAAACACAATTACATACTGATGCGTCCAAACTTGGAATCGCTGGAATTCTGATGCAAAGACCAAACAAAGAAGCTCCTTTTTCTGCTGTCGCATTCTATAGCCGGCAAACTTCACCCGAAGAATCGCGGTTTTCGGCATACGATTTAGAAACACTAGCTGTGGTCTGTTCATTGCAAAGATTTAGGGTTTATTTATTAGGAGTGCCATTTACCATCGTTACGGATTGTAATTCGCTACGAGCAACATTTGAAAAGAAAGACATGTTACCTCGAGTTGCAAGATGGTGGGGAATGATGCAAAAATATGATTTTAACATTGTTTATAAACCTGGCACCACCATGGCTCACGTCGATGCACTTAGTCGGAACCCCATATCAAATTCAAATTGTTTAGAAGTGAGAAACATTGATACCAACTGGATAGCTACCGTGCAGCAAACCGATTCTGAGTTACAGAGAATGGTTAACATTCTTAATGATGAGGATACTGTAAATATAGCTGAGATCAGAAACAATTTTATTGTAAAAGAGGATTGTTATACAGGAAAACAGCTGATGGAGACCGGTGGGTAGTACCCAAAGGGGTGAGGTGGCAGATTTTACAAGCCTGTCATGATAATCTCGGACATTTCGGATTTGACAAAACATATGACAAAATTAAGAGTAACTATTGGTTTGCTAAAATGAGACGCTTTATCAAAAAATATGTACAATCGTGTCTGGAGTGCGCCCACGCAAAAGTTCCATCTGGTAAGAAATCTGGCGAGCTACATCCCATTCCAAAAGCAGAAAATCCGTTCAATACTATCCACATTGACCATCTTGGTCCATTCGTGCGTACAAAAAAGAAGAACGCCTATTTGCTTCTGATTATTGACGCCTTTACCAAATACATACAGATTGTACCGGTTAAAAGTACAAAGACCGTTCACTCTATTACAGCATTAAAACAGTATTTTCCCACCTTTGGTGTTCCTCAAAGACTAATATCTGACAGGGGAACCTCTTTTACAGCAAAGCGTTTCAAGGAGTACTTGCACTCTCTAGGTGTTAAACATGTAATGAATGCCGTAGCCACTCCGCGCGCGAACGGTCAAATAGAGCGTTATAACCGTACCGTGTTAGCTGCTCTTACTTCGAAAAATCACGGTAAACCAGAAAACCTTTGGGATGAGCATGTTTCAGAGATACAATGGGCATTGAACAATACTATTAATAAAGGTACTGGAAAGACCCCAGCTCAGGCCCTTTTCGGAACAAGTTTGATAGGAACGAACGATTCGCTACTTAACTTAAGTATTGCCGATGAGTCGGAGAGTACGACACGTGACTTGACTTCCATGCGAGAGGAAATATCGGAGCACATTAATTCCCAACAATCAAAACAAAAGGAACGTTTTGACAAAAGTAGGAGGAAGGTCTCTTTCCAAGTAGGTGAATTGGTTAGAATCGAAAGAGACATTCCTTCTACTGGCAAAAGTAGGAAGTTGATACCCAAACTCAGAGGTCCATATCGTATTATAAAGGTATTGAATAACGACAGATACGTGGTGGCAGATACTCCCATATCTCGAAAAGGGAACCGCTCTTTTACTGGTATATTCTCTGTTGATAAGATATATCCATGGATGGTTTTCAACAGAAATGATGATGATTCTACATCAAACAGTGATGATGATGAGGACAATGATGATGATTTAGTCAGATAAATGAAACAATTGATAACAGATAATTATTTATTTACTATAATACAATATTATAAAGTTAAGTTACAGATATAGTATAGGGTATATTAAGATACTGACGTTTTCATTGATATGCAGGACCTGCAATTATTATGTCAATTGTATATATCCTATTGCTATAGTGAAGCTGAAGACATGAAGGGGCTTCAATTCACTAGAGTTAAAGTGAAGCTGAAGACTGAAGGGGCTTCAATTCACTAGCGTTGTAATGGAGCTGAAGACTGAAGGGGCTTCAATTCATTATGATGTTTTATTAATGTGATTGTATGGCTGTGATGAAGCTGGAGACATGAAGGGGCTTCAATTCATCACAGTTTTTAATGAAGCTGAAGACTGAAGGGGCTTCAATTCATTGTGATGTTTTATTAATGTAATCCTACGGCTGTGATGAAGCTGAAGACATGAAGGGGCTTCAATTCATCACAGTTTTTAATGAAGCTGAAGACTGAAGGGGCTTCGATCCGTTATGTTGTTTTATTATTGCCAAGCCAAAGGGCTGTGATGAAGCTGGAGACATGAAGGGGCTTCAATTCATCACAGTTTTAATGAAACTGAAGACATGAAGGGGCTTCAATTCATTATTATGAGACGTTATGATGATGGAGACCTAGGGGCTCTTGTTTATTATGAAAAAAATCTATATACTATTGTAAAAGATGTGATTAAGTAATTCTGAATATGGAGAGGCCAAATTGCTCCTGAGTTGACTTCAAGAAATGTATTATGATTGTTTATTAGATCTTAAGAGACATCACTTGACACAAATGTCAACCTACTTGTTATCTAAACTATGGGAACTATTGATTTATAATGAAATGATATATTTAAGGTTAATTTACCCGGGACGTGTAATGGTCAGGAAAGGCCGACTGTTAGCAATCGTATATTTTTAAAGGAATATTTACCTAAGTTTTAGTTAATTACAGCATAAATACAGATAATTTTATACAATTGGCGCGCTTACGTGATGACATTTCGAACTAGACGACTGATGTTGTTCATTCAGTCGTTCACCCAGCCTGTAGCATAAAAGCACGCACATCACGTAAACGCGCTCAGTCGATCGTCAGTTCTTGTGGAGTCAAAACCTCTAAAATTGTGTTGAAGTGTATACGAATCAGGTCATAGTACTGTGTGGAATTCAGTGAATAAACTATTGTTAGCTAAAGTGTGGGTTTGATTTTGTCGGCGATATCCGGAAGCTAAAAATTGCCTGCTAAGTTATAGCCCTATAGCTAACATACAACAAAACAAACAAAAAGAAGTGAAACATAGAATTAGTAGCAACAGTATACTCACATTTATTCTCATTTCACATAAGAAAGGACTACCTACTATGTAATCGATATGTGTTATGCCTCATAGCTAGATTATAGCACCAGGGAAATAGACTCTTAATTTGTCTGTTCCATACCAAGCATCCTCCTGAGTGCGTGACTCCGGCCTGTGACTTTGTTTGTCTAGGTAGACTAAACATTTGTTTGGTTCATCATCAACATCTTATCCTGTAACTACAGCAGCGGTACAGGAAACTCACTAGAAATGTTTTTATGATGTTTGTTTCCTGTTTGCAGAGCGGACCGACAACTGTGACGTGTGTGGAGCTAGCGTGCCAGACAACTCGCAGCAAGAAACAAGCATGCAGTGACCGTGTTTATTGTGGATAAGCATTGGCAACTAATAGTCACGGCACAAGCCTTGTGGAAGCTGGCATTATTTTGAGAACCGCTGTTTACCTCTGCTTATTACCATTGTTCGTCGCTGCACACGCATTTCGCCACTGCCTTGCTAATCTCACAAACCACTCTCGCGCTTACATGTCTTCGCTACTGCCCGCTTTGAACCCTGCTACACTGATCATAATAGCTATTTTGCTATGTACCCATATCTTACTACGACTTAATATTGCCAATTATCTCATTTCCCATTCGTCCCCATATGCTCTGAATATGTGCCGCGTTAGCTCACAAACAACTTTTTGCTGCCTATGTTTCGTAATTTTAATATTACTAACTTTGTTTTTAAATGTCGGGTGTGCACAAATATTGATTTTGCTTCTCTGGCGCTCTTGTACTATTCTATGCTGCTTAATAATGATTTGTGAATGGCTACTGTCATTATTGCCATTATTATTTCCCACTATTTTTGGTACTATAGTGTATCCTTTTTTTGTGAATCATTTGCGATTATTTGATATTAGTAACATATTCGTTCGATAATCTCAGTGTATACTATCAGAATGTGAGGGGACTTCGGACTAAAACGGAGAGTTTCGGGCGGAATATTACGCTTAACGATTATGACATAATAACTCTGACTGGCTTCTTGATTCTATTGCTGACAATGAATTATTCGATAATAGGTACATAGTGTGGCGGCGCGACCGCGACTATGTTTCTACGCAGCTGACTATGGGAGGCGGTGTATTGATAGCGGTTAAAAGGGAATTATGCTCGAACGTTAATGTTGGTTGGCAAACCTCGGCCGAGGACATCTGGGTATCAATCCCATTACGACTTAATAACAAACAAGTAACCACTCTGCATCTGTGTTCGTTATACCTCTGTGATGAAAAAAATGGTAATAATTTTAAAACCCAATTAGATAACTTTTGTAGTAATTTAATTAATCTTAGGTCTCATAATAATCAAGATAGATTTGTTATTGTAGGTGATTTTAATATGAGTTGCATTCAATGGACATCACAGAATGGTCAACTTCAGCCATCCAACTTAGTCAGTTCTCAGGTTAAGGAATTTATCGATGCTCTGAATGTCTGTGGTCTTCACCAATATAATACATTCGAAAATAACTATGGCCGCATTCTTGACCTTGTGTTGTCCAACGAAAATGTTATAACAATGTCCTGCCTAGATCCGCTAGTTCCAGAGGACCCCTACCACAAAGCTCTTCATATTGACATTCCTGTGTCACAATTTACCCCTCTCATAACGATACCCTTCACATCATTTAATTATTTTAAAGCAAATTACGAATTGATAAGAGAGGAGTTAAATAAAATTGATTGGTCCATAGTTCTTCGTGAGGGTAGTGTGGATGATGCGGTCGAGCTGTTCTATAAAACTATTTATAAAATTCGTGATACCTATGTGCCGATCCGTAAGTCGTCTAAGAGTAAGTACCCACCACGGTACAGTCCAGCATTGATAAAGGCGATTAGAGAGAAATTTAAATATCACAAAAAGTTTAAAACTTACGGAAATCTGTCTGATAAAGCATCCTTTATAGTACTTCGCGATAGGGTAGGCAGTATTGAACGTGATTGTCATGCTAAGTATATTTCTAATGTGGAAAATGCTATTGTTAACAACCCAAGAGTGTTTTGGACCTTTGTAAAGTCGAAAAGAAAAAGTGGCGTTTTCCCTTCGAGTATGACTTATGATGGTATCTCTTCTGACTGTGGCCTATCAATAAGCGAATATTTTTCTAAATTTTTCCACTCCACATTCTTAGACCCAGTTCTGAGTTCCGACGACTTAAGAAATGACGACACCGCCAGACTGTGCGACATCACTGGCATTGAGATTAACGCACCGCTTGTACAAAGACAATTGCAAGCTCTTGATCTGGCCAAGTCTGCTGGTCCCGATACAATCCCGGCCAAATTCTTGGTTACATGTTCCAAAGAACTTTCGGGTCCCGTGTCTATGCTGTTCAAACGATCGCTGGACGAGGGTGTAATGCCAGCCCGTTGGAAATCTGCGTTTATCTCACCTATTCATAAAAAAGGTTCCCGGGATTGTGTCGAGCACTATAGACCAATTTCAAAATTATGCCTAATTGCTAAGGTTCTGGAACGTATCGTTTACACTCAGCTTTATAGTAGTCTCAAAGCAAGTTTCAGCCCTTTGCAACATGGGTTTTTGAAGGGGAGATCGACCGTATCAAACCTGGCAATCCTCAATGACTATGTTACGGAGCGTATGGATGATGGCGATCAGGTTGATGTCATATATACCGACTACAGTAAGGCCTTTGATCGCATTGACCACAGAATATTGCTAAGGAAGCTTGGGGGTGTTGGTATCGGTGGCAGTTTGTTTGCATGGTTGAGTTCCTATGTATCTAACCGTTGTCAAGCTGTTGTATTAAACGGTTTTAAATCCTCCTGGGTGAAAATACCATCCAGTGTTCCCCAAGGATCATTGCTTGGCCCATTGCTATTTATTATATTTGTACAGGACATCGATTATTGCTTTATTAATTCTAATGTACTATTATTTGCCGATGATATGAAAATTTTTAGAGTAGTGAACAAGGCTTCGGATGCCATGCTGTTACAACAGGATTTAATCAGGCTCGACAACTACTGTCTGTTAAACAAGCTGGATCTGAACGTCTCCAAGTGCTTCTTTGTAACATTTACCCGCAAGCTTAGGCCTTTTGTATCAAACTACGATATAAAAAACCTGCCATTGACTAGGCTGTCTGAAGGTAAGGACCTAGGGGTAATTCATGATAGTAAACTAATGTTTAACCAGCATATTAATAGCATTGTCAGTAAAGCCTCGAAGGCCATGGGATTTGTTATGCGGTTGTCTAAGTCGTTTAATTGTATGAAAACCGTCAAAGTTCTTTACTGCGCTTATGTCCGTAGTCACCTCGAATACGCATCTCAGATATGGAACCCTTGCTATGACACGTATAGTGGTAGACTTGAGCAAGTTCAGAGGAAGTTCACTCGGTATCTCGGTTTTAAGTTCAAGCTGCCTAAATTACAATATGAAAACCGATGTGCACGGCTCCATCTTCTTCCTCTTAACTTGCGCAGGGACACTGCTGATGTAGCATTCCTCATGAAGATAGCAAGAGGTACCGTTGACTGTCCTTGGCTACTAAGCAAATTGAATTTTAAGGTTCCTAACCGTAGTACTCGTAGACGCCCGTTGTTTCAGCTACCTTTGGTGCATAGCAATTACAGAGCTAATTCCTTTCTTGTCAGAGCCTGCTCGACTTTCAACCGTCTTTTTGACTCTGGCATTGATCAAGATATGGACATAGATATTTTCAATAGCAGTGTTCAATCACTAGGAAAAAATACTATAAAGAAATTTTTAGCGTCTCTTAAGAGTGAAGGATGACGTGTAGATGGTGGGTATGTAGGTGGTGGGTGCGTGAGCAGCGAGATCTTTTTTAGTTAATAAATTTTTGTGTGGCGAGGTATCACCTCAATTATGTTATTGTTATATATATTTTTTTAACTATATGTGGTTGCTTATAATTAGCCTTTAGTTTATCATAGTTCAAAACTGTTTAATAATATAGCTGTAAGCTTCCCAGAAAAATAATAAAATAAAAATAAATAAAATAATAATAGGTACTCCTTGACCCACATTCTTCTTTCTTTTCCCACTTTTTTTTTGCTCTTGGTAATTGCGATTACTGCTGCAGCGAGGATGGCTTTTTTATGCTTCGATAATGTGGGTGCCATGACGTCAGATTCACTTGGCGATTGCGTGCGATATGGATGGATGGACTGGGGCCCTGTCGCCGCAGCCATTGCAACGCCGCCGGATCGGTCGCCGCAGCCATCGCAACGGTCGCCCGATCGGTCGCCGCGTAACGCAGCGGTCGCCGGATCGGCCGCCGCTGCGATGGCAATGGCTAGAATACTCCGCCCTCTTCGCCATCCCAGAATATCCAATTAGGCTAGCTAATAATAATAATAATAATAATAATACCTTGGACATCATTTTTACACACATTGATCTAGCTCCAAACTAGGATTCCCTGTATCATGGGTACTAGACAACGATACACATACTTATATAGATAAATATTATACTTAGATAGATAAACAGCCATGACTAGTTTACAAACATTCGTTCTCATCAAACAAATATTTGCCCCCACCGGGACTCGAACCCGGGACTCCTGGTTTCGTATGCAGCGTCACTGCCGACTCGGCCATTCGGGTCGTCAGCTATTTTGTAATACCGTGAATTACCGTGGAAGATATGATAATTTGTTCTTATGTTGGCGTCATATATTCTACCTTCCTATGACACTTGAGATAACTTCGATTCCAACGATACGTAAATACCTAAGTCTAAATCGGTTTAGTAATTTAGTAAAAATCGTGGGTTAAAGAAGCTCACTCAGATATACATACCTTACATTTTATACTCGTACATGCAATCTGAAAACATTAAAATGGAAAAATAAGTTTTCATCGGTAGTTATTACGTTGACAATAGTACATTACGACGCGTGACTTGAAATTCGATACGCAAGTGCGATCACTTCGGGAGCCCGATGCAAACTAACTGAAACTGAACGTTAGCTAGCCAACGTGTAGGTAGATGCGACGACCGATGATACAACCAATACGTATTCGCCACCCTGGGTGGGTGACTTTTAATCAGCTGACCACTTTTTAGGAAATGATAGTACCCATTAATATGAACAACTTTTGCTTATGAACTTATGTTCCTAAGTGTTATTTTTTGGTAAGTAATCAAAAAAAAATATCGATCAGCTGTTCTGATTAATTAGTTCAATTTTAATTCAAACTGTACAAGCTTCGACTTCACGACGCAGTTGTCAAATGAAGTCACCCTAATGGTCAATCAAAGATATTTAAAATAGTTTTTGCGTTTCTCATTCGCCAAAATGCTTGAGGGGCGGGCCAATCAACAGAAGTTAATGTCGTGGTTGAGTATGCACTCCCAAACCGGTGCGCGCCCGGCGCGGCGTGGGGGGCCTGGGCGCGGGGCGGCGACGGACTGCGTTGTCGTCGACTCGTCGGCATACATTCATTCAATGCTTCAATCGAACGAGCGAGCGGCGGCAAACCATGTACCAACCAATATCACAAAGACATCTACGATATGGCAACAGTTCGTCGTCGATGAATCAACAATATCAGACTATAATACAGGTCGCGCCAAGTTTCTCTGGGAATGAGAGAGCTATACCTCTCTCTCTCTCTCTCTCTCACGCAACCCTTGCCCTATGCGAGAAAGAAAGCTACTTTAAAAACTGAGAAAATTGGTGGGGCCTGCACCTACCTATCTACTAGAATCCACTAGATAGGTGCCATCGTTAGAAATGACAAAGTCGAGTTACTTCCTAGAAAGTAGGTAGATGTATCTATCTACTATGCAATCCAGACGAAAGAACGAAGTCTCGCTCGGAAAACGGCAGCGGTAGAATGACATTTGAGCGGCACTTCATTTGAGCAGCAGTACCTGCATTCATCTTGTATCACGTATACGCGGTACAAAATGCGCGCGCCACCTGTTCCCAGCGGCGCAGTCATTGCGATGCGTACATCAAGTATTCGGGCGGCCACGATGGGTGTTTCCGGAACATCCCTTCCGGAAATGTTCGCCTTCGCAGGACTCGGGAGCAGTACAGATTCTGTTAGTAACAATTTAGTAATCTGTGATTCTGTGCTTTATACGTTTCATTTCATTTCATAATTCTTTATTGAACACAGTTATTTAAAAAAGATACATTAAGAGAAAACATATGTACAAAGGCGAGCTTATCTCTAAAAAGAGATTTCTTCCAGCAAACCAAGGCATGACAGGAAATTTTATCAATAAAGGGTAGGCAGTGCACAGTATCTAAACAATAATAAAATACATATAAGTAAATTACATATCTATAAAATACGGTAAATAAAATACATACTCGTATCTAACAAACTACTAAATACGTAACATACATAAACCTGTACATAAAGTTTACATATAATAATAATATACATACTACAACTATCACAAAAGAGAGAGGAAGTGCTCTTTTACCCGGTTTTTAAAAGCGAAAAGAGTCGGGCTGTCTCTTATCGCACAAGGAAGTGCGTTCCACAGTCGGACCGCCTGCAACCTGAAGGAGTGCTCATATGCGGAAGTGGTATGCCTTGGAGTGGCTAAGAGTGAGACCGTGTGAGATCTCCGTTGCCGATCTCCTGAAAATAGATACTCAAAGATACTACGTTTCATCGTAGGCGGGTGTAGGTGAGTGAATCTCATTATACACTACTGGATTCATATCAAACCTAGTACTACCCGGGTGACACAGATGTCGTAGGTAACGATTATAAATAAACAATAAATCAATTATCTCATCTCTTAAACGTTTCGTTATTACCGTATACTTACATACTAAACCGTACACTTACATATCCACAGGTTATACAAGGTAACAATAGTATACTTAGGTATACATGCAAAAGAAATTAGTCAAATGGATTGCACGCTTGTTTCTCACACAGGAGATGAAGGTTCGAGTCCTGCCCCAATGTACCAATGTGATAATTCATTTATCTTAACTACATTATCAGACATTCCGTGGTTCTGATGATACGTTAAGCTGTAAGTCCCGGCTACTATAGCTACTTGGTATTAGTAGTCGTAAAACCCCTCATCAACCCGCACTGAGCCAGCGTGGTGGAGTATGGCTTAATCTTACTCGTATCCGGTTAAAGGCCTGCGCCTCATGGTGGAGACAATAATGGGCTATATGTATGTAGGTACACAGAAATTTAGCGCTTGACTAGGTTAATACATATGTACTCAATATTAAGTAGGTACCTGGTGGTTTAGTTGTCTTTAACTTTGTCCTGAGCTGTATAAAATATTATTCTTATTCTTACTGTAATAAAATTGGTTTTAGACTGGTAACGCCGTAATCTGCAAGAATGTGACTTTACTAGGTACTTTACGGGGTTGCCGCGACTAGGCGGGCCCTCATACTATGATACTAGGTGAGACTCCAAGAACAAGTATTTGGATCGAGTATTTGATGTGTACGCTTTTACCCTACTAGGCGGCGGTACTTCAAAGGAATCTTTGTCGGTAACACACTCCAATCAGTCGGGGCGCAAGTGTTGCCAACTTAGTGGATTTTCCACTAGATGTGGTGGTTTAGACTTTCAATTTAGCGGTCAAAAATGGTTTTAGAGGCTAGTGGATTTTAAATTGGATTAGGTTGATTCAGTTACTAAGTCGTGAGGTTCTACATTTAACCACTAGCATAATTTTCGTAATTATTCTTGTTAGGAAAGATCGCACTCATAAAAAAGTGCATATTTTTTGTGTGTTGGCAACACAACATAACTAACATGGTGGTTTTCGTGGATTCCCCGAAACAATATTTTCGATTTCAACTATGATTTCGATTATAGATTTTATTTGTATGAATACTAGGTCGAGTTTAATTTATTGAAAGGTTTGTTCATTATGATTCCTTTGTTTTTTATGGTACCTACGCTTGTACGTGACCGCTTTTTATTTTAGGTACAAATTGCATACTTTTTTATAATTAGCTTTCAATATCGTTCATTTTTATACCCCACTTGATAGGATTAGAAGTTTTTTAAGTTAACTAACGCCACCAAGGATAAATATCTAGTCCTAGGTTTTAGCAATATGTTCTAGATCCTAGGTCCTAAAAATAGCTATTCACATGATTGAAAAAAGTCAGGAGCACTTTTTGCAAAAACTAATCATAAAAGAAAATATGATTTTTCAGGGTTCCCTACCCAAAGCGTAAAAACGGGAACCTATTAGTAAGACTCCGCTATCCGTCTGTCTGTCTGTCTGAACCGTGATAGTTAGACAGTCGAAATTTTCACAGATGATGTATTTCTATTACTATTATTATGAATTATGAATTTCTGTTGCCGTATAGCGGCAACAAATATAAAAAAAAAGAATAATTTAAGGGGGCTCCCATACAACAACTATTTCAATACCACATACAAACTTATGAATGCACCTGGTTACGTACATGGATTGGGAAAGTAGCCGCAATAACTTTGTAAACAACATTTTGCTATGTAAAATCCAAACTATTCACTGCACGCCATCCCTCCTAACATTGTACAGTGATACGGAAACCTTCGTGCGCGAGTCCGACTCGCACTTGGCCGTTTTATTTAGTAACGACGAGCGGACGAATTCAATGCGGGGAAATACGCAACCGGGGCGGCTTGCGCTGCACGATGTGGCAACAGCGCGCCCGAGCGCACGCGTTGGCAACGTTCTGAGCTTTGGACTGGAGCATCAAATAATGATGATTTATTTTTCTTAGGCTTTGAACTTTATCATAAAGAAAGAAGTTTCAAAATCGCGAGCCAAGAAACTGAAAATGCAAAAGAATGTTTTTCATAGGTTTTGAACTCCATTACCAAGCCATAAGGTTGAAAATCGTCAAAAAAACTAATGTTTTCCTAGAGTTATTCCCCCATATCTAGATTTAGGTACCTTGTAAGCGCGCGAGCAATGATTATAGTATCTACAGTTTGCGCCAAGTTTATATCTCTCTGAGCGAGCTGTGACCCCTCTCTCTTATGCGAGAAAGAGAGGTCATAGCTGGCTCAGAGACAAAGAAAATTACCTAGATAGGTTGGTAGGTACAAGTGACTCCAAGTTCCCTCGTGGCGCGTGGAGGAGGTAATTTTTCAGAGACAAGAGTTTACTCGATGCGCGCGGCACTCAGGAACAGAGAAAATTGGCGTGTACTGACTACTAGGGCCCTATTCTATTATGGAAAACGCAACGCAATTTGCGCTCTTCGGAGCCATCGATTTGAGAGATTTGAGCCCCAGGTGATGCCAAGTTTCTGTGTTAGTGTAATGTAGGTAGTTAATTTCGACGCCCTTAGAAATGAAAACTATCTGCCTACCTAGGTATAGGTCTAATGTCAACCTAAAAAATAAAACACTTAGACAATAGTTTATTTAAATTTTATTGAGGGCAGGTTCCCAGTACCTACAAGCCTAACATGAACTAGATTCAGCACAATTTTAGGATAGCTAGGCTACTTACTTAAATAACTAGATAAACATTAAAACATTTAGTATGATTATGATAATAAAAGCTTGGATGCACAACGGACAACCCAAAGTTTTTTGGACACCCAAATCATGCCGTCTCATTATCTCTCACTTGCTCGGGGAATGACAGCGCCGCAGTATGATATTTAAGCGGCACTTATTTTGAGTTAGTTAGGGTTTCCTCCCCCTTATCGACACTCTGACCGTTTAGTGAGATTACACATTCACATGACATGCACTGGTTTGAACTTATCGTTTTCAATACTTTTGTTTTAGCATTACACAAGTTTTAGCACACTCGAGTTAGGTGGGTAGTCCGGGTGGCAGCACTTCGATATCAGCTTTCACAGATTTGGAGTAGGCAGGTAGGTATGGTGATAGGCTTCAGGCTCCTGGGTAGGTAGGTAGGTAGTAGGTAGTACTGGAGTCATCTGGAACCTAGTTATGTAACCAAGGTTAGGATAGGTTGGCATGGGTAGACGCCAGACGTTTGTTCGGCGGTTATTGTATCTTTCGCCTGCTTCGGTCGGTGGGCTGGTAGACGGCAGGATGGTGGCAACAAACCACGAGCTTTTGAGATTTTCATTGCGGCTGCTGGTGAGTGATGTGATTTGATGACTTGATGAAACAAAAGGCGCTGGCCGCTGGTGGGTGCCAGACACCAAGGTTAGCTTGAGATCTCGCTAGCACACAGCTGCTTACTCGTCGTTTTTACTCGTATGTATGGTGTGTCGGCCGCGCACGGCGGAGGCGGGCGGCGCTTACGCTGGCTAGGCATGAACTGTAGGTCGATCGAGCGAGCGAGCGCTCGGGCGCCGCGGGCAAATGTGTACATTGATGGGATTTTCTACTAGTTAGAGAGAGATAAAGAGTGAGAGACTGATTGCGGCGGAAAATTCTCTCATGGTCCGCAATACGTGCTTCCTCTTTCTAACTGCAGTGATTGATATTTCCTTCCCACTTGAATTCAAAATGGTTGACTTGAGTTTATATGTTTCAACGTATACAAATTTATAGGTGTAGAATTTATGACTTTTAATGGCTTAATGGATGGATTTATGCAAAAGAGGATATATTTTTTATTTTTTAATCTTAGTTTTTTTGTTTCGAGTAATCCACTTCATAACGGTGTTTTGACAGCGTCCGAAATGTACCTGAAAGAACCCTGAAATTTGGTCAGCTAATTAAAAGTCACCCTGTATGCAGATGCTGTTGGTTCTCCATGAACAATAAAAATAAAAAATAAATATAAAACATGTATTATCCATACAATAAAAACACATGGTTTTAACATATGGTTTAAAAAAAAAAAACGGTCAAGTGCGAGTCTAAATCGCGCACGAAGGGTTCCGTACCACCGTTCAATGGAAGCGATGGTGTGGAGTGAATAGTTTGGATTTTACACAGCAAAATATTGTTTACAAAGTTATTGGTGCGGTTACTTTCACACTCCATGTACGTAACCAGGTGCATCCATAAGTTTGTATGTGGTATTGAAAGAATTGTTGTATGGGAGCCCCCTTAAATATTTCTTTTATCCTGTTTTTTAGTATTTGTTGTTATAGCGGCAACATAAATAGGTACATAATCTGTGAAAATTTCAACTCTCTAGCTAGCTAGGTTCTTGAGATACAGCCTGTTGACAGACGGACGGACGGACGGACGGACAGCGGAGTCTTAGTAATAGGGTCCCGTTTGGAACCCTTCGGGTACGGAACCCTAAAAACATTTGTGAAAGTGACAATGTTGATGTTTGGGTCATATTATTAACTTATATTGAAAAATGATATTGAAATTAGTACCTATACTCTATTTATCCTTAACTGATATAAGATGTAAACAAAGATGAGGTGATTACATAAACTCGATATTTCCCGAGGTTCACTCGATTACGGTTTTCATAAAAACTCACAGACTACTTTAAACATAAATACACTAAATTTCACTAAAAACATGTCGAAATTCAGCTTAGAAATAACATTATTTTCCCAAATTTCTAATTACGAGAAAAATTACACACAATTTAGTTTAGTTTAGTGAAGGGGAAATGTGAATGACAGAAGGAAATTGAACGAATGAATGAAATACACGGCAACGAAGGCTGTGTTAGTAAAATATGTAAAAAAAAATGAAAGTGGGCGTTAGCCCCGCTGCACATGCCGAGTTCCTGTGCAACGGGGATTTGTCATCGCAGGCACGTACCACGTGACACAGTGGAACTTTTTTAGGTTCATAGACAGGGGGTGTATCTTCATTTTTTAAACTCGGAATTTTAATCTGAGAACTTGTTGTAGGACAGGTATATTTATATTCTACATAAGAAACAACATTTGTTATGTAGAAAAAATCTGTAGGGTGCATATTTATCGAGGTAATAAATATTGAAAAAAATTATGTATGAAGAAAATTATGTTATTTTTTTCTAAAAATGGTCATTTGGTGTGACGCATTACCTCCTATAACCTTCGCCTCTTACGCTTCATGGTTTGCTGGATAAAATCTCTTAAAAGAGATAAGCTAGCCTTTGTTTGTTTTTTCTCTAATAAGCTATCTGTCTTTTTTATGCCAGTACCACAGACCTTAGATTAAAATAGACGGGTGACACAAACATGCTCAGGCTCACCGTAGCTCGGTATTTGCTCGCGAGACAGCGACCATTGCGAGTTAAACCCAATTGAATTAATATAGGAGCAATTAAAGGGTCATGTTGGCAAAAACAACAAAAGTTTTAAATGGTGGAAATTAAGGAGTTGATAAGTGAAGGGAATGAGAAAAATAAATTCTGAGTCGTGAACTAAATGTATTTTAAATGGGGTGGAAGAAGCACAACAGTGCCCACTTTTAACCAGTGATTCAATGCTCCATTTTGAGTGACAGGGGGCAAGCACATTTCCGCAGCTCTGAAGTAATGAAGGTTTCATCACGATTTTTCCATCACCTTTAGAACATCGGTATAATTTACTTAAGATAAATGATTTATCTCAATTTTAAACCACCATCCACATTTACCATATTCGTCATACATGAACGAGAAAAACTAGGGGCGAACAGAGCGCGAAAGTATCTTATTATCATTATAATTTACGTTAGGCAATAAATGAAGACTTTTGCATCGGATATGACACGCACGAGGCAGAGTATTTCTTAATTTGTTTATTTAACTTAACAAGTTGTAAAGTAAATATGTATATGAGATAGTTTATCTGTGTTTATTATTTACCTATGTTGTTGTTTGTAAATAAAAAGTAACTATTTGACAATAAATACATTTTATGACAATAAATATATATTTAAGCAAACCCGCAGTTGGTTTTATTTCGTTTCATGTTTAATATTAGAAATTCAGTAGAAATAGTTTTTTTTAAACAATATATCGGATCACTATTATAAAACAGTTTGTGAAATCAATAAAATCAATTGCAAACTCGATCATATTTCATATAATAAAATTCCTGAATAAATTTCGTTCATTCAACATTTACTTCCGGCAGTTCATTCACTTATTCTCTTCACTACAAATGTCAAATTTTATCGTTTGTTATCCGGTTCACCGCTTTCGCGCGCGCGCGAAAACCTCTGCCGGTCGGACCCTAATTCCGGTTATCGCCGCTCGCTAAGTGGCGTCGCGCGGCGCCTTACAAAAACATTATTTATGACTTAGGTACTTAAGAATACTGCTCGAAGTTTTGTTTTTGTTAGAGATCGTAAACAAACCATTGTAATGGACTGGCGTTGTTTATTTTAAAGACTCTTTGTACAGTCATACATTGATGTAAACACAGACTTCGAGCGAAAAATGGACTAAGGTCAATATAAACATTTTTTATTAAAAAAATTAAATTGACAACCTATGTTTTTTATGTATTTAAAAGATTTCTGTATTACATTTACACATGAAAAAATAATAAACATGCATTTCTTAGATAAAAAATATTTATTTAAAATCTTACAAACTTTCGCAAGCATTTGCCAGCGTGCCGTGGTTAAACACACAGATACAAAAAATAATCTCTCAGTTTCTATTAAACATACACTTTAAATATAAGTGTCTACTGAAAGCGTATTTCATACATAAGCTTATTTAGCAAAATCTAGGCATTATCATACCTTCATCCAGAAAATGATTGCAAAGCAAAATATATTCCTATTTTTTAAATACCTACACCTTTCAATCTGGGTATTTTTTGCTAAGTAAATATGACGTACAAATAATCATATTTATAAATAACAATTATGTATAAAACGCCCTTTCCAGTGACGTATTACACTTGTTTCTATGACATCAGCGAAATGAGTTATTTACATTTACATTGGGCTACCCCCAAAATAAGCTCAGAAATGCCGACTTATTAGACAGGGTTCACACTGGGCTCGCCGGGTGATCGGAGCGGAATCGGACTTTTACAATTTTACCGGATTCTTACGAAAATGACATGAATCATCTTGACAAGTACTTTGGTCCTACTATACAATATTTTTATGGCATGGAGCTGATCTGATGATGGAGCCGGAAGGTGGGCATAGGAACTCTACAGGATGTTGATTTGTAAAGTTACGCCAACCTCAAAGGTGGATATAAACACAATACTAAATCTAAATAATATATATATATACAGTGGTGGTCATATAATTAACCCGTCAAACGTCCTATGCGCTACATAAGCGCATAACTTTTTTGGGCGGCTAGCGTCCTGTGCGCTGCATAAGCGCATAGAAAGTATTGCAAACTTCAACGTTTTATGAATATTCACCAAGTTTCAGAACGTTCCCGGAAGTAGTCTAAGATTATGAGTAGTTTAGTTGGCAACCGTGTGATATGATTGGAACTGACATTGAGACAGCCTATTTATCAAAATAAATAAAATACCAAGCCATGTCGCCACTTTGGGCAGGCGATCGGCCGCAACTTACATTTTATGTTTGTCAATATTTATTTATTGTGAAGTAATTACTGTGTTTTGTGATAAAATAATACATCTTATCGCTGGAGAAATTAATAGTGGTGATGTGAAAAATGGAAAATAGTGTAAGTTTTGTGTTTGGCCCGTAAGAACGAAATATAAATAGAGGTGTCAGTGTCAAATAATGGATTCTGCAAACAATCGGTGAAAAGCCTTATCAACTTTATTATCACATGTGAGTACTATACATCACAAGATAGGTAATTTCATAAACTTTATTATGGTATATAACATGTTAGGAAACTAATAAAATAACCTAACAAACTTATCAAATTCCTAACGCAAGTCGATTGAAAGTTTATTTTCGCCAGAACCTGGGACGCGTTAGGGTCCACGAGATTCGCTGTACAGGGACATTCCAGAGGTTAAGAACTATTTGTAGTACCAGATATTTTTTTTCAAAACTATGCTATGTGTACTTTTAAGTTCCTTCTTAAAAGTAATTAGTTGTGTTATGAAATAGCTACATCGATAAAGTAAACGGGATTAGGAGTAAATATTTAAAACATTTACTATTTTTTTTACAAATTTAATTGATTATCTATAATTACAAATTCAAGTAGCAAAAAATGCTGGACAAATAATTAAGAACGATTCTTAAGCTGCTCGAGAGTTGTTTCCGTAGATACTTAGATTTTACAAATCACATTAAATAAGACAGTGACAATGTTAAAAATTATAATTTAATACATTTTATTCTAAGTTAATAGTTTGTAGCGTGACCATGGCTTTTAATACACCTTACACCGACGAGGCATTGATTCTATCAATTTTTGACATTTTTCAAGAGAAATAGAGCGCCATTCTTCTAAAAAAACGTTATATAACTCAGTTAGGTTACCACATCGTCGATTTGAAACCTTTTTCTTGACTTCGCACCAAAGATGCTCTATGGGATTTAAATCTGGGCTCTTCGGTGGCCATTCTAAGACAGAAACTGATTGAGATGTGAGGAATTCTTTAACGATGCATGCAGTGTGCTTCGGATCATTGTCGTGTTGGAATGTCAAATAATCGGAAGTACGTCTTCAGCATATGGTAACATAGTTTCTTCGAGTATATTTTTGTACTGGAATTGATCCATGTTTCCTTCTATCAGTCTAACAGGTCCAACACCATGACCTGAGAAGCATCCCCAAATTTTCACATTTCCACCACCATGCCTTAATGTCATTTTTGTGTACTCGGGGTTGAATGCTGTATTCGGAGGGCGTCGAACATATCGTTTCCCATCAGAACATACTCTGTTAATTTTTGTTTCGTCAGAGAAAAGAACATTTTTCCACTGTCTTGCTATCCAGCTTTCATACCTCCTAGCAAATGCAAGCCGGGCTTGCCTATGACACTGTTTCAACATGGGCACCTTTCTTGCTATCCTTCCGTTCAACTTCGCTTCTACAAATCGCCTTCGGATAGTGCGCACTGAGATCGCTGAAGGGTTATTTTCACCAAAGTATTCTTTTTTTAACTCAAGACCCCTTAAAAGGGTATTGTTTTGCCAAACGCACGATATTTCGATCGTCTCGCTGAGATGACTTTCTCTGTTTAGGTACACGAGGAATATTTAAAGTTGTTTGATGCGTGTGATGCTTCACAGCGTGGAATATCATCGTTTTTGAGCACTGCAAATGATTGGCAATCTTTTTATGTGACCAATTCATATCGCGAAGTTTTATTATTACTTCCCTTGTAGATGCATCACAACTTTTATTTTTTTCCCATTTTTTTATTATGAAACGATCAACTTTTTGACTTTTACAGAACTAAATGGCGCCAAAATTACTCGAATAGTGGCCTAGTTACAGAGTGTTCTCTATTTAAATTTGAATAAAAAAATAAACTATCCAGCGTTCTTAATTATGTGGCCAGCCAGTAAGTTTGCAATAACATGTTAAGATATATTATATACAAAAAGTTTACTTATATAATAATATTGTTGAATTTATCATATTATAACTGTATGCTACGATTGTGTAAAACAGTTTTACGATACCGAGAGAGATACAAAACGATATGCAATAAGTGTTATTCTCGTAAGTTTGAAAAAAGCTTGTTTTCAAATAGTCGTTCTTAATTATATGACCACCACTGTATATATATTATTTCGTTTTAGTATAATATATATATATATTCAATTCAAATTCATATATATATATATATATATATATATATATATGTTTTTTTTTTTTCAAAATTATAAAAAAAATGGAAATCGTAATGGGAGTCTATTAGCACTCGGACGTGGTGGCTGCCGGGGTATCCACATTTTTAGCTAATTTTAGAAATAAATGAGATGGTAAGATATGAATGAAAATTAAGCGAGGTAAAATAAAAAAATCGAGTTTTTGTCATCAGCGATACGTAATCGACCCTGAGTAACTTTACAAATCAACACCTTGTATAATGAAACGACATCCCATCAAGTTTGGGCTCGTCTTATTCATCTTGACAAGTACTTTGGTCCTGTACAATAGTATAGGAACAAAGTTATTGTCAAGACAAATCGTCTTGACAAGTACTTTGGTCTTATACAATAGTATAGAACCGAAGTACTTGTCAAGATGAATCAAACGAGACAAGTACTTTGGTCCTGTACAATAGTATAGGATCAAACTACTTGTCAAGATAAGTCATCTTGACAAGTACTTTGGTCCTATACAATAGTATAGGACCAAAGTACTTGTCAAGACGAATCTAACGAGTCCAAACTTGATGCCGACTTATCAGACACAGTGGGTTAGCCGGGCTATCGGAGAGGAATCGGAATTTTACCGGACTCTGACGAAATTGACAAAATTAACAAATATGTACACGCTTGTAGTATTAACTGTTACTTCACACAACACAAGTTAACGTAAAAAAACGCGGTTGCATGGTGTACAATAGAATAGAATATTCATTTATTAACTGTTACTTCACAAACTCAAGTTAAAGTAAAAAATCGCGGTTGCATGGTGCACAATAGAATAGAATAGAATATTCATTTATTAACTGTTACTTCACACAACTCAAGTTAAAGTAAAAAATCGCGGTTGCATGGTGTACAATAGAATAGAATATTCATTTATTAATTGTTACTTCACACAATAATCAATCATTAATTCACACATCAATGAGCACGCTTGTCTTTGATATCAACTTATCATACAAATGGCAGATTTAGAATAGAATAGAATATTCATTTATTAACCTCTTACATACCCGAGCATCATATGATGCTCGCGGACGGTGATAAACGCAACGATGATTCATCGTCAGGTATAGCAAAGGTAACTGTTACTTGTTAGAATAGAATAAAATATTCATTTATTAACTGTTACTTACTGTTACAGCATATAAAATCGCAACAGCGATGCAATCGGATGACAATTTAATTTTTGTCATGACATGGTGCTGATATAACCACAAAACAAACTCCACTGAATATGGGCCAGAAGAAGGTAGGCACGACGTATTCCATCAAGTTTGGGCTTGTTTGATTCATCTTGACAAGCAATTTGGTCCTGTACAATAGTATAGGACCAAAGTACTTGTCAAGATAAATCAAACTAGCTCAAACTTGATGGGAGTTCTCATCATTAATTCATATCTTATTCGATACAAATTAATGGTGAGAACTTATCTGTGCAAGTGATACGCCTTGAAGCAATGTAAAATGCACAGATCGGTCAGACACGTATCGCACCTCCACACTGTGCGGGCGCAGATGTTTTTTTTTGCGCACCATTTACAGCGTGCCTGTTTTTTATTATTTTTCTCGATAAAGTGGCCGGTTCGTGGAGTTTGTTTTGTGGCTATATCAGGAACATATTTTTTAATTATCTGGTCCGCCAGAAGCGTCCTGAACCGCCGCTGATTATCTTTGACCTTGTGGGTATATATAACATAGCTGTTATATATTGCCACGTTGAGGAGCCGGCGGAAGAGTTTCTTGTACCAGACTGTATTTCTTACCCTTTCCACGGGGAATGCCTGGAGCATCTGGTCCTTTTTGTCGACCCCCCCCATGGAAAGGTTGTAGTCCAGAACCACTTTTGGCTTGTACTTGTACACACCATATTTTTCCTTTCCGCCGACTCCTACGGCATGGTAAGTTGATATCAAAGACACAACGTTAGTGTCCTTCCATGTGACTATGGTCAGATCTTCCGTTTGGCTGAAGGCCACCTCGCCTGTGTGCATATTCGTCTTCGTCTTTGTCTTCAGACTGTCCGGCACGAACTCACGATTTAGCCGCAGCGTCCCCATTGTGTCTGTTTTGAGGGCTTTCAGAGTCCGGGAGAGCAACGGCGAATTGTAGAAATTATCCATGACCAGTGTATGTCCCTTATTTAACAATGGCCGGACCAGACTAAATACAATCTTCGACGTTGCTCCAACCGGCTCATCTGTCTGTCTGTCTGTCTGTCGGTCTGTCTGTCTGTCTGTCTGTCTGTCTGTCTGAGAGGAATTTGGGTCAGCATCATCATCCACAGGTTCTTGCTGTTGAGAACTACTTTTCCCTGTGTAAATGACCATCTTCCACAAGTAGCCCGTTCTCGATTCACACAGTTCATAGCTCTTTATCCCTACCGTTGCAGCTTTTGTAGCAATCAACTGCGCAAAAGACAATCTGCCTTTCCACAATAACAGCGACTCGTCGATTGCTACATTCTGCTCCGGTAGGTATAAAGAGCTAAACTTATCATTGAGGTGGTCAATGATTGGCTGGATCTTAGCTAGCTTGTTGTGATCGTTGGAGCGGACTTGTGGAAGGGTGGCGTTGTCCACAAAGTGAAGGCATTTCTTCAACAATGAGAACCTGTGGTATGGCATTATCTCGCTGAAGTTCCCGATCTGTAGGTAGGGAAGGCTCGGTTGCCAGAACTCCTTTTCAACGGGTAGTGGGACAATGCTTTGTAGCATAATAACGCCAAAGAAAACCCAAAGTTCCTCTTTAGTCACGTCCTTCCATTTCCTCAGGCGTGACTTTGCCTTCAAAGTCGGGTCATGGAGCAAATCATTCGCGTATCTGTTTGTCTCGCGAACAATTTTCTCCATGATGGAGTCGTCCCAAATTTTTTCGAATATATCCAATTGGGATAGGCCGTCCGTGCTAAATGTAGGACCAGCTTGGCCTATAAACTGTTCCCGTTGCCCTTTAAAAACATTCTGATGTGTCCAATTAAAATAGAGCACATCTTTATTGGACATCGCTCTCAGAGCCGCGTTGTCACGCGCGTCAATTTCATCCAACTGCGCACGTGTTGAAGGTGGTACGTCGTCCAAGTCGGCAGGACATTGACTGATCCCCCGAGATGTGATGGCTGGCCAACCTGCCATATCAACCTCTGGTTCATCCTGTTCGATGTCGCTGCCAGGGTTCATCGGCAGATCAGCCATCTCATCATATATTTTTGGATCTAAAACAAAATATTAATATATAGCATGGTACTAGATAACCTGAAGTCGTGAATTAGTAGAGCGGTACGCGCTGCAACGTCCTTGCTGGAGGTCCTGGGCCCTAGTGTGGGGTCAAAAGCGATGTATGTGACTGACCGTGAATGTTATGTTAAGTCTTACTTAATGCTACAAAAATAGAAGGTAACACAATTTTCAACTAACCATATAGATCGGAGGTTGATCCTCCCGATCCAGGATCTTCTAGTCTCCTTTGCGGAGACTGGATCGGGGTTGCTGAGGCGCCAGGAGCTGAAAATTTTGAAGTTGTAGTGTTTCAGGAATCTTAGCGTAAAAGCTAAAAGTTAGAAAAAAATAACATTTTTTTATTTATTTATACTCACAAATTGACCAGTCACCGACCATTTCGATCTCTACATTTTCGACGAAAACAGCGTTCGCGGGAACTTCCATTTTACGATCTGACAATATAAGATTATAAATATAAGATTTCCATATATTAAAAATAAATCCCAGGGAGGTTGGCGCTTTAGAGAAGAGGCCTATGCCCAGCAGTGGGTCGATGTGGGCTGAATATGATGATGATGAAAATAAATGCGAGAATATAAACAAACAAACTTACCATACGCGCCTGATGTGCCTGCTTCAGGCAGCGGCAACCAGTGTTCGCCGGAAGCCGCAGCTTCTTCGCGCTTCGCGGGAACTTCCATTTTACGATCTGACAATATAAGATTATAAATATAAGATTTCCATATATTAAAAATAAATCCGGGGAGGTTGGCGCTTTAGAAAAGAGGCCTATGCCCAGCAGTGGGTCGATGTGGGCTGAATATGATGATGATGAAAATAAATGCGAGAATATAAACAAACAAACTTACCATACGCGCCTGATGTGCCTGCTTCAGGCAGCGGCAACCAGTGTTCGCCGGAAGCCGCAGCTTCTTCGCGCTTCGCGGGAACTTCCATTTTACGATCTGACAATATAAGATTATAAATATAAGATTTCCATATATTAAAAATAAATCCGGGGAGGTTGGCGCTTTAGAAAAGAGACCTATGCCTAGCAGTGGGTCGATGTGGGCTGAATATAATGATGATGGATGATGATGATAAAAATAAATGCGAGAATCTAAACAAACAAACTCACTCCTCATCCCTGATGGGTCCGGTTCAGGCGACGGCGACGGCGAGAGGGTGAAGCGGGAGAGGCCTGCTGCCTCACAAGGGTTGCGTTCTGGTTCTAGAAATAAAAATATTGTTTAAGATTCAATAAAGATAATCCTAAAGAAAGTACGACCATAGAACAATAAATTTTAAAATATACAATTATTAAACTAACCTTTCGTCCTCTTGGGCATCTGCCATGGCTGGGGCACACGAGGGGGAGGTATGGGTGGAGTACCTTCCACTAAGGGGCAGGTTACTCGATGCGGAGAAGTGGCTTTTCTGTAAAATTATTTATATAATATATATAATAATCACAAAATCCATTTGCATTTAATATTTATAAAATCATGTCTTACCTTTTTTTAGTCCTCTCCGGGGCATCGGGCAACATGAACCTGCCCACTTGTTTTACCTCTTTTAGAGCCGCCAGCTGCTGCCGCTGTTGAGGAGAAAGAACTTCTAGATGCTTTCTCTCTTGAACTCTTTTTTTTTTAATGGCTTTTAGTGAGGTTTGCCATCTAGGGACAATTGGACTATACACAATTGTAGAGACATTACAGTATTTAGTTGCACATTTTCAAATTATAGTAAAACACGTATTTACAAGATACTACACAAATTTTGTGTTGACACATTTTCAAATTACAGTAAAACATAATATACAAGAGAAAAAACACTTGTTGAGGAGACCTGGCGAACTATATATGATGTATCATCCATACAATAAAAACACATATGGTTATAAAAAAAAAAAAACATTTGTCAAAGTGACAATATTGATGTTTGGGTCTTATTATTAACTTATATTGAAAAATGATATTGAAATTAGTACCTACAAAATTGTAGAGACATTACAGTATTTCGTTGCACATTTTCAAATTACAGTAAAACACGTATTTACAAGATACTACACAAATTTTGTGTTGACACATTTTCAAATTACAGTAAAACATAATATACAAGAGAAAAAAACACTTGTTGAGGAGACCTGGCGAACTATAGCATCTGCAAGAAACTAGATGGTTAGGTTGCCCAATATGGTTCTGAGAGAAATGTATGAAAGAAAAAGGAAAAATGGCACTTGTATATTTTTATGAGATCGGACGAACATCTTACATGAATACTGTACTAATGACCGCCATGAATTCCGCCTGGTACAACTTACACCATAAGATAAATATCTGTTTTTACAATACGGTGTCCCCGATAATTGCCCTGTTTATTGAAAGAAGATTGTGTGAGTACGTTATATGCTAATTGCTAGAAATACCAGACATTCAAATCCCGCTAGTAGAAAACCTTATATTCATCTAATCTACATATATCAAGCACCTGTACTATCTGTCTATCCAGCCTCCCGCCCCCACTGTTGAGTATAGACCTCCTCTCTTCTTGCACAATGGCATATTAGGGAAGCGAAACTAAAATTAATTATTTTCGCTTCGTTAACCTGACTTGTACATTGCGGCCAGGCAATTCTCGAAGAGAATGCCAAATTTTCCAGCAAGGCTTGGGTGCAAAGCAGATAAACTCTCCGCAGGTGACGCATTTTGTAGGCACCGTCCGACGCAAACCTTGCCGGTGACAGATATGGCAACGCTTTCGTTCCTGTTGCGAGACATGCATAGGTTCGTGCATGATAGTGGTATTCAGACGCACCCCAAATTCCAACAAGTGATCTAAGCCGACCGCAGGTGGAGATTGGCTGTGAACCTTCACCAACGTTTCAGCCAGATCTATGCGGAAATTGCGATGCGTCATCGGAGGCAAATCGTGACGTTTCCTCGAGTCCGACATCAGAACTAATGCGTTGTGTACCGATACGTTGAGCAACCTTTTAAAAATCTTCATATACCATTTCAGGCATCTCTTTCTTTCCAACAAATACATTGAGAGTTTTTGATCTTTCAGATCAATACCTCCCATTGTATTGTTGTAGTCCTGTACAACACAGGGCTTCACCAATTCCTTACCACTCTTCCGACCTACGACGGTCTCCGAGTTGTGATAAGTGGAGATCAAGTTCACCTTTTTGGTGTCTTGCCATGCGAGGCATGTCACGTCACCAGAATGGCGAGCAATAATCGCCCCCTTATCAAGCTTCGTCGGAGCCTTCGCAATCGCTTCCGGTACATTCTTGCGATTAGGACGCAACGTCCCCACACAATCAAATCCTTTACTTTTAAGGTACCTCGCCAACGCTGGAGAATTATAATAATTGTCCATCGCGACGCAGTGACCCCGATGTTCCAGACCTTTCAATAAATCGAGTACCACTTGGGTACTCTTACCAGCCAAGTCTGCACCAAGACTCGCGACGTCGCGATCGGGATTCGAGTTCTTGCCCGTATAGATTTGGAATCTATACATGTACCCAGTCCTTGATTCGCACAGCTCGAATGATTTTACTCCGAATCGCGCAGCCTTTGAACTTATCGCTTGGACCCAGGACAAGCGGCCTTTGAATAAGGTCAAAGACTCGTCGATAGCGACATCTTGGTCGAGTTTGTAAAGATATGAGAATTTTTCATTGAGGTGCACGATGAGTGGTGCTATCTTCCGCAACCTTGCAGAGAGCACAGCCCCTCCGATTCCCGGCAAATGTTGACTAATGCCAACATTGTCCGAAAAGTGAAGGAACTTGTTCAGCAAAATGAAGCGGTTGTAAGACATCGCCTGCCTGAAGTAGGGCATTTGTAGAATACCGGTCGTTTTCCAATATTCATGCAGACATGTGTGTTGTACATAACCCATCAACATATACATTGCAAGAAGCAAGCGCATCTCGTTTGCATTGGTGTCAGTCCATCGATCCAAACGAGACGACTGCTTCAAATTTCCTGCTTCACGTTGTGCGTTGAGCGTCTGTTCAGCGTATCTATTGGTTTCCTCAACCATAAGACCAATGATGTCTTCGCTCCAGATATCACAAAAGGCATCATAGGGCGTATTATAGTCTTTGACAGCTCCAGGGAGTGGGCCGGAAAATAATTCCTGCACACCCCTGAAAGTGGCAAAGTCTGTCTGCCAAGTAAAACCATCAGATGGGCCCACCAGACGTTCAATGGCTGCATCCATTTCACTCTCAACCATAGCTACCAGATTGCGGGTTTGCGGATCTAACTCACTGTCGTCAGGAATAGCCCTACTCGTGGGATCATGATCGGCAATGATCGCGTCAACATCGAACTGGTCGTCGAAATCTGAGTCGAGATCACTGCCGTTATTGATCGATACCACAGCAGCTGCTATCCCTGAAGATGACGGAACAGCATCCATCGGCTCAACGGAAGTCACTGCTAACCCATAGTGACTGCTAGTATCGGGTATCTGCTCATCAGCCTGAACACTAAAACTAAAGCTAGTTCCAGGTCTCGACTGATCAGCATGAGCACGAATACCGGCAACCAACGACAGATCAGCAGGTTCTTTCGCTGGCCCAAGCATGCTGCGAGAAGGTGTCGTGCTCTCGGGCGTTCTCGGCAACGAAGGCAACCCATCCACCCATTTCCTTACATGATCGTAGTGATCCGCTATAGCCGCTTCCCCCTCCTCAGCGTCCAGCCCGCACTCTTCAATTATTTCCTCAGGACGAAGGCTGCAAAAAAAAATGCTAACCGTAAATATATACGTAATACAAAAATCGGCGGTAGCTCAAATTGTAGGATGCTGGCCACTTACAAAATCGACTTCTTCAAGTCCTTGCGCTGCTTTAGCCGTACGGTACCCCCGGGAGTCGCAACCACCGGGATCTCCAGTCTTCGTTTATGACTGAAAAAATAATTTACAATTAGCTACATATCTATATAATATAAAATAATATAAAAAGTGGCGGTAGCTCTGGTAATAGGATGCTGGCCACTTACGAAATCGAGTGTTTGATTTCCAAATAGAAATGTCAAATTGAGCAGTATTACCGCGACGCGTTTTGTAAATTTTGCTTTTCCCCGTCATTTTGAACCCTCGTAATATGGTAAATACCTATCAATATTACGAAAATATAGATTCAAATTACTATCTAATACCCCAGGAGGGTTCCTGTACTACCAGTACAGGGGAATCCTTCCCTGCGGGAGGAACCAGTTCACACAATGAACTGGACCCCCCCCCCCCTGCAGGTTCTCGGTGGGTCGTTTTCTGAGGGCCACCAACCTATTTGCTCGCGTGGTGACACGCGCTCGCCTCGGAGGATAAACGAGTCAAAAAATAAGAGGCACGATAGAAGTGGTGCCTCAAAGACAAAGAAGAGGAAGCAGCGCCTCGCAGAGGAGCTTGTTATAGTCGCGGCCATACGTCGTAGGGCCACGGACGCCTCTAACGTCAACCGTGAGGAAGTGGAGGTGCCGGCTCACAACGATCCCAACATGGGACCGCGTGCGGGACAGCACCAACACTCAACACACGGAAGTCTGGCGCAGGCTCACACCGCTCCCCATACGGGAAAGCGTGCGGGACAGCACCACAACACCAAAGGGTTAGGAAGGCAGGCTCACAACGCTCCCTTTATGGGACCGCGTGCGGGAGCAACCAGCCCAAGGGGAGGGGCAGGTGCCTGCGGGAAAAGAAAAATCAACTGGGGAAAGCGCAATCTCGGGCCCTCCCCCGTCTGCCCATCCACCGCCTCGGCGCCGTAAGGGCAAAGGGGTGGGGAAGGGCAGATCGGGGGGGTCATCAGAGCAAGCACACGGGGCAAGCTCTGTGGCCGGGACAAGCAGACCCCAAACAAAAAGAATGAGGTCTGATGACCAGCTGTCGCCGAACGGGGAGTTGATGAGGGGACCGTTCAAAAGACCCTGTAATTCAGGCCCAAATGTAAGGGACAAGCGAGTCCAACCTGGACTATCCTATGCCCAGGCTGCTAACTCGCACCTGATCATGGTGATCGTCCCCATTGACGGTCGAGAAATGACGGCCGAACAAGGCGTTCTCTCCGTCTAGAGGTGGAGAAGAAAAAGGAGGAGCAGTAGATGACCTGACCCAAGACTTTGTCCCGGGCTTCGATCATATGCCGCAACGTCTGCCGCAAGGCGGACTTAGATTCACCTGCCTCGACCAAGAAACTGTGGCGTGGCTTAAGGTGACGACAGCAAACCTCCCCCCCCCCCCCCTGTGGGAAGGAGGCTGCCAGTTCGTGGCGGTCGGCATGACGGAGTTGCTAAAACTCATCAAAGGGGTGGTCTGGCTTCCCGATGTTCAGGGAACTGACATCGAGGGGCTGAGGCTCCGACTGATAAGGGCAAACCGTCAGCGCGGCATCGACATGAGTCGCTGGCGCCTACTAAAGGGAGAGCTAAAAAACACCGACACGGAGCTTCAGGGTGCCATCATGGTATTCGGAATCCCCAAGTCGGATATCACGGAGCTGGAGAAAAGGCAGATGAAGGTCTGCTACAAGTTGGCTCGGTGAAAGTGGAGCTCAAGCGGAGGGCAGGCGGAACTGGGTCCAGACCCGCTCCAGCCGGCCAGCCGATTGAGGTGCAGCCCGCACCGAGTGACGCGGAAGGTAGCAGCAACACTCTGTCATCACGCAGGGCCTCGGCGGGCAGCGTGGGGGAAGCGCCTATCCGAAACCTAGCGATTGGCTCACCGATGTCCGACGAGATCGAGGCGCTTCTCGGCTCCGAGGGCGAAATTTCAACTCCAGCAGAGGGGGAGTAATAATAATTATGAGTCCTTTCACACATGCTTTGCACACATAATAAAATAACTTATATATATATATATATATAATATATGTATACATGTATTAAAATTAAAAATTAAAAAAAAACATTCACACTACATAATAAAAAGGCGCTAACCCAAATATCATACAAGCCAACATCCAATATAGCTCCTCCGGTGCAGCGGCCCTTCGGAGAACTCTCGAAGAGTACCCGAAGACGATCGCACTTATAGAAGAGCCAGCAATTTATAAAAGCAGGGTATATGGTTTCAATAACTTATTTGGAAATATATATACCTACTATTCAAACACAAAAGTGAGGCCATATATGTCCCGAATCACTACAAAGCCACCTTAATAACACACCTCTGCTCCCCAGATCTAACCGTGGTGAACATTGACACGGGGCAAGGGGGTCTCTCGTTATACCTCGCCTCGGCATACCAGCCAGGCGAAGGGGAGATACCTACGGAGGAACTGGAGGTGCTAGTCAGAGAGCGTGAAGAAAATGACATACCCCTCGTAATAGGATGCGATGCCAACGCGCACAGCATCGTATGGGGCGGAAAGGACATAAACAAAAGAGGTAAGGATCTCATGGAATTTCTCTCAAAATACGAACTGTCGACACTAAATAGAGGATCAGAACCCACATTTGTCACAAGAAAGGCACAAACAATACCAGACATAACAATTGCCAACTTTTTGGCTCTAGACCTTATATCGGGATGGACAGTTTCATCAGAAGCATCGTGTTCGGATCACAGATGGATCACCTTCGGCCTGAAGAATATAAAGTTAAAAACTAGGCAATTTCATAACCCTAGAAAAACCAACATAAGTGAGTATTATCAGCACCTAGAGACGGACTTATCTAGAACTGAGTACAACATCAAACTGGAGACAACAGAAGAAATAGAATTAGCGGTCATTCCACTCAACGGAGCGATAAATGAGAGCTACAACAAATCCTGCCCTCTAATGACAGCGAAGCCATCTAAAGACTGGTCCGACAAACTGGAGAGAATGCGGGTTAAAATGAGAAAGCTTTTCAATCATGCCATCAACACGAAGGTAGAGGACGACTGGGAAGCTTTTCAAAAAGCACGTAACCAGTTTAAAAAACAAACTAGGTGCAATTTTAGAGAATCGTGGTGAAATGTCTGCAGCTCGATAAACAGCGAGTCGCAGGCCTCACGAAATAAAAAGCTAATAGGTAAAGACCCACAACACCAACCTGGTTCGAAAAAGAAACCGAATGGAGAATACACCAAGAGCGAAGAAGAGCTCTGTAGTGTATTGCTACAAACGCATTTCCCGGGGTGTACAATCCTACCCGCAAAAGAGGTAGAGACACCGGCGGAAACACCAAGCTCCTCGCAAACATTAACACCCCCGCCGGAAGCATGGGTGGAAGTAAAAAACCTGATAGATGAAGAGAAGGTGAGATGGGCAATCAGCTCTTTCCTTCCATATAAATCACCAGGACCAGACGGCGTAATACCAGCCCTACTGCAATGGGGAGAAAAGCTCACTGTACCAAGACTTGTAAAAATATTTAAGTCATGTCTAGCACTCGGCTAAATGCCCAGGATCTGGAGAGAAGTGAAAGTAGTCTTCCTGCCGAAACAAGGACGACTATACTGAACCTTAATCCTTCAGACCTATAAGTCTTACATCATTCATTCTGAAAACGTTAGAAAGAGTGTGTGATAGATTTATAAGGGACGGTCCCATGAGAACCAACCCTATACACCCAAACCGACATGCGTGCCAAGCGGGAAAATCTACAGAGACCGCCTTACACGCAGTGGTCAGAAGAATAGAAAGCTCAATACTAAGACAACAGTCGTGCCTGGCGGTATTTATAGACATAGGAGCTTTTGATAAAACAAACTTCAGTAGCATCAGAACTGGATTGGAGAAACTAGGCACCAACCCTAACATGATAACCTGGATAACAAAAAAGCTGGAATCAAGAATAATCTCTCTGGAAATCAGCGATAAAATCAAATGCAAAGTGGCCAAGGGCTGTCCACAGGAGGGTGTGCTATCACCACTACTGTGGGTACCAGTAGCTAACGACCTGGTGACACAACTCAACACTAGAGGATTCTACTCAATAGCATACGCCAATGACGTGACAATACTCGTGAACGGCCTTTTTATAAACACGATATTTGACCGCATGCAACTAGCACTACGGTACATAGAAACATGGTGCAAAAATAACGAACTCTCAGTAAACAACGCCAAAACTGAGAGGGTACTATTTACAAAAAAAAAACCACGGCAGTTACCAGGCTGCCCAAACTCTTTAATAAAACACTAACACTATCAAAAGACGTGAAATATTTAGGTGTATGGCTTGACCACAAATTAAGTTGGAGCAAGCACATGGAAGCAACACTTAAAAAAGCCACCATATCGTTCTTCCAGTGTAGGAAGATGGTAGGGAACGGATGGGGACTCCAGCCCAAAATGTGTCGATGGATGTATATGGCTGTGGTGCGACCCATCATCACATACGGCTCCCTATGCACAACTGCAACACAACTACAGCAGTTCCAGAGAATGGCATGTGTAGCCATGACAGGCTGCATGAGGTCAACGCCATCAGCGGCACTGTAAATCATGCTAGGCATACCACCATTGGACTTATTCGTACAGCAGGAGGCCAATTCGGCGGCCATAAGGCTATACAGTACTGGACAATGGAAAGGACAAATAGCAGATAAAGGACACTGCACAATTCTAGAAAAAGCATTCGGGGAAGTGCCGGAAGCCATTATTCGCAGGAAGAATTGATCTCATAAAAACAAAATTCCTATTCGGTAGGAAATATGAAATCACAGCCAAGGGCTTGGCAACACCAACAATACCAAATCACAAAAGCATAACAATATACAGTGATGGCTCAAAGAAAAGCAAGAACACAGGCGGAGGTCTTTTCTCGCCGGAGCTTGACATTAAACTTTCCCTAAGCTTCGGAAAGGAGACGACAGTGTTTCAGGCTGAAACACTGAGTCTCCTACACGGGGCAATGCACTTGATAAATTATGCAGAGGGGAATGACATAACCTTTAAAACGGACTGCGCAGCCCTACTAAGCTCACTAAAAAGACCGTTGACAAAATCAAAACTCATTCTAGAATGCCACAAGGCACTCAACAGGCTAGGTGAGAAAAACAAGGTCACAGTCCAGTGGGTAAAAGGTCACCAGGGTGACCAAGGCAACTGGGAGGCAGACAAGCTAACAAAATTAGGGGCAGAAAGGCCAGAAATCGGCCCTCCACCATTCTCGCCCTTATCAGCGGCAGCTCTACGAAAAAGATCTGATTGACTGTCTCAATGTCAGTTACGCTGATTTCACACGGTTGCCAACTAAACTACTCATAATCTAAGACTACTTCCGGAAAGGTTCTGAAACTTGGTTAATATTAATAAACGTCGAAGTTTGCAATAATTTCTATGCGTTTATGCAGCGCACAGGCTAGCCACCCAAAAAAGTTATGCGCATATGTAGGGCAAATTGAAATTGTGTAATTTTCAAAATTGTGTATTTCTTTAAATTGTGTAATTTTTTAAAATTATGTAATTTTACACTAAATTCTAAAAAGCACAAATCACACATCATTTGTGATTTATACCTGTAAGTCTTTGAACACTCGTTGCACTGATAAGGATTGTCTGCAGCGTGTGACGTAACTAGTGCGCCTTGTCTCCGTCTGCGAGGATCTTTTAGAGCAGACTCAACGCACACATACGAGTTGTCATCACACACGTTAGCATTGTGTGGGTAGATGTTACCAGCAATGTGTCTGATAAGTTGCTGCTTCGAAGTGAACTCTCTATGACAGCGTTCACAAGTAATGTTACTTGTTGTTACGTGTGCCGCGTCTCGTCTTGATGCCCGTTTGACGTGTCTTTCTACCGATTAATGGACCGTGTTATATGCATGGTAGTGTGAGGCAGGGCCGCCTGTCAGGTAGTGTGTCACAGAGGTCGTCTCTGTTTATATGAGAAGCGTCCGCAAAGGGTGAGTTACCTTGGCGCTGCACGTGTCACCAGTGAGCCAGGCTGCGGCTTGACTGGTGGTGATAGGTTGTGTGTGTGTGCGTGCGGCGGTATGTCGACACGGTCACGCACACACCGACGCAGCCGCGGCGGGAGACTCACCCCTGAACAGAGCAGCGACGTGATATCCTGCCAAGTGACAACATCCATTTATATTCGAATATGGTGAAAAAGCTAAGAATCTTTGGGTTAAATTTGTAATTCTTAATTGCACAAAACAGTTAAAACAAAACAAATACAAAGGAAATAATTTACAACGGCGAGCTTATCTCTAACAAGAGATTTCTTCCAGCAAACCTAGAATGGAGAGGAAAAAATGAAACTAAAGGTAGAACTATGTGCACAACAATAAAACTAATAAACAACTTACCAATATGTACTTAATACTAAAAATAATGCTATACATAAATATGTAACATATACATAAATATGTACTAATACTGATCACGGAAGAGAAAGATAGTGTTCTTTTAAACGACTTTTAAAAGTGTGAATTGACGGACACAGCTTCATTAAATGATTGGTTAATAAAATGGTAATGTCAATTGTTCTGCACATGTTATAAGTAGACTAGGGTGCAATCTCGTCAATTCCGCACCTTTTTTAGGGTTCCGTACCCAAAGGGTTCTAAACGGGACCCTATTACTAAGACTCCGCTGTCCGTCCGTCCGTCCGTCCGTCCGTCTGTCACCTGGCTGTATCTCAAGAACCTAGCTAGCTAGAGAGTTGAAATTTTCACAGATTATGTATTTATGTTGCCGCTATAACAACAAATACTAAAAAAATAGGATAAAAGAAATATTTAAGGGGGTTCCCATACAACAATTCTTTCAATACCACATACAAACTTATGGATGCACCTGGTTACGTACATGGAGTGTGAAAGTAACCGCACCAATAACTTTGTAAACAATATTTTGCTGTGTAAAATCCAAACTATTCACTCCACACCATCGCTTCCATTGAACGGTGGTACGGAACCCTTCGTGCGCGATTTAGACTCGCACTTGACCGGTTTTTTTATTCTTAATATTTTTTGAAATAGTAAATAACTCCTTATATTGTACTGGGCTAAGAAATACCGTATTTTCGGAGAAATGGAGTGGCGGGCGGCCGCGGGGTTTATTGCTGTAGCATTGTTAGTATTGGGCGAGGTTCGAGATGCACTCTCCTCTCCTATAGACGCAAAGTAGCGGTTAAAAATACTCGTAATCTGTTTTGGATCATTGATTATAGAGTTGTTAATTTTCAGTTATAAATTCTATTCTTTCGTTGTTTTTTTTATTTGTTCGTTCATTTATTATACTCCATATAGTTTCTATTAAATTACCAGATTTTTTAGTTCTGTTTTCATAGTTTAGTCTTTTGGATGTGATAACGTTTTCTTCAGTAGGCTTTGATATTTCCTATAATAATCAGTAATTGTTTTATTCTTTTATTTTAGTGTTATGGGTTTTATCTACCACACGTATCATAAACCCTCTTTACTGCGTCCAAAAACCGCACGTTACGACCAGCATAATGTTATACTAATTGTTAAAAACTCATTTCTTTTGACAAATTATGAAATTCAAATTTCGAACGCCGACGCCCGCCTACCGCGTAGTACCGCCCCTAGTTTGTCTGTGAAATTGGTAGATACTACTAAACAAGTGCAGAGCAATTATCAATGCCACCATGCCGGTCGAACCATGCGGTTCCTGAACACATCAAAGAGAGCTTATGATATGTGTGTAGATAAACTAGTGTATGTAACTGTACATAATTAGGCATTAAAAGTCTCAAATTATTCTCACTCTCGAGTTTAAATGCCCTCCATTATGACGTGACGACCCGAATGGCTGAGTTGGCAGTGACGCTGCCTACGAAACTAAGGGTCCCGGGTTCGAGTCCCGGTGGGGGCAAATATTTGTTTGACGAGAACGGATGTTTGTACCCTAGTTATGGTTGTTTATCTATCTAAGTATAATATTTCTCTATATAAGTATGTGTATCGTTGTCTAGTACCCAAGATACAGGGAATCCTAGTTTGGGGCTAGATCAATGTGTGTAAATGGTGTCCAAGGTATTATTATTATTATTATTATTATTATTATGTATCAGTAACATACACTACTATTAAAATCGATTATTTTTGCAGGATATTTTAATACCTGCAGTTAGCCAATATTTTCTGAGTTGTTTTTTATTTAAAAATTTCTTTTAGTTGAAATTTGATGTACATAATTTTATAAATTCACTGACCTGGACTGCCAAATAATAATAATATAAATAATAATATAACAAATAATAATCTGGTAATGTAATAAAAACTATGTGGAAATGAATGAACGAACAAATAAAAAAACAACGAAAGAAAAGAAAAATGTATAAATGAAAATTATCAACTCTATAATCAATGATCCAAAACAGATGACGAGTATTTTTAACCACTACTTTGCGTCTATAGGAGAGGAGAGTGCATCTCGGACCTCGCCCAATACTAACAATGCTAACAGCAATAAACTCCGCGGCCGGCCGCCACTCTTTCCCATCCGAAAATACGATATTTCTTAACCTAGTACAATATAAGGAAGAATTTACTAATCTAAAAAATATTAAGAATAAAAAAATTGCGGGAAAGACGAGATTCCACCCAGTCTACTTAAAAAATGTGCGGAACAATTATTATTAACATTTTTTTTACTTATTAACCAATCATTGAATGAAAGTGTTTTCCTCGGCCTACTCAAAATATCTTTAATAAAATCCAAACATAAGAAAAAATCCAAATACGATCCCAGTAACTATCGCCCTATTGCTGTCTTAATGCAATAGGTATATTTCTTGACATGAAGAAGGCATATGATAAAGTTCAATTTCAGATATTATTAGATAAACTCTACGGCATGAGAATTCGTGGCGTAGCACACAAATGGTTTACATCATAGTTAAAAAAACAGACAACAAATTGTAGAAATAGAATATTTTGATGATATAAAAACGCAGAAATAACAAACATCCAATCTGCAGTACATGAGTAAACGCATCAATACCACAAGGAAGCGTAATAGGTTTCCTTTTATTTCTGATCTATATAAAAGATCTCCCCTAAATAATAATAATACCTTGGACACTATTTACACACATTGATCTAGCCCCAAACTAGGATTCCCTGTATCTTGGGTACTAGACAACGATACACATACTTATATAGATAAATACTATACTTAGATAGATAACCATAATGAACGAACCATGTATATTATTCGCGGAAGATATTTCTATACTAACACCATGCCAAAACAATAATGATACAAACGATAATCTGAACTCTATCCTTGACAAAACTTAAGTAAAATGGCTACGTGACCACAACCTAGAGATAAACTTGAATAAGACAAAAAATATGACATTTCATCCCCATCAAAAACCAGCGTTAGACGTCAATTTCATGTATAACGTCTGGTAAGTATGCTGCCAACCAGATGACTCCGGGACCCGATGAGCTGACTGCTAACGCCAAGTTGCTTGCCGATCACGACCAGCAGCCCAGTACTTCTGCTGCCAGCATCGCTGTCCTGCCGAGCGCCGCGGCTATGCTCGTGCCCCATGAGTCGCAAGACAGCGCTTCACCTACTACGAGCCGGAGCCAGCGATCTCAATGCCGATGCCGGAGACTGAACTGAGAGCCTTCTGTCGCAGTGGAAAACTTCCTGATATGCAAGGGCAAAGGCTCCATGGTAATCGCCATTTGACATGCAAACGTTTACGCCTCTGTCAATAGTATTGTGGTGCATGAATGTCTGTTTATTCTAAATGGGGCTATTTGTTTGTGATGTGAATAAAATCATAAATAAATTTGCTTCAACTAATTACGTGTACTGGCCGTCAGAGGGGATTTTAAAAAGACGAGATATGTCCATTCACAACTTTAATGTAGAAAGTTACAAATGTTCTTAGTCTATTCACTTAAAATTAGGGGTGATCGCGATTGATCCCGCAATTATACTGAACGTCCTCTCGCAAGAGCGATTCTAGCAAAAAGGCACTGGGAAAACTGGTGGCGGTCCCACGATGGAAATGAAATGCACTGTCAGATTTCTCATGAAATTCGGAATCGATGTTCTAGAAGGTTCCATGTCTTTCGCAATCTCGTATGAGGTGATCCATCTGGTCGGTGATTCATTGTAGATGGTGACATCGTAACACCTCCCCTCCAAGATGAGCAACTATTTGCCTATGTCTACGGCGAAATTGTTGGGGGTCGCATGCATCTAATTCGAGAGCCTAGTGGTTCTTTCAAACCCTTCAGGTATGTCTGAAACGCTAACTCTTTATACAAAGTTCGTTTCGCTTCCACAGTAGTTGAAACTTCGTCATGCAGTTCGACATAGGTCATGATGGTATTGAGTAGATTTTGGACACGTTCATATAGTAAACGTGTGGGGTATCATTGCCTCGACACAACATTGATAGATCCGTATATAGAGCAGATTCATCACGATGGTCTGAGAATGAATTTATCAATGCATTCCTTATGCCATTCCAGTCTGAGGCTACGCCGTTCGTTGCTAGTGTTCTAGCGGCGGTTACTTTATTCAATATGCCATTTAACATAGCATAGTTGTTTAGTTCGTTGCCTGGGGCTGGATTGACATATGTGAGCACAAGCTGATCGCAAATGTTCAAAAATCTTATCAGGACATTAGAGTTTCCATCAAACTCAGGCAAAAATCTTAAAGCCTTGTAAATCCTGTCCGTATAATCAACCTGGGGTTGCAGAGGTGCCATATTTTCGGCGGCGAGGGTCGGTACCTCGTTCTGCTGATTTTCCGTCATTCTAAAATAATTATCTTCTAAGCTTTCGTCTAATACTTCTAGGAGGTCTAAGTTACGACTTTGGTCGCTTAGCTGTCTCCTTATTTCCTCACGACTACTGGGTCTAAGACCCCTACCTACTCGTGGGTAAAAAATTTGTAGTTAGGTATATCGATTTTAGATATAACTATGATAGATTTACTTAAGAGGTACACCGATATTAGGGATACAATTAATAAGATAGATTTAACTAAGAGGTACACCGATATTAGGTATACGATATAATTATTAGAAACTAGGTAACTAGGAACTAGGATAGGTACTGTGAGAGTGAGGGAATAGCAACCAATAGAATTTGCGTAACTATTCTATGACTCACAGTAGCAGCATCTCGTCTTGGAGCTTTCTCATCGAAGTCTGGATGTGGCGGCTCGGTAAATCCTCTTCTTGGCACTTGTACGTACGTAGGTTGTAGATCGTAGTTGCACCGTGTCGTCCGATACGACACCTATCAGTGTGGTCCTCGATGTTAGATTCACGCACTGACCAACTACCCACTACCGACTGCGCCAATTACGTGTACTGGCCGTCAGAGGGGTTTTTAAAAAGACGAGATATGTCCATTCACAACTTTAATGTAGAAAGTTACAAATGTTCTTAGTCTATTCACTTAAAATTAGGGGTGATCGCGATTGATCCCGCAATTATACTAAACGTCCTCTCGCAAGAGCGATTCTAGCAAAAAGGCACTGGGAAAACTGGTGGTGGTCCCACGATGGAAATGAAATGCACTGTCAGATTTCTCATGAAATTCGGAATCGATGTTCTAGAAGGTTCCATGTCTTTCGCAATCTCGTATGAGGTGATCCATCTGGTCGGTGATTCATTGTAGATGGTGACATCGTAACAAACTTATCTATTTTCACTTTATTTATTGTGTGGCTGTCGGCAACTAATCAAAACCTTAACAAACTAACACGGGTAAAACTGCTCGCAACCACTGTGATTTGTAACGTTGCGTACATATGTGTGATTTCAGATCCGACTGATGAAGAAGTTGATCCAAGCGGTGATCGAGACTTTGATCAGCGGGGTCCCTCCCCTGCACCCTGCATCTGGGCCCTGCTCAACGCCTGATTTGCCTGAGAGGCCGTGTTAGCGGCTTCAGAAGACAGCCGTGGGGCAGGCAGCCGCGCGCTTATATAAAGCGCAGCGCAGACCGCGCGCCGCGCACCTTCCCATTTATAACATATACACATATATATCGCTCAAAGGGGCAAATTGCAGGTAGAAAGCCTTCAACATATACCGAGGCCATGGCTCACAGTAAAATCAAACATAGATAGCTGTAAATACAAGGAGTGTATTGTATATAAACCGTAGCGCAGACCGCCCGCCACGCACTTGCCCAGCCGTCGTCATAGATTCAACACCTCGCCATTATTGTTGTCGCACTATCCGATATTTTTTTCGTTTTGATAACTGTTATTTGAGTCTGCGACGCAGCTATAGTTGATTTAACCAAGTTCAACTTGACATCAGCTTATGTTAAGAGTAATATGACATGCACCCCTATTGGGAATTCACTTTGCACGCAACATTGGAATCTGTTCCAAGTAATTTAAATTAGTTCATAAGACAATAGAGGAAATCTCTAGCATACAAGAGCCACTAAATATGTTAAAATGTAAGCCCCAGTTAAATATTGCCTATCAAAACATCCAGGGGCTACCTGGCAAAGAACTTATATTAGAATTATTTCTAAAAAATTCTGACATTGATATTATTTGTGTTGGTTGAAGGAAAATATGATGTCTTTTAACATAAATAATTACAAAATTGTCAGTTGTTACAAAAGAAAGACTACTGATAGAGGTGGTTCTTAGTGAAAAATAATATTAAGGTGAAACAACGGAAAGATATTCTTACACTTACACTGTTGAAAGACAAATAGAGGTATCCTGTGTTGAGTTAGATAGCCATATTATTGTTTGTGTCTACAGGCCACCGAGGGATGAAAAAGGCCATGCCAGTTTCAAAATATTTGAGAAAATCATGGAGGAAGCCCTCACTAAACTATGTAATAACAGAAAAAAGTTAATTATTCGTGGCGATCTTAATGCTTAAGATTTGCTTGTAGGAACAACAATGAAACAACGATTAATAACTTTATTCAAATCGTTTAATTTATGTCATGTATTTTTAGAGCCGACTAGATTTACACTTAGCAGCCAAACTTGCTTAGATAACGTTTTTTGTGACTGTGCATTCACAAGTAAAAGTGTAATTAACTGCTTACCTTCCGATCATAGTGGTCAAACAGTTTCATTCCCAATTGCTATTAAGGATAAGACTGGTCCATCATTTTATAGGCCTATTACGTCCCATAGACTAGAGACATATACCAAAAACTTAGATATAAATTTGCCAGTACCGGATTTTAATGAACAGAACCCAAACAAAATCTACTCAGACTTCTTCAACATTATTCAGACAGAATTCAATAAAGTTTTCAAATTAAAGAAAGTCAGTGACTACAACGGTAAATCTAAATTTAATGACTGGGCAACGTTTGGAATTCGTAAAGGTAGAGTTATCTTGTATGACCTTTATGATCAAAAACCTATAACTTTGATCGAAAATTTCATGACTATGTTAAAAAATATTCCAAAACTTTCAAGTTGGTTTATAGAACTGCAAAAACTTTACACATTAATAGAAAAATTCAAATAATAGAATGAAAACAGTTTGGCAAATAATAAACCGCGAAACTGGCAAAGTTATACCAAGGGACAATGATTTCTGCCTAAAGATAGGAGATGATGTTATAGCCCCACACTTAGCTTATATATTCAATAAATATGTTGACGATGGGGCTTTTCCAGACCTCATGAAACACAGTAAAATGATACCTCTGTTCAAGTCGGGAGATAAGGGCGATCCTTCAAATTTCAGACCAATATCTGTTCTTCCAACACTAAATAAAATATTTGAAAAGATTATACTCAATCAAATGCTCTCACACTTCAACCGTACAAAACAACTCCACGCTAAACAATATGGTTTCACTAGGGGTAAATCGACTACGGATGCAGGTATTACCCTTATATAAAAAAAAATACATAAAGCCGCATATCTCTTATTCAGACTATCAAAAATTGTCAACAGAGAAACTGTTTTAACTGCGTATCATGGTCTTGTAGCGTCTTTATTGCGATATGGCGTAATTTTTTGGGGTAACTCTACAGATAAAGATTCTGTATTCAAAGCTCAAAAACGCTGCGTTAGGGCGATGTGTGGGTTAAAAACTCAAGAAAGCTGTGAACCAGTTTTTAAAAACCTTAAAATACTTACCCTTCCGTCCATCTACATTTACGAAGTTGCCATTTTTGTGAAATCTAACCCAGATCTCTTTGTTAAAGTCTCATGCGGAAAACAAAAAACAGTGCGTGTGCAAAATGAGCACAAGCTGCGACTAAGGCATGCAAAAACCGCATTAATGCATAAAAACATATTATGTATGGCGCCAAAAATTTTCAATAAATTACCTAATGAGATAAAATGTATGAATTTGTTACAATTTAAGCATAAGTTATTTAATCTATTAGTCGTTAAATGTTATTATGACATTGAGGCATTTGTTAATGACAATAGTATATGAACATTTTTATTAATTAATTGCATGTAGATTAATTCACAATATGACATTTCTAAATTATTATTTTTTGACTTGCTGACTATTATCAATCTGAAATTAACTAGGTATTAAATTGTATGATGACATGTCTCTTTATGCTTAATTTAATTCAATTACTATTAATATTTGTATGCCCCTGGGTAGAACACTGCGAGCTCCAAAATCTTACCCGACATCTGTAAATGTATATTACCTGTGTTCACAAATAAATGATCTTTATCTTTATCTTTATCTTTATCTTTATCTTATATTTATTCTGCATGGGAGGCCGCACAGGATGCTATCGGAGTTTTTGCAACCTGTCGAAGGCGTTTGATTGTGTTGATCATAATACGCTATCAATTAAATTAAATCATTACGGAGTTAGAAATAAAGCGTTGGATCTAGTAAGATCATACCTAAGCAATAGAATTCAAAAGGCAGAAGTTAACGGCGTAAAATCTGATGGATCGGGTGTTAAAATTGGCGTTCCACAAGGTTCCATATTAGGCCCTTTCTTATTCCTGGTATATATTAATGATCTGCCGCTGATCTGATCATGGTGGAGAAATTAACTGACATAGTGTTGTTTGCTGATGATACTTCAATGGTCTTCAAAATTGAAAGACAAAAAGGAGATTTTGATGATGTTAATGGTGTATTGTCTTTAACCTTGAATTGGTTCACAGTTAATAATTTATTGTTAAACGCTGGTAAAACCAAGTGAATCAAATTCTCACTTCCAAATGTCAGGCAAGTTGAGACCAGTTTAGTGTTAGACAACAGCACGTTAGAATTAGTAAATGATACGAAGTTTCTTGGAATAACCATTGATAGCAAATTGCAGTGGGGACCCCACATAGATAAATTGGCTGGTAAATTAAGTTCTGGGGCTTACGCTGTTAGGAACATCAGACAAATCACGGATGTGGCTACATCTAGGCTAGTATATTTTAGTTACTTTCATAGTGTGATGTCCTATGGTATCTTATTGTGGGGGAAAGCAGCGGATATTGAAACTATTTTTATTTTACAGAAAAGAGCTATTCGAGCAATTTATAATTTAAAACGAACAGAGCTCCTTAAGAGAGCTTTTTAAAGAAATTGACATACTAACAGTAGCTAGTCATTTTATTTTCGAAAATATAATGCATGTACGCAAGAACCTTACAACATTTTCCAAACTTAGCGATAGCTGTAATGTTAACCTAAGAAATAATCACAGACTATGTGCGCCCCGTTTTAGACTCGCGAAGGTTAGCAATTCTTTCAAGGGTCAGTGCATTCTCTACTACAATAAGATACCTCTGGAAATTTTGAAATTGCCATTTGAGCAATTTAAAAAGCATGTTAAAGCGACTTTGTCGAAAAAGGGATATTACAATGTTCAAGATTACTTAAATGACAGGACTGTATGGGGTTAATCTGGCTCAACACAGACCTTGCTGTTAATAATTTTGTAATTATTTATTCCTGCTTATTAAGGAACAATTAAATTTTTCATATTTGTATTAGTTAGGCACAACCTATTTTTAAAAGAGATCTAAAAATCAATCTGTGGGAGTTTCAACGCCCTTCCTCTCCCACAGTGGTCCAATGTAGAGAAGCGGCAAAAATGACGTTTGCTAAGTATATGTAAATATCTACAGTAATAAAGTACTTTGACTTTGACTTTGAGTCCATTTTTGTTTAAATTATAACCATTCAGGTTCAGTCGTGTTTCTTTTTAAAAAATCATCTCGGCCTCTGGTTCCTAAAAGTAGTGTATCTAGCAGTTAGTTCAATAGATCAGTAATATATGTATGTGTCTTTATCAGAGCACACAGGTCTATCCTTTACATTAAATTGTTCCTATCAACCTTGGGTTTGCTGGAAAAGATCTCTGTTTAGAGATAAGCATGCCTTTGTAGATGTACAAAAAATATAGTACCTACCTATGAGCGTTTTTATTACTTACAGCTATAGATGTCGACATCACTAGTAGTCAATGGTATTGTTTAACTATAAAGAGCCACCGTACCACTAGGGGTATGGCCAGGGGTACGGTGGGTATGAAGCGCTTGCTTCTTGCCAAATTTAATGATTCTAGGTCAATGAGAAGTACTCTATAGGTGTTAATTCCCTCGCAAGGGCAATAGGTGTTAATTTCCTCAAGCAATTTCAGCAATATTGTGACATATATTTTGATTGCATTGAACTAAAAGTTTGATTTTTACACAACTTTCAGACCACAGGCTTGAGTGACTGATATTATTTTCAACTTGATATCTTTACGTGTTCCAGAGAAAGAGCGATCTCACTCTCCGCAAATAAACCGCATATTCATATGTGAACAAATATAATATACAATGTGTGAATGCATTGACATTAACTATTATTTAAAAAAATATAACTCTATAATTCCCATAGAATGTATATCTGATAGTACAAAACCGTAAACCATTCTTTTCAATGGCATCTGAATGGTCACTGAAAAACTAAATTACTGTCTGAAACATTAACCTATGATTTCTTAATGCAATTATCTATTTATGAACTGTTGCAGTACCTGTACATCCGCAGTCAGTAATGATGGCAGGAGTGTCTGATACGACTCTACAGATTGTTCACTGAAGCGAGTTGCTTGTCTCAACATGCTACAACATTCCCAGCACAGTCGTCGGGACACAGCAGACACATCACGTACAATCTGCTGACAAAGAAATACTACAACTTATATTTTTATGACAACCATTAACATTTATGATGAACCAGAAGCACCAACACAGAGGACACTCACTGAAACTACAAGGGCTCTAGTTTCTCCGCTTCTCATCTCGTGATTCTCACGAGTGGAACAGCCTTCCAGAAACTGTAATTAGTGCACCATCAGTGAACAGCTTCAAAAATAGACTCAACTACTATATAAAACAAGTGCAGTGAAATGTGGACTGATATGCATGCATCAGTTTTAAGGAGCCTGTGGATTATAAATAATTATAATAATTTTAATTATATCCCAAACATGCAGTTACAAGCTATACAGAAATTACAGCCATTGTATGCAGAAATTACAGTCCTTACCATCTTCTGGTTTAGAATGTCCATGTAGTATGTTAGCTCCTTATCTCTGATATTGTTCAACCGGCGACCTCCACATAGGCACGCAATGCATGGCGGTGTGTCCTCCGTTTCTGAAGGTTCAAGGTGTTTCACCTGATCAAACTCTTGTTTAACTTCTGACATGGAATATTGTGGATCCAGTGGCGGGATGTCGATTTGAGCAGTGGTGAACATCTGCAGCCGGGATTGACGTGTCACTTCACTCCACATCACATGTGAACTATTCAGGATTTTGTGACAATCTGTCACTCTCTCTCGGAAGTGAATCACTTTCTTCAGCAATATCTCACATTCCCAACAGACTCTAGGCAACACATTGTGGATGAGCTGGGAAATATATCAAACAGAATTATTCATTTACTTGGCAGTAATAAATGTTACCCACTGACAAGTTCCTATCCAAGAACAGGTTATAACAGAGGAACAACACAGATTTGTTCCAAGAAGATCAACTGTGACCAACTTTCTTCCCTGCTTAAATCACTGGACAAAAAATTGGAATGACATAGTACCCACTGATGTAGTTTATCTAGACTATGAGAAATTGTTCAACTGTGTCCCAATAAGACTAGTCTCCAAACTGCAGCACTTTGGTAATGGTGGAAACGTTCCTCAGTGATCGTACATTGAAGGCGAAAGGTCAATTTCAATTTCAAATTATATTCAATAGTTGGGAATGACCTGTTAGATGCCTACAACATCCTCAGTGAAGCGGCCAATTTTCATGGGTATACTATGCTTAGTATTGCTATATATAAAGTTATTTAGCACCCTCAGACCAGGTTTTTTATACTGGATATACCTAATAGTATAGACCTAAAAGTATTAATAAAGTCTGGACTGTCGATATTTGCAGATGATACAAAAATCATGGGAAATCAGCTAATATCGCTTAATATAATAGGTACAAGAAGACTTGAACCACATTTTTGTACCACTTGACAAATGCCACATAAAAACTTACACCATCCAGTACCATAAGAACATAATCAGCCTTTGCGAGGTTAACTCATTAATAACATTAAAGTATCAATAGGTACTTAAAGCGGATGGATTCAGCTTACCTGTTGCCCACTGTTCACAGTCAAAATATATAGCTCCAAAGCCTTGTCTTTGAGAACGTGCGAAGTTTGTCCGGGGCCCAGACAAGCCATGCACAACAGTTGATGCACAATATCACATTTACTATCCTCCGCCGCGGCCTCTAAAGCTTCCATCGCAGCGAGTATGGTTGATGTCTGTGATTACTTTCTCTTGATTACTTTATTCTCTCTCGCAGTTTGATCACTTTGATCTCTTGCAATAACAGACTATAGAGGGATACAACGTATGTATCAGACGGCCAATTTCCAAACAGTCTCACGCAACCAGGAACAAAAAATAATTTGTTTCTATTTAACAGATTTCATAGCGTCAACATGCTGTCTCAGTCAGTCTGGTCTCAGGGCAGTGTTGCCAGTGGCCGATAGTCGAATATAACATGAGACAGCTAAAAAAGGAAAATTTTCACGAGAAAAGTAACATGACCTCATATTATGTGCAAAACGACACAATACTTTTTTATGGCACTTTATTAGAGAGAGAAGTTTTCTGTCCCATTTGAAAAATCGAAAAAATCGTAATAATTGTTCATCGACTGGTGATGCGGAAAAAGAAAAACATAATCAGGGTTTGTTTTCCAACACGAACTCATTCGTATGAAGTTGAGGGGGGGAGGGGAGGGAGGGGGGGGGGAGGAAGTAACCCCCCTCTAAAATATCCAGTCTAGGAAATGTATGGTTTTTTTGTTATGAATTTTCAAAAATCCATTTTGAGGTTATTTTTTACTATAGGATTTTTACAAAAAGTCATTGTTTGTAGTATTGATGTTCGAAATCGCCTTAGCTCCGGCTACTAGGGCTCATAAAAAGGCAAGTATTTAATTGCACATCAAAAATACTGATTTTGTCATGTTTTATTCATAAACCTACAAGTTAGGATAGGATACTATTAGGTACTTTTTTGTGCTATTGGGCAAAATACTGCGGTAGCTTAGCGTATTAGGTTGAACATGTAAGAACAACAAAAATACTTAAAACATAATAAGTGTTCGCTGATCCTTTTTTGCTGTGAAAATCAGTATTTTTGATGTGCAATTAAATACTTGCCTTTTTTATGAGCCCTAGTAGCCGGAGCTAAGGCGATTTCGAACATCAATACTACAAACAATGACTTTTTGTAAAAATCCTATAGTAAAAAATAACCTCAAAATGGATTTTTGAAAATTCATAACAAAAAAACCATACATTTCCTAGACTGGATATTTTAGAGGGGGGTTACTTCCTCCCCCCCCCTCCCTCCCCTCCCCCCCTCAACTTCACACGAATGAGTTCGTGTTGGAAAAAATACCCCATAATCAATCATTTGTGTCTGAATAAAACGAAGCAATTTAGTAATTTCTTTTAATACTACAACTTACTTTGTTATCAATGAATACGAAAAAACGTCATCATATATATTAATGGCGACAGGCGATCGCGGTAAAAAATATCAACCGAACCATAGCTGAACCATGACCGAAACACTATAGGGACTTTTCGTATCGCGCTAATGTTTTGACAGATGGTTGAACCGAAGTTCGATTGGAATTGGACCATAACCGCTGTCAAACGAACGGTTGTGTTAAAGTTATTGTGGAGCTACTTTTTCAGGACTGGTTTAGAATTGTTGAGATGAAAAGTAGGTGAAAATCGTGAAATTGATGTGTCTGGACTTTGGAAATGGCATACGAGTGTGATATAGCTATAGCGCGAGCCCAATCTAAAACAGAGAATCGGATTTTATCCAGCGATATTGACGGTCGAAGGAGTTATCTTGTGGACAAGTTAATTACTCAGTTGACCCTTAATTTGCCACCAACCAGTGCTTTGGATGTGGACACGAAGGTTAGTAACACTATACAAAGTACTAGAATGTATCACAGCACATTTACTTTTCTTTGGACGTGATAAATTTTTATTCCCTGTTTACCAAAAACAGAACTAAGTGAGCTTAGTAACAGTGCTTACATTTTGTTTCAGGTGCTGGTTGTTTAGCATTTTGCCACAGGCTCCTACCAGACGATTGGATGAGAAAGCCGGAAACACTGTGTTTACCAGTCAAGTGTCTCCAAAATTGTAAAACAAGTCACCTTAGCATTCAACAAGCCAGAAATCTTAAATTTCCCTTTCAACTTCGTGATAGAGTGCAAATTAAAAGGAAGTAAGTAACTATATGTTAACATCATTCAATTCAATTCAAATCAGATTACATTTACCTACGGCTGGGTATAGGCCTCCTCTTTACCACACTATCTACTCTGGTCCTGAGCCTCCCGCAGCCACTGCTTGCCAGCCAGCGTCTCAGCGTCCATCTATCCGGTGGTCTGCCTATCTGCCTCATACATCATACAATTCCTATTTATGAGTTTGCCTATCACAATTTATTTTAGATTATTACTTTTGGTTTGGTAATAAACAAAAAAAAGCATACCAAGATTGTGTGGCTTATAAGTTTAAATATATACTTTACTGCACAAAACAGAGAATACAAAAAAATATATAAAGGTAAAAACATGTACAAAGGCGAGCTTATCTCTAACAGGAAATTTCTCCCAGCAAACCTTGATTGGAGGGGTAAAAAAGAAACTACAGGTAGAGCTACATATGTGCACAACTTTAAATACTACTACTTACCAATATCTACATAATACTAAAATATATAACATATACTAATATATCAAATACATACTAATACATACTTATACTTAGCATTGATGAGAAAGATAGTGTTCTTTCAAACAAACGATTTAAAAAAATGTAAGTTGAAGGACTGTCTCTGATTTGATTTGAAGTTGTACTAATTATAATATAGGTATAGGACAACTGTGGTGCTGCTACCATTTACGGTTGTTGCCCTGCCTACCATGAGAGGTCCTGGGTTCAATCCCCAGCTGGGGATAAAGAAAACAAAACCCAGTCTTGTCATCGTTGTTTCTGGTTCCCACAACCCAGGGTACCCTAGTGTGGGGCCAGGAGCACTGTATGTGCCTCTATGTAAATGTTTATGTATAAATGTTTATTATTTTCAGATTTTTCAAAAAGTACAGATTGCCAGGGGTTCTGGCTTGTGGAGATGGTACTCATATGTCTATAGTTACCCCTAATGAACATGAGGAGAGATACTATAACAAAAAAGGGTGACATTCTATAAATGATATGATAGTAAGTCTATTGCGGGGAGCGCAATTGTTGATAGATTAAGGACTAAAATAAATGATATTTAACTAGGTAAATTTGTTTTATTCATGTCTTGGTACTTAAGTTATCTCACTTTAATTATTCTCACATTAGAGACCTTTGCCCAGCAATGGGATATTATATGTTAGTAATAATTATTAAATATTTTTCACACATCTTCTCTTTGTTGGGTACAACACTGAAAAAAGAAATAATGTACAAGTTAGTAGAAATATTTTACATAAAACTATATAAGTATATTAAACTTACATGATTGCATGAATTAATAAATTATAGCAAATATTTTCTACAGCATATTTACAGGAAAAGTAAACATGGTTTAGAAAACTCGTGGGGAAAATGTCATTAAAATTATACTAAGGGCACTTTTAAAATTAAAATTTATATTAAGTAATGATTCAGGGCATATTTCCTACATAACTATATCCTACCCAAACTGATAGTAAAGTATAGGATTACCTGCTTCGTCATTCTATTATTTCACAAATTCATTTGAAGGACTGCTATAGTATTGATACTATAGGGGTCTGAGCATTTTGCAGAGCAGCCTGGGAAGTCTGTGCAGCCTTTGCCCTAAGATGTTCAACTTTCAATCCCATCAGCCTTGATACGTCCAACATGCTTATGCTGGCTGGAATATTAATAAAACAATTTGCTGTACATTTTCCTTTAGGATATGAAAACAATTAACATTTTTATTCTTATTTATCTAAACTTTGTACACCTTCTTACAAAAGCATTATATTCTGATAGGGACAAAGTTTAAGATAAAGAAAACTACATACCTTGATTCATTCCTTTGCAGTCCTAACTGCTCTAAAGGGGTTGAGGATGTCTGCGCACTCCCCCCACGGGTCAGGTCAACGAACCTCTTCCCGAAGAATCGCCTCTGTCCACACCTGGTCACCAGGTCATGGTCAGAGTGTCGATAAGACTCCAACCCAGGTCATGGGATGGCCCTTGCGGGCGGTGGTCTTCATGTGGCGCTGGTATGCAGTGGGTGATCGCCGGCTAGGCAACCAGGTCACGTGGCAGGCGACGGCGGTCGGGCGGGCGCGCGTGGTACGGCGCCAGTTCGGCGATGTGCGGGTGTTATGACAAACCCGCACGCGCGAACATGCCCTTCGCCAGCCTCTGCACAAACTGGTCCACGGTTTCCCATCTTAGGTCCCTCTGGATTGTCGCGTTCCTCACGTAGCGGGGGGCGCCGACGATGGAACGCAGAGAGAGGTTCTCTTGGGCTCGGAATCTCCGTTTGTTCGTCTCCGAGCACAGGGCGTACCATGCTGGGGTCGCGTAGGGGAGGCGGGATCTCGCGTAGGACTTGTAGATCCCGAGCTTCGCCCTCAGAGGGAGGCTGGAATACACTTATTTATAAAGCTACATTTCTATCCACTTGAATCTTTTATATGTAATTTTTCGTTCACCTAGTAAACACATCAAATTCCACGAATCCCCACCCAAGTGTGGTCAAAAATAGAGTAGTTAACAACAAAAAGGCGAAATCGACGGTCGATTATACACAATCGATGCTACATCTCTAATGTTTTGATACGACAATGGTTCGGTTAAGGTTCAGCTTCGGTCTCAACTAAAACTTTAGCGCGATACCGAATTTCATTGAACCGAACCAAAGTTGAATTACAATTGGAACTGAACCAGAACAGAACCATACCTTTGACGTTCGTTGACTATACAAAATAGCGCGATCGGCCCCTTAGCTAATTTGAACTGGTAGAACCTGGAAAAAATAGTTTATATTAGTATCGTTGTCACGAAAAACAGTTACTTAAAACTTTTTGAGATCTTAAGAATATTGTGCAATTAGTACCTTCACCACTCTTGCTGTATGTTATTTTTGCATGCATCATTTCTTTTGAAGGCTCAAATTTTGTGGCTTTTTTAATGTTTGCTTTAGAAGCCATCAAAAAAGAAATGGTTGCAGTGATTAGCCCGTTCCTGTTTTCACATTTGATTAATTTAAGTTGACTGAAAACTTGTTCAACGAATGCATTCGAAAAAGGCAACACAAGTGAAAGCCCGATAACCTTTTTTAAATTTGTAAATATTTGTAAATATTTGATTGCGTTTGTCATGAAACATTGATCAGGAAATTACATCATTATGGAGTTAGAGACACGTCATTGAATTTGTCAAAATCTTATCTGAACGGAAGAATACAAAGGGTAGACGTAAACGGAGAACGATCACCAGGATCATTGGTTTCTTTGGGCGTGCCACAGGGCTCAATATTGGGACCCTTCCTATTCCTCATCTATATAAACGACTTACCCTATCTAGGAAGGGACTGTCATGATATGGTACTGTTTGCTGATGACACCTCACTTATTTTTAAAACAAAGCGAAACCAACACGCTACTGATGATCACGTGAACAATACCATATCAAGAGTGGTAAATTGGTTTAATGTTAATAATTTGCTATTAAATGAGAAAAAGACTAAATGTGTTAAGTTTCTTACTACTAACGTTAAAAATAATCAGACATGTATAACAATTAAAAATGAGGAATTGGAATTGGTAACCAGCACAGTGTTTCTAGGTATAACGTTGGATTCCAAACTCCAATGGGGTCCACATATTGATAAGCTATCGAACAGACTGAGCTCTGCAGCTTTTGCATGCAGGAAAATCCGTCACTTGACAGATTTAAAAACAGCCAGATTAGTTTATTTTAGTTATTTTCATAGTATTATGTCCTACGGTATTCTGCTCTGGGGCAGTGCTGCTGACATAAATACTATTTTTGTGCTGCAGAAGCGGGCTGTTCGTGCGATTTATAAAATTTATAAAATGAATAATAGAGATTCTCTTAAAGTTTAAAGAAGTAAATATATTGACAGTCCATAGTCAATATATTTACGAGAATATTATGTATGTCCATAAGAACATTGTTAACTTTCGAAGAAACTGTGATATACATAACTTTAATACTAGAAACAAGGACAAACTTGCAGTGCCCACTACTCGGCTCCATAAAATAAAAAACTCGTTCAAGGGTAATTGTGTAAGATTTTACAATAAACTCCCAAGCACTTTGACAGATCTATCAATTAATAAGTTCAAGAAATACATCAAGCAAAGGCTTATTTCTAAAGCTTACTACAGTATTAAAGAGTACATAGACGATAAAAATGCTTGGGACTGAATTGTTCTAATTAATTGTGAGCATCCTCACTGCCAGAGTTTCTTTTACTGGACACTTGGAGGCCTTTTACACCTCCAAAGATTAATTTAATTATACAACTCTTGACTGTGGGGACCATTTACATCTCCTATTATTATTGTATTATTGACTAAAGAGACTATACATCTCTGTTATTTATATTTTAATTATTTTATTATGACATGAGACTCTTTACATCTCTCAGAAACAATAATTAAGTACTTTTTTTTTTCTGATAATATGATAATAATACCAAATGTTCTGTAAAAAATGAAATGAAATGACATGTGAAAGTGCCCTTGTGGCCTATTTACAGAATAAACGTTTTGAGTTTTGAGTTTTTTGAGTTTTATTGGAGTATCATTCAAATCCTTCAGCTTCAAAGTTTTCCTCCAATATTCTTCAATATTTTGAGACAAATCTAAGTCATTATGGTCAAGGAAAGCATGCTTCTTCCATTCTTTTTGTAGTTCCACATCGTTAACATCATCTTTAATGTTTGGGAACCTGATCACCACGCTAGATAAATCTTTTATTTCAAATTTTTGTGCCACGCTTGGTTCAATGATTTCAATAATGCCGTATATTGGGTCAGCAAAATCGTATCGTTGCGTTATTAGATGGCGCTGAAATGACGCGGGTAAGAGAGGTAAAAGATCTGGGGGTGCGCATGACCACCGATCTAACGTTTCGTGATCACATTGTTGATGTCACCAAGCAAGCATTTAAAAAGCTAGGTTTTGTAATGAGACAGGCTAGAGAGTTTAGGAGCATTGAGGCTGTAAGTGCTTTGTACAATGCTTTGGTTAGAAGCAAACTGGAAAGTAGTGCAATTATCTGGCACCCACATGAAGCAAAATATAGCGTCATGGTGGAGAAAGTGCAAAATCGATTTATTAGGTACCTATATCTCAAGCGGTACGGGGTCTATCCTTTCTTTCCGCTTATGTATCCAACCCTGTTCGTTTTGGGCATGGTTGGTTACAATGAGCTGGAAGTCAGGAGGGGCCTCGCACTTGCTACATATGTGTTTAAGGTGTTCCGGGGCATGCTTGAAAACCCGTTAGTATTGGCACGGTTGGGACTCTATGTGCCGAACAACTACCTCCGGGCGAGGACGCACAAGCTGTTCCACATCCCGCTGGCGAGGACGGCGATGCTGCGGGAGGCGCCGGTGACGCGGGCGCTCGCTCTCTTTAATGTCATATCAGAGAGGACTGAGGTGGACTTGTTCCAGTGTTCTTTGACGGGATTCGCAAAAGTCGCCACTTTTTGTCTATGTTATAAGTAAGTAAGTAACGTCTGTGTTCTTTATAACCTGTTTCTTTGTACTCTAAATTAATGTCTGTTTGTGTCAATTTGGTTTTTGTTAACTGTTAGGTCACAAGCACGTATGTAAATAAATAAATAAATAAATAAATTTGTTTTATCGATTCTATGTAAAACATAAGACAGATTCTTTTGAAGTCTGTGAGTTCGGTTTTCGGTTCAGGAATTTCTTTTGATAGTTCTTCAATTGATGATTGTGCAGCTACTCCCAAATATATTTTCTCAAAAAATCTTGGATTGGCATATTCTATTCGGTAGGCATCAGTAGTTTTACAGTAATTAGACTGCATGTAGTTTGCTGGCTATTGTTTTTATTAATTTATGTGTTTCAGGTTTTAATTGGTGGAGTAATGGTTTTTCAGACTGGAACAGGCGGTTGAAATCGTTGAATAGATCTAGGACGTACGACATAAATTCTAGGTAAAAGTTATCTAGTACGCCAATTATTTCCTCTGTGACTTTACTAGGATCTTCTAAAACTTCGAGTCTAAAGTACTCAGAGAGTACATTGTACTGTTCTAATACTCTGTTGACGCAAGCCTCTAGGGACAACCATCTTGTAATCGAAGGACTCAAAATTTTATGGACATCAACATTAAATAATATTTGTAATTCTTTAAGCTTATCTTGCCAGAGTGAACTGCGGCTAAGATGTGATCCAACATTTCTTAAAAAATCCTCCACAAATCTCGGAAGCTTGAGACAAGCTTTATAAGCCACGAGTTAAATCATGTGGCAGCTACACTTTACACATGCAATGTGTGGTACTTTTTCTTTCAAGTGGCTGAAAACGGAATTATGTTGCCCAACCATACTGTTCGTGGTGTCAGAAGCAAGGCCAACCAAGTTTTATCAAAGGGATTTGTTTGTTTGTAAGCCAATTCAATAAAACATCTGTGAGGTCTTTAGCTTTTCCAGAAGTAACTTCATACATGTCAAGGAATTGAGGACGAACCAAGATTTCGTCCTCATCAAAAAATATCACTGCCATCGCACATTGCTTTTTAACGCTTACATCTGTAGTCTCATCCATTATAACACTAAATGTTGTTTTTTTTATTTTTGATACAAGTTCTTCTGTCAGTATTGAACCAAGTACCGTTTTTAAGATATTTGTTGCTTTTTTTCTTCCTAAATTTACAGATTTGATTATTGCTGAATCAGGAAATGTACTAGCCAAAAAAGAAATTAAGTCGTCTGACAACAACAGTGGCAAGTTATGTTCAGCGAGAAAAGCACACAGATTAAGTTCAGCTCTTTTCTTTAGCTCTTCTTCTTTTTTCGGTTTAAAAGCTTAGTCTATGGATGTTGTTTTACTAATAGCGTTAACGTTTTGTTTATTTGTATTTTGATGCTTTATAAGAGCAGGCCTATGGTTGAGTATATTGCAATTACAAATTGCACAAAAGGCCGTGGTTGAGCCGGTTTGCTTCTCCCTTTTTGAAATCTAATTTTTGAATGCAATGTCTACCAGCCATTTTTCGTTAAAATTATAAATTTGCCTCTTTTTTTCAGGGGGTGCCTTATCAAATGAGCTAACGATATTTTCTCCATTGTCTTTTGTTTCTTTTTGATTCGAGGCTACAGCAGTCAAAAACCTCTTCATAATCTTTAGATACATGTTAATTTTGTTATCATAGCAAAACATGCAATACATACATTATTCACCACCACATCATTCATGAAAAAAGAGCGATATTCAAAGTTAGTGCATTAAAACAAGACAAAAACCATGCATCCGTAAAAAATCTTAAGATTCGATACTGTTATTACATCACGGCATCACCAAAAACGGACGTGAATCGAATCAAATAAGTGTCTGTCCATATAAAGGCTATGGACAAAGCTTCGTATGGCAAACTTTGCATGTATAGTCATTTACGTAAGTAGGTGCACATAATTTTTACGAAAGAGACATCAACATGAATAGGTATAAAAAATACCGTCTGCGACAACTTTTTGAATGGCAACACTGGGGGGCGATCGCGGTAAAAAATATCAACCGAACCATAGCTGAACCATAACCGAAACACGACTTTATGGACTTTTCGTATCGCGCTAATGTTTTGACAGATGGTTGAACCGAAGTTCGATTGGAATTGGACCTTATCCGCTGTCAAACGAACGGTTTTGTTAAAGTTAGTGTGGAGCTACTTTTTCACGACCGTTTTAGAATTGTTGAGATGAAAAGTGGGTGAAAATCGTGAAATTGATGTATCTGGACTTTGGAAATGGCCTACAAGTGTGATGTAGCTATAGCGCGAGCCCAATCTAAAACAGAGAATCGGAGTTTATCAAGCGAAATTGACTGTCGAAGCAGTTAGCTTGTGGACACGTTAATTACTCAGTGGACCCTTAATTTGCCACCAACCAGTGCTTTGGATGTGGAGACGAAGGTTAGTAACACTATACAAAGTACTAGAATGTATCACAACACTTTTTTTTTTTGACATGAACAATTTTTATTCCCTGTTTCCCAAAAACAGAACTAAGTGAGCTTAGTAGCAGTGCTTACATTTTGTTTCAGGTACTGGTTGTTTAGCATTTTGCCTCAGGCTCCTACCAAACGATTGGATGAGAAAGCCGGAAACACTGTGTTTACCAGTCAAGTGTCTCCAAAATTGTAAAACAAGTCACCTTAGCATTCAACAAGCCAGAAATCTTAAATTTCCCTTTCAACTTCGTGATAGGGAGCAAATTAAAAGGAAGTAAGTAACTATATATTAATATCATTCAATTCAATTCAAATCAGATTACATTTACCTAAGGCTGGGTATAGGCCTCCTCTTTACCACACTATCTACTCTGGTCCTGAGCCTCCCGCAGCGACTGCTTGCCAGCCAGCGTCTCAGCGTCCATCTATCCGGTGGTCTGCCTATCTGCCTCATACATCATACAATTCCTATTTATTAGTTTGCCTATCACAATTTATTTTAGATTATTACTTTTGGTTTGGTAATAAACAAAAAAAAGCATACCAAGATTGTGTGGCTTATAAGTTTAAATATATACTTTACTGCACAAAACAGAGAATTCAAAAAAATATATAAAGGAAAAAACATGTACAAAGGCGAGCTTATCTCTAACAGGAAATTTCTCCCAGCAAACCTTGATTGGAGGGGTAAAAAAGAAACTACAGGTACACAACATTAAATACCACTACTTACCAATATCTACATAATACTAAAATATATATCATATACATAAATAGAAACAAATACATACTAATAGTAATAGCATTAATATTACTAATAATATGTGTACATACTTATATTTATTAATACATAATAATAGCATTGATGAGAAAGATAGTGTTCTTTCAAACAACTTTTAAATTGTAAGTTGACGGACTGAATAATGCTTTAAATAAATAAATAAATAACATATACATAAATAGATACAAATACATACTAACATTGATGAGAAGTGTTCTTTCAAACAAACAACTTTAAAAAATGTAAGTTGACGGACAGTCTCTGATTTGATTTGAAGTTGTACTAATTATAATATAGGTATAGGACAACCTCTGTGGTGCTCCTACCATGTGCGGTTGTTGCCCTGCCTACCATGAGAGAGGTCCTGGGTTCAATCCCCAGCTGGTGATAAAGAAAAGAAAACCCAGTCTTGTCATCGTTGTTTCTGGTTCCCACAACCCAGGGTACCCTAGTGTGGGGCCAGAAGCAATGTATGTGCCTGTATGTAAATGTTTATGTATAAATGTTTATTATTTTCAGATTTTTCAAAAAGTACAGATTGCCAGGCGTTCTGGCTTGTGGAGATGGTACTAATATGTCTATAGTTACCCCTAATGAACATGAGGAGAGATACTATAACAAAAAAGGGTGACATTCTATGAATGTTATGATGGTAAGTCTATTGCGGGGAGCGCAATTGTTGATAGATTAAGGACTAAAATAAATGATATTTAACTAGGTAAATTTGTTTTATTCATGTCTTGGTACTTAAGTTATCTCACTTTAATTATTCTCACATTAGAGACCTTTGCCCAGCAATGGGATATTATATGTTAGTAATAATAATTAAATATTTTTCACACATCTTCTCTTTGTTGGATACAAAACTGAAAAAAGAAATAATGTACAAGTTAGTAGAAATATTTTACATAAAACTATATAAGTATACTATACTTACATGATTGCATGAATTAATAAATTATAGCTAATATTTTCTACAGCATATTTACAGGAAAAGTAAACATGGTGTTCCGGGGTGTCCGGAGCTATGAGACTGATTTGACTGAAAGACTGATTAAACTGATAATAAAACTGTATTGAAATACTGGTAAAACTCTATGGATGAAGTACTGAGCAAATTATAATGAGAACGCGACGCTCGCTTGATGGCTGTACACGAACTGACCCAAAAAGTAGGTAATTGCCAAAAGTGCAATATTGAACGATAATACAATGCTGATTTTACTATTGTACGTGTTAGCTCGTACATATTCCCGGGCGAGAGAAATGGGTTTAGTATAGATGATAAGATGCTGATATGATACATGATGATTTAAGCTTAAATAACTAAAACATTTCATTTTGTTAGTAGCTTAAGATTAAAATATTCTCACTGATACTGCACTTTTCTACATATAATGTTATCGAAACCATATGTTTATAAAATTAAGAATCTAAATGTCCGTCCGATATTTTAAAAACTGGTCGATTTACTATAGGCGAAGAACTAGTGTCTTTCATTAACACTCGCGCACTTTAATCGTTACTAAAAAGGGTACGCTTTGCTGGTCCCGGCGCACGCGCACTTATTTTGGTAAATTCACTCAATTCACTGTAATGTTCAGTACACTGTACACTGGTGGATGCTGCCGCTGCGGGCGAAGCCGCCGGTGGCTCCGCTGCGGCCGCGGCGCAAGCAGGCGTGAGTCGACAACTGAAGCGCCGCCACGCCCACACCACGACGATGACTGCTACCAGAGCGAACAATATGTATATCGCTGCATAATGATGTATATCATTGTATGATACTCCGACTGCTAGAGGCTCGTTGTTTTTCATTATCTCAATATTCTTTTCGATTTTTTGAAGCTGTATCTGATTAAATTTTGAATCGACTCTGTCCATTTTGGATGTCGATACATTTGGTAATGATATATTGATAATATGATTTATTTGGGAAATTTCTGGTGCCTCTATTTTGACGCTCACATTAATCTGTGTAAATTCATGTCTGTGTGAGTATATGAAGAAGTCAGCTGTTTTGATAACGCATCCTTGATCTATCTTGAAGAATCCAACGTGAGTCATTGTTAGTGGGGTAATCTGATCGCCACATACAAGTTTCAATTGACACGGCTCGCAACAAAAATAGATATAAGAATTTATTTTGTTTAGCTCAATCCATTTATTGCTACATGGTCTTGTTATCGTATTACATCTTCTTGTGTTTGGTAATACTTTGCATAAACTTTTATCGTCCTTGATCATACGAATCGGCCTCTTGATATGGCATAGAATATGTTCCGGATCTTTATGTAAACAAAACCGTATTTCCTGAATATATATCTCAATGAACGCATCTCGCCGCAGATCGACTGCGATGTAATTTGACACTGGGACTACTATTATCTCTTTATTTTCAATCTGTCGGGGAATCGGGATCACCTTTAAAACTTCGTACGTGTCTTCTCCAATGAGGGGTATCTTGATTTCAAATATTATAAAGTTGGCTGTAACTCTTGCACGCACTTGTAGCAAGTTATATATCTGTGATAAACTGTCTGTTTTCTTGATTGGTAGCGACAAGTCCTTTGGGAGCTGCTCAGAAATCACACCAAGTTCATGTCGTAACTGATCCGGGGTAAGTAAATGGAAATTGAATTTGCCGTTATAAATATTGGTCACTGATTCCAGCAGCATCTGATGAATATTTTTTAGATTGAATAAAATATTGTTTGCAATCATTGCGGTTGATAAAAATCCGCTGATAAGCGATTCATTCTGAACGGCTAAATTTACTTGATAAACTGCATTTTCGATGTCGTTAAGTTTCTTGTTTATTATCTTATGATGCTTGTCCATCATAACTTCTGTTCGTTTTAGCATATTAAACTCCGCTTCTACTACGGACGTTTGATTTTTCCACAGTGAAGCCAGGTGGTTCTGATTCGTCTTGATAAGGTTTATATCACGCTCATATTTTTCCGCAAAATGCTCATCCAAAACGCCGAATAGGCTGTTAGCAATGTATCCTATTCCATTGATAAGGCCGCGGCGCCGACGACGAAGCGATGTTTTGGTGTTATGATTCATAATAATATCATGATATCTAATATTGAAGTTCAGTGGCCTCATGACGCAGCTGCAACATGATGCCTTCGCAATGGGACTGCAACTGTATTTTTGTACATATGTTACTCAGGTATGTTATGTACTTTGCCAGTGCCATATTACCTTCTTGATAAGGTTGAGTATCATAATAGACAACAAGGCGCCAGTCGTCCCGAATTAAATTCATGTTATTAATCCGATCAAAATACAGGCTGTTGTTGTTCTGTAGCGGAGATATATTGAAGGCGCAGTTTATAGATGGTACTGCTAAAAACATGAAAAATAGAGTCATGAGTACTGATGATATAACTGAGGATGTCTTTCTGATTCTTGATTTAGGTTTTGTCTCTTTTGTTTCTTCTGATTTATTTCCTTGTTCTTGCTCTGCATTCTGGCTGACTGGCAGAATAGCAAGTTTTATGACTGGCCTTTTCATGAGGCCACCCTTTGTTTTTAAAGTCACAACTCTCACTAAACCATCTCCGCCGGGATGCAGTTGTACTACACGGCCCAAAACCCATTTTCCGGGGGGAAGGTTTTCGTCCTTGATTATCACTACGTCATTTAATTTGATATTGGGGTGAGAATGACGCCACTTGCTACGTGATGAGAGTTGTGATAAATATTCGTCACGCCAACGAATCCAGATATCACTGAATATTTTCTGAGTTAGATGCCATCTTGTTCTTAGATCTTTCTCGGTATCATAGAGGGTCAAAATGGTACCGCTCGCCAAAAAGTGTGACGGTGTCAAAAAATCTAGGTCGTCGGGGTCTTCTGTTATTGTGCAGAGTGGGCGTGAATTCAGGCATCCTTCTAGTTGACTTAGAAGTGTGGAAAACTCTTCGAAAGTTAGGTTCTGATCGCCTAATACTCTTTTCAGGTGGTGTTTTAGGCTTTTGACTGCAGCCTCCCAGAGCCCCCCTGCTGAGGGCCAAGAGGGTGCGTTGAAGTGCCATTCGATGCCCATGCTTGCTATCTCTGCTCGAAATTCTTGATCAAATGTTTCTTGCAATGCTGCTAATTCTTGTTTTAGTAAGTACTTTATTGGCCCCTATAAAGTTAGTACCTTGGTCACTGTATAGATGTCCGGGCTGGCCCCTCCGGGCAGATAGTCTTTTTAATGCAGCCAGAAAGGCCGACGTTGTTAAATCGGAGACCAGCTCTAGATGTACAGCTTTCGTAGCCATACATACAAACACTGCCACGTACCCCTTCGTGGTCTTGATACCACGGCCCTTGTTAGCTTTGACGTTGACGTGGCCAGTGTAATCTACGCCGCAGTGATAGAATGGGCGCGATGGGCTGATACGTGCTGATGGTAAGTCTCCCATTAACTGAGGGTGAAGAATGGGGCTGTGCTTTCTGCATTTCACGCATAAGCGTAGTCGTTTTTTAGTGGCATTGTTGCCACCCAAAAGCCAATATTTCTGTCTGATGAAAGCTGTTGTAATACGTGCCCCACCATGATATGTGATTTTGTGGGCCTGGTCGATGATCAGATCTGCTAGTCTTGTGTTGCTTGGGATGATGGCTGGATGTTTCATATCAGGGTTAAGGTTCGCGTGTCTCAACCTACCCCCGACTCGCAGAATGCCCTTTTCATCTAATATAGGACTTAAACTGACTATTTTGCTTTTACTGCTGACTGCTTTGTTTTCTGATAAGTTGCTTATTTCATCAAGAAATATTTCCCGTTGGATGCCTTGAATTATTAACAAGTTTGCTCTTCTCAACTCTTGTACTGTCAAATAATCTTGTTCTTCTTTCTTGCTTGTAAATCTTAGGGCCCATGCTAATATCCTTACTGCTTTATTTAATGAAGACTGCTTTTCCAATAACTGCTTTATCGTATCGCAATCACTTGATATTTGCGTTACAGTTGCTTGCTTAATTTGCTTGGACTCTTCATTGGTTGTGTATTTCTGTTTGATATCGTTTTCTGGACTGAAAGTAGGTAGCCAATCCGGACCTTGCCACCACAACGAGTGTTTCTTTAGCTGTGAAGCAGTGAGGCCTCGGCTGGCGCAATCTGCTGGATTTTCCTTTGACTTGACGTATCTCCAACAGCTTGCTGGCATGGCATTCGTAACTTCTTTGACGCGATTGGCAACAAACGGCTTCCATTTATCTGCTTCACCATTCAGCCAACCAAGTACCGCCATCGAATCGGTCCAACCATAGACTGTTATGACATGGTTGCTTAAGCATGCCTTGATTTTTATCATTAATTTTGACAATAAAACTGTTCCACAAAGTTCTAGTCGCGGTAATGAGGTGTTCTTGTTGAGTTGAACGACCTTTGTCTTGGCTGCTACTAAACTGACTTTCGTCCCATTTTTCTTGTATAATTTGCAGTAGACGACGGCAGCGTACGCCTTAGTACTAGCGTCACAGTACCCATGGAGTTCCACTTGATCTTTCTCATGTGTCTGCAGCCACCTTGGGACTTCACATTGCTGAATTAACTGTATTTCATTTCTAATTTTGATCCATTCGTCGCAGATATTTTGCGGTACGGACTCGTCCCATTGTACGTTTGCTTTCCATACATCTTAAAACAGTATTTTCAGCTTGGTAGTGACTGGGGCGATCCACCCTAGGGGATCAAAAAGCTTCGAAATGTCTGATAAAAGAGACCGCTTGGTTGGTCTTGACGATGATGATAGTATTCCTGATTGAAACGTAAATACATCATTTTGTGGATTCCACCCGAGGCCTAAGGCTTTGGTTGACTCCGCTTGCTTGAAGTCAAAACTTTCTGGCTGCTTCTGATCTGTTTCTACACTTTCTAGCAACTCCGGTCCATTTGATTTCCACTTCCTTAGATTAAAACCTCCTGATTTTAATAGGTTAATCATATCTGCTTGTAACTGCTTAGCTGTTTCTATAGAGTGTGTACCATGGATCAAGTCATCCATGTAGAATGATTGTTCTAAGACACTCGGTGCTGGACTGCTTTGATAATTCCTTCGTTCATCCTGAGCTAACTGTTTTAGCGTCATCATGGCGAGGAATGGGGCGGCTTTTGTGCCGTAGGTCACCGTGGCTAACTGATACTCTCGCAGACTCTCGTACTGATTGTCTCTCCATATGATCATCTGCAACCTTTGATCTTCAGGATGAACCCATATCTGCCTAAACATTTTCTCTATGTCGGCCGTAAATACGTACTTATGTTGCCTCCACTTGATGATGAGGCTCTGTAAATCCTGTTGAAAATTAGGGCCCCTATACATTACGTCATTCAAACTCTCCCCTGATGAAGTTTTGTCTGATGCGTTGAAAACCACGCGCAACTTGGTAGTCGTGGAGTCTTCGCGTGTGACGCAATGGTGAGGTAAATAACATTTTAGTAAGCCACCGTTTTTGCTGGTAGGTACTGTGTCAGCGGGTTTCATATGACCAAGCGATGCATACTCGTCAATGAATAATTTATAATTTTGCGCAATACTCGGCTGTCTTGAAAGTTTCTGCTCTAACTTGTAATATTGTGCGATCGCTTTTGATTTTGACTGGCCCAATTTTTCTTGATAGTCTGATTTTAACGGCAACCTCACTTCGTAGTGACCGTCATCCCGTCTTGATGTTGATTGCTGATAATACTCAATGCACTGCTGATCTTCAGAAGATAAATTTGACTCCTCGTATATTTCTTCTATCTCCCAAAATTTCCGAATACTGTCGATATCATTGAGTACTACATTGCACTGATATGTTTTTGCATTGCCACTCAAAATCCACCCGAGCCGAGTTTGTTGAGCGGTCGGTAAAGATGGGTTAACATGGCATATCCCACTCATTAATATATTTGAATAAACGTCGGCACCTAGCAAAATGTCCACAGGGCGACTTTTATTAAATTCTGGATCGGCCAATTGGATGTGCTCCAGGTATGACCAGTCTGGTTTGGAAATAGTCTGACTTGGTAAATCTTTTATTAGCTGCTTCATAATCAACACATCTGTTTCGAAAGAGAAGTCGCTAGCAGTTGAAGAGCAGATGATGGTAATCATGCCTTTACAGTTGCTTTCCCGTGCTCCGATTCCCGAAACCCCACCATTGCATCTCTTCCTAGGTATCTTCAGGAGCTGAGCAGCATTTTCTGTGATTAGTGAGACCTGGGAACCCTGATCTAAAAGGGCGCGCATCTTGATATACGATCCATTTACTGCTTGAACATTGATGAGAGCGGTAGGCAAAAGTACTTCGTAAAGGTCATTCTGCAACGACACGTGTGAACTGCTTTTGTTATTTTTTCCTGCGCTTGCATTTCCGTTGGAGGCGCTCTTCGCCGCCCCCGCCCAGCGCGACCCGCTTGTACCCGAGCCGTCCGTCGGCGGGTGGGGGGAATGCGCAAACGCCTCGTGTAACAAACTATTATGGGTTTGATTACATTCTCGACAAAGTTTTTCTGAAAGGCATTGATTGTCATGCTTAAAAAGACAATTGGGGCAGAGGTTCAATCTCTTCACTGTCTTTAGTCTGTTGAAAGGCGGCAAATCTAGAAACCGTTTACAAAAATAGATTCCATGCTCGTCGCTATTGCACAATGCGCAATGATATTTTGCTGACATGTTTTTTGCGCCGTTGACGTTTGATTGCGAAATTGCATTGCTGTTTGTAGTAAATGAATTTTTGTAGTTATTATTATAATTTGATGACTGATATTTTGCTGTGACTTGATTCTTTTGCGTAGAATTATCTTGCTTTCTGCGCGATGTTTCTAGAGTCGTAAATTTTAACTCTAAAAATTCCAGGAACTCTTTCAAAACTGGCAGCTCCCTCGGGTTGTTAACGGACTCTACGTAGTCAGTATACGTCTCTGTATCCAATTTCTGTGACAGGAGATAGACTATAATAGGATCCCATGAACTGATATCGATTCCCATATTTTTCATTGCGTTGAGACATTCGAGAGCTGTGTCATGTAGGCGTTTTATTTGAGCGACTGATTTCTGTTGCATAGCCGGGAGATTCATGATAGTATGCATAAGCGAATTAAAAATTAATTTTTCATTGTTGTAGCGTTGATTTAGTATATCCCAACAAGTGTCATAATTCTCAGAACTGATGTGCAAGTGCTGTATTAATTTTTCTGCTTCACCCTTCACCTTTGATTTTAGATATTGCATTTTCTGAGCATTTGACATAGAAGGGTTTTTATGGATGGTTTCACTGAACAGGTCCTTAAATGAAATCCAACTGTTATAATTCCCGGAGAAAATAGGTAAATCGATTTTAGGGGTAGTTTTCCCGATGTGCGAAACCGACCACATTTTCTTGTTTATGGCTTTCTTGATAGCCTCGTATTTTCTTTCATAGGTAGTGTAGGCATCTTCATAATCTTTGTTAGAGCCGTTCAACTCGCTGTCTAACTCCCAGTGAAACTTGTCGATGGTAGTCCAGCGGGACTGTACGGTGTTAAGAAGATCCTCTAACTCCCACTTTTCTGATACTGCATCAATATTAATAGTTGATAGGGTGCGATGAAAGGCCCTGAAGTTGCTCTGTTGTCTCCTCAGCATCTCCTCGGTCTTGCTTGTCGTTGCGCTGGATGCCTGCGGGCTGGCAGACCCACTCGGCGCTGCCGCCGAGACTCCAAACGCCGGAGGCTGGACTACAAAAGTAGCTGGCTTGATAACGGGCGATTCCGATCTTTTTTCTGAAGCTTGAGACTGAATGTACTCCCTGATGCTCGTATATCTTTCACGCACTGTCTCCCTATCATTAATGATATACTGCTTTACACCTGGTTCCGTGTCCATGGCAGACATTTTATTAAAATTGCGTTCATATTCATACCAATGGCTATCCAACACATTTATTTTTTTCTCAAAATAACTCGAAGTTTTTCTCTCCGCGCCATCCTTTTTGAAATTGGTAAGAACGGACTCGATTGCTTGAGCCAGTTGCTGCTGACCAGCGCTGATTTCGTTGAAAGAAGCCATAATGTAGATATGTAAAAAGGCAAGATCTTACTTGATCTACTCGTACTACTTGATAACTGCTGAACTGCTAGTTAGGGGCTGGCTGGCACGTCGCCTAGGCCAACGCTGATGATACTGCTGCTGGGTAGAGAATGAACCGATGATGTTCAATCTCACTCTAATCCTTGATAGTTCTGATGATAACTGCTAGTCCTGATTGTAACTGATAATCACTGCAACACTTGACAGCACAGTTCCTCTTTGACAGTCACTGCAACACTTGATAGCACAGTTTCTCCTTGATAGTCACTGCAACACTTGATAGCACAGCTCCTCCTTGATAGTCACTGCAACACTTGATAGCACAGCTGAAGTTCTTTGGTAGACCGTAGAGGCACTGAGTCTTTTTCACGGTAAGCGGAAATGGTGACACGAGTCACGTCTACGCGACACGGACACGTGTTCAAATCCAATCTTTCCGTAGGTTCGAAGGACCAATGTTCCGGGGTGTCCGGAGCTATGAGACTGATTTGACTGAAAGACTGATTAAACTGATAATAAAACTGTATTGAAATACTGGTAAAACTCTATGGATGAAGTACTGAGCAAATTATAATGAGAACGCGACGCTCGCTTGATGGCTGTACACGAACTGACCCAAAAAGTAGGTAATTGCCAAAAGTGCAATATTGAACGATAATACAATGCTGATTTTACTATTGTACGTGTTAGCTCGTACACATGGTTTAGAAAACTCGTGGGGAAAATGTCGTTAAAATTATACTAACGGCACTTTTAAAATTAAAATTTATGTTAAGTAACAATTCAGGGCATATTTCCTACATAACTATATCCTAACCAAACTGATAGTAAAGTATAGAATTACCTGCTTCGTCAATCTTCTATTATTTCACAAATTCATTTGAAGGACTGCTATAGTATTAATACTATAGGGGTCTGAGCATTTTGCAGAGCAGCCTGGAAGTCTGTGCAGCCTTTGCCCTAAGATGTTCAACTTTCAATCCCATCAGCCTTGATACGTCCAACATGCTTATGCTGGCTGGAATATTAATAAAACAATTTGCTGTACATTTTCCTTTAGGATATGAAAACAATTAACATTGTTATTCTTATTTATCTAAACTTCGTACACCTTCTTACAAAAGCATTATATTCTGATAGGGAACAAGTTTAAGATAAAGAAAACTACATACCTTGGTTCATTCCTTTGCAGTCCTAACTGCTCTAAAGGGGTTGAGGATGTCTGCGCACTCCCCCCACGGGTCAGGTCAACGAACCTCTTCCCGAAGAATCGCCTCTGTCCACACCTGGTCACCAGGTCATGGTCAGAGTGTCGATAAGACTCCAACCCAGGTCATGGGATGGCCCTTGCGGGCGGTGGTCTTCATGTGGCGCTGGTATGCAGTGGGTGATCGCCGGCTAGGCAACCAGGTCACGTGGCAGGCGACGGCGGTCGGGCGGGCGCGCGTGGTACGGCGCCAGTTCGGCGATGTGCGGGTGTTATGACAAACCCGCACGCGCGAACATGCCCTTCGCCAGCCTCTGGACAAACTGGTCCACGGTTTCCCATCTTAGGTCCCTCTGGATTGTCGCGTTCCTCACGTAGCGGGGGGCGCCGACGATGGTACGCAGAGAGAGGTTCTCTTGGGCTCGGAATCTCCGTTTGTTCGTCTCCGAGCACAGGGCGTACCATGCTGGGGTCGCGTAGGTGAGGCGGGATCTCGCGTAGGTCTTGTAGATCCCGAGCTTCGCCCTCAGAGGGAGGCTGGAGTACACTTATTTATAAAGCTACATTTCTATCCACTTGAATCTTTTATCTGTAATTTTTCGTTCACCTCGTAAACACATTAAATTCCACGAATTCCCACCCAAGTGTGGTCAAAAATAGAGTAGTTAACAACAAAAAGGCGAAATCGACGGTCGATTATACACAATCGATGCTACATCTCTAATGTTTTGATTACGACAATGGTTCGGTTATGGTTCAGCTTCGGTCTCCACTAAAACTTTAGCGCGATACCGAATTTCATTGAACCGAACCAAAGTTGAATTACAACTGGAACTGAACCAGAACCATACCTTTGACGTTCGTTGACTATACAAAATAGCGCGATCGGCCCCCTGGAATGGAAGTCGTGCGCATTGGTTTGAAAGGCTTAGTGGTACAAGCACTGCCACTCGTAAGTGGCGGCCGTTTTGTAAAATTCGCGTCATCTGTGTGTCCCGGACAGGCCCACCGCACAGTTCGATGACTTTTGAGCGCCGATGTTTAGTTTTTGTTGAAATTCTCCTATTCTTGTTAGAATTAAGGATAATTCTTATTAGAATAACATTCCTAATATAATTCTTTACCCTTTTTCCTTTCCACAACGCCTAATAGTTCAGTTTGATAACAGCTAATAGGTGTAACATAGTATGAAGCTCCCTGAGTTGTACTTATTTCTGTATTATTTTTAAAATAAAGCAAGATTTAGGCCTAATGTTTGGTTTTATTTATGCATTGTAATGTATAGAACTACAATAAACAAAAACACAGATAGCCTTTATACATTTATTTAATAATATAACACTTTTTCAATAGGTACAAAAATAGGGCCCCTCGACTGTCAGCCAAAATTAGGTATACAATTTAGGACTGATTTAAAGCACTCTTGGCAATATGGACCGATATTCTTCGGTTTACAGAAACTAAAGCATCTGAGCTATCACTAATCATAGCCTCAAACTTGTAAGGTAATTAGATAACCAGCAGAGAATGTTCTAAAATGACACAAAAAATAGTAGGTAAGTAAATCTTAGGTTATGGTTGATAGGTTGGAGTTATCTGATAAAATTTGCAGGATCAAATAACTACATAGAACAAAGTATTAGATTTATACATAAAAACAAGACCTCGCATACATATATTTAGAGTACCATGCTGATAAACATTGCAAATAATCATCCACTTTTGTGCCATAGAGATGAACAAAATATGGATAAGACTTGTGATTTTTCTCGAAACAACACTTTTATCTTATATTGTATTAAAATAACATAACATAAAATAGCGTCACGCCTTTTCCCATTCGGGTGGCAGAGACACAATAGGCACAAAAAGACACAATAGGCACAAAAAGACACAAATATATATATATATAGGCAAAAATATATATATATATTTTTGCCTTATTTGTTCCTATATATATATATATATATATATATATATATATATATATATATATATATATATAGGAACAAATAAATCGCGATCCGGATGAAGCTATAAAGGCCTAACATACGCCAATCGCCTATGACAAAATAAAACAAGTAAAATTACCATAAAAACACAGAAATAATATATCCATGTAAGTATGTGTAAGTAATGCACCAGAAAGTACTTTACATAGAATAGAATATAAATTTATTAGGATAACAAATAACCCTCCCTTCTAAAGGCATCAGTCGGGTAAAATAAACTATTTAAGAAAAACTAAAACACAAGTAAACAAACAAAAAATACAACATGTATGCCGATACCATTTGGATGTTATTGTAAATGGAAAATATTGGAAAATTAAATTTAATAAGAGATAGAGCTTTTGAATACTAGCGTGTGTGTGTAGTGTTACTGTATGTAATATGAAGTATTATTTGAGGCACATTGCACATTGACGTGTGGTCTTAAACAGGTGTTGGCACATACCGGGACCTTACACCGTTCACAGTATGTGATGGACCGTTTATGGCACACCACACACCGTTTGCGGGTTCGGTTCCGGTTGGCTGGTTGGCTTGTTGGTAGAACTTCATAAAGTACCGGGATATGGTCTAGTCGGGGGTCATCGTCGTGAAGTGGATTTGCGGGTGCGGGTGCGGTTGCGTGTACGTCAGTTATGAGTGCATGGGTGTCGATCAACTGATTCACCAGAGTTGTGCGAAAACTCCGGTGAACCAGTGGTTCGGCGGATGTGTTTTTGTGGAGTATGAACGCGTTGAGTATGCTAGCATTCAATAGTCTTCTGAACAGCTTCTTGTACCAGACCCTGTTACGGCGGCGTTCCAGGGGGTACAACGAAAGCATCTGGTCTTTCTTGTCAACCCCGCCCATGCACACGTTGTAGTCGGGGACTATGGACGGCTTCAGTGTTTGGCCGCATTTCACGGAGCGGAGTCCGTGGTAAGTGGAGATAAGAGCGACGCGGTTCTTATCTCTCCATACCAGGACATCCACATCGCCTGATGTGCAACCCACCACCTGACCAACCACCATTTCATTCTTCTTCAATTGCGCCACATTGGTCGGAATGAACTTGCGGTTGGTCCGAAGCGTCCCCACACAGTCGAAACCCCGGCATTTCAACTCGCGTGCAAGGGCGGGGGAGTTGTAAAAATTATCCATCCAAATGGTATGTCCTTTATGCTCGAGACCATTCAAAAGTCTGAGTACAAGGGCAGGCACGATTCCAGTGATTGGACTTGCTTCATTTTCGTCTGTGACATCGTGGCCAGCATGGACCTCAAAGCGCCACAAGTAGCCGGTCTTTGATTCACAGACCTCGTATGTTTTTATTCCTACGCCAGCTGCTTTATTGTGGATGAACTGGTTAATATCTAACCAGCCCTTCCACATCGTGAGACTTTCATCTAGTGCGATATTTTGAGACAGATTATATAATTGCGAGAATTTACCATTCAGGTGGTCCAGAATAGGACGCACCTTAAAAACTTTAGCTTGCGACCGAGTCATTCTCGCCGGATCGCAATTTATATTGTCCGCAAAGTGGAGACATGAGCTCAGCAGCCGGAAGCGGTCATACCTCATCACTTTTGTGAACCCCGGGGTGCTGAAGATATCGACGCATTTACTCCAATACTCCTCTAGCCGTGATTTTGTCACAACTCCCATCGCCAGAATTATGGCAAAATACACGTATAGCTCATCAACCGTCGTATCGACCCATTTGGTAATTCTGCTGGAAGGACAGATCGATCCACCTTTCAGCATCCTCGTTGCCGTCTGCTGAGCATAACGGTTTGTCTCCACTGCAATGTGCTCCATAATCGGGCGATCTCATATGGCAGTAAATGCATCATATGGGGTCGCACATGAAACCTGCGGACCACAGTTAATTTCGGAGAAGGTTTCCCTCCTCAGTTCAGGTGGAATCTGAGTAGTCGGGAATTCTCTCCAAATGAATTCAAATTTGTCCATATTTTCGCCTAAACTCGCCGACTGCTGCTGCTCGGGCTCGGGACGCAGGGGCTCGGCTTGCAAGTCGGGGTCGGGCATTATCACAGACAGCCCCGTCAGGCTCGTCACAGACAGAGCCTGAGCGACTGCCTGTGGATTCGGCGCCTCGTCCTCTTCCTCATCCTCGAACCGCCGCGTCACCTTGGGGGCGTGGTTACCACTTTCCACATCGTCGTCACCGTCGGCGTCGGAGTCCTCTTCGCTACCTGATTGTTGTGTGAATGTTTAAAATAGTGTTAGATGTCTGAGGTGTGAGTATTACTCGTATCCAATGGGGATATTTATTTTTATTCTTACTCGTCTGAGGTATGGAGGAAAATGTGTGACTTTAAGTTATGATATATTCAGTAAATGCATGTAAACGAACATGCTTTTATACACTGTATTTAGCGAGGTTTATTTCACTTACCGTAATACAACATATTCTCAATCTCCATGTCACGAAGAGGACGCATTTGTGCAGCCGACGACGACGCTGACGAAGTCGATGGGATACTGTAAAAAAAAGTTTGTTTAATTGTTTATTTGGGTACTGAGCCTATGTTGTGCACATAAAAAAATATAAATCACAACAAATAACTTAAACCTAGGCCAATTAGGGCCTCTTAATATGTTTCTATTACATTTCGGATAGTAATACATTCATTTTTTTATTTATTTTGTTTTTATATTCGTTTTTATTTTATATTATTTTATATTTAATAAATAAATAAATATATATACACACGAACTAGGAGTTACAGAGGGGGAGGGGGGGAGTGGTGGTGTTATGCTCAAAAAAACAAGAAATAATGAAAAAATATACTTACTTACAGGCAAAGTTTCGCGAAATAATTAAAAAATATAAAAATATTATACTTACAGGCAACGTTTCGCCCTGGGAGGTGAGCGCAGCGGTGAGGATGGTAGATGGTCTATCTGCCTGTAACGAAAAACGTAGTAAATTGTATTACGTAAATAAATAAAGAAAAACTACATTGCAAGTTACCTATCTAGAAATTCATTGTACTCACTCTGGTCTCTTGTGGCCCCTGCGTGGGGTAGGCGTGGAGGCCCCACTACTACCACATTCCAAATACCTGAAAAAAAAGAAAAATGGTTTACTAGCTGTCAATGGACAATGGACAATGGAAAACAAACTTCAGTAGCATCAGAACTGGATTGGAGAAAATAGGCACCAACCCTAACATGATAACCTGGATAACAAAAATGCTGGAATCAAGAATAATCTCTCTGGAAATCAGCGATAAAATCAAATGCAAAGTGGCCAAGGCCTGTCCACAGGAGAGTGTGCTATCACCACTACTGTGGGTACCAGTAGCTAACGACCTGGTGACACAACTCAACACTAGAGGATTCTACTCAATAGCATACGCCGATGACGTGACAATACTCGTGAACGGCCTTTTTATGAACACGATATTTGACCGCATGCAACTAGCACTACGGTACATAGAAACATGGTGCAAAAATAACGAACTCTCAGTAAACCCCGCCAAAACTGAGAGGGTACTATTTACAAAAAAAAAACCACGGCAGTTACAGGCTGCCCAAACTCTTTAATAAAACACTAACACTATCAAAAGACGTGAAATATTTAGGTGTATGGCTTGACCACAAATTAAGTTGGAGCAAGCACATGGAAGCAACACTTAAAAAATCCACCATATCGTTCTTCCAGTGTAGGAAGATGGTAGGGAACGGATAGGGACTCCAGCCCAAAATATGTCGATGGATGTATATGGCTGTGGTGAGACCCATCATCACATACGGCTCCCTGGTATGGTGGCAACGAACAACTCTATGCACAACTGCAACACAACTACAGCAGTTCCAGAGAATGGCATGTGTAGCCATGACAGGCTGCATGAGGTCAACGCCATCAGCGGCACTGTAAATCATGCTAGGCATACCTCCATTGGACCTATTCGTACAGCAGGAGGCCAATTCGGCGGCCATAAGGCAGCAGGAGGCCAATTCGGCGGCCATAAGGCTATACAGTACTGGACAATGGAAAGGAAAAATAGCAGATAAATGACACTGCACAATTCTAGAAAAAGCATTCGGGGAAGTGCCGGAAGCCATTATTCGCAGGAAGAATTGATCTCATAAAAACAAAATTCCTATTCGGTAGGAAATATGAAATCACAGCCAAGGGCTTGGCAACACCAACAATACCAAATCACAAAAGCATAACAATATACAGTGATGGCTCAAAGAAAAGCAAGAACACAGGCGGAGGTCTTTTCTCGCCGGAGCTTGACATTAAACTTTCCCTAAGCTTCGGAAAGGAGACGACAGTGTTTCAGGCTGAAACACTGAGTCTCCTACATGGGGCAATGCACTTGATAAATGATGCAGAGGGGAATGACATAACCTTTAAAACGGACTGCGCAGCCCTACTAAGCTCACTAAAAAGACCGTTGAAAAAATCAAAACTCATTCTAGAATGCCATAAGGCACTCAACAGGCTAGGTGAGAAAAACAAGGTCACAGTCCAGTGGGTAAAAGGTCACCAGGGTGACCAAGGCAACTGGAAGGCAGACAAGCTAGCAAAATTAGGGGCAGAAAGGCCAGCAATCGGCCCTCCACCATTCTCGCCCTTATCAGCGGCAGCTCTACGAAAAAGATCTGATTGACTGTCTCAATGTCAGTTACGCTGATTTCACACGGTTGCCAACTAAACTACTCATAATCTAAGACTACTTCCGGGAACGTTCTGAAACTTGGTTAATATTAATAAACGTCGAAGTTTGCAATAATTTCTATGCGCTTATGCAGCGCACAGGACGCTAGCCGCCCAAAAAAGTTATGCGCTTATGTAGGGCAAATTGAAATTGTGTAATTTTCAAAATTGTGTATTTTTTTAAATTGTGTATTTTTTTTTAATTATGTAATTTTACACTAAATTCTAAAAAGTACAAATGACACATCATTTGTGATTTATACCTGTAAGTCTTTGAACACTCGTTGCACTGATAAGGATTGTCTGCAGCGTGTGACGTCACTTGTGCGCTTTGTCTCAGTCTGCGAGGATCTTTTAGAGCAGACTCAACGCACACTACGAGTTGTCATCACACACATTAGTGTTGTACGGGTAGATGTTACCAGCAATGTGTCTGATAAGTTGCTGCTTCGAAGTGAACTCTCTATTACAGCGGTCACAAGTAATGTTACTTGTTGTTACGTGTGCCGCGTCTCGTCTTGATGCCTGTTTGACGTGTCTTTCTACCGATTAATGGACCGTGTTATATGCATGGTAGTGTGAGGCAGGGCCGCCTGTCAGGTAGTGTGTCACAGAGGTCGTCTCTGTTTATATGAGAAGCGTCCGCAAAGGGTGAGTTACCTTGGCGCTGCAAGTGTCACCAGTGAGCCAGGCTCCGGCTTGACTGGTGGTGATAGGTTGTATGTGTGTGTGTGCGGCGGTATGTCGACACGGTCACGCACACACTCAGGAGACTCACCCCTGAACAGAGCAGCGACGTGATATTCTGCCAAGTGACAACATCCATTTATATTCGAATATGGTGAAAAAGCTAAGAATCTTGGGGTTATATTTGTAATTCTTAATTGCACAAAACAGTTAAAACAAAACAAATACAAAGGAAATAATTTACAACGGCGAGCTTATCTCTAACAAGAGATTTCTTCCAGCAAACCTAGAATGGAGAGGAAAAAATGAAACTAAAGGTAGAACTATGTGCACAACAATAAAAATAATAAACAACTTACCAATATGTACTTACTTAATACTAAAAATAATGCTATACATAAATATGTAACATATACATAAATAGTAGATACAAATAAATATGTACTAATTACTGATCACGGAAGAGAAAGATAGTGTTCTTTTAAACGACTTTTAAAAGTGTGAATTGACGGACACAGCTTCATTAAATGATTGGTTAATAAAATGGTAATGTCAATTGTTCTGCACATGTTATAAGTAGACTAGGGTGCAATCTCGTCAATTCCGCACATTTTTTATTCTTAATATTTTTTGAAATAGTAAATAACTCCTTATATTGTACTGGGCTAAGAAATACCGTATTTTCGGAGAAATGGAGTGCCGGGCGGCCGCGGGGTTTATTGCTGTAGCATTGTTAGTTTGGGCGAGGTCCGAGATGCACTCTCCTCTCCTATAGACGCAAAGTAGTGGTTAAAAATACTCGTAATCTGTTTTGGATCATTGATTATAGAGTTGTTAATTTTCAGTTATAAATTTTTGTATTCTTTCTTTGTGTTTTTATTTGTTCGTTCATTCATTATACTCCATATAGTTTCTATTAAATTACCAGATTTTTTACTTCTGTTTTCATAGTTGAGTCTTTTAGATGTGATAACGGTTTTCTTCAGCATTTTAACTTTAGTGTTATGGATTTTATCTACCACACGTATCATAAACCCTCTTTATCTACACACGTATCATAAACCCTCTTTACTGCGTTCAAAAACCGCACGTTACGATCAGCATTATGTTAAACTACTTGGTAAAAACTCGTTTCGTATCTGGAAAACTACACATAATGGTCATTATGTGTAGTTTTTATACACATAATGACATTCAAATTTCGAACGCCGACGCCCGCCTGCGTGAAGTTGGTACTAAAGAACGAGCTAAACAATTGCAGAACCACAATGCCGGTCAAACATGCGGTTCCTGAACACATCAAAGAGAGCTTATGAAATGTGTGTAGATAAACTAGTTTATGTAACTGTACATAATTAGGCATTAAAACCCTCCATTATGCAGCAGTCACATAAACTACTATTACTGCGTCCAAAAACCGCAAGTTAAGACCAGCATAATGTTATACTACTTGTTAAAAACGCATTTCCTATATGAATATTGATACGTTATGACTATAATGTATCAATTTTCGACAAATTATGACATTCAAATTTCGAACGCCGACGCCCGCCTGCGTACCGCCCCTAGTTCGTCTGTGAAGTTGGTACTACTGAACAAGATAAACAAGTGCAGAGCAATTATTAATGCCACCATGCCGGTCGAACCATGCGGTTCCCGAAAACATCAAAGAGAGCTTATGATATGTGTGTAGATAAACTAGTGTATGTAACTGTATATAATTAGGCATTATGTATCAGTCACATAAATTACATTTTTTTTTACAGAATAGTTTAATACCTATAGTAAGTTAATATTTTCTGACATTGCTTTTTATTTTTATTTTTCTTTTAGGTACATTTATTTAAAGTTTTTATATGTATGTCATGAAATACATTATAATTTTCATTTACAGTATCATTTTCTTTCAGTATGTTATTCCAATCAATTTTGCTAATTTCTGTTTTAAATAAATCTATATTTTTATCATTAAATATTCTCTTCATTGTAAACCATGTCGAATTTCGCGTAATAGTGGGAGTTGTCAAATGTAGAGTTGTAGATAGGTGATTCGTAAAGCCGTAATCTTCTTCTGATGTAAATATCGTTGTGTCATCAAGGTTTGTGAATATTAAATCTAGGCACGTTGATGATGTTGGAGTAATATAGTGGGTTCCTTTGTATGTTGTGTTAGCATAAATTCTGACATAAATTCTAGGACTAAGTTACTTTTAGGACTTTTTTGAAGTATGTTTATGTTGAAGCCTCCGCCTAATTACCTTAAAATTTATAATATTTATTTTTTATGAATATTAATATTAATGCTAACCTCTCAAAAGCCGAGGGTAGTTGGGACAGGTCGCGATTTTGAAGCTTATGCCATGATAATAAAATTTAAAACCTATAACGGAAAAGTGGCGTGGTATTCAAGAGGTTAAATGTGTTTTCCTCTCTTGTATTCCAGTATAAAGTCACAAATAAAATATTTTCTTTGGGCAGATAAGCCGCACGTGCTTCTATTACATATTCTGTAGAAAGTTCGCTGATATGTTGGATTTCTTCGCTCTCAATTTGATCTTGGAGTAGGATACAGACACCGCTCATATTCGTTTCTCTCGACAAGAGGAAGCTGCGATTTTATAACCGTTTATAGTTATCAGGTCCTGTTTATGTTGGGTTAGCCATGATTGCGTGATACATAGGGCTTTTTAAGTCGGGTTCTGATCGATAAAGCTTTCCAATAGGTGTTGTTTATTATACAGACTTTGGAGATTTTGAGAAAATACTTTGAATTGTTGGTATAGTTTTACGAAAGTATTTAGTATATTTTCCGACTCAATGTAGCCTGGTGACGTCTACATGTAAGATTTCCCAAAATAAATTGATAATTCTATTTTTCTACATAATGTTCTTGCTCTTTATAGTATTCTGTTAAGCCTATCGATATATACATCGATATGTATAGAACTAACTTCTTCTTAACGTTGCCGTGTGCTGTTGGTGCCGTGGATATTAATCGAATGGTGGATAGTTTAGTTTCCAATTCTTTAATTTATTGTTGCATAGTTTCATTATTTTTTTCTAGGGTTTCAATTTTTTATATATTTCGCCCATCTCTCCTTTTCTCAGAGCGTTTTGTCCTAACACCGTGTCCATTTCTTCTTTAAATTCTTGTTCAAATAAGTGATGTCCACAGGTCCAGTAGCAAGCGAGGCGGATTGCAGCTTCTGGTCATGCCTCCTCATCCGCTCAGTGGATGTGGCAGCCAACTTTTCCATGTTCTTGCGTATCTCTGCATGCAGGAACATATTGAAGTGTTGGTGATTTTGGAAAAATTATGAGAAAGAGAGTGAATTTAGATTGATGTGGTTATTTGGGAGTCCAGGTCAGTGAATTTATAGAATTATGTACATCAAATTTCAACTAAAACAAAAATTTCAATAAAAAACAACTCAGAAAATATTGGCTTACTACAGGTATTAAAATATCCTGCAAAAATAAACGATTTTAATAGTACCTAGTTTATGTGACTGATACATAATGGAAGGCATTTAAACTCGAGAGTGAGAGTCACTTTAGACTTTTAATGCCTAATTATGTACAGTTACATACACTAGTTTATCTACACACATATCATAAGCTGTCTTTGATGTGTTCAGGAACCGCATGGTTCGACCGGCATGGTGGCATTGATAATTGCTCTGCACTTGTTTAGTAGTACCAATTTCACAGACAAACTAGGGGCGGCACGCAGGCGGGCGTCGGCGTACGAAATTTGAATTTCATAATTTGTCGAAAGAAATGAGTTTTTAACAATTAGTATAACATTATGCTGGTCGTAACGTGCGGTTTTTGGACGCAGTAAAGAGGGTTTATGATACGTGTGGTAGATAAAACCCATAACACTAAAATCAAAGAATAAAACACTTACTGATTATTATAGGAAATATCAAAACCTACTGAAGAACCGTTATCACATCTAAAAGACTAAACTTTAAAAACAGAACTAAAAAAAAACTGGTCAAGTGCGAGTCCAACTCGCGCACGAAGGGTTCCGTACCACCGTACAATGGTAGGGATGGCGTGGAGTGAATAGTTTCATATTCATATTCTTTATTGCACAGAAATCTTAATAGTAAGGTAACAAAACATTTTATGAGCAAAGGCGAGCTTATCTCTAAAGAGAGATTTCTACCAGCAAACCTAGGTAGGACAGGAAAAATTGTGCAACAGGAGAGTCCTAGTGCGCAATAAAACTGTACACATCTAATTGTTTACAACTAAAACATAATAATTTAATAAATTATATATACTAAATAAAATACAAAAGCAAAAAAAATTATATATATCAAACATATACTACTTATATATACATATATACAAGTACCTATCACGAAAGAGAAAGGAAATGCTCTTTCAATCTTGTCTTAAAAGTGAAAATTGAGGGACTATCTCTAATAGCGCAGGGAAGTGCGTTCCACAGTCGGATCGCCGTTAACCTAAACGAGTGTTTGTAAGCGGCAGTGTTATGCCGAGGAGTAGAGAGAAGAGGTATCGTGTGGGATCTCCGGTTGCTATGCCTGGAGGAAATAAACTCGAAACGTTCTCGAAGATATAAGGGGTAGCGGGGATTTCGCAAAATGTTGAACAGATAGGAGAGAACGTGCATATCACGACGAAGGCGGATCGGAAGCCACCCCAACTCCTTGCGATACTGTGAGACATGGTCATACTTGCGCAGCCCGAAGACAAACCGAATCCCGAGGTTTTGAAGTCGTTCGAGTTTGTTCAGTTGTTTTTCATTCGCACCGATCCAGCAAACATCTGCATAGTCGATTAAAGGTAGTAGGAGGGACTGGGCAAGGGTGATTTTAGTCTGCTGTGGCAGGAAGTGCTGCAATCTCCGTAGGGAGTGAAATGACGCAAAGACTCGTCTGCTGACCTCACAAACATGGGGCGACCAGGACAACAATTTATCAAATACAACCCCAAGATTCTTGGCCTTCTCGCTGTATGAAATTATGTTACCATCATACACTATAGGGTCGACGGGCATTTTCTGAACTAGGTTATGAGAGTGACGAGTACCCAAAATCATGGCCTGCGATTTGCCCGGGTTGACAAGCAGACCATAAGAGGTAGCCCATTTCCTGATGTTATCGAGATCAGCATTCAACGCCTCTACTGTCAGATTCACATCACACGGAGAGAAGTGCCGATATATTTGAAGGTCATCTGCGTACAGATGATAAGAAGAGGTAAGAACGTCAGAGATGGAGTTAATGAATACCGAGAAGAGGAGAGGAGAAAGGATGCCTCCCTGCGGAACACCTGCGGAGAGATCACACCAGTCCGTTGAGATCTCCTCAGACTTAATGCGTTGCTGGCGGTCTCTCAGGTAGGAGTCAAACCAGCGAGCATAGTGCGAGCAGACATTAAGTGACTTTAAAATTTCGACTAGTATATCGAAATCGACGCAGTTAAAGGCGCTACTGAAATCAAGCCGTTTAGTTTAGATTTTACATAGCAAAATGTTGTTTACAAAGTTATTGGTGCGGCTACTTTCACACTCCATGTAAGCAAACAGGTGCATCCATAAGTTTGTATGTGGTTTTCAGATAAATAAAGTATTTTATTCTGTTTTTTAGTATTTGTTGTTATAGCGGCAACAGAAATACATCATCTGTGAAAATTTCAACTGTCTGACTATCACGGTTCATGAGATACAGCCTGGTGACAGACGGACGGATGGACAGCGGAGGCTTAGTAATAGGGTCCCGTTTTGCACCCTTCGGGTACGGAACCCTAAAAAATCTGGTAATGTAATAAAAACTATGTGGAAATGAATGAACGAACAAATAAAAAAAACCGGTCAAGTGCGAGTCTAAATCGCGCACGAAGGGTTCCGTACCACCGTTCAATGGAAGCGATGGTGTGAAGTGAATAGTTTGGATTTTACACAGCAAAATATTGTTTACAAAGTTATTGGTGCGGTTACTTTCACACTCCATGTACGTAACCAGGTGCATCCATAAGTTTGTATGTGGTATTGAAAGAATTGTTGTATGGGAGCCCCCTTAAATATATCTTTTATCCTGTTTTTTAGTATTTGTTGTTATAGCGGCAACAGAAATACATAATCTGTGAAAATTTCAACTCTCTAGCTAGCTAGGTTCTTGAGATACAGCCTGGTGACAGACGGACGGACGGACGGACGGACGGACAGCGAAGTCTTAGTAATAGGGTCCCGTTTGGAACCCTTCGGGTACGGAACCCTAACAACGAAAGAAAAGAAAAATGTATAACTGAAAATTAACAACTCTATAATAAATGATTCAAAACAGATGACGAGTATTTTTAACCACTACTTTGCGTCTATAGGAGAGGAGAGTGCATCTCGGACCTCCCCCAATACTAACAATGCTACAGCAATAAACTCCGCGGCCGGCCGCCACTCTTTCCCATCCGAAAATACGATATTTCTTAGCCCAGTACAATATAAGGAAGAATTTACTATTCTAAAAAATATTAAAAATAAAAAAATGCGGGAAAGACTAGATTCCACCCAGTCTACTTAAAACATGTGCGGAACAATTATTATTAACATTTTTTTTACTTATTAACCAATCATTGAATGAAAGTGTTTTCCTCGGCCTACTCAAAATATCCTTAATAAAATCCAAACATAAGAAAAAATCCAAATACGATCCCAGTAACTATCGCCCTATTGCTGTCATAATGCAATAGGTATATTTCTTGACATGAAGAAGGCATATGATAAAGTTCAATTTCAGATATTATTAGATAAACTCTACGGCATGAGAATTCGTGGCGTAGCACACAAATGGTTTACATCATACTTAAAAAACCGGTCAAGTGCGAGTCTAAATCGCGCACGAAGGGTTCCGTACCACCATTCAATGGAAGCGATGGCGTGGAGTGAATAGTTTGGACTTTACACAGCAAAATATTGTTTACAAAGTTATTGGTGCGGTTACTTTCACACTCCATGTACGTAACCAAGTGCATCCATAAGTTTGTATGTGGTATTGAAAGAATTGTTGTATGGGAGCCCCCTTAAATATTTCTTTTATCCTGTTTTTTAGTATTTGTTGTTATAGCGGCAACAGAAATACATAATCTGTGAAAATTTCAACTCTCTAGCTAGCTAGGTTCTTGAGATACAGCCTGGTGACAGACGGACGGACGGACGGACGGACGGACAGCGAAGTCTTAGTAATAGGGTCCCGTTTGGAACCCTTCGGGTACGGAACCCTAAAAAACAGACAACAAATTGTAGAAATAGAATATTTTGATATAAAAACGCAGAAATAACAAACATCCAATCTGGCAGTACATGAGTAAACGCATCAATACCACAAGGAAGCGTAATAGGTTTCCTTTTATTTCTGATCTATATAAAAGATCTCCCCTAAATAATAATAATACCTTGGACACTATTTACACACATTGATCTAGCCCCAAACTAGGATTCCCTGTATCTTGGGTACTAGACAACGATACACATACTTATATAGATAAATACTATACTTAGATAGATAACCATAATGAACGAACCATGTATATTATTCGCGGAAGATATTTCTATACTAACACCATGCCAAAACAATAATGATACAAACGATAATCTGAACTCTATCCTTGACAAAACTTAAGTAAAATGGCTACGTGACCACAACCTAGAGATAAACTTGAATAAGACAAAAAATATGACATTTCATCCCCATCAAAAACCAGCGTTAGACGTCAATTTCATGTATAATTTCAGTCCGATCCCAGTAACCGTACGGAACACACGTTACTTTGCTCGTCATCCAGGGGTTCTCAACCTTTGTACTATCGAACCATCTGAATCATGACCCACCATAAGCTTATTTTGCTAAACCGCTTAAATGCAAGTAGGTCGAAATTCGCTTGAAGGTTTATTTCCTTGGTAACGAACTTGTTATCATTTGATTAGACACTGACATGGCGATAGATCTTACAAGTTTGAAAGTTTCAAACGAATTATCAGGCAAGTGGGTCATGATTCAGTTGGTTCGATAGTACCTTACATCTTTCTAATATGTTGTGCTTCGAGTGTAACGCGACCATCGGCGATGGTGCCACATGCGCCGGTTGCTCCAAGGATATGTTTCTCTTGCGCAAACATTACGGAAAGAGGATTTCGTAACCTTGGGGTGGAGCGTAGAGCTGCCTGGAAGTGTCCCAAGTGCCGTATTGCATCGCCAAGCCCTGTTACTACCGAGAAAAAAGAACCTACATTGGGAGATATTCTCAGTCGTCTGGATATTCTTACATCAAAGCTGGATGTACTGCCTAAATTTATTTCCGATGTAAATGATCTGAAGATGAACATGCAAGAAGTAATCAAGAGTTGTGAGTTCTCTAGTCGTAAAATTGATGATTTTGAGCTGAAGCTCGTTGGAGTTAATGGCCGCTTATCTTCACTAGAGGAAACACATCAAGCCGCCAAATTCACCCAGTCTGCAGTGGATGATCTGCAACAGGAGCTGAACGAGAAAGAGCAGTGGTCAAGGCTCAATAATGTTGAAATTAAAGGTATTCCGCTGAAAAGTAACGAAAACCTATTTGATATAGTGGAGTCTCTAGGAAGGCATATCAACCTACCTATATCTAAATCTCAGATCAACTTTATATCACGCGTTCCTGTATACAATTCCAAGGATAAGTCCATACTGCTTGGCTTCGTAAATCGCTACGCAAAAGAAGATTTTATTGCAGCTGCGAGAATAAAAAAGCATTCTCTAAAATCTTCTGACATCGGTTTTGCTAGTGATGAACGTATTTATGTCAATGATCACTTATCACCCGGAAATAAAAAGCTTCTCTCCAAGACTAAGCTTGTAGCGCGCGAGAAGAACTACCAATACGTATGGGTCAATCATGCTAAAATACATGTCCGGATGAATGATACGGCACCTGTCATGATAATTAGGTCTGACGGGGATTTAAACAGATTGAAATAATCAGTTTACTAATTATAATTATTCCGTTCAACATATTTATTGAATTTGTTTTGAGCTATTCATTTAAGTTGACAACCCCTAGCTGTTTATTTTTTGCTCGCCTAGTGACTCTTTTGTTCAATCCTACTACCTGCTATCGCTCGAGCGAGCCGGACACCAGTGCTGATAATTGTATTGAGCATTCAATGCGATCTATGTCTATACGCATTAGAGACTATAATGGATTACTTTATTTTTGCTATGTTACTTTTCCACATTGGTACTTCGCGAACGAAAATAATAATTTATCTTATTTAACTTACTGCCTATTTGAGCTTTTGTTTAATAGTGTTTTACTGCACGATTTAAGAAGCATTACTAAATGCGTACTAAGTATAATATTACTACTTGCCATATGTTTGTATAGCTACCGTCTTTATGAGTATATTTTCAAGTGTATCGAACATATTATAGTGTTAATGCGAGTTGGGTACGAGTGTGAGTTCACAGTGGAAACGAGATTTTTTGCTTTGCTTATTTATTTAATTTTGCCCTTGATTTGGTGACTATACAGTTATTATTATGTTTTGACTACCTAAATGTTTAATTTAAAAGTTTTCTATCAGAACGTAAGGGGACTCCGGACTTTGACTGATATTTTTTCTGGGAACGTAGGACTAAATGATTACGATGTCATAGCACTAACGGAGACTTGGCTGCACGAGGGAATTTACGATGAGGAATTGTTCGATGGTCGGTACGTAGTGTGGCGGCGTGATCGTGATTACAAACCTACTTAACAAGAGCGCGGAGGGGGTGTCTTGATAGCTGTCAAGAGGGATCTCATAGCAACAGGATTACCTGACTGGCACTCGCCCGCTGAGGATATATGGGTCTCGGTTACGTTGCGTTTTGTTATTTCAAAAAGTGAATATAAATTATATATTTGTACTTTGTATTTATGTTCTGAAAACCTGGGCTTTTCGTTTACAGATCAATTACATAACTTTTGCAATAAACTCGAGTCTATAGTCACGGAGCATGATTCTCATTAATTCATCTTTTTGGGTGATTATAATATGAGCTGCATTGAGTGGGTTGTATCTGAGGATGTGATTGAGGCAGCTAGTTTATCAAGTGAACACATAAATAACTTCTTAGATACGGTTAGTTTTTGTGGTCTGCAACAATTTAACCCAATTGTCAATAAGTTCGATCAAATACTAGATTTAGTTCTCTCAAATGACCACGTTTCAGTTTCACTGTGCACTGACCCTCTGGTAACAGAGGACCCGTATCACCCAGCTCTTTATATTACTGTCTCATTTGTAGAACTCGAACCACTTGTACCATGCAAACGCTCAATGTATTGTTATAATCGTGCTGACTTTACTAAAATTAATAATGAAATTAATTCAACTGACTGGTAAAATACACTTAGTGCGGGCTCAGTTGACGAAGCTGTGGGCAAATTTTATGATATTTTATACGAACTTCAGAATAAACATATACCTCAGCGTGTTACAAAAGTAGACAAATATCCGCCATGGTATAATCATGCCATTATTAAAGTAATTAACGAAAAAATTAAATTCCACCGAAAGTTTAAGAAATATGGTAACCTATGTGATAAACAGACCTTTGATTTTCTAAGAGAAAGAGTAAAGCGGCTCCAAACCATATGTTTCGAAAGTTCATTATCATCAAACCCTCGGGCATTTTGGTCTTTCATTAAAAGCAAACGGAAGAGATTTTCATTTCCATCGTGCATGAAACACTTAAATGTTTCGTCAACGTCAGGACCTGAAATAAGTAATTTGTTTTCTGAATTTTTTCATTCTACATTTTTACAATCAAACTCTGGGCCCGTACAAGTGGACGAAAACATGAACGATGGCATCCCAACTCCGCTAGCTGATATTGCGTCTATTGAAATATCTGTCGACATCATTTGTAAGCTCCTTGGAACTTTAGATCTTAAAAAGTCAGCTGGCCCAGATAAATTACCAGCAGTATTTCTTGTCAATTGCTCTAAAGCACTTGCAGTCCCTTTAGCCATTTTATTCCAACGATCATTAAGCGAGGGCGTACTGCCATTATTGTGGAAGTCTGCCTTTATTAGTCCGATCCACAAGAAAGGTCCAAAAAACATCGTCAGTAACTATCGACCAATTTCTAAACTATGCCTTATTGCTAAGATATTTGAGCGCATCGTTTATGATCAGGTTTATGCATCACTGAAGCTAACTTTTAACGCATTTCAACATGGTTTTCTAAAGAAAAGATCTACAATCTCAAACCTTCTAGTTTTCAATGAGTTTATAACAGAACAAATGGATAACCATAATGAAATTGATGCCGTTTATACTGATTACAGTAAAGCATTCGACCGAATTGACCACGAAATGCTGCTCAAAAAGCTTCTACTAGCCGGAATACGTGGCGATTTATTTCGCTGGTTCAAGTCTTACATATCCAACAGGACGCAATCGGTGGTATTGAATGGTTATATGTCAACATGGAAAAATATTCCTTCTGGGGTACCACAGGGATCTCTATTAGGACCCCTCCTATTTATTATTTTTATTAATGATATTGACATTTGCTTTAATCATTCCGAATTCCTCCTATTTGCTGATGATATGAAGGTGTTTAGAGTAGTCAATGGTCCGGAGGACTCTGATTTACTACAGGACGATCTTAATAGACTTGATACGTATTGCAGACTGAACAGTTTGGATATAAATGTCTCAAAGTGCTTCTCCATTTCATTTGGGCGTAAAAAATCATGTATCGGAGTTCTTATAGTCTCAGCGATAAATCTATTTCCAGCTGTAATTAGATAAGGGATTTGGGTATAATAATGGACTCAAAATTACTTTTTGATAAACATATTGATACAATAGTAAAGAAATCATATAAATTACTAGGATTCCTTATACGCTCCTGTAAAAATTTCAAGTTGATGAAGTCTATTAAGATAATTTACTGCACTCTGGAGTACACATCTCAGGTGTGGAACCCACGTTATGACGTCTATATTTCAAAAATTGAGTCCATCCAAAAAAAGTTTATTCGCTATCTATGTTACAAATTTAGAATTCCAAGACGGAGCTATGAGTTTCATTGCAATCAATTCCACCTTCTCCCTCTTCAAATCAGGCGTGAAGCTGCAGATATAATATTCCTCACTAGGCTAGCTCAGAATAGTATTGATTGTCCTTATTTGCTGAATAAAATCCATCTGTTAGTCCCCGCACGTCAATTACGTCTCAAATCACTGTTGCATGTTCCACTCGTTCATACCAATTACAGGCAGAACTCGTTTCTTTTGAGAGCTTCGCGCTCTTTCAATTCACTTAGTTTTGACTGTATGGACATAGACATGTTTTGTAGTAGTGCTCGGTCTGTCAGCTATTATCTGACCAGTAAGTTTAGCTCAAATATTTAAGTTTAGTGCTAAGCAATATTAAACTATATCCTTGTATTAACTGTTTATACGTCTCGCGTATCTCTCTTAATGTTGTAATTTACAAGTAGAAGTAGGTATATATGTCTCAATATAGGCTTGTGTTGTTTCTTTGTAATAATTAACGTAATATGCATAGTTGGGCACTCACTCATGTAACATTCATAAAAATGTAGGTATTAATTTTTTTTTTTTTTTTTTTTTTTTTTTTTTATGTAGCCTCCACGGTGTCCCACTGCTGGGCAAAGGCCTCACCATTTCGAGTCCACACATCCCTATCAGTAGCTGTACTGACCCACCCTGGCTGAAACTTATCCAGGTCGTCCCTCCATCTCCTTCTGGGCCTTCCCCTACGCCTATTGTATTTTATCTGGTTTCGTGTTTCCAGTTAGGTATGTCTGCATTCATAGGAATCAATTTGTTATTATACTCTGTCGTCAATTAGTGAAAACTTGTAATTGGCTATCAACTGTAAATTTTAGCTGTAAGTTTTCCATACAAGAAAAATAAAATAAAATAACGTCTGGTAAGTATGCTGCCAACCAGATGACTCCGGGACCCGATGAGCTGACTGCTAACGCCAAGTTGCTTGCCGATCACGACCAGCAGCCCAGTACTTCTGCTGCCAGCATCGCTGTCCTGCCGAGCGCCGCCGCTATGCTCGTGCCCCATGAGTCGCAAGACAGCGCTTCACCTACTACGAGCCGGAGCCAGCGATCTCAATGCCGATGCCGGAGACTGAACTGAGAGCCTTCTGTCGCAGTGGAAAACTTCCTGATATGCAAGGGCAAAGGCTCCATGGTAATCGCCATTTGACATGCAAACGTTTACGCCTCTGTCAATAGTATTGTGGTGCATGAATGTCTGTTTATTCTAAATGGGGCTATTTGTTTGTGATTTGAATAAAATCATAAATAAATTTGCTTCAACTTATCTATTTTCACTTTATTTATTGTGTGGCTGTCGGCAACTAAACAAAACCTTAACAAACTAACACGGGTAAAACTGCTCGCAACCACTGTGATTTGTAACGTTGCGTACATATGTGTGATTTCAGATCCGACTGATGAAGAAGTTGATCCAAGCGGTGATCGAGACTTTGATCAGCGGGGTCCCTCCCCTGCACCCTGCATCTGGGCCCTGCTCAACGCCTGATTTGCCTGAGAGGCCGTGTTAGCGGCTTCAGAAGACAGCCGTGGGGCAGGCAGCCGCGCGCTTATATAAAGCGCAGCGCAGACCGCGCGCCGCGCACCTTCCCATATATAACATATACACATATATATCGCACAAAGGGGCAAATTGCAGGTAGAAAGCCTTCAGCATATACCGAGGCCATGGCTCACAGTAAAATCAAACATAGATAGCTGTAAATACAAGGAGTGTATTGTATATAAACCGTAGCGCAGACCGCCCGCCACGCACTTGCCCAGCCGTCGTCATAGATTCAACACCTCGCCATTATTGATGTCGCGCTATCCGATATTTTTTTCGTTTTGATAACTGTTATTTGAGTCTGCGACGCAGCTATAGTTGATTTAACCAAGTTCAACTTGACATCAGCTTATGTTAAGAGTAATATGACATGCACCCCTATTGGGAATTCACTTTGCATGCAACATTGGAATCTGTTCCAAGTAATTTAAATTAGTTCATAAGACAATAGAAGAAATCTCTAGCATACAAGAGCCACTAAATATGTCAAAATGTAAGCCCCAGTTAAATATTGCCTATCAAAACATCCAGGGGCTACCTGGCAAAGAACTTGTATTAGAATTATTTCTAAAAAATTCTGACATTGATATTATTTGTGTTACAGAACACTGGTTGAAGGAAAATATGATGTCTTTTAACATAAATAATTACAAAATTGTCAGTTGTTACAATAGAAAGACTGCTGATAGAGGTGGTTCTTAGTGAAAAATAATATTAAGGTGAAACAACGGAAAGATATTCTTGCACTTACTGTTGAAAGACAAATAGAGGTATCCTGTGTTGAGTTAGATAGCCATATAATTGTTTGTGTCTACAGGCCACCGAGGGATGAAAAAGGCCATGCCAGTTTCAAAATATTTGAGAAAATCATGGAGGAAGCCCTCACTAAACTATGTAATAACAGGAAAAAGTGAATTATTCGTGGCGATCTTAATGCTTAAGATTTGCTTGTAGGAAGAACAATGAAACAACGATTAATAACTTTATTCAAATCGTTTAATTTATGTCATGTATTTTTAGAGCCGACTAGATTTACACTTACCAGCCAAACTTGCTTAGATAACGTTTTTGTGACTGTGCATTCACAAGTAAAAGTGTAATTAACTGCTTACCTTCCGATCATATTCCCAATTGCTATTAAGGATAAGACTGGTCCATCATTTTATAGGCCTATTACATCCCATAGACTAGAGACATATACCAAAAACTTAGATATAAATTTGCCAGTACCGGATTTTAATGAACAGAACCCAAACAAAATCTACTCAGACTTCTTCAACATTATTCAGACAGAAATCAATAAAGTTTTCAAATTAAAGAAAGTCAGTGACTACAACGGTAAATCTAAATTTAATGACTGGGCAACGTTTGGAATTCGTAAAGGTAGAGTTATCTTGTATGACCTTTATGATCAAAAACCTATAACTTTGATCGAAAATTTCATGACTATGTTAAAAAATATTCCAAAACTTTCAAGTTGGTTTGTAGAAATGCAAAAACTTTACACATTAATAGAAAAATTCAAAATTCAAATAATAGAATGAAAACAGTTTGGCAAATAATAAACCGCGAAACTGGCAAAGTTATACCAAGGGACAATGATTTCTGCCTAAAAATAGGTGATGATGTTGTTAAATCCAGCGCTGATGTTGCTCGAGCTTTTGAAACATTCTTCACCAATGTACCCGTACTCACAACAGACCGTCTAAATTCATCTCCATATGAAGCAGACTTTATTAAAAAATAACACTAGAGGCAGTAATGTATATTTAAAATTTCATCATGTATCACCAGGACATTGTCAAAACGTTTAAATTACTGTGGGGTATATCAGTCAAAGTCATTGGTGCAGTAATTCTAGTTATAGCCCCACACTTAGCTTATATATTCAATAAATGTGTTGACGATGGGGCTTTTCCAGACCTCATGAAACACAGTAAACTGATACCTCTGTTCAAGTCGGGAGATAAGGGCGATCCTTCAAATTTCAGACCAATATCTGTTCTTCCAACACTAAATAAAATATTTGAAAAGATTATACTCAATCAAATGCTCTCACACTTCAACCGTACAAAACAACTCCACGCTAAACAATATGGTTTCACTAGGGGTAAATCGACTACGGATGCAGGTATTACCCTTATATCTTATATTTATTCTGCATGGGAGGCCGCACAGGATGCTATCGGAGTTTTTTGCAACCTGTCGAAGGCGTTTGATTGTGTTGATCATTTTACGCTATTAATTAAATTAAATCATTACGGAGTTAGAAATAAAGCGTTGGATCTAGTAAGATCATACCTAAGCAATAGAATTCAAAAGGCAGAAGTTAACGGCGTAAAATCTGATGGATCGGGTGTTAAAATTGGCGTTCCACAAGGTTCCATATTAGGCCCTTTCTTATTCCTGGTATATATTAATGATCTGCCTCTGATCTGATCATGGTGGAGAAATTAACTGACATAGTGTTGTTTGTCTTCAAAATTGAAAGACAAAAAGGAGATTTTGATGATGTTAATGGTCTTTAACCTTGAATTGGTTCACAGTTAATAATTTATTGTTAAACGCTGGTAAAACCAAGTGTATCAAATTCTCACTTCCAAATGTCAGGCAAGTTGAGACCAGTTAAGTGTTAGACAACAGCACGTTAGAATTAGTAAATGATACGAAGTTTCTTGGAATAACCATTGATAGCAAATTGCAGTGGGGACCCCACATAGATAAATTGGCTGGTAAATTAAGTTCTGCGGCTTACGCTGTTAGGAACATCTCAATATACTTTATTGCACAAAATAACAGATTTTACAGTCGAAAATGGAGAAGACATGACAAAGGCGAGCTTATCTCTATAAAGAGATTTCTTCCAGCAAACCTAGGATGGAAAGGAAATAATTGACAACAGGTAGACCTAAGTGCACAACATAAAACAAAATAATTAAACACAATAAACTACTTAGCAATTGTCGTGTAGAGATATTAACCTAACCAGAACCTAACTGAAAACAACCAGGATAAAATTTTAGAAAGTTTATTAGGGCTATATATAATGACTATAGAAAAATGATAAGAGGATGAGGGTGGATGAAATGAGAACAGGTTTTATAAAAAATACAGATGTCTAGGTATAAAAAAGGAAGCGGAGGACACGGAGAGTAGGAGACCGATGAAGCAGTAGACGTCTGGACCGGTCAGTGGAGGCACTGAGACCCCGACGAGCAGCAGGAGTAGGGGCCTGGTAGCGTGTCGGCCTGAAGTCCCTGATGAGCAGGTGTAGCCGAGAACGGCCAGGTGAAGTGGAGAGGAGACTCTATGAAGTGATGACCAGGATGCAGGTGTAGCCGAGAACGGGTAGGTGAAGAGGAGACTCAGCGAAGCGCTGAACAGGGTTGAGGCTCGCAGGATCTCGGTGCAGTAACGGCTCGCAGGATCGCGTTGCAGTAACGGCTCGCAGGATCGCGTTGCAGTAACGGCTCGCAGGATCGCGTTGCAGTAACGGCTCGCAGGATCGCGTTGCAGTAACGGCTCGCAGGATCCCGGGGTAGTGCGACCCCGGGATAAGGCCTTTAGGTGATCCTTCTTGCTCAGAAGCTGACGTGAGACTCCAGAATTTCAGAAATGTTCCGCTCTTATACCCTTTTTGGAGAGTTCTAAAAATTATTTAAATTAAAAGCAATTTTTGTGAGTGGCCAAGAGAGAAAAAGTATTTTTGTAAAAGTATTGAAGCAAACATATCAGACCGCTAACGAGTTTTAATGGACATTGCCATGACAACCAGATAAACAACGACATCAACATATGTCAGATTTTGGTTTCAGGCTCGTAATACAGAAAACAACAAGAAAACCATGAAGTAAATGAAGTAACAATGAATATAAAAAGGTAGCGCACCAGCGCGCACGAAGCCCGAGATTGCAGAGTTTCGGAGAAAGCTAAATACAAGGTCACCAAAGGTAAACCCCTTCGCTATCGATTTAGAAGTGCTGATAGTGTGAAAATACAAAGCGAAAATGATCTTTTAATGTGTTCTTATGGTTTAAAACGTTACAGGGTCCTATGAAAATAAAGGTGATACCAAATAACAAGCTGTACAGCTCAGCAAGTATCCAGCTGAAAATCCTAGAAAATGACATGTAAGTAACATAACACTACATTTTCCCCCCGACCCTGGAAAAATTTTTGACTCAACAAAAATTTTGATATGTACATTTTAAAATAAACCAGAAAAACACAGCTTTGCAGAAACAGACATTAACTGGCAAAATCAGATATACCATCTCTTACATTCATCATCTTCATTCAGGTAAGGGTGGAGTTCACATTCAATGACTACCACTCTAAAAGTGTGTTTTCAAAAGGACTTTCAGGCTTACTTAAGGAGTTGTCATCCGCTCCTGCGTGGAAAAAAAAAATAAGTAGATGTAAAGAGAAAAAAATTAATCCTAAGGTAGCTTTAGTCGCTACGACTTAAGACAAGATTAAGAACGGCCAGAGGGGTAGAGCTCGAAGCCAGAGATCAGCCACATCGCCTACGAGATGTGTCTGAAATAAAGATTTAAAAAAAAAATAGGTGAAGACTAACCAACGAAAATTCGAGGTCCTAAAGTAAAATGTGTTGAAGAACACTGGATTAAAGGAAGATATAAAAATAATAAGGTGAAAATGATGGTGATATTTATACATATATACAAATTAACAGTTAATAGAAGTTAAGAAAATTTAAGATTTATTGTCTTTAATGTGCCACTTGCCTCTAACTCCGTTAGGGTCTTCTAAAATGTACACTAATGGTGAAAGTTTGGTTATTATTTTACACTTAATGAATTTAGTTTTTAAATTAAAACATAGTTTTTACGCCAAACAGTATTTCCCACATTAAATTCTTTAAAAGACCGGCGAAGATCATAGCGAGCGCTATTTTTAGCGTGAGCTATGTGAAGTTTAGTTTGAACTCTGTGAAAGATAGATGAGAGGAGACCAGCATTAGACGCGTAAATATCACGAGGCATAAATATCAATTCCTCGAGATTCTGAGTTGGAGTATAGAAGGAACCACAAGGTATTGTTTCCCTACCAAAAACTAAAAAGTTTGGAGTAAAGCCAGTTGCAACGTTTGTAGCGCTGTTCATTGCGAACTGAATCTTAGTAAGATGGTTGTCGCAGGATCTATGATCATCTCCTACTAGGGATGCTAGAGCTGTAATAATCGTACTATTAAATTTCTCTGTAGGATTAACCTGAGGACAATATAAAGCTGTGTGAAAAATACAAGGAACGTTATAAGAATTTAAGAATGAGTGGAATTCTCGCGACTGAAATTGAACAGCGTTGTCCATTATTATAGTTTGGGGAATGCCATGAACAAGAAACACTGAATTTTCTTAGACATTAATGATATTAGCTGAAGTAGCCCGTTTAAGGGGAAAAATCATAGTATATTTAGTAAAATTGCAGTTAATTACCAGAATATACTGATTTCTTCTCCGGGTCATAGGCAATGGACCCATAAGATCCAAGGATATAGTTTGAAAAGGTCTGGAGCAAAGTTTAGGTTTACCCATAAGACCATAGGGAGAATGATTAGGGTGTTTGTAGGTTAAGCAGGTTTCACAAGTCGAGATTAAATTGGCAATGTCCTTAAACATACCAGGCCAATAGTATTTTAAAGATATTTTCTTGAATGTTTTGAAGATACCAAGGTGGAGTTCTGAAGGGGAACCATGGCTAACTTCAATAAGTGCATGTCTATCTTGCGGCAGTGGAACTTCTTTCCAAATAAAGTCGTCGTTTAGACGATCGGGAGAATGGATACAGCGGTAAAGTTTGTTATCCCTGATAGTGTAGTTGGGATATGCGTCTGGGTTGTTGGAGCATCCGAGAAAAATCTTGTTGTAGTGCTCAAGTTCACGATCAGTTGGTTCTTCAATCGTAATAGGATGTACGCCTTGAGGTGAAGTTTCTCGTGTATCAGGACGTTCTTTATTCTTATGTCTGGATAATAAATCAGGAACAACGTTATCCTTTCCTTTTTTATGTTTCAGGACAAAATTAAAACATGATAAGCGTAGAGTCCAGCGAGCAAGTCTTCCAGATGGATTCGATAAGTTCTGAAACCATTTAAGTGCAGCGTGGTCAGTATATATTGTAAATTCCTTACCATTGTCTAGGTAACATCTCCAATGTTCTAGCGCAGTTATTACAGCTAATGTTTCTCTTTCAGTAGTTGAGTAGTTTTGTTGATTTTTGTTTAGTGCTTTTCTCATGTAAGCAATCACGACTTCTTTGTCATCTTGATGCTGAGTAAGCATTGCTCCTATGCCATAATTTGATGCATCACAATGTACAGAGAAGGGTAGTTCGAAGTTAGGACAAGCAAGGACAGGAGCAGTTACCAAAGCTTCTTTAAGTTCCTCGAAAGCAGCTGCAGCCTTGGAATTCCATAAAAATTTAGGAGTGTTCTTCCCGGAACAGGTTAGTTGGTTGAGTGGAGAGGCAATAGTGCTGAAGTTTGGAATGAATCTTCTAAACCAGCTGCAGGTGCCTATGAATCTTCGAACTTCTTTTCTGCAAGTAGGTACATGATATTCTAGAATAGCTTTTATTTTATCTGGATCAGCACGTAGACCATACTCGTCCACTAGAAAAACAAGGTATTTCAGTTCTTTCCTGAAGAATTGACTCTTTTCAAAGTTAATAGTCAGATTAGCATATGAAAGTTTTTCCAGAACTTTCATGAGAAGCGATATGTGCTCATCAAAAGTCTCGCTAATAATAATGATGTCATCCAGATAGCAAAATACCTTGTTCTCAAATTCAGGAGTAAATAGCGTATCCATTAATCTTTGTTGAGTTGCAGGTGAGTTAGTGAGACCAAAAGGCATTACTTTGAATCTGAACATACCTCTTCCAGGAACATAAAATGCAGTCTTATCTCTATCAGCAGGATTCAAGGGAATCTCCCAAAATGCTTTCGCAATATCGATGCTCGATAAGTGTTTGGCATTTCTCAGGTTGTCCAAAATTTCGCTTATTAGAGGCAGACTATAAGCGTCACGACGTGTAACTGAGTTAAGCTTCCTACGAGATACGGGGTATGGGTCTGGACAGAAGTTTGAGAAACAAGAGGGGGTTCCATGACAGTCGGGTCAGCAGGAAGTGATGGAGAGTCATTTGCAGTTGAAGGTGGAGTCAAGGATTCGAATTGTTTAGAAATAGCGTCAAATTTCATCTTGAAAGTATCGAAACTAGCTTTAGAATCTGGATATAAGTCAGTATCTATTCGCTCCAATCTGTAAAAAACATGATTAATAAAAGTTTCTATTAATCGTAAGTATTTGGTTTCACCTTGTAAAAATTTTTCAATTTTACAATCCAGGTAAGTCAGAGTAGAACCAATTTGAGACAAGTCATCCTCAATCGGATCTGAAAAAGTCAGAATATCTTCAGGGTGAGATTTCGCAACTAAACGCAAAACCTGTTTTATAAGAAGCAAAACAGTATTAGCTGGTTCCTCACATCTAATCTTTACTTCGTATTCGAGCTCGGCCTTGCTAAGGAATTCGTACTTAATAACCCTTTCCATTGTTATGGTTAAGTGTTATAGAAGTGAAGTGAAGTGAAGTGAAGTGAAGTGAAGTAATGTAAGTTAAATGTAGGCCTAAATATAATCCAGATGAGTTGAAAAACTAGATGAAGTTTTGTTTTAGAATTTGGAAAATGTGAAAAGGATGAATAGATAAAGATTTAAGAGTGAAAGAGAAAGCAAATCAAAGGGAAAGAGACAAGGCGCAGAAAAGGTGAAGAGTGGAGAAGAAATTTTACGTTGGGCGCCAAAATGTCGTGTAGAGATATTAACCTAACCAGAACCTAACAGAAAACAACCAGGATAAAATTTTAGAAAGTTTATTAGGGCTATATATAATGACTATAGAAAAATGATAAGAGGATGAGGGTGGATGAAATGAGAACAGGTTTTATAAAAAATACAGATGTCTAGGTATGAAAAAGGAAGCGGAGGACACGGAGAGTAGGAGACCGATGAAGCAGTAACGTCTGGACCGGTCAGTGGAGGCACTGAGACCCCGACGAGCAGCAGGAGTAGGGGTCTGGTAGCGTGTCGGCCTGAAGTCCCTGATGAGCAGGTGTAGCCGAGAACGGCCAGGTGAAGTGGAGAGGAGACTCAATGAAGTGATGACCAGGATGCAGGTGTAGCCGAGAACGGGTAGGTGAAGAGGAGACTCAGCGAAGCGCTGAACAGAGTTGAGGCTCGCAGGATCGCGGTGCAGTAACGGCTCGCAGGATCGCGTTGCAGTAACGGCTCGTAGGATCGCGTTGCAGTAACCGCTCGCAGGATCGCGTTGCAGTAACGGCTCGCAGTATCGCGTTGCAGTAACGGCTCGCAGGATCTTGGGGTAGTGCGACCCCGGGATAAGGCCTTTAGGTGATCCTTCTTGCTCAGAAGCTGACGTGAGACTGCAGAATTTCAGAAATGTTCCGCTCTTATACCCTTTTTGGAGAGTTCTAAAAATTATTTAAATTAAAAGCAATTTTTGTGAGTGGCCAAGAGAGAAAAAGTTTTTTTGTAAAAATATTGTAGCAAACATATCAGACCGCTAACGAGTTTGAATGGACATTGCCATGACAACCAGATAAACAACGACATCAACATATGTCAGATTTTGGTTTCAGGCTCGTAATACAGATAACAACAAGAAAACCATGAAGTAAATGAAGTAACAATGAATATAAAAAGGTAGCGCACCAGCGCGCACGAAGCCCGAGATTGCAATGTTTCGGAGAAAGCTAAATACAAGGTCACCAAAGGTAAACCCCTTCGCTATCGATTTAGAAGTGCTGATAGTGTGAAAATACAAAGCGAAAATGATTTGTTAATGTGTTCTTATGGTTTAAAACGTTACAGGGTCCTATGAAAATAAAGGTGATACCAAATAACAAGCTGTACAGCTCAGCAAGTATCCAGCTGAAAATCCTAGAAAATGACATGTAAGTAACATAACACTACACAATATGTACATAAATACCAGAATTATGTATATAAATATGTAAAAAAAAAAAAAACCTAAATAAAATTACTTAGATTTAATAAGGTAGAGAAAGATAGTGTTCTTTCAGCCGACTTTTAAATATGTTGAGAGACGGACTGTCTCTACTAGCGTTGGGGAGTTTGTTCCAGAGTTGGATGGCGCGAAGTCGGAACCCATGTTCATAGGCGGCAGTATTGTGTTGTGGAGTTGTAAGTAGCGACCGAGTGTGCGATCTCCGTGGCCTATCCGGGGACAGAAATTCGAAACGATCTCGTAAGAAGCCAGGATAGCGAGGATTATATAAAATGTTGAAGAGGCAAATGAGGATTTGGGAATCCCGGCGAAGACGAATCGGGAGCCATTTCAGCATCAACATCAGACAAAGCACGGATGTGGCTACAGCTAGGCTAGTATATTTTAGTTACTTTCATAGTGTGATGTCCTATGGTATCTTATTGTGGGGGAAAGCAGCGGATATTGAAACTATTTTTATTTTACAGAAAAGAGCTATTCGAGCAATTTATAATTTAAAACGAACAGACTCCTTAAGAGAGCTTTTTAAAGAAATTGACATACTAACAGTAGCTAGTCATTTTATTTTCGAAAATATAATGCATGTACGCAAGAACCTTACAACATTTTCCAAACTTAGCGATAGCTGTAATGTTAACCTAAGAAATAATCACAGACTATGTGCGCCCCGTTTTAGACTCGCGAAGGTTAGCAATTCTTTCAAGGGTCAGTGCATTCTCTACTACAATAAGATACCTCTGGAGATTTTGAAATTGCCATTTGAGCAATTTAAAAAGCATGTTAAAGCGACTTTGTCGAAAAAGGGATATTACAATGTTCAAGATTACTTAAATGACAGGACTGTATGGGGTTAATCTGGCTCAACACAGACCTTGCTGTTAATAATTTTGTAATTATTTATTCCTGCTTATTAAGTAACAATTAAATTTTTCATATTTGTATTAGTTAAGCACAACCTATTTTTAAAAGAGATCTAAAAATCAATCTGTGGGAGTTCCTACGCCCTTCTTCTCCCACAGTGGTCCAATGTAGAGAAGCGGCAAAAATGACGTTCGCTAAGTATATGTAAATATCTACAGTAATAAAGTACTTTGACTTTGACTTTGAGTCCATTTTTGTTTAAATTATAACCATTCAGGTTCAGTCGTGTTTCTTTTTAAAAAATCATCTCGGCCTCTGGTTCCTAAAAGTAGTGTATCTAGCAGTTAGTTCAATAGATCAGTAATATATGTATGTGTCTTTATCAGAGCACACAGGTCTATCCTTTACATTAAATTGTTCCTATCAACCTTGGGTTTGCTGGAAGAGATCTCTATTTAGATATAAGCATGACTTTTTTTTTTTTTTTTACTGTAGATATTTACATATACTTAGCAAACGTCATTTTTTGCCTCTTCTCTACATTGGACCACTGTGGGAGAAGAAGGGCGTAGAAACTCCGATCTAAAAATAAAACACAGATTTATTTTTAGATCACTTTTAAAAATAGGTTGTGCTTTACTAATACAAATATGAAAAATTTAATTGTTATGATTAATAAGCAGGAATAAATAATTACAAAATTATTAACAGCAAGGTCTGTGTTGAGCCAGATTAACCCCATACAGTCCTGTCATTTAAGTAATCTTGAACATTGTAATATCCCTTTTTCGACAAAGTCGCTTTAACATGCTTTTTAAATTGCTCAAATGGCAATTTCAAAATCTCCAGAGGTATCTTATTGTAGTAGAGAATGCACTGACCCTTGAAAGAATTGCTAACCTTCGCGAGTCTAAAACGGGGCGCACATAGTCTGTGATTATTTCTTAGGTTAACATTACAGCTGTCGCTAAGTTTGGAAAATGTTGTAAGGTTCTTGCGTACATACATTATATTTTCGAAAATAAATTGACTAGCTACTGTTAGTATGTCAATTTCTTTAAAAAGCTCTCTTAAGGAGTCTGTTCGTTTTCAGAATCAGAATCAGAATGTTTATTTACCATAAATTACATGTAAAGAAGTAGTACAGATGGTGCAGTACAATACGCAAGGGTTTCAATGTAATTTTACCCAAGTGGGTGTAGTAAAATGCGCACTTAGTATCTAATTTGATTATTCAATCACTTAATTATTATTATTATTAAATGAAATAATTATTATTTACTTAATTAAATTCACAGTGGTCATGATCATTGATTATATAATACACAAGTTATAAAATTAAATTATTACAAATATAAAAAAAAGTAAACAGAAGTCAAAGTAAACAGAAGTCACAGGGTTATAATTTCATAAGATAAGCGTAGTAATAGCCATACAATTATGAAATCTCATACGTGAAAAACTCATCTAAATCATAAGGAGACACAGTTATTAGGTAATCTTTGAGAGTAGCTATAAATCTATTCCCTTTCAGGACTTTAATATTTACAGGGAGGTTGTTATAGACCTTGATGGCAGTCATCTTTGTGGCACGCATATATGATACCGTCCTGCAGAGTGGTTTTTCTAAGTTGTGTTTGTTTTTCTCATTTTGTCTTTCACTTAAACCTGGCACTCTTCCGGGGAATTTATGAGGATAGCGCTTTATTAATTTGCACAATTCAATAATATACAAAGCTGTGATAGTATGAAGTTTTAATTCTTTAAAAGACGCTCTACATGATTCCATACTGGAGCCTATATTATTTAAAATTCTAATGGCTCTCTTCTGTAAAACAAAAATCCGTTCGATATCCACGCTACCTCCCCATATGGCCAGTCCGTAAATCACCCTGGATTGGAAGAAGGCAAAGTAAGCTTGTAGTGCGGCTTTTTTTGTCGATATTTTGATCAGCGATCTTAGCGCATAGCAAAAGCTACTTAATTTGCCCACCAATAAGTCCACATGCCTCCTCCAGTTCAAGTTACAGTCCGTGAATATACCAAGAAATTTTGCGTATGGAACTGACTCAATTTCTTTGTCGTTTGCTTTAATATCGAGATGCGGTACTTGTGTGTTATAGTTTCTAAAATGGATTAGTTTAGTTTTTCCAACATTTGTTCCAAGATTGAGGTCATCAAACCAATTAATAATGTTATCAATGGATTCATTTATTGTCTTTGTTAAGTCTGCATAATCGCTTCTATTAAATTTAAAGAATACCGATACATCGTCCGCAAATAAAATAACCTTATTTTTACTGAGGGAGGGCAGATTGTTTACATATAATAAGAATAAGATTGGGCCCAGTATAGAGCCCTGAGGAACGCCAACATTAATTTTTAGGGTACTTGATTCAATATTGTTAAGGACCCCGTCTTCCTCAAGGGTCGGCAAAACCACAGTTTGGAACCGTTCTGTAAGGTACGATTGAAACCACTCATTAACCCTTCCTCTTATACCGTAACGGTATAATATATCCAATAAAACATCATGTTTTACATGGTCAAACGCTTTTGAGAGATCCAGTAGCACCGTCATGACATTTTCGTTGTTATCAAGTGCTTCTGCTATGAAATCCGTCATCTCGAAAATTGCGTCTATGGTAGATATATCTTTTTGGAATCCAAATTGCTCTTTAGCAAGAATTTTATTGGTGCATAAAAATACTCGCAACTGGTCAGCCATTACTTTTTCGAAAATTTTTGAAAATACTGGAAGTAAGGAAATGGGTCTGTACTTGTCAACACTCAGTCCATCGCCACTCTTTAGTATTGGCTTTATCAAAGCAATCTTTAGCCTTTCAGGAAAAATCCCCTCCCCTAGAGATTTATTTATAACAAAGTGTAGAGGCTTCTGGATAGCTTCTGCTATATACTTAATGACGATAGCTGACATGCCATCATATCCGCATGACTTTTTGTTTTTTAGATTTCTTATCTTTTTGGTTATCTCTTCATTATTTACTGGTGTGGCAAACATTGATGTTTGATGGAAGTTTGGTAATTTTATGTGTTTCTGTTTCTTCATGTTATTACATGTGTTCGTAAAGTGTGTGATAAAAATATTGGCTGCCTCTAAGTTACTGTTAGCCGTATTTATGTTATCTGTTAGGCCGGTGTAGTCTCTAACCTCATCAATCCTTTTTCCAGATATATGTGTATTTATCAAATTCCAAGTAGCTTTTACTTTATTGTTGGAAGATACGATAATTTGCTCATTGCACATTTGTTTCGAGCGTTGTATTACCTGTCCTAATATTTTGGAGTACCTTTTGTATAGTTTTAGATCAGAGGGAGTTTTATTGGCTTTGGAATTAATAAACAGTTCCCTTTTTGTCTCACAGGACTTCTTAATGCCCTGTGTAAGCCAGTTTTTACTATTTTTATTTACGTCCCCTCTTACCTTTATTAGAGGACAGCAAGTCTCAAAAGCCATCATCACTTTATCATAAAATTTATTAAAACAATCATTGCAGTCCTTACCATTGTATACCTCATGCCATGACGTTTGAAGTAATTGCTCTAATAACTTTTGGAGATTTGTGTTCTTTACGTTTCTTATTATTTTAAAGAATCTTGGTTGGTCCTTTTTTACTGGCACATTTAGAGACGCAAATTGAAGGGAATGGTCTGATAAACCTAATTCTTTGACTCCAGGTGTACCTAAATCTACATTAGAAATAATGTTATCAAGGCAGGTTAGACTATGATCAGTGATACGAGTGGGTTCTCTTATGAATGGTCTCATATGATGAGATTGGAGTAAATTTAAGAATTCCTTAGATTCTGCTGATTCTACGAGTGTATCAATATTGAAATCACCGCACACAATCACTTTACGTTCCTTATGTCTAAAAATAACGTTAAGTACATTTTCAAATTTCTGTATAAAATGGTCGTTTGTTACAGTTTTTGGTCTATACACACATAACACATAACAGCCGTTTATATCGATGCCGGATATTTCGAATAGCTTTTGACTAGACATATCTTTGATTTTTGTTAGTTCAACATAGTTAATACCATTTCTAATATAAATACATGAACCACCTTTGCTCTTTCGACCGTCTCGACAGTAACTGGTAGCTAATTTAAAACCTGGAATATTTATCCTTAATAAATCTTCATGAACTCTATGATGTTCCGTTATGCATAAAATCTCTACATTTCGTCCCATCTCCCCATCCAGCCAAATCTCAAGCAGAGATAACTTATTAGCATTAAGGCTACAAATATTGACATGAGCAATTCTTTTATTACTGGTAGCGGCGTGAGTTGTACGAGTAACATTTTCTAACTCCCTGTGACTTCCTAAAGAAAATCCTGTTTGCTGTCAGGAGCCTTGGTATTAGATTTAGCGTGATCCATAGATTGCATTTTTATTTCGTTGCAAGCTGATTTACTGCTTTTGCCTATCACATGAGATGACTCTAGGTTTCTTTCATGTCGCAAATACGCGTGTTTGCATTCTATTTTAATAATTTCCCTCAATAATGTCCTACTTGCATACAGTCTAGAGTGCTTTACGTCTTCGCAGAAGTATGCGGCATGTGGAAACCGGGAGCATACAAACTTAAACGTACTGCTCACCTTACTGTCATTTAAGTACTTGCTAGCACCGAGCTTGTACAGTAGTACATTGGTATTGGCAAGCTGGTTGAGGTTTGCGTACAACATTGACTGTAGTTTGAGGGGGTCTTTATCATTGCAGCCGGCTTCTATTATTACAATATCATTTCGTGTAAACTCATTACAGAGCTGATAACTGTATTCAAGAACGTGATCTAGAGTGGCATTAGGTTTAATAATAGACTCTACATTGTAGCCGCATCCTAGTAGATTTCGCAGGATTTTGTTGATGCCTCTACCACTTTCATCAGACAATATTAAGGCCCTCCGTAGGGTGGGAACCTCACGTTTAGGCGCAGTAGTCTTAGACGTCCTGGGGTCTCCTTGTCTCTCGAGTGAAGGAACACAAGATGTTAAACGTTGAGTATTACATTCTGATGGATTCGTCGACAATGCAGGTTGGGTGTTAGATGCTGTCTTAACTTGGAAGCTGCTTGACTCCCCTTGGCTCTCAGATGTAGAGTTTCTTGTATCTCCCAGGTTTTCGAATGTGAGAGTATCCGTGCTCAGATTATGGACAGCAATATTAGTATCTCCATGGCTTCCAAGTATAGGGTTCTTGCACACAGTTTGAAGTTGAAGTTCACTGTGATGCAATGAAGACACGTCATGATTCCGTGGCCTGTATATTTGTGTTCCATTATGTAATGAGCTGGGCGTGGATACGCACTCTTTGAAGGAACTATTCAGATCCCTCTGGACGACATTATTTGTGAATTCTCTAGGTGAAGTTCTGGGGTAGCCAATACGCAGCATGTTCGGCCTGATGCCACGATACTGGGGCGTGAAGTATTTGGGCGAGACAGCCACGGGAAATCCTGATACGCCCTGAAGTCCTCCAAAACCCACTGCTTTGTAAAGTTGAATTTTTTTCTTGTATGTTTTGAGCTCATTAGTCAATTCGGCGTTCTCAGTTAATAAATTCTCGATTTCTTGGTTCGCTGTGCCGTTTTCTGTACGAAGTCTAATAAGTTCTTCTCGAATGTCTTGCAGTTCAAGACTATTATTTAAGGTCACATTAGGTAAACTCTGATAGGACCGGTCTAAGTGTGACTCATCCGACTCTACATGTATCTTCCTCGGATTTCTATAAGTGATGTTATTTGATTCAACCTGTTCTGGACTAGGAGAACTGTCATTTGGATCATTTGACTGAGCGTCTGAGGAACAGAGTTCAACCGTTCGTGTGTGCATACCGGCAGAGGCGCACGCCCGGCATTTAAAAGTCTTACGTAGAGTAGCAGTATTCGCCATATAGAAAGCTGTGGTGATGTTTGCGCAGCTATAATGATATGTGCCATTGCATGTGACACAACTGAGCAACTCGGTAGCGTAAGGTATAACTCCCTGGCATTCGCTGCACTTCATTTTGGTGTCACTGAATTCAGAAATGGTTGTTAGTGGCGCCCTCTATTTTAATACTGGTGGCGCCTCTGTTGGCGAGTAGTACGAACTTTTTGTGGTGGAGGAGTAACGCCCTCTGTTAGTCAGTTGATGCAACACGTCTATCTGGCGCCATCTATTGGTTATCGAATGTGGATTTAGTTGCTTTCAGTGCGTTAGTCAGGAACGTATGTTGTTAGTTCCTGTTTTAGTACCTAGATGGCGTTGTTTAAAATATTTTGTCTTGTAACGCACGACAGATATTGTTTATGGATATTTCTAAGTAAGGATATTTCATAGACGTCGTCAATCACCAATGCCGACATAAAGTGAAAAGGAAAAAGAAACCGGTGCTGGCCGGGAATCGAACCATGTCCCACACGTGGCAGCGGCGTTGCGTAGGCAGAGTCCTTAACCGATTCGCCTATTGAGAGATTGAAGAGTCTTGTTGAATATCGTCTATATATCCCATGTAGTTGAAGGTCGGTGAAGGTGTTTATGTGGCTTTTGTGCGTTGAGCCGTTGGTGAACTTTGAACTTGCACGATATTGTCACTGTATTTGCACCGAGAATTACGTGAGTCTATGCTATTATTCACTGAGTTTTATGTATTTTTCTGTTATTCTACTCATATAATGTTGTTTAACACTGTCTGTTTCATGTTTGTTTATCTCTGTATCACTGGTTTTTGTTATGGTTTATAGTGTCTTTTTTCACTGTAATCACTGGTTTAGCCTAATTTCAAATTGTTGATTCTATAGTTATATACTTATTTAATACTTTTACTTTAAAAAATCTAGTTGATAAGGCTTAATTATATTTTCATTTAATTTTTAACACGGAGATACGTTTTACGACAGGCGCATGAGTCTGCAGCGCGCGCCGACCATCTGCAGCTGCATTTTAAATTATAAATTGCTCGAATAGCTCTTTTCTGTAAAATAAAAATAGTTTGAATATCCGCTGCTTTCCCCCACAACAAGATACCATAGGACATCACACTATGAAAGTAACTAAAATATACTAGCCTAGATGTAGCCACATCCGTGCTTTGTCTGATGTTCCTAACAGCGTAAGCTGCAGAACTTAATTTACCAGCCAATTTATCTATGTGGGGTCCCCACTGCAATTTGCTATCAATGGTTATTCCAAGAAACTTCGTATCATTTACCAATTCTAACATGCTGTTGTCTAACACCAAACTGGTCTCAACTTGCCTGACATTTGGAAGTGAGAATTTGATGCACTTGGTTTTACCAGCGTTTAACAATAAATTATTAACTGTGAACCAATTCAAGGTTAAAGACAATACACCATTAACATCATCAAAATCTCCTTTTTGTCTTTCAATTTTGAAGACCATTGAAGTATCATCAGCAAACAACACTATGTCAGTTAATTTCTCCACCATGAAAGGCAGATCATTAATATATACCAGGAATAAGAAAGGGCCTAATATGGAACCTTGTGGAACGCCAATTTTAACACCCGATCCATCAGATTTCACGCCGTTAACTTTGTAGATGTAGAAAAAATATAGTACCTACCTATGAGCGTTTTTATTACTTACAGCTATAGATGTCGACATCACATCACTAGTAGTCAATGGTATTTCGACATCACATCACTAGTAGTCAATGGTATTGTTTAACTATCAAGAGCCACCGTACCACTAGGGGTATGGCCAGGGGTACGGTGGGTATGAAGCGCTTGCTTCTTGCCAAATTTAATGATTCTAGGTCAATGAGAAGTACTCTATAGGTGTTAATTCCCTCGCAAGGGCAATAGGTGTTAATTTCCTCAAGCAATTTCAGCAATATTGTGACATATATTTTGATTGCATTGAACTAAAAGTTTGATTTTTACACAACTTTCAGACCACAGGCTTGAGTAACTGATATTATTTTCAACTTGATATCTTTACGTGTTCAAGAGAAAGAGCGATCTCACTCTCCGCAAATAAACCGCATATTCATATGTGAACAAATATAATATACAATGTGTGAATGCATTGACATTAACTATTATTTAAAAAAATATAACTCTATATTTCCCATAGAATGTATATCTGATAGTACAAAACCGTAAACCATTCTTTTCAATGGCATCTGAATGGTCACTGAAAAACTAAATTACTGTCTGAAACATTAACCTATGATTTTTTAATGCAATTATCTATTTATGAACTGTTGCAGTACCTGTACATCCGCAGTCAGTAATGATGGCAGGAGTGTCTGATACGACTCTACAGATTGTTCACTGAAGCGAGTTGCTTGTCTCAACATGCTACAACATTCCCAGCACAGTCGTCGGGACACAGCAGACACATCACGTACAATCTGCAAACAAAGAAATACTACAACTTATATTTTTATGACAACAACCAGTAACATTTATGATGAACCAGAAGCACCAACACAGAGGACACTCACTGAAACTACAAGGGCTCTAGTTTCTCCGCTTCTCATCTCGTGATTCTCACGAGTGGAACAGCCTTCCAGAAACTGTAATTAGTGCACCATCAGTGAACAGCTTCAAAAATAGACTCAACTACTATATAAAACAAGTGCAGTGAAATGTGGACTGATATGCATGCATCAGTTTTAAGGAGCCTGTGGATTATAAATAATTATAATAATTTTAATTATATCCCAAACATGCAGTTACAAGCTATACAGAAATTACAGCCATTGTATGCAGAAATTACAGTCCTTACCATCTTCTGGTTTAGAATGTCCATGTAGTATGTTAGCTCCTTATCTCTGATATTGTTCAACCGGCGACCTCCACATAGGCACGCAATGCATGGCGCTGTGTCCTCCGTTTCTGAAGGTTCAAGGTGTTTCACCTGATCAAACTCTTGTTTAACTTCTGACATGGAATATTGTGGATCCAGTGGCGGGATGTCGATTTGAGCAGTGGTGAACATCTGCAGCCGGGATTGACGTGTCACTTCACTCCACATCACATGTGAACTATTCAGGATTTTGTGACAATCTGTCACTCTCTCTCGGAAGTGATTCACTTTCTTCAGCAATATCTCACATTCCCAACAGACTCTAGGCAATACATTGTGGATGAGCTGGGAAATATATCAAACAGAATTATTCATTTCCTTGGCAGTAATAAATGTTACCCACTGACAAGTTCCTATCCAAGAACAGGTTATAACTGAGGAACAACACAGATTTGTTCCAAGAAGATCAACTGTGACCAACTTTCTTCCCTGCTTAAATCACTGGACAAAAAATTGGAATGACATAGTACCCACTGATGTAGTTTATCTAGACCAGCGGTTCCCGAATTCTTTCGGCTACGGAACCCTTTTTGGCTCACCATTTTTGTGCGGAACCCTAGATCAAGTAAGAAGTAAACTTACTGTAATATTGTTTTTTTACGTGAGAACACACCATACTGAGGCTTTTCGGCTTGGTGTTCGCATCTTGTAAGTATAGTTTAACTTTAAAAGAAAGACTTTTTAAGATAAAAATATTTATTTAGTTATAACAAAAATATATTTAATTTAGATAAACTTAATGCGAAGAATGAAATCTTTTCATAGTTTTTGACAAAATAACATTGAAGACAGGTTTTATGTCTGACAATTGGATTCGGAGGTCTGGTGCAGCTTTCAGCCTACTCCTAAACTTATTTTTCGTGTAGGCGTAAGCTGAAAACCCAGCCTCGCATCTATAAGTTGACACAAATGGCAGTAACGCCATGATAGCCTTTTCGACGATGCCCGGGTATTCGTTTTTCAGGCCAAACCAAAATTGGCTCGGGTTCGTGGTAGCTTTTGATTCAAAAAGTTGTTTGAGTGTGGATGAATTTTTAATATCAATTAAATTTTCAAACTCCGACACAGTCAATGTTGAAGGTTTGGTATGAATCCTAAATGGATTTCGGACACATTCGATTTCCTGTAACTGTAACTTTTCTTCTGGAAAATATTCGTCCAAAGACTTTTTCAGGTTTGTCAAATGTACACATATACTTTTTTCCATGTCTGGAGCGATTTGAAGATGATTTTTTTCGAGAAATTGCTGGAGTAGCGGAAAGCAGTCATAACTTTTTTGTCCAAGACATTCAATCCAGAAGGCGATTTTCTCTTTCAATAAAGATATTTTGTCGCTCACTGTAAACATGGTTATCTGTCTTCCCTGCAGAGAGCTCCTCACTATTTTCAATTTATCAAATATGTCGGCCAGATAAGCCAATCTCATTGACCACCGCTCGTCGCGCAACAGTTCGAGATGGCTAGCACTTGCAGGCGAAGGGAGGGTCTGTAAGAAAACCTTCAGTTCATCGCGCAATTCGTAAAATCTGGTTAAAACCCTTCCTCTGGAAAGCCATCTCACTTCCGTGTGTAGAAGGAGTGATTGGTGCTGACTTTCCATGTCTTCACACGTCTTTTTGAATAGCCTTGACAGCAGTGGACGCATTTTCACAAAATTGACGGTTTGTACGGCTTGATCAAGGACTTGTTTTAAATCAGATGGCATTCTTTTCACGGCAAGAGCATGTCGATGTAAAATGCAATGACTGCTAGTACAATTTGGCGCAACAGTTTTAATTCTTGACACTGTTCCTTTTACTTTTCCAATCATGGCTGCAGCTCCATCGCTGCATACATCTCTACATTTGTTCCAATCAATATTGTGTTTTTTCATGTAGTCATCAATGACTTTAAAAATTTATTCTCCAGTCGTATTGGTCTCCAAAGGAGCACAGAGAAACAAATCTTCTTCGATAGATCCTCCGAATGGATATCTAACAAAAACGAGCAGTATCGCTAGTCCAGCAACATCCGCACTTTCGTCCAGTTGCATTGCAAACGCATTGCTCTCTTTCAACCTACCTATCAATTCATCTTCGATGTGGTCTGAAATCTTATGAATACGGTCAGATACGATGTTGTTCGAACACTGAACTGCTGCGACTTTCTTGGCTGAATCCTCTCCAAGCACGCAGGTGACAACTTCAGATATGCATGGTTTCAATAAATCCTCGGCGATTGTATGAGGTTTTCCAGCTCGTGCAATCCTATAACTTAGCATAAATGAGGCTTTCGTTGCGTTTTCATTATCGGTTTTTGCATATTTTTATAAAGCCGTCACACCTGCATGATGTACATCTCTTTGTCTTTCAAAAAAACTAATGTTTTTATCTTTGAGGTGAGGATGATTAGTGTCAAGGTGACGCTTAAGTTTTGCAGGTGCCAGAGAGCTATTAAACAAAATCCTGTTGCAAACAACACATTTCCCATCAGGATTTTCAGCATTCCCTACCGGTATAAATCCATAGCTCAGATAGGACTCATCATATTTCCTCTTTTTTGAAGAAGTTCCCTCTTGACGTTCAGTCCGGTCGGTAGTTGGTGTCACAGAATACATTATATAGTGTCACTGCATTTTGCTGATTTTGTACAACAAAAGAGTCTTCCGTACCTATTCTCTGAAAAAATAATGTAATAAAAAATAAGTTCTTATAAAAGTGCTGGCACCATATTTAGTACCAATCACCCTGGCTGGCACACACATGTGACTTTAAAAAAAAATATACAGAATTAAGTTATAAAATCGCAGCTTAGTTTGTGTGAGTGTCCCCGTACACGACAGCCACAAACGCCGCTGCAAGAAACTAGAAGCGGCCACTGAGGAAGCTGAAGCGCGCGGCAGCCACGTTTATGGACATGCGCGCCGTATCATAATAGATATAAGGTGGGGTGGATGACGTGTGGCGGCGTTTTGAAGCGTGAGGTGGCCACGCGCTGCTCGCTTCTTGTGGTCGCCATACGCTTCAAAACGCCGCCGCCACAAACACCCGTGTGCGGCGACACACAGGTTATTATGAGTAGGTACATTAAATTAAATGATTATTTTCTTACTAAACAACTAGCACCACTGGTATCTTCCGAAATGTTTTCAATTAACTCTCCTTCTGGTGATGGTGAGACTTGGTCAAAAGCTTGGTTAGGTTGGTTAGTATTAGCATTAGTGTTCGAAAAGCTTGCACCACGTTTCCCCTTAGCAAGCCCAGTTTTTAGCCATTTATCCATAGTTAACTGTAAGTAAGAAACAGAAATATTTTAGGAAAAATCTACTTCTTATCGTTTTATAATAAGTAAAAATATTAAAACATACCTGCTTATTATAACAATGCTCGTAAAACTGAAAACAATCACTGCAATTACTATCTTTAATGTTGCTTTTTTATCGTTATTGTCGAGTTTTGAGAATGTGTCATCAAAAACGTAATCACGTGCAGTCTCACTTATCGTGCTGACTTGACTGATTTGGTGATTGGCGGGGTGGCGGGCGGCGCGGGCGGACGCTGTGACCCCCGCTCCCGCCGCCGCAGCTCCCCGTCCGGCCGCCAGACCTTGCTACCCGTCGTGAACTCGTATTTACACTCGCGAGCGGTACCAACCTACATAGATAGGTACCTAAACGTAATTTCGGAATACAATATTTTAAATTAAGATAATAATTACGTCCATTTAAAAAAATCCCATATCTATATCTAAATATATCAAAGGTACGAGTAAAGCGATCAAAAATAGCTAGCTAGACTAGAAAAAAAACATCGAAATCTTGAATTTTTGCGGAACCCCTGAGAGCCTTCTAGAAAACCCCAGGGTTCCGCGGAACGCCATTCGGGAACCGCTGATCTAGACTATGAGAAAGTGTTCAACTGTGTCCCAATAAGACTAGTCTCCAAACTGCAGCACTTTGGTAATGGTGGAAACGTTCCTCAGTGATCGTACATTGAAGGTGAAAGGTCAATTTCAATTTCAAATTATATTCAATAGTTGGGAATGACCTGTTAGATGCCTACAACATCCTCAGTGAAGCGGCTAATTTTCATTGGTATACTATGCTTAGTATTGCTATATATAAAGTTATTTAGCACCCTCAGACCAGGTTTTTTATACTGGATATGCCTAATAGTATAGACCTAAAAGTATTAATAAAGTCTGGACTTTCGTTATTTGCAGATGATACAAAAATCATGGGAAATCAGCTAATATCGCTTAATATAATAGGTACAGGAAGACTTGAACCACATTTTTGTACCACTTAACAAATGCCACATAAAAACTTACACCATCCAGTACCATAAGAACATAATCAGCCTTTGCGAGGTTAACTCATTAATAACATTAAAGTATTAATAGGTACTTAAAGCGGATGGATTCAGCTTACCTGTTGCCCACTGTTCACAGTCAAAATATATAGCTCCAAAGCCTTGTCTTTGAGAACGTGCAAAGTTTGTCCGGGACCCAGACAAGCCATGCACAACAGTTGATGCACAATATCACATTTACTATCCTCCGCCGCGGCCTCTAAAGCTTCCATCGCAGTGAGTATGGTTGATGTCTGTGATTACTTTCTCTTGATTACTTTATTCTCTCTCGCAGTTTGATCACTTTGATCTCTTGCAATAACAGACTATAAAGGGATACAACGTATGTATCAGACGGCCAATTTCCAAACAGTCTCACGCAACCAGGAACAAAAAATAATTTGTTTCTTCGATGTCCTAAGCACGACAGTTGTGCCGAAGTTTATTTGGCGGGTAATGTCCCGCGCACGACAGTTGTGCCTAACGGGAGTTGCAAACTTCGAGGTACCATAACTAATAACTAGATTTTGAAACGCAGCCGGAAATGGGACCCATATTATCAGTTGTTACGTTGGCTATACTGTAGAATGAACGAAATTGACATTAGATAGCCAATCACGACTCAGATGATAAAAAATACGAATTGTTGGCACCAAAATTCAGCCATTGTTGTCATACTGCTGTGATTGGTTTTTTGTGTTGTGCGCTACGGAATAAATATGCCTAGAGGATTGAAACGGTAAGTGTTTGTGTTATGTATTATATACCTAATTACTGATAATTTTGTGTTGAATATGTTTCAAGTATTAGTTTTAGCCATTTCGGAAAATATGTTTGAGAAAAAAGGCTCAAAACTTTTTCCGTCGGCATTCGACTTCCGCACGGCCGGCGTCCATTGTAGCTTTATGGTATATTTCCATGTTAGTTTGATAAAATAAATATATCAGTTTTGTCGTAATTTAACCAGTATTACGTTTTCCATGTTTGTTTTTACGTAACTTATCGTATAAGATGTAATATCGCAATTCCAAACAAATAAGTCTAAATCTTCGATGTAAGTACCGTAGGCAAAAAAATGTTTTGTTTTCTAAAATTGGGTTATGGTATTTGGTATTTGTCTCACAAATAGTATCAAAGGGAATCGACTCACAAATATTATAGTAACGGGGGTCCGGAATGCACGGCCATGGAATGCACGGCCCGGATTGCACGACCCTGGAATCCGTGTACATCGGGATAGCAATTCCGGGGTCGCGAAGTACGGGCCGAGCATTCCTGGGTCGTGAAATACGTCCATATAGACATCTCTCTCTGCCGTGTTAGAGAGAGATGTCTATATGGACGACCTCGCTTCTTCTCTCGGGGAAACCGTTAAGACAGCGGACGAACTCATCAACCTCTTCAAGACCGGGGGGTTCGCCCTGGTTAAATGGACATCCAACTCGCGCGACCTACTTGAACACATACCTGAGTCACACCGGAAGTCTGAATCTATTTCCTTTGATGATGGAAATACCTTTAAGATTTTAGGTTTGCGATGGCTGCCCGCGCAAGACGTGTTCAAGTTCGATACCTCTAGACCGCCCGCGCTGTGCGGTCGGGCCGGTTATTTTATATGCTAAATTAATAATTAAAGAGCTGTGGCTTATGAATTTGCAATGGGATGACATAGCGCCCTCTCGCATCGTCAATTTGTGGCAACAATTTATCAGAGCTGCCGCTGATATCACAGCTTAATTTCCCGCGACATCTAGGTGTAGAAGTAGGAGCTCAAGTCTCATTGGTAGGTTTCTCAGACGCCAGCGAGGCCGCGTACGGCTGCGTAATATATCTACATGTTGTCAACGCCGAACAGCCACCGATCGTAACGCTTGTCTGCTCGAAGTCACGAGTAGCTTTCGCTAAACCAAAAATTACTTTAGCGCGTTTAGAACTCAATGGAATTTTATTAATGTCAAGGCTTCTACGCGAAGTTCACGACACGCTGTCTAAAAGACATAAAATTGATAATATTTATTGTTTTTCTGACTCAGAAGTTGCCCTATGTTAGTCGGTCGCTTCGCCACATAGGTTCGACACTTATGTCGCCAACCGCATTTCACAAATTCAGACAAATATTTCGCATGATAACTTATATCATATTGCTGGAGTTCTCAACCCCGCTGACGCTATTAGCAGGGGTCTCACTCCCTCCCAGCTCATGCAGCATGAGTTCCATGGACCGCCATGGCTAGCACATCCTTTAAACCACTGCCCTTTACAAAAGTTTATTCCCAACCGCTCATCTTTGCCAGAGGAAAAGACTGTAGCTCACGTGATTACTAGCGTCACTGAAATAGAACATCCTGTTCTTACGCTTGCTTCGCGATGTTCGTCTTGGAATAAACTTCTTCGAGCTTTTGTTTACGTGCTCCGCTTCTCGAAGAAGCTCCCGCGAAATGACGTAATCACCGCTAACAATTTAAATACCGCCGAGTTCGAAATAATTCGTGTCATACAGTCTATATATTTCTCCGACGATATTAAAAATATTTCAAAAGGGCGACGTTGCTCTCAAAAACTCCAAAAATTATTTCCATTTATTGAAAATGGAATCTTGCGCGTCGGAGGTCGACTGGCCAATTCGTCATTGGGTTACGCATCTAAGCACCCTATGATCTTACCTAAACGTGATAACGTGGTGCATTTAATTGTTGATAGTTATTACCGTGATAACTCCCACGCAGGCCCGCAGCTGTTAATAGGCATATTAAAAACTAGATACTGGATACTTTCCGCTCGCCGTGTTGTTAGACAACGCTTACAAAAATGCAATAGCTGTTTCAGGTTAAACCCTAAAGCTAATTCACCGATTATGGCTGACTTGCCTAAATGCAGATTAGAGCAGTGCAAAACGTTTTTACACACAGGAACTGACTATGCAGGACCCCTGTATATTACTCCATATCGAAAGCGCGGCGTACGCAGTGTTAAAGCATAGTTATGTATTTTTATTTGTTTAGTGACAAAAGCCGTACATTTAGAGTTGGTATCGAGTTTGACTTCTGCTGGTTTTATAGATGCATTTAAACGTTTTACGTCGCGACGAGGACCATGTACCTTTTTATATTCTGATAATGGAAAAAATTTCGTTTCATCGAAAGCTTATTTTAACGAACTCCACGAATTTATACAATCCGACGAATATTATAAAACTTTTAGTAACGAACTCGCTAAAACCCGCATTACGTGGAAGATGAACCCTCCGACTGCCGCCCATTTTGGTGGTATATGGGAAGCTAATATTAAAAGCGCAAAATCATTACTATTTCGCGTAATTGGAAAACAAATTCTCACGTTTGAGGAGATGTCTACTGTGCTTACACATATTGAGGCAGTGCTCAATAGCAGACCTCTATATGCTCAAAGTTCGGATCCCTCAGAACCGCTTGCGCTAACTCCGTCACATTTTTTGTCTACATCTCCTTTAGAGTACCTCCCCGCACCCGACTTGTCCGACGAACGAACCAATTTTTTGTCTCGTTTTTTATTAATGGATTCGCTAGTCCAGTCATACTGGAAGAGATTCAAATCTGATTCAAAAACAACGCGAGAAGTGGAATACTTCTTCAAATCCAATAACGGTCGGCACGGTGGTACTGTTAAATGTTGATAATGCGCCGCCGCTACAGTGGCCATTAGGAGTTATAACTAACGTTTATCCCGGTAAGGATAGAATAACGCGTGTTGCGGAAGTAAAGACGAAAGTTGGAACGTATAAACGTCCAGTAGTACGTCTTTGCCCTCTCCCGACTCAATAAGTCAATCTTAATTAAGATATTTAGTTATTTAAGTCCGCGTCTTTATAGACAATCTTAGTTAAGGTTCTTCTTAGTTAAGTAGTGTTTTTTCATAAATACTGTGCTTTTTCTAGTTTAAGTTTTCTTACTATTTACTTACCGCTAAGCACAATGATCGCACCCCGCTCTCTATAAATAGAGCAGAGCAGTTTCGCTCTTTTTTCTTTGAAGGGTTCCTTCAAGGCCGGAGGGATGTTGGGTTTCGTTTTTATATTTTTATAAGAGGGTGCACTGTATTTTTTCCCATTACCTGTAAAACCTCATCCTTCCTTTTGGCATGCACTGTGTAACGAGATGCAGCTAGCATCGGACGGTCGCTCGCTCATTATTTTCGGCTAAATTTACCGCCATATTGGTTGAGGTTTCGCTTATAGCCTCCCAGAGTGAATTTAATCCAAAACTGTTGTGATTTGTGCTATATACCTACTTAGAACTTTAAGAACCTTTCTTCAGAGTGCGTATTTTGGTTGGCCAACCACGTCGAAAGCAGACAGCAGAGCAGAGATAATCAGGTTAGTGCATTGCCAATCCTTTCTTCTGCGTGCCTAAGCTCAAAATACCTAAATCTATCGCTAAAACTACAGTCCACTTGCAAATTAAATTTAATTCGAAAAAACCCATTCCCCTCAGGTGTCGAGGTCGCGTACCGCTATTTATTTAACAGATTTATGGTTAATTATGACACCACCAGTGTTTTTTGGCGCCCCTTTCTCCTATCACGACTTGATTTACCTGTAGTTAAAGTTAAGGCCTCCCAAGCGTGCTGTGAAATTCCTTAACATTCGTAGCTTCAAGGGCATGGATATCAACTCACTTAAATCAGACGCCTCCTCGGTGACTGGTCCCCTGTATTTGATAGTGAGACCGTTGATGACAAAGTCCGGAGCTTTAACTCGATTGTCCTGAGTTTGTTTAATAATCACATGTTATTGGTAGTGGTCTAAGTGAAACGAAAGTTTACACTCCTTGATAGGTCTTTATTGGACGGTGGTCGCAATAATACTAGGTACAATTTTACATCATCATCTAAGTCATCTCACGCACCCCTTCTGGGGCGTGGGGAGTCGGGGTCAGGTCGACGGACCTCTTCCCGAAGAATCGCCCCTGTCCACTCCTGTGGACAGGTCATCGGATGGCCCTTGCGTGCGGTGGTCTTCATGTGGCGCTGGTATGCAGTGGGTGATCGCCGGCTAGGCAACCAGGTCGCGTGGCAGGCGGCGGCGGTCGGGCGGGCGCGCGTGGTGTGGCGCCAGTTCGGCGATGTGCGGAAGATGTGACGCGCCCGCACGCGCGAACATGCCCTTGGCCAGCCTCTGGACAAACTGGTCCACGGTTTTCCATCTTAGGTCCCTCTGGATTGTCGCGTTCCTCACGTAGCGGGGGGTGCCGACGATGGTACGCAGAGAGAGGTTCTCTTGGGCTCGGAGTCTCCGTTTGTTCGTTTCCGAGCACAGGGCGTACCATGCCGGAGCCGATTTGGTGAGGCGGGATCTCACATAGGTCTTGTAGATCCCGAGCTTCGCCCTCAGAGGGAGGCTGGAGTCGAAAAGTGGACGCAACTTGGCGCGTGCCACCTTGACCTGGCTGACGACGTTGTCGACGTGTTGCTTCATGGTGAGCCGGCGATTAATGGTCACTCCCAGGTACTTTACCTGCGAAGACCACTCGATGTGCTGTCCCTGGAGCTGGAGCGATGGTGGAAGGAGACTCTGGCCTGTGATGAGCGCCGGCGTTTTCCCAACATTGACGGACAGTCGCCACTTGGCGAGCCAGTCGGACAAGATGTCCAGGGTGCGCTGCAGTTTGCATAGTAGGCTGCGTCGTCTGCGAAGAGTGCCAGCTGGGCACCCGGCCCGACGGGGATATCGTCTGTGTATCGGGCGTACCAGGCGGGAGACAGGCAAGATCCCTGGGGGACGCCGGCTGCAACGGGATGTTCCTCGGAGACGGCGTCTTCCACCATCACTCGGAAGCGGCGATTCTTCAGGAAAGAGGCGATTGTCTTGACCGTTCTTCTTGGGGCAGGGGACGTCGACAGCTTGTACAGCAGCCCCTCGTGACATACTCTGTCGAACGCCTTCTCCATATCCAGAAGTACTGCGACAGTGTATTCTTTTTTGTTCAAACAGACCGTCATGTCATTCAGTACTCTGATGAGCTGAAGCGTCGTAGAATGCTCGGGCCTGAAGCCGAACTGTTCCGGGCGCGGCTGGATGTGGGGCAGTAACTTCGCTAGCAGGAGCTTCTCAAACACCTTTGAGATGGTGCTCAGTAGGGTGATCGGCCGATAGCTCTCAGGCAGCTTGGTGTCCTTGCCCGGCTTGGGCAACATGATAACCAAGCCCTCCTTCCACTGGGTTGGAAAGTGACCCGTGCGCAAGATGCCGTTAAACAGGCGCGTAACGGCCGCCACAGTGCGTGGCGGCAAATGTAACATCGACGTGTTGGGTATTCGGTCTGCGCCCGGGGCTTTCCTGGGCTTGGTACGTCGGAATGCACGCACGATCTGGCCGGGTGTGACGACGATGGGGTCCTCTTCGGGAGCTATCGGCGTGGCGAAGTACTCTCGCAGGTGTCTCTCGACTGCTGCGACGTGCTCCACATCATCCGTTGGGTTCGGGCTTGAACTGCTTCTCGAGGCATTCGGTGAAGATCTCCGCACGGTCTTGGGCTCGGAATCTTGGTAGGCCGTCGCTGCCCAGGATTGGTCGAACAGGAGCAGGAGTGGTCGACAAAGCCCGGCACAGGCGATGCACGGAGGGGACGTGGTCGCCTATGGACTCGACGTGGCGTTCCCAAGATTCTTCGGCGTGGAGATCAAGTTGGCGCTTCAGCTCTGCCGTCATGGCGTTGAGCCTGGTCTTCATCGTGGGGCAGCGGGTTTGCTGCCACTGCTTCCGGAGAGCGCGCTTATCGCAGATGAGTGCGTGTAGCTCAGCAGGAAGAGGAGAGGGCTTCCCCCGCGAGCTACGGTATGCGATGATAGATCGAGCGCGTCTCGGATCTGGGTGGTTAGCAGCGATGCCAGGCGGCCAACGTCTTCCGGCTGGTTGACGGGGCAACTGGTGGAGGGTTGTTCAAGGGCGGCGGTGAAGGCGCCCCACTGGTAGCGGCGACGTGATGCTGGCGGAGATACCCGGGTGGGCAGATCCGCCAGGACGAGAAGAACAGGCCTGTGGTCCGAAGGGAGGTCAGGGAGAATCTCCTGGCTCGGCGGTGTCCGGAGACCTCTGACGACCACGACGTCGATGATGTCCCATCCGGCCCGCGTGTCGAAGTGGGTGGGCTCGTCGGGACTGATGACGTCGTAGTTGTGGCTCACGGAATCTGCATGGATGGCGCGTCCAGCTGGCCACACCCTGGTGGAGTTCCAGGCGGTGTGCTTGGTGTTGAGGTCGCCGGCGACAAGTGTTGGGTGCGGCGACTGTAGCAGCCCCCTTAGCTCGGCGGTGCGGATTGGTGTACTGGGGGGCTTGTAGGTGGCGTAGAGTCGCAGCACCTCGCCGGCGACCTGGAGGTTGATGCCCAAAGCATACAGGGATGAATATTCCTGGGCGTAAAGCATACAGGGATGAATCCTCCTACAATTTAACTTAAAAACTAGCTTATATTTATACTCCGGCTAGGGGACCGTCCATTTTTCACCGCGCGTCGGTTGCAGGGATCGCGGCAGGTACTCGCGGTCCTTGTCAGCGCGCTGCACTGTCTCGCTCGCACCTTCAGTCGGTCAGTCGACCGGTGTTCGTTGCGCTGGCCGGGGCTCGCTGTCCGTAATATCCTCCCCCCGGCGCAGACTCGTCGTAGCCTCCTCTTCCACGCGTAGGACGGCGAGTTTCCTGGTAGGTCGAGTGAAGACTCCGCCTCTCGTTCGTATGTCGGCGCTGCGCACGTCATTGTCCGGGCCGACGTGTATGCGCTCGACGATGCCGCGTTGCCATGTATATTGCGCGGCAACTCGGAGTCCACCACGATGACGAGGTCGCCCACTCGCAGCGGTCGTTGCAGAACCGCTGCGCTTCTGCGTGGCACCAGGGTGGGAAGATATTCCCTGGTCCATCTCCTCCAAAATTGGTCAGCCAGTACTTGGGCTGCTCTCCATTTGCGTTGATCAGCTGGGTCGCAGGGGCCGGTCTGGGGCAGGCCGCTCGATGTCCCGATCAGGAAATGGTTAGGCATTAGCGCCTCTGGGTCCGCCGGGTCCACCGACACGTGGGTCAGCGGGCGCGCGTTCACGGCGTACTCAGCCTCCAGCAGCAAGGTCAGCAGCACCTCCTCCTTAGGCACTTGCTCGTTCAGGGTGGCTTTGAGCGCGGTTTTGACGGACCGCACCAGTCGCTCCCAGGCGCCTCCCATGTTTGGCGCCCCGGGTGGAATAAAGCGCCAGTCCACGCGCTGCAGGTGCGCGTAGTTCCGCAGTGCTAGCCCACTCCACTGACGAACTTCTGTTCTTGTCACCCGCGTTGTTAAACTTTCCTTTAATTGATGCACCGCAGCTATGATCCGAGATCTTAGCTCTTCCACAGTATTTGGAGTAAACTACCTCTTTCATGTTGCCCCAAATGTAAAAATCACACGGAGTTAGATCCGGACACCTTGCTTGGCCGAGGGATCGGCCCTGCTCGGCCAATCCATAGGTTTGGATGATTTTCGTTAAGCCAGTCACGCACATCTTCATGATCGTGAGCTGGGCAGCCATCATGTTGGTAGATCATATTGATCTTTGTGGCCAAAGGAACATCATCCAGCATTGTAATGAAATCATTTGTCAAAAAATATAGTATGCGTTACCGTTTAGACGCTGAGGTAGAAAGTAAGGCCCTATCAAATGACTGTCTATCACTCTCATCCAAACATTCAGAGGGAATCTTCTCCGATGCGATGTCAATTTTTTTTCTTGGGATTTGCATCTTTTGGCTGCCAGTGGTGAACATTATGGTAATTTGTGTTTCCATCACGATTAAATCTCGATAAGTCCATCACGATTAAGTCCACAATATCTTTCTTAGGTAGTCTGGATCCTCTAGGTCGAAGTCTAACATAAAACGACAATAATCCAGTCTTCTCACGGGGTCTCCATCCTCCAAAGCATGCACTGGCATGTAATACAATGGATAAATTTGCGCGGTATTCGTTGTAAACCACACTTTGCTTGAAGAAGAAGAGAACTTGCTGCCGATCTAGTTGACGCCGTCGGATCTCTTTGGAGAAAATCTAGAGCCTCTACTTCTCCCTCCGGCGCCAATTCACGAGAGCGATTTATGTTGCCGGTTTCCCTTATACGCCTGTATGCCCCAGAAAATACCCTAAAGTTCGGTATACGGTGACGTGGAAACCGACGTGCTTATTCCGTACGAACCGCAGCTGAACTTCCATTGCAGAATCTGTAGCAAAAAATATATATTCTTCATAATTAAATACAGCTATTTTAGCAGCAACAGAAAAAACAGAAGAAAGACTGTGAGATTCTTTTTTATTTTTGAACTAGGAAATGAAATTTTACTTTCATAGTCTAATGACCTATGGTATTTTATTGTGGGGTCACGCTGCGAATGCTAATAGTATATTTATTCTGCAGAAACGGGCTGTTCGTGCAATTTATAGATTAGGGCCTAGAGTGTCACTGAGGGAAAAGTTTAAAGAAATCAATATTCTGACATTTGTGTCTCAATATATCTATGACAATCTTGTGTATGTAAAAAGAAATATAACTAATTTTCAGAAGTACAGTGATATACACAATTTTAATACTAGAAATAAAGACAAGTTGGTTGCTTATGTAAGCCGACTACATAAAATTAGTAATTCTTTTAAAGTAATTCTTTTTATACGCTATTACAATAAGGTCCCTACTGATATTAAAAACTTACCTTTAGACAAGTTTAAAATAATAATAAAACAGAAATTGTATAAAAAATATACAATTTCTGTTTTATTGTATAGGATATCTGATTACTTAGAGCAGTGTTTTTCAATCTTTTTGTATACGCGACCCCTTTACAGGATGTAAAATTCTCACGACCCCCTTAAGACAAATACAGACAAAACTTTATTAATTTAAATGAGTATGTTTACGATTTTCTCTATTTTGATACCCATCTATAAGTGGAAATAAGTAGACTATCCCTACGGGAAAGAGACGTGATTTATATGTACGTATATATGATACCTACTTATTAATTATTTATTAGTATGAAAGGGAGCCGCAAAAGCTTTGAAAGTAAGTAGCTACGAACAAACTTGGTAGGATGCATGCGGATCTGACTTGAACGCGGGCGAAATTTTGCGACGTTGCCATGCGTCAGCGCGAGCGAGAGGCACATATCGCGCCACTCGCACACTAGCACAGAATGTTCGTTCTTTTGTTTCAACTCTTTCTCACTTCGCGGCAGGTCAGCGATGAGTTCAGACGTTTAAAATTACCGTGTTATTGTTTTGTTTTTTCACGTGCTTGGAATCCTTGGAATTTAAAATGGATAAGTTTCTCAAAAGATCGCAGCCTTCAACATCTGGTACAAATGTTAGTGGTGGAGGTGAATCAAAACCGAAAAAAAATAGGCATTATGACGAGAATTACTTAAAATACGGGTTTACAGTCATAAATAATAAACCTCAATGTGTAATTTGCGGTGATGTTTTATCTCGTGAGAGTATGAAACCGTCAAAACTTCTGCGGCATCTTACGACCAAGCATCAAAAAGAAGCTGATAAGCCGTTGGAATTCTTTGAACGAAAATTGAAAGCTCTTAGTCAGCAGCAAAATAGTATGGTGAAGGTAATAAAATAGTGTTGTCCTAGTCTTGTACAAAACAGTAGTAGTAGTAGTTAGCACGCCGAGGTCTCGGGTTCGATCCCCGGGTCGGACAAAAAGTGATATTTGAGTTTTTCTGTCAAGAAATACTCAGTATTAGATCGAAGCAGGGTTGCGAGTAATTGATTACTTTTGGTAATTGATTACAGTTTAATTACTAATTACTCAAGTAAATGAATAATAAATAATCATTTCAATTAATGATTACTTGAGTAATTAGTAATTGAAGTATTTTAATTACAAATTTTTGCCACTCTGGATCGAAGTCTGGATTTGTACCCGATCTGGCAATAGGCTCGCCCCTTATTATATGAGACCTAACATATTAGGTGTAGTAATACACCTCTGCCACCCCTTCGGGGAATAAAGGCATGATGATATGAATGTTATGTGTGTTGTTTTAGGTATCCAGCGTAAATGACTCAGCATTATTGGCTAGCTACAAAGTCGCATATCGAGTTGCTAAAGCAGGAAAGCCGCACACAATTGCAGAAAATCTGATTTTGCCAGCTGCTCTAGATATGGTCGAAATTATGATCAGCAAGCAGGAGGCAAACAAGTTAAAAAGCATACCGCTTTCTGATAATACTATTTCACGCAGAATAAACGATATGGCCAATGATATTCGAGATCAAATAATCGAAAATTTAAAGAAGAGTCCACATTTTGCTTTGCAGTTCGACGAATCTACAGATGTTTCCGATTGTGCTCAGTTTGTAGCATTTGTGCGCTTTGAAGCAGATGACAATATCACAGAAGAAAATTTATTTTGCAAACCACTTCCTGCAAATACTTCTGGTCAGTGTTTGTACGATATGTTTTTAGAAAGCACTTGTGACTACGACATTGATTGGACAAAATGTATCGCTATTTGCAGCGATGGAGCGAAAGCCATGACTGGTAATAAAAGCGGACTTGTTGCGAGATTGAAATCAATAATGCCAAATGCATCATGGACACACTGTTTTCTTCATCGTCAAGCTCTAGCAGCTAAAGTTTTACCGTCTGATTTAAATGACGTGCTTACGGAGGTAATAAAAATTGTGAATTATATCAAAGGTAGAGCCTTACAAACCCGGCTCTTCAGAATTATTTGTGAAGACATGGGTTCGCTTCATCACAATCTCCTTTATCACACAGAGTTCAGGTGGCTTTCCAAAGGAAAGGTATTGACAAGAGTTCTAGAACTAAAAGCTGAACTATTAATGTTCTTACAAGATTCTAAATCTGAATATGCTAATCATTTATCTGACCCTGTTTGGCACGTGAAGTTAGCATTTCTGGCAGATCTTTTTAGCCATCTTAACAACTTGAACAAAAGCCTCCAAGGGAGAGAAGAAAACATCTTAACAGTTAAAGATAAAGTGAAAGCATTTCATATAAAACTTCGTTTGTGGTCATCTTCTCTGCAAAACAATATATTTGAGTCTTTTCCGTGTGTTCAGAAGACCGTTGAAGATAATGCAACAACACAATTACTTGTAGTAAAGGCTCTCATTCCTTCTATGATACAGAGCTTACATAATTTGCAAGAGAAATTATTAACATACTTTCCAGACTTGCACTCTGAAGCTGACAATGGGCGTACGTAGATTTTGGTCCCTTTCTTGGATAAGTCAATAGAATTAGCAGATCTCGCTACAAATCTGAAGGAAAACCTTGTAGATTTAGCTTCTGACGGCGTGCTGAAAATGGAATATCATTCGCAAAGTATTGACGTGTTTTGGATGAAAAGAAAACTAGAATATCCAGAACTGGCAAGGGAAGCTCTAAAATCATTAGTGCCATTTGCCACCTCATACTTGTGCGAACTAACATTCTCCTCAATGGTGGACATTAAAACTAAGAAGAGAAACAGACTATTCCTAGAAAATTATTTAATAATAAACGTTTCTAAAATAGCACCACGCTTTGAATATTTTTTGAAAAATAAACAAGCACATCCTTCTCACTAATATTGTACTTTTATTGTAGTATAGAACCTTGTCATTTCTCTTTTGCCGCTTCGCGACCCCCTTAGGAAGGCTTCATGACCCCCCTAGGGGTCGCGACCCACAGATTGAAAAACACTGACTTAGAGGACAGATGTCCATGGGAATAGATTGTTTGAGTAACAGGCTGTTTCGATATATTATATAATTAGCATTCATTTTGTAATTTGACAATATTTTATTTAAAAAAGGAAACGCAAAAGATGCGACGACTGTGGAGTTTCTTCGGTGAGCTCTTCTCCACAGATTCCGCCATTGTGTTAGTGAACTCACCCAAAAAAATGTAATGACGGATCTAAGTGATGTAACAACATCCTATGGAAATAAATGATTTTTGATTTGATTTGATTTGCCTGTATTAAACCGCAAAGAAGAATAGATACCTCCACGGTCATTATTAGTATTGCGCTAAATAAAAATAATAAGTACCTCAAAGAAATACTAAGTTGGCCGAATTCATTTTTAGGATTCGCTCTACCTACTTTACAATAATTGCAATAAGTTTTTTTGTTTTAAGTTAATGTAAATTTTTACTACACTGTATAGCTGATAAAACAAGGAGTTATTGCAATAGTTTATACGCTAAGACACGCACATTTTTTTTACAAAATCGCTGTTATAAATTGTGAAAGAATTTTATTTTTCTCATCACGTGAGTTTATGAGCTCACTGAATCAACATTAAGAATGTTTTTTTAATTTTAAGCTATTCCACAGAATTAGCAATGTGTATGCTAAAAAATTACAGTCTCAATGTTACCGGAAGTATTTTGTTTTTTTCGTAATTAATAACTTTGTGTGAAATTTCAGAAACCTTTGAAAAAAGTTAAAAATCGAAATAACTCGAAACTCATTAATTTTCGGATGAGGTGTTATAGGGTTAAATTTGCTGGAAATAGGCTCTACTGTAACCCCTCACATTATATGTATCGAATAACCAATCACCCTGTATATTGTAACAGCAACAGGGTAAAAAATATCAACCGAACCATAGCTGAACCATAACCGAAACACGACTTTAAGGACTTTTCGTATCGCGCTAATGTTTTGACAGATGGTTGAACCGAAGTTCGATTGGAATTGGACCATAACCGCTGTCAAACGAACGCTTTTGTTTAAGTTAATGCGGAGCTACTTTTTCACGAGTCCCCGTATTGTACGGCCCTGGAAAGATCAGCCCGGATTGTCCGACCCGGAATGCACGGCCCGTACTTCGTGTACATGGTATGGTCGCCAATTCCGGGCCAGGCAATACGCCTGTACCGAAAGTGCACGGGCCGTATTACACGACCCTGGAAAGCACGGCCCGGATTCCGTGTACACCTAGGTACACGAATTCCGGGCCGTGCTTTCCATGGTCGTGAAATACGGGCTGTGCAAAACGTGTACACCAATTCCAGGGTCGTGCATTCCAGGGTCGTGTAATGCGGCCTGTGCAGAAAGAGTACAGGGCGTATTCCGTGTACCGAAACCGGAAGCCCGAGTGTCCATAGACAACTGCTACATCATAGATTAGGGTGTGTTCACAGTGTAGATATATATTTGCAGTTTTATGCTACCCTCACACAAGTGGTATATCTGGTGCTGCCATGAAAAATACACTTCATACCATTTACCTTGTATGAATGGCTGCTTTTATACTTCCATTTAGTGTCGGTGACCAATAAAGTATCGGCAAGCAGCAAGTTGGCAGTCCACAGTAAAATTGTGCACGCTTTCACAGAGCACTTCAAAAAAAACCCCTAGAAACATAGGGCGAGAGACATCAAACGTGTTCTTCAATGCGGCAATCAATACGCAGTTTACGTGCTGTGCATGCTTGGTTGTTGGTAGACTTTTTTAAACGTCTGTATTTAATTAACGGTCTAGAGAGTTAGTTATGGGTCTGATTTAACCAACTTACTGCGACATACATACGAATGGCAGAAACTCAGACGAAATTAAAATGTCTTCGTTTTACCTACTTTGTTTATTATTTCCATTAAGTACATTCCTAGGTACCTGGAATTTAGGGTACATTTTGCGTTTCTAGATGAACTGAATGAAAGTTTGATACAAGGCCAATAAACTTGCGCGAACTGTAGCACCCTAAAAAACCTTGAAAATCATACGCAATTACCCATTTTGCAAAATAAAAATTTGCATTTCTCTATCATGTAATCCATTCAGATGAAGGGATAACTTGATATAGTCAATCACATGACTCACCATCCAACCAAAATTACCAAAATTATCAGTTTTCACTACTTACATACACCATTATTTAATGTATAAAATAGATGAAGGTTGCACAGTTATGCCGGATCCGATTTGCGTAAGTATTGAGGTGGCCATACACAATCAAGTTTATCGTCAAGTTTTCATGACACTTGAAGTGGTGGCTCTGTTAATTTGACCATGTATGCCTTCAAGTTTGCATGACAAGTCTACTTCGTTTGTCCTCTATACCAGATTCCCAAAATACCTGATGACCAGCATACCAGATTCCTAATTTATCAGATTCCCACAATACCATCTAACTAATATTATAAATATGAAAGAAGCGATGTTAGGATGTTTGTGCCTCAATCACGCTAAAACGGCAGAACGGATTTGAAGGAAATTTAGCACAGAGGTAGTTTATGAGCTAGATTAATATATAGGGTACTTTTTATCCGACTGCACCAGAAGGAGGGTAACGTTATCTTGGTTAATGATAATTTCTATGAACATGCAGATGAAGTTGCGGGCATCAGCTAGTAAGTACATATATGGAAAAAAAATGAAAATAGGATTTAAAATTGTAATAATTTATATTCGATAGTATATCTAAGCACCTTTATTCCCACTTGTTCAATTGGACAGTTCAGTTGACTGAACTAGATGTATTTTTTTTCCCCACTAGTTCAATTGGCTGAACTAGTGGGACTTTTTTCCCCACTAGTTCAGTTCCTCGTCTGTTCTGTTGAGTTTCTAGTAATATTCCTAAATTTTTTTATTTATATAAAATTAAGATTATGCACTTACTAAGAGATAACGTGTTCCTACTAGCAGGTATTAATAATTGGTGGAACTTCCAATATATGTCTGCGGTCCTGGTATATGGAACATCTTGTTTTTATCGATACGTCACTATTATTTAATGACCTTTCCACAATAACATGCTCCTCACGTCCAGCTGGGTCCCTTCTGCCGATACTGCTGGCATCGTTAATAGATCTGTTAACCTTTTAAGTAATTACAGTCCTAATGATGACCCTATCTTGCATCCCATCCGTCCTAAGGAACTTTGGAAACACGTCCGTAGCCTCAAAAGTCGCAAATCCCCTGGACCCGATAGCATAACCAATATTCTGTTAAAAAATCTGCCTCAAAAGGGTTATTTCACTGACGAAAATTCTCAATGGATGCTTACGGACTTGTTACTATCCATCAGCCTGGAAGCTTGCTAAAGTTATAGCGATCAAAAAGCCAGGAAAGGAAGAGTCAGATCCTGTAAGCTACCGACCTATTAGCCTGCTTTCTACCCTGGGAAAACTGAACGAGCGGCTTATCCTCTCAAGGTTAGCACGTTACAGTGACCCTCACCTCTTGCCAGAACAATTTGGCTTCCGCAGAGGACATTCCACTGTCCAGCAACTGGCACGTGTAGCTGAAAATATTGCTGACAACCACAACAAAAACAGCACTACAGGAATGTACCTACTCGATGTCGAAAAGGCCTTTGACACAGTCTGGCATGACGGCCTAGCGCATAAATTAATTGAAATAGGAGTCCCTCTAAAACTGGTCAAGCTTGTAGTGTCCTACCTAGAAAATCGGCGGTTCAAAGTACATATCGGTATCACCGAATCGGATATATACGGTGTCCCAGCAGGTGTACCACAGGGCTCTGTTTTGGGACCCTACCTCTTTCTCGTTTATTTGAACGATATTCCTAAACAACCCCGTACGCAGCTGGCCTGCTTTGCTGACGACACAGCTGTTTTTACTTCATCTGAGGATATTGATCTTGTCATAAGTCGACTTGATATGTCCCTAGAACTCTTACATGAGTACTTCACTAAGTGGAAACTTAAACTTAATGGGTCTTTAGGAGTGTCGATAATATTCACTTAGTCTTTAGTATAGATCCTTTATTACAGTTCAGCTTTACACGGTACACCTGGGATAACACAGAAGAGACAAGTTACTTAGAACGCGATTACGGAACGACTAACTCGCAAGCAGAGCGCACTCGCTACCACTGTTACATATTGCTGACATAAGCATGTCCCTACACTCATCCCCCTCTTAAAAAACAAAAATTTTACTTGAAATTTTTAACAATTACAAAACATTATGCAAAAACTTACTTGACTGACTGTACTTTGAAACGTCCAATACAATGCAATACAATACTTTGCAAATACAATCAAAAGAAAAAAAACTTACGAGACTACTTCGTAATCGCTACACACTTTGGGATGCTGCATTCATGTCCTTTCTAAACAATTTTCTTAGATGATTCTTGTAAAGTCTGAAGGCCACATACAAATACATAAGCACTACAGCCACTGTCAGCACCATCAACATCACAAAATTACTATTAACTTTTGTTTCTACCTCTGTGATGCGCGGACTCGCGTTATTAGCTCCGTTTTGCGCAATGAGTATTTCCTCGTGCTTGCTTTGATTTCCACCCATTGTGTTCCAAAAAATAGCAATTTTGTTAACTCGATACAATTGATGCGCTATGGGCCCGATAAGTAACTCTTATCAATATTGCGGTAATAATGACGATTTACTCTCGCACAGCTATATTTAAACTATTGACTATTCTAATTAATGGTGCTGACCGCTGAGGTAAACATTTTTCTTACAACAACATCCGTCATTTAACATCTGACAAAATCCGTATTTAAACTATATTATTTTCTATTCAAAACTTATACCTATTGCGTGTGCTCAATTAATGAAGCGCACGGGTCGCTTGACGACGCGGCCGCTACGTGTGCACTTTTCGCTGGCGGGTACTAAATCTGCCGCTGGCTCGAAATTTGAAAAGGGGGGTGGCATGTCTATTGTCTGTTGGTTTGTTTGTCCCCTAACTCTCAATGCTACCCTTGGGTTTCTGCCTAATGTATCTTCGTCTTCCCTAATTAAATACGCCGGTTTAAGCCTGTCTATAGAAACTTGCGTGATTCTGTTGGGCAACTTTAACGAATAATATTTGTCTGTTCTACTTACTATTTTGTACGGTCCGTCATACGGTGGCTGTAAAGGCTTGCGTACGGCGTCATTTCTAATAAATACATACTCACATAATTTCAGGTCCGGATGAACAAACACGGTTCTAGAATTCGAGTGTGAACTGGGCTGGGGCCTATTCTGTGCAATTGACTTACGCAGTGTTTCCAAGTACTCATGTTCATCTAACGATCTCTGAGGACTCTGTACATACATTTCACCTGGTAAAGTGATTGTCTGTCCATATACCAGTTCTGCGGCACTTATCCCTGAATCACTACGAATGGCTGTTCTCAACCCAAGCAGGATCGTTGGAAGTTCGTCCACCCACGAGGTCTGCGATAATTTTGCCATTAACGCCGCCTTAAGGCTACGGTGCCAGCGTTCTATCATGCCGTTGCTCTCGGGGTGGTATGGGGTTGTTCTGATTCTACTTACCCCTAACATATGCATCAGTTTTGTGAACAAATCACTCTCGAATTGCCGGCCTTTGTCTGTGGTTATTACCCTGCAATTTCCAAATCGACAAATCCAGCCCTCGTATAGCGTTTTTGCAACTATATCTGCCGTTATTGTTTTCAGTGGGAAAGCCTCAGGCCACCTGGTGAATCTGTCTATAACTGTCAATACATACCTGTACCCTTCCTGAGTTGTCTGTAGCGGGCCAACTATATCGACGTGAATATGTTCGAAACGTTCTCTCTTCTCAAATTGTCCTATCCCGGAGCTGGTATGACGCACTACTTTGGCTCGCTGACAGGCGATACAAGTTTTGGCCCAAAGGCCTACATCCTTATTCATACCTGGCCAAAAGTACCTCTTAGCTACCATTCTCCTTGTTGTCCTAATACCTGGGTGGCTGATGCCATGAATCGCATCAAAAACTTGTTTCCTCATATTTTCCGGGACGTATGGTCTAATATTTTTCTGAGTTACTTCACAATAAATCTTGCTGTCTGAGTTGGGCATGCTACATTGTTTCAATTCATAACTATTTTTATCGCTCGCTTCATTTAGCAGTAATGTAATCTGAGTATCGGCTTCCTGCGCTCTTGCTAGGTCTGCGAAATCGAACACAGTGGGACATTCTATTGTTTCTACACGGGACAAGGCGTCAGCTACAATGTTTAGGTCGCCTTTTATATGTCGTATATCTGTTGAGAACTCACTTATGTATGCTAATTGTCTAATTCTTCTAGCTAATTCCTTGCCGTTGTCGGGCTTTGTAAATGCGAATGATAGCGGCTTATGGTCCGTGAAGATTATCAATGGTCGGCCTTCGATCATGTTCTGGAAATGTTCGATTGATAAGTATATTGCTAAAAGTTCCCTGTCATAGGTACTATATTTAGTCTGAGTACCGGAAAGTTTCTTTGAGTAAAATCCTAACGGTCTCCACGACTTACCATCCCACTGCTGTAGTACTCCGCCGATACACGAGTCAGACGCATCAGACATCAGTGCTAAAGGAACGCCTTCCAATGGATGAGCTAGGGTAATAGCATTTCTAAGGCTCACCTTACATTGTTCAAATGCTTTACTCGCCTCCTCCGTCCACGTTATTCTGGTCTTATCTCTTTTCTTAGTGTTGTGCAGAAACTTGTTCAGTTCCTGCTGTTGTTCCACGGCTCTGGGCAGATGAGATCTGTAAAAATTAATCATCCCTAAGAATCTTCTCAGTTGTTCTACTGTTTGTGGACGAGGAAAATTCATGATGGCCTCCACTTTACTTTGGAGGGGTGTGATACCCTCCGCCGATACCTCATAACCAAGGAATTCTACTTTATCTTTTGCAAATTCACACTTTGCCATATTGATGGTTAGCCCGCACTCACTATACCTTTGGCAAACCACATCAAGGTGTTTCTTATGGCATTCCACACAATGACTCGATATAATGACGTCATCAATATAACAGAATAGGTTCGATTTTTCGGTACTCGATTCCCTGGTAGCCTCGCACCTTATCTGTTCTATGCCTTTTAATACTACGTCGTTCATGAACCTTTGATACGTCTGGGCTGCGTTACATAGGCCAAACGTCATTCTGGGAAACTCGAATAGCCCAAATGGGGTAATTATTGCGGTTTTTTCGACGTCCTGAGGATTGATTGGGATGTTATGGAATGCCTTATTTGCATCAAAATGCGAAAAAAGTTTCTTACCTGAAAGTCCATATGTGAAGTCCTGCAGTCTTGGGATGGGGTAACGGTCCGGCTTGGTCGCCGCGTTCAGCTGCCTGTAGTCACCACAGGGTCGGATTTGCCCATCTTTCTTGGGCACAACGTGAAGCGGGCTTGCCCATTCGCTCTTCGATGGACGGCAAATACCTAATTCTTGCATATTCCTAAATTCCTCCCTGACCTTGTCATACCTATCTGGGGGTAAACGTCTCGCCTTTGCATGAACAGGTGGGCCCTTTGTATCAATGTAATGGTGTACCCCGTGTTTAGTATCATATTTCAGGTTAAAAGGCCTGGTTATGTCTGGGTATCTAGCCAAAATTTCGCTACAGGGGTTTCCGCCATCGAAAGTGCTCACTGTAGTAGCCCCATCATCAACCAAAATTCCTATTGTTTTTAAGTCAGTAATTTTATCTCGCAAACATTTCCCACTTACATCAACTAACAGCTTATAATGCTCTAAAAAATCTGCTCCCAAGATTGGTTTGCTTACATTGGCAATTACAAACACCCATTTCAATGCTCTTCTTAATCTTAAATTTAATTCTAAAGTCACAGTTCCGTAGGTTTGTATCTCCGAACCGTTTGCCGCATATAGTTTATAAGATACATTTCCACGTCGCAAATGTTTGTTCACTTTTGATTTTGGAATAACTGAAATGTTCGCACCAGTATCCACTAACCACCGCAACGCGTTTTTACGATCGTACACACAGAGACGATTTTCTCGCAGCACGGTATTTCCTACGTCTCCTGAGGCCGTTGCTTCTAGTTTTCCGCCGGTTGTTTCCATGCGCAGGGTTTCTCACATCTAGTCGCTCTTGATCTAAATCGGAAATGGTACCGACAGAGCCAGTCCGGACTCTCTGGAGTTCTGTTAGGTGATGGCGATCTGCCCCTTGACGCTGATCTGCCCCTACTCTGGTACCTTGCTTGTGACCTGCCACGTATCTCGCCGCGCAGAGAAGCTACCTCCAGGACCAATTTGTTCATAGCTGTCATCATCTCTTGCATCGCGAAGTTTGCTGCACCGCTGCTTACCGACGCTACCTCGTTCACACTCGTTATGTTTTCCACTACCTTATCTGCAATTGTCCCCAGGTTCTCCAATGTCTGATCTTGACTCGCTGTCAACACCGCTCTTACAGGCGTCGGTAGTCGTGCCATCCATAATCTATGAACTGTTTCATCACTCGCTTGGCAGTTCCTTGCTAAAGTCATCATTTTTCGTAGCAGCTGCGTGGGTTTCTGTGATCCCAAATCCATTTCACCGACCAGACGCTGAAATTGTCGTTCTGGAGACTCTTCGTACACCTTGAGAAGCCTCTCTTTGAGTGAATTATATTTCCCTTCTGCTGGTGGTGTATAAAGTATGTCTGAGCACTGTTGTAATGCATCCCTACTTAACTTTGACACTGCCAGTTGGTATTTATATTCGTCACCTTGTTTCTGGGGGCTGACTATCGCCTCGAACTGCGCGAACCATAAACGCGGCTGTTCCTGCCAGAATTCAGGGATTCTCGCCGACACCGAAATTGACGCCATTTCAGATGGTTGCTCTTCTTTGCTGGGTCCGGCGGCGGCTCCAGCCTTGTCTTGGCCCGCTCCCTTACTCATTGTTCCACGTTGAAACTCCGGCCAAGTCGTGGTTACTTAGCCGGGAGTCGTCCCGTCGCCGCTCGTTCGTAGGTAGGTATACACTTGTCACTGCACTGATTCCCAGAAAAAAAGAGTCGGGGTCACCAATTTAGGAGTGTCGATAATATTCACTTAGTCTTTAGTATAGATCCTTTATTACAGTTCAGCTTTACACGGTACACCTGGGATAACACAGAAGAGACAAGTTACTTAGAACGCGATTACGGAACGACTAACTCGCAAGCAGAGCGCACTCGCTACCACTGTTACATATTGCTGACATAAGCATGTCCCTACAAGTCTAAGACTGATGCTATCCTCTTTACCCGGAAACGTCAAATCCCCACACGACAGCTCACCATTAATGGACACAAAATACCGTGGAAACAAAGTGTTAAATACCTCGGCATTATTCTGGACACAAAACTGAACTGGACGACACAAACAAAGGCACTACATCAAAAGGGAATTAAATATTTATGTGGGCTAAGCCAGATCCTCAACAGACGATCAAATCTGAGCGCATACACCAAACTTAGGATGTACACTACACTAATAAGGCCCTGTATCACTTATGCTGCTCCAGTATGGAGTAGTACTTGTGACTCAAACTTCGATAAGCTCCAATTAGTGCAAAATAAAGCCCTAAAAACAGCTTTTAAAAGGGAGTATCCCTTTTACACCAACCTTTCTAAATTGCATGGCAAAATTCAGCTCCCAAAAATAAAACCTGATGTACTAAACATATCTCGAAAATTTTATATCGATAAAAATCCACACCACAGCAATAGTCTTGTCTCATCTATCGGCAAATCACGTCTACATACTTTATCGTATGCTAATACTTATAAAAGTTATAAGCTGCCCCATCACTATTTTCTAAACAGTGAGTAAACTACGACGGCTCCTACCTATCTCTTGTTGCCATGGCCGGCCGTGTGTCGTCGCCTAGCCGGGCAGTGTGCATTTGTTTTCTACATACCCGCACTTACTCGTATTGCGCGATGTGTTAGTATAGGAATGTCGATGTGAAAAGTATTCAACATATCAAGTTGAATGCACCAGTATTTTATTCATATTTTATTAAAATAGTTGAACACAATGTAAAATATTATATTAATTAAGCTGTTGAAAGTTTTAAGAGGTGCCTTAGCCTAACAAACAATACAATTTATATGTATACTCATAATGACGGTGTCTTATGTTGATATGTTAAAATGTATTTATCTAATAAAGAACTTTGAAAAACAAACAAAAACACTATTATTTAAGGGTTAAAACTTCCTGAGGAAATATGTGCTCCTAGAGCTCCAACCAATGAAAAATTCTGCATGCCCACGCCTTATTAAGGGTTAAAAACCACCTAAGGAAATACGTGTTCCTAGTACATTTTGTATAAGATTTGGAGATGTTTTGCTTTAACAAGCGAGTACACCTCTGCATAAACTTAAAATATCTCCGTGTAACTTCTTACAACTTCCTGCTCTCCTAGAACTTAAACAAAAATATTGATTTATTAATTCGTGATTCTTGAAAATATTAGATGCAATATTTATAATATGAGCAAATGGTCTTATATTATTAGTGCCTTAGAATTAAATACCTCCGTGTAACTTCTTACAACTTCCTGCTTTTCTAGTACTTAACCAGTCGCCTGTGGCGGCCATTTTGTGAGTACCGGAGCGGGAATTCCATACATAGGAATTTTGAGCGCTAATATTCAGTTTTTGATGAAATTCTCCTATTATAGTTGGAATAAAGATTAGTTCTTGTAAGAATATCACTCTAATTAGAATCCTTCACCCTTTTTCCATTCCACAACGCCTTTTTTTCGGTTTGAATACAGCTAATATGTGTTACCTAATATATACTTATTTCTGTATTATTTTAATATTAATGCAAAATTTAGGCCTAATGTTTGGTTTTATTTATGCGTTATAGTGTATAAAACTATAATAAAAACAAACACAGATAGTCTTCATACATTTATTTATCAAAGTAAAACTTGCGAGACACAAACGCGAGATAGCGGTTGAGACGGCGTCTTTGAGTGAGTTTTAATGTGCAATCAGTGAACACAGAGTATAAAACCATTCATTTATAAGATAGCCTGTTCTTTCATGTACAATTTGAATAGGTTAGAATGAGATAGGGTTAACATGAATGTTGCAACGAAGCAACATTGAACCCTATCACAGCAGTACCGGAGCGGGAACGCCACACACAGGCGCCAGAGTGACCGGTACCGGTGCGGGAATCTCACACACTAGTGGTTAAACAAAAATATGATTGATTTATTAATTCGTGATTCTTGAAAATATTAGATGCAATATTTATAATATGAGCAAATGGTCTTAAATTATTAATGCCTTAGGGGTGAAACCAGGCAAAAAGCTTGTAACCCGCTAATTTAAAAGTTTGTAAAAAGCCCAATGGACTTGCATTTTACCATTTTCCAAAATTTGGATCTTACCTTAAATAAATTTATCTTGAACTTTTCAACAAAGGTCTGTTACCTTTGCCAAAACATTTCAAAAAATGTCATTGGAAGGAACAAATAAAGCCTTTGCCTGTACCAAGTGCGTGTCAAACTTCGCACATTTAGGAGTCATAAATTTTGAAAAAACGAGGCAGGTGCTCACTTCAAATACACCTGATACACCTAGCCAAAATATCACTATCATTCTTCACCAGCAAATAATTACTTTGTTTTACACAGTGTTTGTATGAATGACTAAGTTACATTTCTCACTCACTCTCTTACTTTAAAAGTGTGTGTGTGGGGGGGGGGGGGGGGGGGAATATTTCCACTTTGGAAGATTCGGTCTCTTTAATGTTTTACTTTGAGGATAAATGGTTTCAGGAATTTGCTTGCAGGATATTGCTTCTGGCCCCACACTAGGATACCCTGTATCGTGGGAACCAGAAAACAGCGATATCACACACAGATAAACATACAAGTCCTGGGGATTTTTTTACTTTATCCTCAGCCAGAGATCGAACCCGGGACCTTTCGCATGGTAGTAGAGTCTCGAGCCGCAAAACCACGGATAAATGGTTTCAGGAACCTCAACGTCATTTTTAAAGACCTATCTATAGCCACCCCACACATAGGTTTAATGAAAAATATATTTTTGGTTTCAGTTCTATGATTTTTGGTTTCAGTTCCATGTAGCCCCTTAAATTTTTCAAGTTTTGTATAAAAATCGTAAAGCGGTTCACAGAATACATGTGCTTACCAAGTTTTAACTGTGTAGTCTTGATAGTTTCGGAATAAAGTCAGACAGACAGACTTGACGAAACTATAAGGGTTATTTGTTTCTCTGCGGAACCCTAAAAAAGTAGACATATGCAGCGTTCAATTTAATCGTCAGTTGACGCCCGCCTTACATGCTATCTCATTTTCACGCATAGAATTTGTAGCTATTCTGTTGTCAGTTTTATTTATGCGCGTTTGCGTGATCAAATCAAACGCACGCACCACTCTCTCAGTGATCATTGCTTTGTTTTGATATGTTAGGTTATAATTTTGTTATGAATGTTTGATTCTTACGCGAACGTCATACGAATGTTAGTGATATTTTCTATGAATACCAACTGAACTGGAGTTAACGGTCAGTGTCGATAAGGGGGCGGAAGCATGAAGATAATATAAGGGAAAGAAATACATACTGAGAAAATATTGGCTATTATCAGACAGTACCTATATGGTGTGGCGAGTATGTGTGCTGTTGCTGGAATAGGAAATGTAAGAATTAACCACATACTTATTTTTTAGGTGTAAACATGTAATCGTTTAATCTTAACATTTAATATTATTTTGTTACAGCTGCAAGCTGGACCTACTTAATAACAATGAGTGAATCAACAAGAGGGCCGATAGACCAAGATTGAAATTGCAACCTACTAACACATTAACCAATATTGGTACCTAGTAATTCATCTCCACTGCTGCCACCACAAGTGCCACAGATAAGGAGCAATGTGGTCTGTCTCTGCCAAGTCATCAAGAGGAGAAAATAAATAATGGCGACTTTTGCAGACTCTGTAATGAAATACCTATATGGTTTGGTCTTATAAAACCATATTAAAATAGTTGATATGGGGTATAAATTTTATCAATCAACTAATAAATGCATTTTCAATGACCTATGTATTGAATTTGTTGGGATATCTTAATTAGTCTGAGGACTGTACCTAGAGTATATAGATGAGTGAAACAAATCAGTTTACGTATCAGAAATCCTTATATTGCACAAGAAACATAATATGATGTCATGAGAACACCATTTACAAGAGAGAAGAGTAAGCCTGAACCTGGAAACGGATATACCTATTCTAAGTTAAATTATAATTTACGTTGCCACTGTTACTGGCGCCCACACAAAGTTACCTAGGTACCTATAGACAAATGCAATGTAAAACAAAAATAAAATTTTACATATACAAACTATACTTTATATAAATACCTTCATTTGAGTAAAATAGAGGTACTTATTCATATTCATATTCTTTATTGCACAGAAATCTTATAGAAATAGTAAGGTAACAAAACATTTTAAACATTGTACTTGTACAAACTGAGCAAATAAAATTTTACACTTAACTATATTTTCAAGTTGAAACTAACCAATAACAGTTACAGTACTAGTTTTTCTAGACACATTAGCAACACTAGTACAAATTTAAGTAAGTAAGTCAAACTGGACCAAGGCAGTCACAGTAGTGGCCAAGGAGTCGACAAGACCAGTAGGCGGACCACATGCCCGATGGTCTGACGATATAATCAAGTCGAGAGGATCTCATCATCTCAGTGGATGCGGTTTGCACAGGACTGTGAAGATTGGCGCTTTGGAGAAGAGTGGGTTGATGTGGGCTGAGTATGATGAAGTTTAAAGTTAAAGATACGTACGTTTTTAATAATAGGTAGAATACCTCTGATATATTATGCTGCTAGGTGAGTACGAACCTCGTGTTCCCTGTTCGTGTTCGTGAATCTCTAACACGACATACTTATGTCTACGTACAGCTAAAGCTAGGTGTGGAACTAAACTTAAGTGTAGCCAGCTTGTGTTAAGATTAGGCTCAAACCTTAACTTATGTTGGAAATTATGCTCATTTTAATAAATGATTTCAACAATAGCCGGCTAAACTGCAGACTACCCTCCACGCTGTTGAGGCTAGAGATGGATAAGAAAATATGATTGACATTAGCCGCCTAAAGTTTTCTAAGCTAATGAAAAAATAAAAACAGGCAGGAATAAGTAATTAATCTACTAAACTGTGACTAGCTAGTTGGTGACACCTTCCTAGTTTTACCAATTAGCTAGATGCTCGGTGTTCTGTGTTTTGTAAATTTTCTGCCTAATAATGTGCAGTCTAGCTGGTTAATAACGATGAAATCACTTATTTTATCGCTAACGACCATTACTTCAGCCTACGCTAGGCTAATATTAAAATTAGCTGGCTAAGTTTAAGTTTAGTTTCACATCTATCTTAAGCCATAACATATACACCAAGTTTAAGTCCAGCTTGAGATTTACATAACAACGCATACAAAATGATAATACCGCTGCATTCTCCCTCCTTTCAATATCTAAAATATTTCGTTCTTTTCTACGTTATTGTTTTAACGCGGCTAGCGTACGCGCCGCCGAGAGCCGAGCGGCAACCTTCTGACAAAGACACCCTGAGGGTGCCCGCCAGTCGTTCGTACCTAAACTGCAAACTTGTTGTGGGGGAAAGCAGCGAATATACAAACTATTTTTATTTTACAGAAAAGAGCTATTCGAGCAATTTATAATTTAAAACGAACAGACTCCTTAAGAGAGCTTTTTAAAGAAATTGACATACTAACAGTAGCTAGTCAATTTATTTTCGCAAATATAATGTATGTACGCAAGAACCTTACAACATTTTCCAAAATTAGCGAAAGCTGTAATGTTAACCTAAGAAATAATCACAGACTGTGTGCGCCCCGATTTAGACTCGCGAAGGTTAGCAATTCTTTCAAGGGTCAGTGCATTCTCTACTATAATAAGATTCCTCTGGTTATCTACCACCAGGGGTTAATCTGGCTCAACACAGGCCTTGCTGTTAATAATTTTGTAATTATTTATTACTGTTTATTAATCATAATAATTAAATTTTTCATATTTGTAATAGTTAAGCACAACCTATTTTTAAAAGAGATCTAAAAATCAATCTGTGGGAGTTTCTACGCCCTTCTTCTCCCACAGAGGTCCAATGTAGAGAAGAGGCAAAATTGACGTTTGCTAAGTATATGTAAATATCTACAGTAATAAAGTACTTTGACTTTGACTTTGCGGAGTGACACCCTCCCGGTATAACATTGTTCTTCAAAACTTTTAATTACGAAGGGCCATATGGCAGAGTTACACCATCTTAACACAGACTAATAGAATTGAATTTATTTTTACATCTACTAAGTGTCAATTCGACACATAAAACATGATCGTCAGTATGACTTGAGGTATCCAGCATCCAGATCTTGACATGTTGTCAAGTTCTAGACACCGCACCTGCCATCCTGACGTTCATAAAAAAAACTAAGGGTTTAAGTTGGTGCCTTCTTCTTTATTCCGGGCTTAGGACCGGCAACGGCGAGTGTATCAAAAATACTGCAAAATACATGTACTCACGGTTGTAGGCCTCTAGACAATCTATAGTGACTGAATGAGTGACAGATATTTTAAAACGTGTTTACCCTGATATTCAATACTCCATTTTTAACTCAGAAAATAATTACAAAAATAAATTAATAGCTCTATCATACCATGCCCTGCAGAAAGGACATTGGGTTATGATGTCATCAACGTCTCTAGCCTGCTCTAACCCTCCTAGGCAATCTGCACAGAGAGCGTGCCCACAAGGTACAAGTACCCGGTTGGACAAATTCTCTGTGCAGATAGCACAGACGCCAACTCGGTCTGGTTCGCCCGCAGCCGGTCCGGGCAACGGGCGAGCGACCACCTGAACAGGATTCGGGACTACCCCCGGTTCAGGTATGTGGGGAGCTACCGGGGCGTGAGCCAGACCGCCAGCGGCAGGCACCTCCACCTCCACTACGACAGGTTGCTCTACCTGTGCGGCAGGTACCTCGATCACCAGCTCTGGCTCCCGCTCCGCTTCCTCCCCCACTACGACCTCACTGGCGGCTTCTGGGACATCCTCCACGATTTCTCATAGGGGGTGTAGCACACGCGTCATCAACTGACACGTGCTCTCCAAAAGTTCCCGGATCGTTATACGACCCAGGCGTAGATCGGTTAAGGCCCCCCTCTGAGCTACATGGCGGGCAAAGTTCTTAACCCTAGTACGCCTCGGCGGATTACCTGCCGCCATGGCCGCACGCCGAGCTTCGCAGTACACGAAGGTCTTCCGGATGAAACCTGAAAATAATACAGTCTGAACCACCGCTAACAAGATCATAAAATAATAGGCAATAACGCCTAGCGTGTAAACATTAGGATATCCGGGCATGCGCTCTCGCTAATTTGGTGTATTTTCATTGTAATTACTCAAGACTTCATTCAGTAACAAATATATTCGTGGACATCAGTTCATTTACTTTCCTCGCTTCATCTGACGGACAAAACCATAAAAAGTAATATTGAGTAGTTTGTACTTACCCAGTTCCGGCTTCAACATTTAATTCTATTATAGCGAAATAGTTCAATGAGAAGTTTTCTGACGGTTGATTAAGTTTCTATCAGTATGGAGGGCAATTCTTAGACCACCATGCAGCGCCATCTAGCGAGCCGCTTTGATAACTGAGCTGCCAGAAAACTCCTCAATCTAGTTTATCTTACCTCTAAACTACGGGTTAGCCCACTTTTGCCAGTCTCCGTTTGCAACAATTTTTTGGCGTCTCCTTTTGCCTCGGTCGTATATAAATTGAATAATTTTTAGTTTAGATTGAGGTTTTATTAAAATAATACCGTGGGCAAGTGTGGAACATTTGTATGAAGAAAACTTTGTGTGGCAAAAGTGGACTAACCCTAAACTAAACTAACTATGTACTACTAATAATACTCTTTTTATTTCGTTATTTTATGTCACCTTAACCTAACAAGAAGGATAAAGGAGGATTCGCATCGCCAACTCCTACCAGACCTGACATTTCGTGCACAGTTTTAGTTTTAACACAATTTCAGGATAGTTTACATTCTAACGGTGTCACAAAAAATACATTACCTTTAGTACAGAATACTTAATAGTACTGCGACCTTTAAGGCTCAATATCTTCTTCTCGTGACGTGAGTGTTGGCAATCAGGTAATTACGCTGCATTTCGAATACAGGTGGCGCCATCTCGTTTACGATTTGTAAACTAAATACTGTTTACAGATATGTTGTATGTTTAAATAGTGAAGCTGACACAATGTATAAATATTTCGACATTTCAAATTTCGAACGCCGACGCCCACTTGAAGTTGGTACTACAGAACAAGCTAAACAAGTGCAGAGCAATTATCAATGCGACGCTGCCGGTAGATCATGCGGTTCCTGAACACATCAAAGAGAGCTTATGATATGTGTAGATAAACTAGTGTATGTAACTGTACATAATTAGGCATTGAAACTCGAGTTTTAATGCTATCCATTACGTATCAGTCACATAAACTACTATTATGTATTATTATTATTAAAGATAAGATGTAGTTAGATTACAGCAATGTTAGTAACTTTCTTCGCCAAAATTTCTTAATTAATAGATTGTCAATTTACTGGGCATTGGTTGTGCTTGGACTGTCAAAACTAGGTATTGAATTAAAAAATAAATAACTTTAAATAATGTTTTATTTTATAAAATCACCACTATACAAATACAATTAAAAAAATACGCAGCATATATTTTGTATAATTATTTGTTTAACTTTTGACCATTCCTTACTGCGTTTATCTACAGTGAATCCTTAATAGTTGGCTCTAAAGTGAAAAATGCCATTCATTATGGGGGGGTGGTAATAACACTCTGCTTTTCCCTACTATCTAAGTGCCACTAGCTAGAAACCGGAATAAGACTTTACTCGAGTAAACTTTGAGAAATCCATATCAATTTGTACGGAGTTGTCAGTTTACTTGATTTAAGTCTTATTCCGCCTTCTACCTAGTCGTCCTTAGTAACTACTCTACATCTACATGCTCTACACGATGTATTTATGTATTTTACCTGTAAACTGCCATATATTAGGGTGTGGGCCTAAGCTCTTTTTCAGCGTGCTGTGGAAGCTCTCAGCCACATTAGTGGTTTGGTGCGGGCTTCCACACACGCTGAATGTTGCTGGACCCACCTGTAAATTAAATTGTTTGTATTAGATACCTTATAATAATACTAATAATGGGTTTTGAGCTGTCAGGATCGCATTCTCTCAGCGGCCAGACATGTAAGAACGAAATAAACGTAAATTATAAACCCTGTCGGTCTGGTTTACAATTTCTGGATAGTTTACTACCGCGTTAGTTTATAAACTAACGGTTTTGACAATCTTAGTGTCATATATATATATATCTATATATTGCTGTAACACAGGTGTTAGACGTTGGACGGTCGGCCAGACAGACAGACCGACAGACAGAAAGATGAACATGTGAGTGACAATAATAGGGCTATGGAACCCATAAAACTACTTCCCACCATGATTCAAGAAATTTTTGATATTTAAGATATAATAAGGCCGTCTCTAATCTAAATCCGTTCGAATCTACCTACCTATAAGGGAAGAATTTCATAAAACCCCTTCTTTTATATGCACCCCTACGCAACTAAAGTTAGAAAAGTGAATAAGTAAACCTAGGTTTAGCCAAAGTATGGTACAGAAAGCATAGTAACCCTTATAATCCAGTAGTTCACGAAATACTCGTGGAATGCCGCGCTGTACGGCAAGTTCCTTGCTGCGGCGATGGCCGGCACCTCGGGCAGGCCGAGCGCGACCTGCTCCGCGGGCAGTAGCGCGAGCGCCCCATAAAGCCGCACCAGCTGCCCACCCGGTGAGTTGTGTCGCGTCACCAGCCCCAGCCGCCGCGCTCTCCTTAGCAACGCCAGCAAATAATGAAATAGGCAGCCCTGTACTTGCATGTTGGCGACGGACTGTAATGCACCTTGAAGTGCGGGCTCAAAGTCCGTCACGATGTGTTCAGGTCGCGGGTTTCCTGCAGCCTCCCAGATACGCCGCAGTATCGCCTCATACAGAGCCCGTGTCCTGTTCTGCATCAGCACTAATACGGGATGGAAATAATATCCCGCTACTGCTGAATGAATGGTCAATATCTGGTAGGCTGGCAATCCAGCCGGGACTGTTGCGAACGTGCCATCCGCGGAAATTGTAGAACTTTCGCGGAGGATTTCATCAAATTGGGGCATGACTAGAATGACCGCTACTCCATTCCCGGCTTCAACAGTAGCCAGGAAGAGACTGTTCAACTGGTTGACCTCCCGTAGCGCTTGCGCCAACTCCATCAATGTGCGGGGTACTGGAGGCAGCACACTTCTCCGCCACTTCCGCATAGATGATTCCACTAGGGTGAACAGCAGATGTGGAGCTCCCTCTGGATGTCTGTAATACATAATATTATTTTATTAGTATATGGCAAATAAAATAATGAATGACTGTTTTTGTGGTTGGTGAGTAGATAAGGGGGCGCCAAGGAAAAAAACTTAGTCATCATTATGAATCAAAATAAAATAATATTATTGTTGGGTTTTTTCTTTCAATTACTTAAACAATATTAAAAATGTGTTCCTTGTGACATGATTCGCACCATCAACTGAAAAAACTTGCAGAATTGATACCTAACATTGTTTACAGAGACTTCGACCAGGTTCGATCCCGGTTATGTATGAGAAAAGAATTTAATGCCATTATTATTAAATCCAAAATCGAAGCCATGGTTCCTAAGACGCTATCTCTCATATTTTCTGACTTCTCCCTACTGACTCATTTGGATTGATCATTCTGTATACCATTTTACACAGCTTAAGTTTTTTTATTTAACCAATACGACAAGAAATTTTATTCGATATGTATATTTCTTCATTAAAATGTTTGTTCAAGAGGGTGAAAGGAAAGGGAGAAAATATTATTATCTTACTTAGTTTTTAGATTATTTCATATTAGATTATAAGTTGTAATCTGGTTTGCTCCAGAGATCTCTTATCAGAGTTAAGATCGGCTTTGTATACTATTTTAATTTAACTGTTGTTTTTTTATATGATTTGTGTGCAATAAAGAAATGGCTTGTGTTTAAACGATTACCAATAAATTTGAAAATGTACTACCAATAATTTCAAAATGACTGTCAGAATTAGTAAATGATCACCAAATTGTGTTTGGATAAATGATCACCAAACTTCTTTTTATGTTTTTTGTACTTAAGTTTATGTTTTAAGTATTTTTTGTTGTTGTAGTCATTCTAGCTAACAAAAAATATAGGCAAGTGTATGCCGTTTTTAAATCAAATCGTAAGTATAACTCTTTTCTATCAGAATAATATAAAAAATAGATATAAATTACCTTAGACCAAATTGAGAAAAATAAATTCAAAAAATTTGGCGAAAAAACCAGTTGTGCAGTGTTTACTGTTAGAAATACTAAACCATTTGGTTATACGAACAGTCATAATTTTGTCGTATTCTGTGCTTTATAATAAACAAAAGTTTTATAAAACTCAAACATCTGCGAGCAATGTAAAAGGTCGTAAATAACTCGCTATCAGTCACTCGCTATCACTCAACCGGAGCGCACGCTTGCTTGTTAAACCAGCGTTACTCAAAGTTGTTTTTTTTTTCCTGTTTAATTATGTTCTCCTGCGCAAGTTGTGACTCCCAGTTCACGGATGGAACGGTGTGCAGTGTCTGCAAGCAACACCTCGATTTCCAGTGTTCCGGGATTACGGAAAATGGTTATCGTAGACTTGGAGAGAGACAGAAGAGCTGGCGTTGCCCGAAGTGTAAAGGCAACCAATCGCCTTCGAGGCTTAATACGTCACCCTCTCCAACTCAACTGGATAAAATGCAAGAACAACTGAACAACATCGTTTTCCAGTTGGGGCCACTGTCAGAAAATGTGAAATCCATCAAATCAGAGCTGGGGAACCTTCGAGAATCTTTGGAGATGGCGCATGAGCTGATTGGGAAATTCTCAGGATCCGTCAAGGCATTAGAAACCCGAGTTACTCAAGTGGAGAAACTAGTTAGCGATGTCCCGACGCTCCAAGCCAAAGTAACTGCATTGAAAGTTGAACTTCAGAATAGAGACCAATGGGCTCGTGCTAATAACGTCGAGATACGTGGAATTCCATTGAAGAAGAATGAAAATCTATACGAAATTGCTGACAAGATTGGTAAAATCGGTAATCGTACTTTCGAGAAGAGGGATATAAATTATATTGCACGAATTCCTACGAGAGTCCCGAATGTCGAAAAACCTATTGTTATTTCTTTTAATAATCGTTACACTAAGGAAGACTTTGTTGCTTCTTGCCGCAAGACCAAACAGCTGAAGCTCGAGACTCTAGGTTACACAACTGGCGGAGTCTTTTTCGTCAATGATCACCTGACGCAGTATAACAAGAACCTGTTAAGCAAGGCGCGGGCCTTAGCTAAAGAGAAGAACTTCAAGCATGTTTGGGTTAAACACTGTAAAATTATGGCGAGAATGTCAGATACGTCACCCATAATTTTTATAAAAAACGAAAGCGACCTATTGAAGATATCATAATTTTTAGCTACTTAAATAACGTACCAATTGCGTTAAATTTAGTAATAGCCTATAATCTTAAAATTATTTTATTACTTTTGTCACTACGAAACAGTAAAAGTTTGAGAGCCGCATGCAAAACCAGCTCTGCGCGTTAAGCTACTCGCACCTGCTCGCGTTATGCACTTCATTATGTTATTCAACTCAAAACCGCAAAGTGTTAAGAAACTCCTGACAAAGCGCTGGTTTACTGCGTTAGCATCTTAAACTAATTAAGTTGTTATTAGGTAATATACTATTTGTACCTAATTTTTAATTATTTTCTTTTGTGTATTATGTTTTTTCCTTTAACTTACAGTTCTGTCTTTTTGTACGTATAATCTCTTGTTAATTATTATGATTAAATTTATAAATCTTGTCAATTATATATAAGTTATACATTCTAATGTTGTTATCCAGACAGAACTATATTTTTAATTTTTTATCTGTTTAACCGCAAGCAGGCAGTTTTTTTTTGTTTTTTTTTTAGCTTCTACATACATACATGCGAGAACACATTAATGGTTATAAGTTATAATATAAGTTTATTAATAGAGTGTGTAAAACTGTTTGTTCTCCTAATACAATAAAATAAAATAAAATAAAATAAAATAAAATAATGTTTTTGTGGACCATTGGCTACGCAACTTAGGATCAGCGCGCGAAAAAACCGACGCAAGCAAGCGGTTATGAGGCTCTCAATTGTTGCTATGACGCATTAATGACATCCCTAACGCTGTCATGTCGAGCTATCACTGCCCATGCTTCTGAATGATAGCACTGTGAGCGAGCAATCAAAAGTGACATCACATTTAAAACAGGAACAACAATTTATTGCAATTAATTATCCTCTGTATTCACGCAAAATATAAGCAAAATGTGCTTGTAGTCGTTTGTTTATCTGTCGGTGTCAACGTCTATTTACGGGTGCACTTTTTGTGCGACATTTTGAATTAATTATCTGAATTTCAGCAGAGAGTCATAAAAAACTAACTTCTACCATAATTAACAGATCGCTGCCTCAGTGCTTGAATGTTCAACGGACCATTTTTCGGAAAATATCTTTTTTGACGTCTACTTAAAAAAAACAGCTGATTTTACATCGTATAATGGGACATAAAATTTCCTAAAGTGGTTAAAATTCACGTTCTATGCAAAAATAAAAAAGTTAATATCCATTAGAAATATTGTGTTCAGTGCGTGTTTGGGCAACCTCCGTAATTTGCGTATTCTGAACGCATCGGAAACCGATCTCCGTGCTTGTTTAATCAACATCTACCTGACAGCCAATCATGGACAAGGATTCAGCTATGACGCGCTTGCACGACGCCATCTTGCTTTCGATGCGTCAGTCAGATTGTGGCTTGTTTTGGTGAGGTTTTGGTAAAGATTAATAATTTACTGAGCATAGGACCTGTTACTGAGAAAAACCGGGTACCTTATTCCCGCTCGCGCACACTGTACACCTCATGTCGTTAGTTACCTTAGATTCAAATAAAATAAAATATCCTGTATTCTACCAATGGTTCTTTGAACACACAAGCACGCAACTAAAAAGTATTTTATGCTATGCAACCTCCACATGTCTGTTCAATATCCAACTGCGTAATTTTTACAGCGGCATTTTGTTCAACATCCACTTTTAAATTTGAAATACCCAGTACTTAGCTTACATATCTATTCAGATTATGTATTTTACTTACTGGGCACGTTTAGACAATGCTTACATTCCGTAGATTTCCGTAGACTACGCTTTAGAACAATGTCAAACAAAATAAACGTTTCCTGTGAAATTCACTCAGTGGTCTGTTAACCATTCAAGCACTGAGGCAGCGAGATGGTGACTCTTTCTTTTATAATATTCTCGTTCCATAGGACTGTCCCAAGCATAGTCGGCGTTCTTTTTCACAAAAACGGAGCTAAGGATATGCGAGAAACAAACAAATATATGCATGATAGGTAGGTTGTGAGTGAATAACAGGTGACTTGAGTCCTCACCGGGTCATCCCTCCCTCGAGGGAAGACCCGGGTTAGTGCGACGTGTGAGAGAAATGAAATTTGATGCCCAAGTGATGAACCTCATGTCTTCCTCCAGTAGTGCATCTGCTCTTTCAATAAATGTTGAACAGTTCTAGGAGGAAATTAGTAAGTTGTTAAAGTACAAAAATATATCTAAATTTGCCAAAGACATGCTCATTCTTCCAGTTTCTAACGTCAAATGCGAGAGAATATTTTCAGAAATTAATAGAATCAAAACCAAAGATCGAAATAGGTTTATAAATAAAAATGTAGCCGCGATTCTCAATGCCAGACAAGGCGTTACACCATGCACAGATTTTGTACCCGATTCTCAAAAGTTGAAATGCGTGACTGATAAAACATTGTATAAAGATATTAAAAATAATAAAGATAAAGAGGATTAATAATGTCATTTAGTTTTATTTCATCTCTATTTGATTTACCTATCATGTTAGGATAAGAACGTACATTTGTGGTATATTTTGACCAAGGCTCTGGTAGATTTTGGTAGTTTTCGAAAACCGCAGAAGTAGATTGGCCAATTTAAATGTGGTCACTCTGGGCCCAGCCCACCCAGTGTTACCAGGTACACGGTATTTACCGTAGAACCACGGTATTTTTGGCTAATACACGGTCTACGGTAGCGATCCACTACCGTGTCTTTTTCTACGGTATTCTTAGATATGAACTACCGTGTATGGAAGTAGCACACACAATAAAAGTTTGAAATCGAAGATAGGCCAATAGGCCCACATCGGGTCGCAGAGATCTGATGGTATTTTTTAACTTTTGTGTGAAATAATATTCAGTCAAATCGACGACATTAAAACGAAGAAAAGGAACAAGCTGATACCGAAAACCATTAAGGGAAATATACTTGCTCAACAAGCTATTCACCGGAATGGTCATAACTGTTTTGATTTTACACTATACTATATGATAAAGAAGTTCTTATTTTAGAAGATTAATTTTAAATAAAAACATCTAAATTCAAAGTTGTTTCGGTTGCATTTTATACGGTAATTTACACAGTATTTTCCAAATGATTCTACGGTAATTTAAGTCTTAAACACCGTAATTTTAACAGATAAACACGATAGTTTATAGTTTTCATCTGGTAACACTGAGCCCACCCACAGTTAAAAAACATGGCCGGCTGCGCGCGATTTCAATGGCGTGTTCAAGTGATTATATTCTCTTTGGGCGTGTTTGTTGCATCTATTCTAGAGGATTCAATGTGAATAAATAGTCATAGTATCGCTAAGGAAGCGAAAACGTTCCTACCTATACCTACAGCTCAATCAAGTGAGCTTTGCACCTCGCCGGAATGCAGTAGTAGAGTAAATTGTGATCTTTCATACACTTGACACTGGCAAAGAAGAAGAAAGATCGGTTGGAGTGTCTTCCGCCCCCTTATCGACACTCTGCCCGAAAGATCTTACTTAGCACAGAACGCTCTGAATGTGGATTTTCCGAATGAAGAATTTACAGATGCAAATAAAAAAAGACCACGAATGTACCATATCTAACGTAGGTAAGTAAAATTTTATAATCTGTTGTTTATGACATGTCTGACGATACATGAATGTCTAAATTCTTCACTGCCATCCTTAGAAATAGCTGGCACAGGAAGTTTAGGGCATAGCATAGATGGTTAATTATATATACATATTTGTTTAATACCGTCACTAAGGCTTTTGTAAGGTGCACGAGTCAACCAATTTACTTTACGGTCTTACGAGTTCTAACACTGGGTATGGATGCTGCTGCATCAAAAACCTAACTGTCTGCAGAGTCGAGTGGTCTTACAAGTTCCAACACTGGGTATGGATTAATTAGGCACCTATATAGGTAGGTCCCATGTCTACCTTATCTACATACCCATATAGAAATAGAAGTACATTTATTCATTCTTCATCAATACACACAACTTTAGGGTGATGGATGGCTTAGCAGCAATATGCCGAAATAAGATTGCAGGGGTGTTGCAACTTTTTTCATATGAAAAGAAAACAATGTTTGAAAATAAATGTGACATGATGGTGTTATGACAACCCTGTTATTTTATTTTGGCATATTGTGTTAGCAATCGTATATTTTAAAAGGAATATTTACCTAAGTTTTAGTTAATTACAGCATAAATACAGATAATTTTATACAATTGGCGCGCTTACGTGATGACATTTCGAACAAGACGACTGATGTTGTTCATTCAGTCGTTCACCCAGCCTGTAGCATAAAAGCACGCACATCACGTAAACGCGCTCAGTCGATCGTCAGTTCTTGTGGAGTCAAAACCTCTAAAATTGTGTTGAAGTGTATACGAATCAGGTCATAGTACTGTGTGGAATTCAGTGAATAAACTATTGTTAGCTAAAGTGTGGGTTTGATTTTGTCGGCGATATCCGGAAGCTAAAAGATCAGAAGTGGGATATCTTCAAGTTGCGGTGATACTGAACTTGGAGCTGGACTAATTTAACGCCCAAAGAAGTGGATAAAATGGGTAGAGAAAGAGAATCCCGTACACGGAATCGTGATGATCCTAGATCGCGATCCGATTCCGACTCGTCGCTGCGAAGTCGCAGTTCTAGACGTCGTCATCGCAGCCGCGAGTCACGACGAAGAGAGCATTCCCGCCGTTGCCGTTCGCGCCGTAATTCTCCAAGCGAGTCCCGACATCAGCGCTATGAAAGAGTGGAGCAACGACGTGGCGAGACACCTTCGAAGAATCACGATCCAAGCATCTCTCGCATGACAGCAGATCGCAACCGGTATGTCTCACCTGTGACTGTTGTACCTGAAAAACCTGTAGCTAGCGCATCATCTACAAGCAACTCAAACGATTTATTACAGGCGTTTAAAGAAATTGTGCAGACCATGAAAACGACAAACAATACCGAACGTTTCACAGAAATGAATGTGATCCCTGAATTTGACCCATCAAAAAGGAACCAAACCATAGATATGTGGATTATTAAAGTCAATGAATGCGCCAGTATTTATGATTGGACAGAGCGGCAGATAATTTATTACGCTCTGCCCAAACTTGAGGGTCTGGCACAAAGATGGTATCAGGGATTACCAAGTTTGTTGTTTACGTGGTCTGAATGGCAAGACAAATTACGGTTAGCTTTTCCTAGTGACGAAAATTATGGGCAGTTGTTGACTGGAATGCTTGCTTGCAAGGGTCGGTATGGCGACTCCTTAGAGGAGTATTTCTATGAGAAAATGGTATTACTAAACAGATGCAACATTACTGGGAAAAATGCCATTGACTGCATTTTGTTCGGAATTGAAGATAGGTCTGTCAGAACCAGTGCCGAGGCCGCACAGTTCACAGAACCAGACAAACTATTAGTATTTCTCCGAAATATTAAGGTTGTTAAACACCAGGAGAAAACAGCCATTCCTTGGCAACGCAGCACTCCAGTCAACAAGTATCCTAAAACAACTCAGAAAAATAATGACGATAAATTGGTAGCTAAGTGTTACAATTGCAATAATGTGGGCCATCCATTTTATAGATGTAAGAAACCAATTAAGAGGTGCGAAGGTTGCAATAAACTAGGACACTTGGTAACTGAATGTAACAAAGAGAAAAATGGAAGCAATGTTAATAAAACAGTCTTACGCATATCTCAAAAACACGAAGACGATTTGAAATATTTCAAACCAGCCAAAGTGAATGGTCAAAATTTAGACTGTTTTATTGACTTTGGCAGCCAGTGTACTATGCTGAAAGAGTCCGTTGCTAGAAATTTGGTTGATGTTTGGTCAATGACCAATTTGCCAATTCTGAGGGGATTTGGAAATTCGGTAGTAAATTGTATCGGGAAATGTAATGTCCAAATTGAAGTAGACAACGTAAAGGCTGATTTACAAGCTTTGATTGTGCCTGATAATCTATTGCAAGTGCCGTTGTTACTGGGTCAGTCATTTACGGAACAGGAACATGTAGTAGTCTACAAAACAAAAGATGATCTAAAAATATCTTCAAAATCACAAGATGAGTTAAGTCGGATCATGCTTCATGCGTCTGAATCAACCGTAGTTCAAGGATTTACGGAAGTAAATGTACATTCAGATGATCTCTTTGATGGTGATCTGTTTGTCGATCCGAGTTTGTGCCAGAAACCAAATAACGAATATGAGATCATACAGGGTGTGGTCCGAATAATACAAGGTTCCGGAAAAATCGTCATAAGAGGATTAGTTCCTTCTGGATTTGAACTACAACAAAATAGTTTGTTGGCCCGAGCCGTGCCATTGAAAGAACTTCAGGCTTACAATGTGCAGAGGGTCGAAAATTGTCCTGACAATGTGTCTATATCTTTAATCGAGAAAGCAATGATCAATGTTAACGAGAATTTAGAGATATTAGAGTCAGATGAGCTAGCGAAAATGCTGAACGAATACAGAGATTGCTTTGCTTTTTCGAGTGGAGAACTGGGCTGTGTTAAGAATTCTAAAATGGATATAAAACTTAATGATACTACTCCTGTGGTATATAGACCTTATCGATTATCACATATGGAGCGAGAAAAAGTACGTAACATGGTAGAAGAGCTAGAGGATTCGGGTATAATTCGTCCATCAACTTCGGAATATGCATCTCCAATTCTTCTGGTCCGTAAGAAGACCGGGGATTACCGTCTGTGCATTGACTTTAGATCTCTTAATATAAAGACAGTCAAGGAACACTATCCGTTACCTCGAATCGATGACCAACTGGACAACTTGTCGGGATTTAAGTACTTCACGTCATTGGATCTGGCATCTGGGTACTACCAGATACCCATGTCAGATAACTCAAAACGGTTGACGGCGTTTGTCACGCCGGATGGGCATTACGAATTCAATCGCATGCCCTTCGGCCTGGCAAACGCCCCGTCAACTTTTCAAAGGACTATAAATGACATATTAGGTAATGCCAGATTCAAGGATGCATTTGCGTATATGGATGACGTGATAATACCATCCAAAACAATCGAGGAAGGCTTTCATAAACTTCGCGATACCCTGGAATTGTTTCGCGATTCAGGCTTGACACTAAAGCTCTCAAAGTGCAATTTTTTCATGGAATCGATAGATTACCTTGGGTTTGAAGTCAGCAGTGAAGGTATCAGACCAGGCAAAAGGAAGGTCGAGGCCGTAGAAAATTATCCCCCACTTACCGATCAGCATAAAGTGAGACAATTTGTTGGCCTTGCGAGCTTTTTTCGGAGGTTCATCCGAGGCTTTTCTACAATTGCTCGACCTCTTACACAACTTCTCAAGAAGAATGCAAAATGGCAATGGGGTAGTCCAGAACAAGAAGCGTTTTCAAGTTTGAAGAAAGAATTGGTCAAGCGACCAATCTTATCGTTTTATAGTCCAAATTATGAAACACAATTACATACTGATGCGTCCAAACTTGGAATCGCTGGAATTCTGATGCAAAGACCAAACAAAGTAGCTCCTTTTTCTGCTGTCGCATTCTATAGCCGGCAAACTTCACCCGAAGAATCGCGGTTTTCGGCATACGATTTAGAAACACTAGCTGTGGTCTGTTCATTGCAAAGATTTAGGGTTTATTTATTAGGAGTGCCATTTACCATCGTTACGGATTGTAATTCGCTACGAGCAACATTTGAAAAGAAAGACATGTTACCTCGAGTTGCAAGATGGTGGGGAATGATGCAAAAATATGATTTTAACATTGTTTATAAACCTGGCACCACCATGGCTCACGTCGATGCACTTAGTCGGAACCCCATATCAAATTCAAATTGTTTAGAAGTGAGAAACATTGATACCAACTGGATAGCTACCGTGCAGCAAACCGATTCTGAGTTACAGAGAATGGTTAACATTCTTAATGATGAGGATACTGTAAATATAGCTGAGATCAGAAACAATTTTATTGTAAAAGAGGATTGTTATACAGGAAAACAGCTGATGGAGACCGGTGGGTAGTACCCAAAGGGGTGAGGTGGCAGATTTTACAAGCCTGTCATGATAATCTCGGACATTTCGGATTTGACAAAACATATGACAAAATTAAGAGTAACTATTGGTTTGCTAAAATGAGACGCTTTATCAAAAAATATGTACAATCGTGTCTGGAGTGCGCCCACGCAAAAGTTCCATCTGGTAAGAAATCTGGCGAGCTACATCCCATTCCAAAAGCAGAAAATCCGTTCAATACTATCCACATTGACCATCTTGGTCCATTCGTGCGTACAAAAAAGAAGAACGCCTATTTGCTTCTGATTATTGACGCCTTTACCAAATACATACAGATTGTACCGGTTAAAAGTACAAAGACCGTTCACTCTATTACAGCATTAAAACAGTATTTTCCCACCTTTGGTGTTCCTCAAAGACTAATATCTGACAGGGGAACCTCTTTTACAGCAAAGCGTTTCAAGGAGTACTTGCACTCTCTAGGTGTTAAACATGTAATGAATGCCGTAGCCACTCCGCGCGCGAACGGTCAAATAGAGCGTTATAACCGTACCGTGTTAGCTGCTCTTACTTCGAAAAATCACGGTAAACCAGAAAACCTTTGGGATGAGCATGTTTCAGAGATACAATGGGCATTGAACAATACTATTAATAAAGGTACTGGAAAGACCCCAGCTCAGGCCCTTTTCGGAACAAGTTTGATAGGAACGAACGATTCGCTACTTAACTTAAGTATTGCCGATGAGTCGGAGAGTACGACACGTGACTTGACTTCCATGCGAGAGGAAATATCGGAGCACATTAATTCCCAACAATCAAAACAAAAGGAACGTTTTGACAAAAGTAGGAGGAAGGTCTCTTTCCAAGTAGGTGAATTGGTTAGAATCGAAAGAGACATTCCTTCTACTGGCAAAAGTAGGAAGTTGATACCCAAACTCAGAGGTCCATATCGTATTATAAAGGTATTGAATAACGACAGATACGTGGTGGCAGATACTCCCATATCTCGAAAAGGGAACCGCTCTTTTACTGGTATATTCTCTGTTGATAAGATATATCCATGGATGGTTTTCAACAGAAATGATGATGATTCTACATCAAACAGTGATGATGATGAGGACAATGATGATGATTTAGTCAGATAAATGAAACAATTGATAACAGATAATTATTTATTTACTATAATACAATATTATAAAGTTAAGTTACAGATATAGTATAGGGTATATTAAGATACTGACGTTTTCATTGATATGCAGGACCTGCAATTATTATGTCAATTGTATATATCCTATTGCTATAGTGAAGCTGAAGACATGAAGGGGCTTCAATTCACTAGAGTAACGAGCACGCACATCACGTAAACGCGCTCAGTCGATCGTCAGTTCTTGTGGAGTCAAAACCTCTAAAATTGTGTTGAAGTGTATACGAATCAGGTCATAGTACTGTGTGGAATTCAGTGAATAAACTATTGTTAGCTAAAGTGTGGGTTTGATTTTGTCGGCGATATCCGGAAGCTAAAAATTGCCTGCTAAGTTATAGCCCTATAGCTAACATACAACAAAACAAACAAAAAGAAGTGAAACATAGAATTAGTAGCAACAGTATACTCACATTTATTCTCATTTCACATAAGAAAGGACTACCTACTATGTAATCGATATGTGTTATGCCTCATAGCTAGATTATAGCACCAGGGAAATAGACTCTTAATTTGTCTGTTCCATACCAAGCATCCTCCTGAGTGCGTGACTCCGGCCTGTGACTTTGTTTGTCTAGGTAGACTAAACATTTGTTTGGTTCATCATCAACATCTTATCCTGTAACTACAGCAGCGGTACAGGAAACTCACTAGAAATGTTTTTATGATGTTTGTTTCCTGTTTGCAGAGCGGACCGACAACTGTGACGTGTGTGGAGCTAGCGTGCCAGACAACTCGCAGCAAGAAACAAGCATGCAGTGACCGTGTTTATTGTGGATAAGCATTGGCAACTAATAGTCACGGCACAAGCCTTGTGGAAGCTGGCATTATTTTGAGAACCGCTGTTTACCTCTGCTTATTACCATTGTTCGTCGCTGCACACGCATTTCGCCACTGCCTTGCTAATCTCACAAACCACTCTCACGCTTACATGTCTTCGCTACTGCCCGCTTTGAACCCTGCTACACTGATCATAATAGCTATTTTGCTATGTACCCATATCTTACTACGACTTAATATTGCCAATTATCTCATTTCCCATTCGTCCCCATATGCTCTGAATATGTGCCGCGTTAGCTCACAAACAACTTTTTGCTGCCTATGTTTCGTAATTTTAATATTACTAACTTTGTTTTTAAATGTCGGGTGTGCACAAATATTGATTTTGCTTCTCTGGCGCTCTTGTACTATTCTATGCTGCTTAATAATGATTTGTGAATGGCTACTGTCATTATTGCCATTATTATTTCCCACTATTTTTGGTACTATAGTGTATCCTTTTTTTGTGAATCATTTGCGATTATTTGATATTAGTAACATATTCGTTCGATAATCTCAGTGTATACTATCAGAATGTGAGGGGACTTCGGACTAAAACGGAGAGTTTCGGGCGGAATATTACGCTTAACGATTATGACATAATAACTCTGACTGGCTTCTTGATTCTATTGCTGACAATGAATTATTCGATAATAGGTACATAGTGTGGCGGCGCGACCGCGACTATGTTTCTACGCAGCTGACTATGGGAGGCGGTGTATTGATAGCGGTTAAAAGGGAATTATGCTCGAACGTTAATGGTGGTTGGCAAACCTCGGCCGAGGACATCTGGGTATCAATCCCATTACGACTTAATAACAAACAAGTAACCACTCTGCATCTGTGTTCGTTATACCTCTGTGATGAAAAAAATGGTAATAATTTTAAAACCCAATTAGATAACTTTTGTAGTAATTTAATTAATCTTAGGTCTCATAATAATCAAGATAGATTTGTTATTGTAGGTGATTTTAATATGAGTTGCATTCAATGGACATCACAGAATGGTCAACTTCAGCCATCCAACTTAGTCAGTTCTCAGGTTAAGGAATTTATCGATGCTCTGAATGTCTGTGGTCTTCACCAATATAATACATTCGAAAATAACTATGGCCGCATTCTTGACCTTGTGTTGTCCAACGAAAATGTTATAACAATGTCCTGCCTAGATCCGCTAGTTCCAGAGGACCCCTACCACAAAGCTCTTCATATTGACATTCCTGTGTCACAATTTACCCCTCTCATAACGATACCCTTCACATCATTTAATTATTTTAAAGCAAATTACGAATTGATAAGAGAGGAGTTAAATAAAATTGATTGGTCCATAGTTCTTCGTGAGGGTAGTGTGGATGATGCGGTCGAGCTGTTCTATAAAACTATTTATAAAATTCGTGATACCTATGTGCCGATCCGTAAGTCGTCTAAGAGTAAGTACCCACCACGGTACAGTCCAGCATTGATAAAGGCGATTAGAGAGAAATTTAAATATCACAAAAAGTTTAAAACTTACGGAAATCTGTCTGATAAAGCATCCTTTATAGTACTTCGCGATAGGGTAGGCAGTATTGAACGTGATTGTCATGCTAAGTATATTTCTAATGTGGAAAATGCTATTGTTAACAACCCAAGAGTGTTTTGGACCTTTGTAAAGTCGAAAAGAAAAAGTGGCGTTTTCCCTTCGAGTATGACTTATGATGGTATCTCTTCTGACTGTGGCCAATCAATAAGCGAATATTTTTCTAAATTTTTCCACTCCACATTCTTAGACCCAGTTCTGAGTTCCGACGACTTAAGAAATGACGACACCGCCAGACTGTGCGACATCACTGGCATTGAGATTAACGCACCGCTTGTACAAAGACAATTGCAAGCTCTTGATCTGGCCAAGTCTGCTGGTCCCGATACAATCCCGGCCAAATTCTTGGTTACATGTTCCAAAGAACTTTCGGGTCCCGTGTCTATGCTGTTCAAACGATCGCTGGACGAGGGTGTAATGCCAGCCCGTTGGAAATCTGCGTTTATCTCACCTATTCATAAAAAAGGTTCCCGGGATTGTGTCGAGCACTATAGACCAATTTCAAAATTATGCCTAATTGCTAAGGTTCTGGAACGTATCGTTTACACTCAGCTTTATAGTAGTCTCAAAGCAAGTTTCAGCCCTTTGCAACATGGGTTTTTGAAGGGGAGATCGACCGTATCAAACCTGGCAATCCTCAATGACTATGTTACGGAGCGTATGGATGATGGCGATCAGGTTGATGTCATATATACCGACTACAGTAAGGCCTTTGATCGCATTGACCACAGAATATTGCTAAGGAAGCTTGGGGGTGTTGGTATCGGTGGCAGTTTGTTTGCATGGTTGAGTTCCTATGTATCTAACCGTTGTCAAGCTGTTGTATTAAACGGTTTTAAATCCTCCTGGGTGAAAATACCATCCAGTGTTCCCCAAGGATCATTGCTTGGCCCATTGCTATTTATTATATTTGTACAGGACATCGATTATTGCTTTATTAATTCTAATGTACTATTATTTGCCGATGATATGAAAATTTTTAGAGTAGTGAACAAGGCTTCGGATGCCATGCTGTTACAACAGGATTTAATCAGGCTCGACAACTACTGTCTGTTAAACAAGCTGGATCTGAACGTCTCCAAGTGCTTCTTTGTAACATTTACCCGCAAGCTTAGGCCTTTTGTATCAAACTACGATATAAAAAACCTGCCATTGACTAGGCTGTCTGAAGGTAAGGACCTAGGGGTAATTCATGATAGTAAACTAATGTTTAACCAGCATATTAATAGCATTGTCAGTAAAGCCTCGAAGGCCATGGGATTTGTTATGCGGTTGTCTAAGTCGTTTAATTGTATGAAAACCGTCAAAGTTCTTTACTGCGCTTATGTCCGTAGTCACCTCGAATACGCATCTCAGATATGGAACCCTTGCTATGACACGTATAGTGGTAGACTTGAGCAAGTTCAGAGGAAGTTCACTCGGTATCTCGGTTTTAAGTTCAAGCTGCCTAAATTACAATATGAAAACCGATGTGCACGGCTCCATCTTCTTCCTCTTAACTTGCGCAGGGACACTGCTGATGTAGCATTCCTCATGAAGATAGCAAGAGGTACCGTTGACTGTCCTTGGCTACTAAGCAAATTGAATTTTAAGGTTCCTAACCGTAGTACTCGTAGACGCCCGTTGTTTCAGCTACCTTTGGTGCATAGCAATTACAGAGCTAATTCCTTTCTTGTCAGAGCCTGCTCGACTTTCAACCGTCTTTTTGACTCTGGCATTGATCAAGATATGGACATAGATATTTTCAATAGCAGTGTTCAATCACTAGGAAAAAATACTATAAAGAAATTTTTAGCGTCTCTTAAGAGTGAAGGATGACGTGTAGATGGTGGGTATGTAGGTGGTGGGTGCGTGAGCAGCGAGATCTTTTTTAGTTAATAAATTTTTGTGTGGCGAGGTATCACCTCAATTATGTTATTGTTATATATATTTTTTTAACTATATGTGGTTGCTTATAATTAGCCTTTAGTTTATCATAGTTCAAAACTGTTTAATAATATAGCTGTAAGCTTCCCAGAAAAATAATAAAATAAAAATAAATAAAATAATAATAGGTACTCCTTGACCCACATTCTTCTTTCTTTTCCCACTTTTTTTTTGCTCTTGGTAATTGCGATTACTGCTGCAGCGAGGATGGCTTTTTTATGCTTCGATAATGTGGGTGCCATGACGTCAGATTCACTTGGCGATTGCGTGCGATATGGATGGATGGACTGGGGCCCTGTCGCCGCAGCCATTGCAACGCCGCCGGATCGGTCGCCGCAGCCATCGCAACGGTCGCCCGATCGGTCGCCGCGTAACGCAGCGGTCGCCGGATCGGCCGCCGCTGCGATGGCAATGGCTAGAATACTCCGCCCTCTTCGCCATCCCAGAATATCCAATTAGGCTAGCTAATAATAATAATAATAATAATAATACCTTGGACATCATTTTTACACACATTGATCTAGCTCCAAACTAGGATTCCCTGTATCATGGGTACTAGACAACGATACACATACTTATATAGATAAATATTATACTTAGATAGATAAACAGCCATGACTAGTTTACAAACATTCGTTCTCATCAAACAAATATTTGCCCCCACCGGGACTCGAACCCGGGACTCCTGGTTTCGTATGCAGCGTCACTGCCGACTCGGCCATTCGGGTCGTCAGCTATTTTGTAATACCGTGAATTACCGTGGAAGATATGATAATTTGTTCTTATGTTGGCGTCATATATTCTACCTTCCTATGACACTTGAGATAACTTCGATTCCAACGATACGTAAATACCTAAGTCTAAATCGGTTTAGTAATTTAGTAAAAATCGTGGGTTAAAGAAGCTCACTCAGATATACATACCTTACATTTTATACTCGTACATGCAATCTGAAAACATTAAAATGGAAAAATAAGTTTTCATCGGTAGTTATTACGTTGACAATAGTACATTACGACGCGTGACTTGAAATTCGATACGCAAGTGCGATCACTTCGGGAGCCCGATGCAAACTAACTGAAACTGAACGTTAGCTAGCCAACGTGTAGGTAGATGCGACGACCGATGATACAACCAATACGTATTCGCCACCCTGGGTGGGTGACTTTTAATCAGCTGACCACTTTTTAGGAAATGATAGTACCCATTAATATGAACAACTTTTGCTTATGAACTTATGTTCCTAAGTGTTATTTTTTGGTAAGTAATCAAAAAAAAATATCGATCAGCTGTTCTGATTAATTAGTTCAATTTTAATTCAAACTGTACAAGCTTCGACTTCACGACGCAGTTGTCAAATGAAGTCACCCTAATGGTCAATCAAAGATATTTAAAATAGTTTTTGCGTTTCTCATTCGCCAAAATGCTTGAGGGGCGGGCCAATCAACAGAAGTTAATGTCGTGGTTGAGTATGCACTCCCAAACCGGTGCGCGCCCGGCGCGGCGTGGGGGGCCTGGGCGCGGGGCGGCGACGGACTGCGTTGTCGTCGACTCGTCGGCATACATTCATTCAATGCTTCAATCGAACGAGCGAGCGGCGGCAAACCATGTACCAACCAATATCACAAAGACATCTACGATATGGCAACAGTTCGTCGTCGATGAATCAACAATATCAGACTATAATACAGGTCGCGCCAAGTTTCTCTGGGAATGAGAGAGCTATACCTCTCTCTCTCTCTCTCTCTCACGCAACCCTTGCCCTATGCGAGAAAGAAAGCTACTTTAAAAACTGAGAAAATTGGTGGGGCCTGCACCTACCTATCTACTAGAATCCACTAGATAGGTGCCATCGTTAGAAATGACAAAGTCGAGTTACTTCCTAGAAAGTAGGTAGATGTATCTATCTACTATGCAATCCAGACGAAAGAACGAAGTCTCGCTCGGAAAACGGCAGCGGTAGAATGACATTTGAGCGGCACTTCATTTGAGCAGCAGTACCTGCATTCATCTTGTATCACGTATACGCGGTACAAAATGCGCGCGCCACCTGTTCCCAGCGGCGCAGTCATTGCGATGCGTACATCAAGTATTCGGGCGGCCACGATGGGTGTTTCCGGAACATCCCTTCCGGAAATGTTCGCCTTCGCAGGACTCGGGAGCAGTACAGATTCTGTTAGTAACAATTTAGTAATCTGTGATTCTGTGCTTTATACGTTTCATTTCATTTCATAATTCTTTATTGAACACAGTTATTTAAAAAAGATACATTAAGAGAAAACATATGTACAAAGGCGAGCTTATCTCTAAAAAGAGATTTCTTCCAGCAAACCAAGGCATGACAGGAAATTTTATCAATAAAGGGTAGGCAGTGCACAATATCTAAACAATAATAAAATACATATAAGTAAATTACATATCTATAAAATACGGTAAATAAAATACATACTCGTATCTAACAAACTACTAAATACGTAACATACATAAACCTGTACATAAAGTTTACATATAATAATAATATACATACTACAGCTATCACAAAAGAGAGAGGAAGTGCTCTTTTACCCGGTTTTTAAAAGCGAAAAGAGTCGGGCTGTCTCTTATCGCACAAGGAAGTGCGTTCCACAGTCGGACCGCCTGCAACCTGAAGGAGTGCTCATATGCGGAAGTGGTATGCCTTGGAGTGGCTAAGAGTGAGACCGTGTGAGATCTCCGTTGCCGATCTCCTGAAAATAGATACTCAAAGATACTACGTTTCATCGTAGGCGGGTGTAGGTGAGTGAATCTCATTATACACTACTGGATTCATATCAAACCTAGTACTACCCGGGTGACACAGATGTCGTAGGTAACGATTATAAATAAACAATAAATCAATTATCTCATCTCTTAAACGTTTTGTTATTACCGTATACTTACATACTAAACCGTACACTTACATATCCACAGGTTATACAAGGTAACAATAGTATACTTAGGTATACATGCAAAAGAAATTAGTCAAATGGATTGCACGCTTGTTTCTCACACAGGAGATGAAGGTTCGAGTCCTGCCCCAATGTACCAATGTGATAATTCATTTATCTTAACTACATTATCAGACATTCCGTGGTTCTGATGATACGTTAAGCTGTAAGTCCCGGCTACTATAGCTACTTGGTATTAGTAGTCGTAAAACCCCTCATCAACCCGCACTGAGCCAGCGTGGTGGAGTATGGCTTAATCTTACTCGTATCCGGTTAAAGGCCTGCGCCTCATGGTGGAGACAATAATGGGCTATATGTATGTAGGTACACAGAAATTTAGCGCTTGACTAGGTTAATACATATGTACTCAATATTAAGTAGGTACCTGGTGGTTTAGTTGTCTTTAACTTTGTCCTGAGCTGTATAAAATATTATTCTTATTCTTACTATAATAAAATTGGTTTTAGACTGGTAACGCCGTAATCTGCAAGAATGTGACTTTACTAGGTACTTTACGGGGTTGCCGCGACTAGGCGGGCCCTCATACTATGATACTAGGTGAGACTCCAAGAACAAGTATTTGGATCGAGTATTTGATGTGTACGCTTTTACCCTACTAGGCGGCGGTACTTCAAAGGAATCTTTGTCGGTAACACACTCCAATCAGTCGGGGCGCAAGTGTTGCCAACTTAGTGGATTTTCCACTAGATGTGGTGGTTTAGACTTTCAATTTAGCGGTCAAAAATGGTTTTAGAGGCTAGTGGATTTTAAATTGGATTAGGTTGATTCAGTTACTAAGTCGTGAGGTTCTACATTTAACCACTAGCATAATTTTCGTAATTATTCTTGTTAGGAAAGATCGCACTCATAAAAAAGTGCATATTTTTTGTGTGTTGGCAACACAACATAACTAACATGGTGGTTTTCGTGGATTCCCCGAAACAATATTTTCGATTTCAACTATGATTTCGATTATAGATTTTATTTGTATGAATACTAGGTCGAGTTTAATTTATTGAAAGGTTTGTTCATTATGATTCCTTTGTTTTTTATGGTACCTACGCTTGTACGTGACCGCTTTTTATTTTAGGTACAAATTGCATACTTTTTTATAATTAGCTTTCAATATCGTTCATTTTTATACCCCACTTGATAGGATTAGAAGTTTTTTAAGTTAACTAACGCCACCAAGGATAAATATCTAGTCCTAGGTTTTAGCAATATGTTCTAGATCCTAGGTCCTAAAAATAGCTATTCACATGATTGAAAAAAGTCAGGAGCACTTTTTGCAAAAACTAATCATAAAAGAAAATATGATTTTTCAGGGTTCCCTACCCAAAGCGTAAAAACGGGAACCTATTAGTAAGACTCCGCTATCCGTCTGTCTGTCTGTCTGAACCGTGATAGTTAGACAGTCGAAATTTTCACAGATGATGTATTTCTATTACTATTATTATGAATTATGAATTTCTGTTGCCGTATAGCGGCAACAAATATAAAAAAAAAGAATAATTTAAGGGGGCTCCCATACAACAACTATTTCAATACCACATACAAACTTATGAATGCACCTGGTTACGTACATGGATTGGGAAAGTAGCCGCAATAACTTTGTAAACAACATTTTGCTATGTAAAATCCAAACTATTCACTGCACGCCATCCCTCCTAACATTGTACAGTGATACGGAAACCTTCGTGCGCGAGTCCGACTCGCACTTGGCCGTTTTATTTAGTAACGACGAGCGGACGAATTCAATGCGGGGAAATACGCAACCGGGGCGGCTTGCGCTGCACGATGTGGCAACAGCGCGCCCGAGCGCACGCGTTGGCAACGTTCTGAGCTTTGGACTGGAGCATCAAATAATGATGATTTATTTTTCTTAGGCTTTGAACTTTATCATAAAGAAAGAAGTTTCAAAATCGCGAGCCAAGAAACTGAAAATGCAAAAGAATGTTTTTCATAGGTTTTGAACTCCATTACCAAGCCATAAGGTTGAAAATCGTCAAAAAAACTAATGTTTTCCTAGAGTTATTCCCCCATATCTAGATTTAGGTACCTTGTAAGCGCGCGAGCAATGATTATAGTATCTACAGTTTGCGCCAAGTTTATATCTCTCTGAGCGAGCTGTGACCCCTCTCTCTTATGCGAGAAAGAGAGGTCATAGCTGGCTCAGAGACAAAGAAAATTACCTAGATAGGTTGGTAGGTACAAGTGACTCCAAGTTCCCTCGTGGCGCGTGGAGGAGGTAATTTTTCAGAGACAAGAGTTTACTCGATGCGCGCGGCACTCAGGAACAGAGAAAATTGGCGTGTACTGACTACTAGGGCCCTATTCTATTATGGAAAACGCAACGCAATTTGCGCTCTTCGGAGCCATCGATTTGAGAGATTTGAGCCCCAGGTGATGCCAAGTTTCTGTGTTAGTGTAATGTAGGTAGTTAATTTCGACGCCCTTAGAAATGAAAACTATCTGCCTACCTAGGTATAGGTCTAATGTCAACCTAAAAAATAAAACACTTAGACAATAGTTTATTTAAATTTTATTGAGGGCAGGTTCCCAGTACCTACAAGCCTAACATGAACTAGATTCAGCACAATTTTAGGATAGCTAGGCTACTTACTTAAATAACTAGATAAACATTAAAACATTTAGTATGATTATGATAATAAAAGCTTGGATGCACAACGGACAACCCAAAGTTTTTTGGACACCCAAATCATGCCGTCTCATTATCTCTCACTTGCTCGGGGAATGACAGCGCCGCAGTATGATATTTAAGCGGCACTTATTTTGAGTTAGTTAGGGTTTCCTCCCCCTTATCGACACTCTGACCGTTTAGTGAGATTACACATTCACATGACATGCACTGGTTTGAACTTATCGTTTTCAATACTTTTGTTTTAGCATTACACAAGTTTTAGCACACTCGAGTTAGGTGGGTAGTCCGGGTGGCAGCACTTCGATATCAGCTTTCACAGATTTGGAGTAGGCAGGTAGGTATGGTGATAGGCTTCAGGCTCCTGGGTAGGTAGGTAGGTAGTAGGTAGTACTGGAGTCATCTGGAACCTAGTTATGTAACCAAGGTTAGGATAGGTTGGCATGGGTAGACGCCAGACGTTTGTTCGGCGGTTATTGTATCTTTCGCCTGCTTCGGTCGGTGGGCTGGTAGACGGCAGGATGGTGGCAACAAACCACGAGCTTTTGAGATTTTCATTGCGGCTGCTGGTGAGTGATGTGATTTGATGACTTGATGAAACAAAAGGCGCTGGCCGCTGGTGGGTGCCAGACACCAAGGTTAGCTTGAGATCTCGCTAGCACACAGCTGCTTACTCGTCGTTTTTACTCGTATGTATGGTGTGTCGGCCGCGCACGGCGGAGGCGGGCGGCGCTTACGCTGGCTAGGCATGAACTGTAGGTCGATCGAGCGAGCGAGCGCTCGGGCGCCGCGGGCAAATGTGTACATTGATGGGATTTTCTACTAGTTAGAGAGAGATAAAGAGTGAGAGACTGATTGCGGCGGAAAATTCTCTCATGGTCCGCAATACGTGCTTCCTCTTTCTAACTGCAGTGATTGATATTTCCTTCCCACTTGAATTCAAAATGGTTGACTTGAGTTTATATGTTTCAACGTATACAAATTTATAGGTGTAGAATTTATGACTTTTAATGGCTTAATGGATGGATTTATGCAAAAGAGGATATATTTTTTATTTTTTAATCTTAGTTTTTTTGTTTCGAGTAATCCACTTCATAACGGTGTTTTGACAGCGTCCGAAATGTACCTGAAAGAACCCTGAAATTTGGTCAGCTAATTAAAAGTCACCCTGTATGCAGATGCTGTTGGTTCTCCATGAACAATAAAAATAAAAAATAAATATAAAACATGTATTATCCATACAATAAAAACACATGGTTTTAACATATGGTTTAAAAAAAAAAAAACGGTCAAGTGCGAGTCTAAATCGCGCACGAAGGGTTCCGTACCACCGTTCAATGGAAGCGATGGTGTGGAGTGAATAGTTTGGATTTTACACAGCAAAATATTGTTTACAAAGTTATTGGTGCGGTTACTTTCACACTCCATGTACGTAACCAGGTGCATCCATAAGTTTGTATGTGGTATTGAAAGAATTGTTGTATGGGAGCCCCCTTAAATATTTCTTTTATCCTGTTTTTTAGTATTTGTTGTTATAGCGGCAACATAAATAGGTACATAATCTGTGAAAATTTCAACTCTCTAGCTAGCTAGGTTCTTGAGATACAGCCTGGTGACAGACGGACGGACGGACGGACGGACAGCGGAGTCTTAGTAATAGGGTCCCGTTTGGAACCCTTCGGGTACGGAACCCTAAAAACATTTGTGAAAGTGACAATGTTGATGTTTGGGTCATATTATTAACTTATATTGAAAAATGATATTGAAATTAGTACCTATACTCTATTTATCCTTAACTGATATAAGATGTAAACAAAGATGAGGTGATTACATAAACTCGATATTTCCCGAGGTTCACTCGATTACGGTTTTCATAAAAACTCACAGACTACTTTAAACATAAATACACTAAATTTCACTAAAAACATGTCGAAATTCAGCTTAGAAATAACATTATTTTCCCAAATTTCTAATTACGAGAAAAATTACACACAATTTAGTTTAGTTTAGTGAAGGGGAAATGTGAATGACAGAAGGAAATTGAACGAATGAATGAAATACACGGCAACGAAGGCTGTGTTAGTAAAATATGTAAAAAAAAATGAAAGTGGGCGTTAGCCCCGCTGCACATGCCGAGTTCCTGTGCAACGGGGATTTGTCATCGCAGGCACGTACCACGTGACACAGTGGAACTTTTTTAGGTTCATAGACAGGGGGTGTATCTTCATTTTTTAAACTCGGAATTTTAATCTGAGAACTTGTTGTAGGACAGGTATATTTATATTCTACATAAGAAACAACATTTGTTATGTAGAAAAAATCTGTAGGGTGCATATTTATCGAGGTAATAAATATTGAAAAAAATTATGTATGAAGAAAATTATGTTATTTTTTTCTAAAAATGGTCATTTGGTGTGACGCATTACCTCCTATAACCTTCGCCTCTTACGCTTCATGGTTTGCTGGATAAAATCTCTTAAAAGAGATAAGCTAGCCTTTGTTTGTTTTTTCTCTAATAAGCTATCTGTCTTTTTTATGCCAGTACCACAGACCTTAGATTAAAATAGACGGGTGACACAAACATGCTCAGGCTCACCGTAGCTCGGTATTTGCTCGCGAGACAGCGACCATTGCGAGTTAAACCCAATTGAATTAATATAGGAGCAATTAAAGGGTCATGTTGGCAAAAACAACAAAAGTTTTAAATGGTGGAAATTAAGGAGTTGATAAGTGAAGGGAATGAGAAAAATAAATTCTGAGTCGTGAACTAAATGTATTTTAAATGGGGTGGAAGAAGCACAACAGTGCCCACTTTTAACCAGTGATTCAATGCTCCATTTTGAGTGACAGGGGGCAAGCCCATTTCCGCAGCTCTGAAGTAATGAAGGTTTCATCACGATTTTTCCATCACCTTTAGAACATCGGTATAATTTACTTAAGATAAATGATTTATCTCAATTTTAAACCACCATCCACATTTACCATATTCGTCATACATGAACGAGAAAAACTAGGGGCGAACAGAGCGCGAAAGTATCTTATTATCATTATAATTTACGTTAGGCAATAAATGAAGACTTTTGCATCGGATATGACACGCACGAGGCAGAGTATTTCTTAATTTGTTTATTTAACTTAACAAGTTGTAAAGTAAATATGTATATGAGATAGTTTATCTGTGTTTATTATTTACCTATGTTGTTGTTTGTAAATAAAAAGTAACTATTTGACAATAAATACATTTTATGACAATAAATATATATTTAAGCAAACCCGCAGTTGGTTTTATTTCGTTTCATGTTTAATATTAGAAATTCAGTAGAAATAGTTTTTTTTAAACAATATATCGGATCACTATTATAAAACAGTTTGTGAAATCAATAAAATCAATTGCAAACTCGATCATATTTCATATAATAAAATTCCTGAATAAATTTCGTTCATTCAACATTTACTTCCGGCAGTTCATTCACTTATTCTCTTCACTACAAATGTCAAATTTTATCGTTTGTTATCCGGTTCACCGCTTTCGCGCGCGCGCGAAAACCTCTGCCGGTCGGACCCTAATTCCGGTTATCGCCGCTCGCTAAGTGGCGTCGCGCGGCGCCTTACAAAAACATTATTTATGACTTAGGTACTTAAGAATACTGCTCGAAGTTTTGTTTTTGTTAGAGATCGTAAACAAACCATTGTAATGGACTGGCGTTGTTTATTTTAAAGACTCTTTGTACAGTCATACATTGATGTAAACACAGACTTCGAGCGAAAAATGGACTAAGGTCAATATAAACATTTTTTATTAAAAAAATTAAATTGACAACCTATGTTTTTTATGTATTTAAAAGATTTCTGTATTACATTTACACATGAAAAAATAATAAACATGCATTTCTTAGATAAAAAATATTTATTTAAAATCTTACAAACTTTCGCAAGCATTTGCCAGCGTGCCGTGGTTAAACACACAGATACAAAAAATAATCTCTCAGTTTCTATTAAACATACACTTTAAATATAAGTGTCTACTGAAAGCGTATTTCATACATAAGCTTATTTAGCAAAATCTAGGCATTATCATACCTTCATCCAGAAAATGATTGCAAAGCAAAATATATTCCTATTTTTTAAATACCTACACCTTTCAATCTGGGTATTTTTTGCTAAGTAAATATGACGTACAAATAATCATATTTATAAATAACAATTATGTATAAAACGCCCTTTCCAGTGACGTATTACACTTGTTTCTATGACATCAGCGAAATGAGTTATTTACATTTACATTGGGCTACCCCCAAAATAAGCTCAGAAATGCCGACTTATTAGACAGGGTTCACACTGGGCTCGCCGGGTGATCGGAGCGGAATCGGACTTTTACAATTTTACCGGATTCTTACGAAAATGACATGAATCATCTTGACAAGTACTTTGGTCCTACTATACAATATTTTTATGGCATGGAGCTGATCTGATGATGGAGCCGGAAGGTGGGCATAGGAACTCTACAGGATGTTGATTTGTAAAGTTACGCCAACCTCAAAGGTGGATATAAACACAATACTAAATCTAAATAATATATATATATACAGTGGTGGTCATATAATTAAGAACTATTTGTAGTACCAGATATTTTTTTTCAAAACTATGCTATGTGTACTTTTAAGTTCCTTCTTAAAAGTAATTAGTTGTGTTATGAAATAGCTACATCGATAAAGTAAACGGGATTAGGAGTAAATATTTAAAACATTTACTATTTTTTTTACAAATTTAATTGATTATCTATAATTACAAATTCAAGTAGCAAAAAATGCTGGACAAATAATTAAGAACGATTCTTAAGCTGCTCGAGAGTTGTTTCCGTAGATACTTAGATTTTACAAATCACATTAAATAAGACAGTGACAATGTTAAAAATTATAATTTAATACATTTTATTCTAAGTTAATAGTTTGTAGCGTGACCATGGCTTTTAATACACCTTACACCGACGAGGCATTGATTCTATCAATTTTTGACATTTTTCAAGAGAAATAGAGCGCCATTCTTCTAAAAAAACGTTATATAACTCAGTTAGGTTACCACATCGTCGATTTGAAACCTTTTTCTTGACTTCGCACCAAAGATGCTCTATGGGATTTAAATCTGGGCTCTTCGGTGGCCATTCTAAGACAGAAACTGATTGAGATGTGAGGAATTCTTTAACGATGCATGCAGTGTGCTTCGGATCATTGTCGTGTTGGAATGTCAAATAATCGGAAGTACGTCTTCAGCATATGGTAACATAGTTTCTTCGAGTATATTTTTGTACTGGAATTGATCCATGTTTCCTTCTATCAGTCTAACAGGTCCAACACCATGACCTGAGAAGCATCCCCAAATTTTCACATTTCCACCACCATGCCTTAATGTCATTTTTGTGTACTCGGGGTTGAATGCTGTATTCGGAGGGCGTCGAACATATCGTTTCCCATCAGAACATACTCTGTTAATTTTTGTTTCGTCAGAGAAAAGAACATTTTTCCACTGTCTTGCTATCCAGCTTTCATACCTCCTAGCAAATGCAAGCCGGGCTTGCCTATGACACTGTTTCAACATGGGCACCTTTCTTGCTATCCTTCCGTTCAACTTCGCTTCTACAAATCGCCTTCGGATAGTGCGCACTGAGATCGCTGAAGGGTTATTTTCACCAAAGTATTCTTTTTTTAACTCAAGACCCCTTAAAAGGGTATTGTTTTGCCAAACGCACGATATTTCGATCGTCTCGCTGAGATGACTTTCTCTGTTTAGGTACACGAGGAATATTTAAAGTTGTTTGATGCGTGTGATGCTTCACAGCGTGGAATATCATCGTTTTTGAGCACTGCAAATGATTGGCAATCTTTTTATGTGACCAATTCATATCGCGAAGTTTTATTATTACTTCCCTTGTAGATGCATCACAACTTTTATTTTTTTCCCATTTTTTTATTATGAAACGATCAACTTTTTGACTTTTACAGAACTAAATGGCGCCAAAATTACTCGAATAGTGGCCTAGTTACAGAGTGTTCTCTATTTAAATTTGAATAAAAAAATAAACTATCCAGCGTTCTTAATTATGTGGCCAGCCAGTAAGTTTGCAATAACATGTTAAGATATATTATATACAAAAAGTTTACTTATATAATAATATTGTTGAATTTATCATATTATAACTGTATGCTACGATTGTGTAAAACAGTTTTACGATACCGAGAGAGATACAAAACGATATGCAATAAGTGTTATTCTCGTAAGTTTGAAAAAAGCTTGTTTTCAAATAGTCGTTCTTAATTATATGACCACCACTGTATATATATTATTTCGTTTTAGTATAATATATATATATATTCAATTCAAATTCATATATATATATATATATATATATATATATGTTTTTTTTTTTTCAAAATTATAAAAAAAATGGAAATCGTAATGGGAGTCTATTAGCACTCGGACGTGGTGGCTGCCGGGGTATCCACATTTTTAGCTAATTTTAGAAATAAATGAGATGGTAAGATATGAATGAAAATTAAGCGAGGTAAAATAAAAAAATCGTGTTTTTGTCATCAGCGATACGTAATCGACCCTGAGTAACTTTACAAATCAACACCTTGTATAATGAAACGACATCCCATCAAGTTTGGGCTCGTCTTATTCATCTTGACAAGTACTTTGGTCCTGTACAATAGTATAGGAACAAAGTTATTGTCAAGACAAATCGTCTTGACAAGTACTTTGGTCTTATACAATAGTATAGAACCGAAGTACTTGTCAAGATGAATCAAACGAGACAAGTACTTTGGTCCTGTACAATAGTATAGGATCAAACTACTTGTCAAGATAAGTCATCTTGACAAGTACTTTGGTCCTATACAATAGTATAGGACCAAAGTACTTGTCAAGACGAATCTAACGAGTCCAAACTTGATGCCGACTTATTAGACACAGTGGGTTAGCCGGGCTATCGGAGAGGAATCGGAATTTTACCGGACTCTGACGAAATTGACAAAATTAACAAATATGTACACGCTTGTAGTATTAACTGTTACTTCACACAACACAAGTTAACGTAAAAAAACGCGGTTGCATGGTGTACAATAGAATAGAATATTCATTTATTAACTGTTACTTCACAAACTCAAGTTAAAGTAAAAAATCGCGGTTGCATGGTGCACAATAGAATAGAATAGAATATTCATTTATTAACTGTTACTTCACACAACTCAAGTTAAAGTAAAAAATCGCGGTTGCATGGTGTACAATAGAATAGAATATTCATTTATTAATTGTTACTTCACACAATAATCAATCATTAATTCACACATCAATGAGCACGCTTGTCTTTGATATCAACTTATCATACAAATGGCAGATTTAGAATAGAATAGAATATTCATTTATTAACCTCTTACATACCCGAGCATCATATGATGCTCGCGGACGGTGATAAACGCAACGATGATTCATCGTCAGGTATAGCAAAGGTAACTGTTACTTGTTAGAATAGAATAAAATATTCATTTATTAACTGTTACTTACTGTTACAGCATATAAAATCGCAACAGCGATGCAATCGGATGACAATATAATTTTTGTCATGACATGGTGCTGATATAACCACAAAACAAACTCCACTGAATATGGGCCAGAAGAAGGTAGGCACGACGTATTCCATCAAGTTTGGGCTTGTTTGATTCATCTTGACAAGCAATTTGGTCCTGTACAATAGTATAGGACCAAAGTACTTGTCAAGATAAATCAAACTAGCTCAAACTTGATGGGAGTTCTCATCATTAATTCATATCTTATTCGATACAAATTAATGGTGAGAACTTATCTGTGCAAGTGATACGCCTTGAAGCAATGTAAAATGCACAGATCGGTCAGACACGTATCGCACCTCCACACTGTGCGGGCGCAGATGTTTTTTTTTGCGCACCATTTACAGCGTGCCTGTTTTTTATTATTTTTCTCGATAAAGTGGCCGGTTCGTGGAGTTTGTTTTGTGGCTATATCAGGAACATATTTTTTAATTATCTGGTCCGCCAGAAGCGTCCTGAACCGCCGCTGATTATCTTTGACCTTGTGGGTATATATAACATAGCTGTTATATATTGCCACGTTGAGGAGCCGGCGGAAGAGTTTCTTGTACCAGACTGTATTTCTTACCCTTTCCACGGGGAATGCCTGGAGCATCTGGTCCTTTTTGTCGACCCCCCCCATGGAAAGGTTGTAGTCCAGAACCACTTTTGGCTTGTACTTGTACACACCATATTTTTCCTTTCCGCCGACTCCTACGGCATGGTAAGTTGATATCAAAGACACAACGTTAGTGTCCTTCCATGTGACTATGGTCAGATCTTCCGTTTGGCTGAAGGCCGACTCGCCTGTGTGCATATTCGTCTTCGTCTTTGTCTTCAGACTGTCCGGCACGAACTCACGATTTAGCCGCAGCGTCCCCATTGTGTCTGTTTTGAGGGCTTTCAGAGTCCGGGAGAGCAACGGCGAATTGTAGAAATTATCCATGACCAGTGTGTGTCCCTTATTTAACAATGGCCGGACCAGACTAAATACAATCTTCGACGTTGCTCCAACCGGCTCATCTGTCTGTCTGTCTGTCTGTCGGTCTGTCTGTCTGTCTGTCTGTCTGTCTGTCTGAGAGGAATTTGGGTCAGCATTATCATCCACAGGTTCTTGCTGTTGAGAACTACTTTTCCCTGTGTAAATGACCATCTTCCACAAGTAGCCCGTTCTCGATTCACACAGTTCATAGCTCTTTATCCCTACCGTTGCAGCTTTTGTAGCAATCAACTGCGCAAAAGACAATCTGCCTTTCCACAATAACAGCGACTCGTCGATTGCTACATTCTGCTCCGGTAGGTATAAAGAGCTAAACTTATCATTGAGGTGGTCAATGATTGGCTGGATCTTAGCTAGCTTGTTGTGATCGTTGGAGCGGACTTGTGGAAGGGTGGCGTTGTCCACAAAGTGAAGGCATTTCTTTAACAACGAGAACCTGTGGTATGGCATTATCTCGCTGAAGTTCCCGATCTGTAGGTAGGGAAGGCTCGGTTGCCAGAACTCCTTTTCAACGGGTAGTGGGACAATGCTTTGTAGCATAATAACGCCAAAGAAAACCCAAAGTTCCTCTTTAGTCACGTCCTTCCATTTCCTCAGGCGTGACTTTGCCTTCAAAGTCGGGTCATGGAGCAAATCATTCGCGTATCTGTTTGTCTCGCGAACAATTTTCTCCATGATGGAGTCGTCCCAAATTTTTTCGAATATATCCAATTGGGATAGGCCGTCCGTGCTAAATGTAGGACCAGCTTGGCCTATAAACTGTTCCCGTTGCCCTTTAAAAACATTCTGATGTGTCCAATTAAAATAGAGCACATCTTTATTGGACATCGCTCTCAGAGCCGCGTTGTCACGCGCGTCAATTTCATCCAACTGCGCACGTGTTGAAGGTGGTACGTCGTCCAAGTCGGCAGGACATTGACTGATCCCCCGAGATGTGATGGCTGGCCAACCTGCCATATCAACCTCTGGTTCATCCTGTTCGATGTCGCTGCCAGGGTTCATCGGCAGATCAGCCATCTCATCATATATTTTTGGATCTAAAACAAAATATTAATATATAGCATGGTACTAGATAACCTGAAGTCGTGAATTAGTAGAGCGGTACGCGCTGCAACGTCCTTGCTGGAGGTCCTGGGCCCTAGTGTGGGGTCAAAAGCGATGTATGTGACTGACCGTGAATGTTATGTTAAGTCTTACTTAATGCTACAAAAATAGAAGGTAACACAATTTTCAACTAACCATATAGATCGGAGGTTGATCCTCCCGATCCAGGATCTTCTAGTCTCCTTTGCGGAGACTGGATCGGGGTTGCTGAGGCGCCAGGAGCTGAAAATTTTGAAGTTGTAGTGTTTCAGGAATCTTAGCATAAAAGCTAAAAGTTAGAAAAAAATAACATTTTTTTATTTATTTATACTCACAAATTGACCAGTCACCGACCATTTCGATCTCTACATTTTCGACGAAAACAGCGTTCGCGGGAACTTCCATTTTACGATCTGACAATATAAGATTATAAATATAAGATTTCCATATATTAAAAATAAATCCCAGGGAGGTTGGCGCTTTAGAGAAGAGGCCTATGCCCAGCAGTGGGTCGATGTGGGCTGAATATGATGATGATGAAAATAAATGCGAGAATATAAACAAACAAACTTACCATACGCGCCTGATGTGCCTGCTTCAGGCAGCGGCAACCAGTGTTCGCCGGAAGCCGCAGCTTCTTCGCGCTTCGCGGGAACTTCCATTTTACGATCTGACAATATAAGATTATAAATATAAGATTTCCATATATTAAAAATAAATCCGGGGAGGTTGGCGCTTTAGAAAAGAGACCTATGCCTAGCAGTGGGTCGATGTGGGCTGAATATAATGATGATGGATGATGATGATAAAAATAAATGCGAGAATCTAAACAAACAAACTCACTCCTCATCCCTGATGGGTCCGGTTCAGGCGACGGCGACGGCGAGAGGGTGAAGCGGGAGAGGCCTGCTGCCTCACAAGGGTTGCGTTCTGGTTCTAGAAATAAAAATATTGTTTAAGATTCAATAAAGATAATCCTAAAGAAAGTACGACCATAGAACAATAAATTTTAAAATATACAATTATTAAACTAACCTTTCGTCCTCTTGGGCATCTGCCATGGCTGGGGCACACGAGGGGGAGGTATGGGTGGAGTACCTTCCACTAAGGGGCAGGTTACTCGATGCGGAGAGGTGGCTTTTCTGTAAAATTATTTATATAATATATATAATAATCACAAAATCCATTTGCATTTAATATTTATAAAATCATGTCTTACCTTTTTTTAGTCCTCTCCGGGGCATCGGGCAACATGAACCTGCCCACTTGTTTTACCTCTTTTAGAGCCGCCAGCTGCTGCCGCTATTGAGGAGAAAGAACTTCTAGATGCTTTCTCTCTTGAACTCTTTTTTTTTTAATGGCTTTTAGTGAGGTTTGCCATCTAGGGACAATTGGACTATACACAATTGTAGAGACATTACAGTATTTAGTTGCACATTTTCAAATTATAGTAAAACACGTATTTACAAGATACTACACAAATTTTGTGTTGACACATTTTCAAATTACAGTAAAACATAATATACAAGAGAAAAAACACTTGTTGAGGAGACCTGGCGAACTATATATGATGTATTATCCATACAATAAAAACACATATGGTTATAAAAAAAAAAAAACATTTGTCAAAGTGACAATATTGATGTTTGGGTCATATTATTAACTTATATTGAAAAATGATATTGAAATTAGTACCTACAAAATTGTAGAGACATTACAGTATTTCGTTGCACATTTTCAAATTACAGTAAAACACGTATTTACAAGATACTACACAAATTTTGTGTTGACATATTTTCAAATTACAGTAAAACATAATATACAAGAGAAAAAAACACTTGTTGAGGAGACCTGGCGAACTATAGCATCTGCAAGAAACTAGATGGTTAGGTTGCCCAATATGGTTCTGAGAGAAATGTATGAAAGAAAAAGGAAAAATGGCACTTGTATATTTTTATGAGATCGGACGAACATCTTACATGAATACTGTACTAATGACCGCCATGAATTCCGCCTGGTACAACTTACACCATAAGATAAATATCTGTTTTTACAATACGGTGTCCCCGATAATTGCCCTGTTTATTGAAAGAAGATTGTGTGAGTACGTTATATGCTAATTGCTAGAAATACCAGACATTCAAATCCCGCTAGTAGAAAACCTTATATTCATCTAATCTACATATATCAAGCACCTGTACTATCTGTCTATCCAGCCTCCCGCCCCCACTGTTGAGTATAGACCTCCTCTCTTCTTGCACAATGGCATATTAGGGAAGCGAAACTAAAATTAATTATTTTCGCTTCGTTAACCTGACTTGTACATTGCGGCCAGGCAATTCTCGAAGAGAATGCCAAATTTTCCAGCAAGGCTTGGGTGCAAAGCAGATAAACTCTCCGCAGGTGACGCATTTTGTAGGCACCGTCCGACGCAAACCTTGCCGGTGACAGATATGGCAACGCTTTCGTTCCTGTTGCGAGACATGCATAGGTTCGTGCATGATAGTGGTATTCAGACGCACCCCAAATTCCAACAAGTGATCTAAGCCGACCGCAGGTGGAGATTGGCTGTGAACCTTCACCAACGTTTCAGCCAGATCTATGCGGAAATTGCGATGCGTCATCGGAGGCAAATCGTGACGTTTCCTCGAGTCCGACATCAGAACTAATGCGTTGTGTACCGATACGTTGAGCAACCTTTTAAAAATCTTCATATACCATTTCAGGCATCTCTTTCTTTCCAACAAATACATTGAGAGTTTTTGATCTTTCAGATCAATACCTCCCATTGTATTGTTGTAGTCCTGTACAACACAGGGCTTCACCAATTCCTTACCACTCTTCCGACCTACGACGGTCTCCGAGTTGTGATAAGTGGAGATCAAGTTCACCTTTTTGGTGTCTTGCCATGCGAGGCATGTCACGTCACCAGAATGGCGAGCAATAATCGCCCCCTTATCAAGCTTCGTCGGAGCCTTCGCAATCGCTTCCGGTACATTCTTGCGATTAGGACGCAACGTCCCCACACAATCAAATCCTTTACTTTTAAGGTACCTCGCCAACGCTGGAGAATTATAATAATTGTCCATCGCGACGCAGTGACCCCGATGTTCCAGACCTTTCAATAAATCGAGTACCACTTGGGTACTCTTACCAGCCAAGTCTGCACCAAGACTCGCGACGTCGCGATCGGGATTCGAGTTCTTGCCCGTATAGATTTGGAATCTATACATGTACCCAGTCCTTGATTCGCACAGCTCGAATGATTTTACTCCGAATCGCGCAGCCTTTGAACTTATCGCTTGGACCCAGGACAAGCGGCCTTTGAATAAGGTCAAAGACTCGTCGATAGCGACATCTTGGTCGAGTTTGTAAAGATATGAGAATTTTTCATTGAGGTGCACGATGAGTGGTGCTATCTTCCGCAACCTTGCAGAGAGCACAGCCCCTCCGATTCCCGGCAAATGTTGACTAATGCCAACAATGTTGACTAATGCCAATGAAGCGGTTGTAAGACATCGCCTGCCTGAAGTAGGGCATTTGTAGAATACCGGTCGTTTTCCAATATTCATGCAGACATGTGTGTTGTACATAACCCATCAACATATACATTGCAAGAAGCAAGCGCATCTCGTTTGCATTGGTGTCAGTCCATCGATCCAAACGAGACGACTGCTTCAAATTTCCTGCTTCACGTTGTGCGTTGAGCGTCTGTTCAGCGTATCTATTGGTTTCCTCAACCATAAGACCAATGATGTCTTCGCTCCAGATATCACAAAAGGCATCATAGGGCGTATTATAGTCTTTGACAGCTCCAGGGAGTGGGCCGGAAAATAATTCCTGCACACCCCTGAAAGTGGCAAAGTCTGTCTGCCAAGTAAAACCATCAGATGGGCCCACCAGACGTTCAATGGCTGCATCCATTTCACTCTCAACCATAGCTACCAGATTGCGGGTTTGCGGATCTAACTCACTGTCGTCAGGAATAGCCCTACTCGTGGGATCATGATCGGCAATGATCGCGTCAACATCGAACTGGTCGTCGAAATCTGAGTCGAGATCACTGCCGTTATTGATCGATACCACAGCAGCTGCTATCCCTGAAGATGACGGAACAGCATCCATCGGCTCAACGGAAGTCACTGCTAACCCATAGTGACTGCTAGTATCGGGTATCTGCTCATCAGCCTGAACACTAAAACTAAAGCTAGTTCCAGGTCTCGACTGATCAGCATGAGCACGAATACCGGCAACCAACGACAGATCAGCAGGTTCTTTCGCTGGCCCAAGCATGCTGCGAGAAGGTGTCGTGCTCTCGGGCGTTCTCGGCAACGAAGGCAACCCATCCACCCATTTCCTTACATGATCGTAGTGATCCGCTATAGCCGCTTCCCCCTCCTCAGCGTCCAGCCCGCACTCTTCAATTATTTCCTCAGGACGAAGGCTGCAAAAAAAAATGCTAACCGTAAATATATACGTAATACAAAAATCGGCGGTAGCTCAAATTGTAGGATGCTGGCCACTTACAAAATCGACTTCTTCAAGTCCTTGCGCTGCTTTAGCCGTACGGTACCCCCGGGAGTCGCAACCACCGGGATCTCCAGTCTTCGTTTATGACTGAAAAAATAATTTACAATTAGCTACATATCTATATAATATAAAATAATATAAAAAGTGGCGGTAGCTCTGGTAATAGGATGCTGGCCACTTACGAAATCGAGTGTTTGATTTCCAAATAGAAATGTCAAATTGAGCAGTATTACCGCGACGCGTTTTGTAAATTTTGCTTTTCCCCGTCATTTTGAACCCTCGTAATATGGTAAATACCTATCAATATTACGAAAATATAGATTCAAATTACTATCTAATACCCCAGGAGGGTTCCTGTACTACCAGTACAGGGGAATCCTTCCCTGCGGGAGGAACCAGTTCACACAATGAACTGGACCCCCCCCCCCCCTGCAGGTTCTCGGTGGGTCGTTTTCTGAGGGCCACCAACCTATTTGCTCGCGTGGTGACACGCGCTCGCCTCGGAGGATAAACGAGTCAAAAAATAAGAGGCACGATAGAAGTGGTGCCTCAAAGACAAAGAAGAGGAAGCAGCGCCTCGCAGAGGAGCTTGTTATAGTCGCGGCCATACGTCGTAGGGCCACGGACGCCTCTAACGTCAACCGTGAGGAAGTGGAGGTGCCGGCTCACAACGATCCCAACATGGGACCGCGTGCGGGACAGCACCAACACTCAACACACGGAAGTCTGGCGCAGGCTCACACCGCTCCCCATACGGGAAAGCGTGCGGGACAGCACCACAACACCAAAGGGTTAGGAAGGCAGGCTCACAACGCTCCCTTTATGGGACCGCGTGCGGGAGCAACCAGCCCAAGGGGAGGGGCAGGTGCCTGCGGGAAAAGAAAAATCAACTGGGGAAAGCGCAATCTCGGGCCCTCCCCCGTCTGCCCATCCACCGCCTCGGCGCCGTAAGGGCAAAGGGGTGGGGAAGGGCAGATCGGGGGGGTCATCAGAGCAAGCACACGGGGCAAGCTCTGTGGCCGGGACAAGCAGACCCCAAACAAAAAGAATGAGGTCTGATGACCAGCTGTCGCCGAACGGGGAGTTGATGAGGGGACCGTTCAAAAGACCCTGTAATTCAGGCCCAAATGTAAGGGACAAGCGAGTCCAACCTGGACTATCCTATGCCCAGGCTGCTAACTCGCACCTGATCATGGTGATCGTCCCCATTGACGGTCGAGAAATGACGGCCGAACAAGGCGTTCTCTCCGTCTAGAGGTGGAGAAGAAAAAGGAGGAGCAGTAGATGACCTGACCCAAGACTTTGTCCCGGGCTTCGATCATATGCCGCAACGTCTGCCGCAAGGCGGACTTAGATTCACCTGCCTCGACCAAGAAACTGTGGCGTGGCTTAAGGTGACGACAGCAAACCTCCCCCCCCCCCCCTGTGGGAAGGAGGCTGCCAGTTCGTGGCGGTCGGCATGACGGAGTTGCTAAAACTCATCAAAGGGGTGGTCTGGCTTCCCGATGTTCAGGGAACTGACATCGAGGGGCTGAGGCTCCGACTGATAAGGGCAAACCGTCAGCGCGGCATCGACATGAGTCGCTGGCGCCTACTAAAGGGAGAGCTAAAAAACACCGACACGGAGCTTCAGGGTGCCATCATGGTATTCGGAATCCCCAAGTCGGATATCACGGAGCTGGAGAAAAGGCAGATGAAGGTCTGCTACAAGTTGGCTCGGTGAAAGTGGAGCTCAAGCGGAGGGCAGGCGGAACTGGGTCCAGACCCGCTCCAGCCGGCCAGCCGATTGAGGTGCAGCCCGCACCGAGTGACGCGGAAGGTAGCAGCAACACTCTGTCATCACGCAGGGCCTCGGCGGGCAGCGTGGGGGAAGCGCCTATCCGAAACCTAGCGATTGGCTCACCGATGTCCGACGAGATCGAGGCGCTTCTCGGCTCCGAGGGCGAAATTTCAACTCCAGCAGAGGGGGAGTAATAATAATTATGAGTCCTTTCACACATGCTTTGCACACATAATAAAATAACTTATATATATATATATATATAATATATGTATACATGTATTAAAATTAAAAATTAAAAAAAAACATTCACACTACATAATAAAAAGGCGCTAACCCAAATATCATACAAGCCAACATCCAATATAGCTCCTCCGGTGCAGCGGCCCTTCGGAGAACTCTCGAAGAGTACCCGAAGACGATCGCACTTATAGAAGAGCCAGCAATTTATAAAAGCAGGGTATATGGTTTCAATAACTTATTTGGAAATATATATACCTACTATTCAAACACAAAAGTGAGGCCATATATGTCCCGAATCACTACAAAGCCACCTTAATAACACACCTCTGCTCCCCAGATCTAACCGTGGTGAACATTGACACGGGGCAAGGGGGTCTCTCGTTATACCTCGCCTCGGCATACCAGCCAGGCGAAGGGGAGATACCTACGGAGGAACTGGAGGTGCTAGTCAGAGAGCGTGAAGAAAATGACATACCCCTCGTAATAGGATGCGATGCCAACGCGCACAGCATCGTATGGGGCGGAAAGGACATAAACAAAAGAGGTAAGGATCTCATGGAATTTCTCTCAAAATACGAACTGTCGACACTAAATAGAGGATCAGAACCCACATTTGTCACAAGAAAGGCACAAACAATACCAGACATAACAATTGCCAACTTTTTGGCTCTAGACCTTATATCGGGATGGACAGTTTCATCAGAAGCATCGTGTTCGGATCACAGATGGATCACCTTCGGCCTGAAGAATATAAAGTTAAAAACTAGGCAATTTCATAACCCTAGAAAAACCAACATAAGTGAGTATTATCAGCACCTAGAGACGGACTTATCTAGAACTGAGTACAACATCAAACTGGAGACAACAGAAGAAATAGAATTAGCGGTCATTCCACTCAACGGAGCGATAAATGAGAGCTACAACAAATCCTGCCCTCTAATGACAGCGAAGCCATCTAAAGACTGGTCCGACAAACTGGAGAGAATGCGGGTTAAAATGAGAAAGCTTTTCAATCATGCCATCAACACGAAGGTAGAGGACGACTGGGAAGCTTTTCAAAAAGCACGTAACCAGTTTAAAAAACAAACTAGGTGCAATTTTAGAGAATCGTGGTGAAATGTCTGCAGCTCGATAAACAGCGAGTCGCAGGCCTCACGAAATAAAAAGCTAATAGGTAAAGACCCACAACACCAACCTGGTTCGAAAAAGAAACCGAATGGAGAATACACCAAGAGCGAAGAAGAGCTCTGTAGTGTATTGCTACAAACGCATTTCCCGGGGTGTACAATCCTACCCGCAAAAGAGGTAGAGACACCGGCGGAAACACCAAGCTCCTCGCAAACATTAACACCCCCGCCGGAAGCATGGGTGGAAGTAAAAAACCTGATAGATGAAGAGAAGGTGAGATGGGCAATCAGCTCTTTCCTTCCATATAAATCACCAGGACCAGACGGCGTAATACCAGCCCTACTGCAATGGGGAGAAAAGCTCACTGTACCAAGACTTGTAAAAATATTTAAGTCATGTCTAGCACTCGGCTAAATGCCCAGGATCTGGAGAGAAGTGAAAGTAGTCTTCCTGCCGAAACAAGGACGACTATACTGAACCTTAATCCTTCAGACCTATAAGTCTTACATCATTCATTCTGAAAACGTTAGAAAGAGTGTGTGATAGATTTATAAGGGACGGTCCCATGAGAACCAACCCTATACACCCAAACCGACATGCGTGCCAAGCGGGAAAATCTACAGAGACCGCCTTACACGCAGTGGTCAGAAGAATAGAAAGCTCAATACTAAGACAACAGTCGTGCCTGGCGGTATTTATAGACATAGGAGCTTTTGATAAAACAAACTTCAGTAGCATCAGAACTGGATTGGAGAAACTAGGCACCAACCCTAACATGATAACCTGGATAACAAAAAAGCTGGAATCAAGAATAATCTCTCTGGAAATCAGCGATAAAATCAAATGCAAAGTGGCCAAGGGCTGTCCACAGGAGGGTGTGCTATCACCACTACTGTGGGTACCAGTAGCTAACGACCTGGTGACACAACTCAACACTAGAGGATTCTACTCAATAGCATACGCCGATGACGTGACAATACTCGTGAACGGCCTTTTTATAAACACGATATTTGACCGCATGCAACTAGCACTACGGTACATAGAAACATGGTGCAAAAATAACGAACTCTCAGTAAACAACGCCAAAACTGAGAGGGTACTATTTACAAAAAAAAAACCACGGCAGTTACCAGGCTGCCCAAACTCTTTAATAAAACACTAACACTATCAAAAGACGTGAAATATTTAGGTGTATGGCTTGACCACAAATTAAGTTGGAGCAAGCACATGGAAGCAACACTTAAAAAAGCCACCATATCGTTCTTCCAGTGTAGGAAGATGGTAGGGAACGGATGGGACTCCAGCCCAAAATGTGTCGATGGATGTATATGGCTGTGGTGCGACCCATCATCACATACGGCTCCCTATGCACAACTGCAACACAACTACAGCAGTTCCAGAGAATGGCATGTGTAGCCATGACAGGCTGCATGAGGTCAACGCCATCAGCGGCACTGTAAATCATGCTAGGCATACCACCATTGGACTTATTCGTACAGCAGGAGGCCAATTCGGCGGCCATAAGGCTATACAGTACTGGACAATGGAAAGGACAAATAGCAGATAAAGGACACTGCACAATTCTAGAAAAAGCATTCGGGGAAGTGCCGGAAGCCATTATTCGCAGGAAGAATTGATCTCATAAAAACAAAATTCCTATTCGGTAGGAAATATGAAATCACAGCCAAGGGCTTGGCAACACCAACAATACCAAATCACAAAAGCATAACAATATACAGTGATGGCTCAAAGAAAAGCAAGAACACAGGCGGAGGTCTTTTCTCGCCGGAGCTTGACATTAAACTTTCCCTAAGCTTCGGAAAGGAGACGACAGTGTTTCAGGCTGAAACACTGAGTCTCCTACACGGGGCAATGCACTTGATAAATTATGCAGAGGGGAATGACATAACCTTTAAAACGGACTGCGCAGCCCTACTAAGCTCACTAAAAAGACCGTTGACAAAATCAAAACTCATTCTAGAATGCCACAAGGCACTCAACAGGCTAGTGAGAAAAACAAGGTCACAGTCCAGTGGGTAAAAGGTCACCAGGGTGACCAAGGCAACTGGGAGGCAGACAAGCTAACAAAATTAGGGGCAGAAAGGCCAGAAATCGGCCCTCCACCATTCTCGCCCTTATCAGCGGCAGCTCTACGAAAAAGATCTGATTGACTGTCTCAATGTCAGTTACGCTGATTTCACACGGTTGCCAACTAAACTACTCATAATCTAAGACTACTTCCGGAAAGGTTCTGAAACTTGGTTAATATTAATAAACGTCGAAGTTTGCAATAATTTCTATGCGTTTATGCAGCGCACAGGCTAGCCACCCAAAAAAGTTATGCGCATATGTAGGGCAAATTGAAATTGTGTAATTTTCAAAATTGTGTATTTCTTTAAATTGTGTAATTTTTTAAAATTATGTAATTTTACACTAAATTCTAAAAAGCACAAATCACACATCATTTGTGATTTATACCTGTAAGTCTTTGAACACTCGTTGCACTGATAAGGATTGTCTGCAGCGTGTGACGTAACTAGTGCGCCTTGTCTCCGTCTGCGAGGATCTTTTAGAGCAGACTCAACGCACACATACGAGTTGTCATCACACACGTTAGCATTGTGTGGGTAGATGTTACCAGCAATGTGTCTGATAAGTTGCTGCTTCGAAGTGAACTCTCTATGACAGCGTTCACAAGTAATGTTACTTGTTGTTACGTGTGCCGCGTCTCGTCTTGATGCCCGTTTGACGTGTCTTTCTACCGATTAATGGACCGTGTTATATGCATGGTAGTGTGAGGCAGGGCCGCCTGTCAGGTAGTGTGTCACAGAGGTCGTCTCTGTTTATATGAGAAGCGTCCGCAAAGGGTGAGTTACCTTGGCGCTGCACGTGTCACCAGTGAGCCAGGCTGCGGCTTGACTGGTGGTGATAGGTTGTGTGTGTGTGCGTGCGGCGGTATGTCGACACGGTCACGCACACACCGACGCAGCCGCGGCGGGAGACTCACCCCTGAACAGAGCAGCGACGTGATATCCTGCCAAGTGACAACATCCATTTATATTCGAATATGGTGAAAAAGCTAAGAATCTTTGGGTTAAATTTGTAATTCTTAATTGCACAAAACAGTTAAAACAAAACAAATACAAAGGAAATAATTTACAACGGCGAGCCTATCTCTAACAAGAGATTTCTTCCAGCAAACCTAGAATGGAGAGGAAAAAATGAAACTAAAGGTAGAACTATGTGCACAACAATAAAACTAATAAACAACTTACCAATATGTACTTAATACTAAAAATAATGCTATACATAAATATGTAACATATACATAAATATGTACTAATACTGATCACGGAAGAGAAAGATAGTGTTCTTTTAAACGACTTTTAAAAGTGTGAATTGACGGACACAGCTTCATTAAATGATTGGTTAATAAAATGGTAATGTCAATTGTTCTGCACATGTTATAAGTAGACTAGGGTGCAATCTCGTCAATTCCGCACCTTTTTTAGGGTTCCGTACCCAAAGGGTTCTAAACGGGACCCTATTACTAAGACTCCGCTGTCCGTCCGTCCGTCCGTCCGTCCGTCTGTCACCTGGCTGTATCTCAAGAACCTAGCTAGCTAGAGAGTTGAAATTTTCACAGATTATGTATTTATGTTGCCGCTATAACAACAAATACTAAAAAAATAGGATAAAAGAAATATTTAAGGGGGTTCCCATACAACAATTCTTTCAATACCACATACAAACTTATGGATGCACCTGGTTACGTACATGGAGTGTGAAAGTAACCGCACCAATAACTTTGTAAACAATATTTTGCTGTGTAAAATCCAAACTATTCACTCCACACCATCGCTTCCATTGAACGGTGGTACGGAACCCTTCGTGCGCGATTTAGACTCGCACTTGACCGGTTTTTTTATTCTTAATATTTTTTGAAATAGTAAATAACTCCTTATATTGTACTGGGCTAAGAAATACCGTATTTTCGGAGAAATGGAGTGGCGGGCGGCCGCGGGGTTTATTGCTGTAGCATTGTTAGTATTGGGCGAGGTTCGAGATGCACTCTCCTCTCCTATAGACGCAAAGTAGCGGTTAAAAATACTCGTAATCTGTTTTGGATCATTGATTATAGAGTTGTTAATTTTCAGTTATAAATTCTATTCTTTCGTTGTTTTTTTTATTTGTTCGTTCATTTATTATACTCCATATAGTTTCTATTAAATTACCAGATTTTTTAGTTCTGTTTTCATAGTTTAGTCTTTTGGATGTGATAACGTTTTCTTCAGTAGGCTTTGATATTTCCTATAATAATCAGTAATTGTTTTATTCTTTTATTTTAGTGTTATGGGTTTTATCTACCACACGTATCATAAACCCTCTTTACTGCGTCCAAAAACCGCACGTTACGACCAGCATAATGTTATACTAATTGTTAAAAACTCATTTCTTTTGACAAATTATGAAATTCAAATTTCGAACGCCGACGCCCGCCTACCGCGTAGTACCGCCCCTAGTTTGTCTGTGAAATTGGTAGATACTACTAAACAAGTGCAGAGCAATTATCAATGCCACCATGCCGGTCGAACCATGCGGTTCCTGAACACATCAAAGAGAGCTTATGATATGTGTGTAGATAAACTAGTGTATGTAACTGTACATAATTAGGCATTAAAAGTCTCAAATTATTCTCACTCTCGAGTTTAAATGCCCTCCATTATGACGTGACGACCCGAATGGCTGAGTTGGCAGTGACGCTGCCTACGAAACTAAGGGTCCCGGGTTCGAGTCCCGGTGGGGGCAAATATTTGTTTGACGAGAACGGATGTTTGTACCCTAGTTATGGTTGTTTATCTATCTAAGTATAATATTTCTCTATATAAGTATGTGTATCGTTGTCTAGTACCCAAGATACAGGGAATCCTAGTTTGGGGCTAGATCAATGTGTGTAAATGGTGTCCAAGGTATTATTATTATTATTATTATTATTATTATGTATCAGTAACATACACTACTATTAAAATCGTTTATTTTTGCAGGATATTTTAATACCTGCAGTTAGCCAATATTTTCTGAGTTGTTTTTTATTTAAAATTTTCTTTTAGTTGAAATTTGATGTACATAATTTTATAAATTCACTGACCTGGACTGCCAAATAATAATAATATAAATAATAATATAACAAATAATAATCTGGTAATGTAATAAAAACTATGTGGAAATGAATGAACGAACAAATAAAAAAACAACGAAAGAAAAGAAAAATGTATAAATGAAAATTATCAACTCTATAATCAATGATCCAAAACAGATGACGAGTATTTTTAACCACTACTTTGCGTCTATAGGAGAGGAGAGTGCATCTCGGACCTCGCCCAATACTAACAATGCTAACAGCAATAAACTCCGCGGCCGGCCGCCACTCTTTCCCATCCGAAAATACGATATTTCTTAACCTAGTACAATATAAGGAAGAATTTACTAATCTAAAAAATATTAAGAATAAAAAAATTGCGGGAAAGACGAGATTCCACCCAGTCTACTTAAAAAATGTGCGGAACAATTATTATTAACATTTTTTTTACTTATTAACCAATCATTGAATGAAAGTGTTTTCCTCGGCCTACTCAAAATATCTTTAATAAAATCCAAACATAAGAAAAAATCCAAATACGATCCCAGTAACTATCGCCCTATTGCTGTCTTAATGCAATAGGTATATTTCTTGACATGAAGAAGGCATATGATAAAGTTCAATTTCAGATATTATTAGATAAACTCTACGGCATGAGAATTCGTGGCGTAGCACACAAATGGTTTACATCATAGTTAAAAAAACAGACAACAAATTGTAGAAATAGAATATTTTGATGATATAAAAACGCAGAAATAACAAACATCCAATCTGCAGTACATGAGTAAACGCATCAATACCACAAGGAAGCGTAATAGGTTTCCTTTTATTTCTGATCTATATAAAAGATCTCCCCTAAATAATAATAATACCTTGGACACTATTTACACACATTGATCTAGCCCCAAACTAGGATTCCCTGTATCTTGGGTACTAGACAACGATACACATACTTATATAGATAAATACTATACTTAGATAGATAACCATAATGAACGAACCATGTATATTATTCGCGGAAGATATTTCTATACTAACACCATGCCAAAACAATAATGATACAAACGATAATCTGAACTCTATCCTTGACAAAACTTAAGTAAAATGGCTACGTGACCACAACCTAGAGATAAACTTGAATAAGACAAAAAATATGACATTTCATCCCCATCAAAAACCAGCGTTAGACGTCAATTTCATGTATAACGTCTGGTAAGTATGCTGCCAACCAGATGACTCCGGGACCCGATGAGCTGACTGCTAACGCCAAGTTGCTTGCCGATCACGACCAGCAGCCCAGTACTTCTGCTGCCAGCATCGCTGTCCTGCCGAGCGCCGCGGCTATGCTCGTGCCCCATGAGTCGCAAGACAGCGCTTCACCTACTACGAGCCGGAGCCAGCGATCTCAATGCCGATGCCGGAGACTGAACTGAGAGCCTTCTGTCGCAGTGGAAAACTTCCTGATATGCAAGGGCAAAGGCTCCATGGTAATCGCCATTTGACATGCAAACGTTTACGCCTCTGTCAATAGTATTGTGGTGCATGAATGTCTGTTTATTCTAAATGGGGCTATTTGTTTGTGATGTGAATAAAATCATAAATAAATTTGCTTCAACTAATTACGTGTACTGGCCGTCAGAGGGGATTTTAAAAAGACGAGATATGTCCATTCACAACTTTAATGTAGAAAGTTACAAATGTTCTTAGTCTATTCACTTAAAATTAGGGGTGATCGCGATTGATCCCGCAATTATACTGAACGTCCTCTCGCAAGAGCGATTCTAGCAAAAAGGCACTGGGAAAACTGGTGGCGGTCCCACGATGGAAATGAAATGCACTGTCAGATTTCTCATGAAATTCGGAATCGATGTTCTAGAAGGTTCCATGTCTTTCGCAATCTCGTATGAGGTGATCCATCTGGTCGGTGATTCATTGTAGATGGTGACATCGTAACACCTCCCCTCCAAGATGAGCAACTATTTGCCTATGTCTACGGCGAAATTGTTGGGGGTCGCATGCATCTAATTCGAGAGCCTAGTGGTTCTTTCAAACCCTTCAGGTATGTCTGAAACGCTAACTCTTTATACAAAGTTCGTTTCGCTTCCACAGTAGTTGAAACTTCGTCATGCAGTTCGACATAGGTCATGATGGTATTGAGTAGATTTTGGACACGTTCATATAGTAAACGTGTGGGGTATCATTGCCTTGACACAACATTGATAGATCCGTATATAGAGCAGATTCATCACGATGGTCTGAGAATGAATTTATCAATGCATTCCTTATGCCATTCCAGTCTGAGGCTACGCCGTTCGTTGCTAGTGTTCTAGCGGCGGTTACTTTATTCAATATGCCATTTAACATAGCATAGTTGTTTAGTTCGTTGCCTGGGGCTGGATTGACATATGTGAGCACAAGCTGATCGCAAATGTTCAAAAATCTTATCAGGACATTAGAGTTTCCATCAAACTCAGGCAAAAATCTTAAAGCCTTGTAAATCCTGTCCGTATAACCAACCTGGGGTTGCAGAGGTGCCATATTTTCGGCGGCGAGGGTCGGTACCTCGTTCTGCTGATTTTCCGTCATTCTAAAATAATTATTTTCTAAGCTTTCGTCTAATACTTCTAGGAGGTCTAAGTTACGACTTTGGTCGCTTAGCTGTCTCCTTATTTCCTCACGACTACTGGGTCTAAGACCCCTACCTACTCGTGGGTAAAAAATTTGTAGTTAGGTATATCGATTTTAGATATAACTATGATAGATTTACTTAAGAGGTACACCGATATTAGGGATACAATTAATAAGATAGATTTAACTAAGAGGTACACCGATATTAGGTATACGATATAATTATTAGAAACTAGGTAACTAGGAACTAGGATAGGTACTGTGAGAGTGAGGGAATAGCAACCAATAGAATTTGCGTAACTATTCTATGACTCACAGTAGCAGCATCTCGTCTTGGAGCTTTCTCATCGAAGTCTGGATGTGGCGGCTCGGTAAATCCTCTTCTTGGCACTTGTACGTACGTAGGTTGTAGATCGTAGTTGCACCGTGTCGTCCGATACGACACCTATCAGTGTGGTCCTCGATGTTAGATTCACGCACTGATCAACTACCCACTACCGACTGCGCCAATTACGTGTACTGGCCGTCAGAGGGGTTTTTAAAAAGACGAGATATGTCCATTCACAACTTTAATGTAGAAAGTTACAAATGTTCTTAGTCTATTCACTTAAAATTAGGGGTGATCGCGATTGATCCCGCAATTATACTAAACGTCCTCTCGCAAGAGCGATTCTAGCAAAAAGGCACTGGGAAAACTGGTGGTGGTCCCACGATGGAAATGAAATGCACTGTCAGATTTCTCATGAAATTCGGAATCGATGTTCTAGAAGGTTCCATGTCTTTCGCAATCTCGTATGAGGTGATCCATCTGGTCGGTGATTCATTGTAGATGGTGACATCGTAACAAACTTATCTATTTTCACTTTATTTATTGTGTGGCTGTCGGCAACTAATCAAAACCTTAACAAACTAACACGGGTAAAACTGCTCGCAACCACTGTGATTTGTAACGTTGCGTACATATGTGTGATTTCAGATCCGACTGATGAAGAAGTTGATCCAAGCGGTGATCGAGACTTTGATCAGCGGGGTCCCTCCCCTGCACCCTGCATCTGGGCCCTGCTCAACGCCTGATTTGCCTGAGAGGCCGTGTTAGCGGCTTCAGAAGACAGCCGTGGGGCAGGCAGCCGCGCGCTTATATAAAGCGCAGCGCAGACCGCGCGCCGCGCACCTTCCCATTTATAACATATACACATATATATCGCTCAAAGGGGCAAATTGCAGGTAGAAAGCCTTCAACATATACCGAGGCCATGGCTCACAGTAAAATCAAACATAGATAGCTGTAAATACAAGGAGTGTATTGTATATAAACCGTAGCGCAGACCGCCCGCCACGCACTTGCCCAGCCGTCGTCATAGATTCAACACCTCGCCATTATTGTTGTCGCACTATCCGATATTTTTTTCGTTTTGATAACTGTTATTTGAGTCTGCGACGCAGCTATAGTTGATTTAACCAAGTTCAACTTGACATCAGCTTATGTTAAGAGTAATATGACATGCACCCCTATTGGGAATTCACTTTGCACGCAACATTGGAATCTGTTCCAAGTAATTTAAATTAGTTACAATAGAGGAAATCTCTAGCATACAAGAGCCACTAAATATGTTAAAATGTAAGCCCCAGTTAAATATTGCCTATCAAAACATCCAGGGGCTACCTGGCAAAGAACTTATATTAGAATTATTTCTAAAAAATTCTGACATTGATATTATTTGTGTTGGTTGAAGGAAAATATGATGTCTTTTAACATAAATAATTACAAAATTGTCAGTTGTTACAAAAGAAAGACTACTGATAGAGGTGGTTCTTAGTGAAAAATAATATTAAGGTGAAACAACGGAAAGATATTCTTACACTTACACTGTTGAAAGACAAATAGAGGTATCCTGTGTTGAGTTAGATAGCCATATTATTGTTTGTGTCTACAGGCCACCGAGGGATGAAAAAGGCCATGCCAGTTTCAAAATATTTGAGAAAATCATGGAGGAAGCCCTCACTAAACTATGTAATAACAGAAAAAAGTTAATTATTCGTGGCGATCTTAATGCTTAAGATTTGCTTGTAGGAACAACAATGAAACAACGATTAATAACTTTATTCAAATCGTTTAATTTATGTCATGTATTTTTAGAGCCGACTAGATTTACACTTACCAGCCAAACTTGCTTAGATAACGTTTTTTGTGACTGTGCATTCACAAGTAAAAGTGTAATTAACTGCTTACCTTCCGATCATAGTGGTCAAACAGTTTCATTCCCAATTGCTATTAAGGATAAGACTGGTCCATCATTTTATAGGCCTATTACGTCCCATAGACTAGAGACATATACCAAAAACTTAGATATAAATTTGCCAGTACCGGATTTTAATGAACAGAACCCAAACAAAATCTACTCAGACTTCTTCAACATTATTCAGACAGAATTCAATAAAGTTTTCAAATTAAAGAAAGTCAGTGACTACAACGGTAAATCTAAATTTAATGACTGGGCAACGTTTGGAATTCGTAAAGGTAGAGTTATCTTGTATGACCTTTATGATCAAAAACCTATAACTTTGATCGAAAATTTCATGACTATGTTAAAAAATATTCCAAAACTTTCAAGTTGGTTTATAGAACTGCAAAAACTTTACACATTAATAGAAAAATTCAAATAATAGAATGAAAACAGTTTGGCAAATAATAAACCGCGAAACTGGCAAAGTTATACCAAGGGACAATGATTTCTGCCTAAAGATAGGAGATGATGTTATAGCCCCACACTTAGCTTATATATTCAATAAATATGTTGACGATGGGGCTTTTCCAGACCTCATGAAACACAGTAAAATGATACCTCTGTTCAAGTCGGGAGATAAGGGCGATCCTTCAAATTTCAGACCAATATCTGTTCTTCCAACACTAAATAAAATATTTGAAAAGATTATACTCAATCAAATGCTCTCACACTTCAACCGTACAAAACAACTCCACGCTAAACAATATGGTTTCACTAGGGGTAAATCGACTACGGATGCAGGTATTACCCTTATATCTTATATTTATTCTGCATGGGAGGCCGCACAGGATGCTATCGGAGTTTTTGCAACCTGTCGAAGGCGTTTGATTGTGTTGATCATAATACGCTATCAATTAAATTAAATCATTACGGAGTTAGAAATAAAGCGTTGGATCTAGTAAGATCATACCTAAGCAATAGAATTCAAAAGGCAGAAGTTAACGGCGTAAAATCTGATGGATCGGGTGTTAAAATTGGCGTTCCACAAGGTTCCATATTAGGCCCTTTCTTATTCCTGGTATATATTAATGATCTGCCGCTGATCTGATCATGGTGGAGAAATTAACTGACATAGTGTTGTTTGCTGATGATACTTCAATGGTCTTCAAAATTGAAAGACAAAAAGGAGATTTTGATGATGTTAATGGTGTATTGTCTTTAACCTTGAATTGGTTCACAGTTAATAATTTATTGTTAAACGCTGGTAAAACCAAGTGAATCAAATTCTCACTTCCAAATGTCAGGCAAGTTGAGACCAGTTTAGTGTTAGACAACAGCACGTTAGAATTAGTAAATGATACGAAGTTTCTTGGAATAACCATTGATAGCAAATTGCAGTGGGGACCCCACATAGATAAATTGGCTGGTAAATTAAGTTCTGGGGCTTACGCTGTTAGGAACATCAGACAAATCACGGATGTGGCTACATCTAGGCTAGTATATTTTAGTTACTTTCATAGTGTGATGTCCTATGGTATCTTATTGTGGGGGAAAGCAGCGGATATTGAAACTATTTTTATTTTACAGAAAAGAGCTATTCGAGCAATTTATAATTTAAAACGAACAGAGCTCCTTAAGAGAGCTTTTTAAAGAAATTGACATACTAACAGTAGCTAGTCATTTTATTTTCGAAAATATAATGCATGTACGCAAGAACCTTACAACATTTTCCAAACTTAGCGATAGCTGTAATGTTAACCTAAGAAATAATCACAGACTATGTGCGCCCCGTTTTAGACTCGCGAAGGTTAGCAATTCTTTCAAGGGTCAGTGCATTCTCTACTACAATAAGATACCTCTGGAAATTTTGAAATTGCCATTTGAGCAATTTAAAAAGCATGTTAAAGCGACTTTGTCGAAAAAGGGATATTACAATGTTCAAGATTACTTAAATGACAGGACTGTATGGGGTTAATCTGGCTCAACACAGACCTTGCTGTTAATAATTTTGTAATTATTTATTCCTGCTTATTAAGGAACAATTAAATTTTTCATATTTGTATTAGTTAGGCACAACCTATTTTTAAAAGAGATCTAAAAATCAATCTGTGGGAGTTTCAACGCCCTTCCTCTCCCACAGTGGTCCAATGTAGAGAAGCGGCAAAAATGACGTTTGCTAAGTATATGTAAATATCTACAGTAATAAAGTACTTTGACTTTGACTTTGAGTCCATTTTTGTTTAAATTATAACCATTCAGGTTCAGTCGTGTTTCTTTTTAAAAAATCATCTCGGCCTCTGGTTCCTAAAAGTAGTGTATCTAGCAGTTAGTTCAATAGATCAGTAATATATGTATGTGTCTTTATCAGAGCACACAGGTCTATCCTTTACATTAAATTGTTCCTATCAACCTTGGGTTTGCTGGAAAAGATCTCTGTTTAGAGATAAGCATGCCTTTGTAGATGTACAAAAAATATAGTACCTACCTATGAGCGTTTTTATTACTTACAGCTATAGATGTCGACATCACTAGTAGTCAATGGTATTGTTTAACTATAAAGAGCCACCGTACCACTAGGGGTATGGCCAGGGGTACGGTGGGTATGAAGCGCTTGCTTCTTGCCAAATTTAATGATTCTAGGTCAATGAGAAGTACTCTATAGGTGTTAATTCCCTCGCAAGGGCAATAGGTGTTAATTTCCTCAAGCAATTTCAGCAATATTGTGACATATATTTTGATTGCATTGAACTAAAAGTTTGATTTTTACACAACTTTCAGACCACAGGCTTGAGTGACTGATATTATTTTCAACTTGATATCTTTACGTGTTCCAGAGAAAGAGCGATCTCACTCTCCGCAAATAAACCGCATATTCATATGTGAACAAATATAATATACAATGTGTGAATGCATTGACATTAACTATTATTTAAAAAAATATAACTCTATAATTCCCATAGAATGTATATCTGATAGTACAAAACCGTAAACCATTCTTTTCAATGGCATCTGAATGGTCACTGAAAAACTAAATTACTGTCTGAAACATTAACCTATGATTTCTTAATGCAATTATCTATTTATGAACTGTTGCAGTACCTGTACATCCGCAGTCAGTAATGATGGCAGGAGTGTCTGATACGACTCTACAGATTGTTCACTGAAGCGAGTTGCTTGTCTCAACATGCTACAACATTCCCAGCACAGTCGTCGGGACACAGCAGACACATCACGTACAATCTGCTGACAAAGAAATACTACAACTTATATTTTTATGACAACCATTAACATTTATGATGAACCAGAAGCACCAACACAGAGGACACTCACTGAAACTACAAGGGCTCTAGTTTCTCCGCTTCTCATCTCGTGATTCTCACGAGTGGAACAGCCTTCCAGAAACTGTAATTAGTGCACCATCAGTGAACAGCTTCAAAAATAGACTCAACTACTATATAAAACAAGTGCAGTGAAATGTGGACTGATATGCATGCATCAGTTTTAAGGAGCCTGTGGATTATAAATAATTATAATAATTTTAATTATATCCCAAACATGCAGTTACAAGCTATACAGAAATTACAGCCATTGTATGCAGAAATTACAGTCCTTACCATCTTCTGGTTTAGAATGTCCATGTAGTATGTTAGCTCCTTATCTCTGATATTGTTCAACCGGCGACCTCCACATAGGCACGCAATGCATGGCGGTGTGTCCTCCGTTTCTGAAGGTTCAAGGTGTTTCACCTGATCAAACTCTTGTTTAACTTCTGACATGGAATATTGTGGATCCAGTGGCGGGATGTCGATTTGAGCAGTGGTGAACATCTGCAGCCGGGATTGACGTGTCACTTCACTCCACATCACATGTGAACTATTCAGGATTTTGTGACAATCTGTCACTCTCTCTCGGAAGTGAATCACTTTCTTCAGCAATATCTCACATTCCCAACAGACTCTAGGCAACACATTGTGGATGAGCTGGGAAATATATCAAACAGAATTATTCATTTACTTGGCAGTAATAAATGTTACCCACTGACAAGTTCCTATCCAAGAACAGGTTATAACAGAGGAACAACACAGATTTGTTCCAAGAAGATCAACTGTGACCAACTTTCTTCCCTGCTTAAATCACTGGACAAAAAATTGGAATGACATAGTACCCACTGATGTAGTTTATCTAGACTATGAGAAATTGTTCAACTGTGTCCCAATAAGACTAGTCTCCAAACTGCAGCACTTTGGTAATGGTGGAAACGTTCCTCAGTGATCGTACATTGAAGGCGAAAGGTCAATTTCAATTTCAAATTATATTCAATAGTTGGGAATGACCTGTTAGATGCCTACAACATCCTCAGTGAAGCGGCCAATTTTCATGGGTATACTATGCTTAGTATTGCTATATATAAAGTTATTTAGCACCCTCAGACCAGGTTTTTTATACTGGATATACCTAATAGTATAGACCTAAAAGTATTAATAAAGTCTGGACTGTCGATATTTGCAGATGATACAAAAATCATGGGAAATCAGCTAATATCGCTTAATATAATAGGTACAAGAAGACTTGAACCACATTTTTGTACCACTTGACAAATGCCACATAAAAACTTACACCATCCAGTACCATAAGAACATAATCAGCCTTTGCGAGGTTAACTCATTAATAACATTAAAGTATCAATAGGTACTTAAAGCGGATGGATTCAGCTTACCTGTTGCCCACTGTTCACAGTCAAAATATATAGCTCCAAAGCCTTGTCTTTGAGAACGTGCGAAGTTTGTCCGGGGCCCAGACAAGCCATGCACAACAGTTGATGCACAATATCACATTTACTATCCTCCGCCGCGGCCTCTAAAGCTTCCATCGCAGCGAGTATGGTTGATGTCTGTGATTACTTTCTCTTGATTACTTTATTCTCTCTCGCAGTTTGATCACTTTGATCTCTTGCAATAACAGACTATAGAGGGATACAACGTATGTATCAGACGGCCAATTTCCAAACAGTCTCACGCAACCAGGAACAAAAAATAATTTGTTTCTATTTAACAGATTTCATAGCGTCAACATGCTGTCTCAGTCAGTCTGGTCTCAGGGCAGTGTTGCCAGTGGCCGATAGTCGAATATAACATGAGACAGCTAAAAAAGGAAAATTTTCACGAGAAAAGTAACATGACCTCATATTATGTGCAAAACGACACAATACTTTTTTATGGCACTTTATTAGAGAGAGAAGTTTTCTGTCCCATTTGAAAAATCGAAAAAATCGTAATAATTGTTCATCGACTGGTGATGCGGAAAAAGAAAAACATAATCAGGGTTTGTTTTCCAACACGAACTCATTCGTATGAAGTTGAGGGGGGGAGGGGAGGGAGGGGGGGGGGAGGAAGTAACCCCCCTCTAAAATATCCAGTCTAGGAAATGTATGGTTTTTTTGTTATGAATTTTCAAAAATCCATTTTGAGGTTATTTTTTACTATAGGATTTTTACAAAAAGTCATTGTTTGTAGTATTGATGTTCGAAATCGCCTTAGCTCCGGCTACTAGGGCTCATAAAAAGGCAAGTATTTAATTGCACATCAAAAATACTGATTTTGTCATGTTTTATTCATAAACCTACAAGTTAGGATAGGATACTATTAGGTACTTTTTTGTGCTATTGGACAAAATACTGCGGTAGCTTAGCGTATTAGGTTGAACATGTAAGAACAACAAAAATACTTAAAACATAATAAGTGTTCGCTGATCCTTTTTTGCTGTGAAAATCAGTATTTTTGATGTGCAATTAAATACTTGCCTTTTTTATGAGCCCTAGTAGCCGGAGCTAAGGCGATTTCGAACATCAATACTACAAACAATGACTTTTTGTAAAAATCCTATAGTAAAAAATAACCTCAAAATGGATTTTTGAAAATTCATAACAAAAAAACCATACATTTCCTAGACTGGATATTTTAGAGGGGGGTTACTTCCTCCCCCCCCCCCTCCCTCCCCTCCCCCCCTCAACTTCACACGAATGAGTTCGTGTTGGAAAAAATACCCCATAATCAATCATTTGTGTCTGAATAAAACGAAGCAATTTAGTAATTTCTTTTAATACTACAACTTACTTTGTTATCAATGAATACGAAAAAACGTCATCATATATATTAATGGCGACAGGCGATCGCGGTAAAAAATATCAACCGAACCATAGCTGAACCATGACCGAAACACTATAGGGACTTTTCGTATCGCGCTAATGTTTTGACAGATGGTTGAACCGAAGTTCGATTGGAATTGGACCATAACCGCTGTCAAACGAACGGTTGTGTTAAAGTTATTGTGGAGCTACTTTTTCAGGACTGGTTTAGAATTGTTGAGATGAAAAGTAGGTGAAAATCGTGAAATTGATGTGTCTGGACTTTGGAAATGGCATACGAGTGTGATATAGCTATAGCGCGAGCCCAATCTAAAACAGAGAATCGGATTTTATCCAGCGATATTGACGGTCGAAGGAGTTATCTTGTGGACAAGTTAATTACTCAGTTGACCCTTAATTTGCCACCAACCAGTGCTTTGGATGTGGACACGAAGGTTAGTAACACTATACAAAGTACTAGAATGTATCACAGCACATTTACTTTTCTTTGGACGTGATAAATTTTTATTCCCTGTTTACCAAAAACAGAACTAAGTGAGCTTAGTAACAGTGCTTACATTTTGTTTCAGGTGCTGGTTGTTTAGCATTTTGCCACAGGCTCCTACCAGACGATTGGATGAGAAAGCCGGAAACACTGTGTTTACCAGTCAAGTGTCTCCAAAATTGTAAAACAAGTCACCTTAGCATTCAACAAGCCAGAAATCTTAAATTTCCCTTTCAACTTCGTGATAGAGTGCAAATTAAAAGGAAGTAAGTAACTATATGTTAACATCATTCAATTCAATTCAAATCAGATTACATTTACCTACGGCTGGGTATAGGCCTCCTCTTTACCACACTATCTACTCTGGTCCTGAGCCTCCCGCAGCCACTGCTTGCCAGCCAGCGTCTCAGCGTCCATCTATCCGGTGGTCTGCCTATCTGCCTCATACATCATACAATTCCTATTTATGAGTTTGCCTATCACAATTTATTTTAGATTATTACTTTTGGTTTGGTAATAAACAAAAAAAAGCATACCAAGATTGTGTGGCTTATAAGTTTAAATATATACTTTACTGCACAAAACAGAGAATACAAAAAAATATATAAAGGTAAAAACATGTACAAAGGCGAGCTTATCTCTAACAGGAAATTTCTCCCAGCAAACCTTGATTGGAGGGGTAAAAAAGAAACTACAGGTAGAGCTACATATGTGCACAACTTTAAATACTACTACTTACCAATATCTACATAATACTAAAATATATAACATATACTAATATATCAAATACATACTAATACATACTTATACTTAGCATTGATGAGAAAGATAGTGTTCTTTCAAACAAACGATTTAAAAAAATGTAAGTTGAAGGACTGTCTCTGATTTGATTTGAAGTTGTACTAATTATAATATAGGTATAGGACAACTGTGGTGCTGCTACCATTTACGGTTGTTGCCCTGCCTACCATGAGAGGTCCTGGGTTCAATCCCCAGCTGGGGATAAAGAAAACAAAACCCAGTCTTGTCATCGTTGTTTCTGGTTCCCACAACCCAGGGTACCCTAGTGTGGGGCCAGGAGCACTGTATGTGCCTCTATGTAAATGTTTATGTATAAATGTTTATTATTTTCAGATTTTTCAAAAAGTACAGATTGCCAGGGGTTCTGGCTTGTGGAGATGGTACTCATATGTCTATAGTTACCCCTAATGAACATGAGGAGAGATACTATAACAAAAAAGGGTGACATTCTATAAATGATATGATAGTAAGTCTATTGCGGGGAGCGCAATTGTTGATAGATTAAGGACTAAAATAAATGATATTTAACTAGGTAAATTTGTTTTATTCATGTCTTGGTACTTAAGTTATCTCACTTTAATTATTCTCACATTAGAGACCTTTGCCCAGCAATGGGATATTATATGTTAGTAATAATTATTAAATATTTTTCACACATCTTCTCTTTGTTGGGTACAACACTGAAAAAAGAAATAATGTACAAGTTAGTAGAAATATTTTACATAAAACTATATAAGTATATTAAACTTACATGATTGCATGAATTAATAAATTATAGCAAATATTTTCTACAGCATATTTACAGGAAAAGTAAACATGGTTTAGAAAACTCGTGGGGAAAATGTCATTAAAATTATACTAAGGGCACTTTTAAAATTAAAATTTATATTAAGTAATGATTCAGGGCATATTTCCTACATAACTATATCCTACCCAAACTGATAGTAAAGTATAGGATTACCTGCTTCGTCATTCTATTATTTCACAAATTCATTTGAAGGACTGCTATAGTATTGATACTATAGGGGTCTGAGCATTTTGCAGAGCAGCCTGGGAAGTCTGTGCAGCCTTTGCCCTAAGATGTTCAACTTTCAATCCCATCAGCCTTGATACGTCCAACATGCTTATGCTGGCTGGAATATTAATAAAACAATTTGCTGTACATTTTCCTTTAGGATATGAAAACAATTAACATTGTTATTCTTATTTATCTAAACTTTGTACACCTTCTTACAAAAGCATTATATTCTGATAGGGACAAAGTTTAAGATAAAGAAAACTACATACCTTGATTCATTCCTTTGCAGTCCTAACTGCTCTAAAGGGGTTGAGGATGTCTGCGCACTCCCCCCACGGGTCAGGTCAACGAACCTCTTCCCGAAGAATCGCCTCTGTCCACACCTGGTCACCAGGTCATGGTCAGAGTGTCGATAAGACTCCAACCCAGGTCATGGGATGGCCCTTGCGGGCGGTGGTCTTCATGTGGCGCTGGTATGCAGTGGGTGATCGCCGGCTAGGCAACCAGGTCACGTGGCAGGCGACGGCGGTCGGGCGGGCGCGCGTGGTACGGCGCCAGTTCGGCGATGTGCGGGTGTTATGACAAACCCGCACGCGCGAACATGCCCTTCGCCAGCCTCTGGACAAACTGGTCCACGGTTTCCCATCTTAGGTCCCTCTGGATTGTCGCGTTCCTCACGTAGCGGGGGGCGCCGACGATGGAACGCAGAGAGAGGTTCTCTTGGGCTCGGAATCTCCGTTTGTTCGTCTCCGAGCACAGGGCGTACCATGCTGGGGTCGCGTAGGGGAGGCGGGATCTCGCGTAGGACTTGTAGATCCCGAGCTTCGCCCTCAGAGGGAGGCTGGAATACACTTATTTATAAAGCTACATTTCTATCCACTTGAATCTTTTATATGTAATTTTTCGTTCACCTAGTAAACACATCAAATTCCACGAATCCCCACCCAAGTGTGGTCAAAAATAGAGTAGTTAACAACAAAAAGGCGAAATCGACGGTCGATTATACACAATCGATGCTACATCTCTAATGTTTTGATACGACAATGGTTCGGTTAAGGTTCAGCTTCGGTCTCAACTAAAACTTTAGCGCGATACCGAATTTCATTGAACCGAACCAAAGTTGAATTACAACTGGAACTGAACCAGAACAGAACCATACCTTTGACGTTCGTTGACTATACAAAATAGCGCGATCGGCCCCTTAGCTAATTTGAACTGGTAGAACCTGGAAAAAATAGTTTATATTAGTATCGTTGTCACGAAAAACAGTTACTTAAAACTTTTTGAGATCTTAAGAATATTGTGCAATTAGTACCTTCACCACTCTTGCTGTATGTTATTTTTGCATGCATCATTTCTTTTGAAGGCTCAAATTTTGTGGCTTTTTTAATGTTTGCTTTAGAAGCCATCAAAAAAGAAATGGTTGCAGTGATTAGCCCGTTCCTGTTTTCACATTTGATTAATTTAAGTTGACTGAAAACTTGTTCAACGAATGCATTCGAAAAAGGCAACACAAGTGAAAGCCCGATAACCTTTTTTAAATTTGTAAATATTTGTAAATATTTGATTGCGTTTGTCATGAAACATTGATCAGGAAATTACATCATTATGGAGTTAGAGACACGTCATTGAATTTGTCAAAATCTTATCTGAACGGAAGAATACAAAGGGTAGACGTAAACGGAGAACGATCACCAGGATCATTGGTTTCTTTGGGCGTGCCACAGGGCTCAATATTGGGACCCTTCCTATTCCTCATCTATATAAACGACTTACCCTATCTAGGAAGGGACTGTCATGATATGGTACTGTTTGCTGATGACACCTCACTTATTTTTAAAACAAAGCGAAACCAACACGCTACTGATGATCACGTGAACAATACCATATCAAGAGTGGTAAATTGGTTTAATGTTAATAATTTGCTATTAAATGAGAAAAAGACTAAATGTGTTAAGTTTCTTACTACTAACGTTAAAAATAATCAGACATGTATAACAATTAAAAATGAGGAATTGGAATTGGTAACCAGCACAGTGTTTCTAGGTATAACGTTGGATTCCAAACTCCAATGGGGTCCACATATTGATAAGCTATCGAACAGACTGAGCTCTGCAGCTTTTGCATGCAGGAAAATCCGTCACTTGACAGATTTAAAAACAGCCAGATTAGTTTATTTTAGTTATTTTCATAGTATTATGTCCTACGGTATTCTGCTCTGGGGCAGTGCTGCTGACATAAATACTATTTTTGTGCTGCAGAAGCGGGCTGTTCGTGCGATTTATAAAATTTATAAAATGAATAATAGAGATTCTCTTAAAGTTTAAAGAAGTAAATATATTGACAGTCCATAGTCAATATATTTACGAGAATATTATGTATGTCCATAAGAACATTGTTAACTTTCGAAGAAACTGTGATATACATAACTTTAATACTAGAAACAAGGACAAACTTGCAGTGCCCACTACTCGGCTCCATAAAATAAAAAACTCGTTCAAGGGTAATTGTGTAAGATTTTACAATAAACTCCCAAGCACTTTGACAGATCTATCAATTAATAAGTTCAAGAAATACATCAAGCAAAGGCTTATTTCTAAAGCTTACTACAGTATTAAAGAGTACATAGACGATAAAAATGCTTGGGACTGAATTGTTCTAATTAATTGTGAGCATCCTCACTGCCAGAGTTTCTTTTACTGGACACTTGGAGGCCTTTTACACCTCCAAAGATTAATTTAATTATACAACTCTTGACTGTGGGGACCATTTACATCTCCTATTATTATTGTATTATTGACTAAAGAGACTATACATCTCTGTTATTTATATTTTAATTATTTTATTATGACATGAGACTCTTTACATCTCTCAGAAACAATAATTAAGTACTTTTTTTTTTCTGATAATATGATAATAATACCAAATGTTCTGTAAAAAATGAAATGAAATGACATGTGAAAGTGCCCTTGTGGCCTATTTACAGAATAAACGTTTTGAGTTTTGAGTTTTTTGAGTTTTATTGGAGTATCATTCAAATCCTTCAGCTTCAAAGTTTTCCTCCAATATTCTTCAATATTTTGAGACAAATCTAAGTCATTATGGTCAAGGAAAGCATGCTTCTTCCATTCTTTTTGTAGTTCCACATCGTTAACATCATCTTTAATGTTTGGGAACCTGATCACCACGCTAGATAAATCTTTTATTTCAAATTTTTGTGCCACGCTTGGTTCAATGATTTCAATAATGCCGTATATTGGGTCAGCAAAATCGTATCGTTGCGTTATTTGTTTTATCGATTCTATGTAAAACATAAGACAGATTCTTTTGAAGTCTGTGAGTTCGGTTTTCGGTTCAGGAATTTCTTTTGATAGTTCTTCAATTGATGATTGTGCAGCTACTCCCAAATATATTTTCTCAAAAAATCTTGGATTGGCATATTCTATTCGGTAGGCATCAGTAGTTTTACAGTAATTGGACTGCATGTAGTTTGCTGGCTATTGTTTTTATTAATTTATGTGTTTCAGGTTTTAATTGGTGGAGTAATGGTTTTTCAGACTGGAACAGGCGGTTGAAATCGTTGAATAGATCTAGGACGTACGACATAAATTCTAGGTAAAAGTTATCTAGTACGCCAATTATTTCCTCTGTGACTTTACTAGGATCTTCTAAAACTTCGAGTCTAAAGTACTCAGAGAGTACATTGTACTGTTCTAATACTCTGTTGACGCAAGCCTCTAGGGACAACCATCTTGTAATCGAAGGACTCAAAATTTTATGGACATCAACATTAAATAATATTTGTAATTCTTTAAGCTTATCTTGCCAGAGTGAACTGCGGCTAAAATGTGATCCAACATTTCTTAAAAAATCCTCCACAAATCTCGGAAGCTTGAGACAAGCTTTATAAGCCACGAGATAAATCATGTGGCAGCTACACTTTACACATGCAATGTGTGGTACTTTTTCTTTCAAGTGGCTGAAAACGGAATTATGTTGCCCAACCATACTGTTCGTGGTGTCAGAAGCAAGGCCAACCAAGTTTTATCAAAGGGATTTGTTTGTTTGTAAGCCAATTCAATAAAACATCTGTGAGGTCTTTAGCTTTTCCAGAAGTAACTTCATACATGTCAAGGAATTGAGGACGAACCAAGATTTCGTCCTCATCAAAAAATATCACTGCCATCGCACATTGCTTTTTAACGCTTACATCTGTAGTCTCATCCATTATAACACTAAATGTTGTTTTTTTTATTTTTGATACAAGTTCTTCTGTCAGTATTGAACCAAGTACCGTTTTTAAGATATTTGTTGCTTTTGTTCTTCCTAAATTTACAGATTTGATTATTGCTGAATCAGGAAATGTACTAGCCAAAAAAGAAATTAAGTCGTCTGACAACAACAGTGGCAAGTTATGTTCAGCGAGAAAAGCACACAGATTAAGTTCAGCTCTTTTCTTTAGCTCTTCTTCTTTTTTCGGTTTAAAAGCTTAGTCTATGGATGTTGTTTTACTAATAGCGTTAACGTTTTGTTTATTTGTATTTTGATGCTTTATAAGAGCAGGCCTATGGTTGAGTATATTGCAATTACAAATTGCACAAAAGGCCGTGGTTGAGCCGGTTTGCTTCTCCCTTTTTGAAATCTAATTTTTGAATGCAATGTCTACCAGCCATTTTTCGTTAAAATTATAAATTTGCCTCTTTTTTTCAGGGGGTGCCTTATCAAATGAGCTAACGATATTTTCTCCATTGTCTTTTGTTTCTTTTTGATTCGAGGCTACAGCAGTCAAAAACCTCTTCATAATCTTTAGATACATGTTAATTTTGTTATCATAGCAAAACATGCAATACATACATTATTCACCACCACATCATTCATGAAAAAAGAGCGATATTCAAAGTTAGTGCATTAAAACAAGACAAAAACCATGCATCCGTAAAAAATCTTAAGATTCGATGCTGTTATTACATCACGGCATCACCAAAAACGGACGTGAATCGAATCAAATAAGTGTCTGTCCATATAAAGGCTATGGACAAAGCTTCGTATGGCAAACTTTGCATGTATAGTCATTTACGTAAGTAGGTGCACATAATTTTTACGAAAGAGACATCAACATGAATAGGTATAAAAAATACCGTCTGCGACAACTTTTTGAATGGCAACACTGGGGGGCGATCGCGGTAAAAAATATCAACCGAACCATAGCTGAACCATAACCGAAACACGACTTTATGGACTTTTCGTATCGCGCTAATGTTTTGACAGATGGTTGAACCGAAGTTCGATTGGAATTGGACCTTATCCGCTGTCAAACGAACGGTTTTGTTAAAGTTAGTGTGGAGCTACTTTTTCACGACCGTTTTAGAATTGTTGAGATGAAAAGTGGGTGAAAATCGTGAAATTGATGTATCTGGACTTTGGAAATGGCCTACAAGTGTGATGTAGCTATAGCGCGAGCCCAATCTAAAACAGAGAATCGGAGTTTATCAAGCGAAATTGACTGTCGAAGCAGTTAGCTTGTGGACACGTTAATTACTCAGTGGACCCTTAATTTGCCACCAACCAGTGCTTTGGATGTGGAGACGAAGGTTAGTAACACTATACAAAGTACTAGAATGTATCACAACACTTTTTTTTTTTGACATGAACAATTTTTATTCCCTGTTTCCCAAAAACAGAACTAAGTGAGCTTAGTAGCAGTGCTTACATTTTGTTTCAGGTACTGGTTGTTTAGCATTTTGCCTCAGGCTCCTACCAAACGATTGGATGAGAAAGCCGGAAACACTGTGTTTACCAGTCAAGTGTCTCCAAAATTGTAAAACAAGTCACCTTAGCATTCAACAAGCCAGAAATCTTAAATTTCCCTTTCAACTTCGTGATAGGGAGCAAATTAAAAGGAAGTAAGTAACTATATATTAATATCATTCAATTCAATTCAAATCAGATTACATTTACCTAAGGCTGGGTATAGGCCTCCTCTTTACCACACTATCTACTCTGGTCCTGAGCCTCCCGCAGCGACTGCTTGCCAGCCAGCGTCTCAGCGTCCATCTATCCGGTGGTCTGCCTATCTGCCTCATACATCATACAATTCCTATTTATTAGTTTGCCTATCACAATTTATTTTAGATTATTACTTTTGGTTTGGTAATAAACAAAAAAAAGCATACCAAGATTGTGTGGCTTATAAGTTTAAATATATACTTTACTGCACAAAACAGAGAATTCAAAAAAATATATAAAGGAAAAAACATGTACAAAGGCGAGCTTATCTCTAACAGGAAATTTCTCCCAGCAAACCTTGATTGGAGGGGTAAAAAAGAAACTACAGGTACACAACATTAAATACCACTACTTACCAATATCTACATAATACTAAAATATATATCATATACATAAATAGAAACAAATACATACTAATAGTAATAGCATTAATATTACTAATAATATGTGTACATACTTATATTTATTAATACATAATAATAGCATTGATGAGAAAGATAGTGTTCTTTCAAACAACTTTTAAATTGTAAGTTGACGGACTGAATAATGCTTTAAATAAATAAATAAATAACATATACATAAATAGATACAAATACATACTAACATTGATGAGAAGTGTTCTTTCAAACAAACAACTTTAAAAAATGTAAGTTGACGGACAGTCTCTGATTTGATTTGAAGTTGTACTAATTATAATATAGGTATAGGACAACCTCTGTGGTGCTCCTACCATGTGCGGTTGTTGCCCTGCCTACCATGAGAGAGGTCCTGGGTTCAATCCCCAGCTGGTGATAAAGAAAAGAAAACCCAGTCTTGTCATCGTTGTTTCTGGTTCCCACAACCCAGGGTACCCTAGTGTGGGGCCAGAAGCAATGTATGTGCCTGTATGTAAATGTTTATGTATAAATGTTTATTATTTTCAGATTTTTCAAAAAGTACAGATTGCCAGGCGTTCTGGCTTGTGGAGATGGTACTAATATGTCTATAGTTACCCCTAATGAACATGAGGAGAGATACTATAACAAAAAAGGGTGACATTCTATGAATGTTATGATGGTAAGTCTATTGCGGGGAGCGCAATTGTTGATAGATTAAGGACTAAAATAAATGATATTTAACTAGGTAAATTTGTTTTATTCATGTCTTGGTACTTAAGTTATCTCACTTTAATTATTCTCACATTAGAGACCTTTGCCCAGCAATGGGATATTATATGTTAGTAATAATAATTAAATATTTTTCACACATCTTCTCTTTGTTGGATACAAAACTGAAAAAAGAAATAATGTACAAGTTAGTAGAAATATTTTACATAAAACTATATAAGTATACTATACTTACATGATTGCATGAATTAATAAATTATAGCTAATATTTTCTACAGCATATTTACAGGAAAAGTAAACATGGTGTTCCGGGGTGTCCGGAGCTATGAGACTGATTTGACTGAAAGACTGATTAAACTGATAATAAAACTGTATTGAAATACTGGTAAAACTCTATGGATGAAGTACTGAGCAAATTATAATGAGAACGCGACGCTCGCTTGATGGCTGTACACGAACTGACCCAAAAAGTAGGTAATTGCCAAAAGTGCAATATTGAACGATAATACAATGCTGATTTTACTATTGTACGTGTTAGCTCGTACATATTCCCGGGCGAGAGAAATGGGTTTAGTATAGATGATAAGATGCTGATATGATACATGATGATTTAAGCTTAAATAACTAAAACATTTCATTTTGTTAGTAGCTTAAGATTAAAATATTCTCACTGATACTGCACTTTTCTACATATAATGTTATCGAAACCATATGTTTATAAAATTAAGAATCTAAATGTCCGTCCGATATTTTAAAAACTGGTCGATTTACTATAGGCGAAGAACTAGTGTCTTTCATTAACACTCGCGCACTTTGATCGTTACTAAAAAGGGTACGCTTTGCTGGTCCCGGCGCACGCGCACTTATTTTGGTAAATTCACTCAATTCACTGTAATGTTCAGTACACTGTACACTGGTGGATGCTGCCGCTGCGGGCGAAGCCGCCGGTGGCTCCGCTGCGGCCGCGGCGCAAGCAGGCGTGAGTCGACAACTGAAGCGCCGCCACGCCCACACCACGACGATGACTGCTACCAGAGCGAACAATATGTATATCGCTGCATAATGATGTATATCATTGTATGATACTCCGACTGCTAGAGGCTCGTTGTTTTTCATTATCTCAATATTCTTTTCGATTTTTTGAAGCTGTATCTGATTAAATTTTGAATCGACTCTGTCCATTTTGGATGTCGATACATTTGGTAATGATATATTGATAATATGATTTATTTGGGAAATTTCTGGTGCCTCTATTTTGACGCTCACATTAATCTGTGTAAATTCATGTCTGTGTGAGTATATGAAGAAGTCAGCTGTTTTGATAACGCATCCTTGATCTATCTTGAAGAATCCAACGTGAGTCATTGTTAGTGGGGTAATCTGATCGCCACATACAAGTTTCAATTGACACGGCTCGCAACAAAAATAGATATAAGAATTTATTTTGTTTAGCTCAATCCATTTATTGCTACATGGTCTTGTTATCGTATTACATCTTCTTGTGTTTGGTAATACTTTGCATAAACTTTTATCGTCCTTGATCATACGAATCGGCCTCTTGATATGGCATAGAATATGTTCCGGATCTTTATGTAAACAAAACCGTATTTCCTGAATATATATCTCAATGAACGCATCTCGCCGCAGATCGACTGCGATGTAATTTGACACTGGGACTACTATTATCTCTTTATTTTCAATCTGTCGGGGAATCGGGATCACCTTTAAAACTTCGTACGTGTCTTCTCCAATGAGGGGTATCTTGATTTCAAATATTATAAAGTTGGCTGTAACTCTTGCACGCACTTGTAGCAAGTTATATATCTGTGATAAACTGTCTGTTTTCTTGATTGGTAGCGACAAGTCCTTTGGGAGCTGCTCAGAAATCACACCAAGTTCATGTCGTAACTGATCCGGGGTAAGTAAATGGAAATTGAATTTGCCGTTATAAATATTGGTCACTGATTCCAGCAGCATCTGATGAATATTTTTTAGATTGAATAAAATATTGTTTGCAATCATTGCGGTTGATAAAAATCCGCTGATAAGCGATTCATTCTGAACGGCTAAATTTACTTGATAAACTGCATTTTCGATGTCGTTAAGTTTCTTGTTTATTATCTTATGATGCTTGTCCATCATAACTTCTGTTCGTTTTAGCATATTAAACTCCGCTTCTACTACGGACGTTTGATTTTTCCACAGTGAAGCCAGGTGGTTCTGATTCGTCTTGATAAGGTTTATATCACGCTCATATTTTTCCGCAAAATGCTCATCCAAAACGCCGAATAGGCTGTTAGCAATGTATCCTATTCCATTGATAAGGCCGCGGCGCCGACGACAAAGCGATGTTTTGGTGTTATGATTCATAATAATATCATGATATCTAATATTGAAGTTCAGTGGCCTCATGACGCAGCTGCAACATGATGCCTTCGCAATGGGACTGCAACTGTATTTTTGTACATATGTTACTCAGGTATGTTATGTACTTTGCCAGTGCCATATTACCTTCTTGATAAGGTTGAGTATCATAATAGACAACAAGGCGCCAGTCGTCCCGAATTAAATTCATGTTATTAATCCGATCAAAATACAGGCTGTTGTTGTTCTGTAGCGGAGATATATTGAAGGCGCAGTTTATAGATGGTACTGCTAAAAACATGAAAAATAGAGTCATGAGTACTGATGATATAACTGAGGATGTCTTTCTGATTCTTGATTTAGGTTTTGTCTCTTTTGTTTCTTCTGATTTATTTCCTTGTTCTTGCTCTGCATTCTGGCTGACTGGCAGAATAGCAAGTTTTATGACTGGCCTTTTCATGAGGCCACCCTTTGTTTTTAAAGTCACAACTCTCACTAAACCATCTCCGCCGGGATGCAGTTGTACTACACGGCCCAAAACCCATTTTCCGGGGGGAAGGTTTTCGTCCTTGATTATCACTACGTCATTTAATTTGATATTGGGGTGAGAATGACGCCACTTGCTACGTGATGAGAGTTGTGATAAATATTCGTCACGCCAACGAATCCAGATATCACTGAATATTTTCTGAGTTAGATGCCATCTTGTTCTTAGATCTTTCTCGGTATCATAGAGGGTCAAAATGGTACCGCTCGCCAAAAAGTGTGACGGTGTCAAAAAATCTAGGTCGTCGGGGTCTTCTGTTATTGTGCAGAGTGGGCGTGAATTCAGGCATCCTTCTAGTTGACTTAGAAGTGTGGAAAACTCTTCGAAAGTTAGGTTCTGATCGCCTAATACTCTTTTCAGGTGGTGTTTTAGGCTTTTGACTGCAGCCTCCCAGAGCCCCCCTGCTGAGGGCCAAGAGGGTGCGTTGAAGTGCCATTCGATGCCCATGCTTGCTATCTCTGCTCGAAATTCTTGATCAAATGTTTCTTGCAATGCTGCTAATTCTTGTTTTAGTACTTACTTTATTGGCCCCTATAAAGTTAGTACCTTGGTCACTGTATAGATGTCCGGGCTGGCCCCTCCGGGCAGATAGTCTTTTTAATGCAGCCAGAAAGGCCGACGTTGTTAAATCGGAGACCAGCTCTAGATGTACAGCTTTCGTAGCCATACATACAAACACTGCCACGTACCCCTTCGTGGTCTTGATACCACGGCCCTTGTTAGCTTTGACGTTGACGTGGCCAGTGTAATCTACGCCGCAGTGATAGAATGGGCGCGATGGGCTGATACGTGCTGATGGTAAGTCTCCCATTAACTGAGGGTGAAGAATGGGGCTGTGCTTTCTGCATTTCACGCATAAGCGTAGTCGTTTTTTAGTGGCATTGTTGCCACCCAAAAGCCAATATTTCTGTCTGATGAAAGCTGTTGTAATACGTGCCCCACCATGATATGTGATTTTGTGGGCCTGGTCGATGATCAGATCTGCTAGTCTTGTGTTGCTTGGGATGATGGCTGGATGTTTCATATCAGGGTTAAGGTTCGCGTGTCTCAACCTACCCCCGACTCGCAGAATGCCCTTTTCATCTAATATAGGACTTAAACTGACTATTTTGCTTTTACTGCTGACTGCTTTGTTTTCTGATAAGTTGCTTATTTCATCAAGAAATATTTCCCGTTGGATGCCTTGAATTATTAACAAGTTTGCTCTTCTCAACTCTTGTACTGTCAAATAATCTTGTTCTTCTTTCTTGCTTGTAAATCTTAGGGCCCATGCTAATATCCTTACTGCTTTATTTAATGAAGACTGCTTTTCCAATAACTGCTTTATCGTATCGCAATCACTTGATATTTGCGTTACAGTTGCTTGCTTAATTTGCTTGGACTCTTCATTGGTTGTGTATTTCTGTTTGATATCGTTTTCTGGACTGAAAGTAGGTAGCCAATCCGGACCTTGCCACCACAACGAGTGTTTCTTTAGCTGTGAAGCAGTGAGGCCTCGGCTGGCGCAATCTGCTGGATTTTCCTTTGACTTGACGTATCTCCAACAGCTTGCTGGCATGGCATTCGTAACTTCTTTGACGCGATTGGCAACAAACGGCTTCCATTTATCTGCTTCACCATTCAGCCAACCAAGTACCGCCATCGAATCGGTCCAACCATAGACTGTTATGACATGGTTGCTTAAGCATGCCTTGATTTTTATCATTAATTTTGACAATAAAACTGTTCCACAAAGTTCTAGTCGCGGTAATGAGGTGTTCTTGTTGAGTTGAACGACCTTTGTCTTGGCTGCTACTAAACTGACTTTCGTCCCATTTTTCTTGTATAATTTGCAGTAGACGACGGCAGCGTACGCCTTAGTACTAGCGTCACAGTACCCATGGAGTTCCACTTGATCTTTCTCATGTGTCTGCAGCCACCTTGGGACTTCACATTGCTGAATTAACTGTATTTCATTTCTAATTTTGATCCATTCGTCGCAGATATTTTGCGGTACGGACTCGTCCCATTGTACGTTTGCTTTCCATACATCTTAAAACAGTATTTTCAGCTTGGTAGTGACTGGGGCGATCCACCCTAGGGGATCAAAAAGCTTCGAAATGTCTGATAAAAGAGACCGCTTGGTTGGTCTTGACGATGATGATAGTATTCCTGATTGAAACGTAAATACATCATTTTGTGGATTCCACCCGAGGCCTAAGGCTTTGGTTGACTCCGCTTGCTTGAAGTCAAAACTTTCTGGCTGCTTCTGATCTGTTTCTACACTTTCTAGCAACTCCGGTCCATTTGATTTCCACTTCCTTAGATTAAAACCTCCTGATTTTAATAGGTTAATCATATCTGCTTGTAACTGCTTAGCTGTTTCTATAGAGTGTGTACCATGGATCAAGTCATCCATGTAGAATGATTGTTCTAAGACACTCGGTGCTGGACTGCTTTGATAATTCCTTCGTTCATCCTGAGCTAACTGTTTTAGCGTCATCATGGCGAGGAATGGGGCGGCTTTTGTGCCGTAGGTCACCGTGGCTAACTGATACTCTCGCAGACTCTCGTACTGATTGTCTCTCCATATGATCATCTGCAACCTTTGATCTTCAGGATGAACCCATATCTGCCTAAACATTTTCTCTATGTCGGCCGTAAATACGTACTTATGTTGCCTCCACTTGATGATGAGGCTCTGTAAATCCTGTTGAAAATTAGGGCCCCTATACATTACGTCATTCAAACTCTCCCCTGATGAAGTTTTGTCTGATGCGTTGAAAACCACGCGCAACTTGGTAGTCGTGGAGTCTTCGCGTGTGACGCAATGGTGAGGTAAATAACATTTTAGTAAGCCACCGTTTTTGCTGGTAGGTACTGTGTCAGCGGGTTTCATATGACCAAGCGATGCATACTCGTCAATGAATAATTTATAATTTTGCGCAATACTCGGCTGTCTTGAAAGTTTCTGCTCTAACTTGTAATATTGTGCGATCGCTTTTGATTTTGACTGGCCCAATTTTTCTTGATAGTCTGATTTTAACGGCAACCTCACTTCGTAGTGACCGTCATCCCGTCTTGATGTTGATTGCTGATAATACTCAATGCACTGCTGATCTTCAGAAGATAAATTTGACTCCTCGTATATTTCTTCTATCTCCCAAAATTTCCGAATACTGTCGATATCATTGAGTACTACATTGCACTGATATGTTTTTGCATTGCCACTCAAAATCCACCCGAGCCGAGTTTGTTGAGCGGTCGGTAAAGATGGGTTAACATGGCATATCCCACTCATTAATATATTTGAATAAACGTCGGCACCTAGCAAAATGTCCACAGGGCGACTTTTATTAAATTCTGGATCGGCCAATTGGATGTGCTCCAGGTATGACCAGTCTGGTTTGGAAATAGTCTGACTTGGTAAATCTTTTATTAGCTGCTTCATAATCAACACATCTGTTTCGAAAGAGAAGTCGCTAGCAGTTGAAGAGCAGATGATGGTAATCATGCCTTTACAGTTGCTTTCCCGTGCTCCGATTCCCGAAACCCCACCATTGCATCTCTTCCTAGGTATCTTCAGGAGCTGAGCAGCATTTTCTGTGATTAGTGAGACCTGGGAACCCTGATCTAAAAGGGCGCGCATCTTGATATACGATCCATTTACTGCTTGAACATTGATGAGAGCGGTAGGCAAAAGTACTTCGTAAAGGTCATTCTGCAACGACACGTGTGAACTGCTTTTGTTATTTTTTCCTGCGCTTGCATTTCCGTTGGAGGCGCTCTTCGCCGCCCCCGCCCAGCGCGACCCGCTTGTACCCGAGCCGTCCGTCGGCGGGTGGGGGGAATGCGCAAACGCCTCGTGTAACAAACTATTATGGGTTTGATTACATTCTCGACAAAGTTTTTCTGAAAGGCATTGATTGTCATGCTTAAAAAGACAATTGGGGCAGAGGTTCAATCTCTTCACTGTCTTTAGTCTGTTGAAAGGCGGCAAATCTAGAAACCGTTTACAAAAATAGATTCCATGCTCGTCGCTATTGCACAATGCGCAATGATATTTTGCTGACATGTTTTTTGCGCCGTTGACGTTTGATTGCGAAATTGCATTGCTGTTTGTAGTAAATGAATTTTTGTAGTTATTATTATAATTTGATGACTGATATTTTGCTGTGACTTGATTCTTTTGCGTAGAATTATCTTGCTTTCTGCGCGATGTTTCTAGAGTCGTAAATTTTAACTCTAAAAATTCCAGGAACTCTTTCAAAACTGGCAGCTCCCTCGGGTTGTTAACGGACTCTACGTAGTCAGTATACGTCTCTGTATCCAATTTCTGTGACAGGAGATAGACTATAATAGGATCCCATGAACTGATATCGATTCCCATATTTTTCATTGCGTTGAGACATTCGAGAGCTGTGTCATGTAGGCGTTTTATTTGAGCGACTGATTTCTGTTGCATAGCCGGGAGATTCATGATAGTGTGCATAAGCGAATTAAAAATTAATTTTTCATTGTTGTAGCGTTGATTTAGTATATCCCAACAAGTGTCATAATTCTCAGAACTGATGTGCAAGTGCTGTATTAATTTTTCTGCTTCACCCTTCACCTTTGATTTTAGATATTGCATTTTCTGAGCATTTGACATAGAAGGGTTTTTATGGATGGTTTCACTGAACAGGTCCTTAAATGAAATCCAACTGTTATAATTCCCGGAGAAAATAGGTAAATCGATTTTAGGGGTAGTTTTCCCGATGTGCGAAACCGACCACATTTTCTTGTTTATGGCTTTCTTGATAGCCTCGTATTTTCTTTCATAGGTAGTGTAGGCATCTTCATAATCTTTGTTAGAGCCGTTCAACTCGCTGTCTAACTCCCAGTGAAACTTGTCGATGGTAGTCCAGCGGGACTGTACGGTGTTAAGAAGATCCTCTAACTCCCACTTTTCTGATACTGCATCAATATTAATAGTTGATAGGGTGCGATGAAAGGCCCTGAAGTTGCTCTGTTGTCTCCTCAGCATCTCCTCGGTCTTGCTTGTCGTTGCGCTGGATGCCTGCGGGCTGGCAGACCCACTCGGCGCTGCCGCCGAGACTCCAAACGCCGGAGGCTGGACTACAAAAGTAGCTGGCTTGATAACGGGCGATTCCGATCTTTTTTCTGAAGCTTGAGACTGAATGTACTCCCTGATGCTCGTATATCTTTCACGCACTGTCTCCCTATCATTAATGATATACTGCTTTACACCTGGTTCCGTGTCCATGGCAGACATTTTATTAAAATTGCGTTCATATTCATACCAATGGCTATCCAACACATTTATTTTTTTCTCAAAATAACTCGAAGTTTTTCTCTCCGCGCCATCCTTTTTGAAATTGGTAAGAACGGACTCGATTGCTTGAGCCAGTTGCTGCTGACCAGCGCTGATTTCGTTGAAAGAAGCCATAATGTAGATATGTAAAAAGGCAAGATCTTACTTGATCTACTCGTACTACTTGATAACTGCTGAACTGCTAGTTAGGGGCTGGCTGGCACGTCGCCTAGGCCAACGCTGATGATACTGCTGCTGGGTAGAGAATGAACCGATGATGTTCAATCTCACTCTAATCCTTGATAGTTCTGATGATAACTGCTAGTCCTGATTGTAACTGATAATCACTGCAACACTTGACAGCACAGTTCCTCTTTGACAGTCACTGCAACACTTGATAGCACAGTTTCTCCTTGATAGTCACTGCAACACTTGATAGCACAGCTCCTCCTTGATAGTCACTGCAACACTTGATAGCACAGCTGAAGTTCTTTGGTAGACCGTAGAGGCACTGAGTCTTTTTCACGGTAAGCGGAAATGGTGACACGAGTCACGTCTACGCGACACGGACACGTGTTCAAATCCAATCTTTCCGTAGGTTCGAAGGACCAATGTTCCGGGGTGTCCGGAGCTATGAGACTGATTTGACTGAAAGACTGATTAAACTGATAATAAAACTGTATTGAAATACTGGTAAAACTCTATGGATGAAGTACTGAGCAAATTATAATGAGAACGCGACGCTCGCTTGATGGCTGTACACGAACTGACCCAAAAAGTAGGTAATTGCCAAAAGTGCAATATTGAACGATAATACAATGCTGATTTTACTATTGTACGTGTTAGCTCGTACACATGGTTTAGAAAACTCGTGGGGAAAATGTCGTTAAAATTATACTAACGGCACTTTTAAAATTAAAATTTATGTTAAGTAACAATTCAGGGCATATTTCCTACATAACTATATCCTAACCAAACTGATAGTAAAGTATAGAATTACCTGCTTCGTCAATCTTCTATTATTTCACAAATTCATTTGAAGGACTGCTATAGTATTAATACTATAGGGGTCTGAGCATTTTGCAGAGCAGCCTGGAAGTCTGTGCAGCCTTTGCCCTAAGATGTTCAACTTTCAATCCCATCAGCCTTGATACGTCCAACATGCTTATGCTGGCTGGAATATTAATAAAACAATTTGCTGTACATTTTCCTTTAGGATATGAAAACAATTAACATTGTTATTCTTATTTATCTAAACTTCGTACACCTTCTTACAAAAGCATTATATTCTGATAGGGAACAAGTTTAAGATAAAGAAAACTACATACCTTGGTTCATTCCTTTGCAGTCCTAACTGCTCTAAAGGGGTTGAGGATGTCTGCGCACTCCCCCCACGGGTCAGGTCAACGAACCTCTTCCCGAAGAATCGCCTCTGTCCACACCTGGTCACCAGGTCATGGTCAGAGTGTCGATAAGACTCCAACCCAGGTCATGGGATGGCCCTTGCGGGCGGTGGTCTTCATGTGGCGCTGGTATGCAGTGGGTGATCGCCGGCTAGGCAACCAGGTCACGTGGCAGGCGACGGCGGTCGGGCGGGCGCGCGTGGTACGGCGCCAGTTCGGCGATGTGCGGGTGTTATGACAAACCCGCACGCGCGAACATGCCCTTCGCCAGCCTCTGGACAAACTGGTCCACGGTTTCCCATCTTAGGTCCCTCTGGATTGTCGCGTTCCTCACGTAGCGGGGGGCGCCGACGATGGTACGCAGAGAGAGGTTCTCTTGGGCTCGGAATCTCCGTTTGTTCGTCTCCGAGCACAGGGCGTACCATGCTGGGGTCGCGTAGGTGAGGCGGGATCTCGCGTAGGTCTTGTAGATCCCGAGCTTCGCCCTCAGAGGGAGGCTGGAGTACACTTATTTATAAAGCTACATTTCTATCCACTTGAATCTTTTATCTGTAATTTTTCGTTCACCTCGTAAACACATTAAATTCCACGAATTCCCACCCAAGTGTGGTCAAAAATAGAGTAGTTAACAACAAAAAGGCGAAATCGACGGTCGATTATACACAATCGATGCTACATCTCTAATGTTTTGATTACGACAATGGTTCGGTTATGGTTCAGCTTCGGTCTCCACTAAAACTTTAGCGCGATACCGAATTTCATTGAACCGAACCAAAGTTGAATTACAACTGGAACTGAACCAGAACCATACCTTTGACGTTCGTTGACTATACAAAATAGCGCGATCGGCCCCCTGGAATGGAAGTCGTGCGCATTGGTTTGAAAGGCTTACACCCGTTTGCACTAAACGCGACTTAGGCTTGTCCTAGTTAAGATGAACCTAAGCCTAAGAACAGCCTAGCAAAAAAATTTGATTGCACTAACAGATTTATCTTAGTTACGTCGTAGCTTAGGCATGGCCTAGCTAAGAGAATGATTGAATGAATGTAAATATTGATTGTTTATGGTTTTATAAACCGACTAAGTAATGTAGACCATAAAATATATTTTGGCTCTTTCTTTATAGTGATTCAGTCGTGAGTTAGAAGGAGATGTAAGATAAGGCCTTGGTATATTTTGTTTGCTAACGTAAACACACCGAAAGATGTCAATTGTCAAGTAATAAGCCAAGATTTGAATTCGAAACGTTTTTATTACTTTTTGGTTGTGAATTGCGATCGTTCGTTAATAATATGGAAAATAAGTTGAAACGAAAAAGAACCCCCAACTTTACTGCGGAGGAGAAATTGAGGTTTGTGCGATTGTTGCGCGAAGAAGGCCAGTGCATAATTTCAAAGGTTACAGCCCACGATGCTACGACCAACAAAGAAAAGGAACAGAAATGGGCGAAAATCACCCGTATACACAATTCAAGTGGAGATATGATAAGGTTTGTCAACTCGAATACCCTAAACGATCAGTCACACGGCTTCAACCTTCCACGCAACTGCTGGACCAAGCTGAACCGACTCCGGACTGGCCAGGGCCGCTGCGCCGAACTAATGCTTAAGTGGAGGTACAGAGACAACCCTTTCTGCTCCTGCGGGGCTATTCAGTGCATGGCCCACCTGATGGATGATTGTCCTCTATGTTCGACCGAGGGAGGACTGCAGAGGAGAAGATTTATTACTAGTTTAATTTGTAAATAATACCTACTAACTAATTACAGGACAACAGAGACTTTAAAAAAGCAGTGGGGTAAGCTGAAAAGCGAAGCCAAAACCTATAAAGCTGCCAGCAGATGTTCTGTGAGCGGCACTGGTGGGGGTCCATCGAAAAAGTATGATGACCCAATATTGGAGCTGGTGGTAGAAATAACAGGCCGAGCCAGTACTGGAATCACTAATATAGAAGATTGTGATGCTGAATCTGAAGTGGATACTATGAGTAAGTATTTCCATTATGGCGAGTCTACATTGGTCATCAGTACAGTGGTAAGGACAGTGGCTAAGTGACTGTTTACATTGGTCTAGGACATTGGACAGTGGCGAATACTCAGGACAGTGACTGTTTACACTTAGATCCACTGGCAAGGCAACTTGTAAGCCAAGCTGACTCGCCAATGTCCAATCTGTTTACTGCACTGTACTGTCCACTGTTTGTAGCATATACATATGTATAGATCTGCTTTTTAATCCAAAGGTATTTCAAATAAATTTGAAGAACATAGTAATACTTTCTAAATACTGATACTCTTTTTCAGCTCAAAATGACATGCTTGCCACCCAAGCTTCAACATCTGTTGAATATTTAGATGAGACTGTTTTTCAACAAGATTCTGAAGATGATGAGGTATGTTAAATTAGTTATGGATGTTGTATTCTATCGATTTCAGGTACTTATTTGCTTCATGTTTATGTCGCAGGGAAATGATAGAATCCAGGATTCAGCTAAATCCCAGGAAATGGTAAAATAAACATGATTATATCATTTTACTAGACAGATCTAGGGATTTAGCTAAATCACTAAACTAAATCTAATGAATCTGTATTATTTCCATTAATAAAGGATTAAACTTATTTTTTTCTTGAAGATTATACCAACACAAGTGGATCAAGAAGTAGAAGAAGCAATAAAAAAATCTACACAAGAATCTACCAATGAAAAGGGTAAAAAAATATTAAAAAGTACAACAAAAGAATGGGTTAATAGAAGAAGACCTGAGATCAGCGCTAATGAGAGAACTGTAAAGATGCAAACGCAGCAAAGAATCTCAAATAGATTTGCAGCAGAGAGATTAAGAGCGGAGCAGGAAAAAACGAAGTTAATCTTGCAACAAATAAAGCAAAATACAGAGCTACACAACATAAAAATGGAGAACGAAAAGCATAAGAGAGATATATTACAAACTTTATTAAAAAAAGTACAAGGTAAGAACTTAAATAATAAAAATTGCATTTACGAGAAAAAGTTTTGGGTAATTAAATTTCTTCTGTCAATGGCATTGGGCAGAAGTTCCATTCCACCAAGTATCTCATTCTCGATTTGACCCTCCTGAATCAAAGAGTTCAGAAGGTCTTCGTCCAGTTCATCTGGAGTAGGGGGCACGTCTTCTTTAAAATCTACACAGATGTTGTGAAGGATGCAGCAGGCAACAATAACTTTACAAGCTGTTTCTAGTTTTATCCTAAGACCCATTGCAAGAGCCGGAAACCTCCGTTTAATTACACCATATTGTCTCTCCACAGTATTACGCGTTGATATTTGGCTCTTGTTAAACCGTTCTTGAGCTGGATTACTCGGGTTTAAGAAAGGTGTGACCAGGTACTTCTGGAAAAGATTTAAAAACAATATTATTAATTTGTTTCAGATGCTGAGCCAAAGGATATAGCAAAAGTAGCCACAAAATTTGTGTTTGAATCTGAATAATTTTGTAAATAGTTCAAAGTTGTTAATAAATGCTACTACATTATATGATAGGTTGTTTAACTTGCATCAAATACAATCATCCTTAGACAATGTGCCTGCATGTCCCGTAACAGCAAGGTCCAATCTCTGCCTTGCTCCTTGACAATGTTACGGGAAATTTGATAAATCCGGCCATTAATCTTACTGCCCGGTTATCAAGTTGACAACAATACATAGGTACTACAGTTAACATAAACATTAAACAAACAGACATTTACATACAGACTTAAATTGCTTCTGGCCCCTCACTAGGATACCCTGTGTCGTGGGAACCAGAAACAGCGACAATACAAACATTTAAACATCCAAGACCTGGGAGTTTTATTTTACTTTGTCCCTAGCCGGGATTCGAACCCGGGACCTCTCGCATGGTAGGAAGACGTGCAACCGCTGCGCCACAGAGGCCGTCAGTCTTTTAAGATATTCATATGCTTTTTGCTAGGTCAGAGTATCCTCCCACGTTAAATTATGTGAGGATAACCACTGATGCCAAATGTTGCTAGGCTGCCTATCGATTTACTGACCTTCAGTGGATATCCATTGTCACCTAGTAAAAGAGCTTGCCCATATGTGCCTGACTCAAATTCTTGACAAATTCTACTATTTGTAAATATTGCAGAATCATGTGTTGATCCTGGCCACCGTGCTACTACATTCTGAACTTTTAAATTTGCATCTGAGATTGTCTGGCAATTGATAGAAAAGTACCCTTTTCTGTTTCTAAACAATTCTGCATCATCACCACCTGAAACATAATATGTAAGTATTTGCAAATAAAATTGAAATTAGGAAATATTATTAATGAGAAAACTGACATATCAAGGTCATATGCCTGATTCTATCATTTCTCTGCGACATCTAAATACATTTCGTATATATTTATTGCACATAAAAGACAACACAAAAAGATACAGAGAAGGAATGTACAAAGGCAAGCTTATCTCTAAAAAGAGATCTCTTCCAGCAAACCCAGGATGGACAGAAAATATTAAAATACGGAACAGGTAGGCCTATGTGCTCATATAAGTGAATTAAAATAAATATATAAATCATATTACTAATCTACTGAATATACTACTTAAAGAAGTACATGAATATTATATAATAATATATTTATATATAAACAAATTTATACTTGTTACTTTGCTCAATGCTCACCTGGCGATTGAATTTTTACATGGGTGCAGTCAATAGTTCCAATAACATAAGGGAAGCTGGCTATTCCATAAAAGTCGCTTTTCTTTTGTTGCATCTCATTTGGTGTTGTAGGCATTTTTATATGGTGGTTTCTCAGCTTTATGATGGCACTTGTGACCTTTTTAACTATACGCGATACTGTTGAAACATCAACACCATGCATGTCTCCGATTGCTATTTGATGAGAACCCGTAGCATAAAACCGTATGGTTATCAACAGCTGATTCACTGGCGGTACACTCTGATTTCTAAAAAGAATAAATTATAGTTTTAATAACTAAAAAAACACGCTTTATATTACACGAACTTAAAAGTAAAAAATAGTTATATATATATAATTGATTCAAGAGAAAATTAATGTCATTTTGATAAAAGCGTGGAGTGCTCAATACCAATTATTTGAATTTCTTTACTAGTTCTATTCCGAAATGCCGAGTGTAAAATTATGTAATAAAAATTATTATTGTTTAATTCTATCATTTATTCACTGATGAACTCCCTCATCAGACCCTGGATCTCATGTGGGACAAAAACTTCTCGTCAAGACGAATTAAATTATAGCTAGAAAATAATCGAGTAGATCAGATCATATCGGATACCTGCTTACCTGTCACTTGTGTACTCCAAATCTTCAGCAATTTGGTCTAATATCCACAATACTGTACTTTTGCACATCCTATACCGCTTGAAGAAGTCGATTTCATCGAAATTTTGGAACCAGTCTGGTCGTTGTCTTTGTATGGGAGTTCTCGCGTGTCGCTCATTATGAAAATCTACTTCTTCTATGAATTCCAGGAAATTTAATAAATCCTCTGCCATGGTGATTGCGATTTGTGTATACTTTATCCTCAAGATTTTATCCCACAAGTCAGTCAAAGCAAAAGTCAAAACACATTTTTTTGACAGCAAATGATCCACAGATTACAAAAAAACACAACCAAAGTATTGCCACAGAATAACTAATAGTATTGCCTACACTAGGCGCGTCCTAATCGGGTTCATAAAGTTAGGATTCTCCTAAGTAGACTTAGGAAAGGCTTTGGGTTAGTGCAATGATTTTTTTTGTTAGGACCAGCCTAAACAAGTTAGGAAAGAACTTAGGCGACTCTTATGTTTAGTGCAAACGGGCATTCGTGGTACAAGCACTGCCACTCGTAAGTGGCGGCCGTTTTGTAAAATTCGCGTCATCTGTGTGTCCCGGACAGGCCCACCGCACAGTTCGATGACTTTTGAGCGCCGATGTTTAGTTTTTGTTGAAATTCTCCTATTCTTGTTAGAATTAAGGATAATTCTTATTAGAATAACATTCCTAATATAATTCTTTACCCTTTTTCCTTTCCACAACGCCTAATAGTTCAGTTTGATAACAGCTAATAGGTGTAACATAGTATGAAGCTCCCTGAGTTGTACTTATTTCTGTATTATTTTTAAAATAAAGCAAGATTTAGGCCTAATGTTTGGTTTTATTTATGCATTGTAATGTATAGAACTACAATAAACAAAAACACAGATAGCCTTTATACATTTATTTAATAATATAACACTTTTTCAATAGGTACAAAAATAGGGCCCCTCGACTGTCAGCCAAAATTAGGTATACAATTTAGGACTGATTTAAAGCACTCTTGGCAATATGGACCGATATTCTTCGGTTTACAGAAACTAAAGCATCTGAGCTATCACTAATCATAGCCTCAAACTTGTAAGGTAATTAGATAACCAGCAGAGAATGTTCTAAAATGACACAAAAAATAGTAGGTAAGTAAATCTTAGGTTATGGTTGATAGGTTGGAGTTATCTGATAAAATTTGCAGGATCAAATAACTACATAGAACAAAGTATTAGATTTATACATAAAAACAAGACCTCGCATACATATATTTAGAGTACCATGCTGATAAACATTGCAAATAATCATCCACTTTTGTGCCATAGAGATGAACAAAATATGGATAAGACTTGTGATTTTTCTCGAAACAACACTTTTATCTTATATTGTATTAAAATAACATAACATAAAATAGCGTCACGCCTTTTCCCATTCGGGTGGCAGAGACACAATAGGCACAAAAAGACACAATAGGCACAAAAAGACACAAATATATATATATATATAGGCAAAAATATATATATATATTTTTGCCTTATTTGTTCCTATATATATATATATATATATATATATATATATATATATATATATAGGAACAAATAAATCGCGATCCGGATGAAGCTATAAAGGCCTAACATACGCCAATCGCCTATGACAAAATAAAACAAGTAAAATTACCATAAAAACACAGAAATAATATATCCATGTAAGTATGTGTAAGTAATGCACCAGAAAGTACTTTACATAGAATAGAATATAAATTTATTAGGATAACAAATAACCCTCCCTTCTAAAGGCATCAGTCGGGTAAAATAAACTATTTAAGAAAAACTAAAACACAAGTAAACAAACAAAAAATACAACATGTATGCCGATACCATTTGGATGTTATTGTAAATGGAAAATATTGGAAAATTAAATTTAATAAGAGATAGAGCTTTTGAATACTAGCGTGTGTGTGTAGTGTTACTGTATGTAATATGAAGTATTATTTGAGGCACATTGCACATTGACGTGTGGTCTTAAACAGGTGTTGGCACATACCGGGACCTTACACCGTTCACAGTATGTGATGGACCGTTTATGGCACACCACACACCGTTTGCGGGTTCGGTTCCGGTTGGCTGGTTGGCTTGTTGGTAGAACTTCATAAAGTACCGGGATATGGTCTAGTCGGGGGTCATCGTCGTGAAGTGGATTTGCGGGTGCGGGTGCGGTTGCGTGTACGTCAGTTATGAGTGCATGGGTGTCGATCAACTGATTCACCAGAGTTGTGCGAAAACTCCGGTGAACCAGTGGTTCGGCGGATGTGTTTTTGTGGAGTATGAACGCGTTGAGTATGCTAGCATTCAATAGTCTTCTGAACAGCTTCTTGTACCAGACCCTGTTACGGCGGCGTTCCAGGGGGTACAACGAAAGCATCTGGTCTTTCTTGTCAACCCCGCCCATGCACACGTTGTAGTCGGGGACTATGGACGGCTTCAGTGTTTGGCCGCATTTCACGGAGCGGAGTCCGTGGTAAGTGGAGATAAGAGCGACGCGGTTCTTATCTCTCCATACCAGGACATCCACATCGCCTGATGTGCAACCCACCACCTGACCAACCACCATTTCATTCTTCTTCAATTGCGCCACATTGGTCGGAATGAACTTGCGGTTGGTCCGAAGCGTCCCCACACAGTCGAAACCCCGGCATTTCAACTCGCGTGCAAGGGCGGGGGAGTTGTAAAAATTATCCATCCAAATGGTATGTCCTTTATGCTCGAGACCATTCAAAAGTCTGAGTACAAGGGCAGGCACGATTCCAGTGATTGGACTTGCTTCATTTTCGTCTGTGACATCGTGGCCAGCATGGACCTCAAAGCGCCACAAGTAGCCGGTCTTTGATTCACAGACCTCGTATGTTTTTATTCCTACGCCAGCTGCTTTATTGTGGATGAACTGGTTAATATCTAACCAGCCCTTCCACATCGTGAGACTTTCATCTAGTGCGATATTTTGAGACAGATTATATAATTGCGAGAATTTACCATTCAGGTGGTCCAGAATAGGACGCACCTTAAAAACTTTAGCTTGCGACCGAGTCATTCTCGCCGGATCGCAATTTATATTGTCCGCAAAGTGGAGACATGAGCTCAGCAGCCGGAAGCGGTCATACCTCATCACTTTTGTGAACCCCGGGGTGCTGAAGATATCGACGCATTTACTCCAATACTCCTCTAGCCGTGATTTTGTCACAACTCCCATCGCCAGAATTATGGCAAAATACACGTATAGCTCATCAACCGTCGTATCGACCCATTTGGTAATTCTGCTGGAAGGACAGATCGATCCACCTTTCAGCATCCTCGTTGCCGTCTGCTGAGCATAACGGTTTGTCTCCACTGCAATGTGCTCCATAATCGGGCGATCTCATATGGCAGTAAATGCATCATATGGGGTCGCACATGAAACCTGCGGACCACAGTTAATTTCGGAGAAGGTTTCCCTCCTCAGTTCAGGTGGAATCTGAGTAGTCGGGAATTCTCTCCAAATGAATTCAAATTTGTCCATATTTTCGCCTAAACTCGCCGACTGCTGCTGCTCGGGCTCGGGACGCAGGGGCTCGGCTTGCAAGTCGGGGTCGGGCATTATCACAGACAGCCCCGTCAGGCTCGTCACAGACAGAGCCTGAGCGACTGCCTGTGGATTCGGCGCCTCGTCCTCTTCCTCATCCTCGAACCGCCGCGTCACCTTGGGGGCGTGGTTACCACTTTCCACATCGTCGTCACCGTCGGCGTCGGAGTCCTCTTCGCTACCTGATTGTTGTGTGAATGTTTAAAATAGTGTTAGATGTCTGAGGTGTGAGTATTACTCGTATCCAATGGGGATATTTATTTTTATTCTTACTCGTCTGAGGTATGGAGGAAAATGTGTGACTTTAAGTTATGATATATTCAGTAAATGCATGTAAACGAACATGCTTTTATACACTGTATTTAGCGAGGTTTATTTCACTTACCGTAATACAACATATTCTCAATCTCCATGTCACGAAGAGGACGCATTTGTGCAGCCGACGACGACGCTGACGAAGTCGATGGGATACTGTAAAAAAAAGTTTGTTTAATTGTTTATTTGGGTACTGAGCCTATGTTGTGCACATAAAAAAATATAAATCACAACAAATAACTTAAACCTAGGCCAATTAGGGCCTCTTAATATGTTTCTATTACATTTCGGATAGTAATACATTCATTTTTTTATTTATTTTGTTTTTATATTCGTTTTTATTTTATATTATTTTATATTTAATAAATAAATAAATATATATACACACGAACTAGGAGTTACAGAGGGGGAGGGGGGGAGTGGTGGTGTTATGCTCAAAAAAACAAGAAATAATGAAAAAATATACTTACTTACAGGCAAAGTTTCGCGAAATAATTAAAAAATATAAAAATATTATACTTACAGGCAACGTTTCGCCCTGGGAGGTGAGCGCAGCGGTGAGGATGGTAGATGGTCTATCTGCCTGTAACGAAAAACGTAGTAAATTGTATTACGTAAATAAATAAAGAAAAACTACATTGCAAGTTACCTATCTAGAAATTCATTGTACTCACTCTGGTCTCTTGTGGCCCCTGCGTGGGGTAGGCGTGGAGGCCCCACTACTACCACATTCCAAATACCTGAAAAAAAAGAAAAATGGTTTACTAGCTGTCAATGGACAATGGACAATGGAAAACAAACTTCAGTAGCATCAGAACTGGATTGGAGAAAATAGGCACCAACCCTAACATGATAACCTGGATAACAAAAATGCTGGAATCAAGAATAATCTCTCTGGAAATCAGCGATAAAATCAAATGCAAAGTGGCCAAGGCCTGTCCACAGGAGGGTGTGCTATCACCACTACTGTGGGTACCAGTAGCTAACGACCTGGTGACACAACTCAACACTAGAGGATTCTACTCAATAGCATACGCCGATGACGTGACAATACTCGTGAACGGCCTTTTTATGAACACGATATTTGACCGCATGCAACTAGCACTACGGTACATAGAAACATGGTGCAAAAATAACGAACTCTCAGTAAACCCCGCCAAAACTGAGAGGGTACTATTTACAAAAAAAAAACCACGGCAGTTACAGGCTGCCCAAACTCTTTAATAAAACACTAACACTATCAAAAGACGTGAAATATTTAGGTGTATGGCTTGACCACAAATTAAGTTGGAGCAAGCACATGGAAGCAACACTTAAAAAATCCACCATATCGTTCTTCCAGTGTAGGAAGATGGTAGGGAACGGATAGGGACTCCAGCCCAAAATATGTCGATGGATGTATATGGCTGTGGTGAGACCCATCATCACATACGGCTCCCTGGTATGGTGGCAACGAACAACTCTATGCACAACTGCAACACAACTACAGCAGTTCCAGAGAATGGCATGTGTAGCCATGACAGGCTGCATGAGGTCAACGCCATCAGCGGCACTGTAAATCATGCTAGGCATACCTCCATTGGACCTATTCGTACAGCAGGAGGCCAATTCGGCGGCCATAAGGCAGCAGGAGGCCAATTCGGCGGCCATAAGGCTATACAGTACTGGACAATGGAAAGGAAAAATAGCAGATAAATGACACTGCACAATTCTAGAAAAAGCATTCGGGGAAGTGCCGGAAGCCATTATTCGCAGGAAGAATTGATCTCATAAAAACAAAATTCCTATTCGGTAGGAAATATGAAATCACAGCCAAGGGCTTGGCAACACCAACAATACCAAATCACAAAAGCATAACAATATACAGTGATGGCTCAAAGAAAAGCAAGAACACAGGCGGAGGTCTTTTCTCGCCGGAGCTTGACATTAAACTTTCCCTAAGCTTCGGAAAGGAGACGACAGTGTTTCAGGCTGAAACACTGAGTCTCCTACACGGGGCAATGCACTTGATAAATGATGCAGAGGGGAATGACATAACCTTTAAAACGGACTGCGCAGCCCTACTAAGCTCACTAAAAAGACCGTTGAAAAAATCAAAACTCATTCTAGAATGCCATAAGGCACTCAACAGGCTAGGTGAGAAAAACAAGGTCACAGTCCAGTGGGTAAAAGGTCACCAGGGTGACCAAGGCAACTGGAAGGCAGACAAGCTAGCAAAATTAGGGGCAGAAAGGCCAGCAATCGGCCCTCCACCATTCTCGCCCTTATCAGCGGCAGCTCTACGAAAAAGATCTGATTGACTGTCTCAATGTCAGTTACGCTGATTTCACACGGTTGCCAACTAAACTACTCATAATCTAAGACTACTTCCGGGAACGTTCTGAAACTTGGTTAATATTAATAAACGTCGAAGTTTGCAATAATTTCTATGCGCTTATGCAGCGCACAGGACGCTAGCCGCCCAAAAAAGTTATGCGCTTATGTAGGGCAAATTGAAATTGTGTAATTTTCAAAATTGTGTATTTTTTTAAATTGTGTATTTTTTTTTAATTATGTAATTTTACACTAAATTCTAAAAAGTACAAATGACACATCATTTGTGATTTATACCTGTAAGTCTTTGAACACTCGTTGCACTGATAAGGATTGTCTGCAGCGTGTGACGTCACTTGTGCGCTTTGTCTCAGTCTGCGAGGATCTTTTAGAGCAGACTCAACGCACACTACGAGTTGTCATCACACACATTAGTGTTGTACGGGTAGATGTTACCAGCAATGTGTCTGATAAGTTGCTGCTTCGAAGTGAACTCTCTATTACAGCGGTCACAAGTAATGTTACTTGTTGTTACGTGTGCCGCGTCTCGTCTTGATGCCTGTTTGACGTGTCTTTCTACCGATTAATGGACCGTGTTATATGCATGGTAGTGTGAGGCAGGGCCGCCTGTCAGGTAGTGTGTCACAGAGGTCGTCTCTGTTTATATGAGAAGCGTCCGCAAAGGGTGAGTTACCTTGGCGCTGCAAGTGTCACCAGTGAGCCAGGCTCCGGCTTGACTGGTGGTGATAGGTTGTATGTGTGTGTGTGCGGCGGTATGTCGACACGGTCACGCACACACTCAGGAGACTCACCCCTGAACAGAGCAGCGACGTGATATTCTGCCAAGTGACAACATCCATTTATATTCGAATATGGTGAAAAAGCTAACAATCTTGGGGTTATATTTGTAATTCTTAATTGCACAAAACAGTTAAAACAAAACAAATACAAAGGAAATAATTTACAACGGCGAGCTTATCTCTAACAAGAGATTTCTTCCAGCAAACCTAGAATGGAGAGGAAAAAATGAAACTAAAGGTAGAACTATGTGCACAACAATAAAAATAATAAACAACTTACCAATATGTACTTACTTAATACTAAAAATAATGCTATACATAAATATGTAACATATACATAAATAGTAGATACAAATAAATATGTACTAATTACTGATCACGGAAGAGAAAGATAGTGTTCTTTTAAACGACTTTTAAAAGTGTGAATTGACGGACACAGCTTCATTAAATGATTGGTTAATAAAATGGTAATGTCAATTGTTCTGCACATGTTATAAGTAGACTAGGGTGCAATCTCGTCAATTCCGCACATTTTTTATTCTTAATATTTTTTGAAATAGTAAATAACTCCTTATATTGTACTGGGCTAAGAAATACCGTATTTTCGGAGAAATGGAGTGCCGGGCGGCCGCGGGGTTTATTGCTGTAGCATTGTTAGTTTGGGCGAGGTCCGAGATGCACTCTCCTCTCCTATAGACGCAAAGTAGTGGTTAAAAATACTCGTAATCTGTTTTGGATCATTGATTATAGAGTTGTTAATTTTCAGTTATAAATTTTTGTATTCTTTCTTTGTGTTTTTATTTGTTCGTTCATTCATTATACTCCATATAGTTTCTATTAAATTACCAGATTTTTTACTTCTGTTTTCATAGTTGAGTCTTTTAGATGTGATAACGGTTTTCTTCAGCATTTTAACTTTAGTGTTATGGATTTTATCTACCACACGTATCATAAACCCTCTTTATCTACACACGTATCATAAACCCTCTTTACTGCGTTCAAAAACCGCACGTTACGATCAGCATTATGTTAAACTACTTGGTAAAAACTCGTTTCGTATCTGGAAAACTACACATAATGGTCATTATGTGTAGTTTTTATACACATAATGACATTCAAATTTCGAACGCCGACGCCCGCCTGCGTGAAGTTGGTACTAAAGAACGAGCTAAACAATTGCAGAACCACAATGCCGGTCAAACATGCGGTTCCTGAACACATCAAAGAGAGCTTATGAAATGTGTGTAGATAAACTAGTGTATGTAACTGTACATAATTAGGCATTAAAACCCTCCATTATGCAGCAGTCACATAAACTACTATTACTGCGTCCAAAAACCGCAAGTTAAGACCAGCATAATGTTATACTACTTGTTAAAAACGCATTTCCTATATGAATATTGATACGTTATGACTATAATGTATCAATTTTCGACAAATTATGACATTCAAATTTCGAACGCCGACGCCCGCCTGCGTACCGCCCCTAGTTCGTCTGTGAAGTTGGTACTACTGAACAAGATAAACAAGTGCAGAGCAATTATTAATGCCACCATGCCGGTCGAACCATGCGGTTCCCGAAAACATCAAAGAGAGCTTATGATATGTGTGTAGATAAACTAGTGTATGTAACTGTATATAATTAGGCATTATGTATCAGTCACATAAATTACATTTTTTTTTACAGAATAGTTTAATACCTATAGTAAGTTAATATTTTCTGACATTGCTTTTTATTTTTATTTTTCTTTTAGGTATACATTTATTTAAAGTTTTTATATGTATGTCATGAAATACATTATAATTTTCATTTACAGTATCATTTTCTTTCAGTATGTTATTCCAATCAATTTTGCTAATTTCTGTTTTAAATAAATCTATATTTTTATCATTAAATATTCTCTTCATTGTAAACCATGTCGAATTTCGCGTAATAGTGGGAGTTGTCAAATGTAGAGTTGTAGATAGGTGATTCGTAAAGCCGTAATCTTCTTCTGATGTAAATATCGTTGTGTCATCAAGGTTTGTGAATATTAAATCTAGGCACGTTGATGATGTTGGAGTAATATAGTGGGTTCCTTTGTATGTTGTGTTAGCATAAATTCTGACATAAATTCTAGGACTAAGTTACTTTTAGGACTTTTTTGAAGTATGTTTATGTTGAAGCCTCCGCCTAATTACCTTAAAATTTAGAATATTTATTTTTTATGAATTTTAATATTAATGCTAACCTCTCAAAAGCCGAGGGTAGTTGGGACAGGTCGCGATTTTGAACCTTATGCCATGATAATAAAATTTAAAACCTATAACGGAAAAGTGGCGTGGTATTCAAGAGGTTAAATGTGTTTTCCTCTCTTGTATTCCAGTATAAAGTCACAAATAAAATATTTTCTTTGGGCAGATAAGCCGCACGTGCTTCTATTACATATTCTGTAGAAAGTTCGCTGATATGTTGGATTTCTTCGCTCTCAATTTTATCTTGGAGTAGGATACAGACACCGCTCATATTCGTTTCTCTCGACAAGAGGAAGCTGCGATTTTATAACCGTTTATAGTTATCAGGTCCTGTTTATGTTGGGTTAGCCATGATTGCGTGATACATAGGGCTTTTTAAGTCGGGTTCTGATCGATAAAGCTTTCCAATAGGTGTTGTTTATTATACAGACTTTGGAGATTTTGAGAAAATACTTTGAATTGTTGGTATAGTTTTACGAAAGTATTTAGTATATTTTCCGACTCAATGTAGCCTGGTGACGTCTACATGTAAGATTTCCCAAAATAAATTGATAATTCTATTTTTCTACATAATGTTCTTGCTCTTTATAGTATTCTGTTAAGCCTATCGATATATACATCGATATGTATAGAACTAACTTCTTCTTAACGTTGCCGTGTGCTGTTGGTGCCGTGGATATTAATCGAATGGTGGATAGTTTAGTTTCCAATTCTTTAATTTATTGTTGCATAGTTTCATTATTTTTTTCTAGGGTTTCAATTTTTTATATATTTCGCCCATCTCTCCTTTTCTCAGAGCGTTTTGTCCTAACACCGTGTCCATTTCTTCTTTAAATTCTTGTTCAAATAAGTGATGTCCACAGGTCCAGTAGCAAGCGAGGCGGATTGCAGCTTCTGGTCATGCCTCCTCATCCGCTCAGTGGATGTGGCAGCCAACTTTTCCATGTTCTTGCGTATCTCTGCATGCAGGAACATATTGAAGTGTTGGTGATTTTGGAAAAATTATGAGAAAGAGAGTGAATTCAGATTGATGTGGTTATTTGGGAGTCCAGGTCAGTGAATTTATAGAATTATGTACATCAAATTTCAACTAAAACAAAAATTTCAATAAAAAACAACTCAGAAAATATTGGCTTACTACAGGTATTAAAATATCCTGCAAAAATAAACGATTTTAATAGTACCTAGTTTATGTGACTGATACATAATGGAAGGCATTTAAACTCGAGAGTGAGAGTCACTTTAGACTTTTAATGCCTAATTATGTACAGTTACATACACTAGTTTATCTACACACATATCATAAGCTGTCTTTGATGTGTTCAGGAACCGCATGGTTCGACCGGCATGGTGGCATTGATAATTGCTCTGCACTTGTTTAGTAGTACCAATTTCACAGACAAACTAGGGGCGGCACGCAGGCGGGCGTCGGCGTACGAAATTTGAATTTCATAATTTGTCGAAAGAAATGAGTTTTTAACAATTAGTATAACATTATGCTGGTCGTAACGTGCGGTTTTTGGACGCAGTAAAGAGGGTTTATGATACGTGTGGTAGATAAAACCCATAACACTAAAATCAAAGAATAAAACACTTACTGATTATTATAGGAAATATCAAAACCTACTGAAGAACCGTTATCACATCTAAAAGACTAAACTTTAAAAACAGAACTAAAAAAAAACTGGTCAAGTGCGAGTCCAACTCGCGCACGAAGGGTTCCGTACCACCGTACAATGGTAGGGATGGCGTGGAGTGAATAGTTTCATATTCATATTCTTTATTGCACAGAAATCTTAATAGTAAGGTAACAAAACATTTTATGAGCAAAGGCGAGCTTATCTCTAAAGAGAGATTTCTACCAGCAAACCTAGGTAGGACAGGAAAAATTGTGCAACAGGAGAGTCCTAGTGCGCAATAAAACTGTACACATCTAATTGTTTACAACTAAAACATAATAATTTAATAAATTATATATACTAAATAAAATACAAAAGCAAAAAAAATTATATATATCAAACATATACTACTTATATATACATATATACAAGTACTTATCACGAAAGAGAAAGGAAATGCTCTTTCAATCTTGTCTTAAAAGTGAAAATTGAGGGACTATCTCTAATAGCGCAGGGAAGTGCGTTCCACAGTCGGATCGCCGTTAATCTAAACGAGTGTTTGTAAGCGGCAGTGTTATGCCGAGGAGTAGAGAGAAGAGGTATCGTGTGGGATCTCCGGTTGCTATGCCTGGAGGAAATAAACTCGAAACGTTCTCGAAGATATAAGGGGTAGCGGGGATTTCGCAAAATGTTGAACAGATAGGAGAGAACGTGCATATCACGACGAAGGCGGATCGGAAGCCACCCCAACTCCTTGCGATACTGTGAGACATGGTCATACTTGCGCAGCCCGAAGACAAACCGAATCCCGAGGTTTTGAAGTCGTTCGAGTTTGTTCAGTTGTTCTTCATTCGCACCGATCCAGCAAACATCTGCATAGTCGATTAAAGGTAGTAGGAGGGACTGGGCAAGGGTGATTTTAGTCTGCTGTGGCAGGAAGTGCTGCAATCTCCGTAGGGAGTGAAATGACGCAAAGACTCGTCTCCTGACCTTACAAACATGGGGCGACCAGGACAACAATTTATCAAATACAACCCCAAGATTCTTGGCCTTCTCGCTGTATGAATTATGTTACCATCATACACTATAGGGTCGACGGGCATTTTCTGAACTAGGTTATGAGAGTGACGAGTACCCAAAATCATGGCCTGCGATTTGCCCGGGTTGACAAGCAGACCATAAGAGGTAGCCCATTTCCTGATGTTATCGAGATCAGCATTCAACGCCTCTACTGTCAGATTCACATCACACGGAGAGAAGTGCCAATATATTTGAAGGTCATCTGCGTACAGATGATAAGAAGAGGTAAGAACGTCAGAGATGGAGTTAATGAATACCGAGAAGAGGAGAGGAGAAAGGATGCCTCCCTGCGGAACACCTGCGGAGAGATCACACCAGTCCGTTGAGATCTCCTCAGACTTAATGCGTTGCTGGCGGTCTCTCAGGTAGGAGTCAAACCAGCGAGCATAGTGCGAGCAGACATTAAGTGACTTTAAAATTTCGACTAGTATATCGAAATCGACGCAGTTAAAGGCGCTACTGAAATCAAGCCGTTTAGTTTAGATTTTACATAGCAAAATGTTGTTTACAAAGTTATTGGTGCGGCTACTTTCACACTCCATGTAAGCAAACAGGTGCATCCATAAGTTTGTATGTGGTTTTCAGATAAATAAAGTATTTTATTCTGTTTTTTAGTATTTGTTGTTATAGCGGCAACAGAAATACATCATCTGTGAAAATTTCAACTGTCTAACTATCACGGTTCATGAGATACAGCCTGGTGACAGACGGACGGACGGACAGCGGAGGCTTAGTAATAGGGTCCCGTTTTGCACCCTTCGGGTACGGAACCCTAAAAAATCTGGTAATGTAATAAAAACTATGTGGAAATGCATGAACGAACAAATAAAAAAAAAACCGGTCAAGTGCGAGTCTAAATCGCGCACGAAGGGTTCCGTACCACCGTTCAATGGAAGCGATGGTGTGAAGTGAATAGTTTGGATTTTACACAGCAAAATATTGTTTACAAAGTTATTGGTGCGGTTACTTTCACACTCCATGTACGTAACCAGGTGCATCCATAAGTTTGTATGTGGTATTGAAAGAATTGTTGTATGGGAGCCCCCTTAAATATATCTTTTATCCTGTTTTTTAGTATTTGTTGTTATAGCGGCAACAGAAATACATAATCTGTGAAAATTTCAACTCTCTAGCTAGCTAGGTTCTTGAGATACAGCCTGGTGACAGACGGACGGACGGACGGACGGACGGACAGCGAAGTCTTAGTAATAGGGTCCCGTTTGGAACCCTTCGGGTACGGAACCCTAACAACGAAAGAAAAGAAAAATGTATAACTGAAAATTAACAACTCTATAATAAATGATTCAAAACAGATGACGAGTATTTTTAACCACTACTTTGCGTCTATAGGAGAGGAGAGTGCATCTCGGACCTCCCCCAATACTAACAATGCTACAGCAATAAACTCCGCGGCCGGCCGCCACTCTTTCCCATCCGAAAATACGATATTTCTTAGCCCAGTACAATATAAGGAAGAATTTACTATTCTAAAAAATATTAAAAATAAAAAAATGCGGGAAAGACTAGATTCCACCCAGTCTACTTAAAACATGTGCGGAACAATTATTATTAACATTTTTTTTTACTTATTAACCAATCATTGAATGAAAGTGTTTTCCTCGACCTACTCAAAATATCCTTAATAAAAACCAAACATAAGAAAAAATCCAAATACGATCCCAGTAACTATCGCCCTATTGCTGTCATAATGCAATAGGTATATTTCTTGACATGAAGAAGGCATATGATAAAGTTCAATTTCAGATATTATTAGATAAACTCTACGGCATGAGAATTCGTGGCGTAGCACACAAATGGTTTACATCATACTTAAAAAACCGGTCAAGTGCGAGTCTAAATCGCGCACGAAGGGTTCCGTACCACCGCTCAATGGAAGCGATGGCGTGGAGTGAATAGTTTGGACTTTACACAGCAAAATATTGTTTACAAAGTTATTGGTGCGGTTACTTTCACACTCCATGTACGTAACCAAGTGCATCCATAAGTTTGTATGTGGTATTGAAAGAATTGTTGTATGGGAGCCCCCTTAAATATTTCTTTTATCCTGTTTTTTAGTATTTGTTGTTATAGCGGCAACAGAAATACATAATCTGTGAAAATTTCAACTCTCTAGCTAGCTAGGTTCTTGAGATACAGCCTGGTGACAGACGGACGGACGGACGGACGGACGGACAGCGAAGTCTTAGTAATAGGGTCCCGTTTGGAACCCTTCGGGTACGGAACCCTAAAAAACAGACAACAAATTGTAGAAATAGAATATTTTGATATAAAAACGCAGAAATAACAAACATCCAATCTGGCAGTACATGAGTAAACGCATCAATACCACAAGGAAGCGTAATAGGTTTCCTTTTATTTCTGATCTATATAAAAGATCTCCCCTAAATAATAATAATACCTTGGACACTATTTACACACATTGATCTAGCCCCAAACTAGGATTCCCTGTATCTTGGGTACTAGACAACGATACACATACTTATATAGATAAATACTATACTTAGATAGATAACCATAATGAACGAACCATGTATATTATTCGCGGAAGATATTTCTATACTAACACCATGCCAAAACAATAATGATACAAACGATAATCTGAACTCTATCCTTGACAAAACTTAAGTAAAATGGCTACGTGACCACAACCTAGAGATAAACTTGAATAAGACAAAAAATATGACATTTCATCCCCATCAAAAACCAGCGTTAGACGTCAATTTCATGTATAATTTCAGTCCGATCCCAGTAACCGTACGGAACACACGTTACTTTGCTCGTCATCCAGGGGTTCTCAACCTTTGTACTATCGAACCATCTGAATCATGACCCACCATAAGCTTATTTTGCTAAACCGCTTAAATGCAAGTAGGTCGAAATTCGCTTGAAGGTTTATTTCCTTGGTAACGAACTTGTTATCATTTGATTAGACACTGACATGGCGATAGATCTTACAAGTTTGAAAGTTTCAAACGAATTATCAGGCAAGTGGGTCATGATTCAGTTGGTTCGATAGTACCTTACATCTTTCTAATATGTTGTGCTTCGAGTGTAACGCGACCATCGGCGATGGTGCCACATGCGCCGGTTGCTCCAAGGATATGTTTCTCTTGCGCAAACATTACGGAAAGAGGATTTCGTAACCTTGGGGTGGAGCGTAGAGCTGCCTGGAAGTGTCCCAAGTGCCGTATTGCATCGCCAAGCCCTGTTACTACCGAGAAAAAAGAACCTACATTGGGAGATATTCTCAGTCGTCTGGATATTCTTACATCAAAGCTGGATGTACTGCCTAAATTTATTTCCGATGTAAATGATCTGAAGATGAACATGCAAGAAGTAATCAAGAGTTGTGAGTTCTCTAGTCGTAAAATTGATGATTTTGAGCTGAAGCTTGTTGGAGTTAATGGCCGCTTATCTTCACTAGAGGAAACACATCAAGCCGCCAAATTCACCCAGTCTGCAGTGGATGATCTGCAACAGGAGCTGAACGAGAAAGAGCAGTGGTCAAGGCTCAATAATGTTGAAATTAAAGGTATTCCGCTGAAAAGTAACGAAAACCTATTTGATATAGTGGAGTCTCTAGGTAGGCATATCAACCTACCTATATCTAAATCTCAGATCAACTTTATATCACGCGTTCCTGTATACAATTCCAAGGATAAGTCCATACTGCTTGGCTTCGTAAATCGCTACGCAAAAGAAGATTTTATTGCAGCTGCGAGAATAAAAAAGCATTCTCTAAAATCTTCTGACATCGGTTTTGCTAGTGATGAACGTATTTATGTCAATGATCACTCATCACCCGGAAATAAAAAGCTTCTCTCCAAGACTAAGCTTGTAGCGCGCGAGAAGAACTACCAATACGTATGGGTCAATCATGCTAAAATACATGTCCGGATGAATGATACGGCACCTGTCATGATAATTAGGTCTGACGGGGATTTAAACAGATTGAAATAATCAGTTTACTAATTATAATTATTCCGTTCAACATATTTATTGAATTTGTTTTGAGCTATTCATTTAAGTTGACAACCCCTAGCTGTTTATTTTTTGCTCGCCTAGTGACTCTTTTGTTCAATCCTACTACCTGCTATCGCTCGAGCGAGCCGGACACCTGTGCTGATAATTGTATTGAGCATTCAATGCGATCTATGTCTATACGCATTAGAGACTATAATGGATTACTTTATTTTTGCTATGTTACTTTTCCACATTGGTACTTCGCGAACGAAAATAATAATTTATCTTATTTAACTTACTGCCTATTTGAGCTTTTGTTTAATAGTGTTTTACTGCACGATTTAAGAAGCATTACTAAATGCGTACTAAGTATAATATTACTACTTGCCATATGTTTGTATAGCTACCGTCTTTATGAGTATATTTTCAAGTGTATCGAACATATTATAGTGTTAATGCGAGTTGGGTACGAGTGTGAGTTCACAGTGGAAACGAGATTTTTTGCTTTGCTTATTTATTTAATTTTGCCCTTGATTTGGTGACTATACAGTTATTATTATGTTTTGACTACCTAAATGTTTAATTTAAAAGTTTACTATCAGAACGTAAGGGGACTCCGGACTTTGACTGATATTTTTTCTGGGAACGTAGGACTAAATGATTACGATGTCATAGCACTAACGGAGACTTGGCTGCACGAGGGAATTTACGATGAGGAATTATTCGATGGTCGGTACGTAGTGTGGCGGCGTGATCGTGATTACAAACCTACTTAACAAGAGCGCGGAGGGGGTGTCTTGATAGCTGTCAAGAGGGATCTCATAGCAACAGGATTACCTGACTGGCACTCGCCCGCTGAGGATATATGGGTCTCGGTTACGTTGCGTTTTGTTATTTCAAAAAGTGAATATAAATTATATATTTGTACTTTGTATTTATGTTCTGAAAACCTGGGCTTTTCGTTTACAGATCAATTACATAACTTTTGCAATAAACTCGAGTCTATAGTCACGGAGCATGATTCTCATTAATTCATCTTTTTGGGTGATTATAATATGAGCTGCATTGAGTGGGTTGTATCTGAGGATGTGATTGAGGCAGCTAGTTTATCAAGTGAACACATAAATAACTTCTTAGATATGTCAATAAGTTCGATCAAATACTAGATTTAGTTCTCTCAAATGACCACGTTTCAGTTTCACTGTGCACTGACCCTCTGGTAACAGAGGACCAGTATCACCCAGCTCTTTATATTACTGTCTCATTTGTAGAACTCGAACCACTTGTACCATGCAAACGCTCAATGTATTGTTATAATCGTGCTGACTTTACTAAAATTAATAATGAAATTAATTCAACTGACTGGTAAAATACACTTAGTGCGGGCTCAGTTGACGAAGCTGTGGGCAAATTTTATGATATTTTATACGAACTTCAGAATAAACATATACCTCAGCGTGTTACAAAAGTAGACAAATATCCGCCATGGTATAATCATGCCATTATTAAAGTAATTAACGAAAAAATTAAATTCCACCGAAAGTTTAAGAAATATGGTAACCTATGTGATAAACAGACCTTTGATTTTCTAAGAGAAAGAGTAAAGCGGCTCCAAACCATATGTTTCGAAAGTTCATTATCATCAAACCCTCGGGCATTTTGGTCTTTCATTAAAAGCAAACGGAAGGGATTTTCATTTCCATCGTGCATGAAACACTTAAATGTTTCGTCAACGCCAGGACCTGAAATAAGTAATTTGTTTTCTGAATTTTTTCATTCTACATTTTTACAATCAAACTCTGGGCCCGTACAAGTGGACGAAAACATGAACGATGGCATCCCAACTCCGCTAGCTGATATTGCGTCTATTGAAATATCTGTCGACATCATTTGTAAGCTCCTTGGAACTTTAGATCTTAAAAAGTCAGCTGGCCCAGATAAATTACCAGCTGTATTTCTTGTCAATTGCTCTAAAGCACTTGCAGTCCCTTTAGCCATTTTATTCCAACGATCATTAAGCGAGGGCGTACTGCCATTATTGTGGAAGTCTGCCTTTATTAGTCCGATCCACAAGAAAGGTTCAAAAAACATCGTCAGTAACTATCGACCAATTTCTAAACTATGCCTTATTGCTAAGATATTTGAGCGCATCGTTTATGATCAGGTTTATGCATCACTGAAGCTAACTTTTAACGCATTTCAACATGGTTTTCTAAAGAAAAGATCTACAATCTCAAACCTTCTAGTTTTCAATGAGTTTATAACAGAACAAATGGATAACCATAATGAAATTGATGCCGTTTATACTGATTACAGTAAAGCATTCGACCGAATTGACCACGAAATGCTGCTCAAAAAGCTTCTACTAGCCGGAATACGTGGCGATTTATTTCGCTGGTTCAAGTCTTACATATCCAACAGGACGCAATCGGTGGTATTGAATGGTTATATGTCAACATGGAAAAATATTCCTTCTGGGGTACCACAGGGATCTCTATTAGGACCCCTCCTATTTATTATTTTTATTAATGATATTGACATTTGCTTTAATCATTCCGAATTCCTCCTATTTGCTGATGATATGAAGGTGTATAGAGTAGTCAATGGTCCGGAGGACTCTGATTTACTACAGGACGATCTTAATAGACTTGATACGTATTGCAGACTGAACAGTTTGGATATAAATGTCTCAAAGTGCTTCTCCATTTCATTTGGGCGTAAAAAATCATGTATCGGAGTTCTTATAGTCTCAGCGATAAATCTATTTCCAGCTGTAATTAGATAAGGGATTTGGGTATAATAATGGACTCAAAATTACTTTTTGATAAACATATTGATACAATAGTAAAGAAATCATATAAATTACTAGGATTCCTTATACGCTCCTGTAAAAATTTCAAGTTGATGAAGTCTATTAAGATAATTTACTGCACTCTGGAGTACACATCTCAGGTGTGGAACCCACGTTATGACGTCTATATTTCAAAAATTGAGTCCATCCAAAAAAAGTTTATTCGCTATCTATGTTACAAATTTAGAATTCCAAGACGGAGCTATGAGTTTCATTGCAATCAATTCCACCTTCTCCCTCTTCAAATCAGGCGTGAAGCTGCAGATATAATATTCCTCACTAGGCTGGCTCAGAATAGTATTGATTGTCCTGATTTGCTGAATAAAATCCATCTGTTAGTCCCCGCACGTCAATTACGTCTCAAATCACTGTTGCATGTTCCACTCGTTCATACCAATTACAGGCAGAACTCGTTTCTTTTGAGAGCTTCGCGCTCTTTCAATTCACTTAGTTTTGACTGTATGGACATAGACATGTTTTGTAGTAGTGCTCGGTCTGTCAGCTATTATCTGACCAGTAAGTTTAGCTCAACTATTTAAGTTTAGTGCTAAGCAATATTAAACTATATCCTTGTATTAACTGTTTATACGTCTCGCGTATCTCTCTTAATGTTGTAATTTACAAGTAGAAGTAGGTATATATGTCTCAATATAGGCTTGTGTTGTTTCTTTGTAATAATTAACGTAATATGCATAGTTAGGCACTCACTCATGTAACATTCATAAAAATGTAGGTATTAATAATATTGTATTTTATCTGGTTTCGTGTTTCCAGTTAGGTATGTCTGCATTCATAGGAATCAATTTGTTATTATACTCTGTCGTCAATTAGTGAAAACTTGTAATTGGCTATCAACTGTAAATTTTAGCTGTAAGTTTTCCATACAAATAAAATAAAATAACGTCTGGTAAGTATGCTGCCAACCAGATGACTCCGGGACCCGATGAGCTGACTGCTAACGCCAAGTTGCTTGCCGATCACGACCAGCAGCCCAGTACTTCTGCTGCCAGCATCGCTGTCCTGCCGAGCGCCGCCGCTATGCTCGTGCCCCATGAGTCGCAAGACAGCGCTTCACCTACTACGAGCCGGAGCCAGCGATCTCAATGCCGATGCCGGAGACTGAACTGAGAGCCTTCTGTCGCAGTGGAAAACTTCCTGATATGCAAGGGCAAAGGCTCCATGGTAATCGCCATTTGACATGCAAACGTTTACGCCTCTGTCAATAGTATTGTGGTGCATGAATGTCTGTTTATTCTAAATGGGGCTAATTGTTTGTGATTTGAATAAAATCATAAATAAATTTGCTTCAACTTATCTATTTTCACTTTATTTATTGTGTGGCTGTCGGCAACTAAACAAAACCTTAACAAACTAACACGGGTAAAACTGCTCGCAACCACTGTGATTTGTAACGTTGCGTACATATGTGTGATTTCAGATCCGACTGATGAAGAAGTTGATCCAAGCGGTGATCGAGACTTTGATCAGCGGGGTCCCTCCCCTGCACCCTGCATCTGGGCCCTGCTCAACGCCTGATTTGCCTGAGAGGCCGTGTTAGCGGCTTCAGAAGACAGCCGTGGGGCAGGCAGCCGCGCGCTTATATAAAGCGCAGCGCAGACCGCGCGCCGCGCACCTTCCCATATATAACATATACACATATATATCGCACAAAGGGGCAAATTGCAGGTAGAAAGCCTTCAGCATATACCGAGGCCATGGCTCACAGTAAAATCAAACATAGATAGCTGTAAATACAAGGAGTGTATTGTATATAAACCGTAGCGCAGACCGCCCGCCACGCACTTGCCCAGCCGTCGTCATAGATTCAACACCTCGCCATTATTGATGTCGCGCTATCCGATTTTTTTTTCGTTTTAATAACTGTTATTTGAGTCTGCGACGCAGCTATAGTTGATTTAACCAAGTTCAACTTGACATCAGCTTATGTTAAGAGCAATATGACATGCACCCCTATTGGGAATTCACTTTGCATGCAACATTGGAATCTGTTCCAAGTAATTTAAATTAGTTCATAAGACAATAGAGGAAATCTCTAGCATACAAGAGCCACTAAATATGTCAGAATGTAAGCCCCAGTTAAATATTGCCTATCAAAACATCCAGGGGCTACCTGGCAAAGAACTTGTATTAGAATTATTTCTAAAAAATTCTGACATTGATATTATTTGTGTTACAGAACACTGGTTGAAGGAAAATATGATGTCTTTTAACATAAATAATTACAAAATTGTCAGTTGCTACAATAGAAAGACTGCTGATAGAGGTGGTTCTTAGTGAAAAATAATATTAAGGTTAAACAACGGAAAGATATTCTTGCACTTACTGTTGAAAGACAAATAGAGGTATCCTGTGTTGAGTTAGATAGCCATATTATTGTTTGTGTCTACAGGCCACCGAGGGATGAAAAAGGCCATGGCAGTTTCGAAATATTTGAGAAAATTATGGAAGAAGCCCTCACTAAACTATGTAATAACAGGAAAAAGTGAATTATTCGTGGCGATCTTAATGCTTAAGTTTTGGTTGTAGGAAGAACAATGAAACAACGATTAATAACTTTATTCAAATCGTTTAATTTATGTCATGTATTTTTAGAGCCGACTAGATTTACACTTACCAGCCAAACTTGCTTAGATAACGTTTTTGTGACTGTGCATTCACAAGTAAAAGTGTAATTAACTGCTTACCTTCCGATCATATTCCCAATTGCTATTAAGGATAAGACTGGTCCATCATTTTATAGGCCTATTACATCCCATAGACTAGAGACATATACCAAAAACTTAGATATAAATTTGCCAGTACCGGATTTTAATGAACAGAACCCAAACAAAATCTACTCAGACTTCTTCAACATTATTCAGACAGAAATCAATAAAGTTTTCAAATTAAAGAAAGTCAGTGACTACAACGGTAAATCTAAATTTAATGACTGGGCAACGTTTGGAATTCGTAAAGGTAGAGTTATCTTGTATGACCTTTATGATCAAAAACCTATAACTTTGATCGAAAATTTCATGACTATGTTAAAAAATATTCCAAAACTTTCAAGTTGGTTTGTAGAACTGCAAAAACTTTACACATTAATAGAAAAATTCAAAATTCAAATAATAGAATGAAAACAGTTTGGCAAATAATAAACCGCGAAACTGGCAAAGTTATACCAAGGGACAATGATTTCTGCCTAAAGATAGGTGATGATGTTGTTAAATCCAGCGCTGATGTTGCTCGAGCTTTTGAAACATTCTTCACCAATGTACCCGTACTCACAACAGACCGTCTAAATTCATCTCCATATGAAGCAGACTTTATTAAAAAATAACACTAGAGGCAGTAATGTATATTTAAAATTTCATCATGTATATCCCCAGGACATTGTCAAAACGTTTAAATTACTGTGGGGTATATCAGTCAAAGTCATTGGTGCAGTAATTCTAGTTATAGCCCCACACTTAGCTTATATATTCAATAAATGTGTTGACGATGGGGCTTTTCCAGACCTCATGAAACACAGTAAACTGATACCTCTGTTCAAGTCGGGAGATAAGGGCGATCCTTCAAATTTCAGACCAATATCTGTTCTTCCAACACTAAATAAAATATTTGAAAAGATTATACTCAATCAAATGCTCTCACACTTCAACCGTACAAAACAACTCCACGCTAAACAATATGGTTTCACTAGGGGTAAATCGACTACGGATGCAGGTATTACCCTTATATCTTATATTTATTCTGCATGGGAGGCCGCACAGGATGCTATCGGAGTTTTTTGCAACCTTTCGAAGGCGTTTGATTGTGTTGATCATTTTACGCTATTATTAAATTAAATCATTACGGAGTTAGAAATAAAGCGTTGGATCTAGTAAGATCATACCTAAGCAATAGAATTCAAAAGGCAGAAGTTAACGGCGTAAAATCTGATGGATCGGGTGTTAAAATTGGCGTTCCACAAGGTTCCATATTAGGCCCTTTCTTATTCCTGGTATATATTAATGATCTGCCTCTGATCTGATCATGGTGGAGAAATTAACTGACATAGTGTTGTTTGTCTTCAAAATTGAAAGACAAAAAGGAGATTTTGATGATGTTAATGGTCTTTAACCTTGAATTGGTTCACAGTTAATAATTTATTGTTAAACGCTGGTAAAACCAAGTGTATCAAATTCTCACTTCCAAATGTCAGGCAAGTTGAGACCAGTTAAGTGTTAGACAACAGCACGTTAGAATTAGTAAATGATACGAAGTTTCTTGGAATAACCATTGATAGCAAATTGCAGTGGGGACCCCACATAGATAAATTGGCTGGTAAATTAAGTTCTGCGGCTTACGCTGTTAGGAACATCTCAATATACTTTATTGCACAAAATAACAGATTTTACAGTCGAAAATGGAGAAGACATGACAAAGGCGAGCTTATCTCTATAAAGAGATTTCTTCCAGCAAACCTAGGATGGAAAGGAAATAATTGACAACAGGTAGACCTAAGTGCACAACATAAAACAAAATAATTAAACACAATAAACTACTTAGCAATTGTCGTGTAGAGATATTAACCTAACCAGAACCTAACTGAAAACAACCAGGATAAAATTTTAGAAAGTTTATTAGGGCTATATATAATGACTATAGAAAAATGATAAGAGGATGAGGGTGGATGAAATGAGAACAGGTTTTATAAAAAATACAGATGTCTAGGTATGAAAAAGGAAGCGGAGGACACGGAGAGTAGGAGACCGATGAAGCAGTAACGTCTGGACTGGTCAGTGGAGGCACTGAGACCCCGACGAGCAGCAGGAGTAGGGGCCTGGTAGCGTGTCGGCCTGAAGTCCCTGATGAGCAGGTGTAGCCGAGAACGGCCAGGTGAAGTGGAGAGGAGACTCAATGAAGTGATGACCAGGATGCAGGTGTAGCCGAGAACGGGTAGGTGAAGAGGAGACTCAGCGAAGCGCTGAACAGAGTTGAGGCTCGCAGGATCGCGGTGCAGTAACGGCTCGCAGGATCGCGTTGCAGTAACGGCTCGCAGGATCGCGTTGCAGTAACGGCTCGCAGGATCGCGTTGCAGTAACGGCTCGCAGGATCGCGTTGCAGTAACGGCTCGCAGGATCCTGGGGTAGTGCGACCCCGGGATAAGGCCTTTAGGTGATCCTTCTTGCTCAGAAGCTGACGTGAGACTCCAGAATTTCAGAAATGTTCCGCTCTTATACCCTTTTTGGAGAGTTCTAAAAATTATTTAAATTAAAAGCAATTTTTGTGAGTGGCCAAGAGAGAAAAAGTTTTTTTGTAAAAATATTGTAGCAAACATATCAGACCGCTAACGAGTTTGAATGGACATTGCCATGACAACCAGATAAACAACGACATCAACATATGTCAGATTTTGGTTTCAGGCTCGTAATACAGATAACAACAAGAAAACCATGAAGTAAATGAAGTAACAATGAATATAAAAAGGTAGCGCACCAGCGCGCACGAAGCCCGAGATTGCAATGTTTCGGAGAAAGCTAAATACAAGGTCACCAAAGGTAAACCCCTTCGCTATCGATTTAGAAGTGCTGATAGTGTGAAAATACAAAGCGAAAATGATTTGTTAATGTGTTCTTATGGTTTAAAACGTTACAGGGTCCTATGAAAATAAAGGTGATACCAAATAACAAGCTGTACAGCTCAGCAAGTATCCAGCTGAAAATCCTAGAAAATGACATGTAAGTAACATAACACTACACAATATGTACATAAATACCAGAATTATGTATATAAATATGTAAAAAAAAAAAAAAACCTTAATAAAATTACTTAGATTTAATAAGGTAGAGAAAGATAGTGTTCTTTCAGCCGACTTTTAAATATGTTGAGAGACGGACTGTCTCTACTAGCGTTGGGGAGTTTGTTCCAGAGTTAGATGGCGCGAAGTCGGAACCCATGTTCATAGGCGGCAGTATTGTGTTGTGGAGTTGTAAGTAGCGACCGAGTGTGCGATCTCCGTGGCCTATCCGGGGACAGAAATTCGAAACGATCTCGTAAGAAGCCAGGATAGCGAGGATTATATAAAATGTTGAAGAGGCAAATGAGGATGTGGGAATCCCGGCGAAGACGAATCGGGAGCCATTTCAGCATCAACATCAGACAAAGCACGGATGTGGCTACAGCTAGGCTAGTATATTTTAGTTACTTTCATAGTGTGATGTCCTATGGTATCTTATTGTGGGGGAAAGCAGCGGATATTGAAACTATTTTTATTTTACAGAAAAGAGCTATTCGAGCAATTTATAATTTAAAACGAACAGACTCCTTAAGAGAGCTTTTTAAAGAAATTGACATACTAACAGTAGCTAGTCAATTTATTTTCGAAAATATAATGTATGTACGCAAGAACCTTACAACATTTTCCAAACTTAGCGACAGCTGTAATGTTAACCTAAGAAATAATCACAGACTATGTGCGCCCCGTTTTAGACTCGCGAAGGTTAGCAATTCTTTCAAGGGTCAGTGCATTCTCTACTACAATAAGATACCTCTGGAGATTTTGAAATTGCCATTTGAGCAATTTAAAAAGCATGTTAAAGCGACTTTGTCGAAAAAGGGATATTACAATGTTCAAGATTACTTAAATGACAGGACTGTATGGGGTTAATCTGGCTCAACACAGACCTTGCTGTTAATAATTTTTCATTACTCATACTCTGAAAGGGGGTCATTGTTCATCCAGGCACCGTGCTGAAAGTGGTACATGCCTGCTCTAAAGCAGAAAAGTATTAAAAAAAATATATATGAATCGTAGTTTATATTGAACAACGCAATGGTAGTAACCTATACAGCCATAAAACGGAAGTATTTTTTTAATGTTATGCTCAAAGTAAAAGACATCAACGGGGGCACCGAAATTACTTTTTTTATGAGTAGTATTTTTAAACTTGAATTATGTTTCTTTTTTAATAAAATAATTTTGATTTCAAGTGACTTTGTTTTTTAATAAAATAATTTTGATTTTAACTGTTTACTTTCCTCGTATTCGTAATGAAAAGAAGAGTGTTTTACTCGGGTGATAGCACCCATTTCTGCCTCGAACTATTGGCGCTCTCACTTCGTTCGAGCGCCAAAACATCTCGTCAGGAATGGGTGCCTTTCAGCCCTCGGTTAACAATCTACTATTGTAATTATTTATTCCTGCTTATTAAGTAACAATTAAATTTTTCATATTTGTATTAGTTAAGCACAACCTATTTTTAAAAGAGATCTAAAAATCAATCTGTGGGAGTTCCTACGCCCTTCTTCTCCCACAGTGGTCCAATGTAGAGAAGCGGCAAAAATGACGTTCGCTAAGTATATGTAAATATCTTCAGTAATAAAGTACTTTGACTTTGACTTTGAGTCCATTTTTGTTTAAATTATAACCATTCAGGTTCAGTCGTGTTTCTTTTTAAAAAATCATCTCGGCCTCTGGTTCCTAAAAGTAGTGTAATTGTCAATTGTCAATTGTAAGACGGGCTGGTTTCCGCAACTCGACGACGAAAGCGCCTATTTTGCGTGTGGGTGGGAATGCGAATCATTCGAGCCAACCCAACTCCTCCAGGAACGCCAGTAGGCCCTTTACGTTACCGACTATCCCTGGAAGGTCCCTCGATTGACCGAGGTGTTTAGCCCTGTAGTCCGCTACTCCTGTGCACTCCATGAGGACGTGAGCAGCCGTTTCTTCTGCCTCCAAGCAGGCTCTGCAAAGGGGGCTGTCGGTAACACCTAGGACATATAGATGTTTGTTAAAGAAACCATGGCCAGTAAGTGCTGCAGTTACCAGTCGCATGCGCGGCCTGCTAAGTCGAAGCAAGGTCTTAGCCAGCCTAGCGCTAGGGGACGGCAAGGCCAGCTTAGCCTGCCTGCACTCCTCATGGTTTGTCCAAAGAGTGGCATGATCATTCCTGGTCGACTCTCTCAGAAATGAGCGTACCAACTTGAAGGGAAGAGGGATGATAGGTTCGGGACCATACGCTGTCAAGCTAGATCCTTTACGCGCCAGCTCATCCGCTGCATCGTTACCTCTTGATCCGCTGTGTCCTTTTATCCATTGAAGGATTACGCGGTTGTGTTGACATACCTCCATTAGTCGTTTGTGACACTCGTAGATTAGCCCTGAGTTAATAGTGTTGCTATTTAGGGCTTGTAGGACGGCCATGCTATCCGAGAGGATTCGAATGGAGGAATCTCTTACCTTTCTCGATGCTATGGCATTAGCGGCCGAGATGATGCCCATGCATTCAGCTTGAAAGACAGTATTATGGGCACCCAGTGGAATGGCCATCTTGATGTTTAGGTCCTCCGAGAAGGTGCCTGAACCAGTGCCTGCTTCAGTTTTTGAACCATCGGTAAAAATTCTGAGCTCTTTAACGTCGAGCCCCTCAACCCGATGGTCTTCATGTAACTGTATATTGTATTTTTTGTCGAAAACAAATTGTTTTGGGATTTTGTCACTGCAAGCCATAGAGATGGGAAATTTTTTGTAAACTTCCCCTAGGATGGCGGTGTGTGAGGTCCTGTTTTTCCTCCAAAGTCCTAAGGTGTTGAGTCTCACCGCAGATGACGCGGCCTCCTGCTTAATATATAGCTGGAGTGGCGGAAGACACAGCATGGCCTCCATTGCTGCTGTTGGAGTAGTTCTCATACTACCTGTGATAGCCATGCAGGCCAGCCTTTGGAAGCTTTGGAGTTTGCTTACCATTGTGGTTAGTTTGGTCCTGGTCCACCACACCACAGCTCCGTAGCAGACAAGAGGACGGATCACCGTTACGTACAGCCAAAGAATGATGTTGGGAGAAAGTCCCCACTTTTTCCCCACCATTCTCCGACACTGCCAGAAAGCAATACTCGCCTTCTTTAGTTTGTTGTCGATGTGGCTACTCCAGTTGAGCTTGCTGTTCAAGGTTATGCCCAGGTACTTCACCTCAGTTGCTAGCTGGAGTTCCGTTCCAAAGAGCTTAGGTAGGGTATACCTACCAAGAGCCCTATTGTTAGTGAACATGACCATTACCGTTTTTGTTGGGTTAACCGCCAGGTCATATTCTAAACACCAGCGCTCCACGATGCGAAGAGCTGTTTGTTTAAGGTTGCACACTGTGCTCGCAAATTTACCTGTGATGAGGATTACCAAATCGTCGGCATATCCTACGGTGTAGTATCCATTAGCGTTAAGCTTGGTAATCAGGTCGTTAATGACCAGATTCCACAGAAGCGGGGAGAGCACTCCTCCCTGCGGGCATCCCCGTACTACCTCCGCCGATAGGGACTCTCCAGCTAGACGCACGATACGTTTGTTAAGCATGTTTGTGACCCAGTTGTTTACAGCTGTTGACACCCCATGCCTTGTTAGAGATGCACTTATACTGCTATACTGCGTCTTGTCAAAGGCACCTTCTATATCAATAAAAGTTCCAAGACAGATGCATTTGTTTTGAATCGCCTCTTCAATTGTGGATACAACTGCATGGAGAGCCGATTCAGTAGACTTACCCAAACTATATGCATGCTGATTCTTGTGTAAGGGTATGTGTTTTAACGCTCCATCTCTCAGGTGTCTCTCGCACAAACGTTCGAGAGTTTTAAGCAAGAACGAGGTGAGACTAATCGGCCTGAAAGATTTAGCGTTAGTGTAGTCGCTCCTTCCTGGCTTCGGTATGAAAATTACGTTTACTACTCTCCACCATTTGGGAACGTATCCGAATCTAAGACATGCCTTCATGATTCGGACCATTATATTGATGACGGGTTCCCCACCCCACTGTAGAAGTGCTGGGAAGATTCCATCTGGTCCTGCTGATTTAAAAGGTTTAAAGCTATTAATGGCCCATCTTACCTTGTCAGCAGTGATAATATTATTAGTTATGTCTAAGTGGTCGACAGCTTCATGGTGAACCTCTTCCGGCCACACAATCTCTTGAATAGTTCTACTTCCGGGAAAGTGAGTTTCCAACAAGAGACTGTGTGTTTCTGTGGTGGAAGAGGTATATGTTCCATCGGGTTTTTTAAGCGACCCTAGCCTGGAGTTGCCTTGTTGAGCTAGTATTTGCCTTACCCGATTTGCTTGATCAACGGTTTCAATGTCGCTGCAGAATTTCCTCCATGAGTTGCTGCTTTTGAACCGTAGTCGTTTCTTGTACTTGGATTTGGCATCTTTATAGTTGTCCCAATCCTCATCAGCACTGGTGTTCATCGCCCTGTTTAGCAGTCTTCTGATCTTAGCACGCATCCTATCTAGATCAGGACCCCACCAAGGCTGCCCCTTGATGTTGGTAGGCGCTGGTGTGCTAAGCGGGCAAGTTGAATGGTAGCAGTCTATTGAAGTATTTGTAAAGTCTGTTACCTGTTGTTCGATTTGTTCGGGTCCCTCCGGATCTGGTAGAGTCTCAGCCCAAGCAAGTCTTTCACCTAGGATAGCTCTGTACCTGGTTCTGTCAGTCTTGCGTGGGTTTCTCTTAGGGACAGTTGGGGAGAACGCTGCGTTGATCTCGAAGCGTATCCATCGATGATCAGAGCATGACGCCTCGTTGGACACATGCCAGCCCCCAACGTCGTCGGATATGTCCGCCGTTGCCAGGGTAATATCAACGATAGTTCTGCTCCGCTTGGTAACAAAAGTTGGTTCAGAACCTATGTTAAGCACATTGAGGTTTGTAGTAAATAGGTATTCAACAAGTGTCTTACCTCTGCTGTTCATATCTGGCATGCCCCACAGTGGGTGATGCGCGTTCGAGTCGGCCCCAACGATGAGCTGGAGGCCCGACTTCTCGCAGTGGTCCACCAGCCGGCACAGGTCGTGTGGAGGCGGGTTGTCCTCCGCAGGCATGTAGGCGGAGGCCACCACGAGCTCGCGGCACCTAGCTGTGTCGGGCAGTTGCAGCCTTATGGCACACAGGTCCCTGGAACAGAACTCTGTTAATGGCTGTGCTGGGATGTTGTTAGTAGTTATGATGCACGTTCTAGGGTAATCGTGATCAGTTGTACCGAAAAGCTTACCTCTCAAATTGGCGAGCCCTCGAATGCTACCGCGGTTGATCCACGGCTCCTGGATCAGAGCCACGGCAGTGCTGTTTGCCCCCAACCAGCGTCTTAACTGGGCCGTTGCAGTTTGGCTGTGTTGGAGGTTGGCTTGGAGGATTTTACAATCGCGGGAGAGGGACGCCATTTTTGGTCAACCCCTCCTGCACCTCCAAGACGAGTTCCTCCTCCAGCCGCATGGACAGCTCCTCGCCTTCAGAGGGCACCACTGCTGGTTCTGGCTCATCGCCTTCACCAAGCAGCATGGCCTCCCAGTGCGCGTGCTCGTCCTGCGGTTGAGCAGCAGAACTTTCCCCGACTGCATCGGGGCCTGTTTGCTGCCGCTCTGGTGTGGAACTCTGGGGCTTGGCTGTTCTTGAAGAAACCCCAGTGATGACCAGCTTAGAGCTGGTCTGCTCTACCACCGGTGGTTCCTTCACAAATTTCCCACCGGGTCCCTGAAATTTTAGGTAGACCGAACCACTACCAAAAAGGAGCTGTCTGCCCCTTCCCAGCAGGGTCGGCACCACATCTTCAGGGACGTCTGTGATGAGAAACAGGTTGTCCTGCTGCTCATCCACTTTCTGGAGGAGCCATCGGTCAACCTGTGCCCACTTGTTCATATAGTGGAGGACTACACCGACGTCAGGCGCAGACTTCCACTTGCCTCGTTCGTTGGGTATGAGCACCCCACATCGAACCCTGCGGACCATCTCCGATTGGCGTTTCACCACCAACTGTACGTTGGATGGTGTAGACACACCGGAGACACACTCCCGCAGCCAGTTCAGGGAGTACTCGTCCTCCACGAACAGTTTAAGGTGGCCGTCCTCGTAACGAGGCTTGCCACCGAATTTGGGGTTTTCCTTGCTCGGATCCGCCAACGCTTCCCTCAAGATTTTGTCATCAATCTCGTTGAGGATGAGCGTTGATAGATCCTGTGAAATATGACCAGTAGCGACGTCAGTTACGGCGATGTACTGGTCAGATTTCACCTTATGAGCATAGGTGACCCCAGCTCTGCGCGCTTCCGTGCACTGCTTTTTAGGCTCCACTCGAGGAGAAATACTGTCCTCTAGTCGAGCCCTCTTAGCAGCCGCGCGCTCGTTTTTGCCGGATCTCTTGGCAGATTTCAACTTCTTGTTAGAAGTTGGACCACCAGAGAACGCTACGGTAGGTTTAGCCCCGTTTGAGTCTAGGGTTGCCCCTTTGACACCACGGGAGCCGGTCACCTTACCCGCAGCTCCAGCTGTATTAACAGCGGGACCGCCATCGGTCGTCACCGTGGCAGATGGAACCCCATCTACGCCGGCAGCGGCCGATGTGGCAGCCAAACGCTGTTTTTTCTTCCACCGACGATTCGCCTTACGCCCTGGTCCGGTTTGCACCGTATCTGGACGTTTAGTCGATGGGCCCTTCCCTTGCAAAGATTGCTTGGGTGGTTTACCCTTTCGACCAACCGTCGTCCAGGCGCTGGCGAAATGCTCGGCGATGTTTGTCGAATGGCTCCGCGCACCGGGTTGCCCCGTGGCCCTGCCTCTCGACTCACTTTCGGGTTTCTTGCAGCTAACCTCCACAGTGGAATCACTACCGGTTTGCACCGGTAGGTCACTGATGGTGGCAGTGCGCCCAGTTGAGGCTTGAGGATCTGCCGAGGCAGATTCTCGCACCTGTTTGGAGACGCTTGCGGTTTTCACCGCAGGAAGCGTTCCAGATGTGTTTTTTGACCTGACACGATCCATGGCCAAATGTATAGAGATTCGTCTACTCGATTTCCCACCCTCCACGGAGCCCGCATAATTGGGAGCGCCTACTCGCTTGGAACAGCTTTCAGTCGCTAGGAGTACCGAGTAGATATAGGAGCATAGGGCTGGTACTTGGCGCGACATCGGGAGCTCGCTTCTGTGTACGATGGGAACCAAGGTGTCAGCGACATGGTCCCACCGCCGTAGTCACCGAAGCTTACCCCGTCAGCATGACCCATCCCTCCGCTATGACTGACGCCTTAGCGGACCCTACACCCCTAGCCGTGGCCCTCTGACGGGACACTTGGCCGTTACCCCAACCCGCGGCTACGGGCGAGGCTACCGTTTTGCCTGAAATCCAGGCCAAAGAGGGCGTGTTGCCTTACGAAGCTAAATCCACAACAACGCTCGGCTCAACCCCCCAGGACCCCTTCATCCTGGCCTACGGTGGTCAACTGCGCAGACCACAAGACGCAGGTGAGTGTAGATAGTCTGCCGGGTACACCCACTTTAACCGACAGAACCGGAGCTACTTTTAGCCATCGGCTAGTAAGAGGTCCGGGAACCAGTCACTAGCCGCTGTTACCAGGGTGCACCAGGAGGGAGCAGAAGTTATGCAGGCGGACGTATCCTTCTGCATCACTTCAGCACCCCCACACTAGGAGGTAGTCGCTCAGAACACCCTAAAAGTAGTGTATCTAGCAGTTAGTTCAATAGATCAGTAATATATGTATGTGTCTTTATCAGAGCACACAGGTCTATCCTTTACATTAAATTGTTCCTATCAACCTTGGGTTTGCTGGAAGAGATCTCTATTTAGATATAAGCATGCCTTTTTTTTTTTTTACTGTAGATATTTACATATACTTAGCAAACGTCATTTTTTGCCTCTTCTCTACATTGGACCACTGTGGGAGAAGAAGGGCGTAGAAACTCCGATCTAAAAATAAAACACAGATTTATTTTTAGATCACTTTTAAAAATAGGTTGTGCTTTACTAATACAAATATGAAAAATTTAATTGTTATGATTAATAAGCAGGAATAAATAATTACAAAATTATTAACAGCAAGGTCTGTGTTGAGCCAGATTAACCCCATACAGTCCTGTCATTTAAGTAATCTTGAACATTGTAATATCCCTTTTTCGACAAAGTCGCTTTAACATGCTTTTTAAATTGCTCAAATGGCAATTTCAAAATCTCCAGAGGTATCTTATTGTAGTAGAGAATGCACTGACCCTTGAAAGAATTGCTAACCTTCGCGAGTCTAAAACGGGGCGCACATAGTCTGTGATTATTTCTTAGGTTAACATTACAGCTGTCGCTAAGTTTGGAAAATGTTGTAAGGTTCTTGCGTACATACATTATATTTTCGAAAATAAATTGACTAGCTACTGTTAGTAAGTCAATTTCTTTAAAAAGCTCTCTTAAGGAGTCTGTTCGTTTTAAATTATAAATTGCTCGAATAGCTCTTTTCTGTAAAATAAAAATAGTTTGAATATCCGCTGCTTTCCCCCACAACAAGATACCATAGGACATCACACTATGAAAGTAACTAAAATATACTAGCCTAGATGTAGCCACATCCGTGCTTTGTCTGATGTTCCTAACAGCGTAAGCCGCAGAACTTAATTTACCAGCCAATTTATCTATGTGGGGTCCCCACTGCAATTTGCTATCAATGGTTATTCCAAGAAACTTCGTATCATTTACCAATTCTAACATGCTGTTGTCTAACACCAAACTGGTCTCAACTTGCCTGACATTTGGAAGTGAGAATTTGATACACTTGGTTTTACCAGCGTTTAACAATAAATGATTAACTGTGAACCAATTCAAGGTTAAAGACAATACACCATTAACATCATCAAAATCTCCTTTTTGTCTTTCAATTTTGAAGACCATTGAAGTATCATCAGCAAACAACACTATGTCAGTTAATTTCTCCACCATGAAAGGCAGATCATTAATATATACCAGGAATAAGAAAGGGCCTAATATGGAACCTTGTGGAACGCCAATTTTAACACCCGATCCATCAGATTTTACGCCGTTAACTTTGTAGATGTAGAAAAAATATAGTACCTACCTATAAGCGTTTTTATTACTTACAGCTATAGATGTCGACATCACATCACTAGTAGTCAATGGTATTTCGACATCACATCACTAGTAGTCAATGGTATTGTTTAACTATCAAGAGCCACCGTACCACTAGGGGTATGGCCAGGGGTACGGTGGGTATGAAGCGCTTGCTTCTTGCCAAATTTAATGATTCTAGGTCAATGAGAAGTACTCTATAGGTGTTAATTCCCTCGCAAGGGCAATAGGTGTTAATTTCCTCAAGCAATTTCAGCAATATTGTGACATATATTTTGATTGCATTGAACTAAAAGTTTGATTTTTACACAACTTTCAGACCACAGGCTTGAGTAACTGATATTATTTTCAACTTGATATCTTTACGTGTTCCAGAGAAAGAGCGATCTCACTCTCCGCAAATAAACCGCATATTCATATGTGAACAAATATAATATACAATGTGTGAATGCATTGACATTAACTATTATTTAAAAAAATATAACTCTATATTTCCCATAGAATGTATATCTGATAGTACAAAACCGTAAACCATTCTTTTCAATGGCATCTGAATGGTCACTGAAAAACTAAATTACTGTCTGAAACATTAACCTATGATTTTTTAATGCAATTATCTATTTATGAACTGTTGCAGTACCTGTACATCCGCAGTCAGTAATGATGGCAGGAGTGTCTGATACGACTCTACAGATTGTTCACTGAAGCGAGTTGCTTGTCTCAACATGCTACAACATTCCCAGCACAGTCGTCGGGACACAGCAGACACATCACGTACAATCTGCAAACAAAGAAATACTACAACTTATATTTTTATGACAACAACCAGTAACATTTATGATGAACCAGAAGCACCAACACAGAGGACACTCACTGAAACTACAAGGGCTCTAGTTTCTCCGCTTCTCATCTCGTGATTCTCACGAGTGGAACAGCCTTCCAGAAACTGTAATTAGTGCACCATCAGTGAACAGCTTCAAAAATAGACTCAACTACTATATAAAACAAGTGCAGTGAAATGTGGACTGATATGCATGCATCAGTTTTAAGGAGCCTGTGGATTATAAATAATTATAATAATTTTAATTATATCCCAAACATGCAGTTACAAGGTATACAGAAATTACAGCCATTGTATGCAGAAATTACAGTCCTTACCATCTTCTGGTTTAGAATGTCCATGTAGTATGTTAGCTCCTTATCTCTGATATTGTTCAACCGGTGACCTCCACATAGGCACGCAATGCATGGCGGTGTGTCCTCCGTTTCTGAAGGTTCAAGGTGTTCCACCTGATCAAACTCTTGTTTAACTTCTGACATAGAATATTGTGGATCCAGTGGCGGGATGTCGATTTAGTTAGCGCTGATTTCTCGCTGCTTGCTTGCCGCGGGTGCCGCACAACCTGTCAGCGCAGCCACAGGCACTAGCTCAGCCGGTTTTGGAGTCGAGTCGGCGACCTTTTGCCCGGATTGCAGAGCAGAGGGAGGGAACTTGCTGGTGTATACCTGAAGCTCCGCCATACGCTCCACCTTCTGTCTGCTTTTGTCAGGAAGCAATAGGACAACCTTACCTCCAGAAGTCCAGCAGTTCTGCACACCAAAGTGTTTCCGGGCAGTAAGAAACACATCGTGTCTGCACTTGGTCAAGAACTCTGAAACGGTGGTTGCAGTGCCCTTCAATGCGGTTTTACCATTCCACACCTCCATACGTGCACCGAGTGTGGAGAATCTCACCAGAATTGGGCACGTTTTGGCTGGCTTCTTGGGTCCAAGACGATGAACAATTGAAGCGCTTGCGATGCACTCAGGGGACACTTTTATTTGGTCGGATAGTATCCTTTGAGCCACATCATTCACCTGTTCCTTCTCATCTTCGGGGACTCCATGGAGAAAGAGCACCTTTCGACGTGAAGCAGTCTCCAGCCTGTCCTGTCCAGCAAGCAACAAGTCAACCTGGCTGCGCAGCAAGTTAAGGCAGTTCCACGTGAACGCCTTGAACTCGAGAAACTCGCTGGCCAGGGAGTTGACATTGAGTGGGCTGCTAGATGTGGACATAGTGGCGCACTCACGGAGCTCCTTCTCATACCGAGACATCCTGGTGTTGAAGTCGGTTGCCATCTGCTCCATGTTGGTACTGATTTTTGTGCAAAGATCCATTGTGAGTAGTGCTTAGTAAATTGTAATCTCGAGGTGTGTTAGAAATATTAATACCCAGAGTAGGTAAAGGGTCCAGGCCTTGTTTAAAATAAAAATTTATAACATTAATGCACTGAATTTAATTTTAATTTAATAAAAATAGCAGGACACAAATTAATGATGATGGCTAGGCTACCCTCTTTTTTCGAAAAAAAAGCATAAATAAGTAGCATACTTATTTGTAAATTTCTGTTTGTTTACTAAATAAAATAATTCTGATTAACATGGATTCCAGTTTTATTTTGATAGTCGGTGTACTGTAGGCCATCCATATCCCATCAAAATAATCCATTCTTAGAAAAACATTTGAACAGCTTACCTAAAAGCCTTTATTATTACTAGGAATAGCTGACGATGTAAACAGCTCTGTAGTTTTTATTTTAATTAAATTAGTCAAAATTGCTTTTCTGCACGAGTAAACTTAATTTAAGTAGTACTTAGTGATTAAATAATGTGTAGATAAGAAACAGCTGTGCAAACATACAAGATTTGGAAAAAACAAGACCGATTGTACCGGGCGATTGAACTGTCAAAATCAGTTCAAATAGCAACGACGTAAACGGGGGAAGTATCGTTTTATTTCTGTATTTATATCAATAATCTCACCTTTCACACCCGTAACAAACTAAACAAACCTTCATATAAGTGAAACACTTGCCGTACACTCACTCAGGTACCGTTTTGTCTCTCTTTACTTGGCAAAAGCGGAAGCAAAGTTGAAGACGCAACATTCTGCCACATTCAACAAAAACACACACTTAACACCTTCATTGTGCAATAAACTCCCTAGTGTTCGCTAGTATTCCACCCGGTCATACACTGACACCTATTCGCGGTTTTTTTCAGGCGAAAAAGGGTGCAATGCAGTTACGAAGCAAGATGAGCACACGCGATGTGGAGTTGAAGCTGAAAGCGACCTTGCTGGAGCTCAAGAAGAGCCAAGAGCTTTGTGAAATACTTCTACGAGAACGAGATGAGTGTGAAGAGGAGATAGAAAAGCAAATTAAGAAAAATTCGGCGCTAAAAGAAGAGCTCAGTGAGTTGGACATCCAATGCCAGGATCTCAGTGCCCAGAGAGATGAACTACAACACCAAGTCGACTCATTTTACAAGTGTCATGATGTCCACCACGTAGCATTGCAACACATAAAATCACTTGAACAACAGCTCTGTGGCGCAGCGGTTGTGGCTCTGCCTACCATGCGAGAGGTCCCGGGTTCGATCCCCGGCTGAGGGTAATGAAAAAAAAAAAAAAAAAAAAAAAAAAAAAAACAATCCCCAGGTCTTGGATGTTTATATGTGTGTGACGTCGCTGTTTCTGGTTACCACGACACAGGGTATCCTAGTGTGGGGCCAGAAGCAATGTATGTGCCTGTATATAAATGTATGTAAATAAATGTAGCTTGCAGAGGCACACCACGAGCTTCAAGTTCTCAGCGAGCGGGAGGAACAGCAAGACAGTGCTACAACCAGGGCCTTATATAATGAGGTCATGAGCCAAACTGGCATACCAACTATTGACCTAACAGCTTGTGATCTCACGTGTGATAGTCCTAATAGATCGCAATCAGTAACCACTATGAGCTGTAGTAAAAATAAATTATAGAAATATGTTAAATTGAATAATTATATAAAAAAAACACAAAAACTAGCTAATAGAAATAAAATATAAAAAAATATAAAACATTTTGTAAAAATGTAAATTGTAGCAAGGAACGTGTCGAATTAATTAACGAAATCGATGATTGTAGATTATGTTTGGAAAAAACTACAGAAAAGTACGAATGTGACACACGGCGACTCCAGTCAGATATGCATATTTTAAACTCATCATTACAAAGTATTACACGTAAATATGAGTCAGCACAATACGAAATTAAGGAACATGTGTCGGCTATGAATAGTTTGTTGGAGACGTGTAAGTATAATTATGACACTTTCATATCTTTGACCGAAAATCACATCTGTGATTGTAAACAAGCTCCAGCGGACTGTTCCGTGCCGACCGTGTGTCCCGCCGAGCAGCCGGCCGAACAGCTGATACTGACCCAGGCGCCGCCGTCAGTCGACTTGAGTACTAATAGTGTTATCAATAACGCCTCCTTCTCTCGGACAAAGGATAGGTATATAATGTACAGCGATGAACTTGGAAAAAATATGGGTTTACAACTTAGTCAGCGCGTGGGCCAGGCAATATTAAATAACTGTATGCCTGGCGCCACATATTCACAAATATTAAACAAAGTTGTCATCGCAGTTTTTAGAACCAACCACCCTAATTATTTTAATTGGTAGAAGGGAAAATGTATCTAAAAAACTAATTACTAAATACTTTTCCAAATTAAATTCTTTACAAAATGTAGATAGAATAATCTTGTTTGCGTTTCCCTTCAGCCAATCTTTGTCACAACATGAAAATCATATAAGACATGATTATAATACATTTATACACACATTGACATGTCGTCATACTGAAAAATTTCATTTCATAGACACCAATATTTGTATTGGAAAATATTTTTATTTGACTAAGGATAGGTATTACCTATCTAGGTTTTATACAAAACAGATAGCACAGTCACTATCTTATTTTATTTTGAACTCAGTCAAGTTTTTGACTAATGAAACGCCTGCTTCTATTGAGCAGTGTATTAATAATGACATGTACTCCTTGGAATCTGTTCCAAGCTCTTTAAATTAACCCATAGGACAACAGAGAGTAACTCTGGCAGTAATATTAATATTTGTATAAATATACCTTCATCTTGCCCATTAAATCAAGTTACTAGTAATGAAAAATGTAAAAATAAGAATATTTTAAACGTGGTTCATCAAAATATACAGGGCATGTTAAGTAAAGAACTGGAAATTGAGTTATTCATGAACTGTAATAATATTGATATTTTATGTATAACAGAGCACTTTTTAAAGAGTTATCAGTTCATGTTCAACTTTAATAACCACCACGTTGCTAGTTCGTTCAACAGAAAAACAGCTGATCGCGGTGGCTCCTTAATACTTGTAAATAATAGTTTTAAATATAAGGAACGAGTTGACATAGTGAGCCTGTCTGTTGAGCGTACCATGGAAATAGCCTGTATTGAACTTGAACAACTTATTGTAATGAGCGTATACAGACCACCAGATTCATCCTTTGATTTATTCGAAAAGAAAATGGATGAAGTGTTGATTAAAATCAGCGATAAAAACATTTTTTTTATAATTTGTGGTGATTTTAATGTTAATCTGTTAGAGGATAATAATATTTGTACTAGATTAAAATCTTTATTTTTATGTCACAACATGAACTATCTGTTTTTGGAGCCTACTAGAATTACTGCAACATCTGCTACCTGCATTGACAATATATTTACTAACATTACGCCCATTTTCAAATCGGTCATCAATAAATTATCATAATTAACCTCTGATCACTCTGGTCAGATAGGTATATTCAATATTAAAATAAAAAAGGACCAAAAAGAGGATATTACATGTGTGCCCGTTAGTGACACTCGGCTTGAACACTACAGGAATAATATTTTAGATAAACTATGGGAAATACCATGCAGTGACGATCCAAATTTGTTGTACAACTCAGTATTTAACCTTGTCAAAAATGAATATGATACGGTATTTAAATCAAAAACTATAAAAGTTAATAACAAAGCTTTGTTTAGTGATTGGGCGACAGTTGGAATTCATAGGAGCAGACGAAGATTATATGAACTCTATGAAGAGAAATCATATAACAAAAATAGGGCCTTTCTAGTTATTCAAAAATGTTCAAACGCGTTTGTGCCGTAGCTAAATCTAATTTCATTAAAAACAAAATTGAATCTAGTGGCAATGTAATGAAAACGACTTGGCAAATTATAAACAGAGAGACTGGAAAGGCCAAAGCTACACATAATAACTTCAAGCTTAAGATAGATAATCAATTGCTAAGTACAGACCTAGAAGTAGCAAAAGCTTTCGAAAATTTCTTTACGGACATTCCAGTTTCAACAACCAAGTCTTTAAATTCATCTCCCGCTGCTGCTGAATCTATACTTAAACAAAACTTTGAGGAATGTAAAACAGATTTTAAATTTAGACACGTAAATAATGAAGACATTGTAAAAGCGTTGAAATCCCTGGAAATGAAAAAGACAGCTGACGCCCATGGTCTATCAGTAAAAATTATTAGTTCCATTGTAGATTGTATTGCACCTCACCTTTGTTGTATATTTAATCAATGTATAGATAATGGTGTGTTTCCTGACTTGATGAAACTAAGTAAAGTTATACCTTTATTCAAAGCTGGTAGTACATCAGACCCCACCAATTTTAGACCCATATCGATACTACCAACGCTTAGCAAAATAATTGAAAAACTCATACTTAATCAATTGCAAAGTCATTTTTATCTCAATAATTTAATTCATATTGCTCAGTTTGGTTTCACAAAGGGTCGTTCAACAGCCGATGCTGGTGTTGAACTAATCGACAATATTTTTGATGCCTGGGAAGACGCAATGGATGCAATAGGTGTCTTCTGCGATCTATCCAAGGCTTTTGATTGCGTCCATCATGACACTCTTGTCAGGAAGTTACGCCATTATGGTGTAAAAGATCAGGCACTTGGCCTTCTGGAGTCATATCTAACAGATAGGGTTCAGATGGTCGATGTTAATGGGAAAAGATCACCTGGGTCTTCAATAAGTATGGGCGTACCGCAAGGTTCAATTCTTGGTCCTTTCTTGTTTTTAGTATATATTAATGATTTACCTTACCTTGTTAAAGCAAAACATGGGTTAGTATTGTTTGCCGATGATACTTCTTTAATATTTAAAGTTAAAAGACAGCAATCAAATTATGACGAGGTAAACAATGCTATCTCTAGTATAGTGAACTGGTTTACTGTTAACAATTTATTACTTAATGAAAAGAAAACTAAATGTATTAAATTCGTGTTACCCAATGTGAACCCGGTAACTACAGACATATTTATAAAAGGACAGAGATTGGACCTTGTGCAGTCGACTGTCTTTTTGGGCATTACTTTAGACGCCAAACTACAATGGGATCCTCATATAAATAAATTGTCGAACAGACTGAGTTCGGCAGCGTTCGCAGTTAAAAAAATTAGAGCTCTTTTCGACGTAGACACCGCTAGACTAGTCTACTTTAGTTACTTTCATAGTCTAATGACCTATGGTATTTTATTGTGGGGTCACGCTGCGAATGCTAATAGTATATTTATTCTGCAGAAACGGGCTGTTCGTGCAATTTATAGATTAGGGCCTAGAGTGTCACTGAGGGAAAAGTTTAAAGAAATCAATATTCTGACATTTGTGTCTCAATATATCTATGACAATCTTGTGTATGTAAAAAGAAATATAACTAATTTTCAGAAGTACAGTGATATACACAATTTTAATACTAGAAATAAAGACAAGTTGGTTGCTTATGTAAGCCGACTACATAAAATTAGTAATTCTTTTAAAGGCAATTGTATACGCTATTACAATAAGGTCCCTACTGATATTAAAAACTTACCTTTAGACAAGTTTAAAATAATAATAAAACAGAAATTGTATAAAAAAGGTTACTATAGGATATCTGATTACTTAGAGGACAGATGTCCATGGGAATAGATTGTTTGAGTAACAGGCTGTTTCGATATATAATTAGCATTCATTTTGTAATTTGACAATATTTTATTTAAAAAAGGAAACGCAAAAGATGCGACGACTGTGGAGTTTCTTCGGTGAGCTCTTCTCCACAGATTCCGCCATTGTGTTAGTGAACTCACCCAAAAAAATGTAATGACGGATCTAAGTGATGTAACAACATCCTATGGAAATAAATGATTTTTGATTTGATTTTGATTTGATTTGACTGAGGCCTTTGAAATAGTCTTGAAGTGGATGGACTGATCATCTAAATGAGTCATGTGTGGATCCACCATAACTGGCATCAACATACTACTAAATAAATATTAACATTTATGTACAGGCACTTACATTGCTTGGCCCCACACTGTTGTGTTGTGGGAACCAGCAACAGCGACATTACACACACATAAACATCCAACACCTTTTTCCAATTTTTTATTAATTTATCCCTTGCCGGGGAATCGAACCCGGGACCTCTCGCATGGTAGGCAGAGTCATAATAACCGCAGTGCCACAGAGGTCATAATAATTATCATTGATCAATCTTACCAATTGAACATTTAGAGAATAGCCCTTCCGACAGATATACCTCTCCTCTCCTTTTGGGTTTACAATAACTACCTGTGTCCCATCAATGCAGCCAATAACATAACACCAAATTTTTCATTACACCTGAAATTAAAAAAGTTTTAATTATAAATAACCTTTTCAAATTAGCGACTATTTAGAACCGGTGTCTGACAGCTTCATAATTAAAGCTATGGTATCAATTAAAAATTCACCTTATTCTATTCATAGGTACAACATTCTTCTACAGTTTGTGTGCATTCTTTATAGGTATTTCCCATTTCTAATGAGTTCATTGCTGCAGTGACCTATGCCCAGTACTGCCGATATGGTTTGTTACGCAATAAAGCCACGGATCTTACCTGTTGGCATTTGATATGTTCCATAGTCATAAAATGATAAAGCTGTAAGACCCTGCAACAGAAAAGAGTAGGTATTTCAAGGTATTTAGATGTACACTGTCTAGATCTCTTGACTAGAAATTACCTAAGTCTCTTGACAAAGAACTAATGTATTTCCATAAACTCTTACATTTGTTTCTATGGTGGAATCCGACGATTTACTTGGCTGTGGTTTACCACTCGTCGCCAGATCCTTGCACAAACTTTGAGCCAAGTCGGGAGTAAGCCGACAGTTCGACGAATTTGTCGTCAGTTAAATGAAAGGGATCATACATTTCCCTAGTAAGGCGGTGGCGATTTCTTTTTAAATTGTCATTCAAGTTATTGTCCGTTTCAAAAAATTCAAACTACCTGTTTACTCACTTGCCATTATTATAAAGAAAATAACTAAAAAGCACTTGAACAATCGCAAATCGTCTACTAAACTATCAACAACTAGACAACAATTCACATAAAGTTAATCAAAGAGCAACTTTTTAAACATTGCTTACTTTGACAGTTGAGCGTTTCAGTAATCACCGAGCGCTTGTCAAATGGCACGTCATGGTACGATTTTAGGAGGAAAAAAAAGGTGAACTGCATGAAAACGCTGGACGTAATAATGGCTTAAACTGCCTTGCTTTTTAGAGGTCATGGTACGAATTAGCAATGCAGTTCAGTTTAAGGCCTTAAACTGAATAGATTTAAGAGGTCATAGTAGGCCTCCAGAAATATTGAGACTGTCACCTTTGACCTCAAATTTTTATTGATATGGAAGAATGTCCAGCCCTAACCACCAAAGACAAGACAGAGTAATGGTAAATGTCACTTGTACGTTTGAGGTCAGCGAATTCTTTTTTCTGCAAAAGTATTAGTTTTACGATGAAATGGACGTATTATTACAAAAATAATGGTATTGCATGTGATTACCCAGATGCTACAATAATTATCTACTTATTAGATGTTGTGTGTGATTGATTACACAGGGAATGCTTATGTTTCTTCCGGTAAGTGGTTTGTTTAAATAATTGTACTCTGTGAATAAGATGGATGCATTTTATACTATTATGTACTCAATCCTACAACTTGTCGTAACTAATTTGTGTTTCTGTCTCCGTAGAACCATCGCGTGTCAATTCTTGTGGCGGTCATCGAACGTAAAGTAATACATAATAAAACGTAATAAGTTGGTATTTACCTTAACTATCACTTGTATTGTGAAATGGAGGACTATCAGGCAACAGAATATGTCAAAGAGGAAGTTGTGGATTGTGGCATTGTAGAAGTTGACTATCAAGATATGCATCAACTGTGCACGGCTTGTCTGTGTGCAACACGCACTGCACACTTGCTCAATGACAATACACTGAAGAAGTACTACATGAACATCCTCACTGAGATGCAGGTGAATATCCCAAATATTACCTGATCAAAACCAGCCAAATAAATGAATGTTTTAGGTGTGCTTACATACTAACATAATATGTAATGAAAAGAAACATTTAAGAAAGTCTAGTTGAAGTTAGACAGATAGGCGATGAAGGTGGACACTCGCTGAACACATGCGGGTGATTGGTCCTCTGTTGTGATTTTTTCACCCAATTGCCAGTGGTTAAGCTACAGTTAATGAAGGTTCTGCCCATTTCATCTTTTCAAATCTCCTTGTTCTTTGATTAATTCCAGTTTGTCTGAATTTGAGGTTTGTTAGGTCTTCTTGATTTGTTATCCAATCCTAGTATTCACCATTGTATAGAATCTATTTAGTTTACAGTGACCTATTACCACACCTACCAATGTTGCTAGAAATTCTCTCCTAAGATTAAGTAAATACTTAACCTTCCTTGAAACGACGAAGTTAAGTCTGCAGATTCTGGAGCATATGATTAGATCCTACCTTAGGATGAACATATTCAACTATCTAGTCTTTGTTGCTCTTCCACACTATGGTGGCATTATGTGTGTCTATTAAGTTGAAGATATTTTAGGTGACCTTTGCTGAAATGGGTAATCTGGGTTCTAGCCCAATAAATCGCTTATCAGCATTTCTTGCTAGCTCCTTGTTTATTGTTTATATAGGAATGCTTGTGGTTTTTCATTTTATGCAATAATTTATTCCGATCCCGAAGATTTGGGACTTACGGTTGCCTTAGATTCTGTGACTAGTGAAAATTTATTCACTGGTTGTCTGAGCGCCTTTAATGCTGCTTGACTATCTGAATTTATTGCTAGTTTTAGCGTTGCTTGTTCCATTACCCGCCTAAATACAATTTAATCATATTTAACTAATCTGAATTAAATCCTTAATCATATTAAGCTTTATTGTAATTAGCGTTTCTCTTGCACCACTAATTTTTAATTCTATTTAACTTAAATGAGTGAATGAGGAACGAGTTCATTTTTAAAAGGAGTGAATGAGGTATGACTTCAGTTTACTCTGGGGTTCTTGTCAAGGTCCCTCATCACATTAGTCAACATATGTTTTGTTTTACTCAAGATTAAAGTAAAGTATTCACACATACAGTGGATTACTGTATGCATCTATCTAATCGTTTCAGTAAAATGCTGTTTGTTTTCTCTGTTTTCCGCCTGTTTATTCGAAAGCTTTTTGAGGAATTTCTTTCTATATGTTGTGTATGTAGTAAAGAAAATTTTCAATATTTGTATTGTATATCATGGCACATATACCTATGGCTGGTCAAAAATCAAAATTCAAAAAGAGTTTATTTCCATATGACACATAGTAACATTTGGAGAATGTCATATCTTAAACTAACACATGTATAAGGTACAGGGAAATATAGAACTCAATTTGAATTCCGTCACCTCAATGTTTTAGATGCTGGAGGCAAAGGGGCGACTAGAAACCCCCAGCTTTATACATTATTTTTTACAGAATTGGAGCAAACACTTTCCCAAGCTTTCTTGTCTTCTACATAATCTGATATTTTGTAGAAAGCTTTTTTACATAAGTGGCCATCATTGAGTGCAAAAAGACCGGAGCCGTAAAACAAGCCACAAAGCAGGAGGCGTGGGGGAACATTATTTTATTCTTGCACCAAATATTATCCTCTAAAAAATGTGATGAACAGTTTTCTCAACATGAAAGCCAAAATAAAAAAAGAGCAGTCGGAGGCAAAAAAAATGCTTGTCAATGGTAAATAAATACCTTTACTTATATAAAATTAATTCAGATATCTTCAATTAATTTAACTATCATATCCCACACATACATACCTACTGAATAACATTATTTCAGATCATGCAAAAACAGAAATTGGATGCACTGCAAGAAAACGGTAAGGACTGTTGTTGCCAACCAAACCAATGAAGACCTGGAAGTGTGCAAAGAGTCTTAGAGCTTTAAAAATAAATATTTTGGGGACAGGTATATTAAATTATTTACACTGAGTCTATTAGTCAGTAGTATAGTAGTATAAATGAAAATCTAGCCAAAGGCTCATGCCCCTCGGTGGGGAAATTAATGACCCCACCGAGCGGCATGGGCCTTTACCTGAATACCAGTAGGATTGAGCCATGCTCCACCACACGAGCCTAATGCGGGTTGGTGGAGTGGTGTTGGACTAATGGCCAACTCGACCATCAGAAGTTATCAAGCTGCTCTAGCTGCTGTCTTAGTTTTTTTTTTTTTTTTTTTATATTAATAATACCTTGGACACCATTTACACACTTTGATCTAGCCCCAAACTAGGATTTCCTGTATCTTGGGTACTAGACAACGATACACATACTTATATAGATAAATATTATACTTAGATAGATAAACAACCATGATAAGGGTACAAACTCCCTTCTAATCAAACAAATATTTGCCACCACCGGGACTCGAACCCGGGACCCTTGGCTTCGTAGGCAGGGTCACTGCCGACTCGGCCATTCCGGTCGTCATTATTATAATTATTGTAATTTTAATTAAGTTGACATACTGATTGAAGTGATATGAATAATTTGTAATTTAAGAATTATTTCTGTAATGTTATACTTACAAAATTTGACAAATAAATAAAATAAGTAATCCTGCATATAATATCATAAAAAAACTGGTGGAACCACAACTAACTGGGTTTTGTAAACCATATATGATGGTGACGTAGAATTGATGGAACAATATCAAAAGACACTACCTGAGAAGGAGAGGATTGAACCAATAGAGCTTATGATAGAAACAGCTGGTTAGTGGTAACTATGATAAACTGAATAATTATTTTGTTAACTGGTAATCATTCATGTTTTTGTATTACAGTGCTCTAATCTCGTTGGTTCGGAGCAATCGGTTATACCAGTAACAGTTTGTGCCCCTACCGCCACCAACAACATCCATAAGCCACGTGTCAATAGAACGGATATTCTGAAAAAGCCAAAAGATCGCGCTTTGAATATTCTGGGAAGGACCTACCCTCAGGGAATATTCTGGGAAGGACTTACCCTCAGGTTCTTCCCAATTATTTGATTATTTTGATAATTACTCATAATTATCAAAATAATTGCATATTGTCAATTTTTTTTGTGTCGCAAAAGTTTGAGCATAAATGAATTGATGAGTTTGTATCGGATTTTGTAAATACTATGGTTGTACTTAAGCGAAATATAACTCTGCATTCAGCTATAATTGTGGATCTAGGTTGTTTCTAGATAATTTGTGATTAAATATTTTAATTCATAAATGTTCATTTCATTACTCAACTTCCTCATATGAATATAAAATGGTCTTAAATTTTAGAATTCGTCTTAAAAATTTAATAATGTATGTTTTAAGCACTTATTTTCTTCTGCTGAAGATATGTTGAGACATGAACATTTGTTTTCATTAAATTCAGAGGGCTATCTTATGTTACAATTTCCTACGCAAAAAATATATCTCTCATACTTTTTATTTTATTTAATGAAATTTTAGCCTATTTTAAGAAACTAATTTACTTTAATATAATATAATTTTGGATATTTCGAGTAAAATATTTCTACTTATTTTTACCCACGACGGAACGGAGATGGTATTGCAATTTTTCTCAAAAACTACTTTTCCGATTTTGATGCGGTTTTCAGTGATGGGTTCGGGTTTGATTGGTGCATATTTTTAGATAGGTGTTACGGTGACAACTCACCAGGGGGCGCTGCAGTAAATATTTATTTGTACAAAATCACAACTACGAGTCCGATTTTGATGCCGTTTTTCAGTGATGAGTACATGTTTAATTGGTGCATATTCTTAGATAGGTTTTACGATGACAACTCACCAGGGGGCGCTGTGGTAAACATATGTTTGTGCAAAACTAAAACTATTCGTTTGATTCTGATGATTCGTGAATTAAGCTAATGATGTAATGTGGAGGGATATTCGAATTAACCTAACCTAACCTACTTGCTTATTCAGATGAAAATAAACATTCAAGAAATAATGCTACAACTATTACAAACACAACCAAAACTATTACAAATACAACCAAATTTAACAATAATTTGGTAAAACCGAAACTATAGCACGTATTATATACAGTGGTGGTCATATAATTAAGAACGACTATTTGAAAACAAGCTTTTTTCAAACTTACGAGAATAACACTTATTGCATATCGTTTTGTATCTCTCTCGGTATCGTAAAACTGTTTTACACAATCGTAGCATACAGTTATAATATGATAAATTCAACAATATTATTATATAAGTAAACTTTTTGTATATAATATATCTTAACATGTTATTGCAAACTTACTGGCTGGCCACATAATTAAGAACGCTGGATAGTTTATTTTTTATTCAAATTTAAATAGAGAACACTCTGTAACTAGGCCACTATTCGAGTAATTTTGGCGCCATTCAGTTCTGTAAAAGTCAAAAAGTTGATCGTTTCATAATAAAAAAAATGGGAAAAAATAAAAGTTGTGATGCATCTACAAGGGAAGTAATAACAAAACTTCGCGATATGAATTGGTCATATAAAAAGATTGCCAATCATTTGCAGTGCTCAAAAACGATGATATTCCACGCTGTGAAGCATTTTAACACACATCAAACAACTTTAAATATTCCTCGTGTACCTAAACAGAGAAAGTCATCTCAGCGAGACGATCGAAATATCGTGCGTTTGGCAAAACAATACCCTTTTAAGGGGTCTAATGAGTTAAAAAAAGAATACTTTGGTGAAAATAACCCTTCAGCGATCTCAGCGCGCACTATCCGAAGGCGATTGGTAGAAGCGAAGTTGAACGGAAGGATAGCAAGAAAGGTGCCCATGTTGAAACAGTGTCATAGGAAAGCCCGGCTTGCATTTGCTAGGAGGTATGAAAGCTGGACAGCAAGACAGTGGAAAAATGTTCTTTTCTCTGACGAAACAAAAATTAACAGAGTATGTTCTGATGGGAAACGATATGTTCGACGCCCTCCGAATGCAGCATTCGACCCCAAGTACACAAACATGACATTAAAGCATGGTGGTGGAAATGTGAAAATTTGGGGATGCTTCTCTGGTCATGGTGTTGGACCTGTTAGACTGATGGAAACATGGATCAATTCCAGTACAAAAATATACTCGAAGAAACTATGTTACCATATGCTGAAGACGTACTTCCGATTATTTGGACATTCCAACACGACAACGATCCGAAGCACACTGCACGCACCGTTAAAAAATTCCTCACATCTCAATCAGTTTCTGTCTTAGAATGGCCACCGAACAGCCCAGATTTAAATCCCATAGAGCATCTTTGGTGCGAAGTCAAGAAAAAGGTTTCAAATCGACGATGTGGTAACCTAACTGAGTTATATAACGTTTTTTTAGAAGAATGGCGCTCTATTTCTCTTGAAAAATGTCAAAAATTGATAGAATCAATGCCTCGTCGGTGTAAGGCAGTTATTAAAAGCCATGGTCACGCTACAAACTATTAACTTAGAATAAAATGTATTAAGTTATAATTTTTAACATTGTCACTGTCTTATTTAATGTGATTTGTAAAATCTAACTATCTACGGAAACAACTCTCGAGCAGCTTAAGAATCGTTCTTAATTATTTGTCCAGCATTTTTACTACTTGAATTTGTAATTATCGATAATCAATTAAATTTGTAAAAAAAATAGTAAATGTTTTAAATATTTGCCCCTAATCCCGTTTACTTTATCGATATAGCTATTTCATAACACAACTAATTACTTTTAAGAAGGAACTTAAAAGTACACATAGCATAGTTTTGAAAAAAAATATCTGGTACTACAAATCGTTATTAATTATATGACCACCACTGTATATAAATATGAAGTACAATTTACATAATACCTATGCTTGCTCTCTAAAAAGTTTGAAATAAAAAAATAAAATTAAAAATTTTGAAAAAACCCGTGACGGTTAAAACGTAGTTGAAAAAGGAAATAATAATTTTGAAACCCCCGACTCAAAGAATTTATGCTTTGAACTTAATAAAAAAACCAAGAAAATCCGTCGGGCAGCAAGAAAATTCAATTTTGAAATTAAACAGATTCAAAATTATTAATCATAAAATTAGGAAAAAAAATCGTAATAATTAATAAAGGTACCTATTTATCTTTAAGGTTTAACACAAAAATGTAATTTTTATCCAATCGTAGTGTCGTGGGGGGACCGCTAACTATAAAAACAAATAAATAGTATCTACATAAAAAGTACATGTAAGAAAAGTGTCAAATAATGAAATCTTACCCACTTTTTTGTGAAATGACAGAAGACACAACTACGACCGCCGACCGACCAGTATGGCAAAAGTACAAAAGAGGTTAGTTATCAATTCGATCCTAACGTATTAATTTAAATGTTTATTGATGAATTTGTACTCTAACCGTCTTAGAAATGCAATGAAATGCGTCTGTAGCAATGCACGCACAATGCCAGAAAAGCGAAATTTCAGAAACGCAAAATGCCAGAAAAGCGAAATGCCAGAAAATACTTAGAATAATTTGTGCAGAATTCTGTATGGGACATGGACTTGTAAAAGAAGATGGCTAAATCAATGCATGGATGACTGCCCCAGACATATACAAAGACATCTCAACAGCCAATAGCATTTAAATATTCATTCATAAATTACTGCGTTTTTAGTAAGTTTGTAGAACTTGAAGGAAATGATTAAATAATTAAGAGTTATCACGAGTAAGATTAACCTACGGTTTCTCGTATATTTAATCCGTTGTTGACAGTCCTTAACCAATTTCAGCTGTCAAAACTGCATGCAAAAAAAATCTGACGGCCGTTTGACGGTTGATTAATGGCTTGTTTTTGTACGAGAAACCGGGTATAAGCCATACTCCACCACGCAAAAAATATATCATGTACTACCTAAGAACTACTTATTCTACTTATACCTAAGAACAGGCTTATTATTATTAACTTTTATTTTATTTATTTAATAAAATTTACTTGTACAACTTTATTGAACTGCCTTCTTGCCTATTTATTTCATACAACATTAAAAACTGCCACTTTAGCTAATTTTAACGGAAGAATATAATTTTAATTTTAAGAAGAAATTCTGTTTGTGGCGAGCCTCACGCGGTCGGGTTGCCCCCGTCCCGTTTGAACGAAACCAATTTTTCACGCCGCGAGTTACGTTTGGCTTGATTGTAAACATATTTATCTCTACCCTTTTAGATGGTTTGATGCCATCAAAATAACAATAAGATAGGCAATTCAATTGACTAAAATAAAATATAGGTTGTCGCTTTAGATTTTATTTAAATTCCACTTTTGTTTATCAAACGCCCATAAAATCTAAACAAAGGCAGCTAACAACATACATTCTTCAACACGAACTCTAACTTTATCGAATCGTGTGTAAACTCTATCTTTCCTGTAACATAAACCATAATTACTTTTACGATAAGATTCATGTGTGCCTTTTGTTAATATTTATAATAAGTGCGCGCGGCGAGCGCTGCGACCGCTTAACCAGGGGGCACATGAGCCTCGTTTTTTAGCGTTGTCACGCGAACGGATAATACCGTAAGAGCAATCAGAATATTAATAAATTCAGTTTAAAAAAAATAACAAGTCGACACTTAAAAAAGTAAAGCAAAATCACCGTCAACTTTAACTACCTCGCCGCCAGCGTATAACAGCATAGCGAAATTTCACTTTAATCTTAGGTTTTCTAATAGATGCTATTCAGAAATTTGAATTTCCATTATGTATTCATCTGTTAATATGGCATTCTTTGTACGTCTTTCTTTTGGTTTAATATCACATAAAACTTTATTTTATTTTAGCTATTCTAACAAATTAGGATGTTTTTGTTTTGCCGCCCTCTTTAGATGCGCATGCCAAGATTCTAGTGAATTTGTGGTACGATGGCGTTCTCCAAATATGGTGCATATACTCAGAAAGTCATTCTGTAGCCGTCAACATATATTGCCGAAATTTGGTGCTATTCGAATTGTTTATACTCTCCGACGCTATGTAAAACCAGCTGCTTATAATTTGGTCTTCCGGGAGTAGAGGCAATACTGCACTGAGAGCTACTTGTCGGCGTAAAACTTTGTTTTTACTCAGCTTCAGTTCTTTGCCTTTTTGATTGCACCCATGGCAGCCTTTTCATAGTCTGTTCTAAATTATTTCGGTTCCCAACCAGGTACGTGTGATTTTATTACGCTGAATAAAATTTCGTAGCTCTCTTGTGTCGTCACAAGCGCATGAATCAATGGCTTTACGTTTGTCAATCTGTGCTGCTTTCAGCATTCCCTTGAATGGTTGGAGCTCATCAAACGGCGGTGAGCAGCTTTTAAAAGTACCATCGCCCGCATATTCTTCAAGTTCTTTTAACAACTATCTGGAACTTTCGAACAAAAAACCAAGGAACGTTTGAAATCTGCTAGTAAGAAAGATGAGAATTCCTGAGGAACTTCAACTTCATTTACTTATCTGCATACAATTTTTTTCACTTCAGCGGCCTTATTGCGTATCTTGTATAATCTGGTTTTAATAATTTTGTATGACGGAATTTTTCCAACGTTCAGTCCTGCATCTTTTAATGATCCTACAACAGATTTAACTGCTAAAGTATATTTTTGTGCCGCTTAAATCTTCTGTTTAGAATTATTTAAGAATTCATCTGCATAATTTTTCGCGAAATCCGGTGCATGTGAGTGACGTCCTCCTTTAAGGATGTCACTGTCAAGTCACTGCGTTGTAAATTTAAGGAAATTAACATTATGACAGTGCCGTGTCAGTATATTTATGAAAACCTAATGTACGTCCACAAAAATATTGATAAATTTCCTAGGAATAGTGACAGGCACAATGTCAACACTAGAAATAGGAATAAACTAGCTATACCTACTACTAGGCTCCATAAGGTTAATGTATCTTTTAAAGGGCAATGTATTCGCTTTTGCAACAAAATACCGACTGAGTTACAAGAATTGTCTGTAAATAAATTTAAAAATGTTGTTAAAAATCACTTATGTAAAAAAGGTTACTACAAAATATCAGATTATGTAGAAGACAAGAAAGCTTGGGAAGGTGTTTGCTCCAATTCTGTAAAAAATAACGTATAAAGCTGGAGGTTTCTAGTCGCCTCTTTGCCTCCAGCATCTAAAACATTGAGGTGACGGAATTCAAATTGAGTTCTACATTTCCCTGTACCTTAAACATGTGTTAGTTTAAGATTTGACATTCTCCAAATGTTACCTATGTGTTTCTTATGGAAATAAACTCTTTTTGATTTTGATTATGATTTTGATGTTGCTCTGAAAATATAAACACAGAAATTTTATTTTTAAAAAGTGCTCTATATTTTATTTTAATTATATTATTAAATAAAATTATAAGCTACCCTAGTGAAATAATTTTTAAATTAACTTTATGAATTCTTCTCCCTCTCGTTTTCAAGTTGCAAGGCGCGCGGTTGGTCGACACTGGCGTCGAACTTTGTTGTTTATAAATAGATTTTGATGAAACTTGGTTTAAGCAATATTTTGATAAGAAAACAAGAATCTCGTCAGAATGGAAGTAATGCGAACGATGCTTTTCAAAGATATTTAAATAATGATTTCACCATGTTTAATGTATTTTTGTTTTTGTGACATTGGAAAGTTTTTTATATTCAAAACAAACCTATTTTTTTTTCTATATAAATTAACAATTACCTGCACAGTCAGATAGCTTGAACATATTGTTGGTTTTCTCATATCATAATGCATTCCCAAACTGAGGTTCTCTCTTTTTGTAATATTGGTGGCCGGCATGCAATAAGATAATACCGCCACCTCTTTCAATGTATGAGATATTAGCAGTTCCTGCGGAGGTACCGCGTGCAGAGCTCATGGCTACTAAAAGCCTGAAAATACTGTACCCATATTACACCTTATTTAAATCGATCCAATGTTATGACGTCATCAAGAGAGAAATACCGGAATACCTACTCGAAATGCTCTCCTGGAAAGCCTCTCGTCACCACACAAACCGCAGCTTAACAAGCATCCTATCTATTCCATGTCACAGGACCGCTGCTTTCAGAGGCAGCTTCAGATAACTCGCTACGAAATGCTGGAACAATATCCCATCAACAATTCGTGAAAAAAATACTATAACCAGCTATAAATCATCATACAAAGTTTTCTTACTAGCCGTTCAAAGGGCGGATGTCTGATGCTGTCTCTGCAGTTTCATTTAACCCAGTTTCCTTTGACCCTTTCACCCTTATACGTTCTGTTACCTTTCGCCTACGCGTATTTATTTGTTGATTATACCTTTTTAACATATTTTGCCTATATACTATGTACTTCGTACCGCAATTGACACGCCACACATAAAGATATATTTTAAAAGGCACTATTTATAACCTTCCTTACGCCTTATGTTATAAATTATATATCATAATTAATAATAAATAAATATAGTATTTAGCCTTATTTATCGAAATCCAGAAACGTTCAGTATGATCTAAGTAACTCACTTCATTTTCAAAATGGCGGGTAGCAGAAGAGACAGGTTTCACTTGAAAGAGTTAAAATTCTTTCTCTCTTAAAAAACCTACTTCTATAAATAATATAAATTCTACTATACATGGCAAACGATCGTAATTTAACGATGGGATTAATCTGGCTCAACATAGACCTTGCTGTTAATAATTTTGTAATCATTTATTTCTACTTATTAATTATGATAATGATATTATAATGTTTGTAATATAATTCTTTCAAGAGTCAATGCATTCTCTACTACAACAAGATACCTCTGGAGATCTTGAAAATGCCATTTGAGCAATTTAAAAACCATGTTAAAGCGACTTTGTCGAAAAAGGGATATTACAATGTTTAAGATTAATTAAATGACGGGACTGTATGGGGTTAATCTGGCTCAACACAGAACTTGGTGTTAATCATTTTGCAATTATTTATTCCTGCTTATTAGTTATGATAATGATATATATTTATATATTTGTATCAGTTAAGCACAAGCAACTTTTAAAAGAGATCTAAAAATCAATCTGTGGTAGTTTCTACCACCCTTCTTCTCCCACAGTGGTCCAACGTAGAGAAGTGGCAAAAAATGATGACTGCTAAGTATATGTAAATATCTACAGTAATAAAGACATTTGGAACTTGGAATTTAAATTTATTTAAACATGGCCTTAGGTGGTTGAAATAATCTATCATAATGCACCAGATGCCATCATGACGCAATAAATATAATATATAACATGTGTGACTTAACTGTGCACCTGGCGCTGAGATGTCACTCTGATGGTACTATTGGCAAAACTATGTGCGCAAGAAGAACGCGGGCGGGTTGCGTGGAGAAGCGGACTTGCATTCCAGGGAAGCGCGCATACAGTTAAGTCACACGAATTATAAATCACAAAGCAATACACCCTGTAGTTTTGACGCAGGAAGAAGAAGTAACAATTTAGATAAAGAAATTGAATAATAATAATAATATAATATACAGTTTTGTTCTAAGATGAAAAAACACAAACACACACTCACTCCAGCCCGGTAAAAAAGCGACTAATGTTATGTCTTTTCACAGCCCACCCGCCACCCTTCAACCCCTTCTCAGTCCATTTCACTATTTCTATTTCGATCTAATAAAAGTTTCCTTTTCAATGTAACCCGAAATTTTAGGCCAAACCACGGCCTTCTTGATTTCAGTGCCGATTAATCCCTCGAATATTTAATGGTATACCAAATGCAATTCTTCAACGGCGCTTTAAAATTTGGTCATCTATTAGTGTAAGACTAAATTAATATTGGTTATTGAAATAAGACTTAAACGTATATTTCAGTAATAACAAAAAAAAACTGAATGAAAACATCTGTACTGTTTGACTTTTTTTCTTATTTCCGAATATACAGTAACTTTTGCTTACCATTGAAATCGTAGTTACTTGAATTCGATTTTAAAAGGTAATTTTTATACTAATTTGTCCTTCAATTAAAATTCGGGGACAAACAGGACATTTTAATTCCATTCGGGGACAGAGGAATTTTTAATTGTTTGTATTTCCCCGAATCCCTATTCGGGGACAGATAGCCATTTTAAATTCCTTTTTGTCCCCGAATGCAACTTCGGAGATAGTCAGGAATTGTCAATTCCTGTCTGTTTTCGACAGGGGTCAGATTTGGGGACAGACAGGAACAACTCAATTTGCCGTTCTTGTCGTAACGAATAAAAACGAAACGATTAAATATCAAAACAAATGCCTGAATATAAACTACAATCATGATAGGGCACACAGATCGCAGACAGTTTTTTTTTTAGGTAAGGCGGGCATAAATTTTATGATGATATCATACATAGGTCAAATGAGTATCATTGTGTTAAATATGTTATAATATAATCAGATAAATCAGATAAATAGAAAATGTACAGAAAATATATTTCTCGAAATGGTTCTGAGATTTCCGTACCTGTCCAGAAAGTTAGCAACCCCAATTCTATGATGTGCTTACGACAGATCCATTACATAACATTTATATATAGGCACATACATTGCTTCTGGCCCCACACTAGGATACCTAGTGTCATGGGAAGCAGAAACAGCGACATCACACACATATAAACATCCAAGAGCTGTTTTCTTTTCTTTTTCATCAGCCGGGGTTCGAACCCGGGGCCTCTCGCATGGTAGGCGGAGCCACAAACGTAGCGCCACGGAGGTCGTCGTTCATTAAATATATGTACGTTGTTCCAGCTGGAGGCAGGTGAACCTGTATTACAGTCTCCGAGACTCTGCTGGGAATGTGTGGCTCACTTGAAGAGATCGGTGTGCTTCAGAGAGCAAGTGCAGGACTCGTACAGACTGCTGCAGCCATTGCTGATCACATGTGACAAAGAGGTGCTTATTATTACTGGACTCTACTGCGGGTGTTATAAGTTTGAAGCGTCTGTGTGTGTGTTTGTTTGTGTCTGTGTCTGTGTCTGTCTGTTGCAATCTAGCGTTTAAATGGGTGGGCGGATATTAATGCAGCTTAATTCGTAGTAGTTCAAGATGTTTAAGATTACTTAAATGACAGGACTGTATGGGGTTAATCTATCTCAACACAGACCTTGCTGTTAATAATTTTGTAATTATTATTCCTGCTTATTAATCATAATAATTATTTTTTTCATATTTGTAATAGTTAAGCACAACCTATTTTTAACAGAGATCTAAAAATCAATCTGTGGGAGTTTCTACGCCCTACTTCTCCCACAGTGGTCCAATGTAGAAAAGAGACAAAAAATGACGTTTGCTAAGTATATCTACAGTAATAAAGTACTTTGACTTTGAGTTGGACACTACGGAATTAAAAATCTGTGTTGAATGGGGACAGAGAACCTGTTAAATGGAATTAAATATAAATCGAAAATATTTTATTAAAATCGTTTCAGCGTTTCGAAAGTTGTGAAACAAATTTTGGACTTACCCTAATCATTAATTTGTCGGAGTTGTTTTAATTTAATGTTATTTATACCCATTGCTTAGTTTCCCACACTCAATATATCTGTGTTAACAGGATCTAGCTGAGTTCCTCCAGACCTCGGTGTGTCGCCCGGGCCGGCTGAGCACATGCTTCATTAATTCCATCGACATCTCTGCACAAGGTGATGACACGCAGGTGATGACTTCTACTGAAGATGATGGTGATAATTTTGGAGGTGCTTTTCAATATTTGGAAAATAATATCAAGACCTCCGCCTTCCGAGCAGAAGACCTTGATGAACAGTTCGCCGCCTTCCGAGCAGAAGACGTTGAGGAACAGCTCGAGGGAACTGACGCGTGTACAAGTAAACAATTGAAATATTGTGTCACAAATATAAACACACCAAACTCAGCTCAAGAATATGACATTTATCCGGAGTGTTCGGACGCTCATAGATTACTTCAGAATATTAATATTACAACATATAATAATATCGCGAAGAAACATTATCAGCGAAATGTTCAATCAAGTCAATGTCATAATCAAATATCAATTTCAGATAAAAACAAAAAAAAATTACAGAACTCATTTGCACAGCAAGGCCATTTGATCAGGCACAGAAGTACATATACTGGCGAAAAACCATATCAGAGTGAGGTGTGTCGCAAATCATTTTCACTGAACCATCATTTATTAGATCACATCAGAACACAGACTGGCGAGAAACCATTTAAGTGTGAGGAGTGTCAAATATCATTTGCACATAAATGTTCTTTGTTAAACCACGTAAGAAGACATAATGGCGTGAAACCATTTCAGTGTGAGGTGTGTCATAAATCGTTTGCAAGAAAACAAACATTAGGCGATCACCTCAGAATACATTGCATGAAACCATTTCAGTGTAAGGAGTGTCTTAAATCATTTGCACTAAGATGTACTTTGTTAAGCCACGTAAGAATACATGCTGGCGAGAAACCATTTCAGTGTAAGGTGTGTCTTAAATCATTTACACGGAAACATAATTTGGTAAATCACATTAGAACCCATACTGGCGAGAAACCATTTCAGTGTGAGATGTGTCATAAATCATTTGCAAGAAAATTTGCTTTGCTAAACCACGTAAGAAGACATACCGGCGAGAAACAATTCCAGTGTGAGGTGTGTCATAAATCGTTTTTAGAAAAACGGACATTAGTCGATCACATCAGAACACATACTGGCGAGAAACCATTTCAGTGTAAGGTGTGTCATAAATCATTTGTATCTAAAAATTATTTGATCTCTCACAGAAGAACACATACTGGCGAGAAACCATTTCAGTGCGAGGTGTGTTGTAAATCGTTTTTAAAAAAAAATGCATTAGTTGGTCACATCAGAACACATACTGGTGAGAAACCATTTCGCTGTGAGGTGTGTCATAAATCATTTTCACAACAAGCTCATTTGAACACGCACAGAAGAACGCATACTGGCGTGAAACCATTTCAGTGTGAGGTGTGTCGTAAATCATTTTCACAACAAACTCATTTGAACACCCACAGAAGAACGCATACTGGCGAGAAACCATTTCAGTGTGACCTGTGCCATAAATCATTTGCAATAAAATGGGATTTGATACAACACATAAGAAAACATGAAGGCGAGAAACCATTTCAGTGTAATGGAGGGGTGTCCAAAATAATTTTCACCGAAAGGTAATTTGATGATCCACGTAAGAAACTGTTTCACGGTGAGCGGTTCACAAGATGTACACGCCGCAGCCGACTGGATGACTGCCGCATAGGTGAACGGCTAGTCGGAGTGAGGGCGTCCTTTAAAATCGTTGAGTTTTTTGTACTATACATGTCGAACTAACACGAAGACTATTCGCGAGCTTCGCTGCACTCACCCCCCTTAGTGCTAGCCGGGGGATAAGCCGAAAGTCTAAATTCAACCCTTTTATAGAAGTACTTCAAAGTGTAAATAAGTATGTAAATAAACCTAAATTTATAAACTTACAATAACATATGTACATATTAACGTACTTAACGTAACATATTTTACTCAAAGCCGCTTATAATGTGTTCATTATTTTGAACACCTTATTTGAGCAAAGTCCACCTTGCCGCGCTACTTGAATAGGCGCCAGCAAAATTGTACCGAATATCGTTGCTGGTGAGTTTTTGCCTCCCGCAAATTTCCTGTGAAAATCCATTATTAAACATTTTCAAGAGCAAAAATATTTTATTCAAAAATACCTGCGTATGTACAGACAACTTAGAAATAAGAACGAAAGCGCAGAGAAGAAACAAGAGCGCAGCGCATTGGTATTTTTTGCAATTTTCCATAAATTTTAGTGATAATTAAATTTGAATTACTCGCATTGTTTGTGTACAAGCCTTGGTCCGCAATGACTGCACTACTGACCACGCTATGATTGCCTCGAGCTTAGCTTAGCTATACGCTCTCTGCCTTTAAGCTTGGTCATCATTGCAGCCTTCTTTGCTGTCCGCGCTAAAGGCTAAATATTAAGACTTCTTCAAATCTGGTTAAGATTTGATGAAGTCTTAATAAGGCAGGTGACCTTCATGTAGTTAGTTATAGGTTATTAGATACAGGTTAGACGGCTCACCGGTTGCGTGCCACAGTCAGCTAGAGCTGACGTTATCCTGTTAACTAACGCTTTTGAATTTAATTAACATGCCATAAGGTCGAATAGCTTTTTGGATTTTTATTAAAAAATGCCAATCCGCCTGTGTTTATAACGAAAGGCCATTTGATTGATACACCATGAATTATGTTTGTTTTTAAGTTTATGTTTTGTACTGTACTATAATAATAATAATAATATGTTGTTATTCAGATAACAAAGATCCATTTTGTTAGTAGTATTTTATAAACTAATATTAGTAACTACACATTAATTAATTAATTAAATTCATTTTATTTTATGTTATTTTATTTATTTATTTGTTTATCGCGGTAAGTTTGACTGTCCAATGATCAAACCTCCACGAGATCACCCTGAAAATAAGGTTGGTGCTGCTCCAGGTTCTGTCGACAATGGATGCAATGCGTTTTCGCATGATTGCATAGAAGTCTTCTGTGCGCGCTTCTGCATTGTTGATGCACTACAGAACCGGGGCAGCCGCATGAACATTCTGAAGATGTTGTTATATCGGACACACAAGGCATTGAGAGTCTTCAGCTTGTAACTGACCCATAGGCTGCCTGTTTGACAGTAGGACTTATACAAAGTAATTTTGACTTGTCTTGAACATTTTGCAAACCTACGAGCCGGCATTTTACCTCTGACTGCCAACGCCCTGCGCTTCCTTTCAATATCTAAGTCATCTTTGAGATCCTCCGATATAATGTGACCGAGATATCTGAAATGGTTGACTCTAATGAGATTAGCCCCCTTTAAGATAAGAGGAGGTACATATTCAGGAGTCTTGTTACAAGATCGAAAAACCATAAAGACACTCTTCTTCTCGTTATATCGTAGGCCGTGGCTCTCAGCGTAGCTCTCGCACACACTTAAAAATTTCCGCATTGCACTAAACGAGGGGGCGAGCAACGTCATGTCGTCTGCATAATTTATGTTGTTGATACGTTTTCCACCAATATTACAGCCGACAGGCAAGCTGCTCAACCTCTCGATCAGCTCATTCAAATACAAATTTAAAAGTGTCGGTGAAGATAATCCACCTTGACGAACTCCACATTCTAGCTTGTACATCTCTGAGCAGTTGTCCCCCCATCTAACACAGTTACTTTGAGTTGCGTCCCAATACCTGAAGATAGCAGACATCTCGACAGGCACGCCCAGTCCATCTAATTTCTCTCATAATTTATCATAGGCTGTAATGAAAAGCTTTCAAAAGATCCAAAAAGCACGCGTACACAGGCGTTTGTCTATCTTTGAAATATCTGACTACGTGCTTCAGACTAAGTATAGCGGTTTCAATGGATAGACCCGGCTGGAAACCGAACTGCGCCTCATGAAGCTGGATATGCTCCCTTTTCAACAAGCTATCGAGTACCTTCGCTAAGAAAGTTGCCAGCTATATCGTTATCAGCTATGTCATCAGTCCTGCATTTAACAATTGGCACTACAATAGTTTTAAGTAGGTCCCCTGGTATGACTGCTACATAGTGCTAAAACATTGACATTAATCTAGGCAGATGATCTGCATACTGCAAATGCTCAACACTGAAACTATCATGTCCCGGTGACTTACCTCGCGTCATATTTTTAATAACCTGGGCAATTTGCTTTGGTGTGAAACGCATAGTTAAATTATCAGTACATGCAGCAGCGTTTCGAGTAGGTAAATTTTTGGCTTGTCCGAGGGGGGACAAGACTCTAAAATGATCCTTAAAAACATTCGCTATATCCTTATGGTCACTTTTGTTATCTAACACATCGGATAGACTTAATCTTACGTTAAGTTTATTAGCAGATTGCCAAAATTGCGAAAGTTTTTTGCCGACTGGTGTTCAGAGATTATGTCATTTTTATTTGCTCTTGATGACTTTGGCACCACTTATGTCTAGACTTAATAACTTATTACTTAGGCACATTTCATCATAAACTTTACCTGATGTGGTTTTGTCATTTTCCACATCAGGAAAGGATTCCATATATTTTCCATATCCGTAGTTTCATTATTGCCTATCGATGTAACTCTTTTATGTGTTTATTCCAACCAACAATTTTATTATTCCTATTTTTTGATATACGGTGACATTCTGCAGCCGAAACTTGCAAAATATTGACAACATTATGGTACATTTCATCAAGTAATATTCTGTGCTTTGAGTAATTACAAAATGTATCGTCACACTCATACATTTCAACTGGCAAATCCACTCCTTTTAATCTATCATTACATAGCTTCGAGTATATGTCTATCTTTAGATTTCCTCTCACCCCATTTAATTTTATAACACTGTATCAACACAGGATTGTTTTGACCTAATCGTGCTTAATTCACATACTATTTCTAGAGGTGATCAGACCAGTAAACGTTAACATAATGTTCCTTGTTCCGTATAGTATGCTGAGCAGATGTAGTAACCATACAATGGTCCAGCCAACTCCTACTACCGTGTCGGTACCTACCACCCTACTACGTCACTGATAAATGTATACGTTTCCGAATCTAGTCCAAGTTTCTCAATATCGGCACATATAAAGTCAAACTCTGAGCAGAAATCGAGCAACTCATCACAAAACAGTTCATGCGAATGAGCGTTAAAATCTCCGAGTACAAACAGATTCGACTGCATTGCTGGCAATAATTGCGTTTATATCGCTCAGGCAGTCTGTGAAGTTCGGAAAATTGTCTGCACAGTCCGTAGGTAAATACGCACTGATAAACATCACTTCACTATTACGCACAAAAGCTCTAATAGCCACCAGCCGCGCACTATGTACTACATTCTACGACGGATACCGACTGGAATTTTTTTTTCGCCACAAGATACCGACGCCACCATAATAATATGGTCTTCCTCTCAATATTCCTGCTGACGTATCCACCGCCGATTTACCCGTGAAGCCAAACTCAGGGTCTATTGTGTAGCCATGTCCATGGGAATAGATTGTTTGAGTAACAGGCTGTTTCGATATATAATTAGCATTCATTTTGTAATTTGACAATATTTTATTTAAAAAAGGAAACGCAAAAGATGCGACGACTGTGGAGTTTCTTCGGTGAGCTCTTCTCCACAGATTCCGCCATTGTGTTAGTGAACTCACCCAAAAAAATGTAATGACGGATCTAAGTGATGTAACAACATCCTATGGAAATAAATGATTTTTGATTTGATTTGATTTGAGCCTTCAGTGGGATAGCTTCACCAGTAAAACACTTGTTTAACTTTGGTTATTAATATAATGTTATTTCAACAATAATCGGACAGAGTTTCCACTTAGGATCTAACCTCGACAACGTTCTGAACAAGTCTGCGCGCTTGGGTTGAATGGCGGCCATATTTATGCCCGACAGCTGTCACTGCCCTGAGTCATTTGTTTGGTGAATATCCAAACAAATGTCTCTTTAATAATTATGCATTTATAAATCAAGTGCAATTAAATAAAGTACAATTAAATAATTTGTAAATAATAACAATTTGATAACTGCTAAATGTATTTAATAAGGTACCCAACCCATGCAAGTGACATTACTAAGATAACTGTTACAGTCGGCCATCCTCCCCAAACGAGTCCTCTCGTTTCATAGGTCTATAATTAATTTTAATAATGTCATTCACTAAGCACAGAATAATATATATTTAAATTATTAATTTACTGATAAATAACTTTAAACAATAATATAATTCAATTGCAGTGAAATACTAGTAGTTTAATGGATCATTTTGTAAATCCTGGAAATAAAAAAAATCAACACAGTCGTCTTATGTAAGTAAACTCCTGAAAACACTTAATGTCATCTCAAATGACTAACTTATAAGTTAGGTACATCATCTCAAATGACGTTCATTTTAACCATCACTGATGATTTTCACTATTACCATCTCAAATAGCATTGACTCTTACCATCTCAAATGGCTTTTGCTAGGTATCCTAATTGTCATTCACCTTTACCATCTCAAATGGCTATCACTTCGGTCATCTCAAATGACAAACAATGGTATCTCTGATTACCATTCCAATTGATAAACAATGGTATCTCCGATTACCATTGAAAACTATTAGAAGAACTCAGCGCCCACATATGATATATTATATATTCTATGTAATTGAACATGGGGATGTATTAACGAATTTGTGCCTATCTAATGAGGTATATAAATTAATGCGCTACTCTGTATCGTCATCTTCGTCAGAAGAGCAGACATCGCCATAACTTAACCAGGGGAAAATTTTGTCTGATGAAACTACTCCTTCGTATCGCCTACCTTTCCTAGTAATGGGGGTATCTACGACGACAAATCGATCATGAGGCAGGATTTTCTTTATTTTATAAGGACCCTGACACTTTTGGTTCTAATTTTTTTGATTGCCCTGATCCTGACGGTGTCGCTCTAATTATCCTCACAAGATCACCCTCGTTGTATTTAGTGGCAGTCTTCCTACGTTGATCAAAACGTCTTTTGTTAATTTCCTGGTTTTTTTATAGCTTCGCTAGCGTCATTTCTGGCAGCATCTAGGGATTTGTCCGTAACTCCACTCCCCACGTCTTCGACTATATCGTTCAGGATTCCCTGAGAAGCGCTGGGTACTTTCCTTCCAAGTAGCAGTTCAGTTGGGGTTCTCTTTGTTACTTCGTGTACCGACGTATTTATGCCAATTTGAATTTAGGGGATGTATCGGACCCATTTCCATGTGTGGTGGCTCCCAGTGCGGATAGGATGGTACGATTGTATCGTTCCACCTGGCCATTCGCACGGGGAGTGGCAACGGAATTTAGAATATGTTTTATTGCCAAAGATTTTACGAATAATAGGAACTTTTTACTTGTAAAGCTGGATCCACGATCGGTATTGAGACGAGTTGGTACACCGAATAGACTGAAACAATGTCTAAACACTTTTATACTGGCCTTTGATTTTGTGCTCCGTACTTGAGATAAAAGGACATACTTTGTGAATGAATCCACAATTACCAAGAGATATGTATTAGACTGGGCAACGTTTGTAATTCGTAAAAGTAGAGGTATCTTGTATGACCTTTGTGAAAAAAAAATCTATAACTTCGATCGAAAATTTCATGACTATGTTAAAAAATATTCCAAAAATTTCAAGTTTGTAGAACTGCAAAAACCTTACACATTAATAGAAAAATTCAAATAATAGAATGAAAACAGTTTGGCAAATAATAAACCGTGAAACTGGCAAAGTTATACCAAGGGACAATGATTTCTGCCTAAAGATAGGTGATGATGTTGTTAAATCCAGCGCTGATGTTGCTCGAGATTTTGAAACATTCTTCACCAATGTACCCTTACTCACAACAGATCGTCTAAATTCATGTCCATATGAAGCAGAGACTTTATTAAAAAATAACACTAGTGTCAGTAAGGTATATTTAAAATTTCATCATGTATATCCCCAGGACATTGTCAAAACGTTTAGATTTCTTAACTTAAAGACCTGTGGGGTATATCAGTCAAAGTCATTGGTTCAGTAATTCTAGTTATAGCCCCACACTTAAGTTATATCTTCAATAAATGTGTTGACGATGGGGCTTTCCCAGACCTCATGAAACACAGTAAACTGATACCTCTGTTCAAGTCGGGAGATGAGGGTGATCCTTCAAATTTCAGACCAATATCTGTTCTTCCAACACTAAGTAAAATATTTGAAAAGATTATAATCAATCAAATGCTCTCACACTTCAACCGTACAAAAGAACTCCACGCCAAACAATACGGTTTCACTAGGGGTAAATCGACTACGGATGCAGGTATTTTATTTTTAATTCATATATTTTGGTTACTTTCATTGTTAATAAAAAAATACAAGTTACCCTTATATCTCATATTTATTCTGCACGGGAGGCCGCACAGGATGCTATCGGAGTTTTTTGCGATCTGTCGAAGGCGTTTGATTGTGTTGATCATAATACGCTTTTATTTAAATTAAATCATTACGGAGTTAGAAATAAAGCGTTGGATCTACTAAGATCATACCTAAGCAATAGAATTAACAGCAGAAGTTAACGGCGTTAAATCGATAGATCGGGTGTTGAAATTGGCGTTCCACAAGGTTCCATATTAGGCCCTTTCTTATTCCTTGTATATATATTAACGATCTGCCTTTCATGGTGGAGAAATTAACTGACATAGTGTTGTTTGCTGATGATACTTCAATGGTCTTCAAAATTAAAAGACAAAAAGGAGATTTTGATGATGTTAATGGTGTATTGTCTTTAACCTTGAATTGGTTCACAGTTAAAGTGTATCAAATTCTCACTTCCAAATGTCAGGCAAGTTGAGACACACGTGTTGGAGTGCGGTGCGAAGCACGTGGCGGCGGTTGGCGCGGCAGCGAGCGTCGCAACATGCGCAAAGGCGAACGGCGCGGCTCTCGGGGCAGCGTGCGGCATGACACACGCCTCAGGAGGGACAGCGAGTGGCGCGGCGCTCGCGCTGTTGAGCTGCGAGGTGCCTTCTCGTCGACGACGGCGACGCTGTTTTTTGGTCGCGGCAGCGGTGGACGCTACAATACTCTCGTTGAGGGGGGTCGAGACCAAAGTTAGTGATGTGGGCTCGTCCTCCTTGCTGGTCTCATTCTCAATTAGAATACCCACCAATTCCGCATTCTGGCGTTGTAGCTGAACTAACTCAGACGTCGCGGCTCTGAGTTCTGCTAACTCACTCTGTTCTTTGGTATAACATTGTAGTGTATTTGCTAGGAGGTCATGTAGATGCTGGATTTCTACTCTGGCATCTTGAAGGTCCGGCTGTAAACCTACATTTTTTCCTCGGAGCTCTTGCATTAAGGAGATTCTTAATATCCTGTTTGATTGCCGTTTCAAGGCTAATTTTAGTAGTTTTACATTACCTCTAGTTTTCTTCATGAATTTATTAAATTTAAAATATTTTTAAATTTTTCTGCTGTTTGTCTGCATGGCTTGAACAATAGTGCTTAGGTTGGCTACTTCTAGTTCTTGTTGGATAGAGGTAATGTGGCGAGATTAAATATAATTAATGCAATCATTCATAATATGATTTTAATTCACACCTAGTATTTTGCCCCTAATTTTGACAACTTGTGCCATATATGGCGACAATTTAGCCTCAATACTCAATTACTCTAGCCGAATTTGGCTTTTCTTTGCATACGCTACGCTCCGGGGTTGCTTCTTCTAAGTACCAACCTAACCTATAACCCAATTGAAATTTAGCCAAAGTAGGTGTTTAAAGCGACTCCACTTAAACTAAAGCAAACTATGTTCACTGACGCGAATGCCAGCAATGAAGGCCTAAAAAGACCAGATTCCAGGGCCGTAAAACATAATTAAAAAGAAAAAAGCAAGCATGGATGGATTACTGAATCTCAGTAAATCTAAAAGAATACATTGAAATAAGCACAAGTCCAAAAACGCAAAGAAACAAGCTTGTGACGCAAAAATATAATCAAAAATAGATTTATTACAATATAATTCGGTTTAATGCACACTTTCATCTATGTATTCTCATCTTACAATCAGCGTACAACGAAACGTAACATATTTTGAGGTTATTATTGCGTGTTGTATTATTTTGGGTGTCATACAAAAAGCAAAATTTTATAGATTTAAAAATCATATCTGAAAAACTATTGAGTTCCGACACCTGAAACTTTTAGACCGTGTTTAAAGTGACCCAAATAATCTACCAAAAAATCACGCAAGCCCTAGCAAACCGCCCGTTTTCTAAAGTCTAGCCAGATGATTCTAAGACCAACATTTCTTCAAGTTCTATGTAAGTGCACTACTTAGGAACTCATCACATTCTAGGTATCCTTCTTATTGTGTAGATAATAATTTTGAATTTTTCATGCCCAAATACTTTTGTTACTTTCATCCACTACATACAAAAAAATATTTATAACTAGATTGAACAACACTGTCAAGACGTTCAGCGCCAAATCAAAAAAGTTTAATGTAGAATCAAATTTTACACGAAATGAACAATTGGAGAAAACCAAATCAAACCAGCAGCAAAACCTTTGGACATAAATTGGCCACTAATTTATCCTACTGTTAACAGTCACGAGCTAAGTATTGAATTTGTTACACCGAATTGTTTGGCTGGTCTCTCAGGAAACAGAATTGTGGATATCCCACATGTCCTTCAGTGGGCTTTCAGACTAGAGAGACATCGATCACAATGTAAAGGAAGCAGTATTTTATTTTTAGACGAATTGAAAGATGGCTTCAACAGAATTTTCAGGAGTTATATAAGAAGAAAAATCTATTTTGGAAATTATTTTTTTCCCTCATTGGCTCGCAACAATCAAGATAGGAATTCTGCTGCCAAAGACAGAATAAACTTCGCGCTTCACAAATCAATAAAAAACAACTATTACTATCTAATACCGCAGGAGGGTTCCTGTACTACCAGTACAGGGGAATCCCTCCCTGCGGGAGGAACCAGTTCACACAATGAACTGGACCCCTCCCCGCAGGTTCTCGGTGGGTCGTTTTCTGGGGGCCACCAATCTATTTGCTCGCTTGGTGACACGCGCTCGCCTCGGAGGATAAACGAGTCAAAAAATAAGAGGCACGATAGAAGTGGTGCCTCAAAGACAAAGAAGAGGAAGCAGCGCCTCGCAGAGGAGCTTGCTATAGTCGCGGCCATACGTCGTTGGGCCACGGACGCCTTTAATGTCAACCGTGCGGAAGTGGAGGTGCCGGCTCACAACGATCCCAACATGGGACCGCGTGCGGGACAGCACCAACACTTAACATACGGAACTGTGGCGCAGGCTCACACCGATCCCAATATAGGATCGCGTGCGGGACAGCACCAACAAAACTGTGGTGCAGGCTCACACCGCTCCCCATACGGGAAAGCGTGCGGGACAGCACCAACAAAACTGTGGTGCAGGCTCACACCGCTCCCCATACGGGAAAGCGTGCGGGACAGCACCACAACACCAAAGGGTCAGGAAGGCAGGCTCACAACGCTCCCTTTATGGGACCGCGGCGGGACAGCACCACCCCCTAAATCAAGCCGCATCACGGCGAAATATATTCTCGCAGCAACCAGCCCAAGGGGAGGGGCAGGTGCCTGCGGGAAAAGAAAAAATAACTGGGGAAAGCGCAATCTCGGGCCCTCCCCCGTCTGCCCATCCACCGCCTCGGCGCCGTAAGGGCAAAGGGGTGGGGAAGGGCAGATCGGGGGGGTCATCAGAGCAAGCACATGGGGCAAGCTCTGTGGCTGGGACAAGCAGAACCCAAACAAAAAGAATGAGGTCTGATGACCAGGTGTCGCCGAACGGGGAGTTGATAAGGGGACCGTTCAAAAGACCCTGTAATTCAGGCCCAAATGTAAGGGGCAAGCGAGTCCAACCTGCTATCCTATGCCCAGGCTGCTAACTCGCACCTGATCATGGTGATCGTCCCCATTCACGGTCGAGAAATGACGGCCGAACAAGGCGTTCTTCTCCGTCTAGAGATGGAGAAGAAACAAGAAGAAGCGGTAGATGACCTGACCCAAGACTTTGTCCCGGGCTTTGATCATATGCCGCAACTTCTGCCGCAAGGCGGACTTAAATTCACCTGCCTCGACCAAGAAACCGTGGCGTGGCTTAAGGTGACGACAGCAAACCTCCCCCCCTGTGGGAAGGAGGCTGCCAGTTCGTGGCGGTCGGCATGACGGAGTTGCCAAAACTTATCAAAGGGGTGGTCTGGATTCCCGATGTTCAGGGAACTGACATCGAGGGGCTGAGGCTCCGACTGATAAGAGCAAACCGTCAGCGCGGCATCGACATGAGTCGCTGGCGCCTTCTAAAGGGGGAGCTAAAAAATACCGACTCGGAGCTTCAGGGTGCCATCATGGTATTCGGAATCCCCGATTCGGATATCCCGGAGCTGGAGAAAAGGCAGATGAAGGTCTGCTACAAGTGTGGATCGGTGAAGGTGGAGCTCAAGCGGAGGGCAGGCGGAACTGGGTCCAGACCCGCTCCAGCCGGCCAGCCGAGTGAGGTGCAGTCCGCACCGAGTGACGCTGAAGGTAGCGGCAACACTCTGCCAACACGCAGGGCCTCGGCGGGCAGCGTGGGGGAAGCGCTAGGTATCCGAAACCTAGCGATCGGCTCACCGATGTCCGACGAGGTCGAGGCGCTTCTCGGCTCCGAGGACGAAAGATCAACTCCAGCAGAGGGGGAGCAATAATAATTATGTGTCCTTTCACAACACTCTTTGCACACATAATAAAAAAACTTATATATATATAATATATGTATACATGTATTAAAATAAAAAATAAAAAAAACATTCACACTACATATAATAACAATAACAAAAGGCGCTAACACAAATATCATACAAGCCAACATTCAACATAGCTCCTCTGGTGCAGCGGCCCTTCGGAGAACTCTCGAAGAGTACCCGAAGACGATCGCACTTAGACAAGAGCCAGCAATTTATAAAAGCAGGGTATGTGGTTTCAACAACTTATTTGGAAATATATATACCTACTATTCAAACACAAAAGTGAGGGCGGCCATATATGTCCCGAATCACTACAAAGCCACCTTAATAACACACCTCTGCTCCCCAGATCTAACCGTGGTGAACATTGACACGGGGCAAGGGGGTCTCTCGTTATACCTCGCCTCGGCATACCAGCCAGGCGAAGGGGAGATACCTACGGAGGAACTGGAGGTGCTAGTCAGAGAGTGTGAAGAAAATGACATACCCCTCGTAATAGGATGCGATGCCAACGCGCACAGCACCGTATGGGGCGGAAAGGACATGAACAAAAGAGTTAAGGATCTCATGGAATTTCTCTCAAAATACGCACTGTCGACACTAAATAGAGGATCAGAGCCCACATTTGTCACAAGTAAGGCATAAACAATACCAGATATAACGATTGCCAACTTTATGGCTCTAGACCTAATATCGGGATGGAGAGTCTCATCAGAAGCATCGTGTTCGGATCACAGATTCAGCCTGAAGAATATGAAGATAAAACCTAGGCAATTTCGTTACCCTAGAAAAACCAACATAAGTGAGTATTATCAGCACCTAGAGACGGACTTATCTAGAACTGAGTACAACATCAAACTGGAGACAACAGAAGAAATAGAATTAGCGGTCATTCAACTCAACGGAGCGATAAATAAGAGCTACAACAAATCCTGCCCTCTAATGACAGCGAAGCCATCTAAAGACAGCGGGTGGTGCGACAAACTGGAGAGAATGCGGGTTAACATGAGAAAGCTTTTCAATCATGCCATCAACACGAAGGCAGAGGACGACTGGAAAGCTTTTCAAAAAGCACGTAACCAGTTTAAAAAACAAACTAGGTGCAACTTTAGAGAATCGTGGAGAAATGTCTGCAGCTCGATAAACAACGAGTCGCAGGCCTCACGAATCAAAAAGCTAATAGGTAAGGACCCACAACACCAACCTGGTTCGATAAAGAAACCGAATGGTGAATACACGGAAGCATGGGTGGAAGTAAAAAACCTGATAGATGATGAGAAGGTGAGAGGGGCGATCAGCTCTTTCCTTCCGTATAAATCACCAGGACCAGACGGCGTAATACCAGCCCTACTGCAATGGGGAGAAAAGCTCATTGTACCTAGACTTGTAAAAAAAATTAAGGCATGTCTAGCACTCGGCTACATGCCCAGGATCTGGAGAGAAGTGAAAGTAGTCTTCGTGCCGAAACCAGGAAACCAGGCAAGGACGACTATACTGAACCTAAATCCTTCAGACCTATAAGTCTCACATCATTTATTCTGAAAACATTAGAAAGAGTGTGTGATAGATTTATAAGGGACGGTCCCATGAGAACCAACCCTATACACCCAAACCAACATGCGTACCAAGCGGGAAAATCTACAGAGACCGCCTTACACGCAGTGGTCAGAACAATAGAAAGCTCAATACTAAGCCAACAGTCGTGCCTGGCGGTATTTATAGACATCGAAGGAGCTTTTGATAAAACAAACTTCAGTAGCATCAGAACTGGATTGGAGAAACTAGGCACCAACCCTAACATGATAACCTGGATAACAAAAAAGCTGGAATCAAGAATAATCTCTCTGGAAATCAGCGATAAAATCAAATGCAAAGTGGCCAAGGGCTGTCCACAGGAGGGTGTGCTATCACCACTACTGTGGGTACCAGTAGCTAACGACCTGGTGACACAACTCAACACTAGAGGATTCTACTCAATAGCATACGCCGATGACGTGACAATACTCGTGAACGGCCTTTTTATAAACACGATATTTGACCGCATGCAACTAGCACTACGGTACATAGAAACATGGTGCAAAAATAATGAACTCTCAGTAAACCCCGCCAAAACTGAGATGGTATACTATTTACAAAATAAAAAAAACCACGGCAGTTACAGGCTGCCCAAACTCTTTAATGAAACACTAACACTATCAAAAGAAGTGAAATATTTAGGTGTATGGCTTGACCACAAATTAAGTTGGAGCAAGCTCATGGAAGCAACACTTAAAAAAGCCACCATATCGTTCTTCCAGTGTAGGAAGATGGTAGGGAACGGATGGGGACTCCAGCCCAAAATATGTCGATGGATGTATATGGCTGTGGTGAGACCCATCATCACATACAGCTCCCTGGTATGGTTGCAACGAACAACACTATGCACAACTACAACACAACTACAGCAGCTCCAGAGAATGGCATGTGTGGCCATGACAGGCTGCATGAGGTCAACGCCATCAGCGGCACTGGAAATCATGCTAGGCATACCACCATTGGACCTATTCGTACAGCAGGAGGCCAAATCGGCGGCCATAAGGCTATACAGTACTAGACAATGGAAAGGACAAATAGCAGATAAAGGACACTGCACAATATATTAGGGTCAAAAAATCAGATAGAGACATTTACTAACCTAAATCCACAAGTAACTATTGCAGGTGTCCCTATTGAACGTGTATGTGAGGCCCGTAATCTTGGTATTATCATGGATAACCAATTACGTTTCGAGAAGCATGTTCTTGACGTAGTCAAAAACTGTTTCTATAGACTAAACATATTGTATAGGATCCGAAATTATCTGAGCGAACAAATGCGCATACTACTGTGTGAGTCATTGGTTCTCTCAAAATTAAATTATGGCATTACAGTATACGGGCCCTGTTTGCTCAAACGCACTCACCGGTTGCTGCAAAGAGTTCAGAACGCATGCGCCAGGTTCTGCTTTACCATCCCTTCTCGTAGTCACATTACTCCTTACCTGAACAAGGCCAATATGCTCAATATCAATGGTAGGCTGCAACTACATCTTGCCTCTCTCTTATTTGGTGTGATAAGACAACAAACACCAGAGTATTTATTTGAAAAGCTTAAATGGCGGGTATCTCGTCACTACATCAACAGGACTACAACCAGCATTTTAACAATCCCTCGACATCAATCAGCTGCTTTTTGGGGCAGTTTCAGGTATCTGGCGACGAAGTGTTGGAACAACCTGCCACCACCAATCCGAGTTCACAATTCTATTGCCAGTTTCAAACTTGCATGTAGAAAACACCTTCTGCACCTGCAGAAGTCAGATGCCTGATTCTGCCCCAGTGAATCCCCGCGTTTGCTAGTTATATTATCTTAAAGCTAAGTCTTTTTAATGTACGTATGTGAATCGGTTAAGTCACTGAACAATCTATAGTATACAATATTTAATATCCCTTATACTCTCAACTATTTATGCAATTAGTGTTTTTTAATGTATTATTTATTAATTATAATTATATTTCTGATGTCAATTCGTCTCCTACTTAGCTTATCCATCCACTAAATTTTCCTAATTTTTTCCTATAGTTTATTTATTTTCATATCAATTATATATGCAGTTTTAATAAAAAGTAGTTTATTAACACCCACCCTTTATCCTCTCCTCCTTGATAAGGTGCCGACAGAATACCAGCGTTGCAGGACCTCTTGCAGGTTCTGTGGCACATGCTGAGTCGGAACCTATTCGCCGCCTAGGCACACACCTCACGACGTTACTGTCTACTCGTCGCAACAAAATTGTACTTTGCTTTTATTTATTTCTTGTTGTCTTGTGTATGTACTATACATATAAGTTACTGTGTGGTATGTACTTTTACTTTTGTGACGCGTGTGTATATTATTGTCTGCGATATTAGTTGTTATTACTTTCTCCTTCAATTGTATGTTTCACTTTTTTTCTTGTTCTCTCATAATTATCGTGTATTTTATGTTTTGTGTGTAATGGCGTAGTCCGAATAAATTGATATTCTTTCTTCTTTCTTTCTTTCAATTCTAGAAGAAGCATTCGGGGAAGTACCGGAAGCCATTATTGGAATTGATCACATAAAAACAGAGTTCCTATTCGGTAGGAAATATGAAATCACAGCCAAGGGTTTGGAAACACCAACAATACCAAATCACAAAAGCATAACATTATACAGAGATGGCTCAAAGAAAAGCAAGAACACAGGCGGAGGTCTTTTCTCGCCGGAGCTTGACATTAAACTTTCCCTAAGCTTCGGAAAGGAGACGACAGTGTTTAAAGCTGAAACACTGAGTCTCCTACACGGGGCAATGCACTTGATAAATGATGCAGAGGGGAATGACATAACCTTTAAAACGGACTGCGCAGCCCTACTAAGCTTACTAAAAAGACCGTTGACAAAATCAAAACTCATACTAGAATGCCACAAGGCACTCAACAGGCTAGGTGAGAAAAACAAGGTCACAGTCCAGTGGGTAAAAGGTCACCAGGGTGACTAAGGCAACTGGGAGGCAGACAAGCTAGCAAAATTAGGGGCAGAAAGGCCAGCAATCGGCCCTCCACCATTCTCGCCCTTATTAGCGGAAGCTCTACGGAAAAGGCTCAGAGAAGCCACAGTACAGCAACAAAACCTATTATGGTCTAGCAGAGAAGGCTGCAAAAACACAAAACTTTTTATAGACAAGTATAACCATAAATTTACTTACTTAATGAGACTGCCACGCAGTAAAATAAAAATACTAACAAGCCTTATTACAGGCCATTGTACATTAAACAAACACTTGACAATTACAGGTGCAACGGACAGCCCCCTGTGCAGGGGGTGCATGGAAGTGGATGAAACAGAGAGCATATGCTACTGGCATGTCCATCCACAACAGAAACCAGGATGGCTATCCTAGGAGACACAACAAACGCCCACGAGCTCCTAGAACACCCAGGCCTCCTTCTCCAGCTGGTGCAGGAGTTAGGATGGCTGAAGTAGATGTGCAGGCGAAGGGGACATGCACAAAGGCCCCGCTCAAGTGGGCCAGGTGCAGGCACTACAACCCCCTTGTAGAAGATAGATAGAACTATTACTATCAGTACCCTTAGCATGCCAGGCTCGAGAAAGGCCCTTGTCTAAGCAAAAATGTTAATTTCTCTGTCGAGCCCGAGATGTCTCGCGTGACTCGCTCTCGTGACGCGATGGGAGAGGGAGACGGAAGACCACATTATAGACATGGCAAATACTTGTAAGTCTCTCTCTCGACGTCAAGAACTGCCATGCTAAGCGTACAGTTTTGTACCAATTACATGCTGTTTGTTGTTGCATGCAGTAAACAGTGATTACCTGGTGTGCTTCATTGTATTCATTGGACACATTTCCACACCTATTCTTGTTACAGATTCAGGGGCAACTACGGGTTTCTAAAATAAGCAAATGTTACTTTGTGGGCTATATTTCTCCAGCTCATCATATCACTGTAGGTACTGGAAATCGAGCGAGACGAAAATTTTATTTCGAACATGTTGCCAAAATTGGTATAATTCTATAAAAAACTGTTTTGCAGGAGGTGGTACTTCGAAGAGTCCGAATTAATCAAAACTGTTTAGATGTTTCATTGTGGTAGCACAAGTATTATTACTGCATTTATATACCATTATATCAATAATTCAGTACTACAGGACCTTTCTGTGAGACCCTGTTTTACAAAATATAAATAAAAAACTGTACAATGGTAAACAACTGATTTTTTTTTTGAACTCGCGCAAAAATCAAAATATATTTTATCTACACACGTATCATAAACCCTCTTTACTGCGTATAAAAACCGCACGTTACAATCAGCATTATGTTAAACTACTTGGTAAAAACTCATTTCTTATCTGAAAAATTACACATTATGACCATAATGTGTAGTTTTTCTGCATATTATGACATTAAAATTTCGAACGCCGACGCCTGCCTGCGAGCCGCCCCTAGTTTGTCTGAAAGTTTGTGAAGTTGGTACTGACATTCAAATTTCGAACGCCGACGCCCACCTGCGGCACGTTGGTACTACAGAACAAGCTGAATAACTGCAGAGCCACAATGCCGGTCAAACATGCGGTTCCTGAACACATCAAAGAGAGCTTATGATATGTGTGTAGATAAACTAGTGTATGTAACTGTACATAATTAGGCATTAAAACTCTCGAGTGATATTATTTGATATAGTAGTTTATGTGACTGCTACAGCAGTCACATAAACTACTATTAAAACTAAAATAATGTCATAAAATAAAATTACAAAACAAATTAAAAGTTCAAAAACAGTAGTGCGCTCACAGATTTGAACCCCGATACCTTTAGTGATCTAGTCAAGAGTCTTGCTTACGCGCAAAACCAAATGGCGGTAAGGCGATATATGCCGAAATTTACGAACGCTTCCGTTTACAACAAAATATATGTATGTGTGTGTGTCCTTCGCGCGCCACTTCGCCGATATTAGATGCACAGATAGTGATTTGAACACTTAAAGTACCATCTAATTATTGTTATTTGTATTACAAATATTACGCTATTACCGTTAAATACTATACTTCCTACAAATTAGTACTACCTACTTCGTTGTAAAAAAATATATACCTACGCTCTATCAGGACATTAACGCCATCTATTGGCGCGGCAGTGCCTAGCTGACCGTGACGAATCACCGTAGGTACAGATGTAGTGAATTCCTTTCGTATTTTCTCGGAAATGTTCGTTTTTGTCTTACTACTTCACCGCACTCAGTACCACAGAGCAATATAAGTAGTAATATGAAATAGAGTGCCCTCTCCCGGGACTTTTATGCATGACAAGGTTGAAGCGCCATCTCGTTTTTAAAGTAAAAACGATTTTATATATCCATACGTATAGATAGGTATGTATCCATATCTCGTTACCTACCTAGGTATTTTCCAGTACTACGCGAAGATTACAATTAGGCGCACCTTGCAGTACGTATAGTACTGCAAGGTGCGCCTAATTGTAATGGTCGCGTAGTATAGTTATTTTGTGTTATTTTGTTGCACAATTAACATAATAATCACATTGTTGCAACCAAAAACAACACAAGCAAGAAGTGGAAGCCATCTTGTGTGTGACTTGTGATTATTTTCAAGTGTCAGGATATTGTTGCCAGCAAAAATAATAAAGTGAATTTTGGGGTTACCATATGAAAAAATATATACTGCCTTTTGCCCAAACCACGATTTTAAACCACCTCGGCCCCCCTGGAAATATTTATTGTTCATAATTATATGTAAATAAATATATCCGCGCTTCTTTACAACACCACAATCTTAAAATAATTATTTAAATTTCTGTACAGAGGCATCTGTTGACTAGAGAAAGAAACTGGCTTTTACTTTAACTAACAGATGGCGCCTCTTTCTTTTTATATTTCCCTTTCTGAAGGACTGTCCCCCCTCCCATCGAGACAACGTAGGGAACGGTCGCATTGCAAGAGGAAGTATCTATATAGAGTAGTTAATACCACAGAAATATACTACTCAAAAGAAAATAGGGGCCACTAAGTATTTTGATTGCTACGTGAAAAATATAGTAAACAGTAATGTATATTTATTAAAATAACATGTAACAAGGCTTTTGTTTTAACTTATGCTAATAACCATTTAATTGTGTAGTCAATTGTTTCACTTATTTCAATTAACATGAAATTAGTCCATTGTCAACAGCAAAAACTAAACAGAAACTCTTTGCAAAACAAAACAAAAACTGACACAAGCTGTTTTTTTTAATGGTTTAGTAACGGGTGTGTCCTCCTCTCCTGTTTTCACACTCCTGGAGCCTTGAATGCATACTCTCGATTAAGTTTCTGATGTTTTCATCAGGTATCTCATCCCACGCACGTTTCAAAGCATCCATAAGCTGTTGCTGGTTGTGAACCTCTTGCTCATGCTCCCTAACCCTTCGTTTTAATTGGTCCCACATATGCTCTATTGGATTTAAATTCGGACTATACGCTGGCCATGGTAGGACACGAATATGGGAGTCATCCAGTACAGTCTAAGTGGCCCGAGCTGTGTGTGGGCGGGCATTGTCATGCATTAACCAGAACCCTGGCCCCACTCTCTGTGAGAATGGAATCACATGAGGCCTGATGACTTCATCGATGTACCGTTGTGCAGTTACTGTGCCTTGATTTAAGAAAACCAGCTCAGTTTTGCCTTGTAAGCTAATCCCAGCCCAAACCATCACACTAGGACCTCCAAAGCGGTCAATTTCCTTGATGCAGACATCGGAAAATCTCTCACCCTGTCGTCTCCATACTCTAATCCGCCGATCATCACTACAAAGCTTCACTTTACACTCATCTGTGAAGAGCACCATACCCTATTGATTCATGCTCCAATCTGAATGTTCGCGGCAAAAACTTAAACGATTTCCACGTTGAACCCTAGATAAAGGAATTCGTACTACTCGGCGTCTGGACCTTTGCTGGTCTTCATGCAGTCGATTACGTATCGTTTGGTCACTAACACGAGTCCCCGTTGTCAACCGTAGGCGATTTTGTAACTTAGGTGCCGTCACAGAGCGCTCTCGACGGGCACTCAATCGGATGTAGCGATCCTCTTGTGCCGTAGTCGCTCGCACCCTGCCCGATCCAGGCCTTCTTGCAACACTGCCAGTCTCTTGGAACCGATCCCACACATTGTGGATGGCTCGGCGAGAGAAACCCAACGAAAAAGCAACAGACCGCTGTGAATGAACATCAGCAATCAATGTAACGGCTCTGGTGGCAGTAATGGTATCCATATGCCTTCGTTGACGTGGCATTATTAACAAAAGATGTTAAAAGAAGCAAAAGATGGACAGAAATAGTTTTTTAACAGAATAAAATTGTGATTCCATCTGAAAGGAATTTGACCTGAAACTCGTTTATTTAATTTGCTTCAATTTCTGGCCAGCTGTAAGACTTAAACACCAGCATTAAAGAGGTTGGATACTGAAGGAGGCCGGACATCATTAATTAGTCACTTATTAATTAGTTTACATCTAAAAATTTACTCAAAAACAGAAATATGTAAGTGGCCCTTATTTTCTTTTGAGTAGTATATTTTGTTGATATTTATGTTAGATTTTGTGATAAACTTCATGGACTCGTGTATTAAAGCAGGCCACCTATATTATTTTTTTTTGACTTTACATTTCACTCTTGTCTGTCATTTTTGTAAATAATAAACATTGATTTTATTCGATCCACATTAACAATTTATAACAGAAATATCAAAAGCACTAAGAAAAGGGAAACGTTTAGATCGGCAAGCCTGCGAAGTTATTTTCAATATTTATTTATATTTCTTAACTGAAAATGATAAATTCAAACGTACCAACTATACTGCTTACTTTTGTAAAGTCCAAAAACGAGTTTCGGAGGCCAGTGGAATTTCTCAACGAACAGTAAATAAAATATTGCAAAAAGAATACAAAATCAATCCACCTCCAATAGTCCGAAGTCGGCAAAGTTGGGTAGACCAAATAAATTATTTTGTCTAGGTCTTGACGATTTTGACTATAACGTTATACGCCGATTAGTGTATAATTTCCATTTGATATACAAACAAGTACCTACAATTAAAGCCCTGAAGTCCAAGTTATCCGAAGCCATACATTTTAAGGGATGTGACTTTACGCTAAGAAAAATTCTTAGAAAAATGGGATTTCGGTATAAAAAAGTTGAAAACAACAGAAAATTAGTTATCGAGAAAGATGATGTTCGTTTAAAAAGAGTAAAGTTTTTAGCTGCGATAAAAAAGTACAGATTGCAAGGGAGAGAGATTGTTTACATGGATGAAACATACATCCATACCTCACATTTGGCAGGTTAAAGCTGGGCTGACTCGTCAGAAAACGGAGTGAAACAGTTAATTTCTAAAGGACAACGTCACGTGCACGCTGGTAGTAGAAAGGGGTTTATACCTGGGGCATTGTTAATGTATCAGTCTACTGATAAAACAGGTGACTATCAAAACGCGATGAACAATGAAAACTATGAAAAATGGCTTCGTAATCAACTCATTCCAAACTTAGCTCCACATTCGGTACTAGTAGTAGATAATGCTGCATATCATAATAAGTACGTAGAAAAACCTCCTAATTCAAATACCAGGAAGCAAGACATGATTGATTAGCTATCCAAACATAACGTTCCGATTGATCCGTCATTAACAAAACTTGAAATATATGAAATTATTTGCAAGTACAAACAAGACTTTGTAGAATACTCTATAGATAAACTTATGAACGAATATGGACACAGCTTACTAAGATTGCCACCATATCATCCTGATTTCAATCCGATTGAAAACATATGGTCTCAAATAAAGGGATACGTATCCAAAAGAAACATCAGTATGAATATGACTACTATGAAACACTTGGTACAGGAAAAGGTTAATATGATTATTTCCGATGTTTGGGCCAAAGTATGTGACCACGCCATCAAATGCGAAAACGAGTACCGAAAACACGAACCTGAGTTGGAAAATTACATGGCTAGTTTTGTAATCACCGTTCATGAAAACTCTGACGATGATACACCAGAAAATAGTTCTGATTCTGACTGTGATATGGAAGTTGGAAGTATTGTTTCGCATCACACTGTCCACCCCGCTCCTCCTCCTCTTATCCCGCTGTCATAATCGAAGTCGTTCATCCAATCAGAAAATCATATTTATTTATATTAATTTCTCTGCTGGTATGTTTTGTTTTATGTTGACACCTCAACATAAAAGTTTTTTGTTATGTCATAGTATTTTTAAGTAATTACAAAAATTTATTGTTATAAAAAAGGTCTGCAAAATCCTACGGTAGTTTTGACTTATAGTTAGACTTTTGGGGTTCCAATCCTTATAGAATCATTAGATCATCCCAACCGGAATTTGGTTTTTATCAGTGCGTTTTATTGAAGTAAAACGTCCTCAGTAACTAGTTATATTTTTGTTTACTTAACGAATTCTTTATATGATAGAATCGTAGTGGTTTTAACATCTCAGTGTAATAGACGTCAAACGGGCAATTTGACATTTGACATTAATAAATAAAGTATGCGATTTATTTGATACCTACACGTAATTTAATAGTACATTAATTCATAGACACATCGGCACCATTCGGGTGTTATCGTTGTTCCGAGTTTTGCCGATAGGAAAGGATTATTCACTAGATCTGTACATTATACGGACGTTATAACGGTGATGGAAATAATTTTGAGGAAACCTGTGTTACTCCTTGTTGTAATACTGGCTAATCAAAATTTTGAATTTATATTTCTTTTACTACATATTGTATTCCACATGATGTCTTAATGTCACTTCATTAAATAAAGTCAAATACAACATTCGTTATCAGCACGAAATCTCTATTTAACTGAGTATACACTAATAAAACTGCATTTTATTTAGTAAAAAGTGAATAGGCAAGTTTTTCCAATGTGTACGTGTATGATTTGTGAAAATCCGTGAATTTTTTTTTAATAGTTCACGAACATAATTATTTTCATGAGATATTTTTTGTTGTGACATCGAACAGCTGAGCGTATGTAAACATGTCAAATAATACTATTTCTGGTATAAAACCGCTTGTTAATAGAGACGGTTATTCCGTATGGAAATTCAAAATCCGTATGTACCTCATGCATGAAGAACTATGGGAGACCATCATCGGATATCCTGAAGGTAACGATATATCTGCTGAAAAGAAATTGCGTAACGATCAAAAGGCGTTATCAAAAATATGTCTTACGGTAGATGGTATGGCGATCACCCATGTAAGGTCCTGCAAGACAGCCAAGGAGGCTTGGGTTACTCTTTCGTCCGCTTACGAGGACAAAGGCTTAGGACGACGTATAAGCCTCGAACGGAAACTGTACAGGTACTGCCTTGATGATTTTGACTCCAACATAGAGACGTATTTAGACGCTGTCATGTCAACTGTGCAAGATTTAGCCGATATAGGCAAGATTATGGAAGATGCTTCAATAGCTGCAATTCTTCTAGGAGGTTTGAGTCCTCAGTATGCACCTTTAGTAATGGCTTTGGAAAACTCCAACATAGACATTACTGTGGATTTGATTAAGACCAAACTATTGAATGAACTTAATAAGCCAGCTTTAGATAACCCTGATACTGCTCTTCGTACCCGAATGAACCACACTAGACCTTCCACATCCAAACCTAAGAAACCTGTCGTTTGTTATGAGTGCATGGAGCCAGGACATAAGCGTCCAGATTGTCCATATAAGAAGGACAAGAAGAAGAAACCGGTGAATCACAAGAATTCTTTATGCGCATTAAATGTCAACGACAGACTAGAGCGTGATAAGTTTTATATTGATTCTGGTGCGTCGGCTCATATGACGTCACGAGCTGATTGGATGGAAAACGTGAGAGGTTCACATACAGGGACTGTGACCATTGCCAATGGTGATTTATTGCCGAGCCAAGGTGTTGGAGATATCTCTATTACCAGTTGCGGTCACAATACTGATGTTAAGAAAATTACCGATGTTGTTCACGTACCGAACTTGAATTCTAATCTTATTTCAGTGAAGAAGGCAGTAGATAAAGGTTTTAGTGTAGTTTTTGATAAAACTGGTTGTAACTTTTATGATTCTGATGCTTTTTCTTGTAAAGGTGATGTACTTTTACATGGTTCTAATTGTGGTGGACTGTATTCATTAGACTGTACAGTTGACCCAAACACGCGTCAATTATCCGCTTTTGAGACACACTCCGATGTTTCTAGCTTCAAGCTTTGGCATCGACGATTAGGTCACTTATGCCGCATTGGAATGGATCAACTAAAGAAAGGACACGCGGTAGGCGTCGACTACTCAGATGTCGATAAGGAACCATGCATCCCATGCATTGAAGGTAAACAGAATAGGAAACCCTTTAAGAAAGTTTCGCATAAGAGATCAACTTCAGTTCTGGAACTTATTCATTCAGATGTTTGTGGTCCCCTGCCTGAAACGTCATTTCAAGGCAATAGATATCTTTTATTCTTTATAGATGATTTTTCTCGTATGACTTTTGTTTTCTTTATTTCTTCAAAAGCTGAAGTAAAGAATAAGTTTTGTGTTTTCCAGTCCTCAGTAGAACGGGAAACGGGAGCCAAGATTAAGACACTGAAGAGCGACAACGGGAAGGAGTACGTTAATGCTGAATTTTCGAGGTATTTACAAAGTGAAGGCATTCAACACCAAACTACGGTTCCCTATAGTCCAAATCAGAACGGTGTCGCTGAACGGACCAATAGGTCAATTATGGAGAAAGTGAGGTCAATGCTGTCTGGCAGTTTTCTGTCTCCAGCCTATTGGCAAGATGCAGCAGAAATGGCTGTATATCTCAAGAACAGATCTCCTCATCGTGCTCTTGAAGGCAAGACAGCGTACGAGAAATGGTATGGTAAGATACCGAATTTATCGCATTTACGTGTTTTTGGATGTAGAACTTTGATCCACGTCCCCGACTGTAATCGGAAGAAATTGGACATAAAAGCATCTGAACACATTTTCGTCGGATATTCAGAAGATCCGAGAAGTTATTACTTTAGGGACGCTACGTATCCAAGAAGATTTGTGAAAAGCAGAGATATTACCTTCTTTGAAAGTAATTTTCAAAATTTGAAAGGTAAAGGCAACACATGTAAGTCTGGTGATAATTTACCTGAACCAGCATTTATACCTCTTCTGTTAAGTTCACAAGAGAACTCGTCGAGTAGTTCAAAACGTTCAGTAGTTCAAACGCAGGTTCAACCTGATATTGCACCCATATCGGAACAGATCGAGACGGGTACTAATAATGCAGAGCAATTGCATAATACTGTGACTGAAGATGAGTCAGTTCAACCTGCTATTTCACATTCATCAGAAGAAATAAATTCTGATATTGAGGTTGCAGAATCAAGTTACAATTTGAGACCAAGAAAACCTAATTCTTCTGCCAATTGTGTAAGCATGCAGACTTCATCCCCTCAGCATATGGATGAACCTACAAGATATTCACAGGCTATGAATGCAGAAGATGGAGATAAGTGGTATCAAGCTATGCAAGATGAATATCAGTCGCTGCTTGAGAAGAAAACTTGGGTTCTCGTTAATAGACCAGATAAAAAGGTCATACCTTGCAAATGGGTATATAAATTGAAGAAAAATGCGCATGGTGACGTTATGAAATATAAGGCGCGACTTGTCGCAAAAGGATTTAATCAATTGTATGGCATTGATTACTCGGAAACTTTCTCTCCAGTCGTCCGGAACTCTTCTCTGCGCATGCTGTTTGCGTTGGCTGCAGAAACAGGAATGAAAATGCATCATTTAGATGTGGACACAGCATTTTTAAATGGAAATTTGGAGGAAGAAGTTTACATGAGTCAGCCAGAAGGATTTGCTAAACCTGGCCAAGAAGACAAAGTATGCTTACTAAAGCGTTCGCTTTATGGCCTCAAGCAAGCTTCAAGGGCATGGTATAAAAAGTTAACGGAAATTTTGCACTGCATAGGTTTTAACCAAACTCCTTCCGAAGCGTGTATTTACACTAAGAAGTTTGGTACCGAGTTAATAATACTCGCCTTCCATGTTGATGACATTGTCATATTTTACAAGGAAAATAAAACGCTTGACACTGTCATATCTGACTTACAGAATTATTTTAGCCTGAAAGTCATCGGCCCGTTAAACTATTATTTAGGTTTAAATATTAATTGGAAACCTAATGTGATTAAAATGTCGCAGGAAACTTATATTCGTGATTTGCTCGAAAAGTTTCAAATGTCCGATTGTAAGGCTGTGACTACGCCACTGGAAACTAAAAGGTTGTTGCCGTGTGAAAAAGGTAATGATGATTCTTCATTATACCCATATCAGAAGTTAATCGGCTGCCTGATGTTTCTCGCCGTTAATACGCGACCTGATATCGCTTTTGCTGTATCATATTTGAGCCAGTTTAACACTAAATTTGATAAAAGTCATTGGATTGCAGCGAAGCGCGTATTACAGTATTTAAAAGGAACTGTCGATTGGGGCATTACTTACAGGAAAGGCGGAGGACGTTTATTTGGTTATGCGGACGCAGATTGGGCCAACTGTCCTATTGATCGTCGCTCATGCACTGGATTTTACTTCTCCCTGGCCGGTGGAGCAATTTCGTGGGAAAGTAAAAAGCAAACTACCACTGCCTTATCTTCCAGTGAGAGCGAATATATGAGCTTGGCGAGTGCGGCTAAGGATGCTGTGTTTCTAAAGCGGTTGATGTTTGAATTAACAGGTGAGTCAACTGTTGTCACTATTTGTAATGATTCGCAGTCTGCCCAAAAATTGGCACTGAATCCGGTCCACCACAACAGAACCAAGCACATAGACACAAGATTTCATTTTATACGCGATTTATTAACCAACAATGTTATTAGTGTTGTATATACTCCTACTTTGGAGATGTGGGCTGATGTGCTCACTAAGCCTTTAGCTCGCATTAAGCATCAGAATTGTGTAAAAGGAATAGGTTTATGTTTATAATCTTATTTTGATTACGGGGGAGTATGTTGTAATACTGGCTAATCAAAATTTTGAATTTATATTTCTTTTACTACATATTGTATTCCACATGATGTCTTAATGTCACTTCATTAAATAAAGTCAAATACAACATTCCTTATCTTATCTGCGGCGATGGGCTAGCCCCTTGTCACGCAAATGGATTATTGAATAACTGGCTCAAAGTGGGCACATTGTGCGTCTGCCACACCGTATGGGAAAAGGCGTGACTGTTATTTTATAAACTGTCTGCCTATAACAGCAACTCAAGAACAAGGAGATTTGGGGAGGGAAGTCGGCTGAATCAACAGTAATTGTGGTAAAAAGGTGCTCAAACACTGGGAATTGGGTGAAATAGTCACAATAGAGGACCTATCACCCACCCGTGTTCAACGGGCGTCTTATCTCATCATCTATCTATCTACCCGTGCTACTGCCGGTGGTACTTCTGGTAGTATCAATGCTGAGTCAGCTATGGTCAGCGGCACAACTTCAATTTTGTGTACGATATGGGTAAGTACTTGTATTGAATTTGGGGGAGGGGGGCGTGGAGGGGTGGGGGAGGGGAGGACCCCCACCTACCCCCCCTTTTAGGAAACCACTAGTTTTTATGTTATGGAGGTCCAAAGATTGAAGAAAATGCCTACATTTTTTGGATTTCGGGGGAGTTGGAGGAGGAGAGGGGTTGGAGGAGGGGTTGTCAAGAGTAGGGGGTCGCCTCGCTCCGCTCCGCTTCGCTCCGGCTCCCGGGTCTGCTGTAACTTGTGAACCTAACAAACCTATCTTTAGTTTTTAAACAGGAAGTGACCTAAAGCAACCAATTTGGTTCTGATAAACTCCATAAAGTAGTTAGTAAGTAAACAAAGCCAAAGTCATCCAGAGAATCACGGATAAAACGAGAGCGCAACAGAACATTCACGAAACACGGAAGGAATCGGAATGAAATGAGCAAGTCATTATGTCAGAAAATACCAAATTGCTGACGCAAATTTCTACCATTGCAACAAAATCTTGTAATTTCTACTAAAATCATGTACCAATATCCAACGTTGGAGCTTTTGAGTTTGACATTTGTCGTTCCGAGATTGGCCAAGTTGTAAAAATCGCATAAACATATTTTATAATTAAAGTGCTAAAATGATGTTTCCTAAATCAGAAAATGGTATCAGAGGATAGCTAAGGGTTAAGTACTTGTATAAGACACATTGAATTTGGGGGAGGGGGGCGTGGAGGGGGGGAGGGGTGGGGGAGGGGAGGTCCCCCCACCTACCCCCCTTTTAGGAAACCACTAGTTTTTATGTTATGGAGGTCCAAAGATTGAAGAAAATGCCTACATTTTTTGGATTTCGGGGGAGTTGGAGGAGGAGAGGGGTTGGAGGAGGGGTTGCCAAGAGTAGGGGGTCGCCTCGCTCCGCTCCGCTTCGCTCCGGCTCCCGGGTCTGCTGTAACGTGTGAACCTAACAATCCTATCTTTAGTTTTTAAACAGGAAGTGACCTAAAGCAACCAATTTGGTTCTGATAAACTCCATAAAGTAGTTAGTAAGTAAAGAAAGCCAAAGTCGTCCAGAGAATCACGGATAAAACGAGAGCGCAACAGAACATTCACGAAACACGGAACCGTGGAATCGGAATGAAATGAGCAAGTAGGGGGTCGCCTCGCTCCGCTCCGCTTCGCTCCGGCTCCGGGGTCTGCTGTAACTTGTGAACCTAACAAACCTATCTTTAGTTTTTAAACAGGAAGTGACCTAAAGCAACCAATTTGGTTCTGATAAACTCCATAAAGTAGTTAGTAAGTAAACAAAGCCAAAGTCATCCAGAGAATCACGGATAAAACGAGAGCGCAACAGAACATTCACGAAACACGGAAGGAATCGGAATGAAATGAGCAAGTCATTATGTCAGAAAATACAAAATTGCTGACGCAAATTTCTACCATTGCAACAAAATCTTGTAATTTCTACTAAAATCATGTACCAATATCCAACGTTGGAGCTTTTGAGTTTGACATTTGTCGTTCCGAGATTGGCCAAGTTGTAAAAATCGCATAAACATATTTTATAATTAAAGTGCTAAAATGATGTTTCCTAAATCAGAAAATGGTATCAGAGGATAGCTAAGGGGTAAGTACTTGTATAAGACACATTGAATTTGGGGGAGGGGGGCGTGGAGGGGGGGAGGGGTGGGGGAGGGGAGGTCCCCCACCTACCCCCCTTTTAGGAAACCACTAGTTTTTATGTTATGGAGGTCCAAAGATTGAAGAAAATGCCTACATTTTTTGGATTTCGGGGGAGTTGGAGGAGGAGAGGGGTTGGAGGAGGGGTTGCCAAGAGTAGGGGGTCACCTCGCTCCGCTCCGCTTCGCTCCGGCTCCCGGGTCTGCTGTAACGTGTGAACCTAACAAACCTATCTTTAGTTTTTAAACAGGAAGTGACCTAAAGCAACCAATTTGGTTCTGATAAACTCCATAAAGTAGTTAGTAAGTAAACAAAGCCAAAGTCGTCCAGAAAATCACGGATAAAACGAGAGCGCAACAGAACATTCACGAAACACGGAAGGAATCTGAATTAAATGAGCAAGTCAATATGTCAGAAAATACAAAATTGCTGACGCAAATTTCTACCATTACAACAAAATCTTGTAATTTGTACTAAAATCATGTACCAATATCCAACGTTGGAGCTTTTGGGTTTGACATTTGTCGTTCCGAGATTGGCCAAGTTGTAAAAATCGCGTAAAAATATTTTATAATTAAAGTGCTAAAATGATGTTTCCTAAATCAGAAAATGGTATCAGAGGATAGCTAAGGACCCCCCCTAACCACCTAAGTACTCCAATCTTCAAATTTCAATGTGTCTTATATAAGACCCAACCCTAGCTAAGGACCCCCCCTAACCACCTAAGTACTCCAATCTTCAAATTTCAATGTGTCTTATATAAGACCCAACCCTACAATATTTCTAGTAAATGTTTTGTATAAATAAAACCAAAGAAATTTAGAGTATTTTTATTATAATATCCTGCAAAGTTATAAGTCCAGAAGCAATCATTACAATTTGATCCAAATAGCCCAAACAAAACTGCGAATAATTCATGAAATATCCTGCGTTCACTTGCCGACGCCATTCTTCTCGCAGACGTTCTAGAATTGGTACGAATAACAAATCCGGGTTATCACTGCTGTTTGAACATGACGGAGTGAAACACACTTTGCTTCCCATTGTGAAAAACAATAATAAAAATCAATAATTTAATTTTAGTTAGGACTGACATGAGTGACGTGATGTTTGTTTGACACTTGACTTCACTCATATACTAGGCACTCTTTGGTTGACTTGACTGCCACTTTTTTATGATAGGCAAAGAAATCTATCCCATTACGTCTCTAGTGGCGTCACGTTTAATTTTGGCGGGTAAAACTTTAGCTTTGTTTTTTTAATAGAAGCTATGAATAAAACCCAAAAATATTTAAATTAGTTTCTTAAAATAGTATATATTTTCACAATAAATTACTTAAAAAAATTACAATCAGAAAAATGCATGGCCAATTGGCAGACATCTCGAGCAACCGAACTTATTTTTTCCACGAGATCGATGGTTCTTGGCATATTTTCCGACACGGTCTCACGTGGGTCGTCGTTTAACCATAATAAAATAAGTGCGTGTGGGCTTCCTCGATACGAAGGAAGTAATCTTTAACGAAATGCTTTCCAACGGATTGTAAGAATGTTTGGTTTTCAGTATTTTCATCAAGGAACCAACGAGCTTGTAGAAGTATATTACTCATTGCTCACTAAAGTACAGTGCTCAGAAGTGTTAATATCTTTTGCTGTTTTTCCTGGATAGTTTTTGCTCTGTTTGAGAAGTATAGTGAGCAGTTTCATCTAGCGTATTTCGTTGGCACTTAGCACTAGTGAGTAAGACGGTTGGTTTACCAAGTTGACGAATTATTTCAAAGAGTCTCGTTTGCGAGAGGCCCAGTATTGGACGGAGTTGGACACTGTCTTCATGAATGCGAGGTTTTCTATGAAATATTCTTTCAGAAATTCTGTGTCCTCTTACGTACGTCGCGTAACATTCTCCGTGACCAAAAAATTGCGAAAATTGCTGTGAATTCCATCTACCATGCGCAGCCGCAAAATTTTCATTGCAACGTACAAGATTTTTTGAGGCGTGGCTCCGCGTCTGTCACGACATAGCATCTCACTCACTGGTCCCTATCATGTAAGCTGTTACTGAAACTCCCATGTTGAATCGACCTAGCTCTCCGAAGTATATCGATGGAAACGACAATTCTTCCACATGACGGTCATAAATAATGTTGATAGGTGATGTCTGATATCCTGGTGCGATATTGAGACAATCTTCTTCGTTCCACATCATGGTATGTTATCTTGAAGTGAGAATCTCAGATTCAGGCGTGTTTTCAGCGGAGATATTTTCTATATGGTTGGACGGATCATCCTGTATGTCATCGAGAAACGGAACAGTAGGATGCAGTCTCGACAAAAACCACGTTGATTTCGTACAAACGATATAATGGAGACTTCTGCAGTACAGTTAGCCACGCACTGATTGTATTTATGGACATGTATCTGCTGATGTAGACCGATTTGTGGGCAAGGTTTCGCTTGATGAGAACCTCCTCATTTAATTGGCGCGACAAACATTTGACCATCTCTTGTACGTCTACTGGTACGTTGATCACTTGCCCTAAGATCGATCGATTTCCATAAGATAACTCAGACGACGCACTTGCATAAATGGCAGACGTGGCGATAATAATCGTTCACTGATTGGATCCAACGGTGGTAGGCCTGGTGGTTGATCTGGATATGACAATCCATTAACTTTTGCTAGGGGCGGCATCGATTTTTTATTCAGTGAACAATAAGTGTTGCAAACCATTTCATATTCTTCTCTGCAAGTCGGAGATTTTCTTTGATAAACCATTCTGAGATCACCTCCAGCTGTGCCTCAGTGATGGGTTTGCGGTGGTTCTTGAACCACAGTCTGTCGCAAACCGAACAAGAGTAGCCAAATCCATTGTCCAGAAAAGTTGATTTGAATCTCATGATCGAGGATGCCAATTTGGTGTTCCAGGTAGATTGTGTGCCTGTTGTACTTAAATTTTATCAGAAGAAGTACCTAGTTGAACAGTGATTTCTGAGTGAGGGCTGGTTCTGCTGCTGAAGTTTGACGTTGTTGGTGTGTGAGATGTCGTTAATTACCAGTTTGGACGACGTTTGACCTTTCCCCTGAACGAGGAGAGGATTCAGTAGTCGATTCTAATGAACCACTAACAAGAGCCGAGTTAGCAGCTTTGCGTAGTCTGCAGTTCCGCTGTCTTTCGACATCCGATTTCCTCGCAGCTATCGCCTGTGCAGGAGTTCTGGATGCTGCTGTACGCTGTCTGTACTCACGTTATTTCTGAGCCTTAGATATTGGAGCAGCGATTGTTGGTGGTTCAGCGAATGGCGTTACAGACGTGGGTACGGCAGCGTCTTGCGCCTCCGTGATTACATTACTCCTTGAAGGTAGTTTCAGATCCGTGAGATCCATAGGTTCGACAGGTTGGTCTTCCATGGTGTGATTGTAAGCGGTTCTGCAAAATAAATAATTAATAATTTGTTTTAAAATTTAACCAAGAAAAAGTACTTATTAATTCAGTATTCTGTTTATTTGCGAAAAACATGGCAAGATCAGATGGTAGGTACAAGGTATGGTAATAAGTAGCTATTAATTATTAAATTAAAGTTCATTATATTAAATTAAACCATAATTAACACAAATATAGAATAAAGTAGGCATGCATGTCAACTCTTAACAGATAAAATGTCAGAAAAATTGTATAATGTCAATATTATTGTAAAGAATATAATTTGTGAATATGAAACCTACTGTCATCTAACTTCTATGGGCCTAACCACAAAAAAATAAACAACTGTTCAACACTTGTTTAAAAACAAAAACGTATGGGATTTGACGTTTGTTTTGAGGTTAAACGCTGTTTAATATTTTTTGTGGTAGCACGGTATATGTTTAAAAACGAGCCTTATGGTCTAGAAATTCTTTAACATTATAGAAACATTTAGTAATTAGCCGATCCTGTAGTAGTTTCGCTTTAGTAATTCTGTATGCGCTTTTGGGGATATCTGGTGTTAAAATTACGTGAAGTTGTTTTTTAATAATGATTGATATATTTTGCTTTACAAATACACAAATTTCAAAGATGAAGATTCCGGTTAGCGTGAGCAGATTGAATTTCTTAAAAAGTGGTCTGCAGGACTCTATACTCATTACACATATTGCACGTAGACCTTTTTTCTGTATAAGATATAATTTGCCAACATCAAATGCGTTTCCCCACACTACTATACCGTAGCGTAAGGGAGACACGACATAACCATGGTAAGCTAGCATTGCCGTTTCGTGTCCAGCAATACTTACCAGTCTATAGAGGACGAACACAAACTTATTGATCTTTTTCATTATATATGTAATATGCGCCCTCCATGATAATTGTGAGTCTAGGTTTATGCCTAATTTTTTATTTATTTGGATTAATTTATTTCTGAATTATTATATTGGACGGTCACATTGATGTCAGGTTTAATTCTATTACAAAATGTCATAAAGGTCGTTTTGTCAATATTTACACAAAGATTATTTATTTGCAACCAGTTAACTATTTTTTATGGTATTATATTAATGTAATTTTTTAAATTTATTGTATTATAATATTATATTTAATTATTAAAGAGATATCATCGGCATATAGGGTACGTTGGTATTCTGTTACGTCTGGGAGATTATTGATATAAAGGAGGAAGAGAAGTGGTCCCAAGACGCATCCTTGTGGTACGCCAATTCTGTTATAATAATTTATTATTTACACTAGTTGTGTGCGTCCTTTTAAATATGATTCAATCCAGTGATATTCTGGACCGCGGATACCGTATTTCTTGCACTTTGCTAATAATATATTGTGATGAAAAAAATCGAACGCTTTCGTCATAGCAAAAAAGACAGTTAGGGTGGAAATCTTGGAGTCAACACCCTCCGCCAATACCTTTACCATATTGAAGCTGTCAAGTGTTGTTGACTTACCTTTTTGTAAGCCATTTTGTTCCTTTTTTATAAAACTGTGTTTTGATATAAAGCCGGTCAGTCTAGCATAGAATATTTTTTAGTTTTTTTTTGACAAGAGTGCAAATGTTACAGGTCAGTTGCATATATTTTCCTTGCCATCTTTTTTAAATATAGGTTTAACTATACTAATATTTAAGTTCCGTTGGAAAATGTCATTCGATGAGAGATTGGTTTGCCAAAAAAGTTAGCACTGGGGTTAATTCGGTTGCAGAACATGTCAGAATTTTTGTGTCAATTTCATCATATCCTGTTGCAGTTGTGTTGTTTAAAGATTTTATGGTCTTTAGTGTTTCGTTTTCATGGCATGGGGTTAAGAAAATGTTTGAATTCTGATTATTTATATTTGATAGCGAATTATTTTTGTGACTTGTGATTTTATTTGTATTTGTTATTATGTCAATAAAGTAATTAATAAAAGCTTCGGCTATGTCCTACGGATTGTCAATGAGATTGTCATTTATTTTTATATTTCTCTATTTTGTGGATTGATGTCGTCTTCAGTTTTTATTAACTGCCATGAGGCCTTGCATATATATTTTTAATAACGAACGAAGGTGTTTATGTTCATTTTTTGTGACGATTCAACACATTTACGAAGAGTTTTACTACACCTTGTATATTTTGATTTGTTTTGTTGTTTTTGTTCTTTTAGTATTCAAATCGTAGATTTCTTTTTGTCATACAAGATCTTTTTAGTCCTCTAGTCAGCCATTTAAGTTTACCGTCACAATTACTTTTATTTCGAATCTAAGTTTGGCAAGCAAAGTTTGTAGAACATTGTTATAAGCTCATGGAATATTGAAATCCTTTCATAAAATTTTTGTGCATTATACACATCAGTCTATGAGAGACTTCGTAAGCACTCTTGGGGGGTAGTTTTTTGTTATGTTACTGTGAAAGTACTTGTGCAGTTTCATGGTCTGAGATTCCTAATCGATGCGTTCTTCCTTGGGCTACGTTAATGTTGCCAGCAACGTGGTCAACATGAATTTACTCTAGTTGGTGTATTAATATGTAATTTTAGTCCGTGCTTTTCCAAAATACTATTAAGTTGACGTGCTCTCGGGGATATCTTTCATTGTATCTTTGTTGTAGTCACCTATTACGATTACTCTTCTATTTTTCAATTTATGACGCAGCTTATATAATAGTAAATCTAACCTATTCAGAAACGCTTTCTTGTCTTCGTTTGGTACTGTGTATAAACATACTATTATCATGCACTCATATTTAGACGACCCGAATGGCCGAGTCGGCAGTAACCCTGCCTGCAAAGCCAAGGGTCCCGGGTTCAAATCCCGGTGGGGCACATATTTGTTTGATGAGAACGTATGTTTGTACCCTAGTCATGGTTGTTTATCTATCTATGTATAATATTTATCTATATAAGTATGTGTTTTGTTGTCTAGTACCCAAGAGACAGGGAATCCTAGTTTGGGGCTAGATTAATGTGTGTAAATAGTGTCCAAGTCCATTATTATTATAATATTCTGGAATTTCAACTCCACAGCATTCAAACAGGAATGGGATTGTTCGATCTCCCACAATTTTTAACTCATTGGTTTCAATATAATTCCTACTAAGAATAAAGACAACTCCACGGCTTTTGTTTGTACGGCAGTAGGAAGCATCTAGTTCAAACCCCTAATTTGAATATTCTTCTCACATCCTCTCTTTATAAAGATTTCAGATAATCAGATTAGGTCAATATAGTTATCTGTTTCTTGAAATTCATCTAATGCAGATACAGATAGGCTATCTTTTTTGCTTTTAAATCCCTCCATATTTTGATTCAATAATTTTACTTCGGACTTATTCTCGAAAAAACTGTTTCGAGGAATTCTCCGAGGTATTACTTGCTTTGCCTTGCATCAAAGTAGTAGGTGATTGTACCTTTCCTTGATTTACAATTAGTGTGTATAACTTTCGTTTTGTTTTCGTTACATTGGGTTTGGATACTCTTGTTTCCTAACCTACTTAAATAATCATAGATATTGTTGCAACTTACCTGGTTTAAGATGGTTTTAGGCAATTTTTACAGTAATTCTATAAAAGCACATGTGCTATAATGATTGTTAATTAACTTGAGACGTTGGTTTAGCGCATGTTCATTGAAATATTGGCTCTCTGCTATGCCAAGGATAACAACTCTAACTTTAATATTGTGTAGGGTCTTTAGGATAGCACTGAGTTCCACACTTAATTTAGTCGGGTTGTTGTCATGTTGGCCGGAGAGCACCACTTTGACTTGTTCCGTCATCATCTTTGCATTGATTACGTCTATAATGTTTACAGCTGGAGCAAACGGTTTGACAAAAGACCTTAATTGGTACTCTTCCGAAACATCTTTACTATTGATTAGTTCTGTGGCAAAGCCTGTACACTGTTTATATGTATAAGGTTTGCGTTTCTTGTATCCTTCATTCTTTCAAAGCCTAGGTACGATGTTATCTTTAGCCTCTTCTTCTCCGATGACGTCTTGGGTCTTAGTTTGTTCGTCCGTGGTTTCTGGTTGGTCTCATTCGTTGTTGTTTTATTCAGAACGGAGGTTACTTTTGACGCTCTTTGATGTTGCGGGTGTCAAAGTATTGAAATTATATTTGGGTTAAGTGAGATCCCGGTCAAGAGTGTGCGTTAGGGATTCATTTCCATCCTCAGATATTTCCAAGCGCTTAGCTCGAACGCGTCATTCTCGAGAAGAGGAAGATACTGTCACTATTTTTTGGTAGATGAAATTATAGCACCTGATTGTATTTTTATCAATAAATGAATCTTCTTCTCTTGTTCCTGCAGTTTATTTCTGACTGTATGGTTATCTTCCTATAATAATTCTATTTCTTTATGAGTGTTTTTCAGCTCTTTCTGAAGATTGTCTATAACGATTTTAAGTTCGTCTACTTCTTCGTTATGTGCATAAGAGGAAAGATGTGGCAGGCTCGAAACCTTTATTGAATTTGTTGTCGTATCCAGAGAGTTCAAAATATTTTCATCTAAAGAGCTATTCATCATATGTTTTATGTTTTCTTACTGTTAATTTTTTTTCCATTTTTCTCCTGCGTCTTGTCCTTCAGTTAGTATCCAAAACTAAAATAGTAAAAATGTGGGAAAGATAATATTTTTGTTTTTGGGTAGGTTTTGAACCAGTATCATGCAGGTATTGGGAGCACCATGCTATCCCTTCATCCACCACTTTATGTAGCCACCAGTGACGTTTTATCAAATAAAAAAATAAAAAAGCATAGAGGATCGAACCCGAGTTACTATTTGGAACGACTTGTACAGGCCGGATAGGCCAGCGACCGTTGCAAGTCTTACTGCAAAATAGGCGACCGCAAGCTAAGATGCGTCCTTGCAGGTACAGCTCATTTGCATATCAATGGCGTTAGCAACAGCGTAATCCATCCGCAACCAACACAGTTTTGCGCAGTCAAATTGTTGTATTCACTGATTACACAATAAAAGTAGTTGGTTTTCGTTCACTATTTTGGTGGAATTGTTGATTTAAATTTGATAACTTGTGTTTTTTTTTAATTAGCGTTGGGCTAGATGAAAATCATCATCATCATCATCAGCCCTCGTCATCCCACTGCTGGGCACAGGCCTCTCCCAAAGCACGCCATTCGCTACGGTCACCCGCCAGTGTCATCCACTGCTTTCCAGCCACCATACCAATGTCATCTGACCATCGGGCCGGTGGTCTGTACGCTGTTCTCTGCCCTGTTCGCGGCCGCCACTCTGTGGCTGCCTTGTTCCACCTTCCGTCCTCCCTTCTAACCAAGTGTCCCGCCCATTGCCACTTTAGCCCCATGATGTGCGTACCCACGTCTGTGACTTTGGTAAGTCTGCGGATTTCAACGTTAGGCACGCGGTCAACGAGGCTGATGCCTAGCATGCCACGCTCCATAGCCCTTTGTGAGCGTCCATGTTTCGACACCATAAGCGAGGATTGGCAAGACACATTGGTTGAATACCTTGCTTTTCAGGCATTGCGGGATATGTGATTTTAGGACGTCTTCTAGTTTCCTGAAGGCAGCTCATCCTAGCTGGATCCGTCTAGTGATCTCCTTCGCCTGAGTACTTTGGCCAAAGGATAAGTTATGTCCAAAATATGTGTATTTATCTACTGCCTCTATAGGGCAGTTACAACATTAGGTACGTGCTCCGGATCGCTACATATGATCTTTGTCTTGGACATATTCATTTTGAGGCCAACCTTCAGGGATGCTTCATGAAGTTGTTCGAGCATGCTTTGGAGATCTTCGACTTCTTCAGCTAGGAGGATCAGATCGTCGGCGAAACGCAGGTGTGACAAGCGCGCGCCGTCTATATTGAGACCTCTTTCGCTCCAATTTAGTATCTTCATTATATCTTCCAACACGTTTGTGAAGAGTTTGGGCGAAAGAGTATCCCCCTGTCATTGGGCACCAGTCCGGTCAAAGCGTGCATGCGCACCTGCACCGTGGCGGCCCTGTACAGCTCCCGGAGGATATTCACATACCTTTTGTCAACATCGCAACGATGGAGAGAATGACACACGGTCCAGTGCTCGTCACTGTCAAAAACCTTTTATTAGTCGACAAAGGCGACGCACAGGGGCCGGTTGTACTCGTTGCATTTCTCCATCAAATGCTTGACAGTACGTATGTGGTCCATAGTTGAGTATCCACTCCGGAATCCAGCTTGTTCTACAGGTTGGTACTCGTCCAGGACTCGAGTCAGCCTGTTGCAGAGGACCTTGGCGAACAGCTTATAAACTTGAGAGGAGGCTGATGGGCCGATAATTTGACAGTTTCGCTTTGTCACCCTTCTTATGTAGAATCATAACTACGACATTTTTCCACGATTTCGGAGTGATGCCTTCACTAAGAACTTTGTTGAAGAGCTTTGTCAACACTTTTAGAACGCTGGGACCTCTCCTGCCTGTAGCATCTCCACGTACACACCGTTCCCTCCAGATGCTTTCCCACGTTTCATTCTGCTCAGAGCAAAACCCACTTCATCTTCGGTGTTGGGAGGTAAGCCATCTACGAGATCCTCCCAAAGATGCTCGGTAAGTTCAGCCCTGGCGTCTGACTTATCTGGAAGTTCTGGTTCCGGAGAGACTTTGACGACAAGATTCCCACTTCTGTCATACAATTTAAAAATGTCAGATTTGGATTTATTCAATTTCCTTCTAAAAACTTTCGGAATTTTATTTTGTTTAATTGTTTCAGTTATGACTATAGTATTATATGCTCTTAAATCTTTCCGGATTGCCTTATGTATTATTTTATGAAAATATTGCAGCTCCTTTTGATATCGACCAATAGTGAGAGCGTATCTGCTTTTAGCTTTGTTTCAATTTCTTTCTTCTTGCCAATGTGTTATTTTTTGTTGTTTCAACGATGGTTTTACAGAGATCATCGCACAGTGTGTCCACATCCAGGTTCACTCCCAATAGCCCATCAAAAGAGTTCTGCAATTCCAGCTGAAATTCTTTTTGGAGAAATTTATAGCCAACGCTATCAAATTTTACTGCTTGTGACTTTACCATATTTCTCCGTTCTTTAGGCAGGTTATACCTGAACTTGGCCCTCACTATGCGATGATCACTGCTGGTCTTAAAGTGGCTTAAAACAGACACATCGGCGATATTGTTTTTGTCCTAGCTGATGATGTAGTCGATTTCGTTCTTAGTTCGAACGTCTGGACTCGACCATGTCCATTTCCTTGAAGGACGCTACATGAAAATATTTGTAATTAAATTCGAATCAATAACCTCAATTCCAAATTCAAATCCATGATATGTTATTTTTTTTGCAAGTTTAATGTGAATTATTTGTTTAAAATAAATATGAGCAATTTTTTTTCGAAATAAGCTTTAGTCAAATTAATGTTAATGAAGTGTTATTTTAAAATTCATGAAACTGATGCTTTTGAAAAGCCCGCCATAACCTGCCAGATATAATAATATATTCCCTTGCACTGTCAATAAAACATAAATATTTTTAAAACTCCGGTTAAAAACATTAATTTTTAATTTTCAAATATTATTTACAGATATTTTTATTATTTAAATAATTTGTTTAAATCACGAACAATTAGTTATAGAAATATCATGAATAAATTTTTCACCTGACGGAAGAAGCCCTAAACTTTGTAATAACGGAAAAAGTTAATTACTTGTGGCGATCTTAATGTAGATTTGCTTGTAGATATAACAATGAAACAAGATTAATAACTTTATTCAAATCATTTAATTTATTGCATTTCTAGAGACGACTAGAATGACACTTACCACACAAACTTGCTTAGATAATAGTTTTTTGTGACTGTGCATTCACATGTTAAAATTAATAAACTGCTTACTTCTGATCACATCGGTCAAACAGTTTAATTCCCAATCGCTAGTAAGGATAAGACTGATCTATCATTTTATAGGCCTATTACGTCCCGTAGATTGGAGACGAATACTAAGAACTTAGATATAACTTTGCCAGAACCGGAGTTTAAGCAACAGAACCCAAATAAAAATCTATACAGACTTCAACATTATTCAAACAGGATTCAATAAAGCTTTTAAATTAAAGAAATGCTAATATAATGCATGTAATTGGATTATTTTGTTTTGAATTATTATATTTTCAGACTTATAAGAAACCTAAATTGTGTTTGTGATTTGATTATGCATATAGTTTCTTTCTCTAGATATGTTTATTAGTGTTGCTCGCTTGAAAGTTTTAAACAAGGGGAAGCGTTTAAATGTGAATGTATCCACTAGTTTAGTGAACGGATTCTATTGTGATAGCTTTGATTTATTATATAGCAACATTATTTTTTCTTGTGGTCTATACTGCGATTTTTAAGTTGAGGCCAGAAATTTAAACAAACAACTGTCATTTTCCAGTACAAAAAGTATAATATGAATGTCAAAGTCAACGGTTTTTTACTAGAACATGACAGTTGTTTGTTTACATTTCTAACCTCAAATAAAAAATCGCAATTTAGTTTGTCTTTGTTTCATTTCTTTCTCTATGAAAACTGTATTACAACAAAATATACGTTTGTTTTGTTACTATCTCGAATCGTGATTCATCCATGTTAATTCTGTGAGTAAAACTATAATATTTAGGTAGTTTATTCTGTGAAATAAATGTATTGAAATACTGAGGAAAATTGTTACATATTTTATCTACACACGTATCATAAACCCTCTTTACTGCGTCCAAAAACCGCTCGTTACGACCAGCATAATGTTATACTACTTCGTAAAAACTCATTTCTTATCTTAAAATTGATACATTATGACCATAATGTATCAATTTTCGACAAATTATGACATTCAAATTTCGAACGCCGACGCCCGCCTGTGTGCCGCCCCCAGATTGTCTGTGAAGTTGGTATTACTGAACAAGCTAAACAAGTGCAGAGCAATTGTCAATGCCACAATGCCGGTCGAACATGGGGTTCCTAAACACATCAAAGAGAGATGATATGTGTGTAGATAAACTAGTGTATGTAACTGTACATAATTAGGCATTAAATTTCTCGATTTACTATGAAAGGAGCCGAACACTCGAGTTTGAATGCCCTCCATTATGTATCAGTCACATAAACTACTATAAATGCCCTGGCGCTCATAGAACCAAACACTTCAATCCAGCTGAGGCATCTTACCTTCGCTGCACGCTCTATGCCTAATAGAGCTAAGAGCTCCAACACAATTCTAGGATATGTTATAAGTTTACAATTATTGAACTAATTTCGCTGGGCCTTTTTCGTCGGGCCTAAGTTTGATTGAATAAATATATTTAATCAAATTTCAGTATGTGAATTATCGGAGATTAGATTCAGTCACGACAGTATTCCCTCGTTGTTAAAGATTTTAACTTAGAAATAGAGCTGAAAGAAAGTACTTCGATGTTTTTTTCCCAGGGGGTAAAATCCATTCGATTGTCAATTCATTGGTGATTGACAATATATTAGTCAGATCTACTTAATGTTGGTAGTTCTAGGCCCAAAGCTCTCTGATTTAAAAAAATATCTTGTGCTTGACTCACGGGTTTATTTTACGGTATATGTATTAAAATTTGTTAATTTTAATCGTCAATTTATTTAATTTTAATGAATTACTTTTAATTCATCCAATGCCAGGATCTCAGTGCCCAGAGAGATGAACTACAACACCAAGTCGACTCATTTTACAAGTGTCATGATGTCCACCACGTAGCATTGCAACACATAAAATCACTTGAACAACAGCTTGCAGAGGCACACCACGAGCTTCAAGTTTTCAGCGAGCGGGAGGAACAGCGAGACAGTGCTACAACCAGGGCCTTATATAATGAGGTCATGAGCCAAACTGGCATACCAGCCCAAAAGGGCAAATTGCAGGTAGAAAGCCTTCAGCATATACCGAGGCCATGGCTCACAGTTAATTCTTAATAAGACAACTGTAAACACAAAGGGGTTGTTTTTAGTCCGTATACCACACGAGCTGATGCCCGCTCAATATGTGGGGACCCGGACATAGCAGGGAGGTCTGACTCCTGGGCATGGGTAATTCCATTTTTTCCCCTCCAAAAAAAAAAAAAAACTGGCATACCAACTATTGACCTAACAGCCTAACAGCAGATCTCACGTGTGATAGTCCTAATAGATCGCAATCAGTAACCACTATGAGCTGTAGTAAAAATAAATTAAAGAAATATGTTAAATTGAATAATTATATAAAAAAAAAACACAAAAACTAGCTAATAGAAATAAAATATTTTGTAAAAATGTAAATTGTAGCAAGGAACGTGTCGAATTAATTAACGAAATCGATGATTGTAGATTATGTTTGGAAAAAACTACAGAAAAGTACGAATGTGACACACGGCGACTCCAGTCAGATATGCATATTTTAAACTCATCATTACAAAGTATTACACGTAAATATGAGTCAGCACAATACGAAATTAAGGAACATGTGTCGGCTATGAATAGTTTGTTGGAGACGTGTAAGTATAACTATGACACTTTCATATCTTTGACCGACAATCACATCTGTGATTGTAAACAAGCTCCAGCGGACTGTTCCGTGCCGACCGTGTGTCCCGCCGAACAGGCGGCCGAACAGCTGATACTGACCCAGGCGCCGCCGTCAGTCGACTTGAGTACTAATAGTGTTATCAATAACGCCTCCTTCTCTCGGACAAAGGATAGGTATATGATGGATACGTGGTAGTCAAACGCCAGCTATTTGCACACTAGTCTTTATTGGCATCGTGGAGTGGGGACGCAGCCCGCACGCAGATACATAACAATCCCTTCACCAATAGTTCTGAAGTAATCTTAACCTAACTTAATGTTTGTTTAAACAATACCTATATAGTTCCTAAAAGCCAAATAATAGTCCTCATAGTTTGTAGTTGATTTTCGGCCTAACTCGCATACTACGAGTGCCGCCGATTACGAGCGCCTCAGTGTCCGAACCAGTACCCTCAGGTTGTGCAGTGTAGCCGTCACCTGGGGCGTTCTCATTATCTTCGGCGCTGACTCTGACGTCAACATTAACCTCTTGCGAGACGTGTGACGCGGTAGGCAGCGGCGGCGGCGGCGGCGGCGGCTCACTACTCTCTATCCCCTCCGCGCACGGCGCTGCGGCGGCTGCAGAGGCGGCGGCGCTGGTCGACGCCCGCACGCTCGGCTGGTCTGAAGATGTTCCTACATCAGGAATCACGTCTGCATCCCAGGACTCGTTTTGAACTGATGCGCCTTGGTATTTTCTTATTTGGTCCACGTGACGGTTCACAGTACAGTTCAACTCGGGTACAAAAATAGTGTACATAACTTTACCAATCTTATTCGAAATTGTTCCTCTTATCCAGTGATAGTTAGTTTTCGTAGTATATTTCTTAGTCATCACTTTATCTCCTGTCTCAAAGTTCGCCCTCTTCTTACCGCCATAATGTTTACTCTGTAAAGACGTTCCTAGCTACAGTCTCCGTGAGGTCAGCGACCGAGGACGATAGCGACGACTCGGTAGATGATAACAAATCCAACCGACATCTCAATTTGTGGCCGTACAATAATTCTGCAGGAGACTTTTCAGTGGTGCTATGACGGGAATTACGATAGTCGAAAAGATATTTTTGTATCTTACTATCTAATGCTTTAGTGTTACTACTCATTAATATAGTTTTAAGTCCTTTTTTTACAATTTTCACCGAACTCTCGGCTTGCCCGTTGGTGGACGGATGATAGACCGGAGATAGTACATGACGTATCCCGTTCAACTTACAGAACATTTGAAAACGCTCTGATGTAAAAGCGGTACCATTATCACTGACCAATGTATGTACTAGACCTACTCTCGAAAACAATTCCTGTAACTTTCCTATTACTGCTTCTGTTGAAGTGCCAGAGCTCATCGAAAAACATTCGACCCATTTAGAGAAAGCGTCTACTACAATAAGGTACATTTTGTTATGAAACGGACCCAAAAAGTTAATATGTATCCTATGAAAAGGGCTCGGCGGGTAGGGCCAGGGCGCGAGCGGCGCGTGCGGCGGTGCCGGGCGGAGCTGCGCGCACACGCCGCAACCGCCCGCCAGCCGCTCCACTGCGGCGTCCACGCCCGGGAACCAAAACCGACTTCTAGCTTCTGCCTTCATCTTTACAATACCAAAATGAGATTCATGCAACTCCCTTATGACGTTATCCCTTAATGACTCTGGAATCACAACTTTATGACCCCTCATAAGACAGCCATTCTCTTCTGATAATTGATAACGGCATAGAAGGTACGGTTTTAAACTTGCATCGCTAACTTTCCGTGGCCAACCTTCCTTTACATATCTAATGACCTGTTTTAAAATCACATCTTGTTTCGTGGCGATCCGTAACTCGGTCAAGGTTACCGGTAGTTGTCCATCCACTATGAAATTGACATACGCGGCCCGGTCCCCCCCGGCAAGTGTATCGGATCTTGCATCTCGCTCGCTCACGGCGCTAGCCGGTAATGAGCACCGAGACAAATAATCTGCGGTGTTATTTGCACTACGCACGAATTCAATTTCATAATTATACGCTGCTAAAAACATCGCATAACGTTGTAGCCTATTGGCCGATACCTCTGGTATTCCCTTTTGTGAACCGAAAATAGAGATTAAAGGTTTATGGTCCGTGCGTAACACGAACGGGTCTGACCTTCCGTATAGATATTGATGGAACCGTCTCACTCCAAATATAATAGCTGTAGCCTCCTTCTGTATTTGTGAGTACCTTTTCTCTGCGTTTGAAAGCGACCGTGATGCATAACAAACTGGTCTCTCTGACCCATCTTGACTAATTTGCGATAATATCGCCCCCAATCCGCTCGGTGACGCATCTACCGTTAACACAATTTTTGCGTTGTGATTAAAATGTGCTAACACACTTTCTGAAGCCAATTCCTTTTTAATTTTATCAAAGGCCTTTTGTTGTTCTGACGACCAAACCCACTTGACTCCTTTGTTTAATAACAAATATAAAGGAGCAAGTATACCCGACGCCCCTGACACAAAGTTTCTGTAGTAATTTGTCATCCCTAAAAACGACTGAAGTTCGTTGACGTTTGTGGGTACTGGTGCTTCCAACATTGCCTTGACCTTGCCTTTTGACTTTCTAATTCCGTTCTTATCAATCACATAACCCAGATAGGTAACTTCATCTTGAAAAAACTTACATTTATCTCTGCGCAAAGTTAGACCTGCTTCTTCAAACCGTTTTAATACTATTTTTAACCTATCCATATGTTCCTTCCTATCTTTACCTGTCACTAGGACGTCATCGAGAAAACAGAGGACCCCGTCTAGATCTGCTACTAGCCCGTGCATGACTTTTGCAAAGATAGCCGGACTGCTAGAAAGACCGAATATTAAACGCTTATATTTAAAAAGGCCTCTGTTTGTATTTATACATGTTAGCATTTGTGTGTCATCCTCTTCTGACAGTATTAATTGATTAAAAGCCTGTTGGAGATCTAGTTGGCTAAATTGTTCCCCCCCATGTAATTTCGTGAATAGATCTTCTACTGTTGGTAACGGAAACTTATCTATAACCAATTGTTTATTCAGAGTTGCTGAATAATCAGCGCAAATTCTAACTTCTCCGTTAGCTTTTAATACTGGAACTATAGGCGAAGCAAAGTCCGAAACATCCACTGGCTCAATAATGCCTATTTTTTGTAGTCTATCTAACTCTTCGTTTATCTTATCTTTCAGCGCGAACGCTACCGGTCTAGCTTTCATAAAAACAGGTTTTGCGTCTGGTTTCAGAGAAAGTTTTATTTTATATCTATTAAAACTTCCTAGTTTATCTGAAAAGACTGTAGGAAATTGTGAACTCAACATATCTATCTCGTCTTTCTCTGTCCCTGCACAGTATTTAACTGGTGCAATTTCCAATTTAAATGTAGTCATGAAATCACGACCTAACAACGATGGCCCTCCCGCGCGTACCACATACACATCAAGCGTGTGTGTATGCTCCCTATACGTTACGGGTAACTTTACATAACCTATCGCGTCTATTTTGCTTCCCGTGTAACTTGTGAGATTTTTCCTGCTCAGTGATAACGGTATTTCCGAAAAATATTTATTGTAAGTCGATTCAGCTATAATTGAGACTGCCGAACCACTATCAACTTCGAATTCAATGTTTACTTCGTTCACTGAAATAGTCTCCCGCATTGGCATACCCTTCACACATCGAATATTATAAATATTCTTACCGTCGTCGCTATCGGCCTCTGAACCTTCCTCGATAAGTTTAACACTTAGCTTTTTAGGGCACATTCGACGTAAATGCCCTTTACACTGACACACTTTGCATTTATATGACTTAAACCGACACTGGGCCTCTTTATGGTTTGTATAACCACAAACGGCACACTTATCTCCCCTGGGCTTGTTATGGTTCGCGATGCTGTAGACCCCGCCACCTGAAGTGAGTTGCGCGGCGCCGGCACCGGTCCCGGCCGGGCCCGGCACTGCTGTAGCACCTGCGCGCGCACACCTCACGTTCTCGGCCAGCTCAACCGCCTTGCTCAGTGTCAGCTCCTTAATTTGCTGCGCAAACAGCTTGTTGCGCTCGTGACCGACCCTCATGCCCATGACGAATCGATCCAGCAATGATTCTTCTAAGTTGTTAAATCCACAATACGCTGCCAAACCCCTTAGCCTGGCCGCCCATTGCGCGTGACTTTCGCCTGACCTCTGCACCGCTGCATAGAACATGGATCGTTCAGCAAAGCTGCATCTCTTTGGAGTAAAATGATCGTCCAAAACTTTAACGATCTGATGATAGGTCAGGTTTTCCAATTTCTTTGGAAGTGCGAGGTCACTCGCCAGCTTGTATGTAGATTCCGTGAGAGCGCTTAACAAGATGGCGCGTCGCTTCCCGCCGGTTTTGTCATCTCCGTCGCTCACATTATTAGCAATACACCATTGCTCCAGCCGGTTCCGATAAACCTCCCATTCTTGTGATAAATGATCGAACGATGATAAAATTCCGAATGAGTACGTTGAACTCATTTTCACGTCGCGTATTTTTAATCCAATCGTCGCCACTGATGGATACGTGGTAGTCAAACGCCAGCTATTTGCACACTAGTCTTTATTGGCATCGTGGAGTGGGGACGCAGCCCGCACGCAGATACATAACAGTATATAATGTACAGCGATGAACTTGGAAAAAATATGGGTTTACAACTTAGTCAGCGCGTGGGCCAGGCAATATTAAATAACTGTATGCCTGGCGCCACATATTCACAAATATTAAACAAAGTGTTGTCATCGCAGTTTTTAGAACCAACCACCCTAATTATTTTAATTGGTAGAAGGGAAAATGTATCTAAAAAACTAATTACTAAATACTTTTCCAAATTAAATTCTTTACAAAATGTAGATAGAATAATCTTGTTTGCGTTTCCCTTCAGCCAATCTTTGTCACAACATGAAAATCATATAAGACATGATTATAATACATTTATACACACATTGACATGTCGTCATACTGAAAAATTTCATTTCATAGACACCAATATTTGTATTGGAAAATATTTTTATTTGACTAAGGATAGGTATTACCTATCTAGGTTTTATACAAAACAGATAGCGCAGTCACTATCTTATTTTATTTTGAACTCAGTCAAGTTTTTGACTAATGAAACGCCTGCTTCTATTGAGCAGTGTATTAATAATGACATGTACTCCTTGGAATCTGTTCCAAGCTCTTTAAATTAACCCATAGGACAACAGAGAGTAACTCTGGCAGTAATATTAATATTTGTATAAATATACCTTCATCTTGCCCATTAAATCAAGTTACTAGTAATGAAAAATGTAAAAGTAAGAATATTTTAAACGTGGTTCATCAAAATATACAGGGCATGTTAAGTAAAGAACTGGAAATTGAGTTATTTATGAACTGTAATAATATTGATATTTTATGTATAACAGAGCACTTTTTAAAGAGTTATCAGTTCATGTTCAACTTTAATAACCACCACGTTGCTAGTTCGTTCAACAGAAAAACAGCTGATCGCGGTGGCTCCTTAATACTTGTAAATAATAGTTTTAAATATAAGGAACGAGTTGACATAGTGAGCCTGTCTGTTGAGCGTACCATGGAAATAGCCTGTATTGAACTTGAACAACTTATTGTAATGAGCGTATACAGACCACCAGATTCATCCTTTGATTTATTTGAAAAGAAAATGGATGAAGTCTTGATTAAAATCAGCGATAAAAACATTTTTTTTATAATTTGTGGTGATTTTAATGTTAATCTGTTAGAGGATAATAATATTTGTACTAGATTAAAATCTTTATTTTTATGTCACAACATGAACTATCTGTTTTTGGAGCCTACTAGAATTACTGCAACATCTGCTACCTGCATTGACAATATATTTACTAACATTACGCCCATTTTCAAATCGGTCATCAATAAATTAACCTCTGATCACTCTGGTCCGATAGGTATATTCAATATTAAAATAAAAAAGGCCCAAAAAGAGGATATTACATGTGTGCCCGTTAGTGACACTCGGCTTGAACACTACAGGAATAATATTTTAGATAAACTATGGGAAATACCATACAGTGACGATCCAAATTTGTTGTACAACTCAGTATTTAACCTTGTCAAAAATGAATATGATACGGTATTTAAATCAAAAACTATAAAAGTTAATAACAAAGCTTTGTTTAGTGATTGGGCGACAGTTGGAATTCATAGGAGCAGACAGCAGCAAATTGAACTCAAATCCTTCCAGAACAGACAGCAGCAAATTGAACTCAAATCCTTACAGAAATAATATTTACACTATATTTTTCCAGCCCACAGACCCTTCCGAAATCTTCAAAATAAATCTATCTCTTCGCAATACAAACTCTGTTGGTATTGATAACATAAATACTAAATTACTTAAGATTATCGCTCGACATATATCAAGTCCCCTATCTCATATAATAAACCTGTGCTTGGAGCAAGGATGCTTTCCAGAAAAATTAAAATTTTCAATTGTATTGCCTGTGCACAAAAAAGGCGACAGACAAGAACTAAATAACTACCGACCAATAACTCTGATACCAATTTTCTCAAAAGTAGTCGAAAAGACAGTATATAAGAGAACAATGGACTTTCTGGAAAAATATTATATTTTGACAATAGAACAAAACGGATTCAGAAGAAACAAGTCAAAAACGCTAGCCAGTTTTAACTTGATGAAACACGTAATAATGGGCCTCAATGACAGGTTCCCAATGGTAGCATTATTTCTTGATTTAAGCAAGGCCTTCGATTTTGTTGACCACCGTATTCTTCTAAATAAGCTCGAAAACGTTGGTATAATAGGTACGGCACTGAATTTCTACAAAAGCTATTTAACTCAACGTTCTCAAATAACACGGATAACCAAATTTGTAGACGAAACGAACACGGTGAAATCTTTTGACTCTTCACCAGAGATGATATCATGTGGTGTTCCACAAGGAAGTATCCTCGGACCGCTCCTGTTTTTAGTGTACGATAATGACCTACCTAACACGCTAAAATGTGATAGCGTAATGTTTGCTGACGACACTACAATTATTGTAAAGGGAGAAAATATTGACACTTTTGAAACTGACATAAACCAAACCTTAGATAATGCTCTAATGTGGCTTAAGAGTAACAATCTAATTATAAATTCAGATAAAACAAAGTACATTCAATTTACAACAAAGAAAAACCAGAAACCTAAACTAAATATAGCAATAAATAATAATAAAATACAAGAAGTGAATCAAACAAAATTTTTAGGCATTGTCCTTGATGAACAATGCACTTGGAAACCACAAGTCAAAGCTATAAGAAAAATAAGGCAAATTACGTCAGTAGAAACTGCGCTTCTAGTATATCACAGCTATGTCTGCGCTACTTTGCGATATGGTGTAGTTCTGTGGGGAAATTCTACAGAAAGCCACAGAGCTTTTTTTGCACAAAAAAAATGTCTTAGGGCTATATGGGGCATGTCTTGGAGAGAATCATGCCGACCGATCTTTCAGAAATATAAAATTCTCACTTTTTACGGCATTTATATTCTTGAAGCCTGTAAATTTGTTAAGAGAAACCTGGAGCTATTTGAAATGCATAATAATGAAAATGAGAATGAAAATGAACAGTGAGGCATAAAACGTTAACCTATCCTAAAGTTAGACTCGAGCTTGTTAGACGAAATAGCCATTACATGACAATAAAAATATTTAATTCCCTGCCGAAAGACATAAGTTCTCTCCCAGAAAATAGATTCGACAAAGCGCTTTCTAACTGGTTGGTTAAAAAATGTATATACAGTATAAATGATTTCTTTAAACCATAATGAATTTCAAATCCAATAATGACATCTTAAATTCTTGACATTGTATAATAATTTTGTAAATAATATAGCTTCTAATTTTAAATCATTATATTTGTATACCATATAATGGTGCTACACGCTTGTCCGTATTTATGTATTATATAAAACCTACATGTACCGTGTTTGCTGACAAATAAAGACTTGAATTGAATTGAAAAAATTGACGAAGATTATATGAACTCTATGAAGAGAAATCATATAACAAAAATACGGCCTTTCTAGATTATGTTCGTAGTTATTCAAAAATGTTTAAACGCGTTTGTGCCGTAGCTAAATCTAATTTCATTAAAAACAAAATTGAATCTAGTAGCAATGTAATGAAAACGACTTGGCAAATTATAAACATAGAGACTGGAAAGGCCAAAGCTACACATAATAACTTCAAGCTTAAGATAGATAATCAATTGCTAAGTACAGACCTAGAAGTAGCAAAAGCTTTCGAAAATTTCTTTACGGACATTCCAGTTTCAACAACCAAGTCTTTAAATTCATCTCCCGCTGCTGCTGAATCTATACTTAAACAAAACTTTGAGGAATGTAAAACAGATTTTAAATTTAGGCACGTAAATAATGAAGACATTGTAAAAGCGTTTAAATCCCTGGAAATGAAAAAGACAGCTGACGCCCATGGTCTATCAGTAAAAATTATTAGTTCCATTGTAGATTGTATTGCACCTCACCTTTGTTGTATATTTAATCAATGTATAGATAATGGTGTGTTTCCTGACTTGATGAAACTAAGTAAAGTTATACCTTTATTCAAAGCTGGTAGTACATCAGTCCCCACCAATTTTAGACCCATATCGATACTACCAACGCTTAGCAAAATATTTGAAAAACTCATACTTAATCAATTGCAAAGTCATTTTTATCTCAATAATTTAATTCATATTGCTCAGTTTGGTTTCACAAAGGGTCGTTCAACAGCCGATGCTGGTGTTGAACTAATCGACAATATTTTTGATACCTGGGAAGACGCAATGGATGCAATAGGTGTCTTCTGCGATCTATCCAAGGCTTTTGATTGCGTCCATCATGACACTCTTGTCAGAAAGTTACGCCATTATGGTGTAAAAGATCAGGCACTTGGCCTTCTGGAGTCATATCTAACAGATAGGGTTCAGATGGTCGATGTTAATGGGAAAAGATCACCTGGGTCTTGAATAAGTATGGGCGTACCGCAGGGTTCAATTCTTGGTCCTTTCTTGTTTTTAGTATATATTAATGATTTACCTTACCTTGTTAAAGCAAAACATGGGTTAGTATTGTTTGCCGATGATACTTCTTTGATATTTAAAGTTAAAAGACAGCAATCAAATTATGACGAGGTAAACAATGCTATCTCTAGTATAGTGAACTGGTTTACTGTTAACAATTTATTACTTAATGAAAAGAAAACTAAATGTATTAAATTCGTGTTACCCAATGTGAACCCGGTAACTACAGACATATTTATAAAAGGACAGAGATTGGACCTTGTGCAGTCGACTGTCTTTTTGGGCATTACTTTAGACGCCAAACTACAATGGGATCCTCATATAAATAAATTGTCGAACAGACTGAGTTCGGCAGCGTTCGCAGTTAAAAAAATTAGAGCTCTTACCGACGTAGACACCGCTAGACTAGTCTACTTTGGTTACTTTCATAGTCTAATGACCTATGGTATTTTATTGTGGGGTCACGCTGCGAATGCTAATAGTATATTTATTCTGCAGAAACGGGCTGTTCGTGCAATTTATAGATTAGGGCCTAGAGTGTCACTGAGGGAAAAGTTTAAAGAAATCAATATTCTGACATTTGTGTCTCAATATATCTATGACAATCTTGTGTATGTAAAAAGAAATATAACTAATTTTCAGAAGTACAGTGATATACACAATTTTAATACTAGAAATAAAGACAAGTTGGTTGCTTATGTAAGCCGACTACATAAAATTAGTAATTCTTTTAAAGGCAATTGTATGCGCTATTACAATAAGGTCCCTACTGATATTAAAAACTTACCTTTAGACAAGTTTAAAATAATAATAAAACAGAAATTGTATAAAAAAGGTTACTATAGGATATCTGATTACTTAGTGGACAGATGTCCATGGGAATAGATTGTTTGAGTAACAGGCTGTTTCGATATATAATTAGCATTCATTTTGTAATTTGACAATATTTTATTTAAAAAAGGAAACGCAAAAGATGCGACGACTGTGGAGTTTCTTCGGTGAGCTCTTCTCCACAGATTCCGCCATTGTGTTAGTGAACTCACCCAAAAAAATGTAATGACGGATCTAAGTGATGTAACAACATCCTATGGAAATAAATGATTTTTGATTTGATTTGATTCGTTTGGTGCGGTGCTAGTGGTGACGTTTAAGTTACCACAATCGTATCTAATTTCATCTTCGCCTATCTTTAAGTTATGCTTTTAAATAACATAATTTAAATTGCATATGATTCCACTCCAGTTATTGACATAAAAGAGTTCTTGTGGTAATCAAGGGATTAGACCAAGCCCACTATATCAAGTGCTTACTATTGTTCACAATAATACGTAAACATTTCAATGACAGCAGCCAACATTTTATAAGCATGGTAGGGGGGCGAATTATCAATGTTACTTTTAATAAATAAAGTATCACGGCCCGGCATTTTATCTACGACGCGAATTATGTGTGAATTCAGAGCGTATTGATAATAATATGTAATGCGTAGCGCAGTCGTTCGCCTGGTTCAGCTGCGTGGATATGCAGTGTATGTTACATACTGGGTTTCTAATAGCTGAGCAGGTTTCGCTGTCGCAGGCTAGCCTAAGTAGGTAGCCTCTCTCATCCTTACATCGCGGAATAACATTACAGTTAAGTTCTACCGAATTACAATTGGAACTATTGTTGATTTACTCTGTCAGGATACCGATTGTATGTGTAAGAATCAGCCCTAAACGCGCTGAAACCGCACAGTTCGTGTCCTCCATTTTTGCTCTTTCTGGAATTTAACATGAACACAAGCGCCTCACATTCGACGTCTGCTTGTCAATGGGTCTCCCGTTACCTATATATTTCTATGGACGTGGTCCCTTGACAAAAAGAAGGCGGTGCGCGATGCAATCTCTGGATAATTCGACACCATATTGTGATCGAAGGGAAAACCCGTGAAAACTAAGCGAGCACCACGACGACGTAACGCGGACCAGCCGAGCGGAAACTCGCCTGTTTTAATTGAATAACACAGAAAAGCAACCAATGCGGTTCTGTGTAACCACATGGAGTCGCCTCGCCCCGCTTCACTGGGCTCCAAGTAGTTTCATAAAGTTGGCACCTAAAACAACCTTACTTTAGTATTCGGAAGGAAAGTGACCAACAGCAACCAATTAACAACATTAAGCGTTGAGGCATACACAGATTTTGTTCATCGGTATGCGCATCAGTGAAGGCCGAAGTCTGTGTACTATTCAGCACCTAACAGAGCTGACTAATATACAGAAAGCAGCTTTACGCAGCCGGGTTGTCTCCATCCCGGTCGCGTCGAGACATCTCGGGCTCGATAGAGAAATTGACATTGTTGAATAGACAAAGCTCTTTCTTGAGCTTTGCATGTATACTGAGTTAAATATTATTTTTAACCTTTTGACCGCCCCAGTCGGCACTGGCCGACAACTGAAAGTCGTGCCACTGACGCCACGTTGGCGATACACAATTTTCATATTAAAAGAGACCTTATCTCGTATGAATTAAGTTGTATTAGGCATAGTTTAGCAAACATGTTTGGCATGTGGGCGACATATTTTGTATGTGATGTATGGCGGTCAAAAAGTTACGAGCAAACGTCTTTCAAAATCAAAAAATCAAAAAGAGTTTATTTCCATAAGAAACACATAGGTAACATTTGGAGAATGTCAAATCTTAAACTAACACATGTTTAAGGTACAGGGAAATATAGAACTCAATTTGAATTCCGTCACCTCAATGTTTTAGATGCTGGTGGCAAAGAGGCGACTAGAAACCTCCAGCTTTATACGTTATTTTTGCACTCTGACTGCACTGAAAATGCCCTTTCTCTTGTATGTGTTATCATGTGATCAACTAAATGTTCTTTTCGAATATAAGTCTTTGAACACTGACTGCACCGATAAGGTCTTTCTCCACTATGTGTTCGTAAGTGCCGAACGTAAACGTGTTTTCGAGTAAAAATCTTTGGACACTGACTGCATTGAAAAGGTTTCTCTTTAGTATGAATTCTCATGTGCTCAATTAAATGATGTTTTTGAATATACGCCTTTGGACACTGACTGCACTGATGAGGTCTGTCTTCACTATGTGTTCGTAAGTGCTGAGCTAAAGATAGTTTTCGTGCAAACGCCTTTGAACACTGACTGCACTGAAAGAGCTTCTCTTTAGAATGCGTTCTCATGTGATCGACTAAAAGATGATTACGATTGTACGTCTTTGAACACTGATTGCATTGATACGGCTTTTCTCCTGTGTGTGTTGTCATATGATCGACTAAAGTTTGTCTTCGACTAAACGCCTTTGAACACTGACTGCATTTGTATGGTTTCGCTCCAACATGAGATCGCATGTGCTGAGCTAAATATTGTTTAAGAGAAAAAACCGTTGAGCACTGACTGCACTGATAAGGTTTCTCTCCAGTATGTGTTGTTGTCATGTGATCGTCTAAAAGTTGTTTACGAGAATACTTCTTTGAACACTGTTTGCACTGATAAGGCTTTTCTCCTGTATGTGTTTTCATATGAACAACTAAAGTATGTTTGCGACTATACGCCTTTGCACACTGACTGCATTCGTATGGTTTCGTCCCAAGATGTATTCGCAAGTGCTGAACTAAATGTTGTTTAAGACAAAAACCAGTTAAACATTGACTGCACTGATAAGGTTTCTCTCCAGTATGTTTTCTTATGTGGTGAATTATTTGTGATTTATACCTAAACATCCTTGAACACTCGTTGCACTGATAGGGTTTGTCTGCAGCGTGTGACGTCACTTGTGCGCTTTGTCTCCGTCTGCGCGGATCTTTTAGAGCAGACTCAACGCACACATACGAGTTGTCATCACACACATTAGTATTCTGCGGGTAGATGTTACCAGCAATGTGTCTGATAAGTTGCTGCTTCGAAGTGAACTCTCTGTGACAGCGGTCACAAGTAATGTTACTTGTTGTTACGTGTGCCGCGTCTCGTCTTGATGTTTGTTTAACTTCCGCAGCAGGCTCATCTGTGGGACGAGAAACAGGACACATTTACCGATTGCTTTTGTAATAATGATTCCATTAATCATAATTTCAAAAGTAACCGGTAAGGGCCTGATATGATAAGAGTCCATTACATTTATCGTATCAGGCCCAATAAAAACTGGAACGGTAAACTTCAGAACAGAAATAGAAATTAAACTATAATTCACTTTAATCTGGCACACAGTAAATAAAATAATCAATAACTTTAAGCATTTCTTTGTTGATATGATAAGGTAAAGTTTATCAGCAAAATGACCGTGTCTTAAATCAGATTAATTGACGGTGTCGAGTCTGGAACGCACACTAACTGAAGACATACAATTATTAGGAAAGTACTTCAAAATTTGGCGACAAACACCTAGTTCAAGCAAAACAGAGGTCAGCTGCTTCCAACTGCACAGCCAACTAGCCAAACGCGAGCTTAAAGTGGTACCCGCATTTTCCATACTAAACCACAACTTAACTCCTAAGTACCTTGGCGTCACCTTGGACCACTCTCTCACTTTTAAAGAACATCTAGCTAGTACCGCACTCAAACTCCAGTCTTGCAACAATATTTATTTAGTTATTTTTATTTATTTATTTATACGGTCTTAGGAGGATCTACAGCAAAATATAACAGATTAACATGGTCTAAATGAATAAAACAATGCTAATTATAGGTCCCAGCAAATAGAAATTGAAAAACAAACATTCCCGCACAGGCACTTAAAGAAACCAAAAATGGATGGTAACATAACTGACAATGGAAATAAGTTGTAACTCTTGTAAGATGAAAATAAGTGATTTTTAACATAAGGTTTAAATGTGAAAGCAAAAGGGTAAAAAAAATATAACTTAGAAAACTAATTAGCCTATGAGCTACGGGAGGAGTACCTATGAGCTATTGCAAGTGTTCACAGGCCAACAGTCGTTTGACAGAGGGAGTATTAGTTAAAAACAGGTCTACATTCAAGTGGGCAGGCAGACGATTGAAACTGACGCAAGCACGTATAAGAAACGAATTCTGTCTATAGTTGGTACGTGCACGTTGAACGTGAATAGTAGGATGCTGTCTATATCGTGGTGTACCCGTACTGTTATGACGCGCGGCGTCAGAACGTTTAAAAAAAAAACAATAAAAGTTAAATAGTTTTATTTTTGAAATTAACACTGTTAACAATTGACGATAAAAGTAAGTATTTTAAAACAATGAAAATGTTTTTAAAGGGAAATATCTTAACCCTTGGAGAGACCCACGTGGACTAGCGTTAATTGGTATAACGGTCTAGAAGCAAATTTGATGAAGAGACAGAATTAAAGTAGTGTAGGCCAAAAGGGTAACTGAAGTGGAGTATAAAAGTACGTAGGCCAATATATGATAACAATTCACTGTTATCTAGTGCAGCGGTTCCCGAATTCTTTTGGCTACGGAACCCTTTTTGGCTCACCATTTTTGTGCGGAACCCTAGGTCAAGTAAGAAGTAAACTTACTGTAACATTGTTTTTTTACGTGAGATCACACCATACTGAGGCTTTTCGGCTTGGTTCTAGTGTTCCATCGGATATGTTCATAATGTAGCATATGTCCTATTCTTCGCCTGGTCTCAAGAGGTAGGAAGTAGTATTCTCAACGCTGTTCGTAGCCTGACAGTCTTTGCTTACTCTTGTAGTCAAGATAACGTAGGTTTTTTTTTCTGTATAGCCTCAATACGAGATATATGGACATCATACCTGAGGTTCCACACTTGCGAAGCATATTCGAGGTGGCTCCTTACAATTGCACAGAATAAAATCTTGATCGTTTTCAAGTTTTTAAAGTCAGTACATGTTCTCATTAGGAAACCCATCGCCTTATGTGATTTAGATACTATGTTGTCTATGTGCCTGCTAAATAATAAATGGGAATCAAAAGTCACACCGAGGTCTCTCATACTACTTTGGTAACAGATTGACTGTTGATTGAATAAGAGTAATTAATTGGATTTCGTTTCCGTGAAAAGGAGATATAAAAGCATTTTGAAATATTTCAATCAAGTCTATTATTTAAGCAATAGGTCTCAAAACGTTCTACATCTGACAGTAGATTGTCGGCATCGTTACTAGTCCTAATTTACTTCTGAATTTTCATATCATCTGCGTATAATAGTAATTTAGAATGTAAGAAACAGGTGTTAACATCACTAATAAATATAATAAATAATAAAGGACCTAATAACGATCCTTGAGGAACACCAGAAGGAATAAACATCCAGTTAGATGTGTAGCCCGCAAGTACCTCAGTTTGATTACGACTCGAAATATAGGAGGAGATCCAACGGAGAAAATCTCCATGGATACCTGCGTTACAGGGCTTGTTTAATAGTATCTTATGGTTAATGCGGTCGAAACATTTACTGTAATCTGTATATATGAGATCGACCTGATTACCATTGTCCATTCCTTTTGAATATGGAATGAAAATAAGTCGGAAATAAGTTACTTGACTCACCTGTGTTCGAACTGGTATTTTTATATTTCATAATACTAGGGAATGATGTAGATTTATATTTACTTTTGACATAAGACCAAAAGCCTTAGGGTCACTGGCTATGTTTGCTTCAATCCTTGTCATGTAGGTATTGAAAGCAAATTGTTCGACCGTGGTCGGTGGCTAGGAAATTTATGTTTTTCTTTAACTAATTTGACAAGGGCCGAGTTATACCAGGGAGGATGTGAATTAGACTGGAGTTGTTTCATGGGAATATGTTTGTCCCTAATAGCGTAAAGTATGTGATTAAATGTGTTAAGAGCTTCATCTACACTGCCACCACCAGTCGATATGAGACAAGTCTTTGGTTAAACTGGAGTAGTCCCCCTTACTGTAGATATGCCTATACCTAACTGGTTCTTCTAGTGTATGAATTTGAAAAAAGTCGGGCCGAATATGGAGTGATTTGTGATATAAGTCTTCTGAAACTGGTGGTGCAGTACATGTTTTTACATTGATACAGTCATTCGATAAAACTAGGTCTAAAATGCGACAATAGTTGTTAACTTCGTTATTATACTGACTCAAGTAACATGAATTCATCGTGTCGACAAAGTTTACTACCGACGACGGGTTAGTAGTGGTGAGAGAGGGTAAGAGCTCCAACTGGTTGATCTCAAGAGTCAAATTTATAAAATGTTTAAGTTGAAATCGCCTAAATAATAAATTTATCACAAGGATGCGTCATCAGTAAATCAGAGTTTATTCGATTTTATTTACAGTTGTTCATTATACGAATGTGCTAAGTTCTCTTCGCAGAGATACAGTGAACATATGTGAATATTATACGATAATTTAGGTCGTTCGCAAGTAGAACTAATAGGCAACAAATATAATGATCACCAAAATATTTTTTTCCTACGTAAAATGGATAAATGAACACCAAAAGTTGCAAAAAATATCAGGCAAAATACTGCGGTAGCTTAGGTGAAGGGTAAAGGGGGTGAGCGAAGCGAAGCCCCCTTTATCCTTCGTGTTAGGTTGAACATGTAGGAACAACAAAAAATACTTAAAACATAAACTTAAGTACACAAAACATAAAAAGAAGTTTGGTGATCATGTATCCAAACACAATTTGGTGGACATTTATCCATTCTGGCAGTCATTTCGAATTTATTGGTAGTAAAATAGGTGCGTTTTTTGTAATCGTTTAAACATAAGCCGTACTAATAGTCTCCCAGATGTCCTCAGCCGAGCTACGCCAGTCCTGCCTCTCTGTCACGATAAGGTCCTTGCGTACCGCGAGCAACACTCCTCCACCCGAAGACTGCTTAGTACGAGCGTAATCGCAATCTCTTCTCCAAACTAAATATCTCGAGTCGAATAATTCAGAGCTGCGTTTACTATCTAGAAGCCAGGTCTCCATAAGCGCAATAACATCATAGCTATTCATTCATTCCGTAAAAAACTAGTAGTTTTAGTTCGCAGGCCACGAACATTCTGATAGCATATGTCAAGCATTTTTACTATTAGCTATAAAACAATAACATAACTCAATAAACTTAAAATATAAATTAAAATCTAAGAGTAAGCTACTAATAAGCATTCTCAATGAAAAATAAATACACAATATTACTTGAATAAGCACGGTACAAAGACGATATTCATCATATATTTGAATGATCGAGTAAACAACAACATAAGTTCTAGCGAAGATAGTCATTGATTAGTCATAAGCGACAGCGCAATATCACCGTGACACGCACTGCAACAAAATTTTAATTCTCTGCCAACTACCATAACTGTTTTTTGGCCATTCTTCACACAAAAGATAATCCGTTGAGCATTGATTCTCAAAGTATACGCACCTCTCCCGCACCGCTTTAAAATTAAACTAGTATTATTAACCCTTGGGGTATGTAGTAACTTATAACTCCGATTGAATATTTAACACTGGGGAAAGGTCGTCTTTTCTTACGAGGATCTTTGCGTTCTTGACCTATACATATTGTTAAGTAAAAGACCTACGGCAACCTTTCCGACTATGAATCATTTGCCTACTTGCGTACCAGAGCTAAAACATTAGAGCGGGAATGCTACCACGCTTATATTGATAAAATTGAGTCAAAAACCCTAGATCATTATGAGCATTTGTCAAAAGTAAAAGAGTAAGCAATAATTAACGTATAAGTATGTGACTGGTTGGAATACCCATGTCAGTGGCGCTCATGGGCGGGCCCCATGGTTGTTACATGGTGGAGTAAACTCTGGTCATTATTATGATCAAATATGTGAAACTAGGAAAACATTTAAAGCTAAATTAAAGTTCTGTTTGAAAAACGAACAACAAATTAAAATGGACAATCTTGCAAAAAGTCACTCCGAAAAAACAATTTGGTAAATTTTGGAAGTCAACTAATAAACTTAATACAAGGACGGGTTTGCCTGCGGGCGTGGCTGGTGTGGGTGAGCCGACTGATATTGCTAACTTATTTCAGCGGCACTTTAGAGTGGAATCGCCGATACCGCGCGAGCATCGGTTGAATGATCCTGGGACCAGTAACGAGAGGACCCCCATCATGTTTAAGGCTAAAAATGTTGCAACCATTATTAGAGATATGGTATGAGGGAAGTCACCGGGCCAAGATGGTCTCAGCATTGATCACCTTAAGTACGCCGGACCGTAGTTGCCAAGGGTTCTTTCATTGTTTTTTAACCTTTGTATGATTCACAGCTATCTGCCGAAAGGTTTAATGTTTACCGTGGTAGTGCCGATCATTAAAAACAAAACCGGTGACGCCTCCGACTTGTCTAATTACAGGCCCATTTCCCTGGCTACCGTTGTAGCCAAAGTACTGGATAGTCTGCTTGACAAACAGCTGGCTATGCACTCTGAACTTCATGACGCTCAGTTTGGGTTTAGGCCAGGTCTGTCAACGGAGAGTGCCATACTGTGCCTTAAGCAAACGGTCCAGTATTACACTGCTAGGAAAACACCTGTATTTGCCTGTTTTTTGGATTTGCCGAGGGCGTTCGATCTTGTACATTATGACGTATTGTGGCGAAAGCTAAATGAGGAAACAACATTGCCTCCCGAGCTTACTTCAATGTTTAGGTATTGGTATTGTAATCAACAGAACAGTGTGCGGTGGGCGAGAGCTAGCTCGGACGTGTACGGGTTGGAGTGCGGGGTGAGGCAGGGGGGGGGGGGTTGAGCTCGCCCCGCCTCTTCAATTCACATCTTTGCCAGAGGCAATTATAAGGAGAGCGACATCTTCGGGAGTAAAGTAAAAGGCTTGAGATGCGCGCAAATACGAGACTATACTAGACTACTTTATTATTGGGAATCCTAGCTTATATACTAGGTTGGTACACGTTATTAATGACGTGCATAAGACATAGTGCGTGATGAATATAAACATACCTTATCTGTGACGGTCGTCAACTTATCTTAACATTACGTGAAAATATGACTAACATAGTCGACCGGCACAACATCAAAATGGACATCTATCCCGTCTGGAGTACCCCAAGGATCCTTATTAGGGCCCCTTATGTTTGTTATTTTTATCAACGCCATAAATAGTTGCTTTATAAGTTCCAAAATCCTACTCTACGCTGACGACATGAAAATACTTAAGCCTATTTATGGAATTGATGACGTCCTCGACCTACAGTCTGATCTCCTGAGGTTTGAGGCATACTGTGTAAACAAATAAACTAGACTTGAATGTGGACAAGTGCTATCTCGTATCATTTACTAGAAAGCATACATTAATCGATCAAGGTTACCAGCTGAAGGGCCGCCCCATTACTAGACTTAGTGAGGTTTGTGATTGAAAAACATGTAAACAGCTGCGTTTCAAAGGCATCTAGAGCTCTTGGTTTTATCATTAGAACATCATCCTCCTTCAAATCTCTAAAATCCCTGAAAATATTGTATTGCGCCTTCGTTAGATCTCACTTAGAATACGCTTCGCAAGTCTGGAACCCCAGATATGAGATATACAAGTCACGTATCGAGGGCATCCAAAAGAAGTTTTTAAGATTTCTAGATTTTAAGGCACGTCAAAGATCGCGAGACTATGAACACAGATGTCGAAGATATCACTTTCTCCCACTGCATCGACGTCGCGACATTAATGACCTAGCTAGGATCGCAAACAGCTCTGTTGATTGTCCCCAATTGTTAACCGAGGTGTCACTTTGGGCTCCCTCTAGGGTAAGCAGAAGTAGCAAGCCTTTGTACATACCGTGGGTGAGCACTCAATACCGACAGAACGCGTATATAATAAGGACTAGTCACTCATTTAATGAAATCAGCAATAGTAACGCACTAGACATTGATCTTTTTTGCACAAAACCATCTACAATAAGGAAAGTAATGACTAAAGACTACTTTACCAACATGGACTAAGATGTACAATCGTTTTTTGTGGTAATACTTATAGTTGTAGATTTAATTTTGTATTATTAAAACTACATTTATAAGCTCTTCTTGTTTTAATATAGTAGCATACATAAATTAATATAAGGCATAGTTAATTAAATTAATATATATTAGTGTTAGTGTAAACCGAGGCAACAAAGTAACTTAAGATATTTTTCTACTCCTGTTATGTTACGATCTTAGAAAATCGTATGTTAGTAATTTAGAAGTGAATATTTGTAATTGGCTTAAAGATATTTATATAAGTTACATTTCATTCATTTATTGTGCTGTATATCTTCCGAATAAAATAAAATAAATTAAATATAAATAAATAAATAAACCCTTTTCTTGAGCAATTATCTTTGCTGACGAAAGGAGGTTTTTATTATGAATTGTCAGGTGATTATTAACAAATATCTTTTGACTTCTCTGAAGTCCGAGGTTAGATGGCGTAATAGGCGAATTTTTAATAGCCATTCGGGAAGCTGCAACGAAATCGTCGCTAATGTAGCGGTTGTTGAAACACACTATAATGGGTTTGATATTATTCGGGTCCCGGGTCTAAACTCGAGTCGCGAAATTAATCAAGTTTTTGGCTATAAGGTACTGTACAGTGTACACGCCTTCCGATAGCACAGACAATATCTACTAGATTTTCGTTTTTTCCCTGTGGCACACCCTTCATCTCAACGTTGTTTAGTCTGTTCTGTCCCATTGCTCTTTATGTTGGAACTCGACAGATAATTTATCGATTACAGATTGGGTAGTCTCCAGTTGAGGTACACGTGTCTCGATTCTGTCAGCCCTCGAAGAAAACTCGCTGATGGAGACTTGTTTACGGTATCGATGGAAGATTTAAACGCAGTAAAACCATCTTTAAGGTATTTGATATCTTCAATAACGTCCTGTTGGAAAAGTTTGCATCCATAGGGTTTACACCGAACTTAATTCGCCTATTTGCGAACTACTTCTCAAATAGAGTTCAGTACGTGAGGTTGGACGGTAATAGCTCTGAGCCCTATGAGACCTGCTCGGGTGTCAGTCAGGGTAGTACTCTTGGCCCCACTCAGTTTCTGATAATGATTAACGACCTTCCCGATGTCGTCGGGACGGCTGAGTGTTTGATGTTCGCGGATGACCTGAAGCTGTTCATGCGCATAGGCTGTGAGGATGATATTGGGCGTCTGCAAAGTGACGTTGATAGAGTGGTGGAGTGGAGTGAATGTAACCACTTGGCGTTTAATAGCGCCAAGTGCAAAACCATGACATTTACTCGATCTCGGGCGCCGCTCCATCATGACTACACTATTGCTGGGGCTGGGTTTGTGAGGGTTACCCAAATACGTGACTTAGGACTTTTACTTGACTCTGAGCTTACCTTCAACGACCACATCCGGGAGACTTGTAGGAGAGCCTTCAGATCTCTTGGATTCGTAATGCGACAGGTGACTCGGTTTAAGGACATATCTACATTAACCTCTTTGTATAATGCATTTGTTCGGAGTAAATTAGAGTACAACGCAATCATCTGGGACCCACATGAGGCTAAATATACACTCATGCTGGAAAAAGTCCAAAGAAAATTTGCTAGACTTCTTTACAAAATTAAATATGGGTATTATCCCTACTTATTCCCGTCTCTATTTGTGGCAGGGATGGTGGGGGTAGACACCCTAGAGCTGAGGCGGAAGATGTCCCTGTTGGTGCACTTCTATCTCCTCCTCCACGGCAAGGTAGATAATCCGGTGGCACTGCGAAGTGTTGCCCTTAACGCGCCGCCTCGGTACGCGATGTTACGATCGCGCCCGCTCTTCGCTACGGGTGTTGTTCGTACACAGCATGCCCGTCACGCACCCACTTATCAGGCACTCACTCTACTCAATGCCTGTGTTGCTCAGCAGCCAGATTTAGATATTTTTAGTATGCCGATCTATATGTTTTTTAAAATTGTGTACTTGTTTTTAAATAATCTGTGATTTGTAAATTTATATAATAAGATATTGTGTTTGTCGGTATTTCATTTTTTTTTTTGTTTATTTTTTAAGTGTTAACCAATTTATAATATATATATATATGTGTGTATGTCATGTTACCGTTAACGCTCACATGATTTGGTCTCAAGACTGTAAATGTGACCTGTAATTACCAATAAATCTTTTAAATCTTTTTAAATCTTTTAAATAAGATCATTGTGAGGCGCGAGCTTCTCTGAGACTGCCCTGATTTCATTCAGAAGAATGTCCAGATGGGCGTCGACGCGGGTCTCACTTCCATCCGCTGACTGACCCGGCATCGTAGATCCAGCTTGTGATAACTTGCATTTCGGGCAGCGCCAAGTAGCCTTCCTGCTTCCCAGTTGGCGATATCCCTTCTCGGTAATGCCAGAATAAAAATGAAGCTCTTTATCTTTATCTTTACAGGAGTTACAGCGGACTCCATCAGTAAGTACCACGTCACAGACGTAACACAATTCCGATGGGTGCGATATTATGTTCGAGAAACACTGGTTGTTAAACCGGTAACTTAAGTTAACCGGCACGAGGTGTTGATACGCGCGTCCGTATGCCGCTGAGGCTACGCTGTCATTCCTTATCGCTGGTGTACTCGACTGCAGAATACTGCGCACCGGTTTGGTTTGGCAGCTCTCACCTACAAGGTAGACATGGAACTCAACAAGGCCATGCGATGCATCTCCGGTACCTTGAACTACACCCCATGTCACTGGCTACCAGTGCTCTATAGGATTCCTCCCCAGGGGGAAGTAAGGACTTGAGAAGGAAGCACGCTCTCCTGAGAGAGGCCCGCAAGATTCGTGACCACCAATGCCTTCCCATGCGGCCATAGTTTATGGACACCACTAAGCACCATCTCAAATCCAGATACCCACCAAACAAAATCGCAATGAATCTGCTGCAAGAAGACTTCAACCTCATGCAATAATGGGTGCAACAGTGGAACTCAACAACGGCCGGCAAATTGGGCTCAGTTATTGTCCAAGGCTCCAAAATAAAGAAGTTCCAGCTGCCGAAGCGCGACTGATGTAACCTCAACAGACTGCGCACAGGTCATGGACGCTGTGCCCAATATTGCGAGGCGACAGTGACTGCGCAGCGCTTGTCAGTGCGGTATGCGCGCTATTCGTGCCTGAAAATCTCCTACGCCCGCGCAGGCACCATCTGCTTGTGCGGGCGTCTCCGCTAGTGCGGGCGCGAAATAGCCTCAACGCACTGCTGGCTGCAGCACCAATGAATGATCTGTTTGCTGATGCATGGAGGGACATAGTGCGCGAATGTGGCAGGTTCTGTGAGATGGGTGCATGATTGTGTTGTCACCGAATTATTGCACTTTTAGAATGGAATGTGTATAATTGTAATTGAATTTAATTGAATTGAATTTTCTTTGAATTTATATTTTTGTAATTGTAATTATTACGTAAATGTTTCGTGTATCTTGTATATTTATGTCGATTTGGCATTTTCTGTAAGGGCACAAATAATATTTAGTGAAAAAAAAAACATCGCTGCGGCTGGATAGACAGACTCCCCTGTTTGTACCTGCGGAACTGAATTACAAGACATCCAACATATTATCTCTGAATGTCCAGAAACGTGATATACCGGGGGACCTCCCGACGACCTGATCAACCTTAATGACGAAGCCACCGAGTGGCTTAAATCCCTTAATATTAACTTGTGATTTGGTATGAACTGTACACGAGTGTCATAAGAATAAATAAATAAATTGACGGTGTAATAACCAAGGTAGTGTGAGGCAGAGGTCTATGTTAATATGAGAAGCGTCCGCAAAGGGTAAGTTACCTGGGCGCTGCATGTGTGCCACGGGTGGTGTTGAACTGACGCCGAACCCCAGTGAGCCAGGCTCCAGCTTAACTGGTGGTGGCGAGTTGCGTATGTGTGCTTGCGGCGGTATGTCGACACGGTCACGCACACTTCGACGCAGCCTTGGCGGGAGACTCACCCCTGAACACAGCAGCGACGTGATATCCTGCCAAGTTACAACACCCATTTATATTTGAATATGGTGAGATAATATAGTGAGAAAGCTAAGAATCTTGGGGTTATATTTGATAACTTTCTGTCCTGCAGCCTTATGGCGTAAGTCGTCTGAGCTATGAACTTCATATAGACTTTTACGTTTGACACCTTGCACCAGCTTCATCTGTCAAATTGGTATCCAAATTTCCAAATTCCAAGTCTTTTTTACTGTAGATATTTACATATACATAGCAATCGTCATTTTTTGCGACTTCTCTATATTGGACCACTGTGGGAGAAGAAGGGCGTAGAAACTCCCACAGATTGATTTTTAGATCTCTTTTTAAAAATTGTTTATGCTTAACTAATACAAAATATAATATTTAGTCATTATCATAATTAATAAGCAGGTATAAATAATTACAAAATTATTAACAGCAAGGTCTGTGTTGAGCCAGATTAACCCCATACAGACCCATCATTTAAGTAATCTTGAACATTGTAATATCCCTTTTTCGACAAAATCGCTTTAACATGGATTTTAAATTGCTCAAATGGCAATTTCAAGATCTCCAGAGGTATCTTGTTGTAGTAGAGTATGTACTATCACGCAAGTAGCATCATAATGGAGGCCAAACCCGAGCTCATTGAATGAAGCCTAGAAGCCTGCGGTGATACCCCGCAATTGATGAAATTGTATGAGCATGAGATGAACCCTAGACACACGCTATGAACTTCAGAGAGTAACGCCATAAGGCTGCTGGTCGCCCCATGTTTGTGAGGTCAGCAGACGAGTCTTTGCGTCATTTCACTCCCTCCGGAGATTGCAGTACTTCCTCAAAACCTCGGGATTTAGTTTGTCTACGGACTGCGCAAGTATGACCAGGGCGGCGCGTGTCTCGTGGCCACACCACGCTTCGAGATAAGGCGAGTGAAGCTACCGGGCGGAGTCAACGCGAACAACTACACATTTGAACTCGTCGCGGCCACGGTATACCTACAGCATAAGTTTTTGTTTTTAATATGTGTACTTTACTTACCGCCGAGTAGTAGTGATAGCAAATATTTAGTAATGTTTAGACTGATCGAAAAGTTAAGTGAGCAATATGTAGATTTAATAGTAATAGGTGATTTTAATTTATATGCAAGTAGTAAAAACATTAATAGTTATATGGCCTACTTTAAAAACTATTGTCGAGTCACTCAGAGTAATAATGTAGTCAATTGTAACAATCGGAAACTGGACTTGGTACTTAGCACTTTCGGAGAGGGGTTGAGCGTGAGCGCGGCTGACTCTCCGCTAGTGGCGGTGGACGCGCAACACCCGCCGCTCGCCGCTGTGCAGGGGGCGCGGGGCGCGAGGGGCGCGTCAGCTAGACTTATTCGGCCTCGACTTACCCGCACCCGTCGATTTCAGCAGTGAAGACGAGGATGGTATGGATACGACAATGTACCCGAGTTGGAATTATAAGAAGGCAAATTTTCCGTTATTGTATTCCTTAGTGGCGTCGGTGGAATGGGAACCTCTTTATGAAATTAGTAATTTAGAAGAATGTTTAAAATTTTATTATAATATTATGAATGAAATAGATGTATATATCCTGAATGGTATACTCAGGAGATAGTTAAGGACATAAGGCTTAAAGGTGCTCTTCATAAACGGTACAAGGAGACGGGATCAACTATAGATTATAGTGCATTCTCGGTGTGTAGGGCTAGAGTTAAGAGGTTAATAGAAATTTCGTTCGTCCAGTATAAGGAACGGATCCAAAGCCATCTTAAAGAAGACCCGAAAGCGTTTTGGAACTACATAAAATCTAGAAGAGAAAAGGATTCCACTATTAGGCTGGTACAGGGTGATAAAGTTCTATCGCAGAAGGAATGTTCGAAAGCATTTTCAGACTACTTTTACTCTGTTTACAGCAAGGAATCGGCAACTCTGAATATAAAGTCGGCAGTAGAGGAGGCAGGAACCACAAATACAGGGGCTAGGATACATATAGACGCTCTTTCGTTTGAGGACGTGGAGAAGGCATTGTGTAGACTTAATCCAAAGAGGTCAGCGGGCCCTGATCGCATTCCGCCTTATATCCTCAAAGATTGTCGGCATGTGTTGGTAAAACCGTTAAAACACATCTTTAACCGGTGCTTAAAATTAGCGGAATTCCCGAGTAGGTGGAAATTGACCAGAGTAGTTCCGGTACCTAAAGGGCAAGATGGCACGCAGGTGGAGGGTTACAGGCCAGTAGCGATTCTTTCAACACCGGCCAAAGTGCTAGAATCTGCCGTACAAAAAGAATTGCTCAACCTAGTAGGCCCGCAACTCTCGGATGCTCAGCATGGTTTTAGACCGGCACGGAGTACCACAAGTAATCTGTTGAATTACATGTCCAGTGGAATTCCGATAGTAGATGAGGGAGGACAAGTCGACGCCGCCTATTTGGATTTCAAAAAAGCTTTTGATCTGGTTGATAACGACGTATTGCTTCGAAAGTTAGCGGGTGTAGGCTGTACTCCCCATCTTCTAAAATTTTTTGCAGATTATATGAAAGACCGACTCCAATATGTTGATTGCGGAGGAGTCTTATCAGAGCCATATCCTACGAGGTCAGGAGTTAGCCAAGGGAGTAATTTAGGGCCCTTAAACTTCTTGATAATGATCAATGATTTACCAAAAGTTACCAGGCATGCAAATCAGCTGCTATTTGCAGATGATTTGAAATTATTTCATTGTATTAAAACGCATGAGTCTTAAATTATAAGGTGATATAGATAGGGTCGTAGAGTGGAGCAGGTTAAACAAATTAGAATTTAATGTGTCGAAATGTATGGTGATATCGTTTACTCGGAAACGCAGACCTCTGGAACAAACCTACACACTAAACAGCTGTTCTATAAAACGAGTCACAGAAGTAAAGGACCTTGGAGTAAAGTTAAAAAGTGATCTATGTTTTCGGGAGCAAATAGATAGCTTGTGTAAGAAGGCTTACATAAACTTGGGGTTCATACTCCGGACGGCTAGGAATTTAAGTGATATTAAAACGGTTGTAGTCCTGTATAACGCCTTGGTACGAAGTCACCTTGAGTCGAATGCATTCATTTGGGCCCCCCACGAAATTAAGTATAAGCTTATGCTGGAGAGAATCCAAAACAAGTTCACCAGACACATTTACCACAGACTGTAAGGGGTGTATCCATACTATCCTCTCATGTATCCTTCCTTATTCGGTTTAGGAATGGTAGGGTATAATGAGCTGAGAGTGAGGCGAGAATTTGCACTGGTTCTTTACTTATTTAAAGTGCTGGTAGGTAAAATCGAGAATAGGACGGTGCTGGAGTTTCTGCGCATACGTGTCCCCGACCGGTACGTGTGGCAGCGCCGCCGGCCTGAGCTACTTTGTGTGACGCGCGCGGGCACCGCGCTGCTAAGCAAGTCCCCGATGTCGCGAGCGCTCAAATACCTTAACTTGATTGCCAACCAGATGGATTTGTTTTGTTGCACTTTGAGTGGCTTCACAAAGACTGCTTTGCAGACAATTAGTTATGAGATGATTGATTAAATAATAAAGGATAATGCTTAGTTGTATAGTTGGTACATATTTTTAGGTTAATTGAATAATCATTTGAATAAGCTGCACTATGTATTAGGTCTAACCTGTAATGTAGATGTAAGTTTTAGATAAATAAATAAATAAATAAATAAATAAATAAATGTCTCCCAGTATCGAAAGAAGTTGGGGTGGCTTCCACTCTGTCTTCGCACATTATCTCATATCTGTTCAATATTTAGCAAAATCCCCGCTACCCCACATATCTTCGGATACGTTTTGAGTTTATTTTCTCCAAGGATAGCAATCGGCTCGGCAACTCCTTTCAACTCCTCGGCATAACATTGCCGCTTACGAACACTCGTTTAGGTTGAGGGCAATCAGGCTGTGGAACGCACTTCCCTGCGCTATTAATATTATATAGTCCCTCAATTTTCACTTTCAGTGTGTCGACACACCATGGCCGAAAGCGCGCAGAAGTTCCGCGGCTGAATGTTTCGTTCCTGAATTGAACCTTGGGTGATTGATATAGCATTGCAGGCGTAATCACGCCGAACTTCAGTCGCATATTCGGCAATGTGTTTTGACCACAGATATCGAGAGATAGGCCCTTGGCGCTAAGCTTGTATCGGAACCAGTGTCGCCGAAAACTAAGAACACGCATACATTTACACCACTCGTACATCAATCCCTCCGCTTTTATTGGTCAGTGCAATGTCATGCACCTATCGTCCAAACACACCCACACTACCGCAGGTATACTAGCTAGTCGAGCTAGTGTTGGGACAATGCAAGGACAGCTTGTATCATCGATCGATTATAATTTATAGGCACTGGTATAGACAGTCGTATACAATGCCGGGTTCTATAAATAAAATAGTAAATTGTTTGTAAATACGACATACGACATACGAGACCTCTTTGCCTCTCTTCTTTTTTTCAACAGAATCCTTACAGCTAGAAAGAGAGGCAAAGAGGTTTCTGAAGGTAGAATAACTGTGAACTCTTCGGACCTGACTGAAAGCATCGGAATTTCCGATCAATACTTATAACACCCCATTATCCTTCGTCGGGCGAGGTTTTGAACAAACTTAAAATCTAAACTGCCTGTTTGGCAATCATTGGAATAACTAACAATAAACTTACGTATTGTGAGCAATAAAATAACTATATTATTACATTAACTATAATAGTAATTGCGGAATGATAAAATCTATCGATTCAAAAACATAATTCTCCTATCACTATCCCCATCATTATATGTCGTCTCTGTGTGCGTGTAACAGTTTGCCTCCGTATCACGATGCATCTTTGCTTTCGTACTTAGATAAGTGTGAAATATTCATTGCGTGTTAGCTTGGCAATAAGTAGTGAAATTAAGATACAAAACAAGCAATGTATAGTAAACTTAGGGAGAACAACATGACATTGTCACTTAAATGTCAATTCGTGACGAATTTTCCGCGAATGATTTATTTTCGTAATAATGTTTATTTCTTGTGTTTTAAGAAGAAATAATAGTTGGAATGAGACTTACAAGTGATATGTGACACCGGCGTTCTTGGAGTTCACAATCTCGCTTCTATTTTTGCACGTGAGTATTGCACAGGTCGGCATTTTCGAAAAACAACGGAAATGAATTCGTCACTGCGGTCGCCCGGTGACTACCGAGAATTTTTAATATCTAACCTGTCGGAGCTACATTTGTTCGCAGGTGCCACGCCCCTCAACTTGAAAAATTGAAGATAACTCAATTTTCAGTACAAACATTTTTGTATTTTTTTTTAGAAATGACAGATCCTAATTTTATAAACTTTGTGTGTATGAATGAGACAAGATTTAGCTAACAGAAAATTATATATAATTTTTGAAGTGTCAGCTGTAAAAAAATATTACGAATATTATCATGAAAATGGATGACATTTAGGAGGCACAGATTTTGAAGATAACATTTTAGTCATCAAACCGAAAATTAAAAGAAAATTTAATAAGTAGATGTAAAATATTGATATTAATTTTAAAACGATAAAAAAAACTGGAAATAGCTATTGAATTACTCGAATTATGAACTCCTGAATCTGGAAGAAAAATTCCTACAATTTCATAGCACCCAATATTAATGTAGCCCATAAATGTCCCCACCGAGGGGCACAGACCTTTACCCGGATACGAGTAAGATTATCCCATACTCCACCACGCTGGCTCAGTGCGGGTTGATGGATTGGTTTTACGGCCACTACCAAGTAGCGAAAGTAGCCGGGACCAACAACTTAACGTGACATCCGAAACACTGAACATCTGATAATGTACTTAAGAAAATTAAATATCTCATTGGCATATGGTCAGGAATCGAACTTGCTGCTCCTGTGTGAGAAGCAAACGTGAAACCCATTAGACCACGGAGCTCTTGGTATACTATAGTTTATATATGTGCATGCTATCTATTGTATTTTATATGTATCGTTGAGGTATATATTTTATTTATCAGTTACATTTTATTTATATTTTGAAAGTAATTTTCGTACGTATGTATATAGTTTTATTGCGCACTAGGACTGTCCTATTGCATAAACTCTCCTGTCTTGCCTTGGTTTAGTGGAAGAAATCTCTATTTAGAGATGAGCTCGTCTTTGCTTATAACATTTCTTGTAACTGTCTGTACCATTATATTTTCTGTGCAATAAAGAATATGAATATATCAAGCGATTCCCTATCGTGGCGCATTTTCATGATTCAATATCTGTTATAATAATAATAAAAATCTTTATTTCAGGATGTAAAATCCCATATCGATAGATACCTTAAAACTAGACATAGATATAAAATATAACAATAGTAACTCTAGCCTAGCTAGGGATTTTGGTCTTCGGTCTCGCTTCCCTATAGCGTCGGTAGACAATGCCCTCCGGCCAGTAATCTTTGGCCAGGAACATTGTCTTGAGATCGGCCGGCACCCGAAGTTTGAAGGACAGAAAGTCCTTGGGTCTATCTGACTCCAAAAGATCAATCTGCACCGTCGAAACCTCTGTCGCCTGCTTGGGACTGCGCGGCGGATTCTTCTTCAGCCTTTCCAGGATGTGACGCTCGATGTCCTGGCAGGTCATGTTCACGTCGAGCCGGGAAAGGTAGATTAGGGCCGTGGGAGCGGCAGCTTTGAGGCTGCACTCATCGGCGGGGGCGGTGCCACGCTGATTGCGGCTGCGTCTGGAGCGGCGCTTCCTGGTTTGAACCAGGATGAAACCTTCCCCATCAACTGTCGCGTTCGGCGGGCCACGAGCGGGCCTGGCCGGCTGCGCGCGCGGCGCAGCCTGCAGCTTCTGTTGTTCGGCGGCGGGCGGTGCGGGGCGCGGGCGGCGGCGGCGGGCACGGCGGGACACAGCAGCATACGTTTCTTTTTGGGCTTCCAGTGATTTGGATGAACCAGAAGAGACCGCATTCGGTGCTGGTCGGCATGGCTTCGTGACGTCACGAAGCGGTGCGGTGTTCGTCAACGCGGGCTTAGCAACCCGCGTAACTGGGTCAGTCGCTTGTTGGGCATTTTTGCTGACCGTCGCGTTGTCGTCGCGCGCGTCGGCTATTCGCTGCGTCGGCAGCGAGGTATTGGCCTGACGCAATACTAACAACTCACGTTTTAGTTCAGTGCAAATGCCTTCCGAAGTCTCCAACTTGCTCCGGATGTCGGTGACGTCAGCCTGTAGTCGCACGATATCCTTCAGCAGCCGGGTGGCGTCGACGTGGTCGAATGTCACCGGCGGCAGCTTGTTCAGGTCGCGGGCCACGTAGGTCGGGACGTCATCGGGTTCGGTCTCCTTGAACACCCGGAAGATGTCCTGAAGATCCTTCTTCCCGCTTGCAGCACCCCTCCGCGCGACAAGGCGCACAGTGGTGATGGCGGTTTCTTGCAGCACAGTCTTGGCGGCGGCGATCTCAACCTCCTTGAAGCTGGTCGAGCAGATCTGCTCCAGGGAGACCTCGTCCATCACGTCCAGCTTCTGTTGTACGAAGGCGAGCAGCTCGTTCACCAAGATGGTGTCCGCGCGCTTGGCTGGTACAGCCATGGCGTAACGATATTGCGAAAACTAGGTTGTCGCTAATTTACGGGGCATCGTCGCGTACGCTGCTAGGAAGCGTCCGTTCGTGCCGGTGTCACAGTAGCGAATGACTATATTATGTTATATATATGTCGCAGTTGGTTGGTTAAATCAGACACTTAACTAACTCTCTAGACCGTTAATTAAATACCGACGTTTAACCAAGTCACTAGCATTTTGATTTAAATAAAGCATCGTCGGAAACGTTTAACAATCTGTCTTACCGAAAGCCAGCGTGTTGGAAAACAAGATGGCGTCACGACAACAGCTGATTTGCACAGCTTAAATCAGGGCAAAGCTTTGCGGTAGCTTAGGTGAAGGGTACAGGGGGTGAGCGAAGCGAAGCCCCCATTATCCTTCGTGTTAGGTTGAACATGTAATAACAAAAAATACTTAAAACATAAACTTAAGTAAACATAAAAAAAACGTTTAGACAACTCCTTAAACGTTTCGTTCACTCAGTTGTCTGACGGAATTACAGTGACTTGGTTAAACGTCGGTATTTAATTAACGGTCTAGAGAGTTAGTTAAGTGTCTGATTTAACCAACTAACTGCGACATATACAAAGTTTTCTTCGTGTATTGAATATGGGACTGAGTGAATTAATGGCCCTTAGGCCTTTATTATGAAGTCAATTTGTGTAAGTAGTCCAATTTACTTTATTGTCTGTAATAACGCCTAAGTACTTTACTTCTTTTTTCCAGGGTATGTTATCTCGTTTATGCAGATAGTTCGAAGTGGAAGTTTTGGTGTCATTTCATTTTAATTTCCATTTTTTTAAATGGTTGCGTAGTTGGTCTAATGATAACTGCAGTCTACTGATCACTAGGCCTACGTCTGAGGACGATGTGAATGAGGCTGTGTCATCTGCAAAGAACGCTAAATGTGTACGCGGTTGCTTGGGTATGTCATTAACATATATCAGAAAAAAGTAGGTCCCAAAACAGAGCCTTGAGGTACTTCGGCGGGAACAGTAGCTAGATAAGTCACAATTTATGTGTACCCTGTAATTACGATTTTATAAGTAGGAGTGTATAATTTTGACAATTACTAACGGAACTTTGTTGTCGATCAGTTAATGAAGCATACCATTATGCCACACCGTGTCGAACGACTTCTCAAGATCGAGCAGAAACATTCCGGTGGTTTGCCCAAAATTAAGATGATGAGTACTGTGTTCACTGACACGGGCAAGTTATTGAATTGTCGAGTGCGATTGTCTAAAGCCGAATTGTTCATCATTCATTTGATTTCAGGAGACGAGCTCTTATGATTCGCTCAAGAACCTTCGCAAGAGTAGGTAGCAGACTAATTGGATGGTAAATAGTTGGGATTTTGTCATCTTTACGAGGCTTTTTGAGTGCTATGACCTTCGCAATCTTCCAAAAAGAATGGAAATATCCTAAAAGTAGGCAGATAGTAAGTTCCTATATTTCTCCAAATCTCACTCGTAGTTTGGTCGTTGACATCTGCAGCACGTTGAAATGCATTGCCAGTATAGTTTGACCTGCATAACTAGAGTGTTGGTTCTGTCCAATTATAACATCAGCATACGATCGCCTTACTCACGGTTTTAGCTTCTTTCAAGGCTTTTTATTGTTAAAAGTTATTGTTACGCCTTTCTAGATTTTGCAAGTACTCGACACGTTCTCTGCATTCTCTGTAATAGCTGGATGCTTTTCCTTACAATTCTTCGTTACACGACAGTTTCAATGCGTTCCGTTATGGGCCATTCTTTTGTTGTATGTTCACCAGTGCACTTCAAGCACCTCGCAGGCAGTTTGCAATTCCTTGAGGTATGTCCGAAATGTTGACAACGGAAACATTGAATCCCACCAGAACTGTTTGGATGAAATTTCTGCAACTGTATTGCACAATTTGAAATATATTTAATCTTTTTGAACTTTGCAATATCAGCACCATTAGGTAGTTGTATTGTTAGTTCCGGGGGCGGAGGCGTAATAAAAGACAGACGTGGCCTTAAATAATAACGCCCCAAGTTGGAGTCTCCGGTAGTTGGCGCTGTTGCCTGGATAGCGACCGCTCCGGCGCCCATCACATCCGTGACCAACTCGCCGGGCGGCGTCGTCACTCGCGGCGGCAGGGAAGCTGATGCGGAACCTGACTCCTGCGCTGGTTCCTCTTCAGTGCACTCAACCCCCTCGTCGCGTTCTGCAGGTGCTGCTTGCTGGTCTGCCGTTTGTGTCCGTGACTACCTGCACTGTCTGTGAGCGGATGAAGAACTGGCGCTTGCAGTATGATATGTGGCATGCTGTTGTTGATCTCCTCAGACCAGGATCTTGGGTTCTCCAGCTCTGTTAATATATTGTCAGGTCTAGTAGCAGGTGGAGACATCTGCTCCTCTTTCCCCTCTTAATTCGTATATTTGTTTAGTGTGTCGCTAGATGACACGATCCAAATCTAATCACTGTACTAGATAGCTAGTTTTTCCTGATTTCTTAAAAATAAATCCTCTTGCCCAAATGTCTTTTGATTTTTATGAGCCTTAACTAATACTAAATCACCCACTCTAAAGTCTATGTTACGTCTACCGCGGCAATATTCAACCTGATAGTACTGCGATAGTTTTACAACTTCCGCCAGTGTTTCATCGAAGGGGCGCAATAGTGTAGGATTCAACATATCTAACCGACATCGTAAGTTTTTCCCGAAAAGAATATCCGCAGGTGACCGGTTTGTGGAAGAATGACAAGAGTTCCTATATGTAAATAGGAATTCATTTAACTTTGCATTAGTATCATTGTGATAGCGCCTGATAATATAATCGAATTGAGTGCCTTTTTACAATTTTAACAAAACTTTCGGCTTGTCCATTACTCGCTGGATGGTAGGCCGGGGAACTTAAATGATTAATGCCATTACTGCTACAAAAAATTTCAAACTCTGTCGAGACAAAAGACGGCCTTTTATCTGTGCATATGGTATAAATTAACGCAAATCTCGCCATAAGTTCACAGAACTGCTCTACCCTACTACCCAGTACTTACGTCATAAACCTCCACCACTTGGAATAAGCATACATAGCTACTAGGTACAATTTGTTGTTCATGGGACCCAGGAAGTTCTTATGTACTCTGTACCATGGCTCTGGTGGGTAGAGCCAGACAGCTAGTGGGGCACGCGGCGGTGAGGGCCGCAGTTGCTGGCACACGGCACATGTTAGCACTGCGTTACGCAGTGACGCGGACATGCCTGGCCACATAAACTTTGACAGTGCTGATGCCTTCATTTTCCTATAGCCCAGATGCCCTATATACAATTCCCTAATTGTTTCGGCCCTTAACGCCTCAGGAATTACTAAACTCGAGCCCTTCATTAAGCAGCCCTTTTCGACTGCTAACTCAATTCTACAATAATGGAATGGTTTTATTGTCTTGTCTTTGATTCTATCAGGCCACCCACTCAATGTATATCGAACGACTTGTGCCAAAACATTGTCCGATTGTGAGGTTCGACTTAAATCAATCAATTAAATTGGTGATGATGACGAATTCCACATGTAACAGCAATACGTTGCATTGTCCGGAGTGAAGTCGGCGCGTACGATATTACCTACACAAACCGGTTCATTAGCCGCATCGCTCAGATGTTGTTTACTGCGTGTGTCTACGATTGACATGGATCTATTAAGATAATCAGCACAGTTATTAACTGGACACGTATTCGATTACATAATTGTATGCTGATAAAAACAGCGCGTATCGTTGTAGTCTGTTCGCAGACACTTTCGGGACTCCACTTTCTGGCCTAGAAATTGACAAAAGTAGTTTATGGTCCGTTCTCAAAACGAATGGGTCTGCTCTGCCATACAAGTATTGATGGTATTTTCTGATGCCAAATATAATTGCAGTTGCCTCTTTTTGAATTTGGCTTTATTGTTTTTCTGGTGAATTAAGTGAACGAGATGCATATGAAATTGGCTTTTCAGTACCGTCTTCTACCTGTGATAGCACAGCACCGAGACCCGAAGGTGACGCATTCACCGTCAAGATGATTCGTGCATCCGTGTTGTAATGCGCAAGAGTTGTATCAGCTGAGAGTTCCCGATTTATTGTTAAAAATGCATTCTTTTTGCTCTATGTCCCAAAACCATTTAACCTCCTTTTGTAATAATACATGTGATGGCTGCAAAATACTTGATGCATTCTTTATAACTGACCGATAATAATTTACCTGACCTATAAACGATTTTAATTCCGTCGTATTAACTGGTCTTTTAGTCGTCATTATAGCCGTTACTTTTTCTGGCGATGTGTGCAAACCGTTTTTGTCAATAATAAATCCCAAGTAAGAGATGGAATCTTGGAAAAAAAACTTATTTTTTGGTCTTTTTTTAAAACCAGGCCTGCATTTTTTAAGCACCTAAAAACTTCATGTAGTCTAGCTAAATGCTCTTCCTTTGTTAGTCCTATTATTAAAACGTCATCCGAAAATTGCAAAACGTTTGAGAATGTTTTTGTCCCCCTCTCTGGTCTCTTTTCCGTCATGTACCCTTCCTGCTAGTATATTTTCTAATGTACGCTGATAAATAGAAGGTGCGCTCGATAATCCGAACACTATAATAATAATAATAATAATACCTTGGACACATTTACACACATGATCTAGTCCCAAACTAGGATTCCCTGTATCTTGGGTACTAGACAACGATACACATACTTATATGGATAAATATTATACTTAGATAGATAAACAACCATGACTAGGGTACAAACATCAGTTCTCATCAAACAAATATTTGCCCCCACCGAGACTCGAACCCGGGACCCTTGGCTTCGTAGGCAGGGTCACTGCCGACTCGGCTATTCGGGTCGTCATATCTAATAAAATATAATAAACTAATCGGGTATATTTATATAAACCTTTATGGGTGTTGATGCAAGTCAAGACTTGTGACTATTTTGAAAGAGTCAGCTGATTATATGCCCCTGAAATATCTAATTTTGAAAACTGTTGACCTCCATGGAACTTTGAAAAGAGCTATTTCACCCGTGGTAAGGGATATTTCTCGATTGTAAGTTGTTTGTTGAGTGTCGCGGAATAATCAGCACATAGGCGAATATTACCGTCAGTTTTAAACACCGGTATTATTTGGCTATCGTAATCTGAAAATTTCACCGGTTCTATTATGCCTAACTGTACTAAACGGTCTATTTCTTGTTCTATCTTTGGCATAAGTGCAAAAGAGACTGTTCTGGCTTTTTTATAAATGGGAGTTGACTCTGGCTTTAAATTTAGTTTTACTTCGAGATCCTTACAACACTCCAGTTGATCAGAGAACAGATGAGGTTACTTCCTGAAACATTTTGCTAATTCGTCATGACATGAAATCATGACCCAATAATGGTGGACCTTTCACGATATACACTTCACCCCACCTTTCACGATATACACTTCAATGTTATTAGTTAGATCTTGAAATGAAAACTCCAATGTTATCTTACCTAAAATCTCTAAAGGGCTACATGTACCTTTGAAAAATTTTGTGCTTTTAGTTGTGCTTGGATGATTGGAAAAATATTCGAAATATTCTACCGCTCTGGGGCTCTGTTTCTGATGCAAAGGATCTCCCTGGCTGTGCAGCGGGGAAATGCTGCAAGCGTCATGGGAGCCTTAACCTCTGCAATGTCCCGGGGTGGTTTATTCGCGTAGTTGTTCATTTTTGTGTTTTTGTTTTTATTTTATTTTTAATTCATATATTAACTGATAAGTGACAAATATGATTACTACGAAATATTCTGAATCGGATACAACTGTTACTGCTGATCCCGTGTCGACTTCAAATCGCACGGTGATATCTTCCACAGTTACCGATGCATGCATTGGTTCTCCCCCTCTCGTTCTCCTCCGAACAACACTGTAGAAAGTGATGATCACTTTGTTTTGCTTTACACACTCGCCTCAGAAGGCCTTTGGCCTGGCACTTCCTACATAAGGCATTTTTATAACGGCACATAATTGACTTATGACCGAAATAACCACAGTCTGAACACTTATCCGATGTAGAACGTGAAATTTCCTATGGAGATAGGAAGGCTCACTCTAAAACTTGACTTTAAAGGAGTAAAATCCGCTTTTTCGTAAATAAAACCAACACAGCAGAAAAGCTGATCAATAATTCCGCCATCTTTACAGACAAGACACTCACTAAACAAGCTTTCTCGGTTGCTTAAATTGATTAATAATATAAGCCATATTATCCCTAATACAATGCTTAAAGCAGTTTTGTGGTAACGATTTTTGTTATCATGTGTTAAACAATACTTAAAGTTTTTGTGGTAAGACGATATGATTCTCATTTCCCTAAGAATGTATATTGGCAACTTAAGTTTTTAATTTGATATTACAAAACCATTCTTTTTCATGGTGTCCGAATCTTCAGTGAAAAACTAAATTACTTTCTGATTTATGAACCTATGATTTATTTAATGCAGTTGTCTATTTATTATCTAGTGAACAGTTGCAGTACCTGTACATCCGCAGTCAGTAGTGACGGCATGAGAGTCTGATACGACTCTACTGATTGTGCACTGAAGCGAGCAGCTTGTCTCAACATGCAACAACATTCCCAGCACAGACGTGGGGACACAGCAGACACATCACACACAACCTGCTAACAAACAAATGCAGACTTACATTTTTATTATATACAAAGCCTCAGTTACAAGCAATAAAGGAATTACAGCCCATGATAAACAGAAATTAGTCCTTACCATCTTCTGAGTTAGAATGTCCGTGTAGGACTTTAGTTCCTTATCTCTGATAGTGTTCAACCGGCGCCCTTCACATAGACACCCCATGCATGGTTGTGTCTCCTTAGCTTCTGAAGGTCCATGGAGTTCCACCTCTTCTATCTCCTGTTTAACATCTGACACGGAACATTCTCGATCCACTGGCGGGATGTCGATTTGAGCAGTGGTGAACATCTGCAGCCGGGACGGTCGTGTTACTTCACCCCACATCATGTGTGAACTACTCAGGATGTTGTAACACTCTGTCATTCTCTCTCGGAAATTAATCACTTTCTGCAGTAGTATCTCACATTGCCAACAGACTCTCGGAGATACATTGTGGATTAGCTGGGAAAATAATTATTGCAGTTTAAAAACTTTGAAACCAATAGGTAGGTCTTATTATTATGAATCAAATGAGCCCAAGCTAAATGGGTTTATAAGTAAGAATACATACCTGTATTTCTTCACAGACACATGATTTTAATTACTAGAGATATTTAGGGGGATATTTAGCTATGGGAAAGTTGTTTTGAATTTATAAAGCACTAAATAATTCTTTTTTACTGAAGTGGATCACAATTTTGACTCTAATGACCGATTTCACCAACAATCCCTATCTTTTAGGGGTTTTTTTTTGTTTTAATTTAATTATTTTTTTTGGATTTGCCCTAAGTATAAGGGTCATCTAGGCTCCTTGGGGACCCCCTAGATATAAGTCCGGCCACCAAAACAATTGCTAGACACCTAATAAAAAGAGCTAAGTGTCCCTTAACTATTGGTAAAATCGGGCATTAGTGAATTTCAAGATAGATGCGAAAAACGTTGTTGTAAAGTTGGGTGAAATGGAATGTAAAGTGATGCATGCAATTCATTTTCTGAGGGATTATGAGAAAATGCTTATTTTCATTATCTGCGGGTTGACCAGTATTGGCTTGAGTAGGTGGCTAAATTTCAATTGGATAGGTTCGGTTAGAACTTAGAAAAAATAAAAACAATATATATAGTATACTGTAAAGAAATGTAAACACAATAGTGACATTTTGTAAAAATCCTATGGGGCTGGTTGGTTGGTTCCGCTCCATCCCGACACTCTGATCTTAACCTCAAAATATGATTTCAAAAATTCATAACAAAACCCCTGGTTTCCGACAATTTAAACATAAGGTGCCTCCCCCCCCACCTACCACTTCCTCTCCTTCCCGTCCAAAATCACGTGTCTGCGATCAAAATTTTAACCTAGCTCCAACATCAGGTGATGATGAAAGTTGATTTCAAAAGCGATGTGCTTAGAAATATGATATTACTTGCCATGATGAATCTAATCTAATCAAGTGAACCTAATAAAAGAGTACCGACCTATTAAAAAGCAGGATTTATCATTAATAACTCAGTCGCGTGATAGTAAAGAAATGAAATTATGGCAGCAGTTTACCTGTTGCCTACAGTTCACAGTCATATTGTACAGGTTCAGAGCCTCATCTTTGAGAACGCGCAAGGTTTGACCGGAACCTAGACAAGCCATGCACAACAGTTGATGCACAATATCACATTTACTGTCCTCCCCCGCGTTCTTTAGAACTTCCATCGCAGCGAGTATGGTCTAATAATACAAATTGTAGCCTGATCGGTTGGAGTGTATATAAGGGGGCGCCAAGGAAAAAAAAACTTATGGGGGCTTCCGCCCCCTTATCGACGCTCTGACCGCCTGATCTAACTTGGATATAATTAAACACAAAAACAAAAACCACAAAACGGTATGAATAAAACCATACCAATATAGAAATAAATTGAAACACTAGTATAATGTCAAAAGTCATAAAGACAGACAAATTACATGAAAACACGGCACGTTCCGAGTCACAACAAATCGATTGGTATAGCGTCTACGAGGTCATTCCGAATGAGTTTTAGCGTGACCACAGATTAATAAAGAGGCGTGATAACGATAGCTCAATGATTCATGACGTCATCGTCATGAATCATGAAGGAACATGAACATCATTAACTCCGCCATGTTGGAATATCAACGATAGTTGTTTAGAACAATTATTCAAATCTATCATTTAAAATTTAGCGGTTCTATCCGTCTTACCACAAAAAACTTTAACACATGATTATAAAAATCGTTGTAGCAGGGATAGGCATGGCTTATATTATGTGATCAATTTAGGCAACCGAGAAAGCTTGTTTAGTGAGTGTCTTGTTTGTCAAGATGGCGGAATTAATTGACCAGCTGTTCTACTGCGTTGGTTTTGTTTACGAAAATGCGGTTTTTACTCCATTAAAGTCCAAGTTTTATCGTGAGGAAACCTTCATATCTCCATAGGACATCATGGGGAAACCTCCTTAGTGGCCGCGATGGGCTATCCCCCTGTCATGCAAAATGGACTTAATTATCTAAAAGTGGACACAACTGTGCCTCTGCCACCCCGTATCGAAAATGCATAAAGCTATATATCACTCAATGATGAAATTTATGGTAGGCTACTGGGAGACAGTGTATACGTCGCGCGACACGTTATGAGCGGTGGCCTTGAATGCGCAGTAGTCACTTTTCAATAGCTGTACATATGCGCAGTAATTCCTGCTAACGTCGCCCAGCGCTCTTAATTTGTTGCGCGGCTTATACTATGGGGTGACATTTGTACATCTGCTACGGTGTGCCCATCCACTATAAAAACCATACTAGCGGCAAGCCACAGCAATCTTGGGAGAAGTTTCATGTGCCTGAGATCAACTCAACCATCCAGGGTGGTCGCTCAAGCTGGAGTTGGTGCAGGAGTTAGGCCAGTTTGTGAAGGAGATAAGCCGGCTTTTCACTATGGGATGTAATGAATTATGTATTAAGATGCAGGCAGATACACGAAGACAGTGGAGCTGGTGCCAGTGAGACTGGTAGCCAGTACTGGCCTCATGTCAATCTAGCTAGACGGGTGCTCTATTCACCCCAGCACTCGCGCAGACAGCACTGGATTGGCTTGATTTTATAAGGCCAATACAAGGTTTTTACAAGGCCATCACCAAGCCAGCCAGCACTGGCCTCGGGTAAACCCAGCTTAACATCTCAAGTTGTGAAATAAATATTGCTTGCCAGTCTTTCTAGTGCCCGTTCAGCAATATTTATTTTACATCTTGAGAAGTAATTTATATTAGATTATATCCCTTAGTGAAAAGCTGGCTTTATTCATTAAGGACCCTTGGAATAAAAAGAAATAAAGCGAAGCAGTAATAACACCACATTTTGATATCAACATTTTTAATTTGTTTATCTACACACGTATCATAAAACCTCTTTACTGCGTTCAAAAACCGCACGTTACGATCAGCATTATGTTAAACTACTTGGTAAAAACTCGTTTCGTATCTGGAAAACTACACATTATGGTCATTATGTGTAGTTTTTCTACATATAATGACATTCAAATTTCGAACGCCGGCGCCCGCCTGCATGCCGCCCCTAGTTTCTTTGTGAAGTTGGTACTGACATTCAAATTTAGAACGCCCGAAGTTGGTGCTACAGAACAAGCTAAACAACTGCAGAGCCACAATGCCGGTCAAACATGCGGTTCCTGAACACATCAAAGAGAGCTTATGATATGTGTGTAGATAAACTAGTGTATGTAACTGTACATAATTAGGCATTAAAACTCTCGAGTGATATTATTATGAAAACATCTCAGTTTTGATGCCCTCCATTATGTAGCAGTCACATAAACTACTATTATTAACAATTTCATTAATATCGCCAATTCCTTGAAAGATTTTCTATCTCCATTATTAATGTTTCTATCTGAGGGATTAATGTTTACACAACAATTAATGTTCATCTTCTATCACATTTGTGGGTTTTTATTTCCATATTTGATTCAAGTATGTATGGCGGCTTTGCTGTTGCTGAAAAGATAAGATTTCAATAAAATTATACCAAAATGCTAATGTAGAGGTGGACGAAACACTTGGTTAGAGGGGATGACGGACAGTGCCCCGTAGCGATAGATAATACAAGAGGAAAGATAGCGCCATCCAGTGGGCATTGTCCGACGATATTATCAAGTCAACATCTCTCTGCATGCAGTTGGCAAAGAACTTTGGAGACTGGCGAGATAGAAGAGACTTGTCTTTGATCGACTTGAATCACTAACCAAGAGAAGAACCTATGCCCAGAAGAGGGTTAATGTGTCCTGAAAACGATTATGAAGATTTCTTACCTTTTCTGTTTCGAAATCCTGGAAAATTAGGTGTTGTTTTGTTGATCGTCATCATTACCCAGGGTAAGTGCAGGGCGGGCAGTAAGGTCCAAGAATTTCCTTTCCTGAGCAAGGGATGTGAGTACTGGCCACAGCACTGTCGACGGTTCTCCGTATGAAATTCATGTGACAAGATACTTCAGGTTGTCAATGCAATTCTGTTATTGTAAAAGACTAACAATAAATGTGTATTTTATGTCCGCCATGTCTTTCCATGTTAAATAACCCCAACAAATGGTAGCAGAGCGTGGTTATACGATTATCTACAAATAAAAAGGTAAAAATATGGCATCGACGAGTTACCGAAATATCGAACCATTGACCAAGTCAAATTATGACACTTGGTGCCTACAAGCGCAAGCCGTCCTAATAAAAAACTATTATTGGGATATCGTAAGCGGAAATAAAAGTCTGTCATCAACTGCGGATGCGGCGGCAAAATCTGCGTTCGAAAAGGAAGACCTCAAGGCAAGAGATGAAATTTTACTTTTGCTGTCACCTTCAGAACTCAAGCAAATAAAAACATGCACGTCGTCGAAATCTGTATGGGACAAACTTAAAGCTACATATCAAAGCACCGGGCCCGCACGTAAGGCAACCTTATTAAAACAGCTAGTTCTCAAACGTATGACAGCTGACGATGACATCCGTGATCATCTAAATAACTTCATGGATGTGGTCGATAAACTCGCCGACATGGAAATAAAAATACCGCCAGAACTGCTCAGCATAATGCTCCTCTATAGTTTGCCAACGGCATTCGAAAATTTCCGAATAGCCATCGAGTCAAGAGACACACTGCCTAATCCTGACGACCTGAAAGTGAAGATTCTCGAAGAATACCAGGCCAGGAGCGGTAACGAAGCACCTAAAAGTAGTGAAGCATACCACTTCAAGAAAAATAAGACGAAGTTGTACTGCAAGAACTGCAAGAAGAAGGGCCACACTACCGAGGCATGTTGGGGCAAGAAGGATCGCTCAAATGAGAAACCTAACAGAAGCCAATCAAAAACTTTTAACGTCTGCCTGAGTACTGCAAGTTCAAGCACCGATAAAAACATGTGGTTTTTAGATAGCGGCTGCTCATCCCATATGTGCGGCGACAAGACGATGTTTTCGGCTCTGACCCCTGAAAATGGAACCCTAAAGTTGGCATCGAACAAATATACGAGCAAAATTGAAGGCAAAGGAAAAGTTACAGTCAGCCAAGAAAAAGTAGACTACAACTTCAAAGACACGTTGTTTGTTCCTGATGTGTCAGTCAATCTACTGTCAGTAGGCAAAATAGCTGACAGAGGACATAAAGTCATCTTCGAAAAAGATAAAGCCTACATCGTAGAAAAAAGCGGCGAGGTGTCACTGACAGCACAGAGAAGAGACGGTCTATACTACTTCGAATTTGAGAAGAAAGAAGAGTCAAACTACACCCGAAAAAGCAACGACTGCGACCTAATGGAATGGCATCGAAAACTTGGCCATATAAATGAAAGGGATCTGAAGAAGATGGCCCAAGACAACCTAATGTATGGATTGCGACCGACTGATGAAAAATTAGAAGCGTGCGAAACCTGCATAAAAGGCAAGCTGTCAAGATTACCATTTACGCGACACGATGGCCTCTACACAACGGAAAAGCTGGAAATTATCCATAGCGACGTATGTGGGCCTTTCGAGTGCGAAACGTTAGCGGGATCGAGATATTACGTCACATTCATAGACGATTTCACTCGATACTGCCACGTCTACTTCATAAAGAAGAAAAGTGACGTATTCAACACTTTTAAGCAATATAAAAGCGAAGTCGAGACGTTCCACAACAAAAAGATAAAACACCTGCAGACAGCCAACGGCACTGAATGTCGCAACAAGGAATTTGACGATTTCCTCAAACTACACGGAATCCAAAGAAGATTGACCACTGTGTATACCCCGCAACAAAATGGAACAAGCGAGAGGAAGAACAGATCTTTGTTGGACAAAGCCAGATGCCTGTTGATCGAAGCAAACGCACCCAAAAAGTTGTGGGCAGAAGCGGTACATACGGCCAACTACCTTATTAACCGTAGCCCTTCGAAAGCGTTAAACGGCGAGATACCATTCACGAAATGGATTGACCGAACACCATCTGGCAATCATCTTCACGTTTTCGGCAGGAAGACCTTTGTTCTGAAAAAGAACAGACGAGGAAAGCTGACTCAACACGCTAAAGAGGGCGTATTCATGGGATACTCGTTGACTACAAAAGGATACAGAGTATACATACCTGAAGATGATGACATGGTGATAAGCAGGGACATCAAGGTTATAGATCAGATGTACTTCAAATAAAAAGACACGGATTATGAAAACCTTGTATACAAAGAGGAATGCCATCACTCGAACACACCTGAAAAAGAAAAAGAAAATAAAAACAAAAGAAAAAAGAACAAAATTAGACAGGAAATAGAAATCGAAATTACAGAGAGGAAAAATGACACAATGAATAACGAAATTCAAAATCCGGAAAACTTACCTCTAGATCCTGATGACTTCCTTTGATGACGCATCGGAGATAGTAGAGATTCCTGAGAATGGGAGGCCGCAAAGAGAGAGGCGCCCACCTGCATGGACTAGAGATTATGTACTGGATGAGACTGAAGAAAGCCAAGAAAGTCATTTACTCAATGAAATAACTTACCTGTCTGATGAAAATGAGAACGATGAGTACTGGCATGATGCTATAAAAGCTGAAATAAGAGCACATGTCAAGAACGGAACCTGGAAAGTCGAAAAGAAAGGCAAAGATGTGAAAGTCGTTGACTACAAAATGGTTCTAAGAAATAAAGTTGGACCAGATGACAGCGTCACAAGAAAAGCCAGACTTGTAGCACGAGGCTTTACATAGCGACCAGGTATCGATTACAATGACACTTACGCACCCGTCGCGAAACTAAGTTCGATCAGATCTGTCATCGGGGTAGCTGTCGAGGAAGAGTTAAATCTGAACCAAATGGACGTCACAACCGCGTACCTAAATGGTGAGCTGGAAGAAAAGATAGTGATGAAATACCCTGACTACTTAGAAGAATATCTGACAGAAATTATGGTCGAAGAAAGTACAAAAGAAGACTTAACTATATACAACAAAACAGTTGACATGCTGAGAGACATAAAAAACAATCCAAAAGAGAAGGTATGCTGTCTCATTAAAGCGCTTTACGGACTCAAGCAGGCAGGGAGGCAGTGGTACAAAAAGCTCGACACAGAACTAAAACACATCGGTTTCAGAGCATCAGAAGCTGACCCATGAGTATACCTACTAGAGAAAAGAGGAGTTAAAATAATAATAGTAATCTATGTCGACGACTTATTGATTGCCTACTCGTGTCCTAGAAAACTTAAAGAAGTCAAAGACCTGCTAAATTCAAAATTCGAACTAAAAGATTTGGGAAGACCGAAACGGCTCATTGGTATAGATATGATATATAACAAAGAAGGAATTAAAATATGCCAACAGAAATTCATTGAAGACACTTTAAAGAAATTTAAAATGGAAGACTGCAAAACTACATCAACGACAATGGAGCCAGGCCTCAAACTTGAAAGATGTGGAAAAGATGAAAGTCAACATCTTAATCTTCCTTACAAAAATTTAATAGGTACGCTGATGTATCTGGCAGTGGCAACTCGCCCTGACATTATGTTTGCTATAAGCTACCTATCACAGTTTAATGACTGTCATAAGGAAGAGCACTTTAAGTGCGCGAAAAGGGTACTTCGATACCTCAAAGCGACTAAAAACGTCGGATTGACATTCACGAAGACCGGCCAAGACATGCATGGCATGGCTGATGCGGACTGGGGCTCTTGCAAGCTCGATCGGAAGTCATTTTCAGGCTACTGTTTTAAATATGCTGGTACGGCCATAAGCTGGATGTCGAAGAAACAAAAGAGCGTCGCCCTTTCGACAGCAGAAGCGGAATACGTCGCCTTAACCGAAGCTGCGAAGGAAGCGATACACTTAAAAAGTCTATTCAAAGACTTGGGAGCTGACTACGAACGAGTTGTTGTCGCAATCGACAATCAAGCAGCCCTCAAGTTAAGTCAAAATTCAATGGTGACGACGAAGTCAAAACACATTAATTTAAAAATGCACTTCATTAGGAACTGTATCCAAGAAGGAGCAATAGACGTCAAGTATCTGCGAACCGAAGACATGGTGGCAGACCTGCTAACCAAAGCTTTAGCTGGTCCGCGTTTGATGAAGTTGCGGAGCAGCCTTGGACTGTCCTGATCACCACGATAGTGCCGTGAAGAGGAGTGTGAGTACTGGCCACAGCACTGTCGACGGTTCTCCGTATGAAATTCATGTGACAAGATACTTCAGGTTGTCAATGCAATTCTGTTATTGTAAAAGACTAACAATAAATGTGTATTTTATGTCCGCCATGTCTTTCCATGTTAAATAACCCCAACAAGGGATAAATAATAATTCTATTCTATTCTATTTTTGTGAATGGCAGTTGGTTGCCTATCGACAAATTCTGCCAGTGTCAGGTGTAAGGCTTGACATGAATGATTAGACAAGCCAAGGAATTAACAGACTACTCTGATGGAAATAATACTTTGTGAGTATTCTTTGTAGGATGTTAGTACATAGACATCTGAAACAAACACAAATCACTTGTTTGTATCTAACTATGCCTGCAAAAGACAAACAAAAAATATATATAATAATATATGAATATATATTAGAGTAAATAATATATAAATAACTTAATAATAGGAGATAAACTACAATTTTTACTATTTACACGGATGAACTTCATCATAATTTCGATGAGTTCTGGTTCACGGAAAAGGTAAGCCGAGAAGCAACGAAAATTAGAAGGGAGAGGGATTTTAAATTTGGTAGCGAATTCATACAGATTGGGGGAAGGGGGCGAAGGGTTATTGGGGCAAGAAAAAAAGATGTGCTCCAGAGAGCTGTCCTCCAGGCCGCAATCGCATAGCGAGCTGTCCAGGATCCTGATTTTGTGCAGAAACACTGGCGTGCAACAGTGGTCAATGCGAAGCCTGCACATCACAGATATTATGTTACGAGGGACTTTTTTGTAGCGGAAGAACCAAGGTTTGGATGGAATGCTCGGTTGAATATTGGCGTAAGTGAGACCCTTAAGTGAACTAGATTGTTTCCACAAAGAATTCCAAGATGTTCGAGGATGCTCTCATAGGGTTGATGCGAGTAATTTGACTTGTCAACATCCCCCGTGACAGCATTTTTTGCAAGTTGGTCTGCTATCTCATTACCTTTGATGCCAGAGTGACCGGAAATCCAAACTAAGTGAATAATTTTGTTTTTTTGACTACATTTCCAAATTAGGTCTTTAATTTTTAAAACTATGATACTTTTTAATTTCGATTGAAATTGATTTTGACAAATGGCCTGAATACTACTTCGTGAGTCTGAGAATATGACCGCACGATCAATGGAGTGGGACTCTATGAAGGAGCAAGCCTCCAGGATACCCACACATTCTCCCGTGAATACCGAAGACTCAGGGGACACTTGAGCTGGATATGAATATTTGAATTTTGAAAATAAATTCCAACACCCGTCGCGCTAGTAGGCAACAGTATGGAGGCATCGGTGAAAAACTTGTGCCAGCCATTCCATCTTTCTGCTACAGCATCGTTAAAGGTAGAGTTAGCAGCAGGAGAGTTTTTGGTGATGCCGATATTTAAAAATATGTGCACCCTAGAAACCAGAACATCATAGTTTACAAGGAAGATTAGAGATTTGGTAGTCTTGACAACTTCATCTGATAGGTTATGGGCTTTTTATTTATTTATTTATTTATTTATTTATTTATTTATTTTTAGGTTATGGGCTTTTTATTTATTTATTTATTTATTTATTTATTTATTTATTTTTTAAAGCTTTTTACTATCGGAGGACAGCTTTTGAATTTCCAGTATAAGCACCTGGGATTGTCTATAAAGGACTTAAGTTCGGAAAGAATGGGTATAAGAGGATGAGTGGAGAAAGAAAAGGCTCGATAGAAGAAACGGTCAGCGAGGTATTATCGTCTTAACGCTAAGGGGGGATCACAGCACTCCACTTGTAGGGCGTTAACTGGGGATGACTTCATGCAGTCAGTAATAATCCGGAGGCATTGAGATTGAATTTTATCTAGTTTAGCCAAGGGACATTTATTGCCTGGTTCGATGATAAACGATCATAGTCCAATACGCTGCGAATCAGAGCGTTATATACTAGTTTGAGGGAGTAAGGGTGCGCGCCTCACCATACCCCTGCCAAGGCCTTAAGGATAGGGACGGAACGCTCACACCTGGCTACAAGATAGTTAAGATGGTGAGCACCTGAAATTTTTGGGTCTAAAACTACGCCCAAGAATTTAACCCTGTCTTTAACTGGGATGGGGGAGTCGTCTATGTTAACCTGGACGGGGGGAATGTTCCGCTTTCGGGAAAATATAATTATGGAGCTTTTAGAGGGGGATAGGTAAAGGCCGTGAGATATAAGCCATTGATTTAACGAGCTTAGGGAACAGTTCAGAGAATGGGCAGCGTCCGTTATAGATATTTCTGAAACATATAGAGCCAAGTCATCGGCTTATTGAAGAATTTTAAAGTTTAGATTTAGCCAGATCAGATGTATAGATATTGTACAAAATCGAGGATAACACCGAACCCTCAGGGAGACCCTTAAATACAGATCTTGGTTCAAATTCTTCTCCTGGTATCCTTAGAACCACGGTTCGGGAGGAAAGGAGTTGCCACACACATTGAACTATCTTCACGGGAATCATCAGCTGAAGCATTTTATACCTGAGGATTAGAAAAAAGTACATTGTCGTATGCGGATGAAATGTCCAGAAAAGCAGTAACAACGGACTCGTTTTTAGTGAAAGAAAGGCGAATATCCGAAATGAGGCATCCCACGCTGTCCATAGTTCCCATGTTTTTTCTTAAACCAAACTGAGATTTTGGAAGAATATCCTCCTTTTCGGTAAACCACTCTAGTCTCAGTTTTACGAGGTGTTCTAATAATTTAGAAAGAACCAACGATAGAGCGATTGGTCGCGATCCGTTTACATCGTCTGAATCTTTGCCAGGCTTCAAAATAGGGATGATGATCTGAATCTTCCAGGATGCGGGAATGAAGCCATTAACAAAGCAATAGTTTAAAAGGTCAAGGAGATATTTTTGGCACTTAGGTCCAGAATGTGAGAAGAAGGAGTACGGAAATCCATCAAGTCCTGGAGCTGAATCTTTCACATCAGTGAGGATCAGTTTCAGTTCATCTAAATTAAATGGAGCGTTGAGAGGGTGCTGTAATAGGTTGGGACTATAGGAAGAAAAGAAGAGAGCAGAAGAGCAGGAACTTTCCTCCTCGGAGGGAACATGGGCTGGGGCAATTTTTTGAAAGAAACGTTCAGCTACTTCGCGGGGCATAGGGCTTACAGGGCGATGTGAACAGCTACGTCTGAACCGGTTTATACTTTTCCACACCACTGAGGGAGGGGTGGTTGGGTTGAGCGAAGCACAGAACCTTATCCATCCCTCCCTCTTCTTCTTTCTAAGGAGACGACTTGTTGACGCAGCGATCCTACGGTATTCATCTAAGTTGGCTAGGGTAAGTTCTTCGTTGCATACATTTTCCGCTTCCTTTCGCGCTCGAACAGACTCAGAGCATTCATGATCCCACCAAGGAGGAGAAGGAATTTTATTTCTTGCCGAGTTTTTTAGGGTAAAGCACTCATCAGCTGAAGAGGAAATAGAGCAAGAGAAAATCATTATTTGACATCTTCGTGATCACTTAGAGAGTTAAGGTCTGGAAGAGAGGAAATTCTGCTATCTAAGTTCCTAGAATATGTGTCCCAGTCTGCTTTTGCTAACCTGTATTTCATTAAGGGGGGAGCATTCCTTTCAGGTAGAGATTGCTGGGGCAAGGTTAACAAGATTGGATAATGGTCGCTTCCATATGTATAATTAAGGCGTTCCCATATGCATAACCCAGCTAAATCTGAAGAACAGAAGGCAATATCTACACAGCTTCTTCGTTGGTCAGGGAGGGAACGGCGCGTAGGGCGACCATCATTAAGGACACACAAATTAAGCTCATCTATAACCTCTATTAAATCGTTCGCAAATCTATCACAATATTCTGAACCCCAACGATAGTGGTGACAGTTGAAATCTCCCAACACTATGAAGGAGCCCTGAACATGTTCAAAAATATTCTTTAAAATTGGTATATATTCAAGTTGAGGATCACTTATGTAAACTGAAATGACTGTGATACTCTTAACTCTGCAAGCTACAACATTTAGATTGTCGGGAAGGGGTGGAAGAGAGAGAGTGGAGGATGATGACACCGCCCTGTTGCTAATGAACACAGCGCTGCCACCATAGCCATCAGATCTGTCAGATCTGAAGATATGATGATGGGGAAGTGAAAAGTTATAGGAGGGTTGTAACCAAGTTTCTGTTATACAACATGAAACTGGGTTGAATTGATTAATGAGGTTGACAAGGTCAGATTTTTTAGGAGCTAGGCTCCGAGTATTCAATTGTAGGAATCGAAGAGGCGGCGCCATTGATGGAGGATATTACTGAAATAATAGTATTGGCAACGTGTTCAGTTATGGATGGTGAAGATGAAATGAGAGTAAGTATTAGGTTAATGATGACCTCTGTAAGGTCTCTTGGGTCAGAAGGTGAAGAGGGAGAGGGAGAATAGGCACATCCATTCTTAGATGGATAAAAGGAATAGTTATTTAAAATTTGTCTATGGGCTTGTAGGTTGTACCCAGGAGTAACTTGGGTATGAGAACGAGGTTTAGATTTAACAGTCTTTTTGTATGATTTTGTGGGAAGGGGCGCAGTATTTGGCAGATGGGGCTGAGAGGTAGGAATAATGGAAGATTTGGCTACATCGGCAAAGCTTTTGTAGGCTTTAGGAATCGTTTGGTTGGCTTCTGCGTAAGATATGTTACGATCAGCTATTTGTGTTTTGATGTTGGACTGTCTCTGGTACTCAGGGCAGGATTTTCGTGTGGCAAAGTGGTTTCCAGAGCATTGTGCACAAAGTGCATCTGCTTCAGTAATATCACAGGAGTCACCAGGATGATCATTGGAGCATTTAAAGCACCTGGGCTTGGACCGACACTGAGTATTAGTATGGCCAAACCGGCAGCACTTGTAACATTGGACCGTTGGATAGACATATTGTTCTACTTTTAATGCGTTAAATGCGAAGAAGACTTTCTCTGGCAGTTTTTGTCCATCAAAGGTCAGAATAACAGTTTGAGTGGGAGTCCACTCTGGCTTACCGTCACTGTTGGTAGTTTTTCTTGAAAATCTTCGGGTTTTAATTATATTACCACAGCCTGTGGGAACTTTAATCTTTCATCTGTCAAGTCACAAGGGATGTTGCGCACAACTCCCATGCGGGTTATATTGTACGTTGTGATTATTGCAGAATAGCCATTGTCTGTAAGGCCATAAGCTTGAAGTTTGAGCGTCCGCCTGACTAGGCGACCAGACGGAGACTTCAACGTCATTAGCCACTTTAGGGGTTGGTGGTCTGTACCTACTATCACAGGGTGTCCATCTATATAGCCGCGGAGGCGGTCAACAGCCCAGACGACGGCCAGAGCCTCCCGCTCTGTCGTTGAGTAATTTCGTTCGGCAGGTAAAAGCAGGCGGCTGGCGTACTCGATTGGGCGTTCGTCCTTCTCTTTTCCTTGCAGGAGGACGCCTAGTGCTTAGTTACTGGCATCTGTCCGGAGAATGAACGGCTTCGAGTAGTCAGGCGGTACGAGGACTGGTGCAGTACTCAGCTTTGCCTTCAGCTCCTCGAAGGCAATCTCTTGCTCTTCCCCCCACTGCCACGGTTGGTTATTTCTTGTTAGTCTTGTCAAAGGTTCTGAAATCTGAGAAAATCGTTCTATGAGTTTCCTAAACCATGCATAAACATGCATGGTTTAGGAAACTCATAGAACGATTGTTTGTATGAAACTCCTTAGATGTTTCAACGACGACGGCCTCTTCATTTCCAGAATTGCTTGAATTTTCTCATTGTCTGATGATATACCGGAAGATGATATGACGTGACCTAAGTACTTTATTTCATCACACGCATACTTACACTTTTCTCGGTTTGCTCGCAGCTTGAATGTTCTTAGTCGGTCAAACACTGCACGCAGATTCTGTATGTTCTGGTCGAAATCAGGTGATATAACCAGGATATCATCTAGGTAACCTAGAATGGTTACATCCTTCAATGATGGGCTAGCAAGAAATCTGTCTATAAGGCGTTGTAATGTTGACGGCGCATTCTTCAGGCCAAAGGGCATGCGAGTTAAACAGAACGTTCCCATAGTCGGTACTGAGAAAGCTGTTTTGTCCCGGTCCTCAATGTCCTTGATTCCCACCTGCCAGAATTCTGATTTGAGATCTATGATGCTCATTACGCAGGCAGGTTTAGTGCTCTGTATGAGCTCATCTATAGATGGCATTGGGTATTTATCGTTTCTTGTAATTGCGTTCAGCTTTCGGAAGACAACGCAAAATCTGAACTCACCTTGACGTTTCTTCGATATCAGCAGTGCTGGTGCACCCCATGGTGATTCACACTCCTCGATGATACCCTCCTCAAGCATTTTCTTTATCTCCTGACGCATAATTTCTTTCTTCGCTGGTGTAACGTGATATGGGGCACGAAGACCGGAGGATGACTTCCGGTGTCAATCTTGTGGTCTGCATACTCCGTTGGAGATCCTTGTTCTTTGAAGATTCTTGATCTTCAGATTCGTTCAGGAGCTGGGTAAGTAACCCATGTTCATTTGTTAGTTTATGAGAGTCATTGGCTAAAACACTTATTGGTTTAATCCCGGACTCATACACAAGCTCATAATGAATTGTTGGATTTTTTTGAGAAACTCCACCCACACTGAGCGTCCAAAATCGAGGGAGAGATTCGCCTTAACAATAAAGTCAATGCCTAACAGTGATTCATTATTAGTTGCTTGCAACATTATCATAAACTCTACACTTATAGTTTTATGTAACAATTGAACATCAATCATAGTTTTCTTTACATCCATTACTTGGGTTTTACCATCAGCAAGTTTGACAGTTTGTGTAGCATCAGTCATAGGGTGGCTTTTTTCTACTAGCAATGCATATAATGAACAACCAGCAATACATTTCTGCAGTATCTACTAGAGCTGTCCCTTTTGAGCCAAGAATGCCAATGTGCATTAGCGGTCGATTCCCGCTAAAGCAAGGCTCCCCCTGTATTATTATATCCTTACATGTTTTAGACTTAGTCACATTTTCTTCGACTGGTAGTACTGGTAATACTTATAACACCCCATTATCCTTCGTCGGGCGAGGTTTTAAATAAATTTAAAATCTAAACTGCCTGTTTGGCAATCATTGGAATAACTAACAATAAACTTACGTATTATGAGCAATGAAATAACAATATTATTACATTAACTATATTAGTGATTGCGGAATGATAAAATCTATCGATTCAAAAACATAATTATCCTATCACTATCCCCATCACTATATGTCGTCTCTGTGTGCGTGTAACAGTTCGCCTCCGTATCACGATGCATCTTTGCTTTCGTACTTATAAAAGGGTGAAATATTCATTGCGTGTTAGCTTGGCAATAAGTAGTGAAATTAAGATACAAAACAAGCAATGTATAGTAAACTTAGCGAGAACAACATGACATTGTCACTTAAATGTCAATTCGTGACGAATTTTCCGCGAATGATTTATTTTCGTAATAATGTTTATTTCTTGTGTTTTAAGAAGAAATAACAGTTGGAATGAGACTTACAAGTGATATGTGACACCGGCGTTCTTGGAGTTCACAATCTCGCTTCTATTTTTGCACGTGAGCATTGCACAAGTCGGCATTTTCGAAAAACAACGGAAATGAATTCGTCACTGCGGTCGCCCGGTGACAACCGAGAATTTTTAATATCTAACCTGTCGGAGCTACATTTGTTCGCACGTGCCACGCCCCTCAACCTATTTCTCGATATCTGTGGGTCTAATACATTTTTATCGTGATATCTTATTGTTTAATATTTATGCTTCGGAACGCACCTCCTCTTGTTGCGCGACTCGGAACGGAAACAGAACCGCAGCTGTCACTCGTATCGAAACGAGATGAGAAATTAGAGGTTATCTTTTCTCGACGGGAGAACAAACATGTCTGCTCAGGCATCGGACCATTGATTGTAATTCGGTGTAACAATCGTCTAATACAGGTGTCGAGCCTGGTCGGAGTGTAAATCTACCACATCGTCGGGAAATAAGTAGATTCGCGTCAGCGGTTACGTGATCCGTGTTGATTGGACATCGTCGTATCGGACGGCGACTCCACGTGTCGGCAGGCAGCACGCCGGCGACAGCGTCGGGCAGCGACAGTGAGATTCATTCCTGATCCTACCCAAACTTGTGCCCTTATCCCGTATTCCTGCCCCGAATCGAGCTTTTGATTTCCGGTCTACGACGTCAAGGTAAGGTAACAATCAAGATTTTCTCTCCCGTGCTGGCAACAACCCAGCCCCTCATGATTCCACGCCGTTCGGTTGAGGCGTGGAATTAAACATTTTGGTAGCAAGCGCGGTTTCCTAGTGGGAAATCATCGATTCACGGTTGTAGGGTTGATTTTTTGCCACATTGTAGTTGGGAGAAAAGAATATCTCAGATTGGCCGGCAAGTCGGCAATGAGTCTGTGGTCGGTACCACAATTAAAGTTCATTTCGGTTAGTGAAAGTATAAGTGTCAATTTAGTTAACAATTATTATAAATTTGTAGTCGGAAACTACTGTTTGTGCGCATAAAAGATTGAACAGTCATTCTGCGAAGTAACTAGATTGTATTACTTGCGGTAGAACGTCGGGTTCTATAGTACTGCAGTGTTATTTCGGTTTACAGAGCAGGGTCAGGCTATTTAAGGGGTATTAAGCTGATTTTGCTGACCTCAGTAGAAGTGTGGGTCATATCGGAGGGGCCACTTCTAGAAGGTCACAGCTTATTATTTTGTATTGTTTTCATAATCAAGTTTTGTGGGTTATTTTTGTATTGTGTTTTATGGTGGCATTCTCTAATTGACTTAGAGTGTATATTTATAAGGTGTATGTCCACAGGGCGACCATATTAAATATTGTTTAGGATTTAATTGTTTTAGTGGTTGCCTTGGTTTTTACAACTTAGTTTTAATTTCTGTGCCCAGCACTGACGGGCAAGTACTGGTCTCTGGCTGTGCTTAGTTCGGTAGTGAAGCATAGGACCAGAAACAATTGAATCGGTAACCATGGCACCTTCGCCCTTGACGGTACTGCGGTATGGTGTCCGTGAGGAGATGAGATGGCTCGCCCATACTCACAAGTATGTGGAGCGACCTGACATGGACGATGTCCTGCTCAAGCGTGTGGAGGACGCAATGACACGCGTCGGGAAGGTGTGTCGGCTGGCTGCGGAGGCTGAAGCCCTCGGGCTTACGGATGAGGCCTCGGTGGCTGCAGTGAAGCAGCTCTGCGCGGATGGTGACCAAGCGATGGAGTGATTGGGCGACATCGAGCGTCGCGCCGAAAAAATTAAGCGGTCGCGTCGGGATGACCGCGGGGAGGGTAGCGGAGAAACGACAGTGCCGGTCATGAAGTGACCAGTTGCGCCAACTTTGAGGCGCTCGGTGTGGCTGCCCGCAGGAAGGTGGTCTTCCGCCACCGATTGTGTTTCGGTTGTTTGGGGCCGCACCCGCTGAGCGAGTGCTCACGCGCGTCCCCCTGTGAGTGCTGCGGTGGCAAGTACCACATCGTGTTGTGCCTGAACCGGTCAGGCCCTTCGGACGGTCACCAGGGCCGGACTCAGGTTGGTCGGTCACAGGGCCCAACCAGGGCCGGACCCAGTCCCCCTCCGGGCAACGGGAGTCACCAACGGGGTGACTGGGGTACCCGCGGACGGGACCCCCCCGAGGGGAAGGGGGCAGCGCGGGGGGTAACAGGCGGGATAGCCGGGGTTCGGTCGCCGCTGTCCAGGGTCAGCGAGGACTTCGGGCCGCTGGCTCACCGCGTGTTACGGGCGGGTGTCAGATGGCACCTATGAGTGGTGCGAAGGCTGGGAGCCCACCACCTTCTGCGCCACCCTGCCCTTCGCTCTGGGAGGCGAACAGGGAGGCGAACAGTCGGATGTCGCCCCCATTCCTCGAGCGCCCCAGGTTGGATCCGCTCTCCCCCCTCCATCCACGGTGGCCACCGGGCACACCGTTCACAGTCCGGTATGGTCGGGTACCGGGACAGCGAGGGGCCTATTATGCGGGTTGGGACCCCCTGATGTACATACGGTCTGATATGCCACCGGTGGCATATCAGCAGCCGAGTTACCAGGCCGACGGGGGTCCCAGCGGGTTCGGATCCCGCGGAGGTTCCCGCTAGGGACACGCCGCCCACTTACAGGGTGCCGCCACTCCACAGACGGTCATGCTCCCCACCGCCTCTGTGATAGGTACCAGACTGGGCCATGCGGTAATGGGTCCGGTCATGCCGGCTGCCCCACGCCTAGCGACTCGTAGTCCCTTATTCGGTTCTGTACTCTCGGAGGTGTTACAGAAGTTTTGGGAGGTGGAGGAACCACCTACGGTCCGCCGGTTGGACCCGGTTGAAGAAGAGTGTGAACAGTTTTATCGGAACAATACTGGTCGCCTTCGGTCAGGTCGATTTCTCACACGTCTTCTATTCCGGAGTGATCGCCCACCGCTGGGCAGTTCACACCATGCAGCCGAGACGCGGCTTCTGTCGATGGAACGAGGCATGAAGCGTGACGGGATTTTCCGGCAGAAGTACGTCGACTTCATGCGGGAATACGAGTCGCTCGGCCACATGTCGGTTTCGGGTATCGACTGGAAGCGTGAAGACCACTGCTTCCTGCCTCATCACGCGGTCTTGAGGACCCCGGAGGACAAAATACGGGTAGTGTTCGATGGATCGGCATCAACATCTAACGGCATGAACCTGAACCAGTGTTTGCATTCAGGGCCGAAGTTGAACCATGACATCGCGGATGTTATCACACGGTTCCGTCGACACAATGTTGTGTTTGTAGCTGACATCCGGATGATGTTTAGACAGACGGTCATTCACCCTGACGATAGACGGTATCAGCTGATACTGTGGCGAGAGAGCCCAGATCAGCCCATCAGGGTGAACGAGCTGAACACCAACACGTACGGGCTACGGTCTAGTCCTTATTTGGCGATTCGCACTCTGCGGGAGTTAGCGGATCGAGAACGGTTAAACTTCCCTAGAGGAGCAGCGATCCTGGAGCAGGATCTCTACGTGGACGATATCTGTACCGGTGCAGATTCAGTAGAGGAGGCGCTCGCTCGACGGGACGAGCTAGTTGAGCTCTTACGGGGTGGAGGTTACGAGCTCCGGAAATGGATGTCGAACTCTCCAGAGTTACTGACTGGTCTTCCGGATGACTACCAGCAGGATCCCCACATTTTTGAAAATTTGGAAAATCCAAATATGTTGTCGGTATTAGGCGTCCAGTACCAGCCGGTGTCAGACATGTTCTCGTATCGGGTCGAGTTGGACTCCCCGAAGGTCTGGACGAAACGGAACGTCCTCTCAACGGTGGCTAGGACATTTGATCCAAACGGGTGGATCACCCCGGTAACATTTCAGCTCAAGTGTTTTATGCAGCAATTGTGGTCTGCTGAGCTGAAATGGGACGACCCGATCGGCGGGTCATTGAGCTCAGAGTGGGACTCATTCTTTTCGACCCTCCCTGGCATCAATCGGATTTCGCTGCCACGGAGGTTGGTCCCCACCAAACGATACACCGCCACCCTGCATGGGTTTTGCGATGCCTCGGAGAAGGGCTACGGAGCTGCGGTGTATCTGCGTACGGTCGACTCCTCGGGGGAGGTTGATGTGCGGTAGGTCATGGCCAAGAGCAAGGTTGCGCCGTTGCGCACTCGCCTGACCATTCCCAAGTTAGAGCTTTCGGGAGCGGCTCTCCTGACTCGTCTGCTCAACCACACGATGACGGTTCTTCGTGGGTCAATAGCGTTGGAAGATACGGTCTACGCTTGGACGGACAGCCAGATCGTGTTATGCTGGCTGAAGGCTTCAGTTCACAAGCTGGAGATTTTTGTGGCGAATCGGGTTTCGCAGATTTTGAATTCGGAGGTTCCCTTAATCTGGAGACATGTTCCAGGGGAAATGAACCCAGCAGACTGTGCGTCTCGTGGGTGTCACGCTCCGGAGTTGGTTGGACATCCCTTGTGGTGGGGTCCAAAATGGTTGACTCAAGCCGAATCGGATTGGCCAATGAGTCCACGCGTTACCACGGCGAACGGCGCCTTGACAGTCGGTGTCTGTACGACGCAACCAGAGCCGGAAGAGGAGTTCAGCCTGCTGGAACGGTACAGCTCGCTCGACAAGCTGGTCAATGTGACCGCCTGGATCTGCCGATTTGCGCGGAATTGTCGGAATTCTGAGGCGCAACGAGTGCGGACACAGGTCCTGACACCACGGGAACGGAACCATGCGTTGTTCGCATTGGTACGGAACGTGCAGACGGTGCACTTTAAGTCCGAATTGGACATTCTGAGACGCGGACGTGTCCAACTGAAGGGAGCTGTGGCTCGGCTCAACCCGTTTATTGACCCTCAAGGATTGCTGAGGGTAGGAGGTTGGCTGCGGAATGCCAACCTGCCTTATGCGGCTCGCCACCCGTTGTTACTCCCTAGGAAATGGAAGTTGGTCGAACTGTTGATACAGGATCAACACATTCGGAATGGGCATGTCGGATGCCACGCCTTGATGGCGTTTCTCCAGCGGAAGTTCTGGATTCTATCGGTAAGACGCTTAGTGCGTAGCGTCGTATTTTGGTGCCTGCCTTGTTATCGGGCCAAGGCGGCTACGATGCAGCCCCAGATGGGCGATTTGCCCTCGGATAGGGTTAACGAAATCCGGCCCTTTGCGGGTGTCGGAACGGATTTCGCGGGACCATTCATGGTCAAGTCTTCACAGCTACGGAACGCCAGATTAGTGAAGGCATACCTGTGCGTCTTCGTGTGCTTGGCCTCGAAGGCAGTCCACTTGGAGGTGGTCAGTGACCTCACTACGGAGGCATTTATCGCATGTCTGGATCGGTTCGTCTCACGAAGGGGCCTCCCGTCATTAATCCGTTCGGACAACGGCACAAATTTTGTCGGAGCCAGACGATATCTGCAGGAGGTCACTCAATTCCTGAACGGTAACCAGGACGCCATCGGTACGGCTTGCTCCCGACGTGGGATTGAATGGGTTTTCAGTCCGCCGGGATGTCCTCATTGGGGAGGAATTTTTGAGGCTGCGGTTAAATCGGCTAAGTCGCACCTGACGAGGATCATCGGTGAGACCTCTCTACGCTTTGAAGAGCTTGTGACGCTGTTCTGTAAAATTGAACTGACACTGAACTCGCGTCCGTTGTGCCCGCTCAGTTCAGATCCAAATGACTTGGAAGCGTTGACGCCGGGTCACTTCCTGATAGGTCAGCCCCTTAACGCCCTGCCAGAATACCCATTCGGTGATGTTAATTTAAGTCGGTTAACTAGGTGGCAGATGTTGCAGCAGATGGCTCAAGATTTTTGGAAACGGTGGTCCCTTGAGTACTTGCACATCTTGCAGCAGCGCCTTAAGTGGACTGACCGGACGAACCCCCCTCAAGTCGGTGATTTGGTGCTGATTAAGGATGCGAACCTGCCATCATTGAGATGGAGACGAGGACGGATCGTCAACTTGTACACGGGTCGGGATGGCACGCCTCGATCAGCAGAAGTCAAGGTGGGGGACTCGGTCCTCAAGAGAGCGGTCGCAACATTTTCTCGCCTTCCTATTGATTAGGGACAGGTTCGGGCCTGTCCGGGCGGGTGACTGTTTAATATTTATGCTTCGGAACGCACCTCCTCTTGTTGCGCGACTCGGAACGGAAACAGAACCGCAGCTATCACTCGTATCGAAACGAGATGAGAAATTAGAGGTTATCTTTTCTCGTCGGGAGAACAAACATGTCTGCTCAGGCATCGGGCTATTGATTGTAATTCGGTGTAACAATCGTCTAATACAGGTGTTGAGCCTGGTCGGAGTGTAAATCTACCACATCGTCGGGAAATAAGTAGATTCGCGTCAGCGGTTCAGTGATCCGTGTCGATTGGACATCGTCGTATCGGACGGCGACTCCACGTGTCGGCAGGCAGCACGCCGGCGACAGCGTCGGGCAGCGACAGTGAGATTCATTCCTGATCCTACCCAAACTTGTGCCCTTAGCCCGTATTCCTGCCCCGAATCGAGCTTTAAGGTAGCCGAAGGTAAGGTAAAAATCAAGATTTTCTCTCCCGTGCTGGCAACAACCCAGCCCCTCATGATTCCACGCCGTTCGGTTGAGGCGTGGAATTAAACACTAATATTGAATACTTTAGCAAACAACAACAAATACACAATATGGCGGTTCTTAGGAACACTCAACAGTGCTGCCATCTACGACGAGCTTTCAGTTTTTAACCCCATTGATGGAGAAATGCAACGAGTACAACCGGCCCCTATGCTTCGCCTTTTCATTCGCCTTCATTTTCTCCATCGTTGCGATGTTGACAAAAGATATGTGGATATCCTCCGGGAGATGTACAGGGCCGCCATGCCGCCATGCACGTGTAAGAAAAAGGGGTATCATATGGATAGGTATAACTAACCAAAGCTGCTACTTATTACTACTATAATTCTTGTCCTATAACTTAAACATCTACTAAATTAAAGGGTACGCTAGTTGTCTAGTCATATAGTAAGGAGATTGTGAAATAAGAAAGTTAATTGAACAACAAGTTAAAATTTTATTTGGATATCGTACAACGTTAAACACACTGGAATATATTTAGTAAAGATAAGCTTATTGCCAACATCTACACTTAATTCAATATGAACTTTCAGAAGAAACTAACATCAAACACAATATAAATACTCATCTTTGGAAAAGAGGCCGATAGGGGTGGAGATGCTTCTCAACCGAAATCACCAGCAAAAGTGCGGGCCCGCGCCCAATCATCTAGTATATAACAACTCTGCCTCGCATCAATGCCAAAATACCAACGTTGTTCGCGCCGTGAATGCTGACTGGTTGCTTTTGCATTCCACCCTTATTTGACTACCAATTTATTAATTTTTAAATGACTTTACAATTATCTAATGATCTCTAAATTCTTATTGCTAATTATAATAATTACTATGATACAATAATACTCCTAATTACGTATATTAATGATTTAAAACAAAACTAATAGAATTTGACTTCACATCAATGATTATGTATGACAACTTTATTTTTCTATTATAGCTTAATATCAATACAATGACTAATAAATAAATTACACCTTCCCATATTAATAATTACCATTTGTTTTGAATATCATATATATTTAAAATCACTATTTTGAAACAAACATAACACACGCTTTGACCGAACTGGTGCCCATTGACCGGGGCGTGCGCCAGGGGGATACTCTTTCGCCCAAACTCTTCATAAACGTGTTGGAAGATATAATGAAGACACTAGATTGGAGCGAAAGAGGTCTCAATATAGACGGCGCGTGCTTGTCACACTGCGTTTCGCCGACGATCTGATTCTCCTAGCTGAAGAAATTGAAGATCTACAAAGCATACTTGAACAACTTCATGAAGCATCCTTGAAGGTTGACCTTAGAATGAATATGTCCAAGACAAAGATCATGTGTAGCGATCCGGAGCACGTACCTAATTTTATTGTAGGTAACTGCCCTGTAGAGGCAGTAGATCAATACACATATCTTGGACATAACTTATCCTTTGGCCAAAGTGCTCAGGCGAAGGAGATCACTAGACGGATCCAGCTAGGATGGGCTGCCTTCGGGATACTAGAAGACGTCCTTAAATCACAAATCCCGCAATGCCTGAAGAGCAAGGTATTCAACCAATGAGTCCTGCCAATCCTCACTTATGGTGCCGAAACATGGACGCTCACAAAAGCCAAAATTAGAGTCGCACAAAGGGCTATGGAGCGTGGCATGCTAGGCATCAGCCTCGTTGACCGCGTGCCTAACGTTGAAATCCGCAGACTTACCAAAGTCACAGACGTGGTGGGTACGCGCATCACGGGCCTAAAGTGGCAATGGGCGGGACACTTGGTTAGAAGGGAGGACGGAAGGTGAACCAAGGCAGCCACAGAGTGGCGGCCGCAAACAGGGCAGTGAACAGCGTACAGACCACCGGCCCGATGGTCAGATGACTTTGTTAAGGTGGCTGGAAAGCAGTGGACGAGACTGGCGGGTGACCGTAGCGAATGGCGTGCTTTGGGAGAGGCATATACCCAGCAGTGGGATGACAAGGGCTGATGATCATAATGGTAAAAACTCATTATAACATTAAATTTCGAACGCCGACGCCCGCCTGCCCCGCCCCGCCCCTAGTTTGTCTGTGAAGTCTGGTACTACAAGGGGGTTACCACAATCTTTTCGATTCAAATTAGGTTCAAAACAAGAACATCACCATGGCAACCATTTCCAATCCAATACTCCATAATGGGCTTTATTTACCTAATACCAAGACTTATTTTAAGATGGTCACGGTAATTTTGCGGATCAAATTAGGTTCATAATCCGAATCGGCATAAGAAGTTGTGGTAACCCCCCTGAACAAGCTAAACAAGTGCAAAGCAATTATCAATGCCACCATTCCGGTCCAACATGCGGTTCCTGAACACATTAAAGAGAGCGTATGATATGTGTGAAGATAAACTAGTATATGTAACTGTATATCCTTCGGCTCTTTTCATAAACCGACTCTCGAGTTTTAATGCCCTCCATTATGTATCAGTCACATAAACTACTATTAATATGTTTTTACATCCTAAAATACATTAGTAATACAATAGTTTTTTTTTAAACATTTATTTATTTATTTTTCCTTAAGGCCCAGTTCTAGCTGTTGAGGTGAGGGGCGCCGCGTTCGCCCGTCATCTTCTGGCGGAGTAGCGGAACTGGCGGGGTAGCGGGCGGCGCGGAATAGCATCGTGCCGCCCGGATACTTTAAAAATTAGGTGTTTTTTCGAATTTACTGAAAAACAGGGGTACGCTAATTGATAAAATTTAAGGATTAATACGGAGCTTTAAAAGAGGATAATTTAGGTATAAAAATTATGAGAAAATCAATAATTTTATATTAAAATTATTGAATCTCCTTTTAAATATAGACTATGTCCACGTTTTTTTACCATCGAGCCAAATTAATCCTGTTGTAATTTGGAAATATAATGGTCTAATATGGGAATGAAAATATTGGTGTGATTGCTTGGAATGTTTATTTTGAAGTGACAAAGATAAATCTAAATACAAACATTGAATATTAGAAAATATGTCAGAAAGAATATGTCTGAGATTTATGAAGTAAACTTAAAAGAGTCTACACAACAATGATTATAGCAGTATCTACAACAGCCGCCCTTAATCGATGTTGTGCTCGACAAACAAAAAAAAACTTAAGTTTGTAGTCCTAAACCAACTATACACCTTTTGTGTGTAACAGGCCCAAGTGGCTTAGTTAGGACATCTGCAGGCATATCACTACTACATAAGTATTCGAGAACAACAATATTACAGGATTTTCCCTGATAAAGTGAAATCTGGTATCTATATGCTTCGTCCTGTTGCGGTGTATTGGATTTCGAACGAGGTTGATGGCACTCTTGCTGTCAGAAGCTAACCTAACTGGGGTAAGTTTACCTGTTATTTCGTGAACGAACCGACGTAAATAACACGCTTCCTTTGTGGCGGACGCTAGCGCCATATATTCCGCTTCCGTGGACGACAGAGCGACAGTAGGTTGCTTCCTTGATTCCCAGGATACTGGTCCTCCACTAAGCTTGAAGGTATAGCCAGTATATGACTTCCTATCAATCGGACAGTTTGCCCAGTCTGCATCACAATAGCCTCTTAAAGGTTCTTTACATCTTCTGTAAACCAAAGAGTAATTTAAAGTACCCTTCAGGTACTGTAGAACCCTTTTTGCAGCATTCCAATGTTCCTTAGTGAAACACGTATTGAACTGACTTAAATAGCTCGTTACATAAGCTATGTCCGGGCGAGAGTTCACTGTCAAGTACATAAGACATCCTATTAGATTTTGGTAAGGATACTCACCAATTTCACCATCAGTTCTCTTTTCCATTGGTTTTTTTTGACCAAAGGAGTACTAACAGTCTTACATTCACGCATATTGAACTTATCTAGCAATGTTAAAATATAGTTTGACGGATTTATTTGGATGCTTTCAGAATCATATCTTATTTGTAATCCCAAATAAGACTTCAATATTCCCAGATCTTTGATTCCAAAGAATGTTGACAAATTTTTCTTGACAATGTCAAACGACAAATATACCCAAGATTACGAGTTCTTGACCAAAAAGTTTAGTATACACGCAGGGCTCTGAAGGAGTTCTATAAAACCTATTTTTAATAATGTGTCATTTAACTTTTTGTTCCAAGCTCGAGGGGCCTGCTTAAGGCCATAGAGGGATTTCTTCAGCAAACAAACCTTGTTTTCCTTGCCTTTTTGTATAAATCCAAAGGGTTGCTCCATAAAGACTTCTTCCAAATCTCCATTTAGGAACGCTGTATCAACTTCTAGATGCTTCATGTTTAGACCCATCTCCGCAGCTAAAGCAAATAAGGTGCGAAGAGAAGAATGACGGATCACGGGCGCAAAAGTTTCGTCGTAGTCAATGTCTTTTACTTGATGAAAACCCTTGACGACTAGTCGCGCTTTATACTTCGTAATATTCCCATATGCATCCTTTTTAATTCTTTAAACCCATTTACAGGGTATAACCTTTTTGGTTGGTCGATCAACTAAGTCCCAAGTGTGAAGTTTGGTCAACGAGTTATACTCGTTTGCCATCGCGTGGTGCCATTTATCAGCATCCTCGGCATAAGTAGCTTCATAGTATGTCGTTGGATCGCTGGCATCAACCGATGATACATTATATGCCAGGAAATCAGGTGGGTTCCTATTTCTTGAGGGGTACCTCTGCTCACGGGCAGGTTGTTCCTCGTCCAAACTTGCTGGCTCCACATCCTCAATAGGGGACTTTGTTCTACAATAGTTTCCGATGCTTCCGCACTTTGTTGATTTACCGGTCGAGGTGATCCAGCTTCGGGAAGACCACCACTCTGAACACAGTCAAAGAATTGACAGTCTTCGGTCTCAGGATCTCTTTCTTCGAGTAATAATATAGGGTCTGACTGCATTACAGGCTCCACTTGCCTCTGCTTTAACATCGTAAAGCTAGTTTCGAAAAAGGTTGCATCTCTGGACATAAACACATGTCGTGGGTTAGATGGATCCCTAAAAATATAGGTGTTAGGATTTTCAGCATAACCAACAAAAATTGCTTCCTTCGCCTTCAAATCTAACTTTTTCCTGTGACATGACGGTATATGGACAAGTGCTCTACATCCAAAAACTTTCAGATGACCAAGGTCACTTCTACGACTCCACCACCTGTCGAAAGGAATCTGCCCGCCTAAAGCTCGATGAGGGGACCTATTTTTTAGATTTACGGCGACCTGGAAAGCATCTTCCCAGTATGCTGTGGGCAATGAGCTCTCAGCCAACAACGACCTCGCCTTTTCTACTATCGACCGATGAGTACGTTCGGCACATCCAACTTGTTGGGGACTGTACGGCGTGGTAGTTTGACGTTGAATTCCTTTAGATTCGAGGTAATCAACAAACTCTTTATTAACAAACTCTTTACCACCGTCGGTCCTCACGGATTTGATTTTCCTATCTAACTGATTCTCTACAAAGGTTTGAAAAAGACAGAATTTGTTTTTGACCTCTGTTTTGGAATGAATAAAGTAGGTAAATACCATCCTAGTATAATCGTCTACCAAAGTAAGCATATACTTATTTCCTTGAAAGGAGGTTGTAGACAATGGTCCACATAGATCCATAAGGATCAGTTCCAAAGAAGTAGTAGCCCTATTAAAAGCCACCTTCTTGAAAGGTTTCCTTGCTTGTTTACCTTCTACGCAAGCGATACAATTATTTTTATCTACTACTTTAAACTTTACGCCTACCTCGTGATTCTTCAGTTGATTCATGCCTATACGACACAAGTGTCCTAACCTCTTGTGCCAGAGTTGATAAGAATTAGTATCCTGACAGCCAGAGTGAACATACTGTGTTAAATTTGCCGCAGTATCCGGAACGTCAACAATACCATCAAGGACGTATAATGCACCACAGGGCGAAGCATGAAGAACAGAATCACCTGTAAAACGAAAAGTTTTATTTTTATAAAAGTTACATCCATTTTTATCAAAAACACATATAAAACCCTTATCAACAGCTTTCTTCACAGATAACAAGTTTGCCTTTAAATCTGGTACAAAGGCAACTTCATTTATCCTATTGACTACGTTTTTGTGTGTATTAATCGAAATATATCCAGTTCCGCAGCATTCAATATGTTCACCGTTAGCAACGGTAACATGACCTTTATCAGATATCGAAATATCTTGAAGCCAATCTCGTCTAGAAGTCATGTGTTTCGTACATCCTGAATCTACATACCAAAGTTCCTTGTTTGAGGTGCCAGAAGTATTTAAAGCTGTAAATCCGACATCACTGACGTTTTCTTTTACCACATTCGCTTTTACTTCTTTCTTCCTCAATGGACAGTCTGGCCTCTTGTGTCCAGGTGCCTTGCATTCATAACATATTATCTTAGAATTCCATTTCGTCTTGGACTTCTGCGTCTTCGTATGAAAAACGGAATCTAAAGGTGAAGCTGCACTTTTGGACATTTCATTAAGTAGTTTTGTCTTGACTTAGTCGGTTGTTACTTCTACGTTGCAATTTTCTAGTGCCATTATAGTCCAGTACAGCGCGGTAAAAAGCTGGAAAACCTAGAAAAATTCTAAATCTACTCCTATTTGCTTGAAAATTTGGATTTAGGCAGTTCTCGGCCTACACTAAATGGTCTCCCCAACGCCGTTGGTTGCTTTTAATTTTTAGGGGTGTAAACTACCCCTATTATCGAAAAAAGATAAGACAGAATATTAAAGCATTTAATTCATTAAAATCATGTTGAATTATGTTATGTAAAGACCACCAAAGGTAATTAGGGTTATTTTTTCTACCGTTTGATATTTTTAGGGGTGGAAACTACCCCTTTTCAGAAAGAAAAATTAAAAAAAATTGAATTTTTGCGCTATTTTTTTTAAATTTGCCTTATTTATCTCAATTTAAGATAACTTTTTACTATTGTATTTTTGTTTTATCTGTTTTTTGATATGTGTGGGGGGTGAAAAGTACCCCTGCCCCAAGAAAAATATATATTTTTTTTTGCATTAAATTTTTCAGATTTTAATTTCATTACAATGTAAGTATAAAATGATGTTATTTATTATTTTTTAAAAGTTTGAAACCCCTTATCACCCCTATTACATAAACCACCCCTATTTTGAAAAATTCTTTTGGTAAACATATAAATTTTTAATTTTATTAAACTTATTTTAAGTATTGAAATTTAACTTTTAAGAATATTATTTTAGAGTAATTTATTACTAAAATTATAAAAAATAAAATATACAAAGTAAAATACAGAGTATAAAATACATAAATTTCAATCACTATCACTTTCGTCTATTATCTTTTCAGAAGAGCAGTCATCGTCCTACTCATCTTCGTCTTGATCCAAAGTAGGAGCACAAACTTCATACCTTCCTACTTCACTGTAACTACAACAAAATCCAAGCCCATTACATATTTCAATAATTTTTCGAGAGCCAAATTTTCTATGAAATGTTATGCCAGTAGCAAGTTGCAGTGGAGAAATAAAACTCATTGGACGAGCAGCAGACATAATCGCATGGGCAACGGATGTAATTTTTTTCGAATATAAGTTTTCATTGTCAAAACTTTGCTCTTTATCCTTGTAAATAACGTGTGTTAAAAGTCTGAGTAGTTTTCGAAATTAAGAAAAAAAAAAAAACTTTTACGGTTTTTTGACGATAATTTCTTCAATTTTGATGCTAGAAACTTTTTAAAAAAATCATTTTAAAGGTGAATTTGTCAGCTACAAATTCATTTTGGTTAAATATTTTTTTAACCCTTAATTTTAAAAAGGGAGAGGGTGCAATATTGCATACTTTAAGAGCCTATATCTCCGAAAATTTAACATAAAAAAAAAACATGAAATTTTTCTGTGGAAAAAATACTAACTTTTTGGTGTCTTTCAACTTTTACATATCTGTTTTATTATAATAGAGAATGGACAGTAAGAAGATTTTTGCGTTATCATGAAAATATGAAAAGCACTTGAAACTCATTTCGTTTCAAAATGAATTATTATTTACCAATAAAACTACATAGGATTCAATAGTTATATATAAATGAACAAAATAGTTGAAGGGTAAAAAAATATTTCAATTACGGTGACAATTAGGGGGTGGTTTTCACCATTTTTTTATCACAAAAAGTAGATTTCGATCTTATTTTAAGGGTTGAAAAGTGGTACTACATACTCAATATTGCATACTTTAAGAGCCTATATCTCCGAAAATTTAACATAAAAAAAAACATGAAATTTTTCTGTGGAAAAAATACTAACTTTTTGGTGTCTTTCAACTTTTACATATCTGTTTTATTATAATAGAGAATGGACAGTAAGAAGATTTTTGCGTTATCATGAAAATATGAAAAGCACTTGAAACTCATTTCGTTTCAAAATGAATTATTATTTACCAATGAAACTACATAAGATTCAATAGTTATATATAAATGAACAAAATAGTTGAAGGGTAAAAAAATATTTCAATTACGGTGACAATTAGGGGGTGGTTTTCACCATTTTTTTTATCACAAAAAGTAGATTTCGATCTTATTTTCATCATAACTCGGTCAATTTTAAAGCTAAATACTTCTATAAAAAAAAATGAAGGTCTTTTTAAGCACTACAAAAAAGTCTATATACACTTTGTTCGAAAATTGCATCAATTTTTCAATATTTTACATCCAACGCTTTGATTTTTAAAAAATAATAAAAATATCACTTTCAACAAGCCATTACTCAGTAAATATTCGGTCTATAGCAATGTATAAAATACCATTCTCTTAGTTTTTTATATGCTACAACTTTGCTCTTTAGAGTTTTTACGATAAAGTTGATACTTTTTGCGTTATTTCCAAAAAACCATTGAAAAAAGTGTTTTTTCTTAAAATTTCAACTACGAATAACTCAGAACGTATTGGGTTTGGAAAATTGGTTCAAAGAGAAAAGTTGCTTCAAATGAGTAGATCTATCGATTTATGCAAAAAAAAAAAAAAATTACTCACCCCGAGAAGGGGTGGTTTGCACCCCCAAGATAAAAGCAACCCTCGGCGTTGGGGAGAATTTGAAGTAGAGGGTTAGTACTACCTGTAAAAAAAATTTCAGAATTTTAGGACGAGTTTTGCAGAATTTCACGGCAAAACCGCGCTGGACTGGACGGCTCATATTTTGGAGTGAGGCCTCCTAAAAGTATAGCTGCAAGAGACGTGTCTTCTACTACCTTGTCAATGTCTGCCAAATCTTGTGCTGTTGACATGACAGCATTTATGTAAAGCTCTATATTATCATAGTCTGACAGACTTAATCTGTATAGCTTTCTCTCTAAAGCTAATCTTCGTCCCATACCTTTATCTTCGAAGGCTTTTTCCAACGATCTCCAGGCTTCAGCTGCGGTTTTTGCACATCTTACGTGCGTTATTGCTGCACCGTCTATTGTAAGGCAGATCTTGGCCAGTGCTTTTGCTTCCTTTTCTCTCTTTGACTAAGGTAGGGGTCGTGTCATCATTATGATAACCACATATTGTTACCCAAAGGTCCTCATGCAAAAGGTAGTTCCTCATCTTGAATTTCCACGTCGGATACCCGTCCTTATTGCGCAGGCAAAACGATGGGATTGAAGTTGAGAATGACGAATTTGACTTCGATAAACCATCCCCACTTTGTTGTGACATTTTTTACTATTTAGTCACACACAAAATACACAAATACACATTAACATTAACCATGTAACCATTTACCAGAGCCTCGTGCTGATAACGTGTTGTAATTTGGAAATATAGTGATCTAATATGGGAATGAAAATATTGGTGTGATTGCTTGGAATGTTTATTTTGAAGTGACAAAGATAAATCTAAATACAAACATTGAATATTAGAAAATATGTCGGAAAGAATATGTCTGAGATTTATGAAGTAAACTTAAAAGAGTCTACACAACAATGATTATAGCAGTATCTACAACAAATCCAATCGCGTAACGACATAGTATTTAAACTAGATTATTTCTTTGTGAATAACATATAATTTTTTGAGACCTATGAATTTATTGTTTTTTTTTTTTGCCAAAGCTCTCTTTAGTGGTTTTGTGTGATCTTGGGCCTTAATACTTAGTGGGAAAGGCCGCCGAGCCGCTTGGCCGATATACTGCTTTAGAAAGCGTCTCGTAAATGTTTATTTCTTATACCTCGCACCACGAGTTATGAGCGGTGCCCTTGAATGCGCAGCAGTCACTTTTCAATACCTGTACATATGCGCAGTAATTCCCGCCAACGTCGCCCAGCTCTCTTAATTCGTGGCGTGAGGTGATAACCTCTCTAAAACCGAGGGTAGTTGGGACGGGTCACAATTTTGAACCTTATGCCATGGTAATAAAATTTAAAACCTATAACGGAAAAATGGCGTTAGCTAAGGCCGTCGGTGGTATTCAAGAGATTTTATAATATAATACTAAATATTGAAAACAGCCGAATTTCTAATTAAAACATTCGCCAGTTATAATTAGTGATAAGAACCACAAAGAGTGCATACAATTAATTATCTTAAAAACTTTATCAGAGAAGCATTAAACAGTGATTGTTATTAAAAAAAATCGTTGATCACTCATTTCATTACGGGCGAGCGACAGCTAGCTGCGCGGCGTCAAGCGGAGGGTATAGATAAACTTTCCGAAATAAGTAATTAAACGATTTTCCTTGTATTTTTTTTCGATTCGCGTTTTTTTCCCCACGATTTTTTTCCATACATTTTTTTGCAGTAGTATATTTTTCTACACGCTTTAATTTCTTCTGTTTATTTTTGCCACACATATATTTGTATATGTATTTATTTTCTCAATCAGTATTTTTCATATAAATATGTTTTACCGATATAATAATTTTCCAGGTGTTCCTCATTCACTTTATGCTTGATTTAACTTTCATCCATACAGAGACAGACAGCCCCCGTTTAGACAGTTTTTACTACTCCTTTTTGCGTGACAGGAGGCTAGCCTATCGCCGCAGCTAAGGAGATACTTATGATAAAAAAAAGAACACAGAAAATACAACAAGTTAGGCATCGCGGAGTCAAATCGCCAGCCAGCCTACTAAATTTATTTAATAAATCGCACACAAATGGTGAGGAAACCTTATGACAGTGCCGTGTCAGTATATTTATGAAAACCTAATGTACGTCCACAAAAATATTGATAAATTTCCTAAGAATAGCGACAGGCACAATGTCAACACTAGAAATAGGAATAAACTAGCTATACCTACTACTAGGCTCCAGAATGTTAATGTATCTTTTAAAGGGCAATGTATTCGCTTTTACAACAAAATACCGACTGAGTTACAAGAATTGTCTGTAAATAAATTTAAAAATGTTGTTAAAAATCACTTATGTAAAAAAGGTTACTACAAAATATCAGATTATGTAGAAGACAAGAAAGCTTGGGAAGGTATTTGCTCCAATTCTGTAAAAAATAACGTATAAAGCTGGAGGTTTCTAGTCGCCTCTTTGCCTCCAGCATCTAAAACATTGAGGTGACGGAAATTCAAATTGAGTTCTATATTTCCCTGTACCTTATACATGTGTTAGTTTAAGATTTGACATTCCAAATGTTACCTATGTATTTCTTATGGAAATAAACTCTTTTTGAATTTTGAATTTTTGCATATCTCCTTAGCTGTTGCGATGGACTAGCCCCAAGTCACGCAAAATAGACGTGTATGGATGTAAGTTAAATCAAGCTTAAAATGTATGAGGAAATAAGCATCTGGGAAATTATTATATCGGTTAAATATATGTAAATGAAAAATACGGATTGAGAAAATAAATGCATAGGAAAACATACGTCTGGCAAAAAGAAACAGAAATAATTAAAGCGTGTACAAAATTATCATACTAGTGAAAAAACGCATAGAAAAAATAAATAGTGGTAAAAAGCGCGAATGGAAAAAAAATACAAGGAAAATATTATTTCGGAAAATGTATCTATACACTCTACAAGCGACTCTCACGGTTGCACGAGCAACAAAAGATTGATTTCGCGTACAGCGGCCGAGAACAACATCGGCGGTGAGTCAAACCTTGCTAATCACCATCCGACGAACGTCCATAGAATACAGTAATAACAGAAGCGACAACAGTAATCGAATGCACTTTGTCTCTGAGTGGTCAACAATAGTATATTCCATAAAAAACACTTATTCAACTATGGATACCAATAATGACGTAAACTGTGATATGTCTACCTCGTATGTCAATACATAGGACATGCACAACCGCCATGCGAGTATGAGTACCTTAGATCTGACAGAAAAATGCCTGTTTTTGAACTGGACACTGCTCGACAACACATTGAGTAGTAGTCTGCCTAATATGTATACATGCGACAAATCATAGTTAATTGAGCTAAAGAGAACAAACTTTCATATGGCAAATGAGGAGATATCCAAACTTGTAATGGAATTATGTGGCTTAAGATGCGAGAGTATTTTTTTTAAAAGAACATAGAAGAGTGATAAATATGTGGACTTGAGGGAAACACGTCTGTTATAGCAAACCATTTATTTACAAAGACAAGACACAGCCTGACCTGCAAGCAAGTTATCAGGCTGCGACATCCAAGTATGACATATACCCACAGATGTGCATATACCACATCCTACCACCTAAATACAACTAGTATAACTAAACACTTTATAATAAATACATTAAATAACACACCACTAGTTAACAAGCGTTTTGGTTGCACTATCTTCTGAATTCAAAAAAGACAAAGTGCATAAAATTCACTTTACCTAATGTAAGGCAAGTTGAGAGTAACATTGTATTGGGGAAAGACAAACTAAAACTAGTAGATGAAACTGTATTTCTCGGCATCACTAATGATGCCAAACTACAATGGGGTCCCCATATTGTAAAATTAGCACATAGACTTAGCTCCGCAGCATATGCGGTTAAAAGAATCAGGGAATTGACTGACGTTGCAACTGATAGGCTTATATATTTTAGTTATTTCCATAGCATTATGTCCTACTGCATACTACTATGGGGACGGGTTGCTGACATTGAGACCAATTTCATTTTGCAGAGGAGAGCGATCCGATTTATTTATAAGCTATGTAATAGAGAATCTCTGGGAGATTTTTTCAAAGAAACCAACATCCTAACAGTTGCAAGTCAATTTATGAAAACATAATGTATGTGAGGAAAAATATCAGTAGCTTTAAAACGATTGAAAGCCGCCATAATGTGCAAACTAGAAATAAACATAAACTTTATTTTCCAATGTTCAGACTCACAAAAGTTAGCAGTTCTTTGGGACACTGTATACGCTTCTACAATAAAATTCCGCAAGAAATACAAAACTTAACTGAAGCCCGATTTAAAAAATGTATAAAGCACACTTTGTGCACAAAGGCTTACTACAAAATTAATGACTTTTTACAAGACACCGACATCTGGCATTAAACCAGTTCATTGCACCCTATATATTATGTTCCATGTAATAATTAGGCACCTACTTAATGTTATATTATGCTTGCTTGATTATGTTATTACGTTCATTAATTCTGAATTTTTGTGCTATTATGAATAAAATCTTTGAACTGTACTGAACTGTTCTGCACCCCTGCTGGTGCGGTTATAGGACTCGGAATATCTATCGCGTTCCAAGAGCTACGGATCTGATCGATGTATCGACGAATAGGTGGATCGCTTCCCCTAGCTATCATGTAACTTCTCTCCTTCTGTGTAATTCCGTGCCCATACTAGGTCTCCCACTTTCATTCGATTGTTCCTTCCACCTGCCGCTTTGACCTGTTTCTTCTTTGTTCTCTTAACTCTATCTACTATCGATTTTTTCTAACTCTATCCTGGCCTTGACGAGGTCTCCTCAGTAAATCTAGTCTAGACCGTAAACTTCTACCCTGTAGTAGTTTCGCCGGGTTGCCCCCGTAGTAGCATATTCCACGTTTCTTAATGCTATTAAGTATGATTGTAGCGGTACGTCTACCTCTAGTCCGTCATGTAAAGCCTTCTTTAAGGCCCTTTTGCACAGCTTAACTGCCGCTTCCGCCGCTGCGTTTGATGCTGAGTGGTAAATCACCAAGTTCGTCGCTTTGATTACGTTAATTTGTGAAAATTCTCGGAATTCCTGACTAACCTGTCTCGTCAAATGGAGGCCTGTTATCAGAAACCACTTCTCGAGGTGAAGTAAACACACGAGTGTCGGAATACGAACTAGTTTATTTCATGTACCCACATAAACATTAATAATCACTACATCTTTCTCCTTAATTTTGAAAGCTTAAACTAATGTCTTATTGCTACACAACACACTAACTAATTTATTATTATTTATTACACTAATGAGTTGGTTAACATTTTGCTATATTTATTTATGCAACTTAGTATAATTATGTTTATGCGTACAACTATAATATAATTCTTATGCAATCACTAGTATGCCTATCTATCTATCCTTTCCTTTTTTTTTCTAGGTTTTTTTTTTTTTTTTTTTTGCTATTTATTTACTATTTATTTATAACTAAATTATTATGTGGTCTATTATAAGCTAACTCGAAGAAAACTTATTTCTTACCTACTAAGTACAGTTTGCCTAGTATTCTATTCATGGCGATATATCTGAGCAAACTTTTTTCTTGCTTCTCGAGCCGCTCGCCGTTCAACATGTGATGTGTCAGGAGGAGAGTTGTAAGAGTCGACAAATATTTCTGACTCTTCTTCCTTAAGTATGCTCTCCTGAGCAGAAGTATCTGTATCGCTCGCTTCTTCAGGCACATAGGTGCTGTCACCGGCCGCGGCGGCATCACTGATAGTGTCGTTACTATTTGGAGACGACTGTGGGGATGTAATAGTGCTATCAGCATTGCTATTATCATTATCATCAGCGCTCATTGTCTCTGATTCTGACGACGAGGGAGATATAACAATAGGGTCTATTTTAATTAAATGCCTCCTATTTCTGCGGTACGTTTTGCCTGTATACTCGCTTGTTAGGAAGTAAGATCTCGGCTGTGGCGCTCCACCTGTGACCCGCATTGCTTGTCTCTTGTCCCCACTCAATGCGATCACTGTATCTCCTGTTTTCAGTTCCGGTAGACACCTTGTTCTTTCGTCATACCACTGCTTGGAGGTTAGTTGATTTTTTATCATTTTGTCGTAATCTGCCGAATTATTGCGTTCTGGTTGCAGTTTAGCGACATGCAGTGGTAGTCGCGTGTTTAATCGGCGTCCCATCAGTAATTGTGCTGGACAGCCGATACCATCTCTGGGCGCCGAACGATAGTTCAATAGCGCCAAATAAAAGTCAGTCCCAGATTTTATTGACTTAATTAAAATTGTCTTTACAGTGCGCACTGCTCGTTCACTGCGTCCGTTTGACTGTGGGTAATGTGGCGAAGACGTGATATGGCGAATACCCCATTTGTTTGCAAAGTCGTTAAATTCTTTGCTCGCGTAGGCCGGCCCATTATCGGTTATTAATTCCCCCGGAATCCCATGACGCGCAAATTGGTCTTTCATTGCCATTATCACAGCGTTTGAACCAAGTGTTCTGACGGGACATACTTCTACAAAATTAGAGAAATAGTCAACCAGCAAAATAAAATACTTTTTCTGATATTCGAATATGTCTGAGCCCACTTTTGCCCACGGTATGTCTGGTATGTGGTGTGGTATCATGGGCTCGCGCGTAGGCTGCGCAGCCATCTCCACACAGACACCGCAGCGGCGCACTGCTCGCTCGATGTCACGAGACATGCCGGGCCAAAACATTACATCCCTAGCACGCCGCTTACATCTATCAATACCTAGGTGCCCTTCGTGCACACGTGATATCATTTCTGACCTTAGTGCATTTGGAATGTATACTAAATTGTCTTTGAACAGGACTCCGTTCGTGTATTGAAATAGGGCCCTATGTTCCCAGTGTAGGCGTACATTGTCCTCTACGTCAAATTTGTTCGTTGGCCAACCATTTTGAATATAAAATATAATGCGTTGACAATCTCTATCCTGATGGGTACTCTGCTTTACTAGCGCCAATTTTTCATCACTGAATCTTACATTTGCTAATAAGTAACAAGTTTGATCTTCAACATCCCTAGAAATATTTTCATGCATTAATTCTGGTAATGCTGCACGTGACAATGCATCCGCGATGTGCATATATTTACCGGGCTTGTACACGACCCGTACATCATAAGCCTGCACGCGAAGCATCATGCGTTGTAGTCTTGCGGGAACCGCATCCAAGGGCTTTTGAAATAAGCTTTCTAGGGGCTTGTGATCAGTCTCAACTGTCACATGACTTTTCCCGAACACATATTGATGAAAACGCTCCAGAGCAAAGACGATGGCGAGCATCTCTTTTTCAATTTGTGCGTATCGCTGTTGCGTGTCCGTGAGCGTGACCGACGCGAACTCGACCGGGCGGCCGGCCTGCAGCAGCGCCGCGCCCAGCGCGTGCGCGCTAGCGTCCACCGTCAGCAGCGCGGGCTGCTCGGCCGCGAACAGCGCCAGCACCGGCGCCGAGCACAGTTCGCGCTTCATTTGCTCCACTACCGCTGTATGTGTGGCGTCCCACACCCACACACAGTCTTTCTTCAATAAACATCGCAGTGGTGCTACCTTTTCAGAGTAATGAGGTATGAATTTTGAAAGGTAGTTAACCATACCTAGAAATCGTTCTAACGATTGTCTATCATTTGGTACTGGCATATCCCGTATGGCCTTTAATTTACATTGGTCTATTTTCATACCGTGTGCGCTAAACGTGTGCCCTAGGTACGTTACTTCTGATACACCAAATTGACACTTTTCGTTGTTGAATTTGATACCTATCTCCCTAGCCCGTTGTAATAAACTATGTAGTCGTTGATCGTGCTCTGCTTCCGTGTTGCCCCACACGATTACGTCATCAACAAATGAGTCAACTCCTTCGAGGTCCTCAAGTATTTGTCGCACTTTGGCGTGAAATACCTCCGAGGCAGAATTAATGCCATAGGGCAGTCGTAAAAATTGGTACCTCCCAAAAGGTGTACCAAAGGTACAGAGGTCTGCACTTGCTTCGTCGAGCTCGACCATCCAAAACCCGCATCTCGCGTCGAGTTTACTAAATACTTTAGCACCTTTCAGTTTGGTAGCTATTTCTGTGATAGTTGGGAGGGGGTAGTGCTGACGACGTATCACTTTGTTGAGCGGCCGCGGATCAAGACAAATGCGAAGTTTACCATCCTTTTTTGCCGCTACAACTATGCCATTCACCCATTGCGTAGGATGTGAAACTTTTCTAATCACTCCTAAATATTCCATACGTTTTAATTCATCAAGCAACTGATCCCTAATACAGATCGGTATCTTCCTTACCGGACACACACTTGGACTCGCATTTTCACACAAAGGAATAGTATATTTACCTGGTATTTTTCCTAGCCCTTGAAACAGATCTTTATAACATGTTATGTTTATATTGTATATACGTTGTATCAAACCAAGTTGTTCACAAGCATTTTTTCCTAGTATACTTTGACAATCATCGTTAGAAACAATAAATTTCAAATTGTATTCTACTTGTTTATGTATCCAACGCATTGTACAGGAACCGACTATTACTATATAATTTCCACAAAAGGATTGTGCCCTTGTTTTATCTGGTATCAAATCGCTTTCGCAAAAACCTAATCTTAAAAAGTTTCTTATCGAGACAACATTTAGATCAGAACCTGTATCTAGCTTAAATGTATGCTGCGATCCGTTCATAAATAGTGTTAAAGTTTCATACCATTTATTACTGTCTTTGTGTCCATTGTCCTGCAGTGTTGACACATAAAACAATTCTTCATCATCATAATCTTCCTGCACTTGAAACACTTTATTTGATTTGTACATAGACATGCCACACATTTTTTTAAAATGACCCGTGCCATCACATGCAAAACACTTGGCATTAATAGCCGCACAGAGTGAACCTCCCCTGCACTGCATACTGCCGCAAGCCATGCAACACCGAGACGAGCCCGCAGCTGGGCCGGTCCCCGCCGCCGCCGCCGCGCCCGCTCGGTAGCCCGCGCCGGGCCCGGTGTGGCGCGCGGCCGCGGAGCCCCCGGCGCCGCTCACGCCCGCACCTGCACCGCCGGCGCCGTCACCCGGCCTGCGCCCGGTGCCGCGCGACCAACGCCCGGCGCCTCGCGCGCCGCGCCGGTTCCCGCGCGTCCACACCGCGTTCACAGACGTGGAATGTGATGATGAGTCACCCTTCGCACTATCTATTTGTCGAGTTTCCTCATTTGATAACTCGTTCGACTGGCATATCTTTATGGCCTTTTCTAATGTGAGTTCGTCCGACCTCAGCAATCTGTCCCGTACTGTGTTATCCTGCAAGCCGCATACGATACGATCCCTGATGAGTCCTTCCTCTAGATGCTCGAACTCGCACCGTTGACTGAGCAGCTTCAGCGCCGTCACGTATTGGTCAATGCTCTCACCGACTTCTTGGTTGCGAGTGAAAAACTTGAATCGCACCATCGTTGTGTTTGTTTTCGTACCAAAATACGCGTTGAACTTCGCTATAAGTAAGGTTATGTTGTCACGATCGGTCTCCTTTTCGAACTTGAGAGTTGAAAATATGTCATAACCATCTGGCCCAATGAGATTAATGAGTAGACTAGCTTGCACATCACTGGGCTCCTTGTACACACCGGATGCTTTGAGAAACACCTCAAACTGTTTTAGCCACTTGCGCCACGCGTCAGCACGGCTTGACGGACTGCCTTCCAACACCAGTTCCACGGGTGGGCGTGCATGTTCCATGGTTTTGTTGGTTAATTTAGTAAAATTTGGCCAAATTCTTGCACGAAATCTACCACAAAACAATATTTTAGCTCAGACCGCTGTCACCATGAAGTAAACACACGAGTGTCGGAATACGAACTAGTTTATTTCATGTACCCACATAAACATTAATAATCACTACACGAGGTATTCCAAATCGAGCAAAAATTTTCCTTAAGTTCTCAAAAACCGAGGGTTGTTGGGACGGGTCGCGATTTTGAACCTTATGCCATGGCAATAAAATTTAAAACCTACAACGGAAAAGTGGCGTTAGATGTTCGCCGGTGTTATTCAAGAGGTTAAAACCTTGATCATAGACCTTGCCGCGGTCTTCGCCATTGGAAATATCTCCAACCACTTGGTGTGTGAGCACAGATATCGAGAGATAGGTTGAGGGGCGTGGCACGTGCGAACGAATGTAGCTCCGACAGGTTAGATATTAAAAATTCTCGGTAGTCACCGGGCGACCGCAGTGACGAATTCATTTCCGTTGTTTTTCGAAAATGCCGACCTGTGCCAATACTCACGTGCAAAAATAGAAGCGAGATTGTGAACTCCAAGAACGCCGGTGTCACATATCACTTGTAAGTCTCATTCCAACTATTATTTCTTCTTAAAACACAAGAAATAAACATTATTACGAAAATAAATCATTCGCGGAAAATTCGTCACGAATTGACATTAAAGTGACAATGTCATGTTGTTCTCCCTAAGTTTACTATACATTGCTTGTTTTGTATCTTAATTTCACTACTTATTGCCAAGCTAACACGCAATGAATATTTCACACTTATCTAAGTACGAAAGCAAAGATGCATCGTGATACGGAGGCAAACTGTAACACGCACACAGAGACGACATATAATGATGGGGATAGTGATAGGAGAATTATGTTTTTGAATAGATAGATTTTATCATTCCGCAATTACTAATATAGTTAATGTAATAATATAGTTATTTTGTTGCTCATAATACGTAAGTTTATTGTTAGTTATTCCAATGATTGCCAAACAGGCAGTTTAGATTTTTAGTTTGTTCAAAACCTCGCCCGACGAAGGATAATGGGGTGTTATAAGTATTGATCGGAAATTCCGATGCTTTCAGTCAGGTCCGAAGAGTTCACAGTTATTCTACCTTCAGAAACCTCTTTGCCTCTCTTTCTAGCTGTAAGGATTCTGTTGAAAAAAAGAAGAGAGGCTCTCGTATGTCGTATGTTGTATAAATATGTCGTATTTACAAACAATTTACAATTTTATTTATAGAACCCGGCATTGTATACGACAGTCTATACCAGTGTCTATAAATTATAATCGATCGATGATACACGCTGTCCTTGCATTGTCCCAACACTCAACACAACAACACAAGCTCGACTAGCTAGTATACCTGCGGTAGTGTGGGTGTGTTCGGACGATAGGTGCATGACATTGCACTGACCAATAAAAGCGGAGGGATTGATGTACGAGTGGTGTAAATGTATGCGTGTTCTTAGTTTTCGACGACACTAGTTCCGATACAAGCTTAGCGCCAAGGGCCTATCTCTCGATATCTGTGTGTGTGAGTCAACTAACACAAAGAGGTCTTCCCTTGAAAGGGGCCTAAAAAATCTATGTGCAGTCTCGTCCAAGGTTCCGAAGTGTATGGCCATGGTTGTTGCAATGCTCGCGATGGTGCGGTTCTCTCTGCGTTGCACGACAAGTCCACTCGACATGTGCGCTCCACGTCCGCATCGATGCATTGTCTCGTTAGGGTTGGTGTGAATAACCCCCCATAACGGAACCTTACTAAAAAAATGAGAGTAAGTCCTAAAAGAAATGAAAGAAAGAAATTAGAATGAGTCCGATTTGTTTTTACACAAGATTTCCGTGTGACTTTCGATGGCGCGGCTATGGCGTTATTTTTTTAAAAGAACAATGGCGAGATTTTGTACAAATTTGTAAAAGTTCATTCCCAAAACCATAAATTTTTCAAAGTTAGCGTTAAAAAGTTGTAAGGGTTTGAACGTGGCCGCGCCATTGAAACGCGGAGAACCACGCGGCCACGGAGATCTTTGAAACCAAGCGTTGCAGAGACCTGAAAGATAAGCGAATAACCGATTAAATATGTAAAAAAAAAAATATAGAAAAAAATCTAGGTTTATATTTTACGATGTGGGAGACAAAAACCCCATGCCCGCGCCATCGAAACGGTGAAATATACATGATAGCCGATATTTCGCTGAAAAAGCATCGCAGTCTGAAGTTTTTTGTAAAACCCAGATAAGAATTTGTCAAAATTTGTAAAATACAACAAAAAATTATTTTTTTATATTTCAGGAGTCGCAAGACTCCTGAAATATAAAACCTCATGGTCGCGCAATTGAAACGGTGAAAAACACGTTATCGCCGATATCTGTCTGAAAAATAATCGCAGAGGTCTGAAGTTTTTGTAAAACCTAGATTTGAATTTGTCCAAATTTGTAAAAAATACAACAAAAGTCCTACGTTTATATTTCAGGAGCTGTATGTAGTAAGGTATTGTGTAGAAATAAGTCGTGATTATCTCTCAAAGAAACTAAGTATAAGCGAGATGTTTTTTTTGTAAACAACACCTATTAATATGTAGAAATAGCTAGAATAGACAAAAACTATGTTTTTTCTTGAAATTAAACCCTTGCAAGTATGTGACGACAACATTGTAGTTAATTTGTCATGACAAAGAGTTAGCAAGTTTGCATTGGCAAATATTATATAAGTTTGATGGGTGGAAACTAGACATTTCATATAAGTTTGATAGAAACGTGCCACAAGTTTGTCCTTTGCCTCGTCAAACTTTATCCAAGCTTTCACATTTTATATTTCAAACTTACTGCACGCCTGAAACAAGTTTAAATTGCTGTGTGGGAGGCTAGTGTACAATGAGACACCAGGGAGATATTGTCACGGTGACATTTTATTCATTCATATGATAGTGACCATCAATATGAACAAGTTTCCCCAATTTAATACGGTCCCATACGGAAAAAAATATGGCTTTGCACGGCTTGTAGTGGAAACAATTTTTTTGACTACATCTGCGATAATTGCCTCAACTGATGTAATTAATTTTGATTGTCGTACAGTTATTTTTATATTCTAGCATAATTACATAAGGGAATAAAGGGTGTAACAAAGGGGGGGTTAGAAGCCGAAAGGCGGTTGTAAGGGACTTCATTTACGTTCACCTTGGGAACGACATAATCAGCAAATTTATTTTTTCCATCTCAGTTCATTTTGGGCCGGGTGGTCAGCCGATTTGTACGGGGAAGTGAAAAATAAAGTTACTCTGATCAAGTCGACCCCATAGTAAAAGTTGTTCAGAGTGATGTCCCTAACAAGTCCCCTTCGGCTTGATTCCCCCTTTTTGTTACACCCTGTATAAAGGTCTCTCAATATCTCTCACATCGTAATATTTTACTCCACGAGTTTAACAACAACCACTGTAGCCAGAGTTTGAGAGACTTGCCCTAATTATTTCGATTTGCGTAACTGTACGTTCAATTTTATAACTGTCCCACATTTGATAATGTCTTAATTTTGATTTATTTAATGGTTTTGAAAAGTTTTTGTTGCATGTTATGTTAGTAGAAGGAAGTGTTTAATTTCCACGTTAATTGATTACTAGAAATCTAACGACTAATCCGCATATGTACTCTAAAAATGTATAATATATATTGTAGTTTAGCTCTAAAGGTTACAGAATGGATATATTTTTACCAAAAAATAACTAATGTGATAATTTAAAATTTGTATAATAAGATATTTGCTAAAATATATTTTTTTTTAATCCCAACTGCACTTTTGGTACGTATTTTTTTATTTTTAGGATTATTTTTATTTTTGCGATATTTTTTGAGATTAATTACAATTTTATGTCCATGTGTACTACGTCAAAATATTTGCCAAATATACGAACAACTTTTACTGGTCATTTTGCCAGAGGCAATTATAAGGAGAGCGACATCTTCGGGAGTAAAGTAAAAGGCTTGAGATGCGCGCAAATACGAGACTGGTTTATTATAGGTAATCCTAGCTTATATACTAGGTTGGTACATGTTATTAATGACGTGCATAAGACATAGTGCGTGATGAATATAAAAATACCTTATCTGTGACGGTCGTCAACTTATCTTAACATTACGTGAAAATATGACTAACATAGTCGACCGGCACAGATATTCCCCCCTTTAGGGAAAAAAATAAATGAATGTACTTATAACAATGGAAAAAAAATCTAAGTTAGATACTATATCAAACTTATATCGACTGCAATAATAACTAGTAGTATTTTAATAAACATAAATAAGATAGTAATCGTGCATACTTTAACTTAATCTAAAGGTAAATCTTACACGAATCTAAAGGTAAATCTTACACGAAAACAGAAAAACACTAGGAAAATGAGGCTTCGCGGTTAGTAAACTAACCTAACCTATAACTGGAAAAGATCCGCAGGAGAGTCGTCTGATGCTGCAGCCGCCCATGTTTTTCAGGAATCGATGAGTCAATTTACATCGCACGTCGTTGAACTTGTAATCACTGTTTGTTTATAATTGCGACCGTACCTACACAAGGATGATTGTGCTGAATCAGCTCTTCACTCTTGAGTGAATATTAAGTTGTCGATTGATGAAATTTGTGTGCCTAAAAACCTTGGGATTTGGCAACATAGGGCACATCTTTTACACCAATCGTTTATATATAAATATATATATCTCTCTCTCTCTTCAGTGATTTGATTATTCTTCGTGCGATGTTCTTTCTGGATGATTTTAATATTCTTCTGGGGGCTGGAACGGCTTCCTATGTCTTGAACTTGAAAAGCTGCTTGCTGTGAATGAATTTGCCGACGCGTTCGTTTCTGCTGGTGCGAGCTCCATTTTGATAAATCAGCAGTCAGCTGACTATTGGTTCTTGCGGTATCTTGAGTTCGATGCGGGAAATCTTCAGTTGAAATTATTTATCTTTTGGCTTCTGGTCCGTTTTCAAATCTGGTCCGGTCATGGCTTGCTTGATGTCGTCTTGGTTTGGGTGGGGTCTTGATTATGGGGTTCTGCAACGTGGTTTAAAATAGGTATGCAAACCGAAGTCGGGGCTCGGCGATCTTGGACGAAGTGCTTCTTGCTGCACTTCTAAGGTGGCAGCACACAGAGTTTTCTTCGCGGCTGGGTCCATGCTGCTATTACCGAAGGTTTCTGATGTTCAAAAGTCGGGTCACCACTTTGCCAGAGGCAATTATAAGGAGAGCGACATCTTCGGGAGTAAAGTAAAAGGCTTGAGATGCGCGCAAATACGAGACTGGTTTATTATAGGTAATCCTAGCTTATATACTAGGTTGGTACATGTTATTAATGACGTGCATAAGACATAGTACGTGATGAATATAAATATACCTTATCTGTGACGGTCGTCAACTTATCTTAACATTGCGTGAAAATATGACTAACATAGTCGACCGGCACAGTCATAATAAAAGTTGGTTACATCAAATAAGAAATTCTTAAAAAAAGTAAATTCGTGAAAAAAAGTAGCTCGAGTAATGATCCATACTTTCTTATCGTATGTGGGTGGGGTGGATTTTTTTTGTCATTTTCACATACAGATATTACGTTGTTACACAAGTGGAATAAATATGTTATGATTACTAGTGGATAGTCGATTTCAAGAACCTCAAGAAACAGTTGCCAGAATTCACGAGATTTAACTTACTAAATATTACCATGGCATAAGGTTCAAAATTGTGACCCGTTCCAACTACCCTCGGTTTTAGAGAGGTTATCACCTCACGCCACGAATTAAGAGAGCTGGGCGACGTTGGCGGGAATTACTGCGCATATGTACAGGAATTGAAAAGTGACTGCTGCGCATTCAAGGGCACCGCTCTTAACTCGTGGTGCGAGGTATAAGAAATAAACATTTACGAGACGCTAAAGCAGTATATCGGCCAAGCGGCTCGGCGGCCTTTCCCACTAAGTATTAAGGCCCAAGATCACACAAAACCACTAAAGAGAGCTTTGGCAAAAAAAAAGAAAAGACAATAAATTCATAGGTCTCAAAAAATTATATGTTATTCACAAAGAGATAATCTAGTTTAAATACTATGTCGTTACGCGATTGGATTAATTTGGCTCGATGGTAAAAAAACGTGGACATAGTCTATATTTAAAAGGAGATTCAATAATTTTTATATAAAATTATTGATTTTCTCATAATTTTATACCTAAATTATCCTCTTTTAAAGCTCCGCATTAATCGTTAAATTTTATCAATTAGCGTACTCCTGTTTTTTTAGTAAATTCGAAAAAACACCTAATTTTTTAAGTATCCGGGCGGCACGATGCTATTCCGCGCCGCCCGCTACCCCGCCAGTTCCGCTACCCCGCCAGAAGATGACGGGCGAACGCGGCGCCCCTCACCTCAACAGCTAGAACTGGGCCTTAAGGAAAAATAAATAAATAAATGTTTAAAAAAAAAACTATTCTATTACTAATGTATTTTAGGATGTAAAAACATATTAATAGTAGTTTATGTGACTGATACATAATGTAGGGCATTAAAACTCGAGAGTTGGTTTATGAAACGAGCCGAAGGATATACAGTTACATACACTAGTTTATCTTCACACATATCATACGCTCTCTTTAATGTGTTCAGGAACCGCATGTTGGACCGGAATGGTGGCATTGATAATTGCTTTGCATTTGTTTAGCTTGTTCAGGGGGGTTACCACAACGTCTTATGCCGATTCCGATTATGAACCTAATTTGATCCGCAAAATTACCGTGACCATCTTAAAATAAGTCTTGGTATTAGGTAAATAAAGCCCATTATAGAGTATTGGATTGGAAATGGTTGCCATGGTGATGTTCTTGTTTTGAACCTAATATGAATCGGAAAAAGATTGTGGTAACCCCCTTGTAGTACCAGACTTCACAGACAAACTAGGGGCGGGGCGGGGCAGGCGGGCGTCGGAGTTCGAAATTTAATGTTATAATGAGTTTTTACCAAGTCATCATTATGATCATCAGCCCTTGTCATCCCACTGCTGGGTAAATGCCTCTCCCAAAGCACGCCATTCGCTACGGTCACCCGCCAGTCTCGTCCACTGCTTTCCAGCCACCTTAACAATGTCATCTGACCATCGGGCCGGTGGTCTGCCCGCTGTTATCTGCCCTGTTTGCGGCCGCCACTCTGTGGCTGCCTTGGTTCACCTTCCTTCCTCCCTTCTAACGAAATGTCCCGCCCATTGGCACTTTAGCCCCGTGATGCGCGTACCCACGTCTGTGACTTTGGTAAGTCTGCGGATTTCAACGTTAGGCACGCGGTCAACGAGGCTGATGCCTAGCATGCCACGCTCCATAGCCCTTTGTGCGACTCTAATTTTGGCTTTTGTGAGCGTCCATGTTTCGGCACCATAAGTGAGGATTGGCAAGACTCATTGGTTGAATACCTTGCTCTTCAGGCATTGCGGGATTTGTGATTTAAGGACGTCTTCTAGTATCCCGAAGGCAGCCCATCCTAGCTGGATCCGTCTAGTGATCTCCTTCGCCTGAGCACTTTGGCCAAAGGATAAGTTATGTCCAAGATATGTGTATTGATCTACTGCCTCTACAGGGCAGTTACCTACAATAAAATTAGGTACGTGCTCAGGATCGCTACACATGATCTTTGTCTTGGACATATTCATTCTAAGGTCAACCTTCAAGGATGCTTCATGAAGTTGTTCAAGTATGCTTTGGAGATATTCAATGTCTTCAGCTAGGAGAATCAGATCGTCGGCGAAACGCAGGTGTGAAAAGCACGCGCCGTCTATATTGAGACCTCTTTCGCTCTAATCTAGTGTCTTCATTATATCTTCCAACACGTTTATGAAGAGTTTGGGCGAAAGAGTATCCCCCTGGCGCACGCCCCGGTCAATTTGCACCAGTTCGGTCAAAGCCTGCATGGCGGCATGGCGGCCCTGTACATCTCCCGGAGGATATCCACATATCTTTTGTCAACATCGCAACGATGGAGAAAATGAAACACGGCCCAGTGCTCGACACTGTCGAAAGCCTTTTCATAGTCGACAAAGGCGAAGCATAGGGCCGGTTGTACTTGTTGCATTTCTCCATCAATGGGGTTAAAAACTGAAAGCTCGTCGTAGATGGCAGCACTGTTGAGTGTTCCTAAGAACCGCCATATTGTGTATTTGTGGTTGTTTGCTAAAGTATTCAATATTAGATATCACGATAAAAATGTGTTAGACCCACAGATATCGAGGGATAGGTTGAGGGGCGTGGCACGTGCGAACAAATGTAGCTCCGAAAGGTTAGATATTAAAAATTCTCGGTAGTCACCGGGCGACCACAGTGACGAATTCATTTCCGTTGTTTTTCGAAAATGCCAACCTGTGCAATACTCACGTGCAAAAATAGAAGCGAGATTGTAAACTCCAAGAACGCCGGTGTCACATATCACTTGTAAGTCTCATTCCAACTATTATTTCTTCTTAAAACACATAGAAATAAACATTATTACGAAAATAAATCATTCGCGGAAAATTCGTCACGAATTGACATTTAAGTGACAATGTCTTGTTGTTCTCGCTAAGTTTACTATACATTGCTTGTTTTGTATCTTAATTTCACTACTTATTGCCAGCTAAAACGCAATGAGTATTTCACACTTATCTAATGAGAGATTTTCTGACAGCTAAAAAAAGTAAAAAAATAGTTCTGAAAGCTACGGCAGACGGCGTTTGATTCGACGTGGCTTTCAAAAATGGATCTGTGATCGGTGACTTCATTCAATAATTTGTGTTCTGTGGCTGGTCATGTTGTCTAAATTCAATCCGTTTCTCCTGTGGTTACGCGATGTTTTGTTTTCCTGTTCTCCTCTGTTTTGTGACTATTACGACGACCCTGGCTATTCTTTCGGACTCTTGTAGCTCCTTCCCTCGACTGACCTCCGCGTGCACCCTGGACATTTGCTTGCCATTACGATTGACCCCTGCCTGTGTATTGGACTTCGATTTTGTCATCATGAGTTTTCCAGCACTGGGAAAGGATTACGGTTCTTGGTCTCTGACAGACCTGAAAAACAAGCTTCGAAAACGAAATGCGAAACTTTCTGGGAAAAAGGCAACGCTCATTCAGAGGTATGTAGTTTGTATCTACAACAATAAATACTCTTCGTGTTATGTCCACCGAGCGAGACACCAGTTTAACGTTGGCCAAGATTGGGCATTAGGTGTATGTAACACAGCCACACCATATTGGCCTGATCACTTTACAACTTTGGTCGACCGGTGTCTGGCTAGTAGCTATAGTAGTATAGTGGCAGTATAGCTATAGTGGATAATGATTATTATTTCACTGGAATGGTTGCTTCAGAGATGAGGAAAAACATTACCTATAATGTCACAACCAAAGTGAAAAATCACCTAATAATAGAGGCACAGTGTGAATGTGCTGCTGGAATGGGACCATATTCCCAGTGTAAGCATGTTTTGGTGGTGATCCTGGGCATAATAGATATGAGTGAAAATAAAACAATCAAAACTAAATCAAGCGTTACTACCAATATTCAAACATTTCATCGGCCAAGTAAAATACATTCCGGAGATCCTTTCAAGGCTGAAGATATCACACTCAAATTCAGAGACGAACAATATAAGAAAATGGCAGTATTTGATCCAAGACCAATAGCGGAATCTGCAGAAAGTTATATAAGTAATTTTAAAAAGAAAATTGCAAACTTTTGTGGCCAGTCCAACAACACATCTACAGTGACTATGCCAATGGCTCAAATAATAAAACCTGCAGACAAACCCAGCATTTTCGGGGATCATGATTACCTAGAAAAAACTACTGAAGAGGCATTCCTAGAAAACATGATCCTCACAGAAGAAGGAATCCAGCAAGTGGAAGAAAAGACAAGACGAAATAAAAACGAATGGAAAAGAGAACGACTCACGAGGATTCATAGTTTTATTTATGGCAAGATAATCAAAACCTGCAACAGCAATATGAAAAACCTGGCTAAAACTTTAGTAAAAAATGTGGATGTGGCAACTGCAGCAATCAAACATGGTCTGAGATATGAAGCTGAAGCTGTGCACCAGTTTGAGGTAAAAACAAATCTGGTTGCAAGGAAATGTGGCATTATAATTCATAAAGAAAAACAGTTTCTAGCTTCCACACCAGACGGATTAGTGGGCGCAAGTAGTGTACTGGAAGTTAAGTGCCCATATACAGCACGCAATCAAAAGATTTCTCCAGAAAATGTACCCTACTTATACCTGTGTGAAAAGACAGGATTATTAAGACTAAATGAAAGTCATAATTATTACTACCAAGTACAGGGGCAAATGATGTGCAGTGGAAGAGAAAATGCATACTTTCGTGTTTATACAATAAGTGATTTTAAAGTAATGGTGATCCAAAGGAACAATTGTTTTATAGAAAGCATGTTAGAAAAATTTGAGAAGTTTTATAATGACTACTTTAAGGAAGCCCTTGTTAATAAATTTCTGTATAATAAAAAATAATGACCCTAGTATATTACCTCTTTTTTTTGTATTACCCCTTTTCATAGGACAAAGCATAACAGCAATGCAGAGAAGAGGGTGATTTGTATCTAAATCCCTAGTGCCTATACAAAACGTAAAAGCTAAGTACAAAAGTGTAAAGGAGGCCTTCGACACATCATTGATGTTGCTTAATAAAACATCATTTAAGCATCTTTATTTATTATGCTAGACCTAAAATTAACCAACATTGCGCATATAAACACAATGTCGCTCGACAACACAATTTCTGTTTGATTCAAAGGTTGAGTCAAAATCTTATAAGTCTTTAGCAAGCCAATAACCCTTTCTACATGAACCCTTTTGCTTGCCACTTTTCTGGAGGAGCTAAGTGTCTGAGGTAGAATTTGATTGCCTTTTTTGAAGAAAGATGGCATGTTCACTTTGACACCATAGGGAACAAAAATGTCTTGGACATTTAAGCCTTTATCCACCATTATTTCATCATTGTAGTCAAATCTACGAAGTATTGTACTGCGTTCTATAACTTGCCTATCAGTAGCAGAGCCGCCATAGCATGGAGACACATAACTAATGAAGCCACTAGGGGTAATTCCAATAAGGATCTTTAAGGTGTTCCTGTTTTTATAGGAAGAGAATGTGACTTGCTGCGCAAAAGGTAGTTTAGGTTTTTTAATAGGGATTTCTGTCGCATCAAGTATAACCCGTGTTGATGGATACTTATCATGAATATCTAAAGGCATGTATGCTCTTACGCTATCTCTGTCTAACCACAAGTCCAAATTTTTCCATTGCAGCGAAATGAACCTGACCCAAGTGATAAATATATTATAGATTTGTTTGGTTGTTACTTGATACATCATAGCAATTTCTTCGAAAGGTTTATGTCTCCGTACTATCATTAAGGTAATGAAAAATTGTTCGAATGCATTGAGGTTCTTTGGTGGATGTCCATAAAAATAGGTAAGATTATGAGCACATTGCCCTAAAGTGTCAAACACAAGCATCACTTTTTCAAAATTCTCTAGGCCAGTGTAGAAGTGCACAACTTTATCATTATTTTTGTACAAGTGGATGGTAAAACCCGAGACACTACACTCATGAGTTTGTACTGACTCATCTTTTGAAGTTGAGACACTACACTCATGAGTTTGTACTGACTCATATTTTGAAGTTATCTTATCATCTCTCAATGATCCCTCCTGCACCAACTCTTCATGTAGAGAAATCTCTAACTCTTCTGCTATATCATTGTGCAGTTCCACAGCAATATCTTCTTGCATGTCATCGTTGTGATTTGCAAAGACAGAGTCTGCATCTTCTTCACTCATGTGTAAGGGATCTTCATTTAAACTACTATCCACAGCGACCAAATATTGTTGCTCTTCTACAAATAATATTGGACACACTGGAAATAAAAGAAAACATATTTGAATCTCTAGTTTTATTTTTACATTTACATACAGGCACATACATTGCTTCTGGTTTCACACTAGGATACCCTGTGTTGTAGGAACCAGAAACAGCAACATCACAAACATGTAAACATCCATGCCATGAGGGTGTTTTTTCCTCCCGCCCCACCAGGAGTCGAACCCGGGACGTCTCACTTGTAAAGCACAGCCCCAACTGCAACGCTACAGAGGTCATCAAACAACATTAAGTATACCTACCTACTTGCAATGCGGCATTTCTCAATGTTTGTCACAGTATCTTGTTCATATTCCTGTCTGCAATACGGCCGGCTAAGCAGGACAACAAGCCACAAAACAATATTACTGTGCAAAGGACTACAAGCAGTGTTCCGAGTTTACAGGCCCTGTGCAGGATATCAAATAACTGCACCTGCGCGGTATCAAATATTATGTTTTTTGTGACGGTATTTCTATCCACCTTGCAGAACTACTCTGCATGCTTCGCAGTCCTGCAAGGCTCAATGCAAGACAGAATATTGAATGAATTCCTTTAGGCTATAGATAACAATAGGTGACTTACTTCGTGCATAGGTTTTTTCAACTTTGGTTAGGTTAAGAGTTAGCGAGTTTTGTTCTTCAGACGTTGATGGAGATTGTTGAGGAGTTGTTTTCCATGAAAACAATGAAGGAACAGAGGTTTTCTTCAAAGTTTTTGGAGCAATATCTATAACAAAAACACATGTTAATAAGGACATTTTAGTAGCTATTTAATACTATTCGGGCTAGGCGAGCTGTTGACGTTGGCATCTGCCACCTGTCAAACGGATTATGTGTAAGGATAGGTACAGATTGGGCAAGAACATTGCTGATAAGCTTGCTCGCATAAGCACTAATTAGTGCAAAAGATGAAATCACACCTGACTCGCGAAAGTAAGTACTCATGAGCACGGGTATGGGTTGGAGTGTAGATAAGGGGGCGCCAAGGAAAAAAAAACTTAGAATTTTTTTCGCTTCCGCCCCCTTATCGACACTCTGACCCGGGTATGGTGCGTACTAGGCATACTCGGAAATCTTTAGGTAAACTTACCTGGCTGTAACAATGATAACGGTGTTCTTTTAAAATCGGATGGCTTGCAGTGATCGGAGCATATCCTGCTATGCTTTCCTAGGGTAAATCCAGGCTTTGCTGGTTCAACAGCTTGAACCCATAGTGAACGTCGATGTTCATCACTAGGGAAACGGTGAGTACCATTTTTTTTACAAAACCTAACAACGCATGGACGATTAGGCTTTTTTTCCATGGTAACCAAAGTCTGTCGAACAGCATCAACACAGGGTGCTCGCGAAGGTATCGTGATGACAAAATCGAAGTCCAATACACAGGCAGGGGTCAATCGTAATGGCAAGCAAATGTCCAGGGTGCACGCGGAGGTCAGTCGAGGGAAGGAGCTACAAGAGTCCGAAAGAATAGCCAGGGTCGTCGTAATAGTCACAAAACAGAGGAGAACAGGAAAACAAAACATCGCGTAACCACAGGAGAAACGGATTGAAACATCACAGACCAGCCACCATCAGCCACAGAACACAATTTTTTGATCTGGCAACTGGCTGTGAAAGCCACGACTTTTCAACGACATCTATTGACAAATTTGGAACTTCTGAAGTTTTTTTTTTTAAAAATCCCTCATTACGAAAGCAAAGATGCATCGTGATACGGAGGCGAACTGTTACACGCACACAGAGACGACATATAGTGATGGGGATAGTGATAGGAGAATTATGTTTTTGAATCGATAGATTTTATCATTCCGCAATTACTAATATAGTTAATGTAATAATATAGTTATTTTATTGCTCATAATACGTAAGTTTATTGTTAGATAATGCAATGATTGCCAAACAGGCAGTTTAGATTTTAAGTTTGTCTAAAACCTCGCCCGACGAAGGATAATGGGGTGTTATAAGTATTGATCGGAAATTCCGATGCTTTCAGTCAGGTCCTGTAAAGATCCCCCCCTTTATGTTTATTTTTTATATTTTAACCTATACTTAACAAAACGCTTTTAAGCATATGTTAATTGCAGAAATATTCAATAGTAATATTTCTCAGTGTAATGGCCAAATGTGATCGTACTACTGTGGTAGGACTTGCTACGTTGTGTAATTTTTTGTTTCAGCAAACCCAGATTCTTTTAGAGGCATGAAATGGGTAAAGAAAATCCATGAGAAAGAAACTAATAGTTTGAGATGGAGGTGATGTAATTGGTCATAAAAATTTGTTTGGAAAGACTTGGAAAGATCCTTGGACGAGGCAAACATCGAATAATTTTAAACTTAAAGAAGGTAGTTACAGTTCCCTAAATCTAGATTCTGTCGCTTTTGTCATAAAAAAAATGGGGGAAGGGGGAGTGGAAGATGCCCCAAACCTCGCATCTACCTGTGAATTCCAACCAGCATTGCTAAGTGAAAGATCTCGCATCTAGATTAACATCTAGTTGCGAGATCTGTTGAATTCCCTTTAATGAGGAGTAAGGATTTCCCTAAGCTTGGCACAGGATGCTACAATAGGGCCTAACGGACTCTAAGTGACGCATGTACTTATATCAAATGACAAACTTGGAGCTACTTTGATATTCCCTACGGGTGTGATTCCTCGACCGAATGCAAATCATATTAATTCGTTAGCATTCCCGCAGTATGAAACTGCAACAACGCCACGTGACTCGGAAGTATTCGCGGTCACCTGTCCCATTCAGACAACCGCGAGAACCGGCCAGCAATAATTTAATTCGCGGGGTTTGGAAGACATATTCCCATCCTTTCTTACGTAACGGCGTGACCTACTCCCTTACCATCGGGCACCACTACTACTCGCCATGACAATATGTACATCCCCTACCCTGTAAGACTTTTCAGGTAATCACACCACCTACAAAGGGGCAGATCCCTATTATTCGCCCAAGTTTGCAATATGACACAACCACCACATCACAAAAGAGGATAAATTACAATTCAATATACAATACAAATAGCCAACAGGCACTCCGGCTATCAGGTAGTGAAGTTTTAATCAACACCAAAGCGACAGCATAATTCTTATTTGTAATAAATAACAATCAAAAATATGTAGCTTCAATTGAAGCAGGCTAAATAAATTAAGTATATGTAGGTTTTTAAGAAGGCTAATGCAAACTCTGTCATTTGGTATAGTCAATCAATTTGGTATAGTTAAAAAACTTCACGGAAGGTGGAGAAAAATGTAGCCAGAGTAGTTCTATAAAACGTTAATAAATACAAGTGCCAAGTAGATTAACGCAATACTACTAAGTGTTACCTGTGTAACTTAATTTTACAGAAATTTAGAACACAAAGGAAGGGAAATAAACTAGTCCGTCAGTTTGATTATTACAGGATGAGCTAACTGACAAAGAACTCAAATGTAATTTTAGTTCAGGATATAAGGATGGGGAATGCCTACCTAAGCGGCTAGCCGACGACAGATCTACCTTAATCAATTTTGAAAACCCAGTAACACGCATCTCATGTCGACGCAGCTATTTAAATAGGCGAACGACAGTGCTACGCATTATGGATTATCATTACACGCTTTGTACCTACATAACATTTTCCGTTTGTTATTCAGATAAGTATAATGAGGAGTCCGAGTCGAGATAATTAACTCAAAGTTCCAGTAACAATTATATACGCCCCTACTAAGACCGAAACCTCTACTATATTGACACTGCCTTGTGGTGTACAGTTCGAAAGGATAATTAACGACAATATTGACAATACACGGTACCGGTATTTAAAGTGAAGAGCAAACAATAAAATTAGGTTACGTAAACTGTGCATCAAACCAGACAGGAGTTCCCGGCGCGCTGAGATGCCGCGCGAAAGCAGGTCCGATCAGCCAGCTCATCCGATCAGCCAGCTGATGACCAGGTACAGCCGCGCGTTGCTAAGCCAACAATCGCGAGCGCAGCCCCTGGAAATGTCTGCCCGATACGAAATGAGTAATACGTAATAGCAAATAGTTTTAAGCAACTTCACGTCGCGAACCCGAATCTTCCAAATTACGCGTAACATAAAGATAGATATATAAAGAACTGTAAAATATAAATCACAGCAAGTACAACCAAGATTAGGCACACGTCACCGGATTGTAATAAATACTTGACAAAGTGGGCTTAGGCCTATTCCTCTGTCAACCACGAGAGCTTGTTAAACCTAATAAACTTTATCATTCTAGAGCTGAATCAGATCAATAAATATGATTCAAAACGGCAAAGCAATGCTTCTTGCATTTCTTAAAATAAATTTAAAAGCGTTGATCAATTTACTAACTAAAACTATTGAATTATACTGAGTGATCTGGATTCGAACCAGATTAATTATAATTCTCCGTGGTCTAATGGGCCTCACGCTTGCCTCTCAAATAGAAGATGCAGGTTCGACTCCGATGTACGACATACTAGCCCCTTAATGATAAATTTATTAACTTTAACTACTGGATGATAATCAGTTCTCTGGATTCGAATCAGATTAGTTATAAAGAGCTCCGTGGTCTAATGGGTCCCACGCTTGCCTCTCACACAGAAGTTGCAGGTTCGACTCCCGACCATGTACCAATCCGATAATCAATCCATTTTAAGTACATTATACGGACGTTCTAACGGTGATGGAAAACATCCTGAGTAAACCTTTACTACTCCATAGCTGCGGCTACGGGCTGGGCTAATTGTCAGCCAAGGCGGAGCATGAAATAACCTGCTCAAAGTGGGCACAGTTGCGCCCCTACCACCCCGCATGGGAATCTGGCGTGACGCTATGCAATTATAATTCTCCACATCTCTGAAATGTAACAAAATAAAATAGACTTACCACTTTGTGCTATCCTTCACTCGACAGCCGATGCCTACCACGTGTACCTTTACTCACCACTCGGCGAAGGCCCCCTGACGCCGCAGTCTCGCCTCTCGCGCCCGGCACCAGAAAAACTCCCGCACTTCCTGTTATTCCGCTTGATGAAGTCCTCGCTGTCGACTGCCCTGTTCCGTGTCTAAACCCGGTCTCCTCTGTCAAACTCCCGTCTTTTCGGCGTAGGCGCAGCCTAACTACACTACTACCTACCCTTCCAGTCTCGATCAATCACATCGCCAAATCTCATTCATGACTACGCCCCTATGTCATCTCATTGGCCCATGTACTCGTGGTGCTATCAGGATTATTATTTTAACAAGCATAATAGTTAGCCTTCTTTCCATGCCTAGATCCACCCCAAGAAATAGAACGATACTGACGATACCGATACATGAAACTTTACGCCACCGCCTATAAAATATTGTTAATATTAGGTTTTCGCTATATACTTTATTTGGTTCTTTACGTCACACACTTGCCCAAAGTGGGTGATAAAATAATTAGCAAACAAGATTAAATATATCAGGATCTCATTTTAGTATGTTACCTAAAAACAATGATTCAGTGAATGATTATGAGCCTAATCTAACCTATCAGAGCTTAATTAATTTCAACGACCCGAATGGCCGAGTCGGCAGTGCCCTACCTACGAAGCCAAGGGTCCCAGGTTCGAGTCTCGGTGGGGCAAATATTTGTTTGATGAAAATGGATGTTTGCACCCCAGTGTTGGCTGTTTATTTATCTTAGTATAATATTTATAAGTATGTGTAACGTTGTCTAGTAACCAAGATACAGGGAATCCCAGTTTGGGCCAGGTCAATGTGTGTAAATAGTGCCCAAGGTATTATTATTATTAATTTATTTCAAAGATGTCATACGGCATTCATTCAGTGGGGTTCCAACAATGGCATCGATCCCTGGCTTTATTTAGACAATAACGTCTTAAAATAATAAAACATCCGCGCCGTACCCGCCTTTTACACCATCATCATTGAATTACTGCAGGACAGAGTATTGTAAAAAATAACCAATTACAAGTTATGACATGCTTACCCAGAACTTCGCATTTCTCGCCATGATGCAAGCAATTGGCCAGAAGATAAATGACGTTTATTTTATTATCTCGAATTATCATAAGAGTGACCTTGTGATAGACTAAATTACTTACTTCCTAACGAGCCATACATAGAACTGAGTTTTGGCTAAATAGTTCTGGTCAAAGTTTCTTTTAAGTCTAAAAAAAATTAATCGTTGCACATTTGTTTACAGTCAGCTTTTATTATGCTCGCACCTCGTCCTTCAGGATTAGTAAGGAGAATATTTATGATACACATGTAGTAACACGTATTGTGCACCGCTCTGCACTTTAGTTGAGAATATATTTTGTTAATTTCAGTTTTTTTTTTTTTTTTTGTGAGGTAGATAGATATTTTGCCTAGCCGGCAGCGCCCATCGATCTCGCGCTTCATACGCGTTTTAGTGCTCCGCCGCTCAAGTCACTTTCCACGATCAACGTTTTAAAAAGTGAAAAAGTGTAAAAATGCCGAAACGTAGACGTTCGCGAAGTTACGACGATGAAATCGACAAGTATCGACGAAAACTTAAAAAACTGGAACGAAAAAAGCGCAGGCGGGAAAAATCCCCTACTTCGCGATCCCGATATTTCCGACGAAATGATGATGACCAAGGTATTTAACTTCTCTGTTTGTTTAAATACCTATTTGATCTATATAAGGTGGCTCCGTAAGCATTCCTACGAAGAAATGCTCGAGATAACCATTGGGGTTATTTCACCGCATTTAAAAAACAGTTGGCGTGCTTTCCATTGGGGACTGTACCAACTAAATCTCTGAAGATAACTGTTGTTATCAAGTGCTCATAAAGGTCATTATTACCGATTCTTGTAAAACAGGAATAAAATCTTGTAAAAACCTTTAAATTACTCACATCTCACTCATGTTCTATGGTACTATGCTATGAGCTATCATTACGGTGTGTAACCAGAGTAGCCGCTGGGGCTTTCTCGACACAGTACCGTTAGCATACAAGTCTTACTTCTGAGAATCTGCAAATAGAATATCCTTTATTAGAACAATACATACAAAAATAGGCATCTACTTACTTCAAGTACTTAGGTTTTCTCGGTATCTTTCAGTCACACCACCAAACAACGCGTCCGACGCTGAACCAATGTACGTCTCCGACGATGACTATTCGGAGGGCTCTGAAAACCAAGTAGACAAGCCCCCAAACGAGCTACCCTCTTGTCCAAACCCCCCGACTGCCGAACCGCAACCGGGACCAAGCTCAGCACCTGACGAGCCGCAACCGGGTCCAGGCACGGTGCCCGATGTATTACAGGCCGGCCTAAGCGCAGCGCCGCGCGGCCCGGATCAGGGACCAAGCGCGTCTATCAATGAACTACAGCAGGGGGATAGCCCCCTTATTGAATTAGACCCTGAGATTATGGAAATTCTCGGTGATGACCCATTTTCTACAGTTCAGTATGGACCTGAAATACGAAAAGAATTAGCCACCCGTTTTCAACACGTTGCTACAGAGGGCCTGGAAAAGGATGCTAGGAAGGACCTTAGTGCAAAATACCTCATACCGGCCAATTGTACCTACATTGACGCGCCGAAGGTCAATGCTCATATAAAATTCTTTACCGATGCCAACGTTAAGCGCGATAAGGGCATTGAGACAAAACAAAAGCAGATGGCCAGTGCCATCTCATGCTTAAGTGAAGTTATCAACAACCAGCTGAGTTCAAAAAATAAAAATAACGAGGTTTTGCAAAAGCTGACGCATTTTGCTTATTGTGCGACATTCAACATAGCGATTCGGTAACGAGAAGAAATTTCATTATGTTCTCTGTCAAAAAGATATGAGTGAACATCTTTCGAAAACAAAAATCGACTCACACCTGTTCGGGCAGGGGCTTTGCGATATATTGAAGTCTGCAAAAGAATTGAACAAGTCAGCATCCGAATTAAAACCCGACACTTACAGCAGTAAGGGCTCGTCCAAGCGCTCAAGACCCCCCGCAGCAAAGATGCCTTTAAACCGGAGAGCTCCTCCCCCGGCGCGCAGGCCGCCGGGGCCACCCCCGCCCCCGAGGAGCCGCGAGCCTGCCGCGCACCGCGCACCGATCTCCCGCCGCCTCCCGGCTACTGGTCGAGACCGTCGCCGCATCAGCTGCCGCCGCCGCCGCCGCCGCCACACAGGCACCGCTACTACTAGATACTACAAGTACAGTTAAGTACGGAGGGAGATTAGCACAATTTCGTAAACAATGGTCATTAATAACAAATGACCGCACTATTCCCGAATGGATTAATGGTTACGAAATTAAGTTTTCAAGTCCTGTTATCCGACGTTTGGTTCCCCCTCCACCTTTTATACAAATCTAGAAAAACAACTTTATAATGAGTGTGTGGACCATTTGTTAAAAATAGTCGCGATATCAGAGTGCGATTCGTGCGAAGGGCAATTCATATCCACTGCTTTTCTCACACCAAAGCCGAATGGTAAGATGAGATTTATCCTCAATCTCAAAAAACTCAATAAAATAACGACAAGTCATTTTAAGTTGGAAGATTTGCGCACAGCTGTAAAACTGGTCACAAAAGACTGCCAAATGGTTACAGTTGACCTTAAAGATGCATATTTCTTAGTAAGCATACATAGGCGATCCCGCAAATACCTAAGATTTGTTTTTGATGGTCGTTTGTTCGAATTCAACGTATTACCATTCGGTCTTAATACGGCGCCGTTCATATTTACAAAAATAACTAAACCAATAGTGAAACTACTGCGCAGCGCGGGCCTGATATCGACCTTGTACCTCGACGACTGGTTATTGTTTGGAAATACCTATCTGGATTGTATGACCAATGTCTATGTTACAAAAAGCTTGCTAACTTCCCTAGGCTTCCTAATAAACGAGGAAAAAAGTACATGTAACCCATCAACCACACGCAAATTTCTGGGAGTTATTATCGATTCACACAATTTACAGCTCAGCCTTCCTAATGAAAAGAAGCTACCAATAAAATCTGAATTAGAACAATTCGTTAAATTAAAAAGATGTAAATTGAGGAAATTTGCGCGCATTGTTGGGTTACTAGTCTCATGTTGCCCAGCCGTAGCTTACGGCTGGCTTTACACTAAAGAAATGGAACGACACAAAAACTTAAACCTAAGGGATGACGAGGACTATAATAAATATATAAGTATTCCTGACTCCCTTCAATCCGACCTGCAGTGGTGGCTAAGGGCTGTTGATGAATCGGTGCATCGGATTACCAACGACGTGTACCAGAAAGAGATATTCTCTGACGCCTCAACAACGGGGTGGGGAGCAATGTGCGAGGTCCAAAGGGCAAGCGGACAGTGGTCGGCCGCAGAACAAGCTCGTAATATGAATTACCTCGAACTGTTAGCCACATTTCTTGCTTTAAAGACGTTCGCTCGCGACCTATACGATTGCCAAGTACTTATGCGCATAGACAATACAACCGCAATTTCCTATATAAATCGTATGGGGGGCGTACAATACCCACATCTCACACATATTACTAAGCAGATCTGGCAATGGTGTGAGCAAAGAAAATTGTACATATTTGCATCATACATAAAATCAAGTGAAAACACTATTGCTGATGCCGAATCGAGGAAAAATCACCCAGATATTGAGTGGGAGTTAGCCGACTGGGCCTTTGATTCTATGACGAGTTCGTTCGGTGTGCCGGACATTGACTTATTTGCAAGTCGTGTAAATCACAAATGCCCGAGTTATGTCGCTTGGCACCGGGACCCGGACGCCTTCGCTGTCGATGTGTTTACCTTCTCATGGACATCGTTTTATTTCTACGCATTCCCTCCTTTCTCGATGATACTTAAAACTCTTAGAAAAATAATTGCAGATAAAGCAGAAGGCATTATGGTCGTACCCCAGTGACCCACCCAGCCGTGGTACCATATTTTCAACAACCTCCTCAAATCTCAACCTGTTACATTCGAACCATACAGTAACTGCCTGATTTCTCATTCCAGCTCCCGCCAGGTGCATAAGTCGATTACCCTGGTTGCAGCAGTGTTGTCCGCCAGGCGTTGACAAATAGGGGCCTCTCTAACTCGGCCTTAGATATAATGGTAGCTTCGTTAGCGCCAAACACAATAAAACAATATGATGTATGCCTCAAAAAGTGGTGGACTTTCTGCAACCAGCGCTCACTCAACTATTTCAGTGTGCCTGTACATGTGGTTGTGGATTTCCTCACCCAACAATACGAGAACGGTAGTCAATATGGGACCCTTAATTCATGTCGTTCAGCCTTATCCTTAATATTAGGACCAATAATATCTAATAATGACATTTTACAACGATTCTTTAAAGGGGTTTACCGACTTCGGCCACCATTACCTAGATACGACATTACATGGGACACAAATATAGTGTTAGATCGTCTCAGTGGTTCCTACCCAAATGAAGACCTTTGCTTGGAGCAATTGTCAAAGAAGACAATCACTCTTTTAGCATTGGCAACAGCACACAGAGTGCAAACGTTTTCTAAAATTAAAACCATAAATATAGAAAAACGAAGCGACCAAATAATTATCAAGATCCCAGACATTATAAATACGTCTAGGCCTGGTAGTAAGCAGCTTATCCTAGTCATACCCCATTTCAAAGAAAAGCCAACTATATGTCCAGCAGCAGCCTTACTCGCCTATATCGACAAAACTAGTTCCCTTAGAAAGTGTGAAACCCTCTTTATAGGTTTAAAGAAACCACACTTAGCAGTTGGCCCTCAGAGCTTAAGTCGCTGGATCAAGCGCACGCTCGGAGACAGCGGGCTGGACACTGCGGTGTTCTCTGCGCACTCGACGCGCGCGGCACGCCGCTACGTCTAGGGCTAGCTCTCTCGGTGTCAGTATTGAGACCATTCGTAACACCGCAGGATGGAGTGACAACTCCAATACCTTTGCCAAATTTTACAATAGGGTCATATCAACCACCGAAAATGTTTCGCTAGCGACATCTGTTTTTGATTAAGTCGTACGCTGAAACTCATAGTTCCTATTGTTGTTATACAGATACGAAAATACATGTAATTATATTGCAAACAATTGTAATCCCTTAATGTTAAAAGGATTTCTTTGCGTTAACTAAAATAAAAACTGATTATACTAAGTAAGAAAAACTGTGGTTTAAATTTTTTGATTTCTAAATAATAATACTTACTGGATATAAAATATGTTCATCATTTAAAAAAATATGCTCATTGATAAAAAATCCTGAGTGCTCTCAAAATCTACATGTGTATCATAAATATTCTCCTTACTAATCCTGAAGGACGAGGTGCGAGCATAATTTATGATTAAACGAACTTACCTTAAGTGAAGTTCTATCAAAATTATGCGAAGCACCTCGTCCGAAGAGATTAGTAACTCCCTCCCAACCCAAGCTATTCGCACCCTTATTAATGAGCCAGGATTTTATCATCAAATGAGTTAATTGGACTCTAAACTAAATGAAGCGCGAGATCGATGGGCGCTGCCGGCAAGGCAAAATATCTATCTACCTCACAAAAAAAAAAAAAAAAACTGAAATTAACAAAATATATTCTCAACTAAAGTGCAGAGCGGTGCACAATACGTGTTACTACATGTGTATCATAAATATTCTCCTTACTAATCTCTTCGGACGAGGTGCTTCGCATAATTTTGATAGAACTTCACTTAAGGTAAGTTCGTTTAATCATAAATAACTTTATTACTTAAGTTATTCACAAAACTCCAACAAACCGATATGAACTACCTTTCTTGATTTTATGATAATTTTGTATGATTTAGTTAAACAGTGCATGTTGGGATCGTTACAATGAGTTCACAGTTATTCTACCTTCAGAAACCTCTTTGCCTCTCTTTCTAGCTGTAAGGATTCTGTTGAAAAAAAGAAGAGAGGCAAAGGGGTCTCTTATGTCGTATTTCGTATAAATATGTCGTATTTACAAACAATTTACAATTTTATTTAAAGAAACCGGCATTGTATACGACTGTCTATACCAGTGTCTATAAATTATAATCGATCGATGATACACGCTGTCCTTGCATTGTCCCAACACTAGCTCGACTAGCTAGTATACCTGCGGTAGTGTGGGTGTGTTCGGACGATAGGTGCATGACATTGCACTGACCAATAAAAGCGGAGGGATTGATGTACGAGTGGTGTAAATGTATGCGTGTTCTTAGTTTTCGACGACACTGGTTCCGATACAAGCTTAGCGCCAAGGGCCTATCTCTCGATATCAGTGATTAGATCTGTAGTGTAGCTAAGTTAAAAGACGAGCTTAGAAAACGGAGAGCGTCTGCCATTGGTACATTTGCCAGAGGCAATTATAAGGAGAGCGACATTTTCGGGAGTAAAGTAAAAGGCTTGAGATGCGCGCAAATACTAGACTAATTTATTATAGTTAATACTAAGCTTATATACAACTTACTACAAAACTATGTGATGAATATAAATATACCTTATCTGTGACGGTCGTCAACTTATCTTAACATTACGTGGAAATATGACTAACATATATACCGGATGAAATTTTCTCGATAGAATTTATTACGAAAACACCTCTAAATTATACTATTTTTTCCTGTAATTCTGAAATCCTAACTAATTTCATTGTGGAACTGCGTTCAAAATGTAGATATTATATATTCGCAAAATCTCCTCAAAAAACTTTTTAACAAAATAGGTAGCGTAGTTTATTTTTAAACAATTATTCTGTGGTTTAGCGCTACGTTTTTTCATTTTTTCCCGATTCCGTCCCTCTCACACTGCGGGTCTTTCCGCCTGGAGTAATGGGGACCTTTGCACGGACGAGGTATCGCCTTAAATAATCAAGTCCATTTTGCAAGACAGGGGGATAGCCCATCGCCGCCACTATGGAGGTTTCCCCACGATGTCCTATGGAGATATGAAGGTTTCCTCATGATAATACTTGACTTTAATGGAGTAAAAACCGCTTTTTCGTAAATAAAACCAACACAGCAGAACAGCTGATCAATAATTCTGCCATCTTTTTAGACAAGACACTCATTAAACAAGATTTCTCGGTTGCCTAAATTGATGACATAATATAAGCCATGCCTATCCCTAATACAACGCTTAAAGCAGTTTTGTGGTAACGATTTTTGTAATCATGTGTTAAACAATGGTTTAAGGTTTTTTGTGGTAAGACGTATACCGTCTTACTACAAAAAATAATAAAAACAAGTATGATCACTTGTTTAGCAAAATCATCATCTATCAGTAAACAAATGGTTAGCAAGCTTCTAAATTTCGTTACCACAAAAAAGTGTTTAGTGAGTATCTTACTAAAAAACGGCTAGATCATTCAGTTAATTTCGTTCGTTCATCAACTAGCCTCGAAGGACTGAATTTCCAGGGCCGTGCAACACAATATGAAAAAATATTTAAAAAAACGTTCATAGTTTCATTTTACGCGAATAACATATGAATGAATACATAATTTGATGGAAAATTTTATGCTTAATGTAATTCCTAACTTAGTAATAGAACATGTTTAGGTAAAGTAGTAGTAAATCCTTGTTTTTGTATAGAAAAACCGTTCACTTTAGTACTTTTATTAAACACGACTAAAAAATAAGCAGCGAAACGGAACGGAACGACACTTAGGTGGCGCATGTGTTTTCGCGAAATCTAATCAACCTTAGCAATTGTTGTGTGTATTCTTAAGAATTTGTGTTTTGTGACGTCCTGTAAGTGTTTTGTGTTGTAATATAGTTGCGGTAACATCGAAAGGTAAGGTAAGGGGCCTATGCCCAACTAAACAAAAATGAGCAAAGAAAAGCCGCCGGATCCCCCTCATCCTACAGACTCTAATACTCCTTTTAGTTACTCCCCGATAGGATCATTTCCTTTGGACGATTTTTCAAGCCATGAGGCTAGTCAAATCCGTTCTAAACGATCTCGAGATGACGCCATGATGACGGACAACGTCCCGAATAATCCTTCTAAAAAGCCGCGTGGCGTTGTTGGACGTCAAAAATATTCAGCTTTAGACAGCCGTCCTTACCTGGTGCATATCCATAAAGTCAACATAGAATCTGACCGCCCAGCAAACATTCTCCACCCAATTCAATTTGGCCGCTTTCTAAAGAGTAACGGAATAACCAAGGTTCTTGAAGATGGTATAACTAAAGTTGGTCGGAACCGGCTTGCAGTGACTTTCAACTCCCCTCAAGATGCAAACTCATTCTTAAGCAACCCTACTCTTACAGACAATGGCTATTCTGCAATAATCCCAACGTACAATATAACCCGCATGGGAGTTGTGCGCAACATCCCTTGTGACTTGACAGATGAGGAGATCATCTTCGAGATTAAAGTTCCTACAGGCTGTGGTAATATAATTAAAACCCGAAGATTTTCAAGAAAAACTACCAACAGTGACGGTAAGCCAGAGTGGACTCCCACTCAAACTGTAATTCTGACCTTTGATGGACAAAAACAGCCAGAGAAAGTCTTCTTCGCATTTAACGCATTAAAAGTAGAACAATATGTCTATCCAACGGTCCAATGTTACAAGTGCTGCCGGTTTGGCCATACTAATACTCAGTGTTTGTCGAAGCCCAGGTGCTTTAAATGCTCCAATGATCATCCTGGTGACTCATGTGACATTACTGAAGCAGATGCACTTTGTGCACAATGCTCTGGAAACCACTTTGCCACACGAAAATCCTGCCCTGAGTACCAGAGACAGTCCAACATCAAAACACAAATGGCTGATCGTAACATATCTTACGCAAAAGCCAACCAAACGATTCCTAAAGCCTACAAAAGCTTTGCCGATGTAGCCAAATCTTCCATTATTCCTACCTCTCAGCCCCATCTGCCAAATACTGCGTCCCTTCCCACAAAATCATACAAACAGACTGTTAAATCTAAACCTCGTTCTCATACCCAAGTTACTCCTGGGTACAACCTACAAGCCCATAGACAAATTTTAAATAACTATTCCTTTTCTCCATCTAAGAATGGATGTGCCTATTCTCCCTCTCCCTCTTCACCTTCTGACCCAAGAGACCTTACAGAGGTCATCATTAACCTACTACTTACTCTCATTTCATCTTCACCATCCATACCTGAACACGTTGCCAATACTATTATTTCAGTAATATCCTCCATCAATGGCGCCGCCTCTTCGATTCCTACAATGGAATACTCGGAGCCTAGCTCCTAAAAAATCTGACCTTGTCAACCTCATTAATCAATTCAACCCAGTTTCATGTTGTATAACAGAAACTTGGTTACAACCCTCTTATAACTTTTCACTTCCCCGTCATCATATCTTCAGATCTGACAGATCTGATGGCTATGGTGGCAGCGCTGTGTTCATTAGCAACAGGGCGGTGTCATCATCCTCCACTCTCTCTCTTCCCCCCCTTCCCGACAATCTAAATGTGGTAGCTTGCCGAGTTGAGAGTATCACAGTCATTTCAGTTTACATAAGTGATCCTCAACTTGAATATATACCAATTTTAAAGAATATTTTTGAACATGTTCAGGGCTCCTTCATAGTGTTGGGAGATTTCAACTGTCACCACTATCGTTGGGGTTCAGAATATTGTGATAGATTTGCGAACGATTTAATAGAGGATGAGCTTAATTTCAGATTTAGCTGGGTTATGCATATGGGAACGCCTTAATTATACATATGGAAGCGACCATTATCCAATCTTGTTAACCTTGCCCCAGCGATCTCTACCTGAAAGGGATGCTCCCCCCTTAATGAAATACAGGTCAGCAAAAGCATACTGGGACACATATTCTAGGAACTTAGATAGCAGAATTTCCTCTCTTCCAGACCTTAACTCTCGAAGTGATCAAGAAAATGTCAAAGAATACTTTTCTCTTTTCTCTTGCTCTATTTTCACTTCAGCTGATGAGTGCTTTACCCTAAAAAACTCGGCAAGAAATAAAATGCCTTCTCCTCCTTGGTGGGATCATGAATGCTCTGAGTCTGTTCGAGCGCGAAAGGAAGCGGAAAAAGTATGCAACGGAGAGCTTACCCTAGCCAACTTAGATGTATACCGTAGGATCGCTGCGTCAACGAGTCGTCTCCTTAGAAAGAAGAAGAGGGAGGGATGGATGAGGTTCTGTGCTTCGCTCAACCCAACCAACCCTCCCTCAGTGGTGTAGAAAAGTATAAACCGGTTCAGACGTAGCTTTTCACATCGCCCTATAAGCCCTATGCCCCGCGAAGTAGCTGAACGTTTCTTTCAAAAAATTGCCCCAGCCCATGTTCCCTCCGAGGAGGAAAGTTCCTGCTCTTCTGCTCTCTTCTTTTCTTCCTATAGTCCCAATTACAGCACCCTCTCAACGCTCCATTTAATTAAGATGAACTGAAACTGATCCTCACTGATGTGAAAGATTCAGCTCCAGGACTTGATGGACCTAAGTGCCAAAAATATCTCCTTGACCTTTTAAACTATTGCTTTGTTAATGGCTTCATTCCCGCATCCTGGAAGATTCAGATCATCATCCGTATTTTGAAGCCTGGCAAAGATTCAGATGATGTAAACGGATTCCGACCAATCGCTCTATCGTTGGTTCTTTATAAATTATTAGAACACCTCGTAAAACTGAGACTAGAGTGGTTTACCGAAAAGGAAGATATTCTTCCAAAATCTCAGTTTGGTTTCAGAAAAAACATGGGAACTATGGACAGCGTGGGATGCCTCGTTTCGGATATTTGCCTTTCTTTCACTTAAAAACGAGTCCGTTGTTACTGCTTTTCTGGACATTTCATCCGCATACGACAATGTGCTTCTTCCTATCCTCAGGCATAAAATGCTTCAGCTGATGATTCCCGTGAAGATAGTTCAATGTGTGTGGCAACTCCTTTCCTCCCGATCCGTGGTTCTAAGGATACCAGGAGAAGAATTTGAACCAAGATCTGTATTTAAGGGTCTCCCTGAGGGTTCGGTGTTATCCCCGATTTTGTACAATATCTATACATCTGATCTGGCTAAATCTAAGCTGTCAAATTCTTCAATAAGCCGATGAGTTGGCTCTATATGTTTCAGAAATATCTATAACGGACGCTGCCCATTCTCTGAACTGTTCCCTAAGCTCGTTAAATCAATGGCTTATATCTCACGGCCTTAGCCTATCCCCCTCTAAAAGCTCCATAATTATATTTTCCCGAAAGCGGAACATTCCCCCCGTCCAGGTTAACATAGACGACTCCCCCATCCCAATTAAAGACAGGGTTAAATTCTTGGGCGTAGTTTTAGACCCAAAACTTTCAGGTGCTCACCATCTTAACTATCTTGTAGCCAGGTGTGAGCGTTCCGTCCATATCCTTAAGGCCTTGGCAGGGGTATGGTGGGGCGCGCACCCTTACTCCCTTAAACTAGTATATAACGCTCTGATTCGCAACGTATTGGACTATGGATCGTTTATCATCGAACCAGCCAATAAATGTCCCTTGGCTAAACTAGATAAAATTCAATCTCAATGCCTCCGGATTATTACTGGCTGCATGAAGTCATCCCCAGTTAACGCTCTACAAGTGGAGTGCTGTGATCCCCCCTTAGCGTTAAGACGACAATACCTCGCTAACCGTTTCTTCTATCGAGCCTTTTTTTCTCCACTCATCCTCTTAAGTCCTTTAAAGACAATCCCAGGTGCTTATACTGGAAATTCAAAAGCTGTCCTCCGATAGTAAAAAGCTTTAAAAAAGCCCATAACCTATCAGATGAAGTTGTCAAGACTACCAAATCTCCAAACTTCCTTGTAAACTATGATGTTCTGGTTTCTAGGGTGCACATATTTTTAAATATCGGCATCACCAAAAACTCTCCTGCTGCTAACTCTAGCTTTAACGATGCTGTAGCAGAAAGATGGAATGGCTGGCACAAGTTTTTCACCGATGCCTCCAAACTGTCGCCTACTAGGGCGACGGGTGTTGGAATTTATTTTCAAAATTCAGATATTCATATCCAGCTCAAGTGTCCCCCTGAGTCTTCGGTATTCACGGGAGAATGTGTGGGTATCCTGGAGGCTTGCTCCTTCATAGAGTCCCACTCCATTGATCGTGCGGTCTTATTCTCAAACTCACGAAGTAGTATTCAGGCCATTTGTCAAAATCAATTTCAATCGAAATTAAAAAGTAACATAGTTTTAAAAATTAAAGACCTAATTTGGAAATGTAGTCAAAAAAAACAAAATTATTCACTTAGTTTGGGTTTCCGGTCACTCTGGGATCAAAGGTAATGAGATTGCAGACCAACTTGCAAAAAATGCTGTCACGGAGGATGTTGACAAGTTGTAATGGTACACGAGAGTCAGTACATTTTGTTAACGACGAAAGCGACTAAATGATTACTGTAAATATATTGTTAAAATAAATAAATAAAGATAATATTTGTAGGACATTAGAGTTAAGAAAAACCTAGTTAAGCAACTTATGTTTTGATGTGTAGCCTGTGCGAACCGAGCTCCGATTGAAGCGACTTGAGGCGCGCAGGCACCTATATTTAATACCTCGGTAAGGCGGGGGACCGCTTGCCGGTAAAAATAATACAAAACCCTTATTAGAAAGCCCGCGGTCACCCAAATCATTATGTAAAAAGATATTTAGAGACTTAAGGTATTGAATAAGCATAGATTTAAGACAATAAATGTAAAATAAAACCATTTTAATTAGAAATAAAGCCTAGCGGGGAAGGAGGGGCGAGGAAGGGGGCGGTGTGCGGCGCGGGGTCTGAGGTAAACAAAACTACTCTCAGGCGGTCCAATAAAAGGCGCGCGCGCGCCGCCGAACATTCATTCCCGGTCGAGCTACAGCAGAAGAAGCACCAAGGCCTCCCCCTCGCCTCTCCGCCTGCAAATATTGAAGAAATTGCATTATCATTCGAGCCCTCTTCGCCATCAACCTAATAAGAAAATCTACAGTCCACGCTGCGCCCCGCAATAAGTACACACAAATAAGAATTGCGGGGTGCCCTATGTACATCGCGTACACATTTGATACTTCATTTTGCGTGACAGAGGGCTAGCCCATCGCCGCGCTGTTTTGAATACGAGAATCGGTTCATATAACGTTTGGGGTTTTGCGTAGCTCAGGGTAAGTTAGCAAAAAACAATGAGCCGCGCGCTTGGGTTGGTTCCAGGAACAGAGTTCAGTTCAGATTTTTTTGTCGCATTCCTGCGGAATGTGTAGGGATCAGAGCCGATTTGGCTGCGCGCTGAATAAATTATGAATAACTAAATAATGGAAGGTTATTATGGAACGATACGGAGAAAGCTATTATGTTGATTGCAAATATACAATTGCGTTTGTTTGGTATGAGATGGCGAGTTTGACATGACTAGTTTGAATATCATTCTAGTGATCTTTGTCTAGCGCGCTAGCGGTCGGGAAGGCTTAATTAATCGCAACAAGCTTTTATGGTCAGCGATCAACAGATTCTGTGTATCGGCAGTACCTAATGACTTGAGTGATAACCTACGGTTGATCATAGTTCTGTTCGCAAAGGACGCCATTTTTTTTCAGACATGTGGGGACTATAAATACGATTGCGGGGGAAGGGAGAGCATTCAGTCTCAGCGTCTAGCTACTGTGACAGTCGTCTTTCACGATTCTAAACAGTTTTGGTCTGCCGTCTTACGCGTCTGAACTATACGAATTGTGATTGCGTGTTTCAGTGGTTTTTCGTGAGTGTCTGAAGCGCCGAGATATACCTCGGTTCCTATCCTTTATATCAACCTACCCCAAATTCCAAAACTATCCTTGGGTCGTTAGATATGAACTTGTAGGTAACTGATCTGAGTCTGAGTCTGGGCTTGGAGCGACCCTAAATTCCTTTTTTCTTCACCATAGAGTTCCTGGATTGGCTCTTAGGATATTCGCGGGCTAATCCTCTCCTCATTCCTTTCGAGTAGCGAGTTTTGAAATTCCCACACACACAGTCATTAAACATACAAGCACATTCAAATCAAACTCAACCATTTTCGAGTGGTGTCGATAATGGACGTGGTATAACACTAGGATTTTAGACTAGGCTAGACAGGAGTTTAGTTGCGGCTAAACCTAGGTTGGCAGGGCATAGGGAGACTGTTTGATCGATGAGGTTCCGCGGATGGAAATAACAAATTCAGAACAAAGTTAAACCGGTGTCAACACAGATAACCTATCCTGTTGATATTTTGACATTTGAGTGTTGTCGGGGACGCGTGAAGAGATCAAATTACAGTCTATAGTTAATTCTTTAGGACCGGGTAGATTGTTTTGCTTAGCCTTGGGTCAGTTTGGATTCAAGTTGCATCTTTAAATTAAATGTAAATTTCGCTGGAGGTCTAATGTGTAGGCTGAGTCAATATATATGATTAGGCTCAGTCGAGGACGTGCTGAGGCTAGTGGAATTCATAGTTCGGTATTTATCGAACTATGCACTTCGCTATGGTGTGGATTAGATCTCCTAAAGCGCTAATGACAACGTTTCGATAACATCCAGCTCAAATTGCGCAGAGTTGAAGGTTTCAAAACGTTACGGACCTTTTGAGGTAACCGCTAGTTCAAACCCATCTCGGAAAATCAAATCGCAATTGTGTAAACCGGTCTTTTCGGATCGTTATTGCCGTGAACTAATTATATAATTGGAACCACCATAAGCCGCTACTAGCGAGCACATGAAATATCATTGAGTACTCACGTCGTAAAACTACGACGGATATCTATACCATATCCCAAACAAATATTACAAATCGTGGTCGACCACTAAAAGAAGTTCCAAGCGCACATATATACAAAAAATAAATGGTACCATCACACAAAATACAACAACGATCGATCTGGCGCAATACACCGCTGACAGATGCGAAATACCGGCTTGCGGACATATATGCTTTCTCTGTCTAACTTGAAACTGTAACTTCCTGAATCAATCTCCACGTTCGACTATTGTACGCCTAACGAGCTTCTCAAAGAACAAGAAATTCGGACTTATCATTCTTAACTTACAAATTTTACAGCTGAATCGGGACATCTCTTTTTGGGGTAGGTAGAATAGACGATCATAGCTACTGATAGCGGTGGCTTGACCTTAGCCGTTAATGCCGTTACAGATTTTCTGGTGCCGAGACCGAAGGATATCCTAGATAGTCTGATATCTAGATATTCTAAAAGAATCAAGGTCTAACGCGTTACTTTTAAAAATAACACAACGTAGAATCGATTTTAAACAGTTCAGTTTTGTAAGTAAGAAATAAGCAAAAAAAGGGGCATTGTTTTCACAATTCTTCGGACGAGCTACGGCGGTTTAGTGTTCAGGAAATGGGCCGGGCAAGAAAAAACGTTAGTCGTATTGTACAAGTTGACTCACTTTCGCAGACAAGTGTTTTAAATAATGAGATGGCGTCAGGACAGGTGACTCAATTGTTATCTGAAATAGTGAATAGATTAGACAGTTTGGAACGGGGTTCAAGTACAAGTAATACTTCGGACAGACAGACTGACAGACAGGATTTAGAGACGTTTGAACAATCGGTAGAAAAACGTCAATCATGCATTGTGAAAATGACACAGAAGTTGCCGGCATTCGATGGGCGGAGTTCGGAAAACCCGATGATTTTCTTAAGAGATTTAAAGGCTTATATTAAAGTCTCGGGAGATAGTTCTAGGGCTTTGATATGGGCAACGGATAGTTTGGTAGGAATTGAAAAATTTTCGAATGAGCATATACAGAGACTCATGGCGAACCTATTCGGATTTTGAAAAAGATTTCAGAGAGGTATTCTGGGGTGATAATGAACAGGAATTATTTAAACAAAGATTCCTAACTGCGAAGTTTGATTCTAAGAAAGGTCAAAGTATGGAAGAATTCTTTGCCTCTCAATTGAATAGCATATATGAGCTTACGATACCGTTTACTGATACGGAGAAAATCAACACGATTTTCAGACAGTTGCCGCGTGATATTCAGGTAGCGTTTTTTGCTAGAAAGGAACCGATGACTATACGAGATGCGGTCGAGTCCCTTCGGCATTTAGAACGGAATGTCGATGGGGGATTAAGTGCGTTGCAGAGTTCGGAGACAATGAATACGAACGACGTAAGGCGGAATAGCTACATGCGTGGGCATTATCGTGCTATGCGGGTAAATACGTTACGATATAACGCGGTGAGTCGTAGGAATAATTATAACGCGGGAAAAAAGGCGCGAAACGAATTTGGGACGCGCGCTCGCGGTTATTTTCGTGGTAGAGGTAGGCAGCCTCAGGCTAGTTTCAAGGCAATAGGGTTCCAAAGGGGCAATGATAGTTCAGGAGATACAGAGGCAGGGCAAAGTTCAAGTGACAGGAATAATGCGATAAGTTCGAATTCAAAAAACTAGTGGACTCGCGCGGGTCGTTCGCGCTCAGATATTTATTACGTTTTGGATGGACAGCCGATCAAATTGGAAAAAAACATAGACTGTATGAATTGTGTAATTTGGATTCGAACGTGGGTGTGAATGAATTTATTCAATTACTAGCGCATAAAGCGCACGGATATGCCGTGTGTTTAGATGAAAAATCGAGATTGAATTGTATAGGCCGCAATGACAGACGTTTACATACGATATTCAGAGACGACGATTCGACTGAGTGTGGGCACGAACTATGTAGTACATTGACATTACCTGAGATAGATGTGCGTATTGGGAATTTTGTTGTAAGGAGTTTGATTGATTCGGGCAGCGAAATCAGTGTAATTAGTCGGAGAGTGTACGATGAAGTGTGCAGGCAATTGGGAAAACCGATGGCCTCTATTCCTCTATATGGGTATTGTTCTCTGGAAGGCCATGTTGTTAGCCGCCTGCTTACATAGCTTCTCGTCCGTTTTTTATCAATGTTAGTGACCCCCTTCGGCATCCAAATGTTTGTTGTTGTACTGATGATATTCTTGCTGTACTGATAGTATTGTTGCTGATGTTTGTTGCTGTACTACTTTCATATACTTCTCCAAACAGGCTTATATCGCGTAGGAAAATGTTTTTGTTGTGTCAAAAGTCAAAATGACTCTCAAAATTAAACTCCCACAGATTTATTTTTAAATCTCTTAAAAATTGGTTGTGCTACAAATATTACAATATTAATTATGTAAAATAATAATCAGGAATAAATAATTGCAAAATTATTAATAGCGAGTTCTGTGTTGAGTTAGATAAACCCTGTACAGTCCCGTCATTTAAGTAATCCTGAACATTGTAATATCCCTTTTTAGACAAAGTCGCTTTTATATAGTTTTTAAATTGCTTATAAATGGCAATTTTTATTTTTTTGCCTCGAATGTCGTCTCGTAATGTTCATCCTTGAAGTAAGCATCGGTTATATCTTCATACTGACTTAGATAAAGATGATTCGCGTGGAAGTCACGAAACAGCTCCGACAGCTTCTCAATCCCTTTCTCGATATTGATGGTTTACCCTCCGTTTTTTTCCTCCTTGAAGTTGGCAAGCAACTTCGCCATGGCTGTCGTTGTCTCCACCTGTTTAGTCAGTAATTATTCGATTGTTAATGTTGGTTGTTGTTGAATGTTTTTGTTCTCCGTGTATCGATATGCTATGAATGTTTGTTGTTCGGCACACACTCCTGATTTCTGCTTACCCGGCGGACCTCAAACGTGATGTTTGCATCTTCTCAATCCAACTGGTGAGTCCCGCTTCTAGGAAGCCAGGCAACTGATTGCAATCACTCAAGTCTAACCAAATGGCTCGAAGTACCAATGTTTAGCGTGGTGCCTTGTTTGAGTTGTTGATTGAAAATACAGTGTCATATTGAATTTTCGGAGGTAACTTCGTTCCAGATTTTATTGGGCCTGATATGATCCCAACCGCACCGTAGTCACACCAAAATGCCACACTAGTGTGACTATGGTTACTTTTATTGTTCCGTAGTCACACCACAGCATCCGAACACACCCTTGACCACCAAAAGACTTGTTTCACATAATACGTCTAACCTTCCTACCATTATTTAAATCTTGACCTGCTGTCACCATTTTTGACAGCTGTCACCATTTTTTACAGGTGACTACGATACGGTCGGGGATATGATAGCCCTCCATTAATCGTTATTTCAAAAGTAACCGGTAAATGTATCCTGTTTCTCGTCCCCCAGGTGAGCCTGCTGCAGAAGTTAAACAAACATCAAGACGAGACGCGGCACACGTAACAACAAGTAACATTACTTGTGACCGCTGTCATAGAGAGTTCACTTCGAAGCAGCAACTTATCAGACACATTGCTGGTAACATCTACCCGCACAATACTAATATGTGTGATGGCAACTCGTATGTGTGCGTTGAGTCTGCTCTAAAAAATTCTCGCAGATGGCGACAAAGCGCACAAGTGACGTCACACACTGCAGACTTTCTTTATCATTGCAGTCAATGTTTAAAGACGTTTCGATATAAATCACTTTTCAAATACCACATAAGAATACATACTGGAGGGAGACCTTATCAGTGCAATTAGTGTTCAAAGGCGTTCAATCTTAAGCATCATATAGTTCAGCACATGAGAACCCATACAGCAGAGAAACTTTATAATAAAGGAGTACCTTATCAATGTAGTCAGTGTTCAAAGGTGTATGCTCGGAAAGAATGTTTAGTTCGGCACATAATAACACATAGTGGAGAGAGACCTTATCAGTGCAGTCAGTGTTAAACGGCGTTTCCTCGAAATCAATCTTTAGCTCGGCACATAATAACACATAGTGAAGAGAGACCTTATCAGTGCAGTCAGTGTTCAAAGGCGTTTCCTCGAAAGCATAGTTTAGCTCGGGACATAAGAACACATAGTGGAGAGAAGCCTTGTCAGTGTAGTCAGTGCTCAAAGGCGTTTAGTCGTAACCAATATTTAATTGATCACATGAGTATACATACTGAAGAGAAACCTTATCAGTGCAATCAGTGTTCAAAAGCGTTTCGTCGTAAACAATATTTAGTTGAACATAAAAGAACGCATGCTGGAGAAAAGCCTTATCAGTGCAGTCAGTGTTCAAAGACGTTCACTCGAAAATATGGTTTATTCGAACACATGATAACACATACAACAGATAAACCTCATCAGTGCACACAGTGTTCAAAGGCTTTTTATCGAAAAAAAGTTTTAGCTCAGCACATGAGAACACAATGTTTAATTCCACGCCTCAACCGAACGGCGTGGAATCATGAGGGGCTGGGTTTTTGCCAGCACGGGAGAAAATCGTGATTGCTACTTTACCTTGCCGTCGCAGACCGGAAATCGAAGGCTCGATTCGAGGCAGGAATACGGGATAGGAGCACAATTGGGATAGGATAGGAACCGAATCTCACTATTTGCCGCCGACGCTGTTGCCGGCGTGCTGCTTGCCGACACGAGGAGTCGCCGTCCGATACGACGATGTCCTTCACACGCGACGCGAATCTACTTATTTCCCGACGATGTTGATGATTAACACTCCGACCAGGCCCGACACCTGTATTAGACAATTGTTACACCGAAATACAATCAATGGCCCGACGCCATGAGCAGACCTCTTTTTTCTCATCTCGTTTCGATACGAGTGACAGCTGCGGTTCCGTTTCCGCTAGTGATGTCCCGATTACTCGCGGTCGATCCGCGCAACAAAAAACCGGTGCGTTCCGAAGCATAAATATCAAACACACATAATAGACCTTATCAGTGCAGTCAGTGTTCAAAGATGTATACTCGAAAATATCATTTAGTTAATCACATGATAAACCTTATTAGTGCAGACAGTGTTAAGGGGCGTTCAAATGTAAGCATCATTTAATGAACACATTCAGTAGAGAAACTTTATCATAAAGGAAATAAACCTTATCAAAGCAGTCAGTGTTCAATGGCGTTTCCTCGAAAACAAGGTTTTGCTCGGCACATAACAACACATAGTGGAGAGAGACCATAACAATGCAGTCAGTGTTCAAAGGCGTTACTCTTATGCATCATTTAGTTCAGCATATGAGAACACGTCATAGAGGAGGGAAATCTTATGCTGTCAGTCCTTAACTTATCAACGACCCAACCCCACGATTCTGAGCCTAATGCCATGGTAATAAAATTCAAAACCTATAACGGGAGAATATCTTGCTAGTCGTTGAGGGGTTGAAGAAGGCACTTTGCTCTTACATAACATTTAGTTAGGCTGTAGAGTAATAATTTAAAGAAGAGTGTCCATCTCCATACGAAACACCGTACATCGAAAAATAGATCATTGGTAACAACCTAGATGTCGCCCATGGTATTTTTCATCACTAAATTATAATTTCAATCTCACCACAATCCAAGCTTTCATTGCCGAAGGAAACAACGTCCGTATTACCACAAAAAACTTTAACGTTTGTTTAACACATGATTATAAAAAACGTTACCACAAAACTGCTTTTAGCGTTGTAGCAGGAATAGGCATGGCTTATATTATGTGATCAATTTAGGCAACCGAGAAAGCTTGTTTAGTGAGTGCCTTGTTTGTCAAGATGGCGGAATTATTGACCAGCTGTTCTGCTGCGTTGGTTTTGTTTACGAAAATGCGGTTTTTACTCAATTAAAGCCCAAGTTTTATCGTGAAGAAACCTTCATATCTCCATAGGACATCATGGGGAAACCTCCTTAGTGGCCGCGATGGGCTATCCCCCTGTCATGAAAAATGGACTTAATTATCTAAAAGTGGGCACAACTGTGCCTCTGCCACCCCGTATCGAAAATGCATAAAGCTGTATATCATCCAATGATGAAATTTATGGTAGGCTACTGGGAGACAGTGTATACGTCGCGCGACACGTTATGAGCGGTGGCCTTGAATGCGCAGTAGTCACTTTTCAATAGCTGTACATATGCGCAGTAATTCCTGCTAACGTCGCCCAGCGCTCTTAATTTGTTGCGCGGCTTATACTATGGGGTGACATTTGTACATCTGCTACGGTGTGCCCATCCACTATAAAAACCATACTAGCGCCACAGCAATCTTGGGAGAAGTTTCATATGCCTGAGATCTACTCAACCATCCAGGGTGGTCGCTCAAGCTGGAGTTGGTGCAGGAGTTAGACCAGTTTGTGAAGGAGATAAGCCGGCTTTTTACTATGGGATGTAATGAATTATGTATTAAGATGCAGGCAGATACACGAAGACAGTGGAGCTGGTGCCAGTGAGACAGGTAGCCAGTACTGGCCTCATGTCAATCTAGCTAGACGGGTGCTCTATTCACCCCAGCACTCGCAGACAGCACTGGATTGGCTTGATTTTATAAGGCCAATACAAGGTTTTTACAAGGCCAACACCAAGCCAGCCAGCACTGGCCTCGGGTAAACCCAGCTTAACATCTCAAGTTGTGAAATAAATATTGCTTGCCAGTCTTTCTAGTGCCCGTTCAGCAATATTTATTTTACATCTTGAAAAGTAATTTATATTAGATTATATCTCATAGTGAAAAGCTGGCTTTATTCATTAAGGACCCTTTGAATAAAAGGAAATAAAGCGAAGCAGTAATAACACCACATTTTGATATCAACATTTTTAATTTGTTTATTAACAATTTCATTAATATCGCCAATTCCTTGAAAGATTTTCTATTTCCATTATTAATGTTTCTATCTGAGGGATTAATGTTTACACAACAATTAATGTTCATCTTCTATCACATTTGTGGGATTTTATTTCCATATTTGATTCAATAATGTATGGCGGCTTTGCTGGTGCTGAAAAGACAAGATTTCAATAAAATTATACCAAAATGCTAATGTAGAGGTGGACGAAACACTTGGTTAGAGGGGATGACGAACAGTGCCCCGTAGCGATAGATAATACAAGAGGAAAGATAGGGCCATCCAGTGGGCATTGTCCGACGATATTATCAAGTCAACATCTCTCTGCATGCAGTTGGCAAAGAACTTTGGAGACTGGCGTGATAGAAGAGACTTGTCTTTGATCGACTTGAATCACTAACCAAGAGGCCTATGCCCAGAAGAGGGTTGATGTGTGCTGAAAACGATTATGAAGATTTCTTACCTTTTCTGTTTCGAAATCCTGGAAAATTTGGTGTTGTTTTGTTGATCGTCATCATTACCCAGGGTAAGTGCAGGGCGGGCAGTAAGGTCCAAGAATTTCCTTTCCTGAGCAAGGGATAAATAATAATTCTATTCTATTCTATTTTTGTGAATGGCAGTTGGTTGCCTATCGACAAATTCTGCCAGTGTCAGGGGTAAGGCTTGACATGAATGATTAGACAAGCCAAGTAATTAACAGACTACTCTGATGGAAATAATACTTTGTGTGTATTCTTTGTAGGATGTTAGTACATAGACATGTTGAGTTAGATAGCCATATTATTGTTTGTGTCTACATACCTCCGAGAGATGAAAAAGGCCATGGCAATTTTGAAATATTCGAGAAAATTATGGAGGAAGCCCTCATTAAACTTTGTAATAACAGAAAAATGTTAATTATTTGTGGCGATCTTAATGTAGATCTGCTTGTAGATACAACACTGAAGCGACGATTAATAACTCTGTTCAAATCATTTAATTTATGTCATGTATTTCTAGAGCCGACTAGAATTACATTTACCAGCCAAACTTGCTTAGATAACGTTTTTTGTGACTGTGCATTCACAAGTAAAAATGTAATTAACTGTTTACCATCCGATCACAGTGGTCAAACAGTTTCATTCCAAATTACTAGTGAAAATAAGACTGATCCATCATTTTATAGGCCCATTATATCCCATAGACTAGAGATGTATATGAAAAACTTAGATATGGGTTTGCCAGTACCGGATTTTGATGAACAGAATCCGAACAAAATCTATTCTGACTTCTTCAACATTATTCAAACAGAATTCAATACAGTTTTTAAATTAAAGAAAGTCAGTGCCAACAACGGTAAATCTAAATTTAATGACTGGGCAACATTTGGAATTCGTAAAAGTAGAGCTATCTTGTATGATCTTTATGAACAAAAAACCTATAACTTTGATATAAAATTTCATGACTATGTTAAAAAATATTCCAAAACTTTCAAGTTGGTTTGTAGAACTGAAAAACTTTACACATAAATAGAAAAATACAAAATTCAAATAATAGAATGAAAACGGTTTGGCAAATCATAAACCGCGAAACTGGCAAAGTTATACCAAGGGATAATGATTTCTGCTTAAAGATAGGTGATGATGTTGTTTAATCCAACGCTGAGGTAGCGCGAGCTTTTGAAACATTCTTCACCAATGCACCCTTACTCACAACAGAGCGTCTAAATTCATCTCCATATGAAGCAGAGACTTTGTTAAAAAACAGCACTAGCATCAGTAATGTAGATTTTAAATTTTATCATGTATGCCCCCAGGATATTGTCAAAACGTATAGATTACTTAAATTAAAAAATACTGAAGACCTGTGGGGTATGTCAGTCAAAGTCATCGGTTCAATAATACTTGTTATAGCCCCACACCTAGCTTATAGTATATTTAATAAATGTGTTGATGATGGAGCTTTTCCAGACCTCATGAAACACAGTGAACTTATACCTCTGTTCAAGTCGGGAGACAAGGGTGATCCGTCAAATTTCAGACCAATATCGGTTCTTCCAGCACTAAGTAAAATTTTTGAAAAGATTATACTCAATCAAATGCTCTCACACTTCAACAGTACAAAACAACTCCACGCCAAGCAATACGGTTTCACTAGGGGTAAATCGACTACGGATGCAGGTATTACCCTTATATCTCGTAACACGTTCCAGTCAGGATTCCGACCGGGTCATAGCACCGTCACGGCTCTGCTGAAAGTCACAGATGACATCCAGCTAGCCATGGACCGCAAACAGCTTTCCGTATTGGCTTTACTTGATTTCAGTAGTGCCTTCAACAGCGTAGATTTCGACATTCTCGTTGAGCTTCTCAAATCCCTGAACGTCTCTTCCTTCTCTGCCAGCTGGTTCGACTCTTATTTGAGGGATCGGCAACAGCGAATCAGGACGGAAGAGACATCCACTGAATGGTGTGACCTCCTTTCAGGCGTCCCTCAAGGTGGTATTCTTTCTCCTCAACTATTCTCGATTTTCATAAACTCCATCTCGGACATCCTGTCTTCTTCATACCATCTTTATGCTGATGATCTCCAGATTTATCGCCACTTCTCTCATAACGATGTAAACTCTGCTGTGGAGGCATTGAACGCTGATCTGGAGGGGGTGAGAAGCTGGGCTTCATCCTTCGGACTCCTGGTTAACCCGAGCAAGTCCCAGGCTATGATTATAGACACCAGACAATATCTTAACTTGTTTTAGCAACAGCCCATTCCACCTGTCACTTTTAATGGTACCACAATCGTGTATAGTGATAAAGCTAAAAACCTGGGTCTTATCTTCGACAACCAGCTGTCCTGGTCATCGCATGTCAATGAGGTCAGTCGACGAGTTTTTGCTACTTTTCACTCTCTCAGGAAACTTCAGTACTTTTTGCCTCGACAGACCAAAATCACTCTCGCTCAGTCTCTCCTTCTACCTCTCATCGATTATGCTAATTCTGCTGGGTCAGTGCTAACGAAGAATTACTGAACAAACTCGAACGACTTCAAAATCTCGGGATTCGGTTTATCTTTGGGCTGCGCAAATACGACCATGTATCACAGCATCGCAAAGAGCTGAAGTGGCTGCCAATACGTCTTCGTCGGGATTCTCACATCCTCAACATCCTCTACAACATTTTATGCAATCCACGCTATCCAACCTTCTTACGAGACCGTTTTCCATTTCTTTCTTCCAGCAGGCCTCGGAGAACTCACGCGCTTTCAATGCTCACAACCCCACAGCATAACACCGCGTCCTATGAGCATGGGTTTAGATTCAGGGCCATTCAATTGTGGAATGCACTCCCCTGCACTATCAGGGACAGTCCTTCTCTTAATATATTTAAAAGTCGCGTGAAGAAGCATTAACTTTCTCTTTAGCAATATAGGTAGTATGTATGTATTTATTAGCATATTTATTTAAAAATTATATATATTTATATAGTATTTATGTTTAGCATGTACGAGTATATTATATGATATTTATGTAAGCCCCCGTATATTTAGTTAATACTGTTTTATATTAGTTCTTTAGATATAACATATATCTAACCATATGTTAGTTATTTAGATATGTACTAAATTATATTGTTGTACACATTGTCACCCCTGCTCAGCAATCGACCATTCCCATCCTAATTTGGTTTGCTGGAAGAGATCTCTTATTAGAGATAAGCTCGCCTTTGTACACTATTTTTATGTAAGTCTTGTTGTCCATATATTAGTTGTGTAAAGAAATAAAGAAATTATGAATCTCATATTTATTCTGCATGGGAAGCCGCACAGGATGCTATCGGTGTTTTTTGCGATCTGTCGAAGGCATTTGATTGTGTTGATCATAACACGTTACTAATGAAATTAAATCATTACGGAGTTAGAAATAAAGCGTTGGATCTACTAAGATCATACCTAAGCAATAGAATCCAAAAGGCAGAAGTCAACGGCGTTAAATCTGATGGATCGGGGGTAAAAATTGGCGTTCCACAAGGTTCCGTATTAGGCCCTTTCTTATTCCTGGTATATATTAACGATCTGCCTTTTATGGTGGAGAAATTGACTAACATAGTGTTGTTTGCTGATGACACTTCACTGGTCTTCAAAATTGAAAGACAAAAAGAAGATTTTGATGATGTCAATAGAGTATTATCTTTAACCTTGAATTGGTTCACAGTTAACAATTTATTGTTAAATGCTGGTAAAACCAAATGTATCAAATTCTCCCTTCCAAATGTCAGGCAAGTTGGAACCAGTTTAGTGTTGGACAGCAATACGTTAGAATTAGTAAATGACACGAAGTTTCTTGGAATAACCATTGATAACAAATTGCAGTGGGGACCCCACATAGAAAAATTGGCTGGTAAATTAAGTTCTGCGGCTTACGCTGTTAGGAACATCAGACAAAACACGGATGTGGCTACATCTAGGCTAGTATATTTTAGTTACTTTCATAGTGTCATGTCCTATGGTATCTTGTTGTGGGGAAAAGCAGCGGATATTAAAACTATTTTTATTTTACAGAAAAGAGCTATTCGAGCAATTTATAATTTAAAACGCACAGACTCCTTAAGATAGCTTTTTAAAGAAATTGACATACTAACTGTAGCTAGTCAATTTATTTTCGAAAATATAATGTACGTACGCAAGTAAGTACCTTACAAAATTTCCCAAACTTAGCGATAGCTGTAATGTTAACCTAAGAAATAATCACAGACTACTTGCGCTTCGTGTGAGGATCCGAACCTAACCAGAACCTAACAGCAAACAACCAAGATAAAATTTAGTAATAATAATAATAATAATAATACCTTGGACACCTTTTACACACATTGATCTAGCCCCAAACTAGGATTCCCTGTATCTTGGGTACTAGACAACGATATATATACTTATATAGAGAAATATTATACTTAGATAGATAAACAACCATGACTAGGGTACAAACATCCGTTCTCATCAAACAAACATTTGCCCCCACCGGGACTCGAACCCGGGACCCTTGGTTTCGTAGGCAGCGTCACTACCGACTCGGCCATTCGGGTCGTCAATCGTCAGTAATATCAGTTTATTAGAAGTATAGTATTTACAGTAAAGTCTATAAAAAAAAATGATGCGAAGATGAGGATGGATGAGATGTGAAACAGGTTTTATAAAATACAGATGTCTGGATAGAAAGAAGGAAGCGGAGACCTGGGTGCAGGTGTATTTGTTGTTGTAGATGTTGTTGAAATCGTCGTTGTAGGAACAGTAGCGGGCGTACTTGTAGTTACGCCTCGCAGGATCCCGTTGTAGAAATCGTCGTTGTAGGAACAGTAGCGGCGTTGGCACGGCTCGCAGAATCCCGTTGTAGAAATCTTCGTTGTAGGAATGGTAGCGGCGTAGACGCGGCTCGCAGAATCCCGTTGTTTGAAGATTGATTTGAAGGTTTTGAGGGAGTTTGAAGGTTCGCAGGATCCCGTTGTAGATGAAGAATTTGGAGATTTGAAGGAGTTTGAAGGCTTCGCAGGATCCCGTTGTAGATGGAGAATTTGGAGATTTGAAGGAGTTTGAAGGCTTCGCAGGATCCCGGGGTTGAGCGACCCCGGGATAAGGCCTTTACTGGTACTTCCAGTTCAGAAACTGACGTGAGACTGTCTTATTGTAGTAGAGAATGCACTGACCCTTGAAAGAATTGCTAACCTTCGCGAGCCTAAACTGGGCCGCAACTAGTCTGTGATTATTTCTTAGGTTAACATTACAGCTATCGCTAAGTTTGGAAAATGTTGTAACGTTCTTGCGTACATACATTATATTTTCGAAAATAAATTGACTAGTTAGCCTGCTGAGACGCAGAGAACCTTAAATGGAACTTTTTTGACAGAAGTCACCTAGAATACTGAAGATTCTATTGTGGGCATTTGCGGGGCAACAAAATAAAATTTGCCTTAATTGTTATGTCATTATTTTTTCTTTTCCGGCCAGCAGATAAGCGACAAGCATATGTAAATTTCTTTAAAAAGCTCTCTTAAGGAGTCTGTTCATTTTAAATTATAAATTGCTCGAATAGCTCTTTTCTGTGAAATAAAAAAAAAAAATATCTGCTGCTTTCCCCCACAACAAGATACCATAGGATATGACACTATGAAAGTAACTAAAATATACTAGCCTAGATGTAGCCACTTCCGTATTTTGTCTGATGTTTCTAACAGCGAAGGCCGCAGAACTTAATTTACTAGCTAATTTACCTATGTGGGGTCCCCACTGCAATTTGCTATCAATAGTTATTCCAAGAAACTTTGTATCATTTGCTACTTCTAACATGTTGCTGTGTACCACTAAACTGGTCTCAACTTGCCTGACATTTGGAAGTGAGAATTTGATACACTTAGTTTTACCAGCCGTTAACAATAAATTATTAACTGTGAACCAATTCAAGGGTAAAGACAATACATCATTAACATCATAGAAATCTTCTTATTGTCTTTCAATTTTGAAGACTATTGAAGTATCATCAGCAAACAACACTATGTCAGTCAATTTCTCCACCATGAAAGGCAGATCGTTAATATATACCAGAAATGGAACTTTGTGGAACGCCAATTTTTACTCCCGATCCATCAGATTTAACGCCGTTGACTTCTACCTTTTGAATTATAAGTATTGCTTAAATATGATGTCAGTAGATCCAACGCTTTATTTCTAACTCCGTAATGATTTAATTTCATTAATACCGTATTATGATCAACACAGTCAAATGCCTTCGACAGATCGCAAAAAACTCCGATAGCATCCTGTGCAGCCGCCCATGCAGAATAAATATGAGATATAAGGGTAATACCTGCCGACCTCCTACCCTCAGCAATCCTTGAGGGTCAATAAACGGGTTGAGCCGAGCCACAGCTCCCTTCAGTTGGACGCGTCCGCGTCTCAGAATGTCCAGTTCGGACTTAAAGTGCACAGTCTGCACGTTCCGTACCAATGCGAACAACGCATGGTTCCGTTCCCGTGGTGTCAGGACCTCGTTGCGCCTCAGAATTCCGACAATTCCGCGCAAATCGGCAGATCCAGGCGGTCACATTAACCAGCTTGTCGAGCGAGCCGTACCGTTCCAGCAGGCCGAACTCCTCTTCCGGCTCTGGTTGCGTCGTACAGACACCGACTGTCAAGGCGCCGTTCGCCGAGGTAACACGTGGACTCATTGGCCAATCCGATTCGGCTTGAGTCAACCATTTTGAACCCCACCACAAGGGATGTCCAACCAACTCCGGAGCGTGACACCCACGAGACGCACAGTCTGCTGGGTTCATCTCCCCTGGAACATGTCTCCAGATTAAGGGAACCTCCGAATTCAAAATCTGCGAAACCCGATTCGCCACAAAAATCTCCAGCTTGTGAACTGAAGCCTTCAGCCAGCATAACACGATGTGGCTGTCCGTCCAAGCGTAGACCGTATCTTCTAACGCTATTGACCCACGAAGAATCGTCATCGTGTGGTTGAGCAGACGAGTCAGGAGAGCCGCTCCCGAAAGCTCTAATTTGGGAATGGTCAGGCGAGTGCGCAACGGCGCAACCTTGCTCTTGGCCATGACCAACCGCACATCAACCTCCCCCGAGGAGTCGACCGCACGCAGATACACCGCAGCTCCGTAGCCCTTCTCCGAGGCATCGCAAAACCCATGCAGGGTGGCGGTGTATCGTTTGGTGGGGACCAACCTCCGTGGCAGTGAAATCCGATTGTTGCCAGGGAGGGTCGAAAAGAACGAGTCCCACTCTGAGCTCAATGACCCGCCGATCGGGTCGTCCCGTTTCAGCTCAGTAGACCACAATTGCTGCATAAAACACTTGAGCTGAAATGTTACCGGGGTGATCCACCCGTTTGGATCAAATGTCCTAGCCACCGTTGAAAGGACGTTCCGTTTCGTCCAGACCTTCGGAGAGTCCAACTCGACCCGATACGAAAACATGTCTGACACCGGCTGGTACTGGACGCCTAATACCGACAACATATTTGGATTTTCCAAATTTTCAAAAATGTGGGGATCCTGCTGGTAGTCATCCGGAAGACCAGTCAGTAACTCTGGAGAGTTCGACATCCATTTCCGGAGCTCGTAACCTCCACCCCGTAAGAGCTCAACTAGCTTGTCCCGTCGAGCGAGCGCCTCCTCTACGGAATCTGCACCGGTACAGATATCGTCCACGTAGAGATCCTGCTCCAGGATCGCTGCTCCTCTAGGGAAATTTAACCGTTCTCGATCCGCTAACTCCCGCAGAGTGCGAATCGCCAAATAAGGACTAGACCGTAGCCCGTACGTGTTGGTGTTCAGCTCGTACACCCTGATGGGCTGATCTGGGCTCTCTCGCCACAGTATCAGCTGATACCGTCTATCGTCAGGGTGAATGACCGTCTGTCTAAACATCATCCGGATGTCAGCTACAAACACAACATTGTGTCGACGGAACCGTGTGATAACATTCGCGATGTCATGGTTCAACTTCGGCCCTGAATGCAAACAATGGTTCAGGTTCATGCCGTTAGATGTTGATGCCGATCCATCGAACACTACCCGTATTTTGCCCTCCGGGGTCCTCAAGACCGCGTGATGGGGCAGGAAGCAGTGGTCTTCACGCTTCCAGTCGATACCCGAAACCGACATGTGGCCGAGCGACTCGTATTCCCGCATGAAGTCGACGTACTTCTGCCGGAAAATCCCGTCACGCTTCATGCGTCGTTCCATCGACAGAAGCCGCGTCTCGGCTGCATGGTGTGAACTGCCCAGCGGTGGGCGATCACTCCGGAATGGAAGACGTGTGAGAAATCGACCTGACCGAAGGCGACCAGTATTGTTCCGATAAAACTGTTCACACTCTTCTTCAACCGGGTCCAACCGGCGGACCGTAGGTGGTTCCTCCACCTCCCAAAACTTCTGTATCACCTCCGAGAGTACAGAACCGAATAAGGGACTACGAGTCGCTAGGCGTGGGGCAGCCGGCATGACCGGACCCATTACCGCATGGCCCAGTCTGGTGTTGACCGAAACCAGACCAGTCGCCTGCAACACGTGGACACCTGGCACTAACAGGTATCCCAAGGCATCGACACCCAATAAAATGTCTACTGGGCCCGGAATATCGAACTCCGGGTCAGCCAGTGACAACCCAGCGACCAACTGTCGCACCGAGGGCGACAACCGTACGTGAGGGTGTGAGCTCATCACATTAGGCATGACTAATGCCGTGACCGTCAGATTCACCGATGAATCCACCCGTGACGAGAGAGTAATCCGACATACTCCCTTAACGGAACCGACTTCCGTGTTCCCAATTCCCCGAATGGAATGTGGATACTTCCTTACCGAAATGCCCAACCGTCTTACAAGGTTGCACGAGACTAAGCACCCCTGGGCCCCTGAGTCCAATAGTGCTCGTGCCACACATGATTTGCCGTCCGAACTCCACGCTATCACAGAGGCGGTGGGGAGCATGACCGTCTGTGGAGTGGCGGCACCCTGTAAGTGGGCGGCGTGTCCCTAGCGGGAACCTCCGCGGGATCCGAACCCGCTGGGACCCCCGTCGGCCGTGGAGTAACTCGGCTGCTGATATGCCGGTGGCATATCAGACCGTATGTACATCAGGGGGTCCCAACCCACATAATAGGCCCCTCGCTGTCCCGGTATCCGACCATACCGGACTGTGTACGGTGTGCCCGGTGGCCACCGTGGATGGAGGGGGGAGAGCGGATCCAACCTGGGGCGCTCTAGGAATGGGGGCGACATCCGACTGTTCGCCTTCCTGTTCGCCTCCCAGAGCGACGGGCAGGGTGGCGCAGAAGGTGGTGGGCTCCCAGCCTTCGCGCCACTCATAGGTGCCATCTGACACCCGCCCGTAACACGCGGTGAGCCAGCGGCCCGAAGTCCTCGCTGACCCTGGACAGCGGCGACCGAACCCCGGCTATCTCGCCTGTTACCCCCCGCGCTGCCCCCTTCCCCTCGGTGGGGGGTCCCGTCCGCGGGTACCCCAGTCACCCCGTTGGCGACTCCCGTTGCCCGGAGGGGGACTGAGTCCGGCCCTGGTTGGGCCCTGGCAACCACTAAAACAATTAAATCCTAAACAATATTTAATATGGTCGCCCTGTAGACATACACCTTATAAATATACACTCTAAATCAATTAGAGAATGCCACCATAAAGCACAATAAATAACACCCAAAATTTGTTATATAAACAATAAAAAATAAAATTTATTAAAAAATAATAAGTGGTGGGCTCCGAGACTATAAACCTAAACAATATAGCACCCTAACCACACTGGATTCCGAAATCCAAGCTATTTTTAATATTAAAAATAGCTTGGATTTCGGACCACTTCTAGAAGGTTCCCGGCTACCTACATTATATAATGTAGGTAGCCGGGAACCTTCTAGAAGTGGTCCCTCCGATATGACCCACACTTCTACTGAGGTCAGCAAAATCAGCTTAATACCCCTTAAATAGCCTGACCCTGCTCTGTAATCCGAAACAACACTGCAATGCTATGGAACCCGACTGCAATGCTATAGTCCGACCGAATGACTGTTTCTTAGGCACACCGAGTAGTTTCCGACTACAAATTTATAATAATTGTTAACTAAATTGACAATTATACTTTCACTAACCGAAAATGAACTTTAATTGTGGTATAGCGACCACAGACTCACTCACAACTGATTGCCGGCCAATCTTAGATATTCTTTTCTCCCAACTATACTGGGCGCCACGACTAAAGAGCTTTGTCCTTGAATGCGCAGTAGTCACTTTTCACAAGTGTTTGGCGCGGGGAAGTGAGGAGCGACGGGGGCGGTAGTCAGCGCCGGCACCTGATTCGTTGATTAGTCGCTTCCCGATGCCCGCACCGAAAGCACGTCTCGAAGCTTCTTGAGTACAGTCGCATACAATATTACCCAACGTTATCTTTCGCCCCGGTCGAAAATGCCGAAAAATAAAGTACTGACTAGGCAAGCTAGAAAAATGGTTTACGATGTGAACTGTTATATCAAAAAAGAGTCTGATGAAATACTGATGAAGAAGTCTGATGAAAAACTTAATTGTGGTTTAATTGTTACAAATTATTAGTCAGCGGGAAGAAAAGAGTGTGCAGGACTATTACTACAAGTATCTATATTCACTAGGCCCTAGTGACTAGGGGCATTCTATGCTAGGGGGTTATTTATATATAGGTTTCAACCTTGACGTTAACAAATGTTGTCAATAGAGAGTACCTATAGTTTATTTGACACAAAGTCCATTATTTACATCGGCTAATATCCCAATCAACAAAATATCAAACTGAGAAAAAATAGAAGTGAAGAAAGTCCTGAACACTCATTCCTTCACACTAACCCTAAAAACGCACTTCGGAATTATGCCGCGACTGTACACATGCGCAGTAATCCCCGCCAGTTTCTCCGAGAGCTCTTTATTCGTGGCGCCGAGTGTACCATGTGGCAAAAAAACAACCCTACAACCGTCCGTGAATCGGTGATTTCCCACTAGGAAACCGCGTCTGCTACCAAAATGTTTAAATCCACGCCTCAACCGAACGGCGTGGAATCATGAGGGGCTGGGTTTTTGCCAGCACGGGAGAGAATCGTGAGTGGTACTTTACCTTGCCGTCGTAGACCGGAATTCGAAAGTTCGATTCGAGGCAGGAATACGGGATAGGAGCACAAGTGTGGTAGGAGAGGAACCGAATCTCACTCGTTTCGCTGCCCCACGTTGTCGCCGGCGTGTTGCTTGCCGACACGAGGAGTCGCCGTCCGAATACGACGAGTTGGGGACCGTACAAGTTCAACCTTCACAACACGAATCACTGACGCGAATCTACTTATTTCCCGACGATTATTATGATTAACACTCCGACCAGGCCCGACACCTGTGTTAGACAATTGTTACACTGAAATACATTCAAGGCCCGACGCCATGAGCAGACATGTTTTTTCTCACCACAAGAAAGTAACCTCTAATTTCTCATCTCGTTGGTACGAGTGACAGCTGCGGTTCCGTTTCCGCTAGTGATGTCCCGATTACTCGCGATCGATCCGCGCAACGAAAACCGGTGCGTTCCGAAGCATAAATATTAAACAACTAAACTAAAAACCGAGCTGTCTACTTTACACTCACAATATGAAAATGTACTTGAAGAACAAAATAGGTCAAAAATGATGATTCATGGTTTTGATTTTGAGTTGTTTGAGTTTGCTTTGAGATATGTAATTTCTACCCTGGAAAAGGAACTGTCTGATGCCCACAACCAAATCACACAATTAGAAGAGGAGTCTCATGGTTCAGCAGCACCAAAATCAAATCCCAAAATTTGTTTGAGGGATTGATGTTAGCGGATAATTTGGCCGGCCAAGTTTCTGTAGCATGTAGAGATGTGTCCAGTGCAGTGATTGGTTTGACTGAACAACGCATCAAAAAGATATGTTAAAATTAAAAAACACATCACTAAAACATCAAAAAAATTAAAATCTCATAAAATTCTCAATAAAAATCTGAATAATAAGAGTAAAATTTTATTTTGAAAAAAATTAAAATGTGTACAATACGATTAAAATTAGTTAACGATTCGGCCAACCTCGGAAATTGTCGTGAATCCCTCATCTCTCACATCAATTTATAGATATGACCTATAATTATATTACTCGTTGTCTTATTGAATACAATACAAGAACGATATGAGCAACAAAACCTCCTTTGTAGCTCAAAACTAACACAACCTTTATATTGAAATAAGAAAAATAATTGACTATTTTGACAGTCTGCCTTCTTAGTGTCAATAAAAACAGTGTGACGTATATGATACATTTATGTTTATATACATTTCTTAGGTCTACCTGTTAGTAATGTCATCTTGGCAGGTGCTATACATTGCGTTTATGGTACTTCAAATTGCTACCTAAAATAAATCGCGGTAATGTATTTCGTGTCATTTCCGTCTCCGGATTTAGATGATGATATCCGAGAAAAGCCGAATCTTCAACTGATTTTAATCGTATTGTACGGCATACTTAAAAATTAAAACAAAAAATATGAGAAAGACCTGCAAAATCTTGAGTCTTAACTTGCCAGTTTCAATAACTGCTTGAGATCTACTACTGTCCGCTATGAAAAATCTCAAGAGGCCATTAAGGAGTACTCCCTGGCCTTGGATGAGCTGCTTAAACTGTATCATAGTATAAACAAATGGGACCTAATTAAATATTTGTAAAACATTTTGCTCACTGAATGTTAATAAAATTGTTATTTTTACATTCCCATACAGTAAAAGTTTGCCACAAGCTGAAAATGATCTTAGATATAAGCTAAATATGACATTACATACAATATAATAATAGTTTGATTCAACTGATTGACTCTGACAGTTATGTTAGTGATAATGTTTATTTGACCAAAGGCAGTTCCTACTTTTCAGATTTTAACAAACGACAGGTAGCTGTGTCGATATCTTATTTTTGACCGAGCGAGCGAAGCGAGCGAAGGGCTCCATTTCGATAAGATAGGAGGCTGATTTTGCTTTCATCTGTCTCTATGTGTGTCTGTCAGTTCCGGTCTAGGGGCCACAGTATTCAAGGGATCCTCACCAAACTTGGCACACGAGTTCATTGAATTAAAAGTTTTTTTTTTGTCGAGAGCTTTTCTCGATTTTCTCCTTGGGGGGAGTTACGACGTCATTAATTTTTTGTATGGGATTTTTTTTATATTTTTTTTTTCTGAAACCTATCGTGTGGGGTATCAAATTAAAGATCTTCATGAGCCGGTTCTAAAAGTATACCACAAAATTACCATTCGGCTGCCTGTTTTCTAAAATTCCAAGAAATATTCGCATGTACAGAAACTTAAAGGTAAAATATCTAAATTCTCATATGCTTTAAGGGAAGTAAAAAAATCAACTAACACCGCCACTGCTCTTTCAGCATACTACGCACACGCACATTCCTTACTTAATTATGGCATCATACTGTGGAGAAACAGCACCGACGCTCCACAATTATTTAGACTACAGAAAAAGCTGCTGAGAATTATAGCAAACATAGAACCAACACACACATGTAAACCACATTTCAAAACATATAGCATCCTCACCCTCCCCTCTATTTACTTATTCGAAATAATAAAGCTAGTCAGAAAATACCCAGAAACATACAAGACCAGAGACACACTGAATAACTTATACTCCTTCAGACACAAACACAAAATTCTCCTCCCAAAAATTAATATGTCATTGCAATCCACTAACACATATATTATGTCCATAACCATCTATAACAAACTTCCAGATAGTTACAAAAATATTTCTAACGAAATAGAATTCCTAAAGAAAGTAAAAAATCATCTCCACCAAAAAGCGTACTACAGCATTGAAGAATATTTAAATGAAACACACTTTCTATAATCACACACAAACACTCACACACATGCACTTACACACCCTCAAACACGCTCATAACACACACACAGGTACACATACACAAATGCATGTAAATCTTATAATTATAATACTTTAATGTTACGCTTATACTGTAGATAATAGTAGGTAATGATCTCATTGTTATAAAGTTAACCATTTTATGATATTTTATTATTGTGCAAGTTAGATGTAAGATATTGCAGTGCCCTCACTGGGTTCATTGTCGGTTCTTCAAATTCTATATATATATATCACCATATACCACCACAATGTCGCAATAAACGTTTTGAGTTTGAGTTTGAGTTTGAGTATTCTAAATTTTGGACTCCTCGAAGTAGGAGACGTATAAGTAAAGAGGATCTCTACAGACCCTGAGTGTGAGAGAAATAGAGAGAATATAAACTTTCGTGAAAAGTCTATTATTACTAGAAGGGCGAAATTAAAAAGTTATCCACATTCTAATCAGTTTTTATTTTCGGGCAGAGTAAAAACTTGCTTTTGGAATTTATTAATTCGGAATCAATCACGTTCTCGTCTATACAGGCTTATATAGGCTGGCGGTGGCGCGCTTGTGACTCCCGCCCAAATCGCACCGGCCGGCGCTGGCATCGAGGGGTGGGCAGGTCACGTGGCTGTGACGTGGCTACATCACGGAGGCTTGTCTATGGCTGCTGGCTTTCAGGCTGTTGTTACATTCGGCCGTCCTGTAACAATTGCTCCCGCAATGGGAATAGAGAAATGCAACATTAGCTCTCAAGCAAATCGATCAGATCTTCGGTTTCTAGCTGCTCGTCGGAACTACTGGCACTATCTGATGCAGGCGCTATGCTCCTATAAGGCCGAATCGAATAGGATGCTACCAGACCCGTGAAACTCTTATACCCACGGATCCCCTTAATACTTCTTATCTGATACCGCGGTCATTACCTACAACCTTCGTGATAACGTATGCTCCTGAATACAAGTCGTCTAATTTTGTGTTAACTTTACCAGCAGTACTAGTGGGGGCTTGTTCCATAGAATGAAATCTCCTTTCTTATAGATCGTACTATTTTTGCGTCTCTTATCAAAATTTCGCTTCATCCTCCCTCTGGCTTTATCAATCCTTACGTTTGCCTTAGCACGTTTTTGCTGTACCGGTTCTTCGACACGTCCGGGAATAGTTACATCGCATACTGATCGACCAGCGTGACCGAACATGAGATCGTATTGTTTAAAGCTAGTCGTCTCATTGAGGGTATTAATACATCCGGTTATATAATGTCCCAGTTATTCGCCATGTCACTGGAATCTGTAGCACGCATGGCATCGAGTATGGTACGATTAGTCCTTTCTACTTGTCCATTGGCCCTCGGGCATGCAATGGCATTGAGCGTGTGCCTAAACTGTTTTTGCGTAGCGAACCGTTTAAAGTACCTACTTGAAAAAGCTTTTCCGTGATCGGAAACGACGCGCTCTGGATATCCGAAAAGGCTGAATATTTTCTTTAGTACCCGGATAGTTTCTACAGAGTTTACAGTACGTGTTGGTTCGGCTATAACAAATTTTGAGAAGGAGTCTGTCATGACCAGTAAATATTGGTACCCCTTCTTCGTTCGGCAGACTGGTCCTAAATGATCAATGTGTATCATTTTCATCGGCAAAGACGGCTTTTCTATGGGGTGTAATTTACCTTCTTTTCGACCATATTCCCCTTTGCCCTAGGCGCAGTGTAAGCAAGAATATATATACTTCTGTATAAACCGAGTCATCTTGGGAAACCAATAGTCATTCTTGATAAGTTCTAAGCATCGCTTTATACCTACGTGTCCTATATCATCGTGATGCATTTTCATTATTTTCCATCTTGCTAGTCCGGGAACAACTAAGCGATTTCCATTTAAGGTTTTTCTATACAGCCGGTCATTTACGAGCACATAGTTATTTACAATATCCGCGTCCGCACAACCTTTCTTTAATAAATCAATTATTCGCTTTAGTTTTTCATCCTGGCATTGAATCGTATAGAACCAGTCTACTACCTCTAATCGGTGAATATTGGCGACATCAACGGGGTTCCTACTTAAAGCATCAACGTGTTTCATCCGATCCCCCGGCCTATATTCAATGCTGATATCGAAATCCTGTATCGACAACCACCACCTAGCTATTCGGGGTATCAGATCACGTTTAGTTAAAGTCGCGCGCACAGCTGTACAATCCGTGACTATCTTCACATGCATACCTACAATATATACACAAAATCGACGCAACGATTCAACGACAGCGAGCGTCTCGAGCTCATAACTATGGTATACACTTTCTTCACGACTCGTGACGCGGCTAAAGTACATAACAGGCTTCAATGTACCCTCACTTTGTTTTTGTAATAGAATTCCTGCTATTCCTAGTTTGCATGCATCCGTGTGAATCTCAGTGGCCAAAGCAGGATCATATAAGGCCAGGAGTGGTTTTTTGCATAGCTCTTTCTTTAAGTTTTCAAAGCTATCATTTTGAGTAGGTATCGCTCCAAACCCAATCAACATTTTTCTTTGTCAGTTCTGTGAGTGGGCTAGCTATCACAGCGAAATTGAATATAATTTTTCGAAAATAGCTACACAATCCAATAAACTGTCTCACTTCATGAATATTTTTGGGCACAGGAAACATAGAGACCGCTGCTAACTTTGATTCACCCGGCTGTATACCGTCAGAAGAAATGTCATGTCCTAAGTTTGTGATCTTTTCCTGAAGGAATGAGCATTTTTGCATGTTTAGTTTTAAGTTTTCTGATTCAAATTTATTTAACACAGCCTGTAATAGATTTAGACCAGACGATACATCGTGTGACGGTAGAAGTAGATCGTCGAGGAATGCCAATATCTCTGAGTTGCATGATTTAAACTGCTGAGTACCGTTCAACGAATCGCGTTGAAGGTTCAAGCGTTCGCAAGGCCGAAGGGAACACGCAAATATTCATACTGTCCTTGGGTAGTTATGAAGGCGGTTTTGTGTGTATCCTCGGGATTTAAAGGGACCTGATGATAACTCTGGGCCATGTCTAGGGACGAGAAACGACTTTTCCCAGCCAGTTTAGAAACTTGGTCATCAATATTGGGCAAAGGAAATCTATCACGAACGGTGATGGCATTCAGTGAACGATAATCTACGCATAGTCTACAACCGCCTGTCTTTTTCTTAACGAGTATAACTGGCGATGCGTAATTCGACTCCGATTCTTTCATTATACCCGCATTTAACAACTCTTCAACTTTAGATTTTACGACTGCTTGTTCGCTGTGTGCTAAGCGATAAGGGCGATGATGAAAAGGCTGAGCGGTAGTTAGGGTAATATTCATTTGTACTAAATTGGAACAACCTAACTCATTAGAACTGCTTGCAAAACAATGCCGATATTCGGTCAACATCTGAATTAGTGATTTATGTTCACTTTCGCTCAATGGTCCCACACAAATGTCATTTATATTTACTCCCCCAATATCGATACTAGCTTCAGAGCAGGTTAACAGAAAGTTCTTGGCTATGGCGTTTTGGCTATTAATGGCTTTATATCTAACCTGATTGTATAGTGGAGCTTCGTCGCAGCTCTCGGCTCGCAGCAGTAGCTCGCCAGGGGTCCTTCTCGATGTCCTTAGTCCCGGTGTTGATGACCTTGAGGAATCCTTCGTCGCCTCGTAGAACGGTGGCAGGGATTGAGTAGGCGATATCTTACATCTCGTAGTGGCGCACATGGGTTATTACATCATTGCCTTCCTTGTTGTCGAGTATCTGCACCTTGATTATTGATGTGCCATGGGGTAGACGTTCATCGCTACACGTAACAACGTGGAATCGGTGGCATTCTTCTGTCACTTCCATTTGTCGTAAGTGATCACCTTCATCCTTCTTGAGAGTAGCTGCTCCATTATGTACAACCAGGGATATACCTTCATGGTTTATAACAGGCTGACCAATCAACAAATTTATGCCGATCATGTTGATATCGGTGAGATATGCTTGGCATGGCATTTCTATGCCATCGATTATCAAATTAAACTCAACTTGACCTCGGCTCGTGATAAATCCGCCGGAAAATCCTTTAAGTACAGTGCTGGTGTCTTTCACTTTCAATGATAGAAGCCTTGCGTTGCTAGGACATTGACTTGGCTACCCGTATCAATATATGCCTTCACGTACACGCCGTTAATTTTTGCTGTCTATTTGTAGATATCGTTGTAATTTTGTATCACATTTATTCGTTTTACTTCTCCAGTCGGCTTCGAAGTAGATTGTTTATCAATCGACGGGCATCGTGGAGCAATGTGACCTTGGAGTCCACACCTGAAGCAGGTGCGTTGGTCTGGTAGTGGACAGGAGCGTCCTAAGTGACCAGTTTTCTTACATCAGTTTCTAGGTTGACAGGCTGTGGTTTCTTGTCTGGCATTTGGCGGGAAAGATCTTTGTATGTCGAGCGTGACTCAAATGTAGGAGCGCGGTAATCGTCGAACGAAGAAAGGAATCCTTCATACAGTTCATCTGGACGGTCGCACTGGAACGCTTTGGCATTTGACTGGAGGGATTGTGGTAGTCCTTGGATGACGCAAGAAACAGTTGCATTGTCCGACAATTTGCAGCGGAAGCAAAGCGCCACTTTTTCTTGGTAGTATTTTGTCATGCTTTCTGAGGGTAGTTTTTTTCTGTTGGACATTTCTTCGAGCATGTTTGCGTAATTGCGATGTTTCGGGAACGCCCGTAGTAACAATTGTTTCCACTCATACCATTCGTAATCGTAATCGTCTAATCTGTTGTACCATTTTCTTGCCTGACCTTTTAGTTTGTCCTGAAGATGGAATGATTTTGTTTTGTCGTCCCAGCCGTGAATTTCGCCGAGTTGTTCGATTTTCTTGAGCCACGCTTTGACTGTGCAATCTTCACTGTTTGGATCAAACTCTGGGATTAGGGACGCAGCACGGTGTTTAGGTCGCTGGAGCAATGGAGTGTCGTAGTGCAATTCTTGAAAAGCGCGGTCTACCTCTTGAAGCAGAAGATTTTTGAGCATTTTCTTCGCCGGTGGAGGGTCGCCGTCGTCGTTATGCTGGTTTTGACGGTCTTGTCCCGCAGAATCAAGTGAACGTTGTCTTTTCTTTCTTGCTGCACTTTTTTCCATCGTAGGTGCCACTTCTGATTATTACTAGAAGGGCGAAATTAAAAAGTTATCCACACTCTAATCAGTTTTTATTTTCGGGCAGAGTAAAGACTATAATAATAATAATAATAATACCTTGGACACTATTTACACACATTGATCTAGCCCCAAACTAGGATTCCCTGTATCTTGGGTACTAGACAACGATATATATACTTATATAGAGAAATATTATACTTAGATAGATAAACAACCATGACTAGGGTACAAACATCCATTCTCGTCAAACAAATATTTGCCCCCACCGGGACTCGAACCCGGGACCCTTGGTTTCGTAGGCAGCGTCACTGCCGACTCGGCCATTCGGGTCGTCAAGACTTGCTTTTGGAATTTATTAAATCGGAATCAATCACGTTCTCGTCTGTACAGGCTTATATAGGCTGACGGTGGCGCGCTTGTGACTCCCGCCCAAATCGCACCGGCCGGCGCTGGCATCGAGGGGTGGGCAGGTCACGTGGCTGTGACGTGGCTACGTCACGGAGGCTTGTCTATGGCTGCTGGCTTTCAGGCTGTTGTTACACTATAGATTGTATTTTAAATCGCAAAATGTAGTTTACAAAGTAATTTGTGTGGCTACTTTACTACTTGATTTTGATCGAATCTAAATAGTTACCTATGAATTGGTTTACAGTACCCCCTGTTAGCGAGGTCTACTGCCCACAGGGCCACTAGTTTTAGTATTACAGCCAAAAATTTGGCTAACCTGCCTGCTTCCTGCCTGACTGCTTCTATTGAGCACAGACAAGGGATATTGGAAGACGTTCCAAGAAATTAAAATTAGTTCTTAAGTTTACGTTGTAAAACAATTAGCGGGCTATTACAAGCAACGACATACATCTACATACGCTTGCTATTTGGACACATGCGCTGCTTTGGAACAAAATGCGCCAACGAGGCATTCCTGAGAGCATAATATATACATCTTAGCGCAATGGCATCAGCAACAGAAGAACGTATGTTAGCGTTATCCGTCGTCGGTGCCAATACACGTCTTGATAAATAATAACTTAACACAGTAAGAAATTATAATATTAAATGTCAGTAATCATGACATCTTAATTTATCCAATAATCTCTTGTACGGCCGCTTTGTAAACTTCCTTTTCCGGTACAAATATTATTTTGTATCATTTATCTAAAATTCCGTTTCCCAGTGATAGTATTTTAGGTATCATGAAATCCTACTAATTTTGTTCGATACTAAATCTCTTTTCCGGTTACTCTTTAAACTTATTCACGTTGTATAAATATTTATTTCACATTTAGTTCTGTATTTCCGCTTTCCAGTAATAATATGTCAAGTATCATGATATACGTCCCACTAAATTAATTTAGTTTATATTTAAATGTCCTTTTCCGGTTCCTATGGGAAGGTACAATCGAACCAACTGAATCATGACCCATTTGCCTGATAATTCGTTTGAAACTTTCAAACTTTTAAGATCTATCGTAATGTCAGTGTCTAATCAAATGATAACAAGTTCGTTACCAAGGAAATAAACCTTCAAGCGAATTTCGACCTACTTGCATTTAAGGGGTTTAGCAAAATAAGCTTATGGTGGGTCATGATTCAGATGGTTCGATAGTACATTGATATCATGACAGCTTAGTCAAATATGATTAGTATTTAAACTTCCGTTTCCTTTTCGAATATTACTTTTGTATAAATTAGTGAAAATCTCAGGCAACATCCGATGCCTGTTTGTAAAATAAAGCGGATGTGCGTATTATTTAAGAGGGATTATATATAAGACCTGTTGTATCGATTATCTGTCTATTTCGTAATGAATATTTGTGAAGACAACTAACGCCGAGAAAACTCTGTTCGTCAGAAATAAAACAAGATATGAATTCTTCTGCCTCTTAATCCGACCTCCGCCACACGTAGTACGATGGAACGGAACATTGTCAGAACCGATGCCGCTTAAATGCGGGGTACGACAGGGAGGAACAGCTTCACCAGTTCTTTTCAACCTCTACATGGATGAGCTAAGTCGGCGCCTAGCGGATGCAGGGGTCGGCTGTTTCATGGATGGCGTGTGCGTCAACCACGTGAGCTATGCAGATGACATGATGTTGTTCGCCCCGTCCATTGCTGCGATGCGTCGTCTTTTGGCTATTTGTGAAGACTATGCCCAGCAGAATCACATGGTATATAACGCCACCAAATCCGTATTCATGGTTTTCAAGTCCAAAAACACGCCTACCGAGATCCCTCCTTTACTTCTCAGTCACCAAGTACTCACTCGCGTGGAGGAGACCGAATACCTCGGCCATATAATAGACTCGGATCTAAAAGACGACAAGGACATTGAGAGACAACGTCGAGCACTTTGTGTCAAGGCGAACATGCTGGCCCGACGCTTTCACCGCTGCAGCGAAAATGTGTATCGTGCACTGTTCACTGCCTACTGCACCACTATATACACTGCCGAGTTGTGGTGTAACTACACCAAACGAGAGTACAGCCGACTACGGGTTCAATATAAGAACGGTTGGAGCCCTGAACCGCCTGCCGCGCTGGTGTAGCGCATCGGAGATATTCGCGTCGGCGCGCCTGCCCGGGTGGGAAGGACTCGTGCGTCTTGTGACGGCCGGCGCCGCCGAGCGCCTGCGCGCCTCCACCAATACCGACGTGTGCGCCGCGCGCTCGTGGCTCGCGAGCCCAATCCATAGACAGTGGGCTGAACTACAACGGCGTTATGCCTAAAAGCAAATTATTATAAATCTCCGAATAAGACTGATTATTTCTAAATTATCTTTTATGTGTGCTAGGTAATAAGTTATACTTATGGAAAAAAAAATTTTTTTTGGAATAAAGACATTATTATTATTAACCTCCCCTTGCCCCAAGCATCATATGATGCTAGCCTCAACTACCGTCAGAGCCCCAAGCATCATATGATGTTCTTGATACCAACTTTTTAAAAACCGGTATATCTTTGGCAATTTTTGTCGTGTTGGCAAGGTTGGAGTATAATGTTTATGGTATTTCATTGAAAAAGTATTGCAAACATGTCTATACATGTGGGTATGGTTTCTTTCCGTATTTTATGAAAATTTGAAACGCTGAAATATTGAACAGTTTAAACAAATTAACAAACAGAACAAAGAACATTAACAAAAATTAACAGAACAAATTAACAACACAATAATGGTTTTATTGTTTTCAAAAGGTAATCTAGTGTAGATTACGTAGGTATCATACAAAATGTATATGTTGTTGATGTTTTTCTCATGTCAGCTAGATTTGTGTCGAGAGGGAACATTTTCATAGAAGTCGGTGATTCTCATGTCAATACAAAAATAAACTAAGGTCACAGAGACATTTTACTCTACTACTCAGATGTACAACTCTCATATTTCTAAGAGTTACCATGCCAACATAATCACTTGAAATAGCAGTCAAGCGGGCCACTTGTATGCCTGGGGCTAGCGCTGAAAGACAATAGAGGAAATAGAGAAAATCTCTAAGACAATAGACAATAGAGGAAATCTCTAGCATACATAAAACCACTAAATATATCAAGCAAGCATAAGAGATCAAAAATATGTAATATCTTGCCCGAATTAAATATGTCAAAAAAGTGTAATAATATCCCAATATTAAATAACATTCAGACAAAGGGTAAGCCCCACTTAAATATTAACCATCAAAACATGCAGGGGCTACCTGGCAAAGAACTTGTATTAGAATTATTTCTTAATATTTCTGACACCGATGTTATTTGTATTACAAAACACTGGTTAAAGGAAAATATGATGTCTTTTAACATAAATAATTACAAAATTGTCAGTTGTTACAACAGAAAAAATGCTGATTGAGGTGGTTCTTAAATGTTAGTAAAAAATAATATTTCACAAGATAAGATAGATAAGATAATGATTTATTTTACAAAAGAGTTTACAGATTCACAAAATAAAATAAGTAGTTTCTAAGGAATCAAAAAGGTAGTAAAGATTACCGGTGATATTAAGGTGAAACAACGGAAAGATATTCTTGCACTTACCGTAGAAAGAAAAATAGAGGTATCCTGTGTTGAGTTGGATAGCCATATTATTATTTATGTCTACAGACCTCCGAGAGATGAAAAAGGACATGGCAATTTTGAAATATTCGAGAAAATTATGGGGGAAACCCTTATTAAACTTTGTAATAACAAAAAATAGTTAATTATTTATGGCGATCTTAATGTAGATTTGCTTGTAGATAGAACAATGAAAAAACGATTAAGAACTCTGTTCTGTATTTGAAGAGCCGACTAGAATTACACTTACCAGCCAAACTTGCTTAGATAACGTTTTTTGTGACTGTGCATTCACAAGTAAAAATGTTATTAACTGCTTACGTCCGATCACAGTGGTCAAACAGTTTTATTCCCAATTGCTGGTAAAAATAAGACTGATCCATCATTTTATAGGCCTATTACATCCCGTAGACTAGAGACGAATATGGAAAACTTAGATATAAATTTGCCAGTACCGGATTTTGATGAACAGAACCCGAACAAAATATATTCTGACTGACAGTTTATAAATAAAAAGTCAGTGCCAACAACGGTAAATCTAAATTTAATGACTGGGCAATATTTGGAATTTGTAAAAGTAGAGCTATCTTGTATGACCTTTATGAACAAAAACCTATAACTTTGATTAAAAATTTCAGGACTATGTTAAAAAATATTCCAAAACTTTCAAGTTCCTTTGTAGAACTGCAAAAACTTTACACATTAATAGAAAAATACAAAATTCAAATAATAGAATGAAAATGGTTTGGCAAATCATAAACCGTGAAACTGACAAAGTTATACCAAAGATAGGTGATGATGTTGTTTAATCCAACGCTGAGGTAGCTCGTGCTTTTGAAACATTCTTCACCAATATACCCTTACTCACAACACAGCGTCTAAATTCATCTCCATATGAAGCAGAGACTTTGTTTAAAAACAGCACTAGCATCAGTAATGTATATTTTAAATTTCATCATGTATATCCCCAGGATATTGTCAAAGGGTATAGTCCAGTATTTTTTACTTAACATAAAAAATACTGGAGACCTGTGGGGTATATCTCAAAGACATTGGTTCAATAATATTAGTTCTAGCCCCACACCTAGCTTATATATTTAACTAGCTTTTACCCGCGGCTTCGCCCGCGTAGTAGTCGGATTTACGCCATGCTTTGGATTGTGCATATTTGTAGTAATATACCTGATGTGTTTAAAAAAGAGAACAAAAATAATTCTGTAAGAGTTTCTGGTATTCCAACGTAGAGAACCGTTGTAAGTATATTTGTACACATGTCCGGAAATTAAATCATTTAGAATGTTGAGTATCGCAAACAGTCGTGAAATGCACCGAGAGACAGAAATCTACTGCAATACGTCTCTGTACACAAAGTTCCGAGATTTGTTGTCCTCTGCGTAAATATAGAGATTTCTAGCTCTCGATACACGTGAACAGCCAACGTAGAGCTGCCCGTGCGAAAAGCATGGGGTGCCCAGATGAATGCCTGCCACTTTTAATGTTTGCCCTTGGCTCTTGTTAATAGTTATTGAAAAGGCCACTTTCAATGGGAACTGCAGGCGTTTGAATTGAAAGGGCAAGTTCGTTGGGATAATAGGTATTCGCGGTATCAATACCGTTTCTCCCCTGGCCTCGCCGGTGATGATGGTGGCTTGCACGATGTGCCTTTTCAGCTCCGTGATGCGTAACCTGGTGCCATTGCACAACCTTGGAGCATCCAGGTTACGCATCAGTATGACAGGCACACCCACCTTCAGTTCCAACTTGTGTGACGGCACTCCCGAAAGCTCTAAAGAGTTAAGAAACTCTACTGGGTATGTTGTTGCATCGTCATTGGTCATCACAGTATCGATTGATGTGTAAGTAGTTACCACACCCGGGACTTGATCGATAATTTTTTTATTAATTTTTCCCACCGACTCGTTTTTTGGCGCCATGATGGCTCTTTCACACAACCACTCCTCGTTGCTCATGTTTTGTTGTAAGCTCGGAAAAACCATATGTATTAGGATCTCTTCCGAGGTTACAACATTACAGAAGTGGCTTTCAAATTTGATAAGGCCTTCCGCATCCATTGCCATGCGGCCTTCGCCGATTTTGAGGAGGTTTTGAGCAAAGATTCCCGATTCTTGGTCGTTGTGGAGCTGGACTCTCATATTAGTTGTGAGGTGCAATCTCTCTACCTTTGCCCATATTGGTGAAGCTTTGAGGCAAGCGTTGATTTCGTCTGCCGGAGTGCCGCGCTCAATGACCGGCAGCGTCTGCCGGAAGTCACCTGCGAGCAAGACGACCACTCCACCCATTAACGTGCGGTTGCCACGGATGTCTTGCAAGCTGCGGTCAAGCGCTTTAATCGCACGCTTGTGTGACATCGTGCATTCATCCCACACGATCAATTTGCATTGCTGCACCAGAGCTCCACGACCACTGCTCTTGCTTATATTGCAAGTGGGAGTTTCCTCACCCGCAAGGTTCAGTGGAAATTTAAACACCGAGTGGGCAGTTCTGCCTCCGCTGAGCAAGGTCGCTGCTATCCCAGAGGACGCAACAGCTAGCGCAACATTCCTGTCTTTGCGCAAATTCAACAGAAATGTTTTGCCTGTGCCCCCTGGTGCGTCTAAGAAATAGAGACCCCCTTCTTCGCTCTCCACGCGGCTTACTATTTTATTGAAAACTTGCCTTTGCTCAGGTAACAACTGAGGCTCAGTTTGAGCAACTTGAGCTCCTAAGGCTGCGGTATAATAACTGAGCTCCCTGATCAAATCATTGCACAACTCTCCTGTTCGTTGTGGGGTGGGCATGCCGAAATCAGAAAGCCGCTTAGACACTATTGAAAATACTTTGTCCTCAATAAGTTTAAGCGCTTCGTTGAAATATATATCATCGTCGGTCTGTGCTGTCTCTCGGTACCTGTGCGCGATGTCTTCCGATAAAGCGGTTTTATATTTATCCCAAAGTTGCAGGGGGTTCGAGAGTCCGCAAGTGCTCAACATGATGGCGAAGAGCTCTCTCAACTTGGCCGCTGATCGGCATAATACGGCGTCCTCCATCGTAGAGTCCCAGTGGCCGTCATCTTCCAAAAGTCCCATGGCCTCACACGCTTCTCGGAACGTAGCCTTTTCCTGTCCATCGACTGTTTTAAGGGCCTGAAAACTGATGGGGCCCCGGACGCGGGTCAAAAGCAACCGCGCGCAGTAGCACTCAAAGTGTGTAACGTGTACGGTATATATTCTGCCCAGAGCCTTCACACCATGCCAGCCTTCCACGGGGTTGCCCTGCACACGACGCTTCCATTCTTTCCGCGCAGCGTTCCATGTATAATATTTTGGCACTTCCGCGTACAGCAATAAACAAACAAACATAAAACGCTGTAAATGTAGTCGTCGGCGGTGTCGCTACTCGATCGCGCAAGTTAGCCTCTGTGAAGTAAATGCGCTCACCGTTTGGAAGATGTACCGCAAGATGTATCACTGTCGGGTACCTCTCGTGAAGCGGCAAGCCTAATATTCGCCATGCTGCCTCGTTGCTGCTCACGTATCGACCAGCTCTAAACATCTGCACTTCGTCTCGTGTGTTAATATTGGCATTGCCTTGCTGCTGCACAATAAATATGGCCTGGTCACTGCCTTTGTTGATGTACTTACAAATGTATTTAATTGCCTGAACCGAGTTGCAAAACTCTACATTAATGTGAGCATCAAACATTTTGCAAAGGAGCGGCGAGTAAGGGACTATCCAGCTATTGTCTACTACGACGTCTTGCGCGGTACCCCTGATTTTAATTGTGACTGTACGTCCCCCTACCTCGAGTGCTCGGCGTCTGTACAACGGATACCCATTATCATTGGTTTGGGTCTCTTTTTACAGTGCACGAGGATACTTTTTTGTGCATTTCCTGTTCATCATACACGGGGACGTAGGATTCAGGGTTCCACATGGTCCGTGGATCATGCTCTTAATGATCGTGTCATATAGTTGGTTGTCAACGTTAAGGTCTGGTAACTCAGCTGATATCACTTCATCGATTTGGTTCGGAAGCAATTTTTCTTTTAACCACAGCAGCAAGTGCATGTGGGGCAAGCCACGCTTTTGCCACTCAATCGAATACATGAAGCACTGCGCTTCGCCAAATACATGCCCTTTCGTGAGGAGGGCCACCAGCTTTTGTACTTTGATTTTAAAAATTCGTGCTACGATATCGTGCCGGTCCGTCGGTTTTTGCCCACCCATTAATTCATCTTTAATCTCTTTCCAGGCTGGGTTGCACGTGAAGGTAATGAATAAGTCCGGCCGCCCATAGTTCCGAACGTAGGAGAACGCGTCCTGGGTGTATTGGTGGAGGTATCGTGGACTGTTCACGAACGACGATGGCAGGATCACCATCTGCCCTAAGTCATTCGGATTCACATTGCCATCGTGCGCAACAGCATCTTGCAAGTGAACGTAATTTTCTGCACGCAACTTGCTTTGGTTTAGCGCTATGAACCTTAGACGCTCACTCTCTATCTTAACGGACATGTCTACCAAAAATTGGGATAGAAGTACCCTACACCGCAGCGGCAAGTTGAAGTCGTGTTCGCGGACCATCAGGTGGAACGCGTAGAAAGCCATGCATGATACATTTTTGTTCAGGATCGGTTGCCCAGTCGCCGGATTGGTTTGAGGAACACTGAAGTTATATCCAACTTGTCCTTTCCAGAACATAATGGGATACTGTAGCGCATCGTAGAAGCGGTGAGTGTCAGCGATCCTGGTGAGCGTGTCGTTGTGCTTGCGTACGACGATGTCTCTTGGGGCCGTAAGGTCGGCGCCCGCGACCACAGCCGCCACCTCGGTGACGGCCGGCGCGTTGTAGCGGCGCGCGTGCTACCCGCTCGGCACGCGGTCTGGGTTGATCACAACCTTGCAGCTCTCATCAGGCATGTTCTCGAGAGCTGATTTAAAGTCATGCACCAATTTATTGTGATCGTGCAGGACGTTTTGTATTTTCTGGACAGTCGCTCGTTCCACTCCATGAATAATTTGACACCGTCTATCGGTTTCTGCCTCGTCGTCTCCCATGAAGTAAATTTGCAAAAATTGTGCTTGACCGTTGGGTGGAGGTAAAAGTGACCCTATTTTATGGTGCACTTGCCCCTGCACCGTAAAGGTTGGTGAAAACCCAGGCATCGCGAGAATTCTGTCTGCCCCAAAGGAAGTCATGTGAAAACATGAATTATATTTTTTTATTCGGTTTAGGAAGCGCCGTGACTCATCAGTCTCGCCCAAAAATAATTCCCTTAAAGGGTCGACCGGCTCCGCTAATGTGGGGATGGCTACCTTGCCCCCAGAGCAACACATTCCCGCCGTTTCCTCTTTCCATTTCAGTGCCCCACAGAATCTGCAAGCCTTGTTCATACGGTCAATTTTGATGAGTCTATGGTTACTATAATCTAAAGTAGGATCGTAGTCGAAAGCACATTTTTTTAAAACTCCCCACATATTCCTTGAAAATATTTGCCGACGTTCAGCTTGTCGTTGGGCAACAGCGTTTCGGCGCAGATCTGCCTCTTCGACTGTTTCAGAGGCTCGTTGAGAAGCCATGCGCTCTGCGTTCTCTTGACGTCGTAAAGTCGCTTCCTCTGGTGTTTCAGAGGCTCGTTGAGAAGCCATGCGCTCTGCGTTCTCTTGTCGTCGTGAAGCCGCCTCCTCTGGCGTTTCAGAGGCTCGTTGAGAAGCCATACGTTCTGCCATATCCCTTCGTCGAGCATCCGACTGCTCTTGTGTCTCCGCAGCAATCTGAGATGCAATGCGGTTAGCGTTCCGGTGACGTCGAGCATCAGCCTGAGCTGAGGTTTCAGATGCTCGAGAATTTGCCTGACGCGCCGCTTGCTCAATTCTCCGCTGTTCAGCATGAACAGAAGATTCTTGCTGTCTAGCTATCTTCTTAGTTCGCGCTCCTTGTGAGCTCGACGAAAGATTTGTTTTGCGTTTGCGAGGCATTCTCAATTTAAAAAGTTACAATGCCAATTACAATTCTATGCGAAAGAACCACAGTTAACCTTTAACCTATCCGAAATTATAAATAGAATATCTTGTTGTAATTATCAAGACAAAAGAGACCAACTATCGAGATGAGAGAGAGAGAGAGAGAGAGAGAGAGAAACTTTAGCAATAAATCAACAGAACAACCTCAGTCAGTGCGTGTCAGCGCCGGCATATATGAAGTAAGCTTGAAACCAAACCATACCGCGATGTAAAATACATGCAGCGCCATCTAGTGACATATTTATGAAAACTTTTTATGGATGCATTTTGAACATCCGACGGAATCAGTGATTATTTTTCGGGATAAAATGTAGCCTATTTTTTAAGTCAGGGTATGATCTATACACATCTCAAAATTCAATTAAATCCGTCCAGCCGTTTCAGCGCTAAAGACTGACAAACATATAAACACACACACAAACTTTCACGACTATAATATTAGTGTGATAAATGTGTTGATGATGGAGCTTTCCCAGACCTCATTAAACACAGTAAACTGATACCTCTGTTCAAGTCGGGAGACAAGGGTAGATAGGCCAGGTAAATAAGAGAAAGTGGACTGTATTTAAAGTTGGTATAATAGGTCAAAAGGTGAGATTTTACAAGTAAAGGCTATAGGATGCGTTCGCGACAATGCTTTGGTTCTAAGTGATGAGAGCCGCGTAGATGCAGCGCGGCGCGCTACCGCGCCTCCCGCCGCCCGCTGCCCCACCGTCATGATGATGTGCTTGTACATACTCCAGGGCCAGAAGTGGAGTTGAGGTTGATGATGATTTGCCTTGATTATGTGTCTAGTAGTGGGAATATTTTGTGAAAAGCCCTTCTGATCGTCCCTGATTGAATTCTGATGTCTGCCACGCGTGCTTCTCCATCGGGTCCAGGGTAAAATTTGGTGATGCGTCCAAGGGGCCACTGTACTGCAGGTAGTGCCTCGTCCTTTACGATGACCAGGGAGCCATCTTTCAGCGCGCCATTCGAGCGTTGCCATCTCGTTCTCTGGTGTAACTGAGAAATATATTCGGTGTTAAATCGTCTCCAGAAATGTTGGCGCAGCAATTCGACCCGTTGATGTCTCGGCAGCCGTGCCGGGTCGCAGTCGGACATCTGTGGGTGAGGTAGCGCAGTTAGAGTTCGACCAATTAAAAAGTGAAACGGGGTGAGAGCTGAAAGATCGGACGGATCAGACGAAAGAGGCGTCAAAGGCCTAGAATTGAGAATACCTTCTATTTGAACAAGAAGTGTGTACATTTCTTCTTATGTGAGATGGGCTAGACCTAATAATCTTTTGAGGTGGTATTTAACTGATTTTACTGTGCTTTCCCAAAGTCCTCCAAAGTGGGGACAGTGGGGGTATGAAATGGAATGAAATGCCTCGCTCTGCGGCGCAACTGTAAATTGATTCACTGTGGATTTTTAGAAAACTCGTTATTACGCGCGCAGCTCCTACCAGGTTCTTCCCATTATCAGAATATATATTATTTGGCTTGCCTCTACGAGATATGAATCGATTTAATGCAGCTATGTATGATTCTGTTGTCAGGTCTGTGACCAACTCCAGATGCACAGCTTTAACTGTAAAACAAACGAAGATACAAATGTATGATTTGATTAATACACTTCCACGCCTTTTACGATTGTTTATCATAATTGGTCCTGCATAATCTACTCCTACGTCACTGAATACAAAATTTGCGTGCAATCTTTGCTCAGGTAGCTGGCCCATGATTGGTGTCACAGTTTTACCTTGGAACCTTTTGCATGTGACACAGGATTGTGTAGTTTTCCTAGCCAGATTACGACCAGAGACTGGCCAGTATGAGTGACGGATGTGAGCGAGTAATAGTTGTGGGCCGGCATGTAAAAGTATTAAATTATATGTTTTGAACATGATTTTTGTAATATAGTGATCTGGATGCAACAAAATTGGGAATTTTCTATCATAGTTGTATGGGGAGTTTGCTAACCTTCCGTTCACACGAATAAGATTGTTTTCACCAATAAATAGATTAAGTGAATTAAGTCTGTGTTGTGCTGGTAATGTTTTACCACTTTTGAGCATTTGATACTCTTCTGGGAACGAATCTAGCTAAATTATTTTTGCTAATTGATACTTTGCTAAGTTTCGTTCATCGGTTGACAAAGAAGTGATTACCTTTGATTGAATACTTGTGTTTATTTTACTACTTTTATTCTGCAAAGACGTATGAATCGTAGTATGAGTGCGAATATGCGTGTTAGTTTGTTAAAATTTGAGTAATTGTGTATGAATGACTGCGTCGTGTTTGATTGAGTGTTTGTTTGAGTGAAGTGCGAATGTGACCGGATTTCTGGAAGATCAGATACGCTGAGGTGTGCAGGTTGTTCTGGCCAGCTACTTTTATCATCATTTCTTAGAAATTCCGGTCCTGAAAACCATAAGGAAGAATTAATTAATTGTTGCGCATTAGTGCATTTTGTGATAATATCTGCTGGGTTTTGTTTTGTAGGTACATAGTACCATGATTGTGGGTGACTATGTGATAATATGTCCTTTACTTTGTGATTAACAAATGCTTGCAACTTGTGTGTAGGTGAATTTATCCATGATAAAACTATAATTGAATCACTCCAATAATAGCACTTCGGTGTTTCACCGTCGTTACGAAGTGAACTTAAAACTTTATTGCATAAGATTATGCCGGTGTGTGCCGCGCATAACTCAAGTCGGGGGATTGATATTGTTTTCAGTGGGGCTACTCTGCCTTTTGCTATCAATAGCTGAACGCTCACACTGCCATCAGAGTTAAAGCTCTTTATATACAGGCAAGAACCATAACAATTTTTCGAAGCATCATTGAACACGTGAATTTCTATGTTGCGCGGTGGACAATGGAATGCGCGACGAGGAACAGTCAGCTGATTAATATGTAATAATGACTGGACGAACGCTGCCCACTGTGTTTGCATTGAAACCGGTATTTCACTATCCCATGATATGTTTTGAAGCCACATCTGTTGCATAATTAGTTTTGCTTCGAGCACACAGGGGCTTACGAGCCCCAGCGGATCAAAAATGTGCCCTATTGTGGAAAGAATAGACCGTTCAGTCATTTGTTTTTGTGTTGTGTGTTCTGAATGATCTGAATATGTTAAGATATCGTTGTGAGTATTCCAATAGATACCTAAAGTTTTTGATGGATCGTTAGTGCTTAAGTTAATAGTCATGTTTTTTGAATTCGAGAATCCTAACTTTTCTAAGACGGTTGGACAGTTTGACAGCCATTTTCTAAGTGGAAATTGATACTTCCTGAGCTCGTTGTTGACCCCTTCAGCTATTTTTAATAGACTGAATTCGTCATCCGAGCCTGACAAAAGATCATCACAGTAAAAATCGTGACGTATGACTTCTGAAATTAGGTTGTCGTAAGTGTTTGTGTTATCGCCCTGGCAACCCTCTGTACATTTGCTAAAACAATCTAGGGCCACTTGTTTGATGCATCGTGTAGCAAGGAACGGCGCTGATGCCGTCCCGTAGGTGACTGAGTTAAGGGTGTACGATTTTAGTGGTTCCGTAGGATTGAAACGCCACAGAATTTGTTGCAGGGGTCTCTGATTCTCCACGACTAATATTTGCCTAAACATTTTTTCAATGTCTGCCGATATGGCGAACTTATGTTGACGGAAACGTAATAGGATTGAAATGGGATCGTCCTGTACAACAGGACCTACTAATTGCAAGTCGTTCAGTGATAATTTATTTGTGGTTTTTGCTGAACCATCAAATACCGACCTGAATTTTGTTGTCGTGCTTGACTCGCGAATTATACCGTGATGTGGTAAATAATATGCGGGAGTATGTGGTGTTATTGTGTGTGTGTTTTGGTTCTGGGTCATATGTCCTAGATCAATGTACTCAGTTATGAAGTCTGAGTATCGTTGTTTGTAAATAGGGTCTGAATTCATGCGATGTTCTAATGAAAGAAATCGTTTCTTAGCTTGATAGAAAGAGTAGCCCAAACATTCTGGTGATTTTTTGAACGGAATAGTGACAACAAAACGTCCGTCACTTTGTCTTGTTGTCGTTTGTTGAAAAATAACCTCGCACGCCTCTGTTTCGCACGGGTCATTGACCTGAGATGTTGACATGCTGTCTAATTCCCAGAAACGTGATAACTGATCGGGACTATTGTGAGTGAAAAAACATGAATTGTCTTTTTGACTATTTATTATATCTGGGGTACAACCTGAAACTAACCAGCCCAATTCAGTTTCTTGTAATGTTGGCTGTTGCTTGCCTAGCTGAATTCGACCGTTACCCATTATCATCCAGAATATGCTGGCACCAAGTAGAAGATCGATTGGTGCCGGCTCGCAGAATTGCGGGTCAGCGAGTTTTATGTGTTTAGGTAGGTTAATACCCTCAGTGTGAATGCGCATGCTAGGTATCGAAGGTGAAATTGTTTTGAGTACCAAGCATGATGTGTTTACTGTGTAGCAGTTGTGTAATGATTTGATTTGTATGTTTGTACTGTGAGATATCTTTGTATGTTGTTGATTGATTCCTGAAACGGAACCCTGAATGGATTGTAATGGAAGATTTAGTTTAGTGCAGAGTTCTTTTGTAATGTAGCAAGAGGTACTACCGTTATCCAGTAAAGCTCTGGCGATGTGCTGTTCGCCGTTACTGCCAATGACACTCACTAGGGCAGTTGATAGTAAGACTGAAGTCTGTTGCGTGCTTGTTAGTGTCGTATGGGATGCTCGTGGTTCCATCAAATGTAACATTGTGTTATGTTTTTGAGAGCAATACTTGCATGTACCGCCTCGACATAACTTGGTTTCGTGTCCTTGATACAAGCAGTTGGAGCATACGTTTAGTTTCGAAACTTTTTCGATTCTTTTCTCCACTGTCATTTGTTTGAAAACAGGACACGACAACAATTAATGCTGTGCTTTGCAGATAGGGCAACTAAGAACACGTGATGACGTGCTTGTAGTCATTTGTGTACTCTGCTTTTGTAATTTTATGTCGACTTTTGAATTGCATTTGCTATCTTCGAGAGTTTGTAATAGATCTGCACGATCTTTGAGGTAGGATCTCAAGTCTTGAAGTTTTGGCATGTTGCCAAGTGTATTTTTAAATTCTTCCCAGTATCTAAGCGTCTCCGAGTCCAATTTACTTGCCATTAGATAAATAATTAAAGTATCCCAGTGTTGTGTATTTTCTCCCAAGCTTTCAAGGGCTCTGAGGTTTTTGTTTACATTATCCAACAATTGTCTCAGTGACGCATAAGATTCTTTGTAAATGTGATTTATGTTGAATAGTGAGTGAACATGGTATCAGCTGCATGGCAAGCGCGAGCTGAGTTTGATAATCCGATTCAAACTGCTCCCGCTCCTTCATCTGCTCCTCTGAAATGCCGACAATTTCATCGATTAATGTCTGATTTTCGTAATAAGCTTGTTGTAGCAACTTATAGGTTTCAAGGCGATTTTTAACCTGCAAAAGATCTAATTCTGATAATCCTTTTTGCTTGGCTGAGGACAAAGAATCAATGTAATTTTTGAATATAGTGACCTTTGATTTGTGTGTGGCTCGTCTTTTTTTATAGGTATTGACAAGTTCTATTGAACTCATCTGTTTCAGAGCGAGGGTTGATTCGTCAGGCATGTTTTATGAAAGTATTGAAATGTAATTAATAGATTCTTATATTTATGAACGATGCAAATTGTAGGCGCCGCGCTGAGTAGCGTAATCTTACCAAGCTACATAGCTTGGTAAGATTACCTACATAGGTAGGCTGACAATTTACGTACAACGCACGCCCGTGCGCCGCAAAGCAAGGCGAAGTAACCTGAAGCGTAAAGCGATTGGTTCTATTAAAACACAATCAATGTGAATATGATATTAGTTTTGATCTGGGGGGTTAATTAAGCGATTTGTGCTAAATATGATGAATATTAATGAATGTGAGGTAGAAAGAAAAAAAAATCTGATGCAATGATTTTACAAATTTGTGGTGATTTAGTTGATGCAAAGTTGAATGAATAGTAGGGAAAGGCACAGTAATCAACGATATGCTGAAACGAAAATCATGTGGATATGATTTGAAGTTAAAGTTTGGGGTCAGAGGAGGTTAAATTGGTCAAACTCACAACTGTTGCTACCAAACCCTTTTTCGTCCGTTATCGTGACTGCCGCCGGTGATGAGATGAAGCTGCTGCTTGATGTTTCCGGATGCTAGTCGTCCTGATGTCCTCGCTGTTGCGCTGACCGATGTGTGTTGAACGGCTAACTGAATTCCGGGCTCCCTTTGTCTTGACTTAGCTTGCACGTGGCGCGCGCGTGTCCTTTTTTCGAGTTTTATCTTGATATCTCGTTGACGGATTGAAGGACCATAGATATGCCAAGTAAATAAGAGAAAGTGGACTGTATTTAAAGTTGGTATAATAGGTCAAAAGGTGAGATTTTACAAGTAAAGGCTATACGATGCGTTCGCGACAATGCTTTGGTTCTAAGCACAGATCACCCCCAATAGATACCGTATACAAGGCAAGCGACGCGCACCACGCATTAGCTCAATAGGTATTATACGAAACAAAGCTTGAATGCGCTTCTTCAGTCGCGACCAAGTGTCAGACCTGTGCGTATTGTCAAAAATTAAACCTTAAAAAAATATTTTCCGAAAAAAACAAACATTTTAATGCCGTTTTGTAGTGTAAAGTGGTGTGGGAAGTCTACCAAGACTTCAAACTTCCAAAAAGATGGTATAACATTCCACCGGTAAGTAAAATCCTCAAAAAATAATTTTATTTTGCCAGTGAAGCAAAGTTCAAGATACAACGGTTCATAATTTTCAATAATTAATAGAACTTGCACTACCCGTTGATGTCTTTTGAAAATGTCTCTTTCTCACCTGCGGTGATAAGAATTACTTGTCTTTTTTTGGCAAAATCATGCGATATCACTAGTGTTGTGTAGTGTTTCGCGCTCAAGTTTTTATCGATCTTTTTATATAAATGATGTTGGGATTTCGCCAAGAAAATTATCTTAGTTTGAAAGTGCTAGATTAATGCGAAATAATTGTATTCGTTTGTTTTATTAATACCTTTATGGCGCAGCGATTGTGGCTCTGCCTACCTATGTTGTTGACGATGGGGCTTTCCCAGACCTCATGAAACACAGTAAACTGATACCTCTGTTCAAGTCGGGAGATAAGGGTGATCCTTCAAATTTCAGACCAATATCTGTTCTTCCAACACTAAGTAAAATATTTGAAAAGATTATACTCAATCAAATGCTCTCACACTTCAACCGTACAAAAAAAACAACTCCACGCCAAACAATACGGTTTCACTAGGGGTAAATCGACTACGGATGCAGGTATTACCCTTATAACTCATATTTATTCTGCATGGGAGGCCGCACAGGATGCTATCGGAGTTTTTTGCGACCTGTCGAAGGCGTTTGATTGTGTTGATCATAATACGCTATTAATTAAATTAAATCATTACGGAGTTAGAAATAAAGCGTTGGATCTACTAAGATCATACCTAAGCAATAGAATTCAAAAGGCAGAAGTTAACGGCGTGAAATCTGATGGATCGGGTGTTAAAATGGGCGTTCCACAAGGTTCCATAATAATCCCTTTCTTATTCCTGGTATATATTAATGATCTGCCTTTCATGGTGGAGAAATTAACTGACATAGTGTTGTTTGCTGATGATACTTCACTGGTCTTCAAAATTGAAAGACAAAAAGGAGAATTTGATGATGTTAATGGTGTATTGTCTTTAACCTTGAATTGGTTCACAGTTAATAATTTATTGTTAAATGCTGGTAAAACCAAGTGTATCAAATTCTCACTTCCAAATGTCAGGCAAGTTGAGACCAGTTTAGTGTTAGACAACAGCACGTTAGAATTAGTAAATGATACGAAGTTTCTTGGAATAACCATTGACAGCAAATTGCAGTGGGGACCCCACATAGATAAATTGGCTGGTAAATTAAGTTCTGCGGCTTACGCTGTTAGGAACATCAGACAAAGCACGGATGTGACTACATCTAGGCTAGTATATTTTAGTTACTTTCATAGTGTGATGTCCAATGGTATCTTGTTGTGGGGGAAAGCAGCGGATATTCAAACTATTTTTATTTTACAGAAAAGAGCTATTCGAGCAATTTATAATTTAAAACGAACAGACTCCTTAAGAGAGCTTTTTAAAGAAATTGACATACTAACAGTAGCTAGTCAATTTATTTTCGAAAATATAATGTATGTACGCAAGAACCTTACAACATTTTCCAAACTTAGCGATAGCTGTAATGTTTACCTAAGAAATAATCACAGACTATGTGCACCCCGTTTTAGACTCGCGAAGGTTAGCAACTCTTTCAAGGGTCAGTGCATTCTCTACTACAATAAGATACCTCTGGAGATTTTGAAATTGCCATTTGAGCAATTTAAAAAGCATGTTAAAGCGACTTTGTCGAAAAAGGGATATTACAATGTTCAAGATTACTTAAATGACAGGACTGTATGGGGTTAATCTGGCTCAACACAGACCTTGCTGTTAATAATTTTGTAATTATTTATTCCAGCTTATTAAATAAAAATAAATCATAACTGTATTAGTTAAGCACAACCTATTTTTAAAAGAGATCTAAAAATCAATCTGTGGGAGTTTCTACGCCCTTCTTCTCCCACAGTGGTCCAATGTAGAGAAGAGGCAAAAAATGACGTTTGCTAGGTATATGTAAATATCTACAGTAATAAAGTACTTTTGAGTTTGAGTTTGAGTTTACCATGCGGTACTCAGAACTCATATTAGGTAAGTTGAGAATAGCTACTAATATGTATCTTTGTACCCTCAAAATATTATCTACACAGTTATTTTAAGTGTGTTTTTGATATAATTACGTAAATAAATTGCTGAATAAAAACTTTTTTTTTACTTTCTAGCATATAATTTGTTTGATTTTTTAACATAACTTATACTATTATATATAAATATAAAGTTAAATCTGTGACTTTAATTGTGGTTCAGAAAATTGTAGGTCTTATGTCGGAATTGATTCAATGTCACTGACTGACACCGTATGTATCGATAAGTGGCTATTTCAGTAATTTCGATGTCGCATCACTAGATCTTCGGTGCTTTCTAGCGCGACCTTGAATTAGCCAATCACACGCCCGCTTGTTTGTTCCCCGGACACCCTTCCTTCCTCCGAATTCGGTGAGTTCGGTCCAGTGCAAATGTCTCATCATGCGGTATCTACTGGGGGTGATCTGTGGTTCTAAGTGATGAGAGCCGCGTAGATGCAGCGCGGCGCGCTACCGCGCCTCCCGCCGCCCGCTGCCCCGCCGTCGTGATGATGTGCTTGTACAAAGGGTGATCCTTCAAATTTTAGACCAATATCTGTTCTTCCAGCACCAAGTAATTTTTTTGAAAATATTATACTCAATCAAATGCTCTCACACTTCAACCGTACAAAACAACTCCACGCCAAACAATACGGTTTCACTAGGGGTAAATCGACTACGGATGCAGGTATTACCCTTATATCTCATATTAATTCTGCATGGGAAGCCGCACAGGATGCTATCGGTATTTTTCTGTTAGGAACATCAGACAAAACACGGATGTGACTACATCTAGGCTAGTATATTTTAGTTACCTACTTTCATAGTGTTATGTCTTATGGTATCTTGTTGTGGGGGAAAGTAGCGGATATTCAAACTATTTTTATTTTACAGAAAAGAGCTATTCGAGCAATAGGTCCATAATTTAAAACGCACAGACTCCTTAAGAGAGCTTTTTAAAGAAATTGTCATACTAACTGTAGCTAGTCAATTTCTTCTATGAAAATGTTCCCTCTCGACCACAGACTTGAATAGTAGGGACAGGGCACGGAGCGCTTGAAAGTGTCGCTACAAAAACAGTACAAAATCGGGAAAATTGGACTGTTTGCAATCAGTCGCGCTTGGACGGTGACAGCCGATTGACATATCGGCAGCAAAAACAAAAATGGTGACCTGCGACGTAAAAAGGTGTTAATCATACCCAAATCGCAAAACACAAAAACAGGGAGTGTCGTATCACAAGTAAGTATTATATTTTCAATTACTATTTGATTATCTATAAAATATTGTTCTCGAAAAAATCCTCAAACGAAAATCAACCATTCGACTGACGTAACTTTGTAGCGACGCGCGACGCAACAGAATAATATAAGGATAAATAATCTAACCGGATGTCCTAACGGTGATGGAAAACATCGTGAGGAAATCTTCATTACTCCGGCTTCATTACATTAGCTGCGGCGATGGGCTTGCCCCCTGACACGCAAGATGGAGTATTAAATCACTAGCTAAGTGGGCACAGACCGGCACAGTTGTGCCTAAATACTCTATTTTATACACGATGACTTAATCAGTGATATCAGGTACCAATTTTCATAACTTTTTCTATGATTAGGTAGTTTATTACTTATAAATCAAAATCAAGATCTTAAATTCGTTCGATCTTAAGTTCCAAGTCACGCTACTATTGTGTATCTGTGAGCTTACATCCTCTTTCATAATTTAACGGCAAAGACAAAAATTTATATGCCTATTTAATTAAGTTTCAACTTTTTATATATTGAACATGAGGTAATTGCGTGAGACCTCGCCCCTTAAGTAAAATTTTAGCTAGATATATTTTATTTCTACTCCTTATCACCGATTAAAAGTCACCGGGTATTTGAGAGTTATCCGTAGATCAACTTTCCTAATATTGTGTCTATACACCACAATTCGGAACGTGACCGAACGTGACGCCGTTACAATTTTTCGTACTGTCTTGGTTCCGACGAATTCCGACAGGGGCGCTATTTTTCTTAGCCTCTATGGTAAGAAATTGAGTACGGGAAGGCCTATCCTTAGTATTTATATCGATGCTCTCGACACAAATCTAGCCGACATGAGAAAAACCTCAACAAATATACATGTTGATACCTACGTAATCTACACAAGATAACCTTTTCAAAACAATAAAAACATTAGTGTGGTTGTTCGGGAACCGAACACCTTTTGCTGACGCCTGTATAGTCGGCCACTCGCGATTACTTATTTTCAGTGCATTTTACGGATCCGCGCGTGACGGGTGCATTCATAACATTTCAACATTTCCTCATTAACTATTCGTGAATTAAAGTCACTTCAGTGTTCAAGCTAACATTGTGTATCAATCAACAACCCCAACAAGGCATCAACCCAAACATTGGTCCTTCGAGCCACTCGGTTGGACTTCGTGCGTGATTGCAATCGGTTCACTGGCTTCCCAGAAGCGGGTTCCACCAGTTGGATTGAGAAGGGCAAACTTCACGTGTGAAGCTCGCCGGGTAATCAGCAAAAAAGGAGTGAGCGCCGAACAACAAACATCTAAACATTTCGAGAGAGTCGGAGAACATTAACATTAAACAACAACAATTATCTTAACATTCCAAGAGCGACAGAAAACATTAACAACCAACAATGGAGGAATTAATTTTTTTTTTTTTTTTTTTCTATTTTGTGTTGACTGCTTCATCGCCATCTGAAGGATAGGGCCTTCAATAATCGATGCGGTTCTCTGGCTTGCACCGATCCCTGGTGTGCGGCTGGGCGAGGCCCATCGGCCTCCGTCCCCTTTTGTTGAGTGTTATTTGGGCTGTTCAATCAGCCCAGCTCTAGGATGTTTTTTCGTTTCAGCCGGCAGAATTTGGCAGCACCAGCAGTCACCAGCTGTGCCGCTAGTTCGTTTGGGTGGAGAGGAATTAATGAGCAAACAAGTGGAGACGACGGCAGCCATGGAGAAATTGCTGGTCAACTTCAAAAAAGAAAAAACTGAGAGTAAGCCAACCATAGCAAGTAAAAGGATTGAGAAACTGACGGAGCTGTTTCGTGAATTTCACGCGAATCATCTCATCCTTTGTCAGTATGAAGATAAATCGCACGATTATTTCAAGGGAGAACATCACGAGACAACAAAAATATTTTACTATGAAACATTAGCCTATTTGGAGAAATATGTGAAGCTACAACAACAAACATCTGGAACGTCGAAGGAGATCACTAACATTGACAAAAAATTAGACGACAAGCTACGTAAGCAGACGGCTAACTACAAGGCTTTTCAGCGAACAATTACGAACATAGATGTAGAGGCGATAACAGAGAAATGGGAGTTTGAAGATGCTCTGAAGACTTTGGAAACGCGTTGGTCGACAATCGACTCATTGCATTGGGAACTAGAAGGTTTGCTTAATGAAGAGGATAATGAACAGTTCGAGGCATTATTTAACAACAACGAGAAGCAGTATAATAAACTGAAAAAGAACCTTAATTCAAAAATGTGGTCAGAAACCCACAGAGACAAAACAACCCCTAAAATGGAGGTACCGGTATATCATGGAAATTACAACCAGTGGATGTCTTTTAAAGACCTCTTTACTGAAACTATTCACAAGAATGCTTCGTTGTCTAACGCACAAAAGATGCAGTTTCTGAAAGGGAAGGTACGTGGAGAAGCTGAGCGTCTGATACAGCACCTCAATATTAGCTCTGACAACTATACCGTGTGCTGGGACATTCTGAACCATAGGTACAACAACAAACGCCTTATTTTCACAACGTATATCAACACACTATTAGAAATACCAAACATGAAACACCAGTCCCTAGAACAGATCAAGAGGATGCACGATGTGGCCCAAGAAACACTCAATGCGATCAAGAACTTAGGAGTAGACATAACAACATGGGACCCACTAATTGTACATATATTGGATTTGAAATTGGATAGCGAAAGCCACTCAGAGTACATAGACTCTTTAAAAGATCGCCGCGAGCTACCAAAATTGAGCGATTTTATTGATTTTCTGCAGGGAAAATTCACCGCTATGGAAACAAGTCGACGAAAAGGAGAGAACAATCAGCAAAGAGCATCTTACAATCATCATTATCAGCCAAGTTCATCATCTTCAAATAATACTCGAACAAATATTTCGAACAATAAAGAAAGACCGCCAGTAACAAAATCAACATTCAGCGTGACGACAATAAAATGCCCATTATGCAACAACGAACATGGCCTGTATAACTGCAAATACTTCCTAGAATTACAAAATGATAGAAAACTAAAAAAAGTACGAGAACTTCAAGTTTGCATCAACTGTTTATTCAGCCACAATGGCAACGAATGTAAATCATCAAAAACATGCCGCAAATGTAACAAGAGACACAACACAATAATTCACGATGCACTGAACTGCAATAACAACTCACACGTGTCGAAACAAAGTGATTTGAACATGACAGCGGAGGTCTTGTTGTCAACCGCCATGATAAAAGTGAAGGGAAGCGATGGTACTTATCATCTCCTGAGAGCGCTGGTGGACCAAGGGTCACAAATTTCCATCATTACGGAGAAAACAGCCCAGTTATTAAAAATTAAACGTGTCAACTGCAAGGGATCAGTTTGTGGTATTGGAGAGAAAGAGACAAATGGAAAGGGAATGATGCACATAGAATGCAAATCTATACATAACGATTACACTTTTAACACAGACGTCATCATAATGAACAATCTGGTCGGTAACTTACCTAACAAAACATTTGCAAAGCCGGAATGGACATCAATCCAAAATATTTCATTAGCCGACCCGGAATTTTACATTTGCCGCCCAGTTGACGTGTTACTTGGAGCAGAAATATATTCACAAATTATACTCAACGGAATGATTAAGGAGAATGACTCACGTCAGCCGCTCGTACAACAATCACATCTTGGTTGGTTACTGTGTGGAAACGCCAAGACATACAAATGCAACATAGTGAGGCAAGATTTAGATGAGATTAAAAGGTTTTGGGAGTTGGAGGAGATCAATGAACAGTCAAACTTATCAGTAGAAGAGCAACATTGCATAACATACTACAACGAAACAACTACAAGAAAAGAAAATGGGAGATATGAAGTACGATTACCATTCAAAGAAGACATCGAGACAAAACTAGGGTCGTCTAAACAGACTGCCTTAGCACAATTTAAAAATTTGGAGAAAAAGTTTCAGAAACAAAGTAAATTAGCGACGGATTATAAAACATTTATGGAGGAGTACGGAGCCTTAAATCATATGAAACCGACAAATAGCAACGAGACACCTGAGTACTACATGCCGCACCACGGGGTCGAGCGAATCGACTCGCTGACAACGCAATATAGAGTTGTATTCAACGCATCAAACAAAACATCTACAGGATGTAGTCTTAATGACTTAATGTATACAGGACCGAATTTACAGGTTGACCTACAAACACTTTTGCTCAGATGGAGACAATACCAATATGTTTACACGGCAGACATAGAGAAGATGTTTCGCATGATACTAATAAATGAAGAAGACCAAAGATACCAGAAAATTATTTGGAGATCAGACTTAGAACAACCGATACAAATATTTAGTCTATCAACAGTCACGTACGGAACACGCGCCGCGCCGTTCTTAGCAATGATGACTCTGAAAAGATTGGCAGCGGACTCACGAGAGCAATATCCTGAAGCAGCCAAAGTTGCAGAATCAGCATTCTACATGGACGATTTGCTGCATGGATCAGATACGATTGAAGAAGGAAAGAAACTGATAAGAGAGTTGGACTTATTGATGAAATCAGGCGGATTTAATCTCAGGAAGTGGTCCGCAAGTGAACCGCAACTACTGGCAGATATCAAAGAGGAACGTAACCGGACAGAAGACACAATTTTCAATTTTAAAACAGACAACATTAGTAAAACATTGGGATTATGCTGGAACTCAGATAAAGATACTTTCACGTTTCAATACAGCATTCCAGAACAGAGAGGGAAACATACAAAAAGAAGCTTGTTGTCCGAGATATCGAAACTGTTTGATCCAATGGGATGGCTGGCCCCCATTACAACAAAACTAAAACTTTTATTCCAACAACTATGGAGTGAAACCATTAAGTGGGACGACGAAGTACCGGAAAACATTCAGAAGGAATGGGCAAGGTTAAAGGCGGAACTTAACCTCATTAACGAAATCGAAATTCCCAGATGGATTGGAAGCAGAAGGGGAGATGTAATAGAGCTTCACGGCTTTTGCGATTCGTCCTTAGTCGCATTCGCCTGTGTGGTTTATGCTAAGATTATCAACAAACAAACAGTGGTTCTGGTGTCAGCCAAAACAAAACTCGTTCCACACAAAAAAGCATCAACACTTCCTAGAACGGAGCTTAACGGAGCCTATTTACTGGCAAAACTAATGAGAAAAATTGCAGAAGCATTACATCAACATAAACTTGAGATCTATGGATGGACGGACTCGATGGTGACATTAGGTTGGTTACAAGGAGAGCCGAGCCGATGGAAACCATATGTGGCGAATCGAGTTCAAAAAACAACAGAAGTCATACCGGGTCAAAGTTGGAGGTATGTGAACACGAAAGAAAACCCTGCTGACGCAGCGAGTCGGGGTCAATACCCTATACAGCTAAAAGACAACACATTGTGGAAAAATGGGCCTTCTTGGCTGTCAACATTTGAGAAAGAAAATACCGAGCCGGAGAATTACACAACAGAACAGGAAATGTGCAAAAAACAATCAACAGTCGTTATGGAACGAGAGAAACATTTGATCGATGATCTTTTAAACAATCATAGCTCATTCAATAAAATAACACGTATTGTAGCTTGGCTACTAAGGACAGCTGCACCGAGTAAACGTAACAAATTGCCAAGCTATCTCACGTTACACGAGTTGGCCGCCGCAAAAACGCTGATCGTAAAATACGTGCAACATGCAGAGTATGGAGCGGAAATCGAACGATTGCGAAAACATAAACAAATAGAGGCGAAAAGTAAAATTTTGAGTTTGAATCCGTTCATTGACGAATTAGGAGTTTTACGAGTTGGTGGGAGGTTGGAGAACGCGAACATAAACAAGGAAAGGAGACACCCAAAAATCATACCACGAGGGAGTCGACTGGCAGAGCTTTTGATAGATGAAGCTCATCAACTAACATTCCACGGAGGTCCACGCCTGACTTCGGCGAATCTCAGGCAGCAGTTCTGGATCCCTGGAGGAAACAACGCAGTGAAGAAACAGTTGCGTAACTGCGTGACTTGCAGAAAAAACAATCCGAGCAAACAAAACCAAATAATGGGAGATTTACCCGCAGCTCGGGTAGAGCCTGCATAACCCTTCTACCAATGTGGGGTCGACTACACCGGGTTTGTGGAGATAAAGGCGAACAGAACAAGAAACGCAAGGTCACTGAAAGGCTATATCGCCGTGTTCATTTGTATGGTGACCAAAGCCATTCATCTGGAGTTGGTGTCAGACCTTACCAGCTCAGCATTTCTAGCAGCATTGCCACCTGTACAGTGATTGTGGCACTAACTTTGTCGGCGCTAACAGAATAATACAGGAAGAGTATGAACAAGTGAAACAAACATTGGATGACAATTTTCGAAGAGTTTTGGAAAACATGAACATAACATGGCATTTTAATGCGCCCGCTTGGCCAAGCGCAGGAGGGATTTGGGAAAGAGCAGTGCGTAGCCTCAAACACCACTTGAAACGTGTAGTCGGACAACAACGCCTAACATTTGAAGAATATTCAACAATATTATCGCAACTCGAAGCTTGCTTGAACTCCCGGCCTTTGTGCGCCCTGACAGAAGATACGGACGACTTGGATTTCTTAACTCCCGCACACTTCTTAACCGGGAGAGCAGGTGTAACAGTGATAGAAACCAGAGAGGATGCGAGAACAAGATGGTTCCTAACAACTCAGATTTTACAACAAATATGGAAGAGATGGAAAGACGAATATCTAACACAACTAACAGCGAGAAATAAGTGGTTACAACCAAAAAGAAACATCCAAGTAGGCGATTTAGTGACCATTCGAGAAGATAACATGCCTGTCGGAAAATGGGCAATGGGCAGAGTGGTTGAGATACATCCAGGAAGAGACGGTTACGTGAGGGTAGTGACATTGAAAACAGAGACTGGATATATCAAACGCCCCGTAGTCAAGCTCAACTTGCTCCCAATACAATCCGAAGAACAAAAACAAGATGACAGCGAGAAAAATGCAAAGAACAGCAATAACAACAACCGTCAGCAAACAAACTGTAGCCGCAAGCCGCTCTCCAAACTATTCGCGGTGGTAACAGCAATAATATTTTTTGCTTCATTCATATCGGGATCGAGCGCAACATGCAACGTCACAAAACTCAACAACAACCAGTCGCTTTATTTCGACCCGCTCGCAAAAATGCAACTACTAAATGATCAATGGACACTCGTGAGTCCATACTGGGCCGGAACACAAACAACAGAAAAACTCTTAAAATATCTCGAAAATATGTGTAAGTCTGGAAATAAACAATAAGTGTAACATGATCATACCTCAACTGAGACATGAGTTCAATGAGCTGGAGTACTACGACCAGCTTTTGTCAACTCAGCATTTCACGGAGCAAGCGAGACGCCGCCGCCGCCGCCGCCGCAGAGGTCTTATCAACAGTGTCGGTTACCTTGCTAATAGCCTGTTCGGGGTACTAGACGAACATTTCGCAGAACAGTACTCACGCGACATAGCGCTTATTAAGAAAAATCAATCTCATCTAAAGAAATTATGGATTAATCAGACGACAGTGTTGGAGTCGGAACATAATCTACTAAAACGAACAGAGGAAATCATGGAAAAAAAAAAACAACATAAAATTATTAATAAACATTTGAACAGTCTTGACGCAGCAACAAAAAATATTCTGAAGGAGATTAACATTGCAGAGAAAGAAAGAGACTTTACATTGACAGCTATTGCAGCGACAAACATACTACAAATCTTAAGAGAAATACAGAATATGATGCTGGATACCATATCAGACATATTTAAGGGACAGTTTAACCTACATTTATTGACGCCAAAACAACTTCAAGAACAATTAAACATAATAACTGGATTATTATCGAGCGAAGTAACATTACCGATTGAAAACATACATACAGACTTTACGAAGCTTTACAAACTTCTAAAAGTTCGAGCAAGAATGACACAAGATTATTTCATCTTTGAAATCAGAATCCCCCTAGTCAGCAGAGAACAGTATGATCTGTACCACGTCATTCCAGTGCCGCAAGTGCAACAATCAAATATGATATCAATCGTGCCTATTTCCGAGTATGTGGCGCTAAACCTACAAAAGGACAGATATATACCCGTAACACAGGAGAATCCGCACCAGACACTGCACAAGCCGAAAGCACCCCACATGACGCCGTACACTCTACGCCGGCACAAGTCACACTTAGACGCAGCGACACACCTTAGTTGTGCCCGGCTACGTTAAATCACACCACTCACCACAACCCTCCCAGGTTGGGCCTCTCCCCCGGTAGGGCACGCACTCACGTGAAACAGAACAATTGTGGCGGGGACTATCTGTTCCGCCCCCCAAGGCAAAGTTTTTAAAGACTAAAGTCTAAAACAAAAAAAAAAACAATTCCAAAAAAAAAAAAAAAAACACAGGAGAATATACAGAAATGCATAATCGAAGACAGTTCAACATTCATGTGCAACCTTCAAAACCCTATATACAAGATGAAGTCTGATATTGATTTGTGTGTGCAAACAGAGAGCAAATGTGAAATAAACGTCGCTAAGTGTAAAAATAACTGGGTCGGACTTATGAAAGAAAACATTTATCTATACTTCTGTTGCGAGCAATGCCAACTACGAACAATATGCGGAGATCGCGTTACCGCACACCAGCTGACGCATACAAGTGTCATTAGCCTCGATGATTACTGCATAATCAAAACAAAGGACTTAACGATCTACGGGCACAAACACTACAGAAGTCAATTAAACATTAAAGATGAGTTTCAACCTTCAATCATAGCCCCGATCAATCACATAATTAACATTACGATAGAGACGCAAGATGGAAATGCGACAAATGAAACTAAAGAAAGAGATCGGTTATCTCAGGACATAGAAGCGAAGCTGAGGCTAATGAAACAGAGTCAAAGTGATGAAGATGGAACCCAGGTCTCATACCATAATATTCACCACTACGCACTGATCTACGGTATCATTGTACTGTTAGTGCTGGCATGGTTATGGCGTCGATCACGCCGTAGTTGGAGAACACCCCAGGCACCAGCAGCAGCAACGACGAGCGAGCCGGCTGTGAGCGCCCCTTCCCCCGCCTCCGCCCAGGCCCCAGCTAAACACAACTACAATCAACATCGTCATAGTGCACCAGCGAATGACTTCAACATGGACAATGGGAAATCCCCAGTGTTTCGCAAAATAGTGTTTAGTGATGAATAAATATTTTACATAATTACATAAGTACTAACATTAACATAATTTCCTATATTGTAACATGATTTGTAATTTTCTTTCTTGTTTAATCACCACATTAACTACTAACATTTAACATGAAAGCACCCAGAACGCTTATCTTTGCCCCCCGGGAATATGTTCGGGAACCGAACACCTTTTGCTGACGCCTGTATAGTCGGCCACTCGCGATTACTTATTTTCAGTGCATTTTACGGATCCGCGCGTGACGGGTGCATTCATAACATTTCAACATTTCCTCATTAACTATTCGTGAATTAAAGTCACTTCAGTGTTCAAGCTAACATTGTGTATCAATCAACAACCCCAACAAGGCATCAACCCAAACAGTGGTTCTATAAGATAGAAACAATTCAATATTTCAGAAAGGAAATGTCGAAGTGCGCGAATTATACAAATTTTGTAAGATTCCTTGTCAAGATATTAGAGCACCTAGCGTTATATTTTTTAGTTCCTACTAGATAGGTTAGTTATTGAATAAGAGGAATACAAGAGCAAATTTACCAGTAAATCATAAATAACTAATAGATAATACGTGTGATGTCGCAACGAGAGCGTAAAATAGGTATAAATTATCACTAGATACTATTATTGAATTTATAGGCAATAGGCAATACCTATCATTCTAGAACTAGTTGTTCTAAGTAGTAGACAAACTAGGCTTTCTAACAGTGTATCACATCAGGTACCTTTTCATACAAAATTCAATACAAACCTTCATGTTATTTCGTGTCACGGCGCGTTGTTTCCCGGATTCACCAAGGTCACGGCTACTGTACGACATGCGCTTATACAGCGTGTGCAAAGATTGAACGCAGGAAATGTTTCATCGTGATTTTATTCTCGATAAACTAGGTGAACTGGTGTTTCGTTCACGTGCAAGTGCGTTTGTATTATTGTAGGGTGTAATTTTGAGTAAACTAGTAAGTAATTTGTTTAATATCGTGTAAATTTCTGAAAACTAGTGTTTTCACGCGGCTTCGTTAGCGTGCATGTTCTGATTTGTACTTTTTAGTACTTTGTACTTTTGTAAAATTACACTAGTAAAAAAATACAAATTTTTTTTAAATTAAACAATTTCACAAATTGGTAAATAAATGCATATTTGTACTTGCTTGCACGTTCAGATATGTATTTTTTTAAATTAAGTCTAAAATTACACAATTTCACAAATTGGTGAAAAATGCATATCTGTATACGTGTTTTTATTGTCTAAACATAAAACCAAATCAAACAGCTATCAGATACTAATTAAAACTTTTTTAATTTGATTAGTTTAAGTTTGTTTATAGGTAGAACGTCTGACAAGAAAAGACGAAGTTTGTTTCATTTAAGTTTTGACTGATGTAAACTGCTTTCGACTTATGTAAAAACAAAATACAATTAGGCAAGTCTGTCTGTAATATGTAGGTTTTGGACAAATAAACAAGAGCAAAAATAAAAATAAAAATTATAGATTTTTTTTACACACGCACATATGAAAGGAGAGTAAAAATTATTTCGGCCAAACATTGACATGCGGTGACATGAACAGTACAACTGTGAAAGTAAACAATTCCTACACAAGTTCTTAGTTGTTTGACTCATATTTGTAACTTATAGTGAAAAATTAAATTGAAAATACACTTGAGCAATAAAATAGACGACCCCGTCCATCATGACCTTAGAGCGTATTTATGGAATGGACTATCCTTTTTCATATTATTGTTTGGTACCACTGGAAAGCTTGCTCTCTTACCTATCTAATGGTATCAAACAAGCGTATATGGTGTGTATGTACACAGTTTTAGGAGGGGTTGTACAATCTGGGTAATTAATTGATATTATAAAAGACATGGTAAGAATGAATCAGTTTTTTAATAAGAAGTATTGCCTCCTCTTGCTCTAATAACGTCTCTCATTCGGTTTCTCATCGATCTGATCAACCTCACGATGAAAGTTTGAGGTATCGCCTCCCATTCTTCTTGCACAGCGATTTGCAGGTCGCGGAGATTTGTGTTAGGGACATCTCTGGCCATAATTCTCCGTTTCAACTCTGCCCACATGTGTTCAATTGGGTTCATGTCAGGAATCCGCGCGTTGTTGCAACATGTACAATGTGACAGTAAATAATTTCTATTAGGGCCATACAAGTTCTTAGTTTGACTGATTTATGTAACAATTATAGAAAAATGTATTTGGACAATTGGCCACAAACAGTTGAGATAAGGAACAAAAATTGTCATTTAGACTCATATTTATAACTTTTATAGAAAAATGAAATTGTAAAGAAAAGTACACAATTATGAAAAAATATATTATATGTATAGATATAACACGTACAATTGTACCAAAAATGCATGGAAAAATATATGATTTTTTATATACCCCTACTTATTTTTTGTATAAGATATACTTTCAAACAAGATTTCAAACTCCTACGTCAACTGAGCTGTTCCGAATGGGCTCTGAAGTGACTTACAATTTCTATAACTTCAGTAGGGGTTTGAAATTTTGATTGAAACTATGTCTGGATATACTCAAAATAATTTTAGGGGGTATGCGTATCGATGGGTTGAAGAAGTTAGGGGGATATTCATATCGAAAGCTTGAAAAAGATAATTTTTCTTGTATTTATTGTGAAAATAAAAAAAGCTGTGGTATAAAAAACAAAAGTAAACAATTTCTATTTGGGTCATACTAGTTCATAATTGTTTTTGTAACTATTATTGAAAAACAAAATAGGAAAATTATACAATTATTGAAAAATAATAGTATTTTGTAGCAACATATGCAACTGTGCAAGTTAACAAGTTCTTAGTTGTTTGACTCATATTCGTAACTTTTATTGAAAAACGTACACAATTTTAGAAAAAATAATAATATTTTGTAACAACATGTACAACTGTGAAAGTAAACAATTTCTATTAGGGCCATACAAGTTCATGGTTTGACTTATTTTTGTAACAATTATAGAAAAATTAATTTGTATAATTGGCCACAAATAGTTGAGGTTAAGAACAAAGTGTCATTTTTACACTTTTCCTTTTTCTGATTTTACCTTACACAAGCAAATTATTATTTACATAAAATATTACACAAGAAAATATGGAACATCCGGAACGCTAACGCTTTGAAGGAGAAGAATCACAATCACACACTGATGGCTGGTTAAGACGTGTCAAGTTATACATAAACTCACACCTGTGTCCCACAGGGGTGGGCATAGATGATTGTTTTTAACGCTGCAACGTGGAAGTTAGTGGCATATTTTAGTAGTTTTATTTACTTATCTTGATGAAAGTTATCTTGATTTTATTGAAAATCAATTAAAAAACAACTATGGCAATTAAGCTTTCTAGATTCTGCAGCTATCGAGATAAGTTTTATAATCCTGGTTGCAATATGATGCAATACTCAATACAAAAACAACTCATTTCCGAAACTGGCTAAATAAAACCTCTTTTAACCGACCATCAGTACACAGTCAGAAATCATTCAGTAGGCATCCTGGAATAAGAGGAAAGCTAACATTACAACAATACCTTTTCGAGCTTCGTGCACAATTTAAAGTAACATAACACTTTCAATGGAAGACGAGGAGGAACCGAGAAACAGTAGAAACGAAGATATGTAACATAACATTAAAAGTGTTATCGCCTCAAATTGGCCAATGTGTGATACTCCAACCAACACTGCCCGAGACACAGCGGCAATTTACACCGTGTGCAAATTTGTGTAACGGCCGAGCGCTTTCCTAACTCCACGCACCGGACACATCTCAACTGCGTCTTCCTGGTTGAAGAATCGACTCTGTCCGTGTGCGTGGGCCAATGTTGCGGGTGGCCATCCAGCCGGTTGGCAGCGCCCGTTGTGGTGGTTGGAGGATTCTCGGTCTGCACCGGTCCCGGACAGCTGAAACGATCAATAAGCCCCGCAGCCACGCTAAACCTAACGCCCCGGTGCGTAAGGACACGCTTGGACGTCACGTTTCTCCGGTACAAGATGTAGGTATTCAACAGGCTGGTGTTAAGCAGCCTGTGGAACACCTTCATGTACCACTTCTTCTTACGCTTCCTCTCAAACAAGTACGTGGACAGCATTTGGTCCTTACGATCCACACCGCCCATGTACTTATTGTAGTCGTGTAAAATAAGTGGCTTCATCACATCCTGCCCAGCCCGGCGGCTAGGAACTTGTTGATCATTGTGGCATGTGGAGATTGCGGTGACAAGCTTGACATCCCTCCAGGATAGCAAGGTCATGTCACCACAATGTCGCGCCACCTGCTGTCCCCGTGACAACATGCGGTCATTGAGCGATGTTATCTCAGCAGGGACGTGTGCCCTGTTGCGATTCATCGTCCCAATGACATCAGTTGCACGTGATTTGAGGAACCTCGACAAGGGCAATTGGTTATACCCATTGTCCATGTAAAGTTTGTGCCCCAAATCGAGAAACCCATCCATGAGTTCAATAACGACCTTAGCGGTAACGTTCTCGTACCCATGGATGACTGCCGGGTGCATCGAAGATTCTTTACCCGCGTACAAGAGAGTCCTCAGCAAGTAACCAGTCGTTCCTTCGCACAGGTCGTAGCTCTTAATTCCGAACCTGGCCTCTTTGGTGCGTATGCATTGGACCCAGGGGAGGCGTCCTTTCCATAGAAGGAGCGACTCGTCCAAACTAAGTTCTCTCTCAGGCGTATATAATCGCGAAAATTTATCGTTGCAATGGTTCAAAAGGGGGGTTACTTTGAGGATTTTTTTGTGATACGAAGACAAACCACTAATATCGTCTTCGTTGTTCACAAAATGTAGAAACTTCGTAAGCATGAAGAAGCGATTGCGACTCATCAACTTCCTAAATGCAGGCATGCCCAACGTACCAGTCGACCAGTATTCGCTTATTTTCATCCTCAAGCATAGCGACATATAGATCAGCACGGCAAACAAAATATAAATTTCTTCGACGGTGGTCTCCCGCCACTGGTCGAGATAGGCGGGAATCTGACCTGTCTCGGACAATTTAGAAATTGTTTGCCATGCGTATCTATTGGTCTCGGTTACAATAATCTCGATGATTGGCCGATCCCATAATTTCAAGAAAATGTACGTAGGGTCCTGGGACGAAAACTTCGAGCCCGGTGTACGCAGGTATGTTTCTTCTTGGCCAGTGAAAGTCGAAAAATCATCGGACCAAGAAAAAACATCCGCATCCGGGTTTCCAGGCCGCCTGGGAGCACGCGGGCTGACAGGCGCACTGCCTAAAGTTTCCGCCTCAACATCTTGCGGAGTCACTTCTTCAACTTCCACATCGACAGACACCTCATACTCTCCTTGCAAATTTCCTCTCAAAGATCGGATCAATTCTTCGTCTTGTACATCCTGCATCATGTCATACTCATCTTGAACAGCCAGCGGGCCAGCATTCCCTTGTAGTCGCATAAATGCCCTTTCCTCCTCCTCTTCTGCAGCCAACCTTCTGGAACCTATTGACCTTTCAGCCATAAAGTTCACCTCGTCATCGTCGTCCACATCCTCATCAGAGTCCAGTTCGCTCCCTGAGCAGGCCATATTTAAAAGGAGATCGATATCGGCGACGTACTGGTCTTGGGTCTTCGACTCAAGGGAGCGAACTGACATTTTCGACGATGACGAGGCGAGCAATGACGGGGCTGCAGCGCATTTGCGCGTTCCGGATGTTCCTACCCTAGACGCCGCGGCTGACGCGGACGCGGCGGCCGACGTGGACGCCGCGGCTGACGCAGCAAACGGCTGTGAACAAACAAATACACAATTTGTAAACCACAATAAATTAACAAACACACGACTTGAACAACAAATGAAACAACAGAAGGGGATTCTAAAGGTTTTTCATCATGTATCATCATATCAGCCCGTATCATCCCACTGTTGGCCATAGGCCTCTCCGTAAGCACGCTAGTCGCATCTGTTTATTAGGATAAAATATCTACTGGATCATTGCATACTGGTCAAAATACATACCTCGTCACTCCCGCTCCGTTCGGGCGGCTCCTCCCTGCCAGCCGTTGGCAGCTGCCCAGCAGCTGATGGCTGTGAAAAAAGAAAATACATTATCGTATATGGTACGGTACCACAGATAGCCCCCTGTGCAGGGGTTGCATGGAAGTGTGAATAAGACTGTAGAGCACATGCTGCTGGCGTGCCCATCCACCATCTGGATGAGTGATGATGGTCTAAAATTCTAAATGATGATGATCTGGGAGAACGTCGTCGAATTCAGAGCACCTCGAACATATAGGCCAGATGCAGGCGCTTACACCCCCTGTAGAAGAAGAAGAATATCTGCTAATCAGAATACCTACCACCACGTATCCAACATCCAGCGAGCGCCGGCAGCGCTTTGATGTCGACGGCTGCGGGGAGGAGTCGCCCTCGCTCCGGGGAGATCCAAGGGTAGGCGTGCCTGGCGGCTGCCACGTCTAGATAAAAACAAAAACGATTTTGTCACAGTTTACCTAGGTAAATATAAATAAAAAAGGCAAATTTCACTATACATGGGTAAAACTATGTTCAGACCGCTTAGACTGCAGAATGGAACAAATAAAAGGATATGCATACATACTCAACGCACCGTAAATGGAAACGAAGCAAAAACGATGCGAATGAAATTGCAATTATTTACCTTTACCCCGCCGGAGCGGGAGCGCACAAACACCTTCTCCTCATTTGACGCCCATGGGCGTACGGAGCCCATGGGCGATATGGTGACCGGCATTGCCGTCACCAAGTGCTGCGCCGCGTCGTCCAGTGTCTTATTATCAGACATTCTAAAATAAATTGTAGAGTAGTAGCGATATGCGTTTTTTTTACCAATTAATGAAATTGTGTAATTTTCAAAATTGTGTATTTTTTTTAAATTATGTATTTTTTTTAATTATGTAATTTTACACTAAATTCTAAAAAGTACATATCACACATCATTTGTGATTTATACCTGTAAGTCTTTGAACACTCGTTGCACTGATAAGGATTCTCTGCAGCGTATGACGTAACTAGAGTGCTTTGTCTCCGTCTGCGAGGATCTTTTAGAGCAGACTCAACGCACACATCCGAGTTGTCATCACACACATTAGTATTGTGCGGGTAGATGTTACCAGCAATGTGTCTGATAAGTTGCTGCTTCGAAGTGAACTCTCTATGACAGCGGTCACAAGTAATGTTACTTGTTGTTACGTGTGCCGCGTCTCGTCTTGATGTTTGTTTGACGTGTCTTTCTACCGATTAATTCACCGTGTTATATGCATGATAGTGTGAGGCAGGGCCGCCTGTCAGGTAGTGTGTCACAGAGGTCGTCTCTGTTTATCCCCTCGAGCGTCGGATCGTCAAATGCTAGCACGCCAGAATAGCGCTTGAGTGTCGTTGTATCAAATATGATCATTGCCTGAAGTAGGTTGATGTGTCAGGGCCAAACTGTACAAAATGGCGCTTGTGTCGCGGGGTCGCGCGCGGCTGCTGCGCGCTAACGGCCCGTTTTATTAAAATGACGATATTATCTGTTTTTTCTATGGGAGCCCTCTTAGAAAGTTATGTCCTTAGAACTGATATTGAATAAGGTACCACAATAAAAATAGTTTAGTCTAGTTGTGCCTAGCAATATATGCTAAATTCTAGTTTGAAATCAAGGGTCAGTGAATTTTTCCCAATTTATTGTACAAATATATTTATAAATAAAAAAAAACCATTATTTCAAAATGTTTTTGTTTTATTACCTTGTACACACCTTATTCTAGGCAAATTAATAAAAATAACACGACTGTACATATATTTTTTTACACCACAAGCTTTACAAAATCATGCCTAATTTAGGTAATCCTAGGCGCCGTACAAAAATAGGGTAAGTTTATAATTCAATTTCGAGAACACTGTTGGTCAAGAGGCTTAGGTTATTACCTTGTACTATAGTTTGGTTCATATACATAACACAAACAGACTTCCGTGTTTAGAAGAGTTGATTACGAGAAAACGAAAAACACACCAAGCACTTGAAAATGAGCGCAAAAAAGGTCTCTCAAACTCTGGATCGTACAGCGAATTCTGTCGTATTGATTTTAAATGTAAATTAACATTGTACAATTAGAATACATTTACTAATCGAAAAAAAATACAGAAAGGCATGCTGCCATATAACAACATTCAGAAATCGGCAAACAAAAACACTCAAAAATACACAAAATTTACCTAGTACATGCTAACAAAGTATGGAGAAGACTTCATACGACCAATAATGTCACATCTGAACACGGAATGAAAATAAATTAACAAAGGCAGACAAAGTGTAATAATAATAATAAAAAAATATATATGGCTAAGAGCAGGACGTTAGAGCAGTGACATTGCAATAGACGAGGGTCTTTTGAAAAAAAAAACACAAAAAATACATGGAAAAAATAAACAACAAAACATGAAAAAAAAAATACAAAAAAACATGAAAAAATACATGACAAAATAAACAAAAAAAATGGAATAAATAAATAAAAATAAAGCTGCCAATTTAGGCATCACAGACGACGCCACCAGATCGCGTCAGAAGAAGAACCACTAGATAACACGCTACACCGTCTATTGTGACCGTCACCGACAAGGTCTAGATCTGCAACAAAGGATACGTGGATGAACATTATCACAATTCGCCATGTGCCACGAACAAAGGTGTGGTCCAAAAAATAAATACAAATATATAGATACATTCAATGAAATTTATATATAAAATATACTTTACATAAATTATAAAATGATGCGTGGGGTAATTACTGGTGGATTTGGAAGAAGCAGGAAACACAGGACGTTTTCGCGCAACCAAGACAGAACGTGCGCACCTGCTTTTTGCAGCCGACGCATCTCCGGTGGCAGGGCTGGTTAGGCCCCATCGGGTAATACTCCAGCCTGTGCGAGAGGTCAGGTGCCACGTTCTGTCTGATTGTAGACGGAAGAAGAGGGGGGGGGGGGGGGCGTGCTTTGTCAGAAGGGAGTTTATCAACGTAATACGGAAGTTTCGATGGGTGAGAGAGGCAGGGGTACGATTCTGGTGGCGGTAGATGATATAAGAGTTTATTACTGAGACATTTAACAGTCTCCGGAAGAGTTTCTTGTACCACACCGTTGTTCGTTTTCGCTCGATCGGGAACATGGACAGGCGCTGGTCCTTTTTATCAACCCCACCCATCATTATATTGTTATATTGATATTGTTGTTTGGTGATACCGCGGAGTGTTTGCCGTACGTTGCCATGGTACATATGTCGAGATCATTGCCACTCTGTTCTTATCCTTCCATACCATGGCATCGACGTCTCTGCAGGTAAGGCCATACGCCTGTCCTGTCCGCATGTTTTGCTTGGTGAGACTGTGCAGGGCCTTCGGAACAAATTGGCGATCGGTCCGCAGGGTTCCTACACAGTCAAACCCCAAGCACTTCAGGCGTCGAGCGAGGCATGGCGAATTGTAGAAATTGTCCATCCATAAGGTGTATCCCTTGTGCTCTAGGCCTTGAACCAGCCGCAACACAATTGATGGTGTAGATGCAGCCAGAGGATCTTCCGGCTTCTTCGGTGCGGTGCTGTCCTTGTCCTTCTTATGAGCGTGTTGGTGCCTATCTTGGCAGCTTTATTTGGAATAAGCTGGCTGATGTCCAGCCAGCCTTTCCACATCAAAAGACTCTCGTCTAGAGCAATGTTCTGCGCCGGGGTATATAGTTGCTGGAAGATCGTGTTTAGGTGTGACAAAATTTTAAATAATTTTGCCTCGGAGGCATCCAGTTCTAGCGCACACATGTCATGGTTGTCCGCGAAGTGTAGACACTTGTTTAGCAGGGTGAACCTGTTGTAGGACATGTGTGCGCTAAATCCTGGAGTATAAAACATGTCAGGGGTGGGAGACCAGTATTCCTGCACGTGGGTTTTCACTACTATCCCCATACCCAACAGCACGGCGAAGTATAAGTAGAGTTCATCAGCCGTGGTGTCGTTCCACTGGCTGATGCGGCTATTAGGATGGAGACAGTGGTTACGGATCATCTGCTCTGCCACCTGCTGAGCATACTTATTTGTCTCCGAGGCAATGTGCTCCATAAATTGCCGATCCCATATGTCAATGAAAATTTCATATGGGTCGTCACGAGGAGATGTCGGACCAACATTAATTTGGGAAAAAGATTCCCGCCTCGACTCACAGGGAATCGGGACGTTCGGAAACTCTCTCCAATGAAAATCAGTGAAGCTCCAAGGCTGGTCCGTCGCCGTTGGATCAAGATAGCTGGCAGGCGCGGGAACTCCAGCAGGCGCCGGGACACCGGCAGGCGCGGGGACTCCAGCAGGCGCCGGGACACCGGCAGGCGTGGGGACTCCAGCAGGCACCGGCACATCGGCAGGCTCCTCTTCCTCCTCCTCCGCGTCCAAGGGCGTTTCGAAGGTACTCAAAATTGCCCTTGCTACCATCGTAGGTATCAAAACGCCCTCATCCTCGTCTTCACTCTCACCAGACCCTGCGTCACTCCCTAAAAAAAATAGATTGGTTTTAAATCTGTGGATTACAATGGCCGCACAAACGAACTCGCGCCGAAATTCGTTTACAGTACCACTGTCAAAACATTTTGAAAATAAATAAATGTTTGATCACTTACCATAATTAAGGTAACTCCAGATCTCTTCATCACGCAGAGGCCGATGAGAGGGAGGGGGTGGAGGTGGAGGTGGAGGAGAAAGAGGCGCCGGTGACCCGCCTCCGCCACATTCCATAAACCTGGAACAAAAGCAGTGTTGTAGTACCCTACATCTACAAACCGATCGTTAGAGATAAATAGAAAAGTCCATAAGTGACTTACATTGCCTGTGATGGAGGTGGAGGAGAAGGAGGCACCGGTGAACCGCCTCCGCCACATTCCATAAACCTGGAACAAAAGCAGTATTGTAGCACCCTACATCTACAAACCGATCGTTAGAGATAAATAGAAAAGTCTTGACTTACATTGCCGGAGGTGCAGGTGACGACTGCGCCGAAGCCCTGCCTCCGCCACATTCCATAAACCTGGAACAAAAGCAGTGTTGTAGTACCCTACATCTACAAATTAAGTTAGTGAAAAAATTAAAAGAAAGCATTAGTGAAAAGTAAGTAAAAATTTAAAAAGCAAGTTAAAAGTTCTAACTCGTCAATGGTTGTACAAGCCAACCTTGTACAATGCGAACGCGGCATTTATCAGCACGTTCTAATTTCTATATAATTGTATTTTAACTATTAACATATTGCAGTTCTACTTACTTATTCGCCGTAGCACCTAAATCTAAGCCACAACAGACTATTTTTAGAGTGTATTTCATTATTATAAAAGGAACATGGCCAGGAATCGAACCTGCATCTCCTGTGTGAGAAGCAAGCGTAAAACCCATTAGACCACGGAGCTCTGTACGTATGGATGTGTGGTATATTTAATTGTACTGTTTCACATTATATGTATATATTGTGCACTAGATTTGATATAACTTTACTCACATTGATATTACTTTATTTATATGCATGAGATTTTATATATACTCATATATACCATGTATTTTATTGCTGTTATTTATGTTTATTTAACATATACATTATATCATATACTATTTAGTCTTCACTTGATATACCAACAGAATAACAGCGCTGTGGCACGCTTGTCTGTCATGCTGCAGCATTATACTGAGTTGGAGCCTATTGGGGGAGGCTGTATATAAGTGACTCTTTAACTTCCAACTGACAACTTAGCTAACCCTGAGTTGTATGTAAGGCTGTGTGGATCCCACCAAAGACCATACATCTTTTTGGTCCTTCGAGCCGGATTGGTTCTTCAAAACTCTGTGATTGGAGTGTTGCTGGTGGGCAACTGTGACGGAAGCGGCAGCGAGCAGGAAGGCACACCGGAACGTGATTGTTCGCACTGAGCACGGACCTGATCACATGAACCACCGACAGGCAGTGTATCCCGACCACTGTATCTATCAAGAATAACATACTAACGGCATAGCAGCTAACGCAGAATAGAACTGTCCTCCACTGCAGGGAGTACTCAACTGAAGACAACAAGTCTTACGCAACAAACGCACTGACGCCGGCCGTAGCCGAGTGTATGAAGGCAAGAGCAGCCTCATCTTACTGACACCTAAACCCACAAATCTGGTGTATAAAGACAAGAAAAGTCTTATTCTACTCGTACAGCATCAATCTACAAGATCGGTGGAAATTGGTTTATGAACTGAAGAAACTACACATACAAGCACAAAAATTATCGGAAAAATCATCGAACTTCAGCTCATCTCCTTCGAAAGTATAAAATCGATATGTACCAACTTCAAGAAGGATGGGGCAGATCGCAAAACTCTTGAGTACCTGGAAAAGCGCATCAGTGCTCTGGAGGTAAATTGGCTTGAGTTTAGCTCGAACCACAAGATACTGGCCCTAGCAGGAACAACGGACTACGACTACTTTAAGGAGGATGTGTATAACAAAACCAAAATAATGTACGAAGAGACTCTACAGATCATGGTTGACATGAAAAAAGGATTAGCCCCGACAGCCGGAGTTTCCCAGAAGGCTGTACTGCTCCTGCGGTTCTGCGACTTCCCACCGGATCACTAGCTACGCCTGGGACCTCAGGAGCGAATATGGAGGTTAACCAATAAGAACAGACCCACGTTAAGCCCGCTGATGTTTAAAAGGACAGGAAAACTGACTTACTGCAGCAACAAAGATTCAACTTCAACGCACTGAAAAGAGTTGTTTCTAAGATTCATCTTCAAGATGTGAACGAAAAGTGGGAACTAGAAGACCATCTTAAGGTATTAGCGTCTAAGTGGGATGCTATCGATAAAATCCACTGGGAGATAGAATACCTGCTTAAAGGCTCCAACTCGGACTACGCCATTGAGTATAACGAATGGGAAGAAACTTACGATCGGTACAAATCTGAGATCAATAAGAAGATGTGGGCCAACATGCACTATCAGAAAAGCACGCCGAAAATGGAGTTACCAGAGTTTAACGGCGACTACATCAACTGGACATCCTTTAAAGACCTCTTTCTGGAAACTATACATATAAACCCGCTACTTTCTAAGAAGCAAAAAATGCAACATCTGGAATCAAAGGTCAAAGGAGAAGCCGAAAAGTTAATTCAACATTTGAACATAAGTGCCGACAATTATGATTCATGCTGGGATATCATCTGCCACCGTTACGACAATAAACGGCTGCTGTTTACATCTCACATTAATACACTTTTGAATCAACCTACCATCCAGAATCCTAACGCTCTCAAGATCAAGAAGCTACACGACACTACTATTGAATGCTTGAATGCGATAACGAACATCGGAATCGACATCTCGACCTGGGACCCACTCATAGTGCACCTGATAGTACAGAAGCTAGATCCTGAAACCTACAGCGATTACATGCACAGCCTCGAGGATCCAAGAGAATTACCAGACGTAGAGGCATTTGTAAAATTCCTAGAGTCTTCTTTCATGGCTTTAGAGACCCTTAACCCTGCGAAATCTGGAACTCAAGGAAATTCACATACTCGAAAAGAAAATAATTTCGCTGATCAAAGGTCGACTAATTATAACAAGTCTGTGAAGTGGACAAAGACCTACCATACGACGATGCGAAACTGTCCACTCTGCAAAAGCGAGCACGTGTTGATGAACCGCCCTACGTTTGCTAACATGAGTATTGAGGCACGGCAGTCAAGCAAGCGCACGTATGCAAAAACTGCCTATTCAGTCACGAAGGTCGAAAGTGTGACTCAAATAAAACGTGCAAGATATGTAAAAGATTTCATCACACGTCCCTGCATAATCCGGATATCAAGAGAAGGATAACCCGGAATCCTACTACAACCCAGAAGAGCAATCACGTAAATGGAAAAAGAGAAGTGCTTCTGACCACAGTACAACTAATGGCAAAGGATGTAACCGGGAATCATGTTGTATTGAGAGGATTGCTCGATCAAGGATCACAAGTTAACCTCATTACGAAGAACGCAGCCCAGCTCTTAAAGGTACCCAGGGATCGCTACAGCGCGGCTATTTCCGGGATCGGATCATCACCCGAGTCCAGTAAGGGACGTGTGAAAATCGAGTGCAAGTCTTTAAACTCAAACTTCACCTTCAAAATCGAGGCACTCGTTATGAGAAAATTGATGAACGATCTACCGAACACATCGGTTGACAGGACCGACTGGAGCCACTTAAACAACATCAAGCTGGCTGATCCCAATTGCTATCAACCAGGCCGTATCGACATGCTACTGGGGGCCGAAGTATATGCAGATATCATCATGGACGGACTTCTTAAACAAAATCAACAATCACCCGTTGCTCAACAAACAAAACTGGGTTGGATCTTAAGCGGTAATACGAAGACATACAATTGCTGTGTAACGCTGAACGACATCGAAGACTTATCCCGCTTCTGGGCAATTGAAGATATTACCACAGAAGAACAGTCAAGAGACGACTTTTGTGAAAAATACTACAAGCAAACTACAAAACGACTGCCAGACGGTAGATACGTTGTGAAGATGCCTCTCAAGGAGGACATCTCGACTAAATAGGGATACTCAAGAACCCAAGCAATGTCACAATTTTTTCAACTAGAGAAGAAAATGGCGAGACATGAAAAACTTGCTGTCCAATACAAACTCTTCATAAAGGAGTACACCGATCTCGGTCACATGAAACCGTCAACAACAACCACTCACAACTCGACGGCGCTTCAATCATACCTCCCCCATCACGGTGTTATTCGAGAAGATTCCGCGACAACTAAACTTAGAGTTGTCTTCAACGCTTCAATGAAAACAGACACAAAGTACAGTCTGAATGATTGCATAGAATGTGGACCAAACCTTCAAAAATATATTTTGACCCTTATCATCAAATGGCGTACCTATCGCTATGCTTTAACTGCCGACATCGAGAAAATGTACCGCCAAATTTTAATTGATGAAGAACATATCAAACCTACAAAAAATCATATGGAGGGAGTCCCCGCATTTACCATTACAAGAAATGCAACTGTGCACCATAACGTATGGGTCAAAAGCTGCCCCATTCTTGGCCATGCGAACTTTACAACATTTGGCTCAAGACGAAGGACATGCATACCCACTAGCCGACAAGGCGCTCCAAAGCGAGTGTTACATGGATGACCTAATTTGCGGAGAAAACACCTTAGAAAAAACCGAGGCGCCACAAGTCCAACTCAGCGAACTTTTAAAAAAGGGAGGATTTATACTGAAAAAAATGGGTCTCCAACGAGTCCTCAATCCTGAAAGATCTTCCAGAAAATTATAAACACCCCCACGTTACCATCGACCTTAAACAAAAAGAAGCAATGAAAGCTCTGGGTGAAATACGAAGACGGATGTATTCTGTTTTCACTGGGAACTAACCGACAGAAAAGGAAAGATGACTAAACGAAAATTATTATCCGATATCAGCAAGATACATGATCCCCTTGGATGGATCGCACCTGTAGTAATAAAGACAAAAATATTGATTCAAACCCTGTGGCTGACAAAAATGTCCTGGGATGACAAGCTGCCTCTTGAAATCACCAAAGAATGGGAGCAGTTACGCGGCGATATACCGTACATAAACAACGTCACTTTACCAAGGTGGATATCGTATACGTCACACAACATACGTTTGGACGGATTTTGCGACGCCAGCGAAAAGGCATTCGGTTGTGTGTTTTATACCACAACGGACGGCAAGTGCGGACAACGAAAAGTAACGCTACTGGCAGCAAAAACAAAAGTAGCTCCAATCAAGAAAAGCTGACATTACCAAGGCTAGAACTGGAGGGGGCTGTTCTACTATGCAGATTAATGGAGAAAGTGACCAACGCCCTACCAGAGTTTCCAACGACGGTTCACTTCTGGACTGACTCACAAGTAGTCTTAGCGTGGCTACGAGGAGATTGTTCTCGATGGGACAAGTATGTGGCGAACAGGGCGTCATATATTAACAACACGTTCCCGCAAGGAAACTGGCATTACGTCAAGACCGGCGAAAACCCCGCTGACTGCGCTTCAAGAGGCCTTCTCCCCAGCCAACTTACCAAGCATACGCTTTGGTGGAACGGACCTGAATGGTTAACAACCACAAATGATCTACATGACGACATAAAACCTGACATCACACATGCATACGCAGTGACGAAAAACACTGAGTCGAGCAGCGCGCAAAAGATAGCTGATACCGCACCCAAACAAGGTGTGATACATGACCTGTTACAGTAGTAGTTCATTGACGCGTGTAGTACGAGTACTCGGCTGGTTGTTACGAGTCAAAACAAAGCAGAAAAATAGCTAATTGACACTTAACGAGCTAAGAGATGCATTGCACAGAGTTGTAAAATGGGTTCAAGAAGCAGTATTTAAAGAGGAAATCAAGAGCCTCAAGGCGATTGACTCTGTTCCTAATAAGAGTAAATTGCTAAAACTATATCCCTATATAATATATGAAACATCCTGCAATTCTGCCACATACGGGTCGTTTAACTGAACTTATTATCCAACAAGCCCATCTGCAAACTTTACACGGAGGAGCCATCCTTACACTTGCCAAGATCAGGCAGACATTTTGGATAATAGGAGGAAACCGAGCCGTGAAAAAAGCGATAAGATTATGTGTTAAATGTCACAGATACTCATCCACGAAAACTCAACAACTAATGGGGAATTTACCAGAAGTACGCATCACCCCATCCAGGCCATTTACTCACACTGGAGTAGATTTTACCAGCCATGTAGAGGTGAAGTTAAACAGAGGAAGGGGTGTTAAAACCAGCAAAGGTTATATTGCGATCTTCATCTGTATGGCCACCAAAGCAGTACACCTAGAACTGGTTTCAGACTTGAGTACGCCAACTTTCATAGCAGCACTCAAGAGGCTATGTGCACGGAAAGGAGTGCCAGCCCAGGTCTACTCTGACAATGGCAGTAACTTCGTCGGTGCAGACAAAGAGCTACGACGAGAATTTAAAGCCTTTAAAACCATGATGTCGACTGAGTTCTTCGAGGAGATTAATAAACTTCAAATTCGATGGCATTTTAACGCACCAATTTGGCCATCCGCTGGAGGATTGTGGGAAGCGGCTGTCAAGACAATGAAGCATTCATCTACGCAGAGTACTTGGTGAACAAAAGCTGACGTATGAAGAGTTCAGTACTCTCCTATGCCAAATAGAAGCCTGCATGAACAGCCGTCCTTTGTGTCCTCTTTCTGAGGATCCAGAAGATCTGGAATATTTAACACCGGGTCTTTTCTTGACTGGGAGCGCTACCCTAACCCTGCCACAAGAAGATCATACAGATGAAAGAAACATTGACATGAGGAAAAGGTGGAGGTCACGGAATCGAAGTCACAAACTCACTTTTGGAAACGGTGGTCAAGCGAATATCTTCATCAGCTTCAAGAAAGATCAAAATGGCTACAGAAAAAAGAAAACTTACAGAATGGTGATTTAGTTCTTATAAAAGAGGCCAACTTACCACCTGGAAAATGGGCAATGGGTAGAATAATTGAACATCATCCCGGAGAAGATGGACTCGTTCGAGTAGTGACCATGAAGGCCAAGGGCGGTGAAATCAAGCGCCCCATAAGCAAACTAACACCCCTCCCGATAAATAGAAGCCAACAAACAGATTTCGACGAACTGGGAAAAACGGAGGAGTGTAAGACTAAAAACTCATCACCCGTGTTAAAACGCGGAGGAAAAGTGAGCAGCTTCCTTACCTTACTACTATTATCATTAATATGCCTGCCATCAATACCTGTGTCTCGAGCTGAAAACATCGATATGAAACAGTACAAGATCATCACGATTGAAGAAGACCGACCGATGTACTTCGACGAAATCGGAAAAATACAACTAATCAACGACGACTACTTGTTTACTACAACTTATCTTCGTACTGGCAAGCCACGAAAGGCCTAAAAACATATATAGATCACGTAGATCAGATGTGTGCTAAAGCAAAATCACAGACGTGTCTACTTATCATCACTCTCATCATCATCTCATCACCTGAACAGAAAATCAAGAGGGTACTTCAATGGAGTGGGAAACCTTGCTCGCACCCTGTTTGGAGTACTAGATGAAGATTTCGCGCAAAAATACACACAGGACATAGAAAACATGCGGACAAATCAGAAATACCAACTACAACTGATAAAAAACCAAACAACTATAATTGAGGTAGAGGAAAATATCGTCAAGAAAAACGAGCAATTCGTGAAAAATCAAATCCAAGTAATAAAGGATTATATTAAACAATCGGAAGAGCAAATGCGCACGACCGAAAACCGGGTCGGTAAGGTAGAAATGCTAAGTAGCGCTAACACAGCCACAATAACCGCAAGCTCCTTGATAAACAGCTTGAAGAAAACTCAAGGGATGCTCATGAATGCGTTGACCGACATTTACAGAGGTCATCTGGACATAAATCTTTTCACCCCTGATCAACTAAGTAAACAGTTAGAACGAATTTCCATGCCTAAAAATCTAGCGCTGCCTATCAAAAACCTGCAAGATGACGCCGAAGAACTCTACAAACTTATTTATGTAAGGGCGAGATTAACTCAATAGTACCTGTTATTCGAGCTTCACATACCGCTTGTAAGCGATGATGAGTACAGCCTTTATCGGTTGATACCGACCACCGTTAAAAATGGAGAAAGATATACGACGGTTACAGACACGGCGGCATACATCACTGTAAATCTAATAAAAAATACGTACATTGAATTGGAAAACCAAGATGTGTCACAGTGTATGTCAACAAAAGATTCGCTGCTGTGTCATGAACATCAACCGATACATAACTTACAAGGAAATAATACTTCATGCGCCGCAAAACTGCTGAGTCAAAGAACGCACGTCTTATGCGCTGCGAAACAAATTCCGTGCAGTGATTACTGGGTTCAATTACACAACAAAAACTCATGGCTCTACAATTGTTGCGATGAGTATCAGCTAAGAATAATATGTAAAAACCTTGCTACGACAAAACAAATCAGCAAGCAAGGGATCGTTGCTCTAGGTCAAGGATGTATTTTGCAACGGTCAGACATTACGATACATTCCTACAACTCATACGGAAGCAAAATGACGATGGGCTTCAACTTGAGTGTGCCTGAAATTCCAGCACCAAACTACATGGCATCTAGTAACTTCAAGAACATTACACTACATCTTAAAGAAGAGGATCACAGCAAGGAATATCAAGATATCGAAAAACAAATATCGCAAAAAAAGAGGAACGAATACTGGCTAAATTTAACAAACTTATTGTCGCACAGCATTGTAAACATCGGAATTACAAGCCTCTTATCGATAGCTGTCATAATAGTCGCATTGGTTTGGTGCATAAGGAAGAAATGCATAGGTCGCCGGCCGTCCCCAAGGATCATGCAATCCCATGAAAACCAAGGATTTGAGATGACAGAGACAGTCAGGCGCCCCAATGACAAACAAACGAAGCAAGAAGACGGAAAGTCAAGATTCAGTTTTGACTAAAATATTTATTAATTTACTTGCTTTGTGAGCTGTTGTGGTTTAGCACTAAGTTAACTTCTCCCTCGGGAGCATGTACAAGCCAACCTTGTACAATGCGAACGCGGCATTTATCAGCACGTTCTAATTTCTATATAATTGTATTTTAACTATTAACATATTGCAGTTCTACTTACTTATTCGCCGTAGCACCTAAATCTAAGCCACAACAGACTATTTTAGAGTGTATTTCATTATTATAAAAGTAAAGTGTTTTCAACTATACAAAGAGACTCTTTAACTTCCAACTGACAACTAAGCTAACCCTGAGTTGTATGTAAGGCTGTGTGGATCCCACCAAAGACCATACAATGGTTTTCGGCCCTGGCCGCACATGCTTGACGGCCGCGGAGCCTCGGCCTCCACGCCCTCTGCCACGCCGGCTAGGTCCAGCTCCCTCCACTGGCGGCCCTCCACCTTGCGCACCCAACACCCTTACACCTCTGCCACGGCCACGCCGTCCTCCCCGCGTGCGCGGGCCTATCGCAGGCATTTCTCTTAATGATAGAAAATAATAAAATACAAATAAGGTTAACAAGCAAGCGAAGAAAAGCAGTAAAGGAACGCAAAAAACACCTATTCTCCGTTCAAAAATACTAAAAACATGCGCAAAATACGATAATTTATTTACTTTATTTATTATTATTTATTTATTATTATTATTTCATTTTTCTTATTTATTAAAAAAAATCCAAATTATTATAACATTTACCCCATTAATATCCCCACCGAGGAGCACAGGCTATTTATTTATTTATTTATTTTCAAGTGACATGTTAAAACACCTATTCTCCGTTCAAAAATGCTAAAAACATGCGCAAAATCCAATAATTTATATACTATTATTATTATTTATTTATTATTATTATTCATTTATTTTATTTTTATCTTATTTAAAAAAAACTAAATTATTATAAAATATACCCCATTAATATCCCCACCGAGGAGCACAGGCTATTTATTTATTTATTTTCAAGTGACATGTTAAAACACCTATTCTCCGTTCAAAAATGCTAAAGACATGCGCAAAATCCAATAATTTTTAATTAAAAGATAACATTAAATTTCATGCATACATATATACACACACACATACACCTAAGATTTACCATTGTGTACTTTAGGTGTAGCCTGAAAAAGATTTATTATTATTATTGTTATAAAATATACCCCATTAATATCCCCACCGAGGAGCACAGGCTTTTTATTTATTTATTTTGAAGTCACATGTTAACAAACGAATCACAAAAAAATACATCACCAAAAAGTCGTATCCATACTTTGCGAGCATCCGAGCAAAACTCAAGTATGACGTCATTGACCTCGAATTCCCAGAGTGTCGCATCGTCAAATATGATCGTTTTTGGCGCGGTATTTTTTCAATGCAATGTTACGCAAATTTCTTACAAAGAAACTTAAATTAAATTGTTTCTAACACGAGTAGAATAGGTAACGACTTACGTAATAGCGGCAATTTGCAACCATTAGTGAAATTCTTATTAGAAACAAAGGAATTTATGCGCCAATGGCGGCCGCCATGACGCGCAAAACGGCTAACGATGTTTGGGGAAATGGCTATTTCTACCTGAAATATTTATCAAATACACATTCTACGCATTAAAAACTGTTTATCTACACACGTATCATAAACCCTCTTTACTGCGTACAAAAACCGGACCTTACGATCAGCATAATGTTAAACTACTTGGTAAAAACTCATTTATAAGTTGGTCTTGACATTCAAATTTCGAACGCCGACGCCCGCCCGCGTGCCGCCCCTAGTTTGTTTGTGAAGTTGGTACTACAGAACAAGCTAAACATCTGTAGAGCCACAATGCCGGTCAAACATGCGGTTCCTGAACACATCAAAGAGAGCTTATGATATGTGTGTAGATAAACTAGTGTATGTAACTGTACATAATTAGGCATTAAAACTCTCGAGTGATATTATTATGAAACTCGCCTTCGGCTCGTTTCATAAACCCACTCTCGAGTATTAATGCCCTCCATTATGTAGTAGTCACATAATAGTAGTTTATCGAAATTTTTTATCGGCGTCGGCTTTCAAAATTTGAATGTCAGTACCAACTTCACAGACAAACTAGGGACGGCACGCGGGTGGACGTCGGCGTTCGAAATTTGAATGTCATTATATGTAGAAAAACTACACATAATGACCATTATGTGTAGTTTTCCAGATACGAAATGAGTTTTTACCAAGTAGTTTAACATAATGCTGATCGTAACGTGTGGTTTTTGAACGCAGTAAAGAGGGTTTATGATACGTGTGTAGATAAACTACTATTATCACTTACCCTTCCATTGTTTTCTCGATTTTTTCCCTCGAAATCGGCACTTCCAGCACACTAAACTAAGGGACGCAGGCACACGGCTCAATGGTACTTCGTGGACTGGAGAGCGCGTCACTTCATTCACTCGCTAACCGCCGGTCATAGATAAAAAATGGCTGCTAAAGAGTTTAAAATGCGTAGTATGCCATCCTTGTTCTTTGGTGCAAGTTAGAAAAGGATAGACCTACGTTACGTTCAGTTATCAGACAAAATATGGCTGCTTTCGACAATCGTCATATTTGATACACCGACACACAACCACTTTTCTGGCGCGCTAGTATTTGATGATCCGACGCTTAACCCCTCGCTCCCCCAGCCACTTGGCGCCGACACAGCTCGTCCCCCAGACACACTTAAGCCCGCGCGGCGCGCGACACTTGACTGACGTATCAAGTGATTATGTTGAAATGGTAACTCTTAGAACTATGAGAGTGCTAAATATGAGTAGCTAATGAAACCCTCTCTTAGTCAATGCAAAACTAATGTCACAGTGACCTTCCTTTATTATTGTACCGACATGAGAATCACAGACATCTATGAAAATGGTCCTTCTCGACACAAATCTAGCAGACATGAGAAAAACATCAACAACATATACATGTTATTTGATACCTACGTAATCTAAATAACATTACCCTTTCAAAACAATAAAAACATTAGTGTGTTCTTATATAAACTGTTCAATATTTCAGCGTTTGAAATTTTCCAAAAATACGGAAAGTAACCGGCCGCAGAGCGCGAATCATACAAATCTTATAAAATTCCTTGCGAAGATATTAGAGCACCTAGCGTTATATTTCTTAGTTCTTACGATAGGTTAGTTATTGAATAAGAAGAATATAAGTAGTATTTACCACTAAATTATAAATAATAAGTGTGAGGAGGACATATGTCGCAACGCAAGCATAAAATAGGTATAAATCAACACTACGTCCTACTATTGATTTTATTGGCAATAAGTGATACCTATCCTTCTAGAATTAGTAGTTCTAAGTAGAAGACAATCTAGGCTTTCTAAAACTGTATCATACCTTACTACTTACCATACAAAAATCAATAAAAACCTTCATGTTATTTCGTGTCACGGCGCGTGGATTCTCGGCTTCACCAAGGTCACGGCTCGTGTTCGACATGCGCTTATACAGCATGTGCAAAGATTGATGAACGCTTATCGCCGCGGGGTGCCGGATCTCAAGCGCGCGGCAAGTCGCCTTACAAAAACTTTATTTATGGTCTGCTCGAAGTTTTGTTTATAATAGAGATCGTAAACTAACAATTTTATTGGATACAGATCGTTGTACAGACATACATAGTTGTAAACAGATAACATAAACTTCGAGCGTGAAATGAACACATTTTTTTTTTAGATAGTTAGCTATCCATTCGCAATCAACCGGATATATCATAACATTCATAACAAAGCGTCACGCCTTTTCCCATACGAGTTGGCAGAGGCACGTTACAATTGTAATGTTTTGCTGTGATAGATTCTATATAAACTGGTGTTTCGTTCGTGTATGGTGTAATATAACATAACATAGCGTCACGACATTTTCCATACGGGGTGGCAGAGGCACAATTGTACCCACTTTTAGCCAGTTATTCAATACCTACTCCATTTTGCGTGACACGGGGCTAGCCCATCTATTTTGAGTAAACTAGCATTTTCACGCGGCTCCGTTCGCGTGCAAGTAAAGTTTTCAACTTATTGTAAAAAATTGTAAATTTATGTAATCTAGTCTATTCACGCCGCTTCATTCGCGTGCAAGTTCAGATATGTACTGTTGTCAATTTAATGTAAAATACACAAATTTGTAAAATTACAGATAAGTTGTAAAACTATAAAATTTCTTTAATTGGTAAAAAAATAAATATCTAGTGTGGGGTTAGAAGCAATATGGGAATATGGGGGTATGTGCCTGTATGTAAATAATTATGTTTACATACTAATTAAAATTTATTTATTTGTCTACAGGTAATTTAGAAGGCTGACTCGAAAAAAACGAAGTTTATTTAATCTATACATCTATCTTATCTATCTGTCTAGTTATAAAGAACAAATATAAAAATATGAATTATTTTACTTCTTTAGTAAAAATATACATTAATACAAATATAATTGAATAAAGGAAACAATTAAAGCAATAAATTATTGCATTTGTTAAATTTGAAAGTAAACAATTTCTATTTTGGTCATACAAGTTTTTAGTTGTTTTTGTAACTATTACTGAAAAACTTTATTGTAAAAAGTAAACAATTCATGCAAAAAATTGCATTTAACAACTTTGAAAGTAAACAATTTCTATTCGGGCCATACAAGTTATTAGTTTGATTTATTTCTGGAAAACATTGGCCTAAAATAGTTATTATTTAAACAAACACATAAAAGACAAATAATACACAAAAAAGAAAGGAACATCTGGAACGCTAACGCTATGAAGGAGGAGAATCACAATCACACACTGATGGCAGGTTTAGATGTGTTAAGTCATATAAACTCGATTGTTTAACGCTGCAACGGGGAAGTTACATGATTATCATACAGATTGCTTAGTCAACGTCAACATAGTATTAATATTTTTATATTCTACCGCTTGATTCTTTAGCTATCCACAGATACGTTTTATTATTACCCTGCGGGTTGCAATATGAAACTGGTATTCGTAATTTATATTTTTGAGAGATGACATTTTAATATCACCCAATATAAAAACAACTAAACTTTTTCGAAACACGACTAAAGGCTAGTGTTTGGTAGAACTTAATATAACTTAACACGTTTTAACCGGCCATCAGTAAACAGTCAGTAGGCATGCTGGAATAAGAGGAAAGCTAACATGACAATAATACCTTTTCGAGCTTCTTGTACAATTTAAAGTTACATAACACTTTCAATGGAAGACGAGGAGAAACAAAGAAAGTGTAGAAACGAGAATATGTATTATAACATAACATTAAAAGTGTTATCGCTGCAAATTGGCCAACCTGTGATACTCCAACCAACACTGCCCGATGCACAGCGGTACAGCACAAAGAAAGCACATAACTGAGACAGATGTGCGCTTTCCCAGTGCTAGGCACCGCTGACATCTTGCCTGCTGCTTACGGTTGGATGTAGGGGTTTGAGGAGTGGGAACCGGGCGATGATCAGGGTCCAATTTCAATCTAATCATTGTAGCTGCAGCGCGTTTACGCGCCCCAGATGTTCCTGCAAAGGACGACGCCGAGGCCGATGCCGACGCCGCGCCCGACGACTGTGAACAAACAAACACACGACTTGAACAACAAATGAAACAACAGGAGGCAATCCCTTTCTGTTTAAAGTTGATGAAATATTTTTAACAGTACGGGATCATAGGTTACTTGTCAAAATACATACCACGTCACCCCTACAATGTTTGGGCAGCTCCTCCCCGCCAGCCGTTGGCTGCTGCCCAGCTGCTGATGGCTGTGAAAAAAGAAAATACATTATTGTATATGGTATGGTACTACAAATAGCCCCTATGCAGAGGTTGCATGGAAGTGGATGAGACCGTAGAGAACATGCTGCTGGCGTGCTCATCCAGCATATAAACCAGGATGGCAATTCTGGGAAAACGACGTCGACCTTAGAGCTCCTCGAACATCCAGGCCTTCCTGATGGATGAAATAGAAGAGTGGGTGCAGGGGACATGCACTAAGGCGAGTGGGTGCATGGGACATGCACAAAGGCCCCACCAAAGTGGGCTAGGTGCATACGCATGCATTCACCCCCTGTTGAAGAAGAAGAATGGTATGATCAATCTGCTGATCAGAATACCTACATCGACTCCAACAGCTAGCGAGCGCCGGAAGCGCCTAGATGTCGTCGGCTGCGGGGAGGAGACGCCCTCGCTCCGGGGAGACGCCAAAAAAGGCGTGACTGCTGGCTGCCACGTCTAAATAAAAACAAAACCGTTTTTGTCACACGAGTTTATGAGGGTTGACGTAAAATATACCATCTTATTGAAATGCGTGGGTGTATCAAAACACGTCTCTAGTCTTTAATTTGTAATATCTCTCGCATTTCAGTATTTGTTGTTGAGGCAACAAATATACACATTCTGTGAAAATTTAAATTTTCTAGCTATTACGGTTCGTGCTGTAGGACCGCTGACAGACAGACAGGCACAGACAGACGGACAGACAGACGGACGGACAGCGATGGTTTAGTAATAGAGTCCCGTTTGGCACCCTTTGGGTTCAGTACCCTAAAAATGCAAATTAAAAATAAACAAAATACCAGACAATCAGCCAAGGAAAATATTTCATTATACATGGGTAAAACTATACTGCAGAATGGAACAAATAAATGGATATACATACATACACCCGATATACAATATATATAATAGAATTCTATTATATTGTGTTTCGTTATTTTGTATATTTGTATCGCCTTGGCTCTGGCTGTAATGGCATAAATAAATTATGTCAATAAATAAATAAATATAAAGTAAATGGAAACAAAGCAAAATCGATGCGAGAGAAATTGAAATTATTTACCTTTATCCGGCCGGAGCGGGAGCGCTCGAGGAGGACCTGCTCATCCATGATGTGCAGGGATCCCTTGGGGGACCCAACCACCCGCATTGCCGTCACCAAATTCGGGGGCTGGGTCCCGTCCTCCTCGTGCGGTTTATTATCCGTCCCGGACATTCTGAAAAGTGTTAATTTTATAAAATTATGTAAATTTACAAATTTACCTAATTTTACAAATTTACCTAATTTTACAAATTTACCTAATTTTACAAATTTATAAAATTAAACTGAAAATACTAAAGTACATTGCTGTACTTGCACGCGAAAGAAGCTGCGTGAATAGACTAGTTTACACAATTTTACAACTTTTTTCAAAAAGTAGAAAACTGTACTTGCACGCGAACGGACCCGCGTGAAAATGCTAGTTTACTCGAAATGGATGGGCTAGCCCCCTGTCATGCAAAATGGAGTAGGTATTGAATAATTGGCTAAAAGTGGGTACAATTGTGCCTCTGCCACCCCGTATGGGAAAAGGCGTGACGCTATGTTATGTTATATTACACCATACACGAACGAAACACCAGTTTACATTTAATGATATCACTGCAATACATTACAATTGTGCCTCTGCCACCCCGTATGGGAAAAGGCGTGACGCTACGTTATGTTATATTATACCATACTACCCAGAACACCATCATGGCCAATTATCACAAAGGAGCACCCTTTATTGAAATCGTAGTGAAATCTTTGTCTGTGTGAGTGTTTCCAAATCAAAATGGCTTTACGGCATGCTTATGTGTGCGTGTGAATTGGATGCCTGATCACTTTTCAGACGGAAATCAGCAAATTGGTAGATTATTTTGATAAAGAAACATATAAAAATGGATTCCTTATTAGATTTCCAATAAGATATGTGTATTTTTCACTAAAATCGAACTGAATTTCTTATTGGAATCTAACATGTAACTCGGAAAAAAACCGTCTGGTGCATGACGCAACATTTAGATTTGCCGATTTTATTGACATCTTGATGAATTTCACTACTATTTCTGCAATAAGCTTCCTAGAAACAGTTGTTATTATGAATAAAACAAAGACTTACCTCAAGTCTCAATTACTTTCACTCAAATACACACACAAATCACAATAATCCGCCCTTCGCGGCGTCTTTGAAAAAGTGTTTTTTTTGAGGCACGTTTGGAATATTTTTTTCTATGAATGACCATAGACAATTGTATCGGATTATAGACTTTGTCTTATTGAGCGTCTGGAAAATCTTTAACAGTACCTGTTCAGGCTTCTCGGCACCTAATGACCTCGCAGGGGCCCATAGCTGCGAGGTAGCGTCGCTATCAGATGCCAAGAAGTGAGAACGTCGGCGATTCACCGAGCTAAGTAAATAGATTCTATCTGACCTGGTCTGTGCTTCGTTCCCGTCAAACTCCTGTCTCTCTGCAAGGCCTGGGTGCACCCTAGGCTCTTCTTGGTAGACAGGTTCTTCAGCCAACCAGGTATGGCTGGCAGGCCAGCTTCGAAGCGCACAGTTTCCGTAAATACGAACTTTATCTGGTTCGGAGAACCACAATACACTCAGCTATAAGAAAATCCTGAGGGGAGCCCGAATACAATTGCAGATGGCTTACGATTTTATTTCAATGCCCTATACCAATACGCGTTCCATCGCGAGGGCTTGTCGTCAGTTGTCAAAAACTGCTCTGTGGCAGCTCCGTCAAATTCAAAATGGCCGTTCCGGAACCATAGATCGAGTATCGATTCTGAATCGAACAATCACCCGCCCGGACAGGCACCCACCTGTCCCTTAATCTACGGGCAGCCGAGACAACGTTGCTACCGCTCGTTTTAGTACCGAGCCTCCTACTAGAACCTCTGCAGACCGGGGGGTCCCGTCCCTGCCAGGGAACAAGTTAACAATGCGCCCCCTGCGCCAACGCAGTGGCGGTAGGTTAGCATCCTTAACCAGCACGAGGTCACCAACACTAGGGGGGCTGGTTTTGTCAGTCCACTTAAGGCGCTGTTGTAAGATATGCAGATACTCGAGCGACCAACGCTTCCAGAAATTCTGAGTAAACTGCTGCAACATCTGATACCTTGACAACCGATACAATTTCACTCCCTCGAAGGGGTGCTCGGGCAACGCGTTAAGTGGCTGTCCTATCAAGAAATGGCCTGGGGTCAGAGCCTCCAGGTCATTTGGATCCGAGCTGAGCGGACACAACGGTCGCGAATTGAGAACGGCCTCGATCTTACAAAACAATGTCGCGAGCTCCTCAAAAGTCAGCGCGGTCTGACCTACTATACGCCCCAAGTGCGTCTTAGCTGACTTAACTACGGCCTCAAAAATCCCACCCCAGTGGGGGCAACTCGGTGGGCTGAAGGTCCACTGTATACCCCGACGGGAGAGGGCCGTTCCTATATCCACTTTATTTACATTCAAAAAGTTGACTATCTCTCGTAAGCATCGTTCCGCACCGATGTAGTTAGTGCCGTTATCAGAGCGGATCAAAGTTGGAAGTCCCCTTCGAGAAACAAACCTATCCAAACAAGCAATGAAAGCCTCTGTCGAGAGATCAGCAACGAGCTCGAGTTCAGGAGCCCGACATCCCCTGGATGCACAATAAGACGGGTTCAATTCTCCTGGTACATGTCTCCAGGTCAGTGGGACCTCAGACGACACAATCTGGGAGACACGGTTCGCAACAAAAACCTCTAAGGTATGGACCGAAGCCTTCAGCCAGCACAAAACAATCTGGCTGTCCGTCCACGCGTACACCGTATCCTCCAAACCACTGACCCACGCAACACTGTTAGAGTGTGACTCAAAAGTTTGGTCAAAAGAGCAGCCCCGGACAGTTCCAGTTTTGGAATCGTCATCCTTGTCCGAATAGGCGCTACCTTGCTTTTTGCCAAAACCGAATGCACGTCGACCTCCCCGGTGGAGGTGACGGTTCGCAAATAAACCGCTGCCGCAAACCCTCGTTCAGAGGCATCACAAAACCCGTGAAGGGTTGCCCTGTAATCCCCAGCAGGGACCAATTTCCTCGGCAGCGATACATTATTTATATTGAGGCCCAACCATTTCGCTAAATCGTTCGATACAATGCAGCCCTGAGCTCCAGAATCTAATAGGGCGCGAACGTATGTTGGGTTGCCCGCCAAATCCCAAACAAGCACAGAGGCGGTCGGTAACACCACCGTCTCCGGTTGGGGGGCAACAAATTGTTGGGCCGCAAATTCCTAGCGAGGGCCCCCGGGGCCCCACTGTGCCTGTAACCGATCAGGTAGGCAGCTATACGCCAGAGGGTCCCATTGTACAAATGGCCCACGCGCCGGTTCCATTGCCACCCTACGACGCCCCCCGAAGGGTTGTGGGCGTGAATTCAACCGTGGCCGCTCCATGAGCGGGGGGGACATCACATGCGACCGACGAGGACGAGGCGACGAGAGGGGCGACAACTGAGGCGGCGTCCGAACCGCACCCGCATAGCTCGAAGTTGTCCCATGCCACCCGCCCGTTACGGCCTGCTCAATACACCCAATGTGCCGCTGAGTCGGATGCTGAGTCGCAACCGAGAACTCAGGGCCCCCCATGTGATGACCCTGAGTGCGGCCCTGCACCCCTGGGTGGCCGCGTGCTTGTGGCCCCATTGCCCGCTGAGTCGGATGCTGAGTCGCAACCGAAAACTCAGGGCCCCCCATGTGATGACCCTGAGTGCGGCCCTGCACCCCTGGGTGGCTGCGTGCTTGTGGCCCCATTGCCCGCTGAGTCGGATGCTGAGTCGCAACCGAAAACTCAGGGCCCCCCATGTGATGACCCTGAGTGCGGCCCCGCACCCTAGTACTACCCTGTGCACGTGGGGACGCTGGCCCCTGAGTTGCGCTCCAAGTCGCAAACGAATTCTCAGGGCCCCATTCCGTATCACCCTGGGTACGGCCCTGTGGACGTGGGGACGTTGGCTCCTGAGTTGCGCTCCGAGTCGCAAACGAATTCTCAGGGCCCCATTCCGTATCACCCTGGGTACGGCCCTGTGGACATGGGGACGTTGGCTCCTGAGTTGCGCTCCGAGTCGCAAACGAATTCTCAGGGCCCCATGCCGTGTCACCCTGGGTACGGCCCTGTGGTGGCTGTTGGCCGGACCGGTTCATGCACAACAGATTGTTGTGGGCCCCACCACAATATCCGCACAATTTAGTGCGCGTGCAGTCCCTAGCCATGTGTGGCCCGAGGCACAGGAAACACCAGCTCCGCTGCTTGGCCATCCGGCGCCGTCCCTCAACCCTAAGTTCCCCGAACTTATTGCAATCGGCCACAGCATGGCCAATCTGCCTACAACATGGGCAGGTCTCACCTGCACCCCTGGGTGGGGTCAATGCACTCACAGTCCCATACGACTGCCGGTTGGTGCGGTCCTTCCTCGTCGGAGGGCCCCTACTCACAGCGCTCCCGGCAGCTCTCTGTGGCTCCGAAGGATGGGTGACCGTCAACCCCAAATTCTCTGCCCGTCGAGCCTCCTCTTCCAAAAATCCGACCAAGTCGGAGAAGGCGGGCAGGTCCTCGGCCGACCTCCCGTGAGACTGTTCGAAACGAGTCTGCACGTCAGCGGGTAGGCGGGAAAGTACAATGTACAGCAATAGGTACGACCATTCACCAACCGGAAGTCCAAGATTCTCTAGGGCCTTGGTGACGGACAACAACGGGTTCAAAACCTCCGTCTGTATGGCCCCGACCTTGTTCACAACCGGGATACTAAACAAACGGTTCAGTTGGGCATCGGCCAACCTCCGTTTGTTGTGGTAACGTCTGACCAGCAATTGCCTGGCCGTTTCATAGTTACCCTCCGTAACTGTCAAATGAGCGACCAGCTCCCTGGGCTCACCCCTCAATGCTGCCACCAGCTGAGCCATTTTGACAGTCTTGGTAATGTCCGATCGCATGTGCACCAAACTGTCGAACAGATTGATGAAGCTCATCCATTGACCGGACACTCCGTCAAAAGTAGGCATAGTTATAACGGGTAACCTGGTCCCCGAACCCTGATGCGGCAGAGGCGCCCCAATGTCACCACCATGGCTGGACTCGCGCTGCCTACGTATGTCCGCAGCCCTCTGCGTGATAGCAGCCGCCATCTCCATACACTGGTCGACATCCCCTAGCAACCGTGACAGCCTGTCAGGTGCGCAACCATCAACTGCTTCCGCCTGCGCGGACAATTCGAGCACCCTGTTGTAGCGTTCCTTAACGTCCATAGACCGCTCCAACACCACATCATGCCTATCTAAACGGTCTATCAGACCGTGTGCGGAGGAAAACCATCTGAGCTCCTTAGAAACACCCTTCTGTATTTCAGACAACGACATGCTCGGAACGATACTTACTCACAATTTGCAGTAACTCAATTATATTGGACCCTCCAGTCTACAACACAAACGAGGGAACCCTAATCTATAACTTAAACAATGCTGATTTCCCCAAACAATAGAAACCGAGTTTTATATCTACACAAATTCTGTAAACAACAATTTAGTTTCCCTATATCATATAACACACACAGATAGTCAATATTAGTTCAAGTTATAAATTGCTATAAACTGAAAACAATGTCCAAACATTCATTAGCATTACTAGACCAATAATAGATTGACTATGCAAACTTCAAACTGCAAACATGATATGACTTCAATGCAAATTTCAATTCACCTACAATGTACCTGTAATGTAATTACTATTCTGAGTCACATCTCAGTACAACTGGTCATTTAGGGAAAACTGTTATATCTGTCTGTCTACTACCAGCAGTAGACTTATAACTTATAATACTACCAATCTATGTGGATACAGGAACAAAACCAAGTTAGCTAATAACCGCCTATACCTACAGATTGATAGTCCCAAATCGTGGGTTCCTGGAGCCCTTGACGGCTGCAAATCTCAGGAAACCACGCTCTTGCTACCAAAATGTTCAGGCTTCTCGGCACCTAATGACCTCGCAGGGGCCCATAGCTACGAGGTAGCGTCGCTATCAGATGCCAAGAAGTGAGAACGTCGGCGATTCACCGAGCTAAGTAAATAGATTCTATCTGACCTGGTCTGTGCTTCGTTCCCGTCAAACTCCTGTCTCTCTGCAAGGCCTGGGTGCACCCTAGGCTCTTCTTGGTAGACAGGTTCTTCAGCCAACCAGGTATGGCTGGCAGGCCAGCTTCGAAGCGCACAGTTTCCGTAAATACGAACTTTATCTGGTTCGGAGAACCACAATACACTCAGCTATAAGAAAATCCTGAGGGGAGCCCGAATACAATTGCAGATGGCTTACGATTTTATTTCAATGCCCTATACCAATACGCGTTCCATCGCGAGGGCTTGTCGTCAGTTGTCAAAAACTGCTCTGTGGCAGCTCCGTCAAATTCAAAATGGCCGTTCCGGAACCATAGATCGAGTATCGATTCTGAATCGAACAGTACCAACATGACAAAAATTGGCCAAAATATACCGGTTTAAAAAAGCGCGGGAGCGAGAGCGTCATATGACGCTTGGGGGACGGACGGTACTCGAGGCGAGCGTCATATGAGGCTTGGGGGATTGTAAGGTTAAGGGGCTATCCGCGCGGTACCCAGCGACACAAGCGCCATAATGCACAGTTCGGCCGCGACGCCTGAAGGGTTATATGAGAAGCGTCCGCAAAGGGTGAGTTACCTTGGCGCTGCACGTGTCACCAGTGAGCCAGGCTCCGGCTTGACTGGTGGTGGTGGGTTGTGTGTGTGTGCGTGCGGCGGTATGTCGACACGGTCACGCACACACCGACGCAGCCGCGGCGGGAGACTCACCCCTGAACAGAGCAGCGACGTGATATCCTGCCAAGTGACAACATCCATTTATATTCGAATATGGTGAAAAACCTAAGAATCTTTGGGTTAAATTTGTAATACTTTTACAGTACAGTTTAAACAAAACAAATACAAAGGAAAGAATGTACAACGGCGAGCTTATCTCTAACAAGAGATTTATTCCAGAAAACCTAGAATGGAGAGGAAAAAAATAAACTAAACGTAGAACTATGTGTACAACAATAAAAATAATAAACAACTTACCAATATCTACTTAATACTAAAAATAATGCCATACATAAATATGTAACATATACAAAAATAGTAGATAATAGTAGTTTATGTGACTGCTGCATAATGGAGGGCATTAAAACTCGAGAGTGGGATTATGAAACGAGCCGAAGGCGAGTTTCATAATAATATCACTCGAGAGTTTTAATGCCTAATTATGTACAGTTACATACACTAGTTTATCTACACACATATCATAAGCTCTCTTTGATGTGTTCAGGAACCGCATGTTTGACCGGCATTGTGTTTCTGCAATTGTTTAGCTTGTACTTTAGTACCAACTTCACGCAGACGGGCGTCGGCGTTCGAAATTTGAATGTCAGTACCAACTTCACAGACAAACTAGGGACGGCACGCGGGTGGGCGTCGGCGTTCGAAATTTGAATATCATTATATGTAGAAAAACTACACATAATGACCATTATGTGTAGTTTTCCAGATACGAAACGAGTTTTTACAAAGTAGTTTAACATAATGCTGATCGTAACGTGCGGTTTTTGAACGCAGTAAAGAGGGTTTATGATACGTGTGTAGATAAAAATAAATATGTACTAATACTTATCACGGAAGAGAAAGATAGTGTTCTTTTAAACGACTTTTAAAAGTGTGTATTGACGGACACAGCTTCATTAAATGACTGGATAATAAAATGGTAATGTCAATTGTTCTGCACATGTTATAACTAGACTAGGGTGCAATCTCGTCAATTCCGAACCTTTTTTTATTCTTAATATTTTTTGAAATAGTAAATACTTCCTTATATTGTACTGGGATAAGAAATACCGTATTTTCGGATGGGAAAGAGTGGCGGCCGGCCGCGGAGTTTATTGCTGTTAGCATTGTTAGTATTGGGCGAGGTCCGAGATGCACTCTCCTCTCCAATAGACGCAAAGTAGTGGTTAAAAATACTCGTCATCTGTTTTGGATCATTGATTATAGAGTTGTTAATTTTCAGTTATAAATTCTATTCTTACGTTGTTTTTTTATTTGTTCGTTCATTTATTATACTCCATATAGTTTCTATTAATTTACCAGATTTTTTAGTTCTGTTTTCATAGTTTAGTCTTTTGGATGTGATAACGTTTTCTTCAGTAAGCTTTGATATTTACTATAATAAGCAGTAAGTGTTTTATTCTTTTATTTTAGTGTTATGGATTTTATCTACCACACGTATCATAAACCCTCTTTACTGCGTCTAAAACCCGCAAGTTACGACCAGCATAATGTTATACTAATTGTCAAAAACTCATTTCTTTCGACAAATTATGAAATTCAAATTTCGAACACCGAGGCCCGCCTGCGTGCCGCCCCTAGTTTGTCTGTGAAATTGGTACTACTAAACAAGTGCAGAGCAATTATCAATGCCACCATGCCGGTCGAACCATGCGGTTCCTGAACACATCAAAGAGAGCTTATGATATGTTTGTAGATAAACTAGTGTATGTAACTGTACATAATTAGGTATTAAAAGTCTCAAATGACTCTCACTCTCGAGTTGAAATGCCCTCCATTATGTATCAGTCACATAAACTACTATTAAAATCGTTTATTTTTGCAGGATATTTTAATACCTGTAGTAAGCCAATATTTTCTGAGTTGTTTTTTTATTTAAATTTTTCTTTTAGTTGAAATTTGATGTACATAATTTTATAAATTCACTGACCTGGACTGCCAAATAATAATAATATAAATAATAATATAGCAAATAATAATCTGGTAATGTAATAAAAACTATGTGGAAATGAATGAACGAACAAATAAAAAAACAACGAAAGAAAAGAAAAATGTATAACTGAAAATTATCAACTCTATAATCAATGATCCAAAACAGATGACGAGTATTTTTAACCACTACTTTGCGTCTATAGGAGAGGAGAGTGCATCTCGGACCTCGCCCAATACTAACAATGCTACAGCAATAAACTCCGCGGCCGGCCGCCACTCTTTCCCATCCGAAAATACGATATTTCTTAACCCAGTACCATATAAGGAAGAATTTACTATTCTAAAAAATATTAAGAATAAAAAAATTGCGGGAAAGACGAGATTCCACCCAGTCTACTTAAAACATGTGCGGAACAATTATTATTACCATTTTTTTACTTATTAACCAATCATTGAATGAAAGTGTTTTCCTCGGCCTACTCAAAATATCCTTAATAAATCCCAAACATAAGAAAAAATCTAAATACGATCCCAGTAACAATCGCCCAATTGCTGTCTTAATGCAATAGGTATATTTCTTGACATGAAGAAGGCATATGATAAAGTTCAATTTCAGATATTACTAGATAAACTCTACGGCATGGGAATTCGTGGCGTAGCACACAAATGGTTTACATCATAGTTAAAAAAACAGACAACAAATTGTAGAAATAGAATATTTTGATCATAAAAACGCAGAAATAACAAACATCCAATCTGCAGTACATGAGTAAACGCATCAATACCACAAGGAAGCGTAATAGGTTTCCTTTTATTTCTGATCTATATAAAAGATCTCCCCTAAATAATAATAATACCTTGGACACTATTTACACACATTGATCTAGCCCCAAACTAGGATTCCCTGTATCTTGGGTACTAGACAACGATACACATACTTATATAGATAAATACTATACTTAGATAGATAACCATAATGAACGAACCATGTATATTATTCGCGGAAGATATTTCTGTACTAACACGATGCCAAAACAATAATTATACAAACGATAATCTGAACTCTATCCTTGACAAAGTAAAGTGGCTACGTGACCACAACCTAGATATAAACTTTAATAAGACAAAAAATATGACATTTCATCCCCATCAAAAACCAGCGTTAGACGTCAATTTCATGTATAATGTCTGGTAAGCATGCTGCCAACCAGATGACTCCGGGACCCGATGAGCTGACTGCTAACGCCAAGTTGCTTGCCGATCACGACCAGCAGCCCAGTACTTCTGCTGCCAGCATCGCTGTCCTGCCGAGCGCCGCCGCTATGCTCGTGCCCCATGAGTCGCAAGACAGCGCTTCACCTACTACGAGCCGGAGCCAGCGATCTCAATGCCGATGCCGGAGACTGAACTGAGAGCCTTCTGTCGCAGTGGAAAACTTCCTGATATGCAAGGGCAAAGGCTCCATGGTAATCGCCATTTGATATGCAAACGTTTACGCCTCTGTCAATAGTATTGTGGTGCATGAATGACTGTTTATTCTAAATGGGGCTATTAGTTTGTGATTTGAATAAAATCATAAATAAATTTGCTTCAACTTATCTATTTTCACTTTATTTATTGTGTGGCTCTCGGCAACTAAACAAAACCTTAACAAACTAACACGGGTAAAACTGCTCGCAACCACTGTGATTGGTAACGTTGCGTACATATGTGTGATTTCAGATCCGACTCAAAATTCAAAATTCAAAAAGAGTTTATTTCCATAAGAAATACATAGGTAACATTTGGAGAATGTCAAATCTTAAACTAACACATGTATAAGGTACAGGGAAATATAGAACTCAATTTGAATTTCCGTCACCTCAATGTTTTAGATGCTGGAGGCAAAGAGGCGACTAGAAACCTCCAGCTTTATACGTTATTTTTTACAGAATTGGAGCAAACACCTTCCCAAGCTTTCTTGTCTTCTACATAATCTGATATTTTGTAGTACCTAACCTTTTTTACATAAGTGATTTTTAACAACATTTTTAAATTTATTTACAGACAATTCTTGTAACTCAGTCGGTATTTTGTTGTAAAAGCGAATACATTGCCCTTTAAAAGATACATACTTATGAAGAAGTTGCTCCAAGCGGTGATCGAGACTTTGATCAGCGGGGTCCCTCCCCTGCATCCTGCATCTGGGCCCTGCTCAACGCCTGATTTGCCTGAGAGGCCGTGTTAGCGGCTTCAGAAGACAGCCGTGGGGCAGGCAGCCGCGCGCTTATATAAAGCGCAGCGCAGACCGCGCGCCGCGCACCTTCCCATATATAACATATACACATATATATCGCACAAAGGGGCAAATTGCAGGTAGAAAGCCTTCAGCATATACCGAGGCCATGGCTTACAGTAAAATCAAGCATAGATAACTGTAAATACAAGGGATGTATATAAACCGCAGCGCAGACCGCCCGCCACGCACTTGCCCAGCCGTCGTCATAGATTCAACACCTCGCCATTATTGTTGTCGCGCTATCCGATATTTTTTTCGTTTTGATAATTGTTATTTGAGTCCATTTTTGTTTAAATTATAACCGTTCAGGTTCAGTCGTGTTCCTTTTCAAAAAATCATCTCGGCCTCTGGTTCCTAAAAGTAGTGTATCTAGCAGTTAGTTCAATAGATCAGTAATATATGTATGTGTCTTTATCAGAGCACACAGGTCTATCCTTTACATTAAATTGTTCCTATCAACCTTGGGTTTGCTGGAAGAGATCTCTATTTAGAGATAAGCATGCCTTTGTAGATGTAGAAAAAATATAGTACCTACCTATGAACGTTTTTATTACTTACAGCTATAGATGTCGACATCACATCACTAGTAGTCAATGGTATTGTTTAACTATAAAGAGCCACCGTACCACTAGGGGTATGGCCAGGGGTACGGTGGGTATGAAGCGCTTGCTTCTTGCCAAATTTAAAGATTCTAGGTCAATGAGAAGTAACTCTATAGGTGTTCATTCCCTCGCGGATATCAAGCAATTTCAGCAATATTGTGACATATATTTTGATTGCATTGAACTAAAAGTTTTATTTTTACACAACTTTCAGACCACAGGCTTGAGTAACTGATATTATTTTCAACTTGATATCTTTACATGTTCCAGAGAAAGAGCGATCTCACTCTCCGCAAATAAACCGCATATTCATATGTGAACAAATATAATATACAATGTGTAAATGCATTGACATTAACTATTATTTAAAAAAATATAACTCTATATTTCCCATAGAATGTATATCTGATAGTAAAAAACCGTAAGCCATTCTTTTCAATGGCATCTGAATGGTCACTGAAAAACTAAATTACTGTCTGAAACATTAACCTATGATTTTTTAATGCAATTATCTATTTATGAACTGTTGCGGTACCTGTACATCCGCAGTCAGTAATGATGGCAGGAGTGTCTGATACGACTCTACAGATTGTTCACTGAAGCGAGTTGCTTGTCTCAACATGCTACGACATTCCCAGCACAGTCGTCGGGACACAGCAGACACATCACGTACAATCTGCTGACAAAGAAATACAACAACTTATATTTTTATGACATAACAACTATTACCATTTATGATGAACCAGAAGCACCACCACAGAGGACACTCACTGAAACTACAAGGGCTCTAGTTTCTCCGCTTCTCATCTCGTGATTCTCACGAGTGGAACAGCCTTCCAGAAACTGTAATTAGTGCGCCATCAGTGAACAGCTTCAAAAATAGACTCAACTACTATATAAAACAAGTGCAGTAAAATGTGGACTGATATGCATGCATCAGTTTTAAGGAGCCTGTGGATTATAAATAATTATAATAATTTTAATTATATCCCAAACATGCAGTTACAAGCTATACAGAAATTACAGCCATTGTATGCAGAAATTAGTCCTTACCATCTTCTGGTTTAGAATGTCCATGTAGTATGTTAGCTCCTTATCTCTGATATTGTTCAACCGGCGACCGCCACATAGGCACGCAATGCATGGCTGTGTGTCCTCAGTTTCTGAAGGTTCAAGGTGTTCCACCTGATCAAACTCTTGTTTACCTTCTGACATGGAATATTGTGGATCCAGTGGCGGGATGTCGATTTGAGCAGTGGTGAATTTCTGCAGACGGGATGGACGTGTCACTTCACTCCACATCACATGTGAACTATTCAGGATTTTGTGACAATCTGTCACTCTCTCTCGGAAGTGAATCACTTTCTTCAGCAGTATCTCACATTCCCAACAGACTCTAGGCAACACATTGTGGATGAGCTGGGAAATATATCAAATATATCATTTACTTGGCAGTAATAAATGTTACCCACTGACAAGTTCCTATCCAAGAACAGGTTATAACTGAGGAACAACACAGATTTGTTCCAAGAAAATCAACTGTGACCAACTTTCTTCCCTGCTTAGATCACTGGACAAAAAATTGGAATGTCATAGTACCCACTGATGTAGTTTATCTAGAATATGAGAAAGTGTTCAACTGTGTCCCAATAAGACTAGTCTCGAAACTGCAGCACTTTGGTAATGGTGGAAACCTTCCTCAGTGATTGTACATTGAAGGTGAAAGGTCAATTTCAATTTCAAATTATATTCAATAGTTGGGAATGACCTGTTAGATGCCTACAACATCCTCAGGGAAGCGGCCAATTTTCATGGGTATACTATGCATAGTATTGCTATATATAAATTTATTTAGCACCCTCAGACCTGGTTTTTTATACTGCATATACCTAATAGTATAGACCTAAAAGTATTAATAAAGTCTGGACTGTCGTTATTTGCAGATGATACAAAAAACATGGGAAATCCGCTAATATCGCTTAATATAATAGGTACAAGAAGACTTGAACCACATTTTTGTACCACTTGACAAATGTCACAAAAAAACTTACACCATCCAGTACCATAAGAACATAATCAGCCTTTGCGAGGTTAACTCATTAATAACTTTAAAGTATTAGTAGGTACTTAAAGCGGATGGATTCAGCTTACCTGTTGCCCATTGTTCACAGTCAAAATATACAGCTCCAAAGCCTTGTTTTTGAGAACGTGCAAAGTTTGTCCGGGACCCAGACAAGCCATGCACAACAGTTGATGCACAATATCACATTTACTATCCTTCGCCGCGGCCTCTAAAGCTTCCATCGCAGCGAGTATGGTTGATGTCTGTGATTACTTTCTCTTGATTACTTTATTATCGCAGCAGACTTAACCTCCTAAGGCCCCTCGTACAATATTTTGTCTCTAATAATGTTTGTTTATCTGTCAGGCTCAACATTTTTTTTTTTTTTCCGTCTTTATCCCTAAGGAAAGGCAATAGCAATCAAAGCCGTACAGCCATGTCTTCAGTGTTTACATCTTCTTATTCCGTTTCCGAGGTTTCGAAAGGCCGAAGCCAGGTCTTCCGTATTTCTTGTTTTTAAGGCCGAAGCCGAGTCTTCCGTAGTTTTGTTCTTTAAGGCCGAAGCCAGGTCTTCCGTATATCTTGTTTTTAAGGCCGAAGCCAAGTCTTCCGTAGTTATGATTTTTCAGGCCGAAGCGAAGTCTTTCGTAGTTTTGTTTTTTAAGGCCGAAGCCAGGTCTTCCGTTTTTCATGTTTTTAAGGCCGAAGCCAAGTCTTCCGTAGTTTTGTTTTTTTAAGGCCGAAGCCAAGTCTTGCGTGTTTTTGTTTCAGCCGAAGCCAAGTATTTTTGTTTGTTTTATAAGGCCAAAGCCACTTTACATTTGAGGAGTCATGTCCGTGTAATATATCTCTTAGTCCGTGTATTGTTCCAAGTCCGATACATATTTTTACCACTCTAAATATCTTCAATAGTAGAGCAGATATAATCGTAAATATATTGATAATTTTCAAAATTCTTCAATAAGTCAACAGTGGTACGCGGGATATCTTCTGGTTTGTAGATGAGCAACAGTTTATCAATAAAGGCAAGGCGTTGTATAATATGGGCGGGGCAATCGAAAAATATATGATCCAGTGTTTGATTAGCGGCATTACAGATATTACAAATTGGCGAAGAAATAATTTGCATACGGTGAAGATGTGATCCGAAGCGACAGTGACCAAATCTGAGACGTGTCATTATAACATAGAATTTCCTGCTTTTCCACATGTTTGACTTAGAGAACCAGGCACGTCCAATCCTTCCACTAACGGATCCGTACCAGGAACCTTTAACTGCAAGAGTTTGTTGCCAATAACTAAACCATTCTTGTTTCAAATTCTGTTTGAGTTTGGTAATGAAATCAGAGTTTGGCACAGGTACAGTAGACTCAGGAGCATTACTTTCAACGATCGCCTTGGCCAGGAAGTCGGCATTTTCGTTTCCTGTCACTCCGACATGAGATGGAGTCCACATAAAGATAATATGTACATTTAATTTATGAAGTTTAGGGAGTTGGGAGTAGCGATTCTTGATATCGTAAATAATATAATTGGTGTTGCAGTCTAGTTTGTTTGATTGAAGAGCTTTTAGAGTACTCATACTGTCAGATATTATGACCCACTTGTTTTCCGGGGAATCAGCTGGGTGTTCCGAAATATAAGTTAATGCTTTCGATATAGCAAGTGCTTCTGCTGAAAAGATACTCATTTCTTGTGGTAATTTCACTCCGAATCCATTTTTAATGTGCGGTAGGTATATAGCTGCGGCAACGCCGTTATCAGTTTTTGAACCATCAGTGTATATTTGAGTAAAATCAATATAATTATCTTGCCAGTTGTTCACAGATTTCATGTTTATTCTTTTTCTCGGGATCAATATGAAATACCATTGAAGTGAATTTACTATCAAAATCGTCTGAGTAGCATGCCCAATGATCTTGGCTTCTATGTATATTAGACTGCTGATTAAAGTCAACCATATAGGAAAAATCATGAAGAATGTAGGGAGTTTTGGAGGAAGAGGCCAAAGCCTGATTATTTCTGTAAAATTGTACCAAATTTTTAAACAAAGGATGGGGCTCAATGGCTAACATTTTTAAGATAAACCTGTATTTTAGGTACTTGAAGCGAAGATTCAACGGTGGAATATTACATTCCACTTGAAGGGAATTAATGGGCGTGGTTTTCATAGCACCAGTAATAAGTCTTAAATTGTTATTTTGAATTACTTCCAATTTTCTTACAAGTTGATCATTAGCTGCAAAGCAAATAAAGCCATATTCAAAATGACTCCGAACTATGGCCTTATACAAAGTTATTAATACTTTCGGATCTGAACCCCAGTAAGTTTTAGTAAGAGACTTCAATATGTTATAACCCCTATTTGCAGAGAATATAATCTTATCAACATATTTCTTCCACGAGCAGTTACCCGTAAAAATAACTCCCAAAAACTTGATCTCCGATGCAAACATTAAAGGAGTGTTATTAAAATAAATTTTAAACTGAGCTTGTTTGATTTTGTGGAAAATTAACACTTTAGATTTTTCAGGACTGATGTCTAAATTTAAATATTTGAAATAATTTGAGAACCTAGAAAGTGAATCATTTAGATTTCGCATAACCTCATTTGCATTAATTCCAGAGCTATATATCACCAAATCGTCCGCAAACTGAAGGTTTCGGACTTTGGAGCCCAAAATAAGATTAAGTTTATGAATATACAAAGTGAATAAGAGTGGGCTTAAAATCCCACCTTGACAAACTCCCTTAAAAGATGAGCGGGGACCGAGCAATTGATTGTTAATCTTAACGTAAACTTTTCTGTCGTGAAGAAAGGAAAAAATAAAATCAATAAATTTAATAGGAATCCCAATGGAAGCTAATTCCCTACACAAAATATGATGATTGACATTATTGAATGCACCAACAACATCAAAAAGACTCCGGCAAACGACATATTCTTCTTCACAGATTGAAAGATGTCTAATTGTAATTGAGCTATACTTTCTCTTGACGATCGACCTTTGCGAAACCCAAACTGGTTCATGGGTAGTATATGATTGGATTCAACAAAAAACTCTAGCCTTTGTTTTAGAACTTGTTCAAAAATTTTACCAACGCAAGATGTAAGTGCTATAGGTCTATATGAGTCAGGGCAATGTTTCTCTTTATTTGGTTTTAATATTGGAATAAGACAATCTGATTTCCAATCATCAGGAATTATATTTTGAGACCATAAAGAATTGAACACATTTAAAAGAACTGATTTAGATTTATTAGAAAGCATTTTTAACATTTTGTAAGGAATCCCGTCAAGGCCAAAAGCTGTATCTCTCCTAGATTAAATAGCTGACTGTAATTCTTGAAAAGAAAATGGTTTTACCAGAAATTCGCTATTCTTAGCATGCACATAACTATGTAAATTCAAGTTAGACTCAACGGTATCAGGCGTATATTTTTTAAGGAATTCGAAGACCCAACTTATGTTATTGTTTGAGAAACTATGTACGAAAGTTTTATTAAATTTTTTCATGATAGTCCAAATATGCGAAATCGGCGTGGTTCTTTTGAAGGATTCACATAATGCAACCCAACTAATTTGTTTTTGCTGCTTTAATGTAAGCTTTTTAAGAGCTTGCTTCTTTTTGAAATTGATGTAATTACATTCAGTTGGATCATTTTTAAATTGAATATACGCTTCTTTGGAGCACTCTACAACCTGGCTACATTTTTCATTCCACCATGGGAGAGGAATTCTTTTTTTCCTAAATATGCCTGGTGATGAATTATTATTACGAAAACTGGACACTGGTGATGAATTCCGAGCAGCTAAAATTAAAATATCAATAAGATTTTTATAGCAATCTTTAGAGTTTGAGGTATCTATATTGAATTCTTGTAGAAGGGTATCTACATTTTTTTTGTAATTATTCCAATTAACAAGGCGAAAGTTTAAATGAGTTTTCATAGCTGAACAGTCTAATGGAGATGAAGTGTAAGCTGAATTGTTGTGAATAAGTATTTTAATTATTACTGGAAGATGGTAACTACCTAGCGGGTCATCATACACTGTCCAATCACAGTTCAGAGCCAGTGATGGAGAAATAAAAGAAAGATCTAAAGCATTTCGCCTCCATTGGTGTGATCCAATAGTGGTCATTTGGCCATCATTTAGCAAAACTAAGTTATTGTCATTAGTACTTGAAAGGACATCACGACCACGAGCGTCTGTTGATTGACATCCCCATGCCGAATGGAGAGCGTTGAAATCTCCCGCAAAAAGCACAGGTTCTGGAACACTTTGTATAAGTTGATCAAAGGAGATGTGTACTTTTTCCTAGAGAGTTGGTACTTTATTCAAAATAGTCATGAACCGAGCTAAAACCGTATTTATATGAAAGAATATAATCTGGGGATTCTAAATATATATCATGATATTTTTTTAAAACCGCCGTTTTTTAGTTTTTGTGATTTAAAAAAAAATAAAAAATTAAATAAAACTGCCACCCAGAACAATAATTTATTATGGCAACACTGGTATGTCACGTCAATGTCAACAGGTCACCATTTCTTGTCCATTAGTGATGTCCAAGTCGCCGCGTCGCAATTTTTGGGAATCGAGTAGACTCACACACAAACACAAATCACAGCCTATGATAAATCAAAATACAAAAAAAAACTACATAGTTAATGTAATAAATAATATAGCCCGCTGCCCCGCTCACTGCGCACGTTCGTGGTCGGTCAGTGATATTCTACTTTTGACCTTTTTGTTTTTGTCGGACTACGGGTGTTAAAAATGGTTTTGTATACTCTATCCAAGATAATAACCAACTTGATAGCTAACTTAAAACTTCATAAAATCTACTCTTTAAACACTACGGATGTTACGAAAACAATCAGAAAGAATCGAAATTCTTTATTAAGTTGAACTAACAGAAGAGTTGTCATCGCCATTACTGCTATCAGCAGTTAAGAGGATGTTATTATGGTTTTACGACGATTTAAGTTAGCTGTCAAGTCGTTTTTAATATTGGATAGGGTATAATAAAAAAAACTGCCTATGTGTATGGCCTAACTCGGAATCTATGTTTTCTGGGTACTGCGTCTGCTACCAGACTCGAATACAGAATCGATCGATTCTCTCTGACTCGAGACTCGAGAAAACTAGGTATCTGTCGTGTCATGTCAACGTTCTTGTCAATTGTTCATCATAGATAAAAATGTATAATAGGAAATAGATGGGCATCTTGACATTTTTCAGTGGTACGTAGACAGTGCTGCTGACGGCGGACCGGCATGGAACAAAAATTAGCGCGAAAAGCGAAAAGGAAGCTTTGAATGTTTGTTTTTTTCAATGTCACACATGATATTTGTAAGAAAGTTTTTTGTATTTTTTCAGTATAACTAGAGTACCACGTTTATAAGTTCCTTATCTTAACATAACCGTTATGAAACTTATAAACATGGTACTCTAGTTATAGGTAGTGATATTAATTAAAAACTTTCTTTCAAATATCATCTCAGTATAACTTTGTAGCACCACATTACTAAAAAACTGTCTAGTTAATAAAACAATTTGGTTTGGATATATACAAGATGTATTTGTTTAATACATTGTGAAGGTTACACATTTACACATTTTTGAAATCGCAGTCCTGACAAAATAAATTTAATTTCCTCTTTTGCAAGCTAATACATAACCAAAACTGATATGGTCTCTAACATTCTAAACTTTATGCACAAAATTCTCATGTAAATATTATTGATAACTACTAGTTAAGTATATATATCATTTTTATACCCATCTAAGGTTGTATCATGTGAAACTAAAGTAAAATATTTAAGATCAAATTGCAAACCACGTTAAGCAAATAAAATCTAAATTTCTGTGTTTTAATATGATATCTCATACAATTGGTGCCGATGTCATCTGACATTTTGATTGGACTACTGATATTTTTTTGCAAAACTTGCAGGACAAAATTTGGTAATTGTCATGAGTAGAATAACCTTGTTCACAGTATACTGGCAGCATATATGAATACTATGGAAGTAACTTTACAGCGGTAATTAATTAAGTTTACAAACAAAATAATTAAAACAATACAGTCGATCAAACTGCAAGTGCAACTCCCGTTTGCCTTAGCCTTTTTTGTTGTCCACATATTTTTTTGCGGCTAATTTCATCTCACCGTGAATTTCATTTGTACTGACAATCACCTTATTGGTAAGGATTTTGTTGATTTCTCTGCACCAATTTGTAACAAAAAATTCTATTTACTTTTTTTATTATATATTCAGTTAGTGCATTTTTGTGATCTTTACAATTTATAAAGGTGAAATCAATGTTAGTCAAAACCACAAACTCTAGGTAATTAGTAAAGCCTTTTAGGTTACATTACGTTTCTAAAATGTTTTGCACAACATTCTCAATTTGAACGAAGAAGTAAAAAAAATGCCTGTTTGGGTCAATACCCCAACAGGCATTTTTTTGACTTCTTCGATTGAAGCCAGGTTTATTCTTTGTTAGACTATTCCTTATGCCTTTCATGAGATGAGGTGGATCATAAATGGGGAAGATTTTCTCTTCATTTATTTCGAAGAACCCTCCTTTGTATTATTCTTCCCTTCTTAGATATTTTTCTTTCGTGTCGCGTATTAAGGAATTGATTGCAGCTACATTAGTCGCCCCTTGGTCGCATACTGTGGCTACTACCTTGAGGCCTGTCTCCTGCAATTTTTTAATGCAGCCTTGTGTGATCTTTTATATATCTAACGACGATGTTCAGCTTTGGCAGTATGTATAAGCAATGGGCTGTTTATATGTTTTAATAACGCCTCTAACCATTATAACTTGAGCATGGTCACAAAAGGTCTTTTTCCTCTCTACTCCGTTGTCGCTTAAACCACTTATAAAATCTTTTTTCCTGTCCAGGTTGACACTTGGGGTTATCACCATCTTATCAAAAACTAGAGTGCAGTACCTGTGCGCTCTAGGCATTTTTGCGACTTTCCGTTTTAACTGGTCAAATGTTGTGTCTTGAATGCCTGGTTTTAGATCTACTTGCGCCAGGAGTTTTTGCAGTGTTTATCTTTCTTGGTAAAATACACATTGGACTCAAAAGTCGGTATGCTTTTGGGCTGGGCTTATATAGCGAGAGTGCCAAAATTTTTTGATCCAGTGTAAAACGTCTGCCTTTTCCTTTTTTTTCAGATTGCGTTATTTGCATTTCAAAAAACAATTTCGCTGGTCTGGTCATTTTCTGGCTCAAGATATTATATGCTGTAGAAGAGCTTATTTTTTCAGCAAGTTTCAATCTTCTATTAAATGACCTATTTAGGTTATCTTTTTTATGCAACACATCCTTTTCAATTTACAGATTGACTTCATAAGTTGCCTCTCCTGCACAGGAGAGACAACTTGTTGCCTTGAATCTTCGGTTAATTCCTGAAATTAAATGAAAACAAGAACGGTTATATCATTGTTTAATTTTTAGGGTTCCTTTAAATTAGTCAAATTAATTATTATTATTATTGTAAAAAAATACCTTTATTGTTTCCAGCTGCGGTTTGATGAATATCAGAAGAGTTTGCTTGTACAACACCTTAGGGGTATCTAAGCTCCTTCCTGAAAAATGGTGATAGTAACTTACTTAGATAGAAACTCGGTTTATTTATCATTCAATTGCATATTTTTAGGAGCGCCCCAGGTACTTCAATAATAGCTGTTTAACCTGTTAGATGTAATGTTGGTACAGCACTTCTAACAAGTCTGTTTTTGCTGCCATGGTAATTATCTTCAAAATGCCTGTGGCACACTTCTGTCCGAGAAAATATACGAGTCTTCAAAACCGACTAATCCTGCTGTTGCCTTCCAAGTTTTAAAACGGTCGCCATCATTGGATGGATTAGGAAAATAATGCATCGGGACACCTTGAACAGAAACAATGTTGTTGTTAAGAACCTGAGTCCAGGAAAAATCAGTGGTGACGATGAATTCAGTGGGTTCAATTTGTTACTAAGTTACTATATGTTGTATGTACATACCGTCAGAGTTGCTGGTTGTGCAACCAGGCATGCAACATTTATTCCTAGACATAATTAGAGACCTGTCTTTATTAATAAAAGTATTTGCGCTGCACTGCACTGCACGGGTAGTCCTATCACAAAACTACCGCCGCCTTATCTAAACCCCAACCGAAAGTCCTGTTTTTAATCAAAACGCTGAACTGGAGGAACAAACTGCTCAACACCAAATAATAAAATTGAAATGAAAAATTTTAAATCGCCAAACAAAACTTTCAAACTTTTTCCGTTTTTTCTCGTTGTCTAATACATAAAACAAAGCAGGAACAAAAAACAGAATTACTACTAAATTATCCTAAACTTTTATTACCCAACGATATCTTGTTCAAAACATGGTTAGCTATAACAAATAAATAATCATGAATAAACTGTGATAAACTTCAGATTAGAGATCTATTAAATACAACATAAACATAAAAAAACGTATATAATATTTTCTACCCTAGAAAATAATAATTGTATAGTGGCAAGACCACGTTGTGCCAATGACATGTTAGTCCTATGCCTAGCCGGTAGATAGCGCGACCGAACTTTTTTGACAACCATACTCTAAGATACCCCAGCATGTTGTTCATTCCGTCCGTCCGATAACCGTTTCGCGAATGTACCTTGCTCTCTGTTTTTTTGAATATTACGACGACCCTGGCTATTATTTCGGACTTTTGTTGCTTCTTGCCTCGATTGACCTTTGCTTGCTCCCTGGACATTTGTTTGCCATTACGAGTATCCCCTGCCTGTGAATTGGACTTCGATTTCCGTAGACTCACCATGTCTCAGTTTAGCAATTGTAGAATTGCTATCCCAGCAGATCAGCAATTTCAGTACAATGCTACTGAAATGGATCTTGAGATTATCTCTGTATTAGAAGAATGGATTGCAAGACAGGTATGTAGCCAAAAACTGTTGACTTGTATATTACTATTGTGCCTCATTAACTGGTCGTGTGTGACAGTGTTGACTTATATTATGTGTACCTCCTTATTCTGTCACAAAAATCCACATAAATTCTAACGCTAGCAGGTACCTAATATTTAGTGTATGGTAAAACAGTTACAGTCACATATCCACAGTTTTTGGTTGATTTGAGTTACAGAATAAAAGGACTGGGCATAGAAAAAGAACAGGTTAAAATCTTCATGACATTGATATCATATCAATACCTACATTTGCTTCAGTCAGTTTGCACTATTCCTTCATAACTTGGTTAAGAGTGAGAATAGGCAAAATTCTTACTATGGCAATGTTTTGTTTTATGTTTATAGTAATTATTATTTCTAGGTGAATAGTGAAGACTACCTATGCCAAGAATGTGTGAGCTTATTGATTCTTGAATCAAATAACAGAAGTGAAGGCAATGTGGGTGAACGCCAAGTGGGTCATGAATCAGTATGTGTTGGCTGCGGTATATCCATAGCTAGAAGAACTGGCAGGCGCTCTCGTCAGGTCAATCATGGTGATGCTGAATGGATATATTTCTCCAACATCATTTATCCTCTTCAAGTAATTATATTACATATTTGTTTTCTATGCCAATAGCTAGCCAATTTATTAATATTGATTATTTTTGTCTATTGCTTACACATCATTAAAACACATTAATTATCAAAATTCAACTAACATCATCATTAGATGATTATTCATCATTCATCATTAGATGATTTCTTACTTCCACAACACTATCCCCACACTGAATTTTTCTTAATATCTTATGAACTATGTAGATTTTATGTAACTTGATGTTATTTCAGTTTGATCAGTGAATAATCTGGTGAAAAATCATGATATGATCATAACATAGCTTCACTCATTTTCTCATACGGGGTGGCAGTAGCACATCTTTGCCCACTTTTCAACACTCCACTTTCCAAATCGTGATGTTTGTTATACCTAAATAAAAACTTTCTGAAAACCTCTCCTTTTTGAATCTATTCTAAATAAAAAATGGTTTTACAATTACAGATGCCTGCAAATGTCCTAGCATGTAATGCTTGTTGGCTCAGAGCTCACCGGCAACCACCACTAGTTGCAGTTGTAGAGCCTTCAAGTTCAAATGAGGATATTCTGGAACAACCCAATCTATTCCTCAGTGCATCTAGCAGCATCAGGGAGCCTCCCAGTTCGGCTAGTACAAACTATAGAAACATTCTCCAAGAGCCTGTGCTAACATTTACATTAAATGATTATAGTAGGACGCCTGATACTCCTACTCATTGTTTCGTTACGGATTGTACAAATCAAGAGAGAAAACGTGTACCAATGTATTTGAAAAAACATTCTTACACATCTAAAACTATACATTACCCAAAATGCTCGAGTGTGTGAAGAACATTTAGGATTATACAATTGGGATATTCTTGCAGAATATGAATTCGTAACTGATTTTAATCAAGATCATGTGACTGAAATGCTTGATATATTAAGAAGAAATGTAAATAACTCAGTGGACTTTGAAAATGTTGAAAACATGAATAATAGCACCACTCGATACTGGACAGGGTTATCCATATTGCAATTTCTGTCAATCCTAGCCTGCATACCGCAATTGAGAAATATGTGCCGAAAACCTAAAACTGCTCTGGGCATGTACCTCATAAGAACAAGGACTGGGGAACCCTTTCGACGCATTGCTTCATTGTTTAGCATATCTACTCGTGCAGTCTGCCAATATGTAAAAAAGACACATGACTGCTTATTGCAGTCATATGTTCCATTATATATTGGCGTTGGTAATGTTCCAAGATCGAGCCTATCAAGTAGAAACCCTTTAATACCACAGGGTCTCTTTGGAACCCAGGAAAGAAATCCAATAGTAATCTTTGATGGCACATATATATATTTACAAAAATCATCAAACTACCTCTTTCAAAAAGAGTCATACAGCTTACATAAATATAGTAATTTATTGAAGCCTTTTATGGTAGTAACAACAGATGGATTTATTTTAGATGTCTTTGGGCCTTATGCTGCTATAACTACAGATGCAGATATCATGAAACAGCTTTTTGCTGCAAGTGGTGCTCTTAGAAGCTATTTTCAAGAAAATGATATCTTTTTGCTGGATAGAGGGTTTCGAGATGCTATTGGTTTACTAACCTCATTGGGTTTCTCGGTGCATAAGCCAGAGACTTTAGATGTAGGGGAAACACAATTGTCAACCATCAAAGCAAACAAATCTCGATTTGTAACCTTGTGTAGATGGGTAGTTGAAGTCGTAAATGGCCGGTTCAAGCGTGATTTTAAAATGTTTCGGAATAAATATTTTAATCTTGCATGCCAAAACTTAATGAGTGATTTTAGAATTTGTGCAGCAATATTAAACAATTTCCATCCGCTTATAACTGACCGTTCTGATGCTCAAGCCATCTTAGATAGAGCGACACAGAGGTTGAATTCGCCAAATTATTTAGGCAACTATGTGCTTGAGCATCAACTAAATAGACACCGAGCCAATTTCCTTAGAATAAATGATACCCAATTACCACATATAAATGTGTTCCCTGTAATGTCTATATCAGACTTAATCTTGTTAAGTCTAGACTTACCAAATCAAGCAAGCCAGGTCATACTATGGAGAACACATTCGTGCAAATGGTACCTTTGCTATTGAAATAAGTGAAAGCTTTGAAATGTTGAATGTTCCTGGAATAATGTCATCACATGAGACACGAGATGGCACGGAATGATACTGAGGATTCTCCGGTGAAAATCTGAGGATTTCCGGAACCTAGAAAAAAAGGACAAAACAATAGATACATAAATATATAATACTGTTAGTTTAATTAAATTAGTCTACAACAGGTACACAACTACAGTTAGAGTTTGATGTTATTAACATTAATGAAATTACCCAGGGTTTGAATAAATGGGGAGTTTACATGTGATAATAGAGATTTGAAATTGGAAGGTCTGGGGATGAAAGGAGGAAGAAGATTGTACAAGGAAACGTTAAGATTAGGGCATTCAAAAAAGATGTGATCAACAGAGCCCTCTGCAAGACCACACTCACAAAGAGAGTTATCCCTGACCCTAATTTTAGCCAGGTGTACCGGAGTACAGGAATGACCCAAACGAAGACGACAAATTGTAGATGTGGTGCGTTTATTCGAGTCGCGGAATTTGAAGTACCAGGGTTTCAAAGGAATCGTATCCTGGATTTCTCCATAGAATTTGCCTTTGATCTGACGGCTAGCCTGCCAAGCCTCGTTCCATGATTTATATAGGTGAGTTTTAGAGATGGAACATATATCTGAACTGAAATTACGGAAATGTTCAGAGCCACCCAAGGCAATAGCATTTTTCGCGCAGGAATCGGCCTCCTCGTTTCCCGTAACACCCGCATGACCAGGGATCCAAGCCAACACAATTTCCAATCCCTGACGTTGACAGTCATACAACAATTCTTTAATTTTTAATATAATTGGGAATTTAATTTTTGATCTGAACTGGTTTGACAAGATGGCTTGAAGACAACTAAGGGAGTCTGAAAAGATAATGGATTTATTTAATTTATGGGATAAGACATATAGGATAGCTTCCAGAATAGCAATCGACTCGCCAGTAAATACAGATGACAGAGGGGGGCATTTATAATGCAGAATGATTTTGTACCTTGGTATCCAGACCGCAGCACCAACACAACCGGACTCTGAAAGTTTAGAGGCATCGGTAAAAACGAGGAGCCAGTCTGCCCAAGAAGAAGCTACTATTTCATTAAACGAGGAGTTGGCGTCAGGAGATGATTTTGTAATTCCAAGGGATAACACAATGTTAGGAGAATGAATTAGAGCATCAAAGTTCGTGCTGAAGAGAGGATTCATGTTACATTGATATAAAGGTTGATTTATATTTACAAGTTTCCGGAGACTTTTGACAAGGCACGGAGGGTCCTTATGGGACCAATATCTACAACTCGAAACAAGCCGACTTAACAGTTTGACTTTAGGTGAAAGAGGGTGGTTTTGAAGTGAGATGACCTTATAAAAGAATCTGTCCGAAAGGTACTGTCTACGTAAATTTAGAGGAGGATCGCCACATTCGACCTGTAAGGCATTCGTGGGAGATGATTTCATGGCACCAATAATGATGCGTAGACATTTAAATTGCACTCTCTGAAGGCTTTCAAGAGCAGCCTTACTACAAGGTTCAAGGAGAAAAGTTCCATAGTCAAAATGACTGCGCACTATGGCATTATAGATCAGTTTTTGACAATATGGATGTGATCCCCACCACGTACCGGAAAGACATCGCATGACGTTGATACCCTTTTCGCATTTTTTAATTACATAGTTAAGATGTGCAGAACCATTCATTTTAGAATCTAAAATGACGCCTAAAAATTTTACGGAATTATAAATTGGAACCACATGGCCATTAATACGTATGTGCACATTCGGGATACGGACTTTTCTGGAGAAAATAACAACTTTGCTCTTTGAGGCCGATAATGACAAACCATGCTCCGTCAGCCAATCCTCGAGATAAATAATGGCAGAATTTACTCTGGTGGCAGCCTCCTCAATCGAGGCCAAAGAAGAGTAAAGGGCTAAGTCATCCGCATACTGCAGTATGCTACAGAATGAGGTAACTACTCTATCAAGGTCATAAGTGTAGATGCTATAGAGTAGAGGACTCAGGACTGAACCTTGAGGAAGACCTTTCCACACTGACCGCGGAGACAGATAATGGTCTTGGTTGCGAATCAACACAGATCTGTCCGAGAATAAGCTCGTGATGAAATTGACTAACCTCTCTGGAATACTCAGATGGAGCATTTTTTGCCTGAGTACAGGAAGAAGTACATTGTCGCAGGCGGAGCATATGTCTAAGAATGCTCCCACGACCGATTTATTTTTAGAAAAAGCTATTCTAATATCCGTGGTCAGTATGGCTAGGCTATCCATTGTGGATTTATTTTTCCTAAAGCCGAACTGGGATTCAGGTAAAATGTTTTGACTCTCTACAAACCATTCCAAACGATTTTTAACAAGATGCTCCGAAATTTTAGAGAGAGTAGATGACAAAGCTATTGGCCTATAAGAGGCAGCGTCAGTAGAATCCTTACCAGGTTTTAATATAGGGATGATGATTTGTGACCTCCATATTTCCGGAGGGGACCCATATGAGAAAAAAGTATTAATTAATTGTAAAAAGTATTTTTTAGTTTCGGACCCAGAGTTTCTAATAAAAGAATACGGGATGCCATCTAAACCAGGAGAAGAGTCCTTTAGACTATCTACTGCCAGATTGAACTCGGATTCCGAAAATACTTCATCCAATCTATGAGAAGGAGATTGGAGGGAGAGTATAGGCGGCAGACAATCAACATAAGGAGCAGAAGGGGGGGCTAATTTACTAGCAAAGGTCTCCAACCAGACTTTGGGGTCGCTATAGGACGAGTTAGGGGCGGAAAAAGAACTCCTAAATATTTTAATATTTTTCCAGATAAGAGAAGCTGGGGAACGAGGACATAGGTTCTCGCAAAATTTTGACCAACCTAATTGCTTCTTTTTACTTAGCAATTTTCTAACCATGGCAGAGATTCTTTTAAAGTTGATGAAATTCTCTGTAGTCATGCTGGAAGCATACATCATCTCGGCCTCTTTTCTTTTATTTACTGCTTCAGTGCACTCAGGATCCCACCACGGGGGTGAATGGATCTTATCAGGGGGAGGTCTCTTTAATGGGATTGAGGAGTTAGCACTGGTAACAATTGCTTCGAGGAATTTTGCATAAACATTGAGGGAATTTTGGGGAGAAACAGGGTCGAGTAACTTAATCCTATAGTCACATTCTCTGGCAAACCTTTCCCAGTCTGCGCCAGACAGTCTATATTTGAGTAGGGGATCGAATTTCTTTATTGGGGGATACTTATTAGGGAAGTGGACTAAAATTGGGAAATGATCACTCCCAAAAGTGGAAGAAAGAACATCCCAATAGAGGCCAGAAGCTAAATTTGAGGAACAGAGGGAAAGATCAACTGCACTTCTGGGATCCTGAGTCGGGGACACCCTACGTGTTGGGCGACCATCATTTAGAATACAGAGGTCAAATTTATCTAAGATATCTAAAATTATAAAAGAATTAGAGTCATTCCTATAGCTACCCCATAACTGGTTGTGGCTGTTGAGATCGCCTAAAATAATAAGAGGAGTGGGAAGGGAAGAAATAAGGCTATCCAGTTCCTGGAGATTGGAAGAGTCAGGATGAGGAATATAAGCTGAAATAAAAGTGGCGTCAAAACATCTTGCGGCAACTATATCAATGTTAACACTATGGGGGGGAAGATTTATTCTGGAAAAAGGGATGCCTTTCTTAATGAAAAGAATGGCACCCCCATAACCATCTATTCTGTCCTCCCGAAGGCTGGTAAAACCTGAAACTCGAAAGCGAGAACCAGGCAGCAACCAACCCTCAGATAGGGCAATAACAGAAGGTTTATATTTATTTATTAAATAAATAAGGTCAGATTTTTTAGGATTCAGGCTCCTGCAATTCCACTGTAGAATGCTGGCCATTTTGTTGGGAATGAGAAGAGTTAACAAGTTGTAAGATATGGTTAAGACCTTGTGTCACGTTGGGCGGTAATGGGCAATCACTGAACTTAGTCAGAAGATTGATAATGGTAGAGAGAAGAAGTTCAAGGAGATTTTCATTGGGCTGGGCCGAATTGGGTGGTAGAGAAGGGAATGCATGACCATTAGGGAGAGAAGAAGGGGGTGAGTTAGTGATCTCTAAGTGAGCATTCCGGTCATACCCCTGTCTATGATCAGATCTGGGTTGTCTTGTTGTAACTACAGTTTTGCGGTGTGATACAGTCTTTGGGTATTGGGAAGGGGCCATCAATTGGCTTGAAGTTGGGGTTGGGGGCACTGTTTGGAAAGAGCGAGCAGCATCTGCAAAGGATTTTCTAGGTGGTGGAAGACGAATTGATGCCTCTTTATATGATACACTTTCTTGTGACATGATGATCTTGATGGCTTTTTGCCTGTGAAATTCAGGGCAGCACTTATCAATGGCTCTATGTGGGCCAGAACAATAGAGGCAGGAGTCCTGTGTTTTTTCACAGGTATTACCATCGTGGGGTTGGGAGCACTTGAAACAGCGTGGCTTGGACCGGCATTGGATTCTGACATGGCCAAATCGGCAACAATTCCAACACTGAATAGTAGGGAACTGGTACTGCTCCACCAGAATAGAATTATAAAAGCAGTAGATTCTTTGTGGAAGAACCTGTCCTGAGATTGTTATAACAACTGATTGTGTCGGGGTATATGATACAGTGTCATCGTCCTTTTTTGTTTTTCTACTAATTCTGCGGGCTTTAATGATAGGACCACAATTAGGGGGGAGCTGAATAGCCTCTACAACCTCCTCCATACTCCACTCCACAGGGATATCCCTAATTATACCCATCCGGGTCACATTATAAGTCGGTACAGTTGCTTTGTAGTTGGCTGTGGCTAATGCTGGGTGAGACAAGAATGAGTTGGCGTCAGAGGCAGACTTAAACTGAATCGCAACCCGGTTGCGACCTACACTCTTAACTCCATCTTGAGCAATGTTTTGAACATTATTTCGATGTAGAAATTGACCGAACTTGATTGGTCTCATAGTGATTACGCCAATTAAATGGCTAACTTAAATAGGTAAGGGTTTCCGAATTTGTTAGTATAACACAGAAACTATCCTCTTCCTTTGCATACTAATGCATTCACATATCTTCGTCCCTTTCTCTCCTAACCTCGAGCTTACCGGGAGAAAAGATGGACACTATTACTTACGTGGTGACGTGCGCGCATCATATGTGTATGAAGAAATAAACAATCTATTTTTAGGACTAGAAAAAGTGGTGAAAGCTGTGCTTGAAGCTTTGTTTAAGTGGAGAAAGGTGCAATTGTGCTGCATAGTTAAGGGTGGCCACCCTCGCCTCGGATTTGGCGATATTTTGACGAAATACGGATCGACGGTAAGCTAACCCCACATGTTTGCTTCCTTACCTTGTTTCTGTGTTATAATCTTCGAAATCTAAAATAATACTTCTCTCAAATAGTTTTTAGAACCCAGCGCGTAATCATTTGGTCCTATCGATCGCGAATTATATCAGATTAATTGAGATTAAGTATTGTGTGAAAACACGAGGCAGCCATATTTGTGCAAAATGCCGGCCAATCCACCTCCAGCACCGCTTTCAAATAATGAACGATGCATTCAGAGAATTCAAAATAAATTATCAGCTTTGTTCGGTCGAGCACAGGGAATATACGATTCTATTGCTAAATTAGAAAATAACCCAATAAAAAACGATGATTTTTTGGCGGATAGTTTTACGATCGATTTATTGCGTAATGACTTTATGGCGGCCATTGAGGAAAGAAATAATGTTCAATTGTCCGTAGCCGATGGCCCCCCGCCTTCATTTCTACAGTTCTCGTATTGCGTTTGAGCAATTGTATGCAAAAATCAAATACAAAGTCCATCAACTAAAGTCGCAAATGACTGAAAATACTAGTCGCGACGGACAGGGTTCCCTAGTCAAATGTCAGAGACCGTCGTTAAAGTTACCACGACTTGAACTTGGTTTTTTTGATGGTGAACACGAATCATGGCCCTTTTTCTACGAAACTTTCAAGTCAACTATTCACGAAAACCCGGATCTCACCAACGGTGAAAAAATACAGTATTTAACTGGTAGATTAAAAGGCAAAGCCCTGGGTATTTGCCAGGGTATTGCACCCACTGCCAAAAATTATAATGTCATGTGGAAAGCTTTGCTAAATAAATATAATGACGAAAGAATACTTGCCGCTTCGTATTTAGACAAACTGCTGAATTTGCCAAATGTGAATGATAGTTCTCCAACGCAATTAGAGGAATTCATTGATAAATTTTCATCACTTTACTCCGCGTTGAAACAATTAAAATTACAAAGCCTAGAGGATTTTTTGTTCATTCACATCGCGTGCAAAAAAGTGGGACTTGAAACAGTGAAATCATTTGAGCTTAAATTCAATGGCACTGATAACATTTCAAGTTGTTCAGAATTCATTAATTTTGTACGAAATCAATCAAACATTTTGCAACGCGTGCATAATGTCGCGAGCGTAATGTCAACAAACACGAAAGCGGGCAGTACTCAGTCGCGTAAAAATTATAATGCGCCTTCGTCGTCAGTGGGGTCCGGTGCACGCACGTACACCAACAATAACGTAAAAACATTTGTAACAGTGCAGGAAGACACTAACTGTTTATGTTGTGGGAAGAGTAATCATTCTCAGTTAGTTCGGTGTCCCAAGTTCCTGTCAATGACCCCTAATGATCGCTACAAATTAATAAAATCAAGTAAATCTTGCGTAAATTGTTTAAATAACACACACGTAATTGTAAATTGTAATAATTCCAAACGTTGCAACGAATGTAATCGCAGTCATCATAGTTTACTGCATTTTCCTAGTAACAAAATGATAGCTAGCTGCAGTAAACCGGCACCGATCACGGCGATAGTGACGCAGAGCGCGCCCCCCCAATCCGAGTCCGGCCCTGGCGAGTCAGCTGTAGCCATATCGCTTTGTACGGTCGGTGAATGCGCCGCCGCTACGGATAATGAAGTACCGAGTTCGAATTTCGCGTCGTCATCCGTTTTGCTTGGTACCGCACAATGCAATGCTGTGGATGCCAAAGGAAATATATTTGTGCTAAGAAGTTTAATTGACAGCGCTAGCCAGAAAAATGTCATAACAAGTGAATGTTGCAAACGTTTAAATTTAAAAATACATGAACCGCAGAGTAAATATGTGTCGGGTATAGGTGACGTCACTAATCCTGTAGAAGGAGTTACTTGCCTGACCATTCGGTCTCGTTTCGATGATTCGGTTAGATTCACTATTCAGCCCGTGGTCGTAAATCGTATCACCAATGAATTACCTACCGCGAAAATAGACGAGGCGCGCTTGGATTATTTAAATAATATTCCATTGGCGGATTGTAATTATTACACACCCGCGAATATTGACCTCATTTTGGGGACGGATTTATTTGCTCGAATCTTGGGTCCGAATTCGATATCTCGCGGAGACGGCGAACCTGTCGCGATTGAAACCTTATTAGGTTACGTAATAATCGGTCAGGCCCCGGTCATTAACCCCGTGTGCAATATTGTTCGTTCGTATTGTATCATGGATGAATCTCTCGAAAGTCGCATGAATCGATTTTTCGAGTTGGAAGAGGTGCCTAATGTGCCCAATTGCCTAACTAAAGACGAACAAGCTTGCGAAAATTATTATCGCAACACCACGCGCCGAGAATCGAACGGGCGTTACGTAGTCTCGCTGCCGTTTAAATGCGACTTCACCGCTTTAGGAGATTCAATGCGCACGGCCGAGCGTAGGTTTTTGTCATTGGAGCGTAAATTGTTATCGAATCCTGCATTGAAGGTAGAATATGACAACGTTTTCAAAGAATACCTACAGAAAAATTACATGCGTCCCGTTGGTACTATTTCTGATATCGGCAATACTAATGATCAATACGTGATCCCACATCAGGCGGTGGTTCGTCAGGATAAAAGTACTACCAAATTAAGAGTCGTAATGGATGCGAGTTCTCCCTCCAGTAGCGGAAAATCGCTTAATTCGCTATTGCATACTGGTCCGAATCTACAAAATGATTTGTTTCAGATAATATTAAATTTCCGATTGCTACCGGTGGCAATAAGCGCCGATATACGGCAAATGTACTTGCGCGTTTTAATCGACGAAAATGACACGAGATTTCTCCGTCTATTGTATAGGTTTAATAATACCGACGAAATTACAGTTTTTGAGTTGTCACGTGTCCCGTTCGGCTTGTGCTGTAGTATCTACCTAGCTATACGTACTATACGACAACTCGCTATGGATGAGTGCGAACATTTTCCGACTGCTGCTTCGGTAGCCGAGAAACAGCTGTACATGGACGACTTGGCAATTAGTTGCGAGTCCACCACCAAGGGTGTCGAACTTTCAAATCAGCTGATCGAATTATTCGCAGCTGGAGGGTTCGAGCTTGTTAAATTTTCAAGCAACTCACCCGAAGTGATGTCTAACATCCCCGCGTCTCATCGTGTCTCGGAAGCGATTGAATTCAGCCCGGAAAGTCACCTAAAAATACTTGGTCTTCTTTGGTTGCCGGCTGAAGATTTGTTTACATTCAGTGTCAAGGTCGAATCGCGCGAGTGTACTAAACGGAATATCCTGTCAACTATTGCCCGGTTGTGGGATTTGATGGGATTCGTAGCCCCGGTAACTTTATTATCGAAATTAATAATAAAATCCTTGTGGGAAAATAATATCGGATGGGATGATATTCCCCCTCCTAATATCGTGACGTTGTGGCAACAGATTGAATCTGAGTTGCCATTGTTTCAAAATTTAAAATTGCCACGGCATATAGGCGTGAATGGCGATTGCATTGTCTCAATAATAGGCTTCGCGGATGCATCAGAACGCGCCTATGGGGGCTTGGTATATCTCCATGTTCAGTTTCCGAACGAAAATCGTTCCGTAATAAATTTGGTTTGTGCTAAATTGAAAGTAGCGCCTTCAAAAACCGTTATAACTCTCGCTAGAATGGAGTTGTGTGCGAATTTGGTACTCTCAAAGTTAATGCGTATCGTCATTGACGCCTATGCTACTCGTTGTCAAATATCCAATGTCCATGCGTTCACTGACAGCACGGTCGCACTAGCTTGGATTCATTCATGTCCCACTCGATGGCAGACTTTCGTCGCGAATAGGGTTTCGAAAATTCATAATGAATTAGATCCGCGACACTTCCATCACATAAGTGGCAAAGAGAATCCCGCTGATTGCCTCTCCAGAGGACTCACGCCCGCTCAGCTGCTCGAGCATCCTCTCTGGTTCCATGGGCCGCCGTTCTTAAGTTTGCCCGTGTCTGAATGGCCGGTGAATCGCTTCGACCCCACAACTGTAAAAGAGATAGTACCTGAAATAAAGATCAATGTCCTGGCTATTACCTCTGAAACCCCTCCGGCTTCTGCGCCGGTCTTCTATGAGCTCGCTAATAGGGTGTCCTCATGGTCTAGATTACTACGAATAGTGATCTATGTTCTTCGGTTTGTGAAGAAACTTCCTCGGAAATTTGAAGTTTCTCATTTAGATCGAGCTGAAGAATATGTAATAAAAGACCTTCAAAAAATACACTTCTCTAATGAGATCAAAATTGCGCTTGCGGGAAATAAATTACCTCCTGCTTTCTTGAAGCTCAATGCTTTCATGAAAGAAGGGGTTTTCAGAGTAGGTGGGCGACTTGTCCATGCGGATTTAAATTATGACAGTCAGCATCCGGTGCTGCTCCCTCGAAAAGATCACATAGTAAACCTTATAATTGATCATTATCATAGAAAATACCTACACACGGGTCCTCAATTACTCATGTCTTTATTGAGGCAGAAGTTCTGGATACTGTCTGCCCGTAATATCGTTAGAAAACGCGTGCAACAATGCAATGTTTGTTTCAAGGCAAATCCTAGAAACACAATGGCGTTTATGGCTGATTTACCGGCGTGTAGGTTTGATAATGCTAGCTTGAAAGCGTTTAGTCACACTACCACAGATTATGCTGGCCCTATACTAATAGTGCCTTATCGGCGTCGTGGGGTACATAGCATAAAGGCATACTTGTGTTTGTTCGTATGCCTGGTAACTAAAGCTGTTCATCTAGAACTTTCATCGGACTTGAGTACTGAAGCGTTTTTAAATGCGTTCAAAAGATTTATATCGCGACGCGGTCCCGTAGCGGTTTTATATTCTGATAACGGCACGAACTTTGTCGGTGCGAAGTCGTACTTAGACGGAATGTACCAGCTGCTAGAATCGGAAGATTATAAGGACAAATTCGCTAACGTGGCGCGCGATAATCGGATTGAGATGAAATTCTTTCCCCCTCTGAGCCCACACTTTAATTCGATGGCGGAAAGTAACGTCAAAAGTGTCAAAAATCATCTCACCAAAGTGATAGGGAATCAGTTATTGACGTTTGAGGAAATGACCACGGTCCTTGTCCAGATCGAGGCCGTACTAAATTCGCGTCCTCTTTCGGTATTGAGTAGTGACCCTGCTGAGCCATTAGCGCTCACGCCCGCGCATTTTCTCGTTATGACGTCCTTAAAATCCCTCCCGTCTGAGGATTTGACTGATGAAAAGGTTACTCTTCTCCAACGGAAACGTGTAGTCGATCACGTTGTTCAGTCGTTTTGGAAAAGGTGGAAGATTGAGTATCTGAACACTTTGCAGGTCCGTAGTAAATGGCTGACTCATAGTGAACCGATTGAAGTAGGAACTGTTGTTTTGTTAAAATCAGATAATAGCAGTCCTTTAGATTGGCCTATTGGTGTGGTCGACCGTACATATCCGAACAAGACTGATAACATTGTCCGGGTTTTAGATATCCGTACAAAATCGGGCGTCTACCGGAGGTCGATTGGCAAGGTTTTTAAATTGCCTAGTCAATAAATAAAATTAAATATTAATAAATACATACATACTTAAGTACATACGTAAGCTTGCGAAAATTATTATCGCGACACCACGCGCCGAGAATCGAACGGGCGTTACGTAGTCTCGCTGCCGTTTAAATGCGAATTCACCGCTTTAGGAGATTCAATGCGCACGGCCGAGCGTAGGTTTTTGTCATTGGAGCGTAAATTGTTATCGAATCCTGCATTGAAGGTAGAATATGACAACGTTTTCAAAGAATACCTACAGAAAAATTACATGCGTCCCGTTGGTACTATTTCTGATATCGGCAATACTAATGATCAATACGTGATCCCACATCAGGCGGTGGTTCGTCAGGATAAAAGTACTACCAAATTAAGAGTCGTAATGGATGCGAGTTCTCCCTCCAGTAGCGGAAAATCGCTTAATTCGCTATTGCATACTGGTCCGAATCTACAAAATGATTTGTTTCAGATAATATTAAATTTCCGATTGCTACCGGTGGCGATAAGCGCCGATATACGGCAAATGTACTTGCGCGTTTTAATCGACGAAAATGACACGAGATTTCTCCGTCTATTGTATAGGTTTAATAATACCGACGAAATTACAGTTTTTGAGTTGTCACGTGTCCCGTTCGGCTTGTGCTGTAGTACCTACCTAGCTATACGTACTATACGACAACTCGCTATGGATGAGTGCGAACATTTTCCGACTGCTGCTTCGGTAGCCGAGAAACAGCTGTACATGGACGACTTGGCAATTAGTTGCGAGTCCACCACCAAGGGTGTCGAACTTTCAAATCAGCTGATCGAATTATTCGCAGCTGGAGGGTTCGAGCTTGTTAAATTTTCAAGCAACTCACCCGAAGTGATGTCTAACATCCCCGCGTCTCATCGTGTCTCGGAAGCGATTGAATTCAGCCCGGAAAGTCACCTAAAAATACTTGGTCTTCTTTGGTTGCCGGCTGAAGATTTGTTTACATTCAGTGTCAAGGTCGAATCGCGCGAGTGTACTAAACGGAATATCCTGTCAACTATTGCCCGGTTGTGGGATTTGATGGGATTCGTAGCCCCGGTAACTTTATTATCGAAATTAATAATAAAATCCTTGTGGGAAAATAATATCGGATGGGATGATATTCCCCCTCCTAATATCGTGACGTTGTGGCAACAGATTGAATCTGAGTTGCCATTGTTTCAAAATTTAAAATTGCCACGGCATATAGGCGTGAATGGCGATTGCATTGTCTCAATAATAGGCTTCGCGGATGCATCAGAACGCGCCTATGGGGGCTTGGTATATCTCCATGTTCAGTTTCCGAACGAAAATCGTTCCGTAATAAATTTGGTTTGTGCTAAATCGAAAGTAGCGCCTTCAAAAACCGTTATAACTCTCGCTAGAATGGAGTTGTGTGCGAATTTGGTACTCTCAAAGTTAATGCGTATCGTCATTGACGCCTATGCTACTCGTTGTCAAATATCCAATGTCCATGCGTTCACTGACAGCACGGTCGCACTAGCTTGGATTCATTCATGTCCCACTCGATGGCAGACTTTCGTCGCGAATAGGGTTTCGAAAATTCATAATGAATTAGATCCGCGACACTTCCATCACATAAGTGGCAAAGAGAATCCCGCTGATTGCCTCTCCAGAGGACTCACGCCCGCTCAGCTGCTCGAGCATCCTCTCTGGTTCCATGGGCCGCCGTTCTTAAGTTTGCCCGTGTCTGAATGGCCGGTGAATCGCTTCGACCCCACAACTGTAAAAGAGATAGTACCTGAAATAAAGGTCAATGTCCTGGCTATTACCTCTGAAACCCCTCCGGCTTCTGCGCCGGTCTTCTATGAGCTCGCTAATAGGGTGTCCTCATGGTCTAGATTACTACGAATAGTGATCTATGTTCTTCGGTTTGTGAAGAAACTTCCTCGGAAATTTGAAGTTTCTCATTTAGATCGAGCTGAAGAATATGTAATAAAAGACCTTCAAAAAATACACTTCTCTAATGAGATCAAAATTGCGCTTGCGGGAAATAAATTACCTCCTGCTTTCTTGAAGCTCAATGCTTTCATGAAAGAAGGGGTTTTCAGAGTAGGTGGGCGACTTGTCCATGCGGATTTAAATTATGACAGTCAGCATCCGGTGCTGCTCCCTCGAAAAGATCACATAGTAAACCTTATAATTGATCATTATCATAGAAAATACCTACACACGGGTCCTCAATTACTCATGTCTTTATTGAGGCAGAAGTTCTGGATACTGTCTGCCCGTAATATCGTTAGAAAACGCGTGCAACAATGCAATGTTTGTTTCAAGGCAAATCCTAGAAACACAATGGCGTTTATGGCTGATTTACCGGCGTGTAGGTTTGATAATGCTAGCTTGAAAGCGTTTAGTCACACTACCACAGATTATGCTGGCCCTATACTAATAGTGCCTTATCGGCGTCGTGGGGTACATAGCATAAAGGCATACTTGTGTTTGTTCGTATGCCTGGTAACTAAAGCCGTTCATCTAGAACTTTCATCGGACTTGAGTACTGAAGCGTTTTTAAATGCGTTCAAAAGATTTATATCGCGACGCGGTCCCGTAGCGGTTTTATATTCTGATAACGGCACGAACTTTGTCGGTGCGAAGTCGTACTTAGACGGAATGTACCAGCTGTTAGAATCGGAAGATTATAAGGACAAATTCGCTAACGTGGCGCGCGATAATCGGATTGAGATGAAATTCTTTCCCCCTCTGAGCCCACACTTTAATTCGATGGCGGAAAGTAACGTCAAAAGTGTCAAAAATCATCTCACCAAAGTGATAGGGAATCAGTTATTGACGTTTGAGGAAATGACCACGGTCCTTGTCCAGATCGAGGCCGTACTAAATTCGCGTCCTCTTTCGGTATTGAGTAGTGACCCTGCTGAGCCATTAGCGCTCACGCCCGCGCATTTTCTCGTTATGACGCCCTTAAAATCCCTCCCGTCTGAGGATTTGACTGATGAAAAGGTTACTCTTCTCCAACGGAAACGTGTAGTCGATCACGTTGTTCAGTCGTTTTGGAAAAGGTGGAAGATTGAGTATCTGAACACTTTGCAGGTCCGTAGTAAATGGCTGACTCATAGTGAACCGATTGAAGTAGGAACTGTTGTTTTGTTAAAATCAGATAATAGCAGTCCTTTAGATTGGCCTATTGGTGTGGTCGACCGTACATATCCGAACAAGACTGATAACATTGTCCGGGTTTTAGATATCCGTACAAAATCGGGCGTCTACCGGAGGTCGATTGGCAAGGTTTTTAAATTGCCTAGTCAATAAATAAAATTAAATATTAATAAATACATACATACTTAAGTACATACATACATACAGTCCACTGAATATCGTTAGTTTAATTAAATAAATAATAAATTAATATTAATAATGTAAAGCAATTAATGCTAAATATGTTGAATATTTCATAAACTTGAAGGATTCCATCCTGTCAAGCCCGGGGGCATGATTACGCCAATTAAATGGCTAACTTAAATAGGTAAGGGTTTCCGAATTTGTTAGTATAACACAGAAACTATCCTCTTCCTTTGCATACTAATGCATTCACATATCTTCGTCCCTTTCTCTCCTAACCTCGAGCTTACCGGGAGAAAAGATGGACACTATTACTTACGTGGTGACGTGCGCGCATCATATGTGTATGAAGAAATAAACAATCTATTTTTGGGACTAGAAAAAGTGGTGAAAGCTGTGCTTGAAGCTTTGTTTAAGTGGAGAAAGGTGCAATTGTGCTGCATAGTTAAGGGTGGCCACCCTCGCCTCGGATTTGGCGATATTTCGACGAAATACGGATCGACGGTAAGCTAACCCCACATGTTTGCTTCCTTACCTTGTTTCTGTGTTATAATCTTCGAAATCTAAAATAATACTTCTCTCAAATAGTTTTTAGAACCCAGCGCGTAATCACATAGTGAGACCTGAGGAGAACTCCTCTTCAATTCGGACCACATGTACAATAAATGGACCTTTGTCTTTTTCTGAGTATTTCTTCAGTGAAGAAGACTCTGCTGTAAACACTGTTTGAATGGATGGTTGGGACAAGGAAACATCGGTGACAGTTTTTTTGGGCGTTGGGTTAATGGAAATATCCGCAGCACGCTTGCGGGACACAGTATCTTGGGTATTTTGGGGAGATTGGGAGTTGGCTTCAGCTGACAGGAAGAGAGGAGGAGAGAGGGAAACATTGTTGACCGAGTCGTTTATGGGAGGAGGTATATCCGGAGGGACAACGTCCGTCTCCATGATTTACATAGAGTTAAGCCTACTTACCACCACACAGGGACAAACACAAAACTAATACCGACAAATCACAACAATAACGATAAATTCTAGGCACAGGAAGAGTCAGCAAATGCTCTAAATTTTACTATCTATTTCGAACACGTGCGACAACCTCCACAATGACGGCAAGAATCCTTCCTCTGCAATGTAAAATTGTAAACAAATAAACAGTGTCAAAAATGACAACTGATTGAACGACTTTTTTTTTGCTGCTAAGTGAAGCAAAGGGTGCAGGTTATAAATCCACCCATACAAATCATTTTTTCAAAATTAATAAAAAATGGCGGTTTTAATAAAAAAAAAATATATCGTAGGCATTATTTATTTCGTTTCCCTACCAGAAAAACCGCATATGATTATGGTTCAAAAATCAGTACCGAAAAAATACATCTCCTTTATGTTTGGTAAAAACCGGTAGACAGTTTTTAGGGCTATAAAAACTAACAATTGATACTTCCTTATTATCTCCGTACATTAAACGTATTGCTATGTTCTGAATGGAATTATCATAAAATGTATCAAGTTTTCTAAAAGTTAAGCTGTTATGAACAATTATGGCAACACCATTATGGTCGTTGCCGGAGTCCAATCTACAAATATTATAACCTCGAATATTGAAACGTTGATTCGGCTTTAGCCAAGTTTCACAAATAATTGCTACGTGAATATTATTCTCCTTCAGGAAATGTGTTAAAACAAGTCTATTACTAATTAAACTTTGTGAGTTCCATTGCATTATGTTTAATTGATCCATTAAAAAAGAATAACAAATTAATTACTCTTACTTAGTGTTTCAAGAAGAATGGTTTTAATGTTTTGTGAATTAATTGAAAGTTCGTTTGTTTTGTTCTGAGTTAGTAACTTAGTTACTGAGCCTACTATAATGTTCATTATATGTTCTGAATTGAGAAGCAGTGCTAGCTGATCAGAAGGGCTTTTAGATATTAGTGGAGGAAATGATTTTTCCAGGGTTTCAGCAAATGTTTTCTTGTCTAATTTCATTTTGTTTTGATTAATTTTCTCCTTTTTTACAGGGCAGTCAGGTGAGATGGCGATATGATTGCCTTTGCAATGACAGCAAGAGGCATCCGCTGCATCAACTGTGCAAGACTTGAAGTTGTGGCTGCCTGAGCAGATAGAGCACTTCTCTGCGTTTTTACAAAATTTAGCTATGTGTCCGTACCTCAGGCACCGTAGACACTGCTTCACTGGAGCGATGTACGGGCGAACCTCGAAGCGCCAGCTGTTCAGATCCACACTGTCGGGCAGGGATGGGCAGGAGAATGTTATTGAGACTGTCTTCAAAGGCTGGAACTCAACAGTGTTATTGTTAATTGTTCTTTTCATAAATCTTCTTACTGATACTATGTTTTTGGAGCAAGAAATATTTGAATAGATCTGCTCATTGGATAAATCAAGTGGCACATGTTATATTACTCCAGTCACTTCAATGGCCCTAGCAGGAATAGTCGCCTTTAGTTTGTATGAATCCAGAAATGTTTAATTGCTTAAAGCTGCATTGGCGAGCCCTGGCCGCTCAAACAAAACGCCAATCTTGTATTTGTTGATGCGTCTTAACTGTTTTATGCCTTTATTGAATCTTTTGAGGCAGTTCGCTAGAGCCATCATGTCTCTGTCGCCCAATGCCTTGCCAGTGTCGCTGCTTTCAAAATAAACGATATAATCTAATTTACCTCCATCCACTGGGTAATAGCGGACATAATCCGGGACCTGAAAAGGCTTATACTTATCCTTGTCATCTTTTGGTTCATCACACGGACTTGAGGATTCCCCACTATCAGACAGATCCTCCTCCTCCTCTTCCTTCTTTCTTTTCTTAGGCTTCTTCCTGCCCATTTTTAACCAATTTACAGTATTTTTAGATAGCCTACTGTAATTAAATTGAATTTTCAAAATTTAAATTAAAATTTTCCGCCTATCAAGACAAAAGTTCCCGCGCTTTTTTCAGGCTCAACATTATCTTCAACCATGTAGTAGTAAAAGCCGGGGGTCCGGAATGCACGGCCATGGAATGCACGGCCCGGATTGCACGACCCTGGAATCCGTGTACATCGGGATAGCAATTCCGGGGCCGCGAAGTACGGGCCGAGCATTCCTGGGTCGTGAAATACGCCCTGTACACTTTCTGCACAGGCCGTATTACACGACCCTGGAATGCACGACCCTAGAATTCGTGTACACGTTTTGCACAGCCCGTATTTCACGACCGTGGAAAGCACGGCCCGGAATCCGTGTACTTTGGTGTACCCGGAATCCGGGCCGTGCTTTCCAGGGTCGTGTAATATGGCCCGTGCACTTTCGGTACAAGGCGTATTGCACGACAAAGAAGATCGGTTTGCAGGGCACACAAACACCAGTCTTTGTGTGCGTAACGTTGCCAATAGCTACGATTAGCAATGCACACTAACACAGTATTCGTGTTAATGTCGCGTCTGTGTGCGTTTTTCTGATCCCATACATTCATTGATTATGACGCAAGTTTTCACAGCTTTATGCAAAGTAGTCGATAGCCTAGTGGATTAGGTGCTAGAATTACGATATGTAGATAAAGGTTCGATCCCTCAAAGGAAATTATTTTTTAGAAGCTACGAGTATTATTAAATTCACATAGCATCGAATATAAATTGATTACAATTGTTTAACCAAACTAGAGTTCGAAGAGTTGTAAACTTGCCCGGTAAAAAGGCCATAGTCTACCTTCTTTATTTAAAATGTAACAGCTACCCTCTTTAAAATTGTTTTGCGTCTGCGCGCTCTCAGCATTAGTTGTATTGCATTTCGTTCCTTGTAAATTGTGATTGAGATTTGTTATCTATCATGGAAAGTCATCTATCCACTTTTAAAAAGGCGGAAATCATTGTTTTGTATGAACAAAACATTTCAATTAGCGAGATAGCACGACGTTTAATGATATCGGTGAGTTATGCATATAAAAAATAAATTTGAAGGTTTTTTATAAATTATGATTATAATTATACCTTGTGTTACTACTTCATTGTATTTTTTTCTTATTTTACAGAGAAGAACAGTGCAACTGTGGGTTCATAGGTATGCAGATTCTGGACATGTTGAAAGTCGTCGACCAGGCCCACAGCCTGTAGCCTACACAGCTGCATCTGATCGCCATCGCGACATCATTGCAGCGCATAACAGCAATCCGTTTGCCAGCACCCGGTCTACGGCGACACTTCATAATGTAACACTACAAACAGTTCGCAATCACTTACGAGCTGATGGTTTAAGATGTCGGAGACCAGCGAAGAAGATTATGATGTCTAATGAGCATCGTGAAGACAGAGTGCGGTTTGCCCGTGAATATTTGGACTTTGATTGGTGTAATAATGTTGTTGTTTTTAGTGATGAAAAGACTTTTAGATCAGACAAGGATGGGCGTAAAATACTGTGGAGAAGAAATAATGAACGATATAGTTTAGCAAACATTCTACCGTGCAGGTGTAGTGGCCGTATTACTTTGGGATATTGGGGATGGATGTCGTCGATGGGCCCCGGTGAATTAGTGCAAGTGAGTGCTCGCAACACTGCTCAAGGATACTTGGATATTTTACAGAACGTCATGTTACCAACCGTACGAACTGTATATCCGGATGAGCATATATACTTTGTCCATGACAATTGCGCTGTGCATCGCGCCCATATTGTGCAAGAATGGTTTAACAAGCAAGAATCCTTGACAGTTATTGACTGGCCTTCTAAAAGCCCTGATTTAAACCCCATCGAAAATCTATGGGGACATATGGTGCTCAATTGGGATCCATCGAATGTGAGATCTAGGTCTAATTTAGATGAAGTTGTTACTTCAACCTGGGAGATAATGCGAGGCACTGACATGTGTTGGAATATGGTCACTGGCATGAGAAGTAGACTACAACAAATAATAGTAAGAGAAGGAGCTCCACTAAGATATTAAATAAAACATAACCATTAATATGTGAAAGCTTTGTGTTATCATAAGATAAGGTGATTTATATGTCTATGATGTTATTGCTACTTCAGGTTAGAAGTTATCACATAATTTCTAATTGCTTAGCATGTTGATTCATAGCTTATATATCATCAACTGCGACATCTGTCCTTGTCTGACTAAAACTAAAATAAGTAAATTAAGTGTAGTTTATTATAACAAACTAGTAATAAATTATTATTAGGACGAAATATAATTTTGTTTTATTATGAAAAAAATAAGGCTGGTTTCACCACATGCTGATAAAGCCTATCTGTCAAATAACGCCATACAAAAATCTAAGTTTAACTGGCAGATAGGCTTCATCAGCAGTGGTGAAACCGGCCCTTAATCTAGAATAAATATTTGGTCTGATCAATAATAATTAAAAAAAAGTATCTAAAAAAAAACATCACCATGCTTTTTCCCTCCTTGATAGAGGATCGAACTCAATACCTCAAAGTCATTAGTCTGGCATCTAACCCGTTGGGCTATCGTCCACTCTGTAGGAAGCGGTAAAAACTAGTCTTATATTCAACGAAGACACATAGTGATTGTATGCTCAGACAGTATTATAATATCTGTGACTGTGCTGTGACGACCAATGTAACGCACACACATTCAAGTCAGCGATTCGTGTCGCAACGTTACGCACACAAAGAGTGGCATTTGTGTGCCCTGCAAACCGAACTTCTTTGCCGATTGTACGACACGTACTTCGTGTACATCGCTCTCATTGGCTGGATTTTCTTGCTTCTGATTGGTCGGACATTTTAGATTTACCATAGACGGATGGAAGGCCTTGGTCATAGTAGTGAGATTTTTTTGTAAGCAATTTGACAGTGTTGACGGTGTTGGCACAGCATAAGACTAATAATGTATTCTGTGAGCATAACCATAACCTAAAAATTATTTAGATATGAGTAAAGTAGGCTAAATTCAAAACAAAAACATCACAGCATTGAAAATAAATTGAAATAGTCTTAGATCAATACGCGGCGAGCTCCCTAATTTATTATAATCTTCCCTGATACATTATTAGACTGCAAAGGGCAAAAACGATACATCTTACCACAATCGATAGAAAAAACACTACCTAGATGAAAAGGAAGGTACAATGGATTGGAGCTTCAGATAAGAGAGGATGCCAAATTCAGAGCTAACAAACTGGAGCGAGATGAAGAAGCCGTCAAATAATGAATAAGGTGTTTTAGCTAACAATAACACTACTTTAAGACAACAGCAGTACATTGGTATGCAGTACAAATTGGTGATAACGATACTAAACGTACTTATTGTAGCTATATTACAAAGATCGCCAGATCTTGTCGCCATCAACGAGACATGGTTGCGTGAAGGTGAATTAGGCCGAGCCCCATCTATTCCTGGTTACCGTTTACGCCATGTAGCCCGCCCCACTCAAGTTCGCCAAGCACGAAGCGGAGATATAGCCTTCTACATTAGAGTTGGTCTTCGGGCTAGGATTTACCCTCACCCGAATCAGAATCCCAAGTCGAACAGCTCTGGCTATCCCTTAGCGTCAAATCTTCAAAAAATATTGTTGGTACTGCCTATCGCCCGCAATGGATGGGCGTTGATACATTTCTTGATGCGCTGACTGACTCCATAGCAACGTTCTCCAAATTTGATCGTATCATTCTTATTGGGGATTTCAATATAGACATGTTGAATAGAGAAAATATCATAACAAAGAAACTGCAAGAATTTCTAGAGCACGCTCGTCTTACAAACTGTATTACTGAACCCACACATTTTACAGATCACAGCGCCACTTTGATAGACCTTTTCTGTACAAATGCCACCGCTTCAAATGTTTCAATAAATCATATCCCAGACCTCGGCGCTCATGCATTATTGACAGTTAAATTAAAGATTAAAAGAGATAAATATCCAACATTTAAAACCACTTATAGACCACTTAAGAGCATACCCATGAAACGCTTTGAGCATGATTTAAACGCTGTTGAATGGGGAATAATTGCAAATGGTATTAAAGAGTACATAGACGATAAAAATGCTTGGGACTGAATTGTTCTAATTAATTGTGAGCATCCTCACTGCCAGAGTTTCTTTTACTGGACACTTGGAGGCCTTTTACACCTCCAAAGATTAATTTAATTATACAACTTGACTGTGGGGACCATTTACATCTCCTATCATCATTGTATTATTCACTAAAGAGACTATACTCTTTACATCTCTCAGAAACAATAATTAAGTACGTTTTTTTTCTGATAATATGATACAAATAATAATACCAAATGTTCTGTAAAAATGAAATGAAATGACATGTGAAAGTGCCCTTGTGGCCTATTTACAGAATAAACGTTTTGAGTTTTGAGTTTGAGTTTGGAGCCAATGTTGATTCAATGGTCGCAACCTTAGAGGGTTATATTCTCGACTTGTTCGATAAACATGCTCCAGAAAAAACTACGACCATCAAAGATAGACATATGCCCTGGTTAACCAATAATGTCAGACTGATGATGCAGCTAAGGGACAAAGCACATGCAACTTATAAGAAATCCAAATCTCAAACTCATAAACAGGAATACAAATCTCTTAAAAACCTCGTAATAACCAGTCTTTTTGCAGAAAAGAGGGCATACTTTGAGCACCACATCAACAATAACACCAAAGACCCAAATCAGTGATGGAAAAAACTTCGTGAAACGTGTGTTCCTAACTTCAAAAAACCAAATGAACTTCCTGACAACTTTGCTGATCCCAACGATATTATGTCTCATTTTATGAATATCCCCGGGGAAGATCGTGTAAGAATATCAGATCTCACCTTTTACGAATACCATAGGTTTGGTCCTGGTGTTTTCCGACTTAAACAAGTGAATGAGCATGATGTCAGTAAAATTATTCTTAAACAGAACTCACACGCCTGTGGTATGGACAAAATTACACTGGATATGTTAATTCTCACATTACCACAAACACTTAAAATAATTACTCATATTCTAAACCAATCTTTGATTACCTCTATATTCCCAGCATCTTGGAAGGCTTCTATTGTCCGTCCGACCCCAAAAATAAGTAACCCCAAAATAATATCTGATCTACGACCTTTAAGTATACTACCGTACCTCTCTAAAATTCTCGAAAAACTTGTGTACTTTCAAGTAATTTCATTTGCGGAAAAACACGGCCTTCTTCCAAAGTTTCAATCAGGTTTCAGTAAGAATCGTAGTACAACGACGGCACTTCTTGATGTTGTTGACAACGTATTAGCGTCCCAAGACTCTGGGAATGCCACGTTTCTCGTCCTACTTGACTACTCTAGTCTAGAGCATTTGCCTCCATCAATCTGGATTTAATTATTTCCAAGCTAAGCTACTATGGATTTGAAGTAAATACTATTAAGTGGTTTAAAACTTACCTGAAAGACCGCAACCAACATGTAGTCTTAACAAATAGTGACGGAACCAAAAATCACTCTCAAAAAGTCACCACTTGTAGAGGTGTTCCTCAAGGATCCATATTGGGTCCTCTGTTATTTATTCTATACTGCGCTGACATCACAATCTGCATTCACCATTGCAAATATCATCTATATGCCGATGATTTACAGCTTTATATTGAAGTGAACAAAGAATCGCTTCCTGATGTTATGCGGAGGATAAATGCGGATTTAGGACGTATAACAACTTGGTCCTCCAAAAATGTGTTGGTCCTAAACCCAAAACAATCAAAGTTCATGATACTCGGCTCGACACACCAGGTGAATACTATTGGCGATATGAATCCACAAATTGCTATATCGGGGGTACCAGTGGAGCGAGTGCGTGAAGCGCGGAACCTGGGTCTAATCATGGATTAGACCCAGGTTCCGCGTCCGAGGAGCTGCGTTTTAACAAACATGTTCTCGAGCTCGTCAAAAACTGTTTATACAGGTTAAATATTCTTTACAGAATTCGGAAATTCCTAAAAGAAGAAATACGAGTGGAGCTCTGTGAGGCGTTAGTCTTGTCAAAGCTTAACTACTGCATCACAGTATACGGGCCGCGTTTGTATAAGCGCACTGAACGATTGGTACAGCGAGTGCAGAACGCCTGCGCTCGCTATTGTTACATCGTCCCACCACGTACTCATATCACGCCATATCTGAATCGAGCAAATGTTTTAAAAATGAAAGGCAGACAACAATTTCAATTTGCAGCGCTCTTGTTCGGTGTTATAAAGAGAGGGATACCTGAATACCTTCACGAAAAGCTCTCCTGGAAAGTTTCCAATTCCCACATGAACCGCAGCTCAACAAATATACTCTCCATTCCCCGGCATCGGACTGCTGCTTTCAGGGGTAGCTTCAGATATCTGGCTACAAAATGCTGGAATAATATCCCTCCGCCAATTCGTGAAAAAATTACTTTAACCAGCTATAAAACAGCATACAAAGCCTATTTACTAGCCCTTCAAAAAGCGGATAACCGAAGCTATCTCTGCAGTCTGCATCGGCAGCCTTCGTTTCTGACCCCCAAAACCTCTTGCATTTTTCAAACATGTTTGTACATTATTCATATTTATCATAATTACTGTGCCTATTTATTTATTTATTTATTTATTTATCGTACTTCATACCATTATTTACATGCCACACACAAACTCTATACTCATAAACCCTACATTTATATTATGCTATTTATTGTTTATATCTCTTATCTATGCATATTACGTAGTCTAATCAACACCGTACAAAACAACACACTCAGTCACACCGGTTCCGACAGAATACCAGCGCTTCAGGTCCTCCTGTAGGCCCTGTAGCATAATGCTGAGCCGGAGCCGTTTCACCGTAGCCGTATACAACCAGCACACTATGCTGTTTTCTTAAAAAGCCATTTACATCACATAATATACCCACTTTTGTTGTTGTCCATGTGTATTCCTATTTTTGTATTTTCCTATTTTGTGCTATGTGTTGTGTATTGTGACGCTTGAATAAACGCATATTCTATTCTATTCTATTCTAAAACTTGGCACACGAGTTCCTTGAATTTTTTTTTTGTCTAGAGCTTTTCTCGATTTTCTCCTTGAAGAGGAGTTACGAGGTCATTAATTTTTTGAATAGGATTTTTTTTCTGAAACCTATCGTGTGGGGTATCAAATTAAAGGGCTTCATGAGCCGGTTCTAAAAGTTTACTACAATATTACCTTTCGGCCGCCTGTTTTTTAAAAATCCAAGAAATATTTTGAAATCATTCCAAGTTTGGACTCCTCGAAGTAGGAGACGGATTAGTAAAGAGGATCTATACAGACCCTGAGAGTGAGTGAAATAGACTAAAACTATTTTCGTGAAAAGTCAATATATTGTATATTAAATCGCAAGATGTAGTTTATAAAGTAATTGGTGCGGCTACTTTACTACTTGATTTTGATCGAATCTAAAATACTTACCTATGAATTGGTTCACAGTCCCCCTTGTTAGCGAGGTCTACTGCCCACAGGGCCACTAGTTTTAGTATTACAGCCAATAATTTGGCTAACCTGACTGCTTCTATTGAGCACAGACAAGGGATGTTGGAAGACGTTCCAAGAAATTAAAATTAGTTCTTAACCTCCCCGTGCCCCAAGCATCATATGATACTTGCCTCAACTACCGTCAGAGCCCCAAGCATCATATGATGCTCTCGATACCAACTTTTTAAAAACCGGTTTATCTTTGGCAATTTTTGTCGTGTTGGCATGGTTGGAGTATTTGTAGACGGCCAATGAGCCAAACTTCTATATCCGGTATAATGTTTACAGTCTTTAATTCAAAACAATATTGAAAACTTGTCTATAGTTGTGGATATGATTTCATTCCGTATTTTATGAAAATTTGAAACGCTGAAATATTGAACAGTTTCTATAACAACACAATAATGTTTTTAATGTTTTGAAAATGACATCTAGTGTAGATTACGTAGGTATCAAACAAAATGTATATGTTGTTGACGTTTTTCTCATGTCGGCTAGATTTGTGCCGAGAGGGAGCATTTTCATAGAAGTCTGTGATTCTGATGTCGGTACAAAAATAAACTAAGGTCACATTGATATTTTCTTCGCATTGAGTAAGAGAGGGTTTCATTAGCTACTCAGATTTACATTTCTCATAGTTCTAAGAGTTTTTTAAGAGCCATTCCAACATAATCACTTGATATGGCAGTCATGGTCAAGTGGCGCGCGCCGCGGGCTAGAGCTGTTTCAGCGCCGAGTGGCTGGGGCAACCAAAGGTTAAGACAATAGAGGAAATATCTAGCATACATAAACCACTAAATATATCAAGCAAGCATAAGAGATCAATGTGTAATATCTTGCCCGAATTAAATATGTCAAAAAATTGTAATAATATCCCAATATTAAATAACATTCAGACAAAGATGTGTGGCATGAATCAAGTCGAAATAAAGGAGCTTTTTACGCTTCAATTCAGCCAAGTATTCCAAGCAAACCATGGTTTTTCAATTTTAAAAAACTACCAAAGATATTAGTGACAATTTTATGCAGAATACGCTTAGGTCACTGCTGTTCTCCAGTGTTTTTAAAGAAGATAAAAATCAGAGATTCCTCCATTTGCGAGTGCGGTCTTGAGGATGGGTCCGTTGACCATATTTTCTTTAACTGCCCCATTTATGGCCTTGATTCCTTGTACTCCCTAATACCCTCAATCGGTCTCCCTATCCCTACTAAAATTCGCCACCTTTCTCTATTCCCCAACCCAAAGATAGTATTTTTATAAGCTAAATTTATCCATATTAACAAAATAAAATTATAATAGGTATGTATCCCTTCCTTCCCTTTATGTTATTGTGTTGTCCCTTAGTTTATTTTGTGTGTGTTATGTATATATTGCATGGAACTAACCGATAATGTAAAACTTTATTTCGGATAGACACCTACTAAAATGTATTCAGCCAATTTAAGATTTGCCCCGCGTCTCTTCACAAGTGCCTCCACTACATGATACTGGCAGAAATTGTCTGGCAATAGCAGGACAGATTGCCATTAGTTAAAAAAATGAAAATGAAAATTCAGACAAAGGGTAAGCCCCACTTAAATATTACCCATCAAAACATACAGGGGCTACCTGGCAAAGGACTTGTATTAGAATTATTTCTTAATATTTCTAACACCGATGTTATTTGTATTACAAAACACTGGTTAAAGGAAAATATGAAGTCTTTTAACATAAATAATTACAAAATTGTCAGTTGTTGTTACAATAGAAAGAATGCTGATTAAGGTGGTTCTTAAATGTTAGTAAAAATAATATTGAGGTGAAACAACGGAAAGATATTCTTGCACTTACCGTAGAAAGTAAAATAGAGATATCCTGTGTTGAGTTGGACAGCCATATTATTGTTTATGTCTACAGACCTCCGAGAGATGACAATGGTCATGGCAATTTTGAAATATTCGAGAAAATTATGGAGGAAGCCCTCATTAAACTCTGTTCAAATCATTTAATTTACGTCATGTATTTGAAGAGCCGACTAGAATTACACTTACCAGCTAAACTTGCTTAGTTAACGTTTTTTTGTGACTGTGCATACACAAGTAAAAATGTTATTAACTGCTTACCCTCCGATCACAGTGGTCAAACAGTGTCATTCCCAATTGCTGGTAAAAATAAGACTGATCGATCATTTTATAGGCCTATTACATCCCGTAGACTAGAGACGAATATGAAAAACTTAGATATAAATTTGCCAATACCGGATTTTGATGAACAGAACCCGAACAAATTATATTCTGACTGACAGTTTATAAATTAAAGAAAGTCAATGCCAACAACAGTAAATCTAAATTTAATGACTGGGCAACATTTGGTATTTGTAAAGCTACTTATTTATTTATGTATTTATTTATTTAGGCACATCAACAGCACACATATACATATTATTACAATAAAAAATTCTGCAGTTTTGTTCTTATATGAGTGCCTATTATAGATGAGCACAACATTGACCATTTTTGTACTAACTAGTAATTCTGATTTTTATGTAATTAAGCTAAGGTAGTGGAAATAATTTAACTTAAGATTAGGTATTAAATTAATAAAATTTACAATATTCTTTAAAATTTATAAAAATTTGACAATTTTAGATGCAAGTATTTTTCATTTTAATTTTATTCCTAAAGTCAAGCAAGCGATCATGAAATATGTCTATGTTGGTTTGGCTACTAGTGATGTTATAATTGTCGCACATTCTGGGTATGGGTGAGTGCTTGTAGATGTTTGTTCTGCATAGCGGTGTGTGAAGAGTGTTAGGGATGGGTTTGCGCGGATAGTTGTAAGGCACTGTCAGTCCAATCTGACTCAAGATGTTACTGGCATCCAAGTTATTGTTGGATGAACAGACCTTATGCAAGAATAGGAGGTCCTGTAAATTTCTTCGGAAGTTTAATGTTTCCATTCTGAAGTAGTCTAATCGCCGTTCATAATGTTCCCTGTGAGAAATGCCTGGTTGGCTGTACGCTAAATGTTTAGTGAATGCGTGCTGAATGCGTTCGATTCTTTCGGAGTGAACCGCGTAGACGGGATTCCAGACAACGGAGGCGTACTCGAGATGGCTGCGAACCAGGGCATTGTACAGGAGGATCTTGGTGCTGGAGAGACGAAAACCTTTTGTATTTCGCTTTAGGAAGCCCAGCATTTTCGCAGCTTTGCATACAGTAGTGTTGATGTGGGATATGAACTTTAAGTTGGGCTCCATCATTACACCGAGATCTCGCATTTCGCTGACAGTTTCGAGTTCGATGTTGTTGATAGTGTACGTGGAAGCTATTGGGGTTCTCCTATTGGTAAATGTTATGTGGTAGCATTTTGCTGCATTGAGGACCATTCCATTATTGCGGCACCAATTCGCTATTTCGTTCAGATCATTTTGCAGCAGTTCCACGTCAGCTTCCGAAATAATGGTTTTATATATTTTTAGGTCGTCTGCGAACATGGAGTACTTGCAACGCGCAATACGGTTCAACAAGTCATTGATAAATATTAAGAACAGGACTGGTCCGAGGTGAGAGCCTTGGGGGACTCCCGATTTCGCGTAGTAAAGCTGAGATTGGTGTCCACTCACATTCACAACCTGAGGTCTCTGTGACAGGTACGACCAAAACCAGTCCAACAATGACCCGTGGACACCGAGTGCTGCTAACTTACTCAGAAGCAGTTTATGGTTTACCTTGTCGAAAGCGCTGCTGAAGTCAGTATATACGGCATCCACCTGGTGACCACTGTCCATCTCGCGAGACAAATCATTAACGTAGGAGACCAGATTCGTTTCCACCGATCGTCCGCGCTTGAAGCCGTGTTGTTCGGGTGAGATAACCCTATCGATGTGGTGTGTTATAAAGTGGGCAGATAAGGGATTCAAAGAGTTTTGAGAAGCACGATAGCATGGATATAGGTCGGTAGTTTTTAACGTCATTTTCATCCCCCTTTTTGTAAACAGGAACAATTCTACTTTTTTTCCATTCGTCAGGAAAACGACCCTCCCTCAAGGAACGATTCAGCAATATGAATAGTGGGAAGCAGAGCTCTTGTGCGCAGAGTTTCACAAATACTGCAGGAATGTCGTCAGGTCCCGCGCATTTGAATACATCAAGGGTTTTGCATTTTTTAAGTATATCGCGCTCACTGATTGTGATGTTTGACAGACCTGTTTGGTTAGTTATGTGTGCGTCTGTGGTTGTTACTGGGTCGAGATCAGTATAAACTGTTGAAAAGTGACTAGCAAAGAGCTGTGCGATCTCAGTTCCACTGTTTGCCGATGTGTCATATTTATACATGCTCGATGGTAGCGTGGAATAGCCTTTTCTCTTTGATTTAATAAAACTCCAAGAAACCTTGGGGTTGACTGGAATACTGGATTCAATATTATTCAGATACGATTTCATACATGTGTCGTATAGTTTATGCCTTTTTTTCCTTTGATTTATTCGAAAAGAAAATGGAAGAAGTGTTGATTAAAATCAGCGATAAAAACAATTTTTTTATAATTTGTGGTGATTTTAATGTTAATCTGTTAGAGGATAATAATATTTGTACTAGATTAAAATCTTTATTTTTATGTCACAACATGAACTATCTGTTTTTGGAGCCTACTAGAATTACTGCAACATCTGCTACCTGTATTGACAATATATTTACTAACATTACGCCCATTTTCAAATCGGTCATCAATAAATTAACCACTGATCACTCTGGTCAGATAGGTATATTCAATATTAAAATAAAAAAGGACCAAAAAGAGGATATTACATGTGTGCCCGTTAGTGACACTCGGCTTGAACACTACAGGAATAATATTTTAGATAAACTATGGGAAATACCATACAGTGACGATCCAAATTTGTTGTACAACTCAGTATTTAACCTTGTCAAAAATGAATATGATACGGTATTTAAATCAAAAACTATAAAAGTTAATAAAAAAGCTTTGTTTAGTGATTGGGCGACAGTTGGAATTCATAGGAGCAGACGAAGATTATATGAACTCTATGAAGAGAAATCATATAACAAAAATTCGGCCTTTCTAGATTATGTTCGTAGTTATTCAAAAATGTTTAAACGCGTTTGTGCCGTAGCTAAATCTAATTTCATTAAAAACAAAATTGAATCTAGTAGCAATGTAATGAAAACGACTTGGCAAATTATAAACAGAGAGACTGGAAAGGCCAAAGCTACACATAATAACTTCAAGCTTAAGATAGATAATCAATTGCTAAGTACAGACCTAGAAGTAGCAAAAGCTTTCGAAAATTTATTTACGGACATTCCAGTTTCAACAACCAAGTCTTTAAATTCATCTCCCGCTGCTGCTGAATCTATACTTAAACAAAACTTTGAGGAATGTAAAACAGATTTTAAATTTAGGCACGTAAATAATGAAGACATTGTAAAAGCGTTTAAATCCCTGGAAATGAAAAAGACAGCTGACGCCCATGGTCTATCAGTAAAAATTATTAGTTCCATTGTAGATTGTATTGCACCTCACCTTTGTTGTATATTTAATCAATGTATAGATAATGGTGTGTTTCCTGACTTGATGAAACTAAGTAAAGTTATACCTTTATTCAAAGCTGGTAGTACATCAGACCCCACCAATTTTAGACCCATATCGATACTACCAACGCTTAGCAAAATATTTGAAAAACTCGTACTTAATCAATTGCAAAGTCATTTTTATCTCAATAATTTAATTCATATTGCTCAGTTTGGTTTCACAAAGGGTCGTTCAACAGCCGATGCTGGTGTTGAACTAATCGACAATATTTTTGATGCCTGGGAAGACGCAATGGATGCAATAGGTGTCTTCTGTGATCTATCCAAGGCTTTTGATTGCGTCCATCATGACACTCTTGTCAGGAAGTTACGCCATTATGGTGTAAAAGATCAGGCACTTGGCCTTCTGGAGTCATATCTAACAGATAGGGTTCAGATGGTCGATGTTAATGGGAAAAGATCACCTGGGTCTTCAATAAGTATGGGCGTACCGCAAGGTTCAATTCTTGGTCCTTTCTTGTTTTTAGTATATATTAATGATTTACCTTACCTTGTTAAAGCAAAACATGGGTTAGTATTGTTTGCCGATGATACTTCTTTGATATTTAAAGTTAAAAGACAGCAATCAAATTATGACGAGGTAAACAATGCTATCTCTAGTATAGTGAACTGGTTTACTGTTAACAATTTATTACTTAATGAAAAGAAAACTAAATGTATTAAATTCGTGTTACCCAATGTGAACCCGGTAACTACAGACATATTTATAAAAGGACAGAGATTGGACCTTGTGCAGTCGACTGTCTTTTTGGGCATTACTTTAGACGCCAAACTACAATGGGATCCTCATATAAATAAATTGTCGAACAGACTGAGTTCGGCAGCGTTCGCAGTTAAAAAAATTAGAGCTCTTACCGACGTAGACACCGCTAGACTAGTCTACTTTAGTTACTTTCATAGTCTAATGACCTTTGGTATTTTATTGTGGGGTCACGCTGCGAATGCTAATAGTATATTTATTCTGCAGAAACGGGCTGTTCGTGCAATTTATAGATTAGGGCCTAGAGTGTCACTGAGGGAAAAGTTTAAAGAAATCAATATTCTGACATTTGTGTCTCAATATATCTATGACAATCTTGTGTATGTAAAAAGAAATATAACTAATTTTCAGAAGTACAGTGATATACACAATTTTAATACTAGAAATAAAGACAAGTTGGTTGCTTATGTAAGCCGACTACATAAAATTAGTAATTCTTTTAAAGGCAATTGTATACGCTATTACAATAAGGTCCCTACTGATATTAAAAACTTACCTTTAGACAAGTTTAAAATAATAATAAAACAGAAATTGTATAAAAAAGGTTACTACAGGATATCTGATTACTTAGAGGACAGATGTCCATGGGAATAGATTGTTTGAGTAACAGGCTGTTTCGATATATAATTAGCATTCATTTTGTAATTTGACAATATTTTATTTAAAAAAGGAAACGCAAAAGATGCGACGACTGTGGAGTTTCTTCGGTGAGCTCTTCTCCACAGATTCCGCCATTGGGTTAGTGAACTCACCCAAAAAAATGTAATGATGGATCTAAGTGATGTAACAACATCCTATGGAAATAAATGATTTTTGATTTTGATTTTTTGATTTTATGACAGCGCTCTTGGGAAATCTCGAATTCTATCTTGTCTCGGGGATTCTGATATTTGCGATATCTCTGTCTAATTCGTTCTAGTATCTAGTTTCGTTCTAGTAGCTATCTTAGTAATGGTATTGTAAAGCTAAGTAGAGCTATCTTGTATGACCTTTATGAACAAAAAACCTATAACTTTGATATAAAATTTCATGACTATGTTGAAAAATATTCCAAAACTTTCAAGTTCGTATGTAGAACTGCAAAAACTTTACACATTAATAGAAAAATACAAAATTCAAATAATAGCATGACAATGGTTTGGCAAATCATAAACCATGATACTGGCAAAGTTATACCAAGGGACACTGATTTTTGCTTAAAGATAGGTGATGATGTTGTTTAATCCAACGCTGAGGTAGCTCGTGTTTTTGAAACATTCTTCACCTTACTCACAACCGAGCGTCTAAATTCATCTCCATATGAAGCAGAGATTTTGTTAAAAAACAGCACTAGCATCAGTAATGTATATTTTAAATTTCATCATGTATATCCCCAGTATATTGTCAAAAGGTATTATTACTTAACTTAAAAAATATTGGAGTACTGTGGGGTATTTATATCAGTCAGACATTGGTTCAATAATGTGTCGTGTGACGACAAGAACCTACCAGAACCTAACAGAAAACAACCAGGATAAAATTTAGTAGTAACAGTTTATTAGTTATTTACAGTGAAGACGATAAAAAAAATGATACGCAGATGAGAATGAATGAGATGAGAACAGGCTTTTTATAAAACACAGGTTAAGTAAAAAAAAAGGAAGCGGAGGGCACGGAGAGTAGGTGACCGGTGGGGTGATGACCAGGATGCAGGTCTATTTGTTGTTGTAGATGTTGTTGAAATCGTCGTTGTAGGAACGGTAGCGCGCGTATTTGTAGTTACGGCTCGCAGGATCCCGTTGTAGGAATGGAACGGTAGCGGGCGTATTTGTAGTTACGGCTCGCAGGATCCCGTTGTAGGAGTGGCTCGCAGAATCCCGTTGTTCGAAGGATTGTTTGAAGGTTTGAGGGAGTTTGAAGGCTCGCAGGATCCCGTTGTTTGAAGGATTGTTTGAAGGTTTGAGGGAGTTTGAAGGCTCGCAGGATCCCGTTGTTTGAAGGATTGTTTGAAGGTTTGAGGGAGTTTGAAGGCTCGCAGGATCCCGGGGTTTTGCGACCCCGGGATAAGGCCTTTAAGTGGTACTTCTAGTTCAGAAGCTGACGTGAGACTCCAGAATTTCAGAAATGTTCCGCTTTTATACCCTTTTTGGAGAGTTCTAAAAATTATTTAAATCAAACGTAATTTTTGTGAGTGGCCAAGAGAGAAAAAGTATTTTTGTAAAAGTATTGAAGCAAACATATCAGACCGCTAACGAGTTTGAATGGGCATTGCCATGACAACCAGATAAACAAAGACGTCAACCAATGTCAAAGTTTAGTTTCAGGCTCGTAATACGATAAACAACAATAAAACCATGAAGTAAATTACATAACAGCGAAAGGAAAAAGGGTAGCGCACCAGCGCGCACGAAGCCCGAGATTGCAGAGTTTCGGAGAAAGCCATAAACAAGGTCACCAAAGGTAAACCCCTTCCCTATCGATTTACAAGAGCTGATAGTGTGAAAATACAAGGCGAAAATGATTTGTTAATGTGTTCTTATGGTTTAAAACGTTACAGGGTCCTATGAAAATAAAGGTGAACAAAATATACAGCTATGCAGCTCAGCAAGAATCCAGCTGAACAGCATGAAAGCATGAAAAGCAAGAATAGCATGTAAGTAGCATAACACTACAAATGTTAGTTCTAGCCCCACACCTAGCTTATATATTTACTAAATATGTTGATTATGGAGCTTTCCCAGACCTCATTAAACACAGTAAACGGATACCTCTGTTCAAGTCGGGAGACAAGGGTGATCCTTCAAATTTTAGACCAATATCTGTTCTTCCAGCACTAAGTATATTTTTTGAAAATATTATACTCAATCAAATACTTACACACTTCAACCGTAAAAAGCAACTCCACGCCAAACAATACGGTTTCACTAGGGGTAAATCGACTACGGATGCTAATACCTGCATATCTCATATATATCTCATATTTATTCTGCATGGGAAGCCGCACAGGATGCTATCGGTATTTTTTCTGATTTTTCGATTTTGTTGATTGATTGTGTTGATCATGATACGCTACTAATGAAATTAAATAATTACGGAGTTAGAAATAAAGCGTTGTATCACCTAAGGTCATACCAAAGCAATATAATTCAACAGGCAGAAGTCAACGGCGTTAAATCTGATGGATCGGGAGTAAACATTGGTGTTCCACAAGGTTCCATATTAGGCCCTTTCTTATTCCTGGTATATATTAAAGATCTGCCTTTCGTGGTGGAGAAATTGACTGAAATATTGTTGTTTGCTGAAGACACTTCACTGATCTTCAAAATAGAAAGACAAAAGATTTTGATGATGTTAATGGAGTATTATTTGAATTGGTTCACAGTTAATAATAAATTATTAATTTAAACTTAATTATTAAAAATCTTAACGATAAATCGTTAAATGCTTGTAAATCCAAATGTATCAATTTCTCACTTCCAAATTTCAGGCAAGTTGAGACCAGTTTGGTGTTAGACAGCAGCACGTAAGAATTAGTAAATGACAAGAAGTTTCTTGGAATAACCATTGATAGCAATTTGCAGTGGGGACCCCACATAGATGAATTAGCTGGTTAATTAATTTCTGCGGCTTACGCTGTTAGGAACATCAGACAAAACACGGATGTGACTACATCTAGGCTAGTATATTAGGTCCTTAAATATGAAATTGGCGTTTCGCCGTACTGGCCACTTTGATCTCAAATATCTCCTCTATGGTTAGGATTCCAAATTCAAATTTATACAGCTATTTACTCATGTATTTGTGTTTTTAAAATTATAATTCATTTGTTTCTTCCTCAATTGTTTTTTTTCTTGCGTCACTCAGCTTACAAAATGGAAAACTTGAAATATCGCGTTATTTACGAGTATGAGTTCTACCGTGGCACCAGTGCTGCAGATACGGCTCGAATGATTAATGATGTGTATGGCGACGGTGCCGCAATAGAAAACACAGTGCGTTTTTGGTTCTAACGTTTTCGTTCTGGAAATTTCGACCTGCAGAACAAGCCCCGTGGACGGCCGGAGACCAAAGTTGATAATAAATAATTAAAGGCTATTGTGGAAGCGGATCTATCGCAAACCACGTCCGAGTTAGTTGCAGACTGTTTTAATCCACTTGAAGCAAATTGGGAAGGTAAAAAAGCTTGAAAGGTGGGTACCTCACGAAGTGAGTGAAGCAAATCAACAAACGCGCGTTGACTGCTGCATTGCATTACTCACCCGGCACAATAATGAAAGGATTTTAAATCGAATCATTACCTGTGATGAAAAATGGATCCTGTACGATAATCGGAAGCGCTCATCGCAATGGCTGAACTCTGCCGAACCAGCCAAACCATGCCCCAAGCGAAAATTTACTCCAAAAAAGTTACTTGTGAGCGTTTGGTGGACTAGTGCTGGTGTTGTTCACTACAGCTTTCTTAAATCTGGCCAGACGATTACGGCAGATGTCTATTGTCAGCAACTGCAAATCATGATGGAAAAGCTAGCTGCTAAACAACCGAGGCTGGTCAATCGCTCTAGGCCACTGCTGCTTCATGATAACGCTAGACCACACACTGCACAACAGACGGCTACCATATTAGAGGAGCTTCAATTGGAATGTCTAAGACATCCACCGTACTCTCCAGACCTTGCTCCAACAGATTACCATTTTTTTCGAAATTTGGATAACTTCTTGAAAGGGAAAAAATTCAACTCCGATGGGGCAGTTCAAACCGCCTTCAAAGATTTTATTGATTCCCGTCCGAACGTATTTTTTAGTAAAGGGATCGAATAACTACCTTTGAGATGGCAAAAGTGTATAGATAGCAATGGTACATACTTTGCTTAAATAAATATATTATATTTAAAAAAAATAAGACTTTAGTTGGGAGAAAAGGCCTCATCCGTAAGCCCGAGGGCTTCAGCCTCCGCAGCCAGCCGACACACCTTCCCGACGCGTGTCATTGATTAGGGACTATTGATTAGGGACAGGTTCGGGCCTGTCCGGGTGGGTGACTGTTTAATATTTATGCTTCGGAACGCACCGGTTTTTTGTTGCGCGGATCGACCGCGAGTAATCGGGACATCACTAGCGGAAACGGAACTGCAGCTGTCACTCGTACCAACGAGATGAAAAATTAGAGGTTATCTTTTTCTTGTCGGGAGAAAAAACATGTCTGCTCATGGCGTCGGGCCATTGACTGTATTTCGGTGTAACAATTGTCTAACACAGGTGTCGGGCCTGGTCGGAGTGTTGATCATAATAATCGTCGGGAAATAAGTAGATTCGCGTCAGTGATTCGTGTTGTGAAGGACATCGTCGTATCGGACGCCGACTCCTCGTGTCGGCAAGCAGCAAGCCGGCGACAGCGTCGGCGGCGAAACCAGTGAGATTCGGTTCCTCTCCTATCACAATTGTGCTCCTATCCCGTATTCCTGCCTCGAATCGAGCTTTCGATTTCCGGTCTACGACGGCAAGGTAAGGTAGCAATCACGATTTTCTCCCGTGTTGGCAAAAACCCAGCCCCTCATGATTCCACGCCGTTCGGTTGAGGCGTGGAATTAATCACCTAGCTTTAGCCGTAACATATATACAAACTTTTCATTTTGTGAAGATAGACGGGCGTGCCTGCAATTTAGCACCCATTGCCAAACCCATGCCCCATGCTGTGGGTGGAGCAGGGGTGTCAGATGAGTGCGAGTGAAATCGTACCAAAATTTAAAATGATCGTACCAGATGAAAAATTATCGTACAGCTGTCAGAGCCGAGGGGACTTTAGCTAGTTCACATAACTAGATAAGTATAGAAAGTTGGGAAATTTTAAAGACATTAAAGAAGCAACTTATTTAATTTACAAAAGAGTGAGATCATCAGATTCACTTCTACCTCTGCAGCAGCGCGATTAGTTTTAGAATGAAAGACTGCTGAAGTCATTCGAGACATTATTTTTCCACAAAGTTAGTCAAATACCAAATACCAAATGTCTTTATTACTGTAGATATTTACATATACTTAGCAATCGTCATTTTTTTCCACTTCTCTACATTGGACCACTGTGGGGGAAGAAGGGCGTAGAAACTCCCACAGATTGATTTTTTTATCTCTTTTTAAAAATTGCTTATGCTTAACTAATACAAAATATAATATTTAGTCATTATCATAATTAATAAGCAGGAATAAATAATTACAAAATTATTAACAGCAAGGTCTGTGTTGAGCCAGATTAACCCCATACAGACCCATCATTTAAGTAATCTTGAACATTGTAATATCCCTTTTTCGACAAAGTCGCTTTAACATGGATTTTAAATTGCTCAAATGGCAATGTCAAGATCTCCAGAGGTATCTTGTTGTAGTAGAGAATGCATTGACCCTTGAAAGAATTGCTAATCTTCGCGAGTCTAAACCGGGGCGCAAGTAGTCTGTGATTATTTCTTAGGTTAACAATACAGCTATCGCTAAGTTTGGGAAATTTTGTAAGGTTCTTGCGTACGTCCATTATATTTTCGAAAATAAATTGACTAGCTACAGTTAGTATGTCAATTTCTTTAAAAAGCTGTCTTAAGGAGTCTGTGCGTTTTAAATTATAAATTGCTCGAATAGCTCTTTTCTGTAAAATAAAAATAGTTTGAATATCCGCTGCTTTTCCCCACAACAAGATACCATAGGACATGACACTATGAAAGTAACTAAAATATACTAGCCTAGATGTAGCCACATCCGTGCTTTGTCTGATGTTCCTAACAGTGTAAGCCGCAGAACTTAATTTACCAGCCAATTTTTCTATGTGGGGTCCCCACTGCAATTTGTTATCAATGGTTATTCCAAGAAACTTCGTGTCATTTACTAATTCTAACGTATTGCTGTCCAACACTAAACTGGTTCCAACTTGCCTGACATTTGGAAATGAGAATTTGATACATTTGGTTTTACCAGCATTTAACAATAAATTGTTAACTGTGAACCAATTCAAGGTTAAAGATAATACTCTATTGACATCATCAAAATCTTCTTTTTGTCTTTCAATTTTGAAGACCAGTGAAGTGTCATCAGCAAACAACACTATGTTAGTCAATTTCTCCACCATAAAAGGCGGAGTCTTCACTTTTACAAATTCTATGTTCTGCTGTTTCTCGGAAGCCATAGTCTCTATTGATGTAATTACTTGATTCTGTATCTTTGGAAAAGAAGACAACAGATAGAAACCAACCAACTGTCAGAAAGTCTGCCCGTGAAACAACGTAAACAAGAAACGATAGTCGATTATAATTAATAAAGTGTTCAAAAAGTGCAACACCACGTCGGAAAACTGATGAAGTCACTACAACATAACCCCAACAAGTGAGTGATCAGAAAAACTTACCATATAAAAGCGCATATAAGCTGTAATTTGAAAGACAAAAACATTTAGGATATATATAACTACACCTATATGCCAATCCAAGCGGCGAAAAACGAACAACACATTTAAAAAATCCAGAAATCAACAATTCAAAACACTACAATCAACAGCTGATTGGACACTCATTTGACACTGACATCTCACGCACGCAAACAAGTGAAGCCGCCGCCGTACCAACTTAACACACCGAATGGATACGTTCAAGAAAGTATTAATTGATTGATTTATGCGATACTGGCGACATCTGGTTGATAAGCGGAGGCTTATGTTAAACTAGCGACATCTGTCATCGCGGTCCGTGAATTATTAGCACATTCAACTTTTGATGCGTTACGAGCCCTGCGATGTCGTAGCAGCTACATCCTTTGCTACGAATTATCTGCTACGAGCTACGAACTGATTGACTAGCAAAGTGTCTTATCCACGTCTTATCATTTCCAAAATGAATTGCTCTGTGTGTCGTAAACAAATAGCGCTAAGTGATTTGTTAAAATGCGTAGCATGCAAAAAACACTTTCATTATCAATGCCTTAATATTACTTGTGCTAAATATTCGGCACTCTACCCAACGAAGAAACTGTGGAGGTGCGATTCATGCTCAAATGTCACAACAAGTCGCGGAAAGAATTCAATAAAGAATACCCAGGCAAGAGGAGCACCTGGTTGCGAAGATAAAGCTTCCTCTAGCATTGGGAAAACATCTGAAAGAAAAGAATCAACGGTGACGGGCCGGATTACTGAAGATAAAAAAAGCATATATTTATTAAGTAATTCGATGGAGGATCTTTCTAGCCATGATTTGGATATGAGCTCGACCCTCCATGATACAACTGCAAGAAGCCTGCCGAATGTGACACAAGTGAATGACTCGTTCACAAATGAACAAATTTCTGCTTTGAGCATAGACCTAAACAGCGCACACGAGGAAATTATCACCTTAAATGAAGAAAATACCAAACTGAAACTAGAAGTTCAAGAGCTCAAAAAGAAAATTATATTCGTGACGAAACTTAGCTCTAGCATCACTTCCACACCAGTTTCAACGATTTCACTAAATTCAAGCTCTACGCAGAGGAAGTCAAAAAAGAAAATCGTATTCGGAAAATTAGAGTCCACTCAAAAGTCCTGTCTAAATATTAACAGCCCTAAGACAATTGAAATAGACACTGCACAAATGCCTGACCAGAACATAAACATTGTCACGGTAGAGGAGATTAACAGTAACAACAAACTTTTACTAGAATCAAACGAACAAGACAAGTCCTATCTCAATGTGAACAGCCTTAAAGCAATTGAAAAGGACATCGTGGAAATGTCGGATCTAAACATAAACAAACCTTTACATCTATCAAATGACCCTGCCAAGTCCTCAGTAGAGAAGAACAAAATTAAATCTACACCTAAGATGGGCATACCTATGATCCATATTATAGGTGATGAAAGTGCAAATGGAATCGCTAGGCAACTAAGAAATATAAGATACAATAATTTTAATGATAACTATAGAATTTCTGCCTTTTTCAAACCACAGGCTTTGTATTCTGAAATTCTTAAGGACCTTAAGGAACTGATCACACGGCTTGCTAAAAATGACATTATAATCCTTACCTTAGGCTCAAACGAAAAAGCATCAAATTTGAAATCAGATGTAGAAAATCTTTTGCAGAAATATGACATCGAAAATGTTGTATTTCTATGTGTAATACAAGCTAACAAATACTCAAACACAACCAAACTGCACAAATCTCAAAAAGCTTTCAAATCATTTATTTACAAATTCCACATAAAAAACATCACAGAGATGCACAGTCTGTTGAATCTTGTACACAAACTTAACATAGAGATCGATTATCTTCATTACAAGGAAGAATTTATCACAAATTTTGGCAAACACGTTAGAGGCAAAACTGCACCACAAACTTGTGACATTCTAAAGGTTGGCACAATACCCTACTATTTCCACAAACAAAAATTAAAAATTGAACAAAAATTACTGGAAAACAGCTCCAAGATCCCTAAAATAGGTACCATTCCCTATTATTTCAAACAAACAACAACCACCACTGAAACACAAAGAGAAGTTTTTTTTCGCAAACAAACAAACGCAAAGAAAAACTTAAATTGTCAAAGGCAGGCACAACAGTAGCACATTTAAACATACAAAGTTTTAATGATAGGAAACAAGCGCTACTTGAAAATTGGCTTCAATCAGAAGAAGGCCGTAGTGTAAAAGTTTTATGCCTTACTGAACACCATAGAGTGAAAACGGATCTAGAAAGAATGTCTTTTAGGGATTTTAGTCTGGCATCGTCCTTTTGTCGGGATACTCGAAAAAGTAAAGGCGGAGTATGTATTTTTGTTCACAACAGCCTGCATTTTGATGAGCTTCCCTCAATAAGGCAACGCACAATTTCAAATATTTTAGAAGTCTGCGGTGTCAGCTTGCTCGGGGTTTTTGTGATTTGTGCTTATAGGCCAAAAACTATTAAAAATGATAAGTTTGTTGAACATCTTGAAAATGTTTTAAACACAGTAGGAAACAGAATCGTCAAACCATTTTTGCTGTGTGGAGATTTCAATGTAAATTTAATGGAACACGGAAGGGAAAAGAGCGAGTTTCTAAGTCTACTGAAATCATTTAACGCTAAACCGTTTGTACTGGAACCCACGCGCATAACAGCCCATAGTAGTACTTGCATCGACAATATTATTTCCAACATGAATTTACGCAATGTGAAAGTAGTTGAGCCAGGTTTATCTGACCACAGCCTTCAGCATGCTACACTTGATATAAAGATTAAATCAAATCCACGTAGTATTTATAAACAAGTGAGAGACCTCAATAAATCAAATACAGACGAGTGCAAAGATTTTTTGAGTTGCGTATGTTGGGAGCAGATATACTCGATTTCAGATACGGATCAGTCTTTTAATCTGTTTCACGATATACTCGTTAGTGCGTTTGACAGGTTTTGTCCGTTGAAAACAGTACAGGTTAAGAAAAAATATCCTAAGCCAAAATGGATTACACCGGGTATTCAAAAATCCTGTGAAACAAAGCGTGAACTTTTTATTGAACTTAAAAATTTAAACCAAGATTCCATAGTTTCAAAAAATTATAAATCCATACTTTCGAAACACTACAAAATATACTGTTCGTTTTTGCACAGGGTGGTATCGTATGCAAAGAAAAAAGACAACGAATGTCTTATTCTAAATTCAAAAAATAAAATTCAAACTGTCTGGAATATAGTAAATAAAACTATCAAAGGGGAAAAATCTAAAAAAATTGAAAGTTTTTTGGGACTCACAGATGGTGTTAAAACGATAATCAGTGAGCTAGAGGCCCCAGACTTATTTAACGCTTATTTCAGTACAAGTAGCACTCCTATAAATAAAAACGAGCTACATAGCATTGAACTTCCCAGCTTTCAAAACAACACCATGTTTATCAATCCCATATCTAGACATGAAATTCTTATACTTGTGTCTAGTTTCAATAATAAAAAGTCGTGTGGTTTTGACGGTTTACCAATCACCATTATTAAAGAAATTATAGAGGTAGTTGCCGATCCTCTGGTCTATCTCATAAATCGATCAATAGCTACAGGTATTTTTCCAGAAAGGCTTAAAAAAGCTCATATCATTCCTCTGCACAAAGGTGATAGTAGACTGGAAGTTCAGAATTATCGCCCCATTGCGTTGTTGCCCTGTCTTTCAAAGATCTTCGAAAATTTTTATTCAAACCGTTTGACAAACTTTTTATTAAAATACAAAATACTGTCCAAAAACCAATTTGGTTTTCAAAAGGGTAACTCAACTATTGATGCTGTTTTCGATATGATGGATTTTGTGGCGGACTCTCTAAATATAAAGTCAAACGTGGTAACTGTTCTACTGGACTTATCAAAGGCTTTTGATTATGTCGATCATCACGTGTTGCTATGCATCCTAAATCGGTACGGTATAAGAGGAAATTGTCTAGACTGGTTAAAGTCTTATCTGACAAACCGCCAACAAAGTGTTAAGCTCCCTATGTTTGACTCCAGGACAAACACACTTTCAAACAAAATATCCCTAAGTACTGAGATGACGCAAGGTGTGCCTCAAGGTAGTGTCCTGGGTCCCCTGCTGTTCATATTATATATTAATCATTTAACCCAATTAGTCAGTAAGAAAATCACTATGTTTGCGGATGATGTCTCAGTATTCTTTAAATTTGAAAGAAATAATACAACACAGCTGTTTCCTGAGATAAATGAAACTATCAATGCCATAGTCAAGTGGTTAAAATCTATTGGACTAAAAACAAATGCAGGAAAAACAAAAATGATTCATTTCCGAAATTATAATACCCCTAGACTGGAACCAAATCTAACTGTGGACAATACTACGGTTGCCGTTGTAGACCAAGCCAAGTTTCTGGGGATTTTCGCAGATGAGTACATGAATTGGAAAAAGCACATAGATACCCTTGAGACAAAACTAAGTAGTTTTTGCTATGCATTGAGATGCTTGTCAACAGTTACTACAACACATGCCATGCTGCAGGCTTACTATGCGTTTTTCCACTCTAGGCTTCTGTACGGCCTGGCATTGTGGGGTGGCAGCGTTGATATAGAAAAGTTGTTTGTCTTGCAAAAGAGATGCGTTCGTATTTTAAGTGGTGTCAAATCAAATATAGTAACTTGTCGCGGCCTATTTTTTAAATTGAAAGTACACACTGTCACAGCGCTTTACATTATGGAGCTCTGCAAATTAATAAAGCGTTATCCTCACAAAAGTTTCCCATCAGCTCTGAACGCAATAGTAATAGGCTAAGAGATAGGTTCAAGCATGACCTTAAGACTAGGTACTGTAGAACTACGTCCTATAGTAGAAGTACTAGTAATATGGCAGTCTGCGTTTATAATAAACTACCGTCAAATATAAAGCTTCTCTCGGGTGATCATATTTTATTATTTTTCATACTTTTGACTAGCGACATAAATATTAACTCAAAATAACAATTCAATTCAATTCTAATCCAATAAAATAATGTTTTTATAGAATTATTTATGATTATGTATTTTTTTGTTTTTCCAAGCGGAAAATACTATTATCAAATTTTCTCTAATGTTAATCTAATTTACTTAATCTAATTTAATTCTATTGATAATTATGATTATTAAATTGCCATGCCGCCATTGGTAAAATTACATTAGCACATTATATTATATTACTTAAGATCTGTAACAAATACTGTAATTTATCGCAATAAAAATGAAATGAAATGAAATGATAGCAAATTTGGTCTTCTACATCGACGTTTATGTTGATCGCCGCTAATTCACTAAGAATTCCTTTAAATTTTAGGAAATATTTCTGTAAGTTGCTTTCATTGTCATAGCGCATTGTTATGAGCTTTCGTTTTGAATAAAATTTGTTACAGACCGTTTTCCGTTCAAATATGGCCTCTAATGACGTTAACATTTCTTTGGTCATATTCGCATTTTTTACAATGTCAATATATTTGTCGCTCGAACATTGTACCAAAATTGATGTTGCTTGTGAGTCATCTTTCAAAAATAATACTAGAGCATCTTTATCTGTCGGTATCTCTTTTAACAATACATTGCTTAATTGCTTTTCTTCCAGCAGTAATTTCAGTCTTTCCAATGACTAAAATTTGAATTTTCAGTCAAAATCGGCAGAAGAGACCCCGCAGCTGTCATCTTTATTTCTTATAATTTTCGCCGATATTACTTTTCGTGGATCGCAACCCAATATATTTTTATTTACTTACTGCACGCGATCTGCTACCATGTTGATCGCGTGCAGTATATTCATAAAAACATTACCACGACACAATCTACATAGGAAGAGAATGTCACTTGAATGAGAATGTAACCATAGTAACCAGTCAACATTACTAGTGTGGGACACACAGCTAGTGCTGTACATTTCAACATAGTATATCCATGCAAATTGGCCATTTCGCTAATTGCCTAACTTATTTTAAAATCAAACTTATTAGAAGTTACATTTTAAATATAACTTATAATATACTATACTTATAACTATAAATTAACAATCATAGAGAGTTTATCATATGTGGAGATAAAGCAGTGTATGTTACTGTACATAATTAGGCATTTAAATACTGATGTGTTGTTATTATGAAACACTCGTATATTAAAGCTTCTCATTATGAAAGTCACATTAACTACTAATATTTTTTATTATCATGAACTAATCTTCCACTAAAGTAAATACCTGTAGTCGGGTTAAAGTGCAGAAAATAAAACCATCATGATTATGCATTAATTTTTTTATTAGTCATCAAATTCAGAATCTAAATATTCAACAGATTCATATGACATTTCATGATCTTCATGATCAGTTTGTACTGGTTCAATTCTAGACATATCAGACTCATTGTCATTTTTAAGACTGGATGTTTCACTTTCACTGCCGCCAACATTTATAAAAATTTGTTCAATTTGTGTATCAATTACCAGTCTCCTGCATTTATGTTCCTCTTCTAGTTTTTTGTATGCTCACAGCAATTATTCCATGTATCAGCAGTTATATCCTCAAAACAGTTTTGTGCAATCTGCAGGAACGTGATATTATCTAAACTAACATTCTTTGTGGCAACCTTTCCTTTTACTATGCTTCATATCATATCTATCGGATTCATGTCACAATGGTATAGCGGCAGTAATAGTATTTTGTGACCATACTCCTGTACAAAATTATCAATCCAGTATATGAGATTGATATTTTTTTACCAAAACCAACAACATACTTTTGGTAATTTTGGTAGGGTAGGTAGGTAGGTAGGTGGGTAGGCAATATTATTTTATGTAAGCTATTCTGCAAAATATTTTTTTCTATTAACCGAGCTTGGAGGTTTGTTAATTTGGCTAGAATGATATCTAGCATTGTCCATGACTATACAGGTGGGTTCATTTTCGATTGGGTAATAATTTATTCAATAGCCATTATTTGAAATTAACTTTATTCATGGCATCATGGAAATTAGCTTTATTTTCTTTATCACCTTGCCACCACAATGAACAATTATGCAGTTCCGACAATGAGGCACAGTTTTCCGGCTTCAACTGCAAACAAAACTTGTATACGCATAAAGTGCCTCAAATGTTGAATATCATCAAGCTCAGTCAGGAATTAGGTACGCGGCAGCAATTCGTGGTATTTGCGGAAGCTCAAGGCCTCATAAATAATATAAAATTGCCTTTATTCCCACCTGTTCTGTTGAGTAGTTCTGTCGGCAGAACTACTGGGATTTTTTTTACCATTAGTTCTGTTCACAGAACAAATGAGAATTGAATTACTAGTCGTTCTGTTCACGAACAAACTACTTCTCTGTTCCCACCTGTTCTGTTGAGTAGTTCTGTCGGCAGAACTACTGGGATTTTTTTTACCATTGGTTATGTTCACAGAACAAATGGGAATTAAATTCCTAGTAGTTCTGTTCACGAACAAACTACTTCTCTATGCAGTTTGCTATCAATTATTAAGTACTGGCCACTTGAGGTACAGATGACGCCAAACAACTTGAACAAATGACCTTGAATGTGCAGGGCCGCAGGAACCGATATTGGGCACCGCGGTATGCGGTGCGGGGTGCGACGTGCGGAGGGGGTTTCGACTTGATGGAAGGCATATCTTATTTACCTCAAGATTAAAATCAATGTTCTTTGTTAATTCAAATAGATTCCAATGAAGCCGAAAAATGTCGCTAAATAAATATACAGTTTTATTTTGATAGTCATATCCACCAACCATTAAATCTGTCTGTGGTCTGTGGATCTACTTAGACTTAAGTGTGTCGTTTTTTTTTGCACGTAAGTGTACAGATGTAGTGAATAATCCTTTCCTTTCGTATTTTCTCGGAAATGTTCGTTTTTGTCTTACTACTTCACCGCACTCAGTACCCGTCGAGACAACGTAGGGAACGGTCGCATTGCAAGAGGAAGTATCTATATAGAGTAGTTAATACCACAGAAATACTTTGTTGATATTTATGTTAGATTTTGTGATAAACTTCATAGACTCGTGCAGGCCACCTATATATATATTTTTTTGACTTTACATTTCACTCTTGTCTGTCATTTTTGTAAATAATAAACATTGATTTTATTCGATCCACATTAACAATTTATAACAGACATGCCGAAAGCACTAAAAAAAGGGAAACGTTGAGATCGGCAAGCCTGCGAAGTTATTTTCAATATTTATTTATATTTCTTAACTGAAAATGATAAATTCAAACATACCAACTATACTGCTTACTTTTGTAAAGTCCAAAAACGAGTTTCGGAGGCCAGTGGAATTTCTCAACGAACAGTAAATAAAATATTGCAAAAAGAATACATAAATCAATCCACCTCCAATAGTCCGAAGTCGGCAAAGTTGGGTAGACCAAATAAATTATTTTGTCTAGGTCTTGACGATTTTGACTACAACGTTATACGCCGATTAGTGTATAATTTCCATTTGATATACAAACAAGTACCTACAATTAAAGCCCTGAAGTCCAAGTTATCCGAAGCCATAAATTTTAAGGGATGTGACTTTAAGCTAAGAAAAATTCTTAGAAAAATGGGATTTCGGTATAAAAAAGTTGAAAACAACAGAAAATTACTTATCGAGAACGATGATGTTCGTTTAAAAAGAGTAAAGTAGTAAAGAGTAAAGTTTTTAGCCGCGATAAAAAAGTACAGATTGCAAGGGAGAGAGATTGTTTATATGGATGAAACATACATCCATACCTCACATTTGGCAGGTAAAAGCTGGGCTGACTCGTCAGAAAACGGAGTGAAACAGTTAATTTCTAAAGGACAACGTCTTATAATAGTGCACGCTGGTAGTAGAAAGGGGTTTATACCTGGGGCATTGTTAATGTATCAGTCTACGGATAAAACAGGTGACTATCACAATGCGATGAACAATGAAAACTATGAAAAATGGCTTCGTAATCAACTCATTCCAAACTTAGCTCCACATTCGGTACTAGTAGTAGATAATGCTGCATATCATAATAAGTACGTAGAAAAACCTCCTAACTCAAATACCAGGAAGTAAGACATGATTGATTGGCTATCCAAACATAACGTTCCGATTGATCCGTCATTAACAAAACTTGAAATATATGAAATTATTTGCAAGTACAAACAAGAATTTGTAGAATACTCTATAGATAAACTTATGAACGAATATGGACACAGCGTACTTAGATTGCCACCATATCATCCTGATTTCAATCCGATTGAAAACATATGGTCTCAAATAAAGGGATACGTATCCAAAAGAAACATCAGTATGAATATGACTACTGTGAAACAATTGGTACAGGAAAAGGTTAATATGATTGGTTCCGATGTTTGGGCCAAAGTATGTGACCACGCCATCAAATGCGAAAACGAGTACCGAAAACACGAACCTGAGTTGGAAAATTATATGGCTAGTTTTGTAATCACCGTGCATGAAAACTCTGACGATGATACACCAGAAAATAGTTCTGATTCTGACTGTGATATGGAAGTTGGAAGTATTGTTTCGCATCACACTGTCCACCCCGCTCCTCCTCCTCTTATCCCGCTGTCATAATCGAAGTCGTTCATCCAATCAGAAAATCATATTTATTTATATTAATTTCTCTGCTGGTTTGTTTTGTTTTATGTTGAGGTGTCTTTTTTGTTATGTCATAGTATTTTTAATTAATTACAAAAATTTATTGTTATAAAAAAGGTCTGCAAAACCCTACTGTAGTTTTGACTTATAGTTAGACTTTTGGGGTTCCAATCTTTATAGAATCATTAGATCATCCCAACCGGAATTTGGTTTTTATCAGTGCGTTTTATTGAAATAAAACGTCCTAGTAACTAGTTATATTTTTGTTTACCTAACGAATTCTTTATATGATAGAATCGTGGTGCTTTTAACATCTCAGTGTAATATACGTCAAACGGGCACTTTGACATTTGACATTGATAAATAAAGTATGCGATTTATTTGATACCTACACGTAATTTAATAATACAGTAATTCATAGACACATCGGCACCATTCGGGTGTTATCGTTGTTCCGAGTTTTGCCGATAGGAAAGGATTATTCACTACATCTGTACATGCGCAAACTTTCCCCCACCACGTCACATTTTGCTCAAGATGTTTGGCGTCATCTGTAAGTATCTATTATTTAATCGTTTCCTGATGACAACGTCATGAAATTCATGTTTTAAGGATTTCAAGAGAGTAATAATATTAATCCTATATATTGCAAATTGTTTGTTCAATGAGTGAGTTTAACATAATAAAACGCGGCCGCGGGCGCGTGTTGCTCGAAAATGGCTTCGAATATTACCGGCTCTCTATATATCAAAATTTACAAACGTTATGGAGATGTGCCATGTACAAGAAAACCAAATTCAGGGGAACAGTAACCACTTCCGAAGTAATTACTTTTTAAATAAGTTGTGGTATGGTATGGGAAGGGGAAGGCGTAGGGAAAGGCCCAGAAGGAGATGGAGGGACGACCTGGATAAGCTGGATAAGTTCCTACCTGAGTGGAACGATAAATCTTCGGCTAGAGATGTGTGGGCTCGAACCGGTGAGGCCTTTGCCCAGCAGTGGGACACCGTGCAGGCTAAATAATAAAAAAATACGCGAAAAATTTTTTTTTTTGCATACGGCACTTTCAAAATTTGCCCGGTACCTTTCACAGAGGTTTACACTATTCATGCAGATCTCGAAAGCTCTGAAGATACTATCAGTGTGATGCCTCTAATATATGCACTTCTTAGTCACAAAACCAAAAAAGCCTGCACCACACTTTTCAGTCTAATAAAAAGACAGATTCCAGATTGGAAACCTTCCGTTTTCATTACTGATTTCGAGGAAGCCGCCATTCAAGCCATTGCTGAAGTTTTCCCAAATTCCGATCATCAGGGATGTTACTATCATTTCTCAAATAAACTGTGGAGAAAATCAAAGCAATTGGGCATTAACATAGCATATAGCATCAACATTGGGACATAACAGTTGAGAATCTGAGATTGAAGCAGGGTGAAAAGCATAGTCTCATAAATCACAGAACTAATGGTAAAAAAAAAACCAGTAGTTCTGCCGACAGAACTATTCAACAGAACAGGTGGGAGCAAAGGTAAAATTGTGTCGTATTCACCGTGAGCCGATGGCAGTTCCCTACCAAACAGAACCATTGGCTACTTTACATAACGTGTAGAGGGCGCTGCTAAGTAAACTTGTCTTAAAACGTATCTCCGTGTTAAAAATTAAATAAAAATACAATTAAGCCTAATTAACTAGATTTTTTAAAGTAATAATATTAATTAAGTATAATGACTATATAATTAACTATTATAAATAAGCTAAACCAGTGATTACGATAAAAAAGACACTATAAACCTTAACTATAAACCATAACAATGAAAAGTGATACAGTGATTAACAAACAGTGATAAACAACGTTACATGAATATAATAACAAAAACTACATAATACTCAATGAATAATAGCATAAGCTCATATAATTCTCTGTGCAGATCCAGTGACAATATCGTGCAAGTTCAAAGTTCACCAACGGCTCAACTCACAAAAGCCACATAAACACTTTCATCACCGGCCTTCAACTACATTCAATGAGTAACATACATAATATTCAACAACATTCTTCAATCGCTCAATAGCCGAAACGGTTAAGGACTCATCGCCGCCGCATCAGTGCACATGGTTCGATCCCCAGCTAGGATCGGACACTTTTTACTTTTACTTTTCATTTTCATAAAGGACCGCATTAGTGACGACATCTATGCGAGTAAATAAGCAATTGCTGACACACGCCCTGTGATCTACCGAACAAACCACACAACAAATACTAGAAGACAACTTAGTTCCAAGATCATCCCACAAGAGGTCACTGTGGTACATCCACAAGCTACAAATTGTCCGCAAGATAACGCAAGGTAACATACATAATATTCAACAACATTATTCAATCGCTCAATAGCCTAAACGGTTAAGGACTCAACGCCGCCGCATCAGTGCACATGGTTCGATCCCCATCCAGGATCGGACACTTTTTACTTTTTTACTTTTCATTATCATAAAGGACTACATTAGTGACGACATCTATGCGAGTAAATAAGCAATTGTTGACACACGCCCTGTGATCTACCGAACAAACCACACTACAAATATTAGAAGACGACTTAGTTCTAAGATCATACCACAAGAGGTCACTGTGGTACATCCACAAGCTACAAATTGTCCGCAAGATGAAGTTCAAAATATGTAGCGGTACTATTCCTGGCCCAGAGCTGCTAACGTGCTCCACTTGTCTCCATCAGTTTCACCATAATTGTCTGAATATGACAACGGCATACTACATGGGAAACTTATCAAAGCTAGCACTAGATTATAAATGCCCTATGTGCCAGGATGCTGCGGAAAAAACACTGCTTCTGCGAGACCGGTTGCCGAAATCTCCCGCCAATAAATGCAGTTCAGCCCTCACCCCACGGACAGGGGAGGATAATGTAACATTGAGACCGCGACGGATAATTATCAGCAACAACCAGGACGAGTCAATATTAGACGTAACTTCACAAAGCCTACCCAATCTGCGGAGAATGGCGAGGAAGTTAGGGAATTGCGAGAAAATGACGGCAGATTGCACTCAGAGCTCGACATGGCAAACAGCGAGATAGACAATCTCAGTATGTAAATATCAAATCTGAACGAAACCTTACTAAAAACTAATAAAAAACTAGAACTCTGTAAAGCAGTAGGCCTTTGTGTATCAGGGCCATCTAAGAGCACATCAGGACCAACGTTATTCTCACCCTGTGCCGCAGAATCACTCCGAACATGGTACAGGTCGGGTTTCCACGTAAGACAAAAACGGAGTTTACGAGTGGAGTGGTAAAGCAAATGGACACAAATAATGCGAAACAGACAAAATATACGCAGCAAGAGATTTCAGTGCCCAAAAGAATACAATCAGCGTTTAAATCCAATGATATACTTGCATCAATACTTATTGACAGCAACGTAAATACGAACAGCCCCAATCACAGCAAAAAATGTCAACGACAAACGCAAAAGAAGCGACGTGTAATGATTCTAGCAGAGGAACAAGGTAGAGGAATGTGCAGAATTCTACAGGAACTTTTGGGTAGATAATTTATCGTAGAGTCGATAATAAAGTCCAACGCTACCTGGATCAAGTTCTAGGCTCATGTCATTCGCTTTGCAAGGATTATGGCAGCAATGATGTCATTGACGTAATAGGAGGCTCAAATGACAAGGATCCGCTCAGAATGAAGTCTCTTTTATACTATAATCTTAGCCTTCTCTTACAATGTAAGGTAATTCTATGTAAATCCACTAAATGTAAGCACCTAAATGAAAAAATGGTCAACTCTACTTTCAGGCATTTATGCTCTCGATTTTCTCAAACCACTTTCTTGGACATAAGCTATAATGATGAAACATATTATTTTGGGAAAGGTACACTCAACAAACAATACGCATGTAGACAGGTGTTAGGAGAAATTCTCAGAATTTTTAGAAGTGATCACTGGCAGAACAATTTGTGTCTGACTCATACAGGATCGCAAATGGAGCGTCTTTGCTCGAGTACGACTCAGACTAGTTTTCCTACCGAATTGCCTACTTTGGTTAATGTAGAGACCCAGACGGACAATTTTGAAATTGATTATAATTGTTCTACAGCAAATAAGATCAAATATATAAATAGCAATAATGTGACTGACAATGATAGCAATTTAAAAAATATTGATAATAATGCGAAACACTGTGATATTAATGATATTTTTTTTAATAATAATGTAAATGAAAATGATGATAATGAGAGAAAAAAAAACAATTTTTTTTCGTAAATAACTGTATAAATGTATTACACCAAAATATTGACGGCCTCATAAATAAATCGGACCTATTAACTGTACACTTAGAGGAGCAAATAACAAATGGAGTATCAGTTGATATTATAGGAATTACATAACACAATATGATTGACACCGATATCTACTCTTTGAATGTTGCAAATTACACACTGGCCACATATTCTGCCAGGAGCACACGAAGTGGCGGTGCTGCTATACTAGTAAAACATGAACTTAAATATAATGCAATAGATTTAGTGGACTGTAATATTCCTAATATAATGGAATGCTGTGGTATCACACTAACTGAGCACAATATAAATTTAATATGCGTATATAGAAAAGCGAAGTATGATACAAAGACTTATAACATCTTCTTTAACAACATAGAGAAACTATTATCTAGACTTTGCCAAGGTAAGAGAAAAACTATTGTCTGTGGAGAATTCAATATAGATCGACTTAAACGTAATAGAGTCTCGATTTATTTCAAAGATATGTTACAGAACTACAATCTAAAGCTCACATTCAATAAGCCAACACGTGTAAGCAGTGGCACATGTTTGGACAAATTCATCCATAATATCAAAGGCTGTAAGGGCGAGATAGTAGAGTTTGCGCTTTCAGACCATACAGGACAGTTACTAAAATGTCCAGTAAAACATTTCAACGTCCTCCAGAGTTGGTCAGTTTATAGACAAGACTACAGTAAAGATTACCTAAAGAAGTTCAAAGAGCACCTTTCAAGTCTCAGTTTCAGTGAGGTATTCAATAGCAACGATGCTAATGAGGCGTTTGCTGAGTTCCATAATACTTTTAAACTTTTGTATGATCTCTGTTTTCCAAAAATCAAGGTAAGGATCTCAAGCAACAAACGACCACAATGGGTATCGAAAGGTATCAAACAATGTACAAAAAGGAAGCGAGAGCTATTATGGAAATCTAGACTGCATCCAAACCAACAAAACAAACAAAGCTTTAAAACCTATTCAATAAGACTCAAAAAAATAATGAAATTAACGCAAAAGTCCCAAAACGAATATCAAATAAAAACATCAACTAATAAATCCAAAGCCACATGGAAAATAATAAATAATTATCACAACAATAAAACTAAACCAAAAAACTACATAAAACAAATAAAAATGGAAGATCACCTTATCACTGATCCACATAAAATTGCACAGTCATTTAATAACTTTTACATCGATCAGACATCACAACAACGTCAAGCAAATGCCACAAATAACCATATAAAGATGTCTTTCAACCCCAACTCATTATTCCTAAATCCGACTACTCCATACGAGGTATATCAAATAATAAAAAATCTAAAAGACACAAACAGTACTGGATATGACAATCTATGCACAAAAGTTATTATATACGTATCGGATTTAATAGCACCGGTTTTGAGCAGTATAATTAACCTATCGATACAACAGGGTGTATTTCCAGAGAAGTTGAAAACTTCGATTATTAGACCGCTCTTCAAGAAAAAAGACCGTGAAGACATGAGTTTCTATAGACCAGTTGCGCTCATCCCCATAATATCAAAGATCTTCGAAAGAGTAATTTATAATAGTCTCTACCAATATTTTGAGAAAAAATGTCTATTCGCAAAGGAACAGAAGGGTTTTAGAAAGGGTAAGACGGTTGACATGACCATTTATGATTTCTTAATGCAGGTAGTGACGTGTTTAGATAAAAAAATACCTTTAAAATAAAAAAATAAAAAAATATATATTTATTTGCCAATGAATACATTTTACATAAATTTTTTACAATGATCCTCACACTAGGCTAGGCCTGTATCGTGAGGACCTAAAATACAGAAATTCCAATTATGTATGCGGCAATCAAATCATAATGTTTAAATACCTAAAAAATAATATGAAGACAATAAAAATAATAATAATGACGACATGCAGATTAAAATAATATTATTTCATTATTATGCTTAATTCCATTAATATAATCAGAAATTTTAACATTTTAAAGTTTGATGGATAACATATAATCAAATCAACCGTTCTCTTTTGTATTATGTGTGTGTATGTGTGTGTGTGTGTGCGTGTGTGTGTGTGTGTGTGTGTTGGTTAAGTTCATGTCATTATCCTCATTAAATTTTCAGATTCTTCGTAAGTAAGTGTTAATAAAGTTTTATACAGTACGGACTTTGCTTGATGTAGACTTAAGGTTGCAATATTATTAATTTTGTTTAATTTGTTATATATATACGGGAACAGAAACGATCGAAATCTCTTAGCGAATACTGTGGAAAAGGTTGGTACAGGCATTCTAAAAACTCTTTTGTTTAGAATGTTACTGTAAGCAGGCGAGTTGATGAGCTCTCTATGCGTCACAGTGGCTGCTCTTAACATAAAAAGTCTTCGAACACTTAGCACTTGCGTGTCATTAAACAGAGATGTTGTAGGGTAGTGACGAGGCTTTCCCAGGGCCACTTTGAGAACAGATCTCTGAGCTCTTTCGAGAGTGATAAGGGTACTTTTGTTAGCACCCCCCCAGGCCAGTATACAATAATTAAGGATCGATTGACAGAGTGCCATGTAGACCAGTCTCAGCAAAGAACCGTCATTAGTAGCTTCTCGAAGCAGCCTCATTGTGTATATTAGTTTGCGTGTGCGACTGGACACAACTGAGATATGGCCTTTAAAGGAGAGGTTATTATCAATAGTTACACCCAAATATTTGAGCGAGTTCACTTTACTCACCTGCTGGCACGCACATTCGTCTGTGATTGCGTCACAGGCTTCTATGCAAGAGCTGGTGTGAAATCTAATATTAAACTGCGACGGAGGGGCCGACGCGGCTGTTTTATGGAAGAGCAAACAATGTGTCTTAGATGTATTGAGAGTGAGCAAATTTTCTTTTAGCCATATTGCAATCGACCCTAAGCCTTTTTCCGCATTGTTTTGTGCTTCGCGCCATGTGATCCCATGAAAAATTACTGCTGTGTCATCAGCGTAACAAATTATGTCACAGTTTTGCAAGGGGATCGAGGTTATGGCGTTAATGTACATATTAAATAAAGTTGGCCCCAATACGCTGCCCTGAGGGACACCGAAAGACACAGGTTTTACGCTACTTACATAGTTTCCTATTTTGACACATTGATTCCTGTTTGTTAGGTAGGAGGTGAACCAGTCTAGTGCAGTCCCGCGTATGCCAAAAAATTCCAACTTTCTTAGAAGGATAGGGATCGAGACAGTGTCGAATGCCTTTGCAAGATCAATAAAGACTCCGACACAGGCTCGACCCGCATCAAGATGGGAAACTACAGTATCCGTTAGAAGGCCCACTGCATCCTCTGTGGATTTTCTTTGGCGAAAACCAAACTGGCAATTCGATAAAAGATTATATGAGTCCAGGAAATCAGTAAGCCGCCTATTGACTATCCGTTCTAACAGCCTTGAAAAGACCCCAAGCAGAGAAATAGGCCTGTAGTATTCAGGTTCATCCGTAGGACCACCTTTGTGTATTGGAATGACGGCTGCGGTTTTCCATGCATCCGGGAAGCAACCTATTGAGATACTGAGGTTAAAAATTGCAGCCAATGGCACCGACAAGATATGATTGGCTGCTTTGAGTATCTTATTTGTTATTCCATCCAAGCCAGGGGAACTGTTAGCATCCAGTTTATGAATAAGATTTTCAACTTCTCGAGGATCAGTTGGCCTAATAAAAAATGAATTGACCGGAATTGAGTTACCAGGATTGACCTTAGCTGCAAGTGATCGTTGAGACGCTCCTATTTCTGTCAGTGTAGCGTTTGCAAGAGTTTCCCCAATTGAAGAGAAGTAACCGTTGCAATAGTCTAAGGATTCAGCAGCTGTTTGCTTTGTGGCTGTAAGAGCGTCTACTACTGGTTTTTTTACTTCTAAGTTGGTTTTTACGCGTTTAACCGTAGGCCATAACTTTTTCGGGGAGCTTTTATTTTGATAAAGTTCATTTCCATTGTGCTCAGCTTTGAGTTTTCTTAGTAGATCTATATAGAAATTTCTATACCTGGTGTAAACTATTTTTTTAGTCTCATCTTCTGGGAATTTGCGATGATCTGCGTGCAATCTATCTCTATGCTTAGAGCATCTGATAAGGCCAGGGGTCATCCAAGGCTGGAGAGTGTACCTAGAACGACTTATCTTAAGGATTCGGGAGTTGCTGGAAACTGCTCCAGAAAGAAGGTCTGTAAAAATAGTGACTGCATTCGTTAGACAAGTTTCAATTGTGACACGTGACCAGTCAATATTTTCCAACTCTTTGATGAGGGATTCGTAATTAATTTTCAGTTGAGTTCTAGTGGGTTTATTCTTAATGGGAACTTTAAAGTCAACTCCAGCCATAGTCATGCTATGATCCGTTAGGTCTGTGTGGCATGTAATTGATTCAACCCGGATTCCCACAGGAACATGAATGTGATCTAAGCACGTTTTACCATGAGTGGATTTATCAATAGCACTTAAAAGTCCATTTTCAGCTAAAGAGCAAAGGTAATTCGACGCATGAGTATCATCTGAAGTACTACCGAGAATATCAATATTGATATCACCGGCAACGATGAGACGTGACCTACGTTTGATATGTTTTAGTGCCTTATCCAACGAATCAATGAAAGTACTTGGGTTTTGAAAAGAGGGGGAACGATAGATTCCAAGAACTGAAAAACAGTTATCAACCTCTATGAGCAAAGCATTTGCATCTTCAAGATTCAACTCTGTGGATTTTGCTGACCATTTGTTTTTTACATAGATAGTGACACCTCCCGATTTATTAATATATTTTGATGTATGGTAAGAAGTATACCCATCTATTTGCCTTATATTTGATGTCTCATTAAGCCAGCACTCACCTAGAATTACAATATCAAATTTGATACTCAGGCGTTCAAAGATCACGAGAAAATTATCGAAATTTTTCTGGATACTCCTGATATTTATGCTTAAAATTTTAAGAGGATAATTACCTATTATGGTCTTGCATTCCTCAGGAGTAGAGATAGTATGGCATACAATATGTAAAGCATTATCAATATCATTAATAACCTCTAACGAAACCATGGTATCATGTTATGGAAAGTAAGATAAGGATCAATCAGACCAGGAAAGGCCAAACATGAGTCGCTGACGAGACAGCATGATGGTAAGTATATTACCTTATGTAATTGTTGTGTGTTTATATGTATGGATGATGTAGATGACATTAAGCATGACTTAATTAGACTTATAGTTACTATAAAAGCGTTCCAGATTATGCAACTCCATAAAGTACACCATTTACGACGATTTACTGCCGGGACCGAACAGTCGCAGCCGGTCTTCCTCAGATTTGATGGCGTGTGCTGGACTACCGTCTCGCCCTTCCCGTTTCCTGACGTAGATAGTGCTGTTGCGGACCCAGCAAAACTTAAAGTCATGTTCTTTTGCCATAATTCTGACCCTCCGAAACAACCTTCGATTTTCACTAGTTAAGCGCTCGTTTATGTAAATTCTGTCCGTAGGACCATTTCCCACCACGTCCTTGCTGGTTAGCGACCGGCGGGTCTTTGCCTGCTTGAGGAACTCGTCACGTTTCATTTTACGAGTGAAGGCTATTACTAGCGGACGTTGTTGCTGCCGGGGGTTCGCTTCATCCTTTCGATGTTTCGGTCCAACGCGTGTAACATAGTCCAAGTCGGCTACAGTTAATTCCACTCCCATAACTTGTGCAGTTGTTAGCACCAAATGGTACGGATTTTCATTTGGCTCTTCCGAAAGCCCTAGAACCTCTAGTTCGTTCCGCAGGGAGCCTTGCAACTGAGTGTTTAACTGCTCTTGCAGGCGGCTTACTGTTGATCTCAGCACCCTATTTTCGTCTTCTTTCGTCTCCAGTTCTTTGAGTCTAACATCATATTCCGAGAATCTTTCCGATATATCGTCGAAGCGTTTGCTTAAAAGGCATTGCATTTCAGACATCTCCTGCCGCATTAGCCGAATTTCTTCAGTAAGAAGCTGCAGACCATTTTCAGACGGAGTTGGCGATGGAGGGTCAATGGGTGGATTTGGTGTCGTGACTGCAGAGTTTGGCTTCTTTCTCACAGTGACATTGGGGCTACTCCTCACGGGTGTATGAGAGTTATCACCTCCCCTTTTAGCACTAGCGCGACAGTTCGGACATATCCACTCTGCTGTTTCGTCGCTGGTAAGACGCTGCGCGTTTGCACATTCTGTGTGGAATGTTTTGCGACAGGCTTTAGCCATGCAGCCAATCACATCATCTTCAGGTCGTATATCAGTAAGACAACCAAAACAATTCATTGCCATTACCACTGTACAATGTTGTCAAAGCGATAGCAAAACGATGCGTATCGTTTGTCGCTCGGATACCGTGGTACCGGTTCCACACCGGCTCGGGCGATCGAGGAAGCAGTGGTGACTCACGCACGATGAGCGCATAAACAAGTGTAGTGCCGCGTGGCGGATAGTATTTTGTTGCACTGAGATTATATTCTTTATGATTGCAACCCACTCACAGCACTTTGAGAAACTTCAGATGTCACCTTTTACTATTTGCACTTTAAGCTATTAGCTGATATAAATATAGTTCAGTTTAATATAATATTTGCACTAAAATATAATTTTGAAACAGAAGCGGGACAGAGATACGTGTTACTTGATTGCCGCCGCGGTGGCTCAAAAACAATATATATATATTATTATATATATATATATTGTTTTTTCGCTGAAATAGGTTATTACCTATTTCAGCGTTGTACATGGACATGACGAAAGCATTCGACTTCGTCGACCATGAAACACTAATAAACAAACTGGATGTTTACGGTATACGAGGTAATGTGCTTGAACTTATTAAAAGCTACCTTAGTGACAGAACACAGTTAACACAGATTTCCAGAATATGTCAGAAAACAAAAACAGAAAATCAATACATGTCAGGCCCGAGAACGGTTAAATGTGGCGTAACACAAGGTAGCGTATTAGGACCACTACTATTCCTCATCTACATCAATGATCTCCCTATGTCAGTAAGTTACCCAATGGTATTATTTGCAGATGACAGTATGATGATTGCGGATTGTCGAGATGAAAATACATACGCATCTGAATTTAATAATTCCCTTAACGATATTATTGAATGGCTGAGCCGTAATAATCTGATAATCAATCTTGATAAAACTAACATAATGACATTTAAAAATAATTACAATCAAAAAACAAACACTCTTGACATCCACTATAATAATAAAAAAATTGACAAAATAAATGTATTCAAATTCTTAGGACTTAATATTGACTCACATCTGACATGGAAACCACAAGTAGAGCATGTTTGCAAAAAACTAAGTCAGTTTTCCTATGCTCTATATATGCTTGCCAAAGCTACTGGGCAATCAGCTTTATTAACCGTGTATCATGCTTTTGTCGCCTCGACTTTAAGGTATGTCATTATTTTCTGGGGCAACTCAACCGACAAAGATAAAGCTTTTAGAGCACAAAAACGGTGTATAAGGGCAATTTGTAAATTGAAACCTACAGACAGTTGCGTTCCTCATTTTAGAATGTTAGGTATTTTGACATTGACATCATTATATATTTATGAAACTGCTGTATTTGTAAAAACAAACTGGTGCTTGTTTAAGAAAATGAATAGTAAAAGAGATACTAAATTAAGTGCACCTCCCCGCTCTACTGCTTTATTCAGCAAAAGTATATTTGGTATGGCACCAAAAGTGTATAATAAGCTGCCTAAATCCATAAGAGACATTGAGCAACTTCATTCATACAAGGCTGGACTTAGATATTTCTTAATCAAAAAATCATACTATAAGTTAGAGGACTTCTTGGAGGACAAGTCAATCTAACGCAATATTATAAATATAATGATAGGTACATAAATAGATAAGTAACATGACCAGAATAATAAATTTATTGTGAATAAAATTAATGCTCATTCACTCTTAGATGGGTGCTTACATTTCTTTAATTTTAATTTTATGATAATTGTGTTGTATGTACATCATAACAGTTGCACGTCTGCATGGCAGAATATAGCGAAACTAAGTGACATTATAAAATACCCAATGTACACCTATATTCATGCATATAAACATTACTTTAATTTACTTTACTTTACTTTACTTTACTTTTTTTAACCCTTAACCGTTTCGCTGGCGCCCAACGTGGGCCGCCAGTGAAACGGTTAGGGCCCTATCTTGTATGAAAAGAGAGTTTACAATATTTACAAGATTTATTTAAGAGAAGACAGAGCAAGTTCGTGGGTGTGAACTCATTAGACGGACTTTTCGCGTTTAGGCTGCGACTCCCCTGGTGTTTCAGAGGTTCTCAATTAAACCAAAATAAACAAAAAATACTTGTAATTATTAAATGAAAATATACAGAGTCGAGATGCGTTCGTTAGCTTGAAAATATTGCAAAAAGTGCCGGGCCTAGCGCCCAGCACCTTATATAAAGGTACCCCGCTACCCCCTGTCTACCCCTCTACGTTCTGTTACGCGCGCGGACATCTTCCACCGCCTTGAAAGCATACGCTTTCAAGAATCTTGAGCTTCGTTGTCTTCGTTTTCGTGGAGGAGGCACATTCGGTTGAGAGCACGTCTGACGACCCCTCGTTGAGTCGTGACGTCAGCGACGCGAGGCACACCGTCTTTGCCAGGGAAGACGCGCTGCACTCTGCCAAGTCACCATTGTAGTGGAGCCAGACCGTCCTCCTTCAACACCACCATGTCCCCGGGCTGGAGATCCCTGCATCGGAAACGCCATTTAGACCTTTGTTGTAAATTGGCCACATACTCCGACTGCCAACGTCTCCAAAAATGTTGCCTGAATTGTTCCAACCGCTGGTATCTGTTCAGACGGTTCGGATTAGCTTCCTCTAGGTTCGAGGATTGAGGCGCTGTCAGCGCTCGGCCTATGAGGTAATGCCCAGGGGTGAGAGCGGAGAAGTCATCGGGAGATGATGAAAGGGGACAAAGAGGACGACGACGAAGTTTTATAAAATATTTGGCTGATTTAATACCAGCCTCAGCCAGACCATTAAAATTAGGAGCGTATGCTGGTAAGAAAGTGAATTTTATGTGCTGGGACGTTGCAAACTCGGATAGGGCAGCTATGGATTCGTCACCTAAATCTTTGGCAGCCGCGACAAAGTTTCTGCCATTATCGCAAAACATCTCTCGAGGCTTGCCCTTGCAACTACAAAATCTGTGAAAGGCTAAAATAAAAGCGTATTTAGACATGTCACTTACGGCTTCGAGATGTACGCATTTGTACCTGAAACATATGAATAGGCATAAATATGCCTTGATTAACCGTGAACCCCGACCGCGCCGGTCACTATTCATGAAAGGGCCTGCAAAATCGACCGAAGCAGTACTGAAAGGAAAATCAGGCATCAAACGTTGACTAGGTAGATTTCCCATGATGTTCTGTTGAGACACGCGCCTAATACATAGGACACAACTACGTGCTATGCGCCTGGCCAAATCTCTACCACCTATTGGCCATATACGTTCACGAATCGATGCAAGCATAAGAGTTGGACCAGCATGTAAGAGACGGGTGTGTTCATGTGTAAATATAAGCTTTGTGAAATGATGTTTAGCACATAGTAATATATAGGGTGCTTCTTGTCAAAGGAATATTCAGAGTTAGAGAGCCTTCCACCAACTCTGATTATACCCTTGGGATCAATAAATGGAGTTAATGCTGAAATCTTAGACTTCGTACTAACGTTTTTATCTTTGGTCAATTGACCTAATTCGTTGCTGAATGACTCCTGCTGTGAGAGTTTTGTCAAATGTGTGAAAGAATTTTCTAGTTCATCGACACTTAATGGACCAGAATGTTTGTTACTGGAGATTCGACTGTTATGAATGAATCTGAAAACATAAGCGAGAATTCGTTGTAAAGTTATGAAGCTAGAATATTTTGTGACATCGAAAAAGTTTTCAGTAGTTTCTACTATCTGCGATGACAAAATGTTGAGCTCTGGTAGTTCGACAGGAACCTTTGATCCTAGAATGGGCCAAAAGTTCTGGACCGTTCCACCATAACTTCATATTTACAATTTGGTGCGGATCGATGCCCCGTGAAGCCAAATCAGCAGGGTTGGAGAAAGTCGGCACGTGACGCCAACTTGAAGGGTCAGTGAGCTCGTTGTTAGCTACTACCCTATGAGCCACAAAGGACTTTCATTTTGACGGATCTGTATGTATCCATCCAAGGACCACACTAGAATCGGTCCAGAAGCAATATCGCGTTATTGGTGTTTGTAATCTGAGGGCATCAGTGACTGCTACCGATAACCTAGCCGCTAGCAGCGCCCCGCACAGCTCTAGACGAGGGATAGTAGTGGGCTTCAGTGGAGCCACTCTAGCCTTCGCGCTGTATAGTTGAATCGTGACCGTCCCAGCCTGATCAACACATCTGACGTAGACGCATGCACCGTACGCCGCCTGAAATGCGTCACAGAAACAATGGAGTTCGACTGAAACGGGAGATATTTTCATTGTATATCTGGGTATACTTAGAGATGAGAGTTGAGGTAAATTATGGATGAATCTATTCCAGGCTCGCTCGAATTCTGGAGAGACAGGTTCGTCCCAATCGAGCTTCATGACCCAGAGTTTTTGAATAAGCATTTTTGGCTTAATGATGCAAGGGCTTAAAAATCCTAAAGGATCAAATAATTTGAGCGTTGCTGACAGAATTGTTCGCTTTGTAATTTTACTTGGACTTGAAATATCTACAGGAAAATGCAGGGTGTCTGTATTGGGATTCCAGTTCAGGCCAAGAGTGTCACATGATTGACTGATCACAAGACTGGTTTGTGTATTCATTGAGGTCGATTTCAATGCTAATTCTGAGTTTGAACGATATTTTCTCAGAGTGAAGCCTCCTTCGGAGAGAGTTGTTGGAACCTTTGTTTGAATTTGACATAGTTTCTCCGTAGAATCAGCACCTGTTATGAGATCGTCAACCATGAAATCATTTTGAATAATAGTTTTTATTTCGTCATCGTGACACTCCTCTCCCAACTGCCAGAGGCACCTTGTACTTAGTTAGCTTGCACTGGCAAAGCCATATGTGACTGAATTTAATCTGTATGTTTTAATGTCTTGTGATGGATCGTCTCGCCACAATATTAATTGAAGGTTGCGATCTGCTTCACTCATTGAGACCATGCGATACATTTTTTCTATGTCACCACATAGAACAAATTTATGTTGTCTAAATCTGATCAAAATGTTATAGAGTGAATCTTGAATGTTCTTGCCTATCATCTGAATGTCATTTACCGAAAGGCCTGAGGAAGTACGAGCTGAGGCATCGAACACAACTCGTAACTTGGTTGACTCGCTCTTTTCCTTCAGGACGGCATGATGATGGGGTAAAAAGAAACTTAGCATGGGCTTGCGTATGGCGGACTCGGATAGGTGACCTAGATCAGAATACTCTCGAATGAAGTCTGCATAGGCATGTTTCAGCTTAGGCTGTTGCTTGAAACGCTTTTCTAGATTGAGAAACCTTCCTTTGGCAATGCCATAGGTGTCGCCTTAACAGTCAGCTGTGTCTATTAAGGGAAGTCGAACCGAGAACGTACCATCTTCACGACGTTTGGTGTTTTCAACAAAATGCCTTTCGCACGGGTCGTTACTATCTACTCGTGGCAGTTTATCTGGCAACTCTTCCAACTCCCAAAACCTGCTTAGACTCTGATGGACCTGGTCACTGCGGTCCAGCGCTGAAAAATTGCAGAAAATGGCATTTACATTTATACTTGACTTGTTTCTCTTGCTATTTGTGTTGTCATAGATTGGACCTACTAACAACCAGCCTAACTTAGAACTTCTGAGAACCGGCATGTTAGGACCCATATGACGTATTTCGGAACCAACGAGGTCCCAAAATAGATCTGCTCCTATAAGCATATCAATCTTACTTGGTTCGTTGAAACTAGGATCTGCGAGGTAAATACCTACTGGCAGGTTTAAATGCTGGATATTAATTGGACGCTTGGGTAATGTATCAGTGATTTCTGCCAATACAAGGCATGATAAAGTGACGTTGAATTCATTGTGTCTTGACTTCATGTTAATATTGCATCTTTGTGGTGTGGTAGATAATGCAGAGTTACCTATACCTACTATTTTGGTGTTATGTAATGGTTGGGAATTCAGTTTTAGACGCTGCTTTAAGTCATTCGTGATAAACGAAGACTGACTCCCTGAATCTAGCAAGGCTCTTGCTTTAACCTTTTCTTGTGTTACTGGGTTCACGACATCCACTAGCGCCGTTGAAAGTAGGACCTGACTAGTGGTGGTGACTGACTTTGAGACTGAGCTGGTTGGCTCTGACTGTACGGCATGCTGATTATTACTAGAATCAGTGCTGGTGGTAGTGTGACTAGCTACCTTCTGTGTATCTCGTGTGTTCTTGTGTAGAAGCGTGTTGTGTGTTCGTCTCTTACAAATGCGACAACCACTTAACTTGCATCGTTGTGTTTCATGGCCGCCTCGAAGACAGTTGAGGCATAGAACGAGGCTCGACGCTAGAGAGCCACGCTCCTCTGGAGACTTGACCTTGAAGGCAGGGCAGTCGTAGATGCAATGCTCCCCGCTGTGGCAAACGTAGCAGCTGTTGCGGCGTCCCTCAACAGCTTCATCGGCAACGTATGTTGAAATTGTGCGATTGGAAAATCTTTGATTTTGATTTGAATATTGCAACTGCTTGGGTTGCCCTAAACTTGACTTGAATTGACCTGGACTACTAGAATTTGCGTTTGGCTTTGAAGCAACTCATTCTCGTGTAGATCTACCAACGGATTCCAGCACGTCAGCGCGATCCTTCAAGAATGTGCAGAATTGCTCTAATGAAGGTATTTCCTTGGATCCTATCACATTACGATGCTCCTCCCATTTTAAACTAGTCACGGAGTCGAGTTTTGAAGCCATAATGTGAATGATTAATGTGTCCCAATAATCGGTGGGCTGACCCAATGTTTTGAGTGCCCGGAGGTTTTTAGTGATGTGATCAACTAAAAACCTAATTTCCTTTTCAGACTCGCGTGTCATGGGATCAAAACTCAACAAAGAGTTGAGATGATTTGTTATCAATTGTCTCTTGTTATCGTATCTTTCGCAAAGCAAAGACCAGGCCTGTGGATAGTTGCTATCTGCAACTTCAATATTTAAAACAATGCGTGCTGCTTCTCCCTCCAAGTACGTGTTTAGATAGTAAAATTTATGGATTGCTTGTATTTTATCATTGTTATGAATCAAAGACTCAAATTTAGAATATGATCCATCAAATTTTTGTATCTGTAAAACTGGTAGTCGGAAACTCATGTTATCATGGTGATGACATGTTCCGGCTGATGATATTCCACCCTCATTGCTCTTGGATGGAGAAACAATACCTAAGATAGTGCGTGCCGTAGCTATACATACATGCATACGTTGTTCGATTCCATCCCGCTCAATTAGTTCATTGTCTAATTTTGACGAGTTTAATAGCTCGATCCTTGTCTGCACGTCACCAAACTTGTCGAATAAACGCATGAAAACTTCTAACCTAGTAGTTAGCTCACTGATTTCAACTGGTCTGAGAGTGGTTGGCTCACTTATTTTTGATAAGTATTTGTTAAATATCGTGATACGGCCCTTTATGGAGCTACGTAGCACAGTTAGTTCTCGTAATGAATTATCACTGCTGGTTTTATCATCGCCAGTTGCACTTGACTGAGAAAGCACTTGATCAGTAGACATCGTGGTTTAGATGTAACGAAAACAAAGCGAATCTTGCAATTACTTATTGAAGCGTGAGACGCGACGAGACTGACCTCTAAAAGTTAATGCTAACTCGTAAACAAGTGTCGTCTTTCGAAATCTAGCCTAGATGATGCGCGCGCTATCCTACTTCCACGCGGTAGCAGGAATGCAGCCTAAGTACCTATTGTAAGTAAAGCGCCGTGTTAAACTTGTTTTGTGGCCTTGATTTTTCTGATTATGTAATCGTGGTTTGAAATGTAGCTGTGAATATGCGCTTATACTTTAGGATATCGTATCGAGACTAGTAAGCAAGCATTGAGGAACTTATTACGAACTATAGCTGGTCTGAATATTATATTTTAGCCAAAAGCTTAAGCGAATGATTAAGAAGCTATAACTCGATATGCACAGATTTTGACTGGAAATATTTAGGAAGGAAGCAAGAAGAAAGGTATAAAAGGAATGGGCTCACGTTCCTCAATGTAGGCTGCGCTGCTTGTAGCTCGTTCTCTCGTCTCCACCCAGGCTGCGGGCAGACGTCAGGACGATGGGCTTGGTCTGGATCTGGACAACGGCTGCACCTGGCTGTCCACTTCCTGTTGCTGCTGGCGTGGATCTTTGACGATGAGACACGTGGGTTATAATGTAATTTCTTGCTTCTTGCTTAGGTAGTGGCCGCTGATGTGTCGCGTGGCGGCTGAACACGTTACACGTGGCCTGATGTAACCTCTTGCTGATGTGATGGCCTCTAGGGTGTTGCGTACTGTGCTGAACACGTGGCCTGCTAGTGGAACGTAGAAAAACTCGTGGCTCGCCTGCAGTTGTAGCCTTTGAACTGAAGTAGGTCTCGTCTAGTATGGTGAGCTGACGTGCTGCGTTGCTTCGCTGGGCACGCGGCTATGACGTCACTTGAATTTTGATACTGGATGCTCGATTTTGTGGTAAAAGTCCTGTCACGGTCGCCACTTTTGTTTAAGAGGTTCTCAATTAAACCAAAATAAACAAAAAATACTTGTAATTATTAAATGAAAATATACAGAGTCGAGATGCGTTCGTTAGCTTGAAAATATTGCAAAGAGTACCGGGCCTAGTGCCCAGCTCCTTATATAAAGGTACCCCATTACCCCCTGTCCACCCCTCTACGTTCTGTTACGCGCGCGGACACCTGGTGATGTCCGGCAGCAGGAGCGGCAGCACACAACAGCTAATAGAGGGCCGCGAGGAGTCCGGTTCAACAGAGGGGTTTCAGGTCCAGTGGTGTGAGCAAGAGGGCAGGTAGGTGGGGGCACAGGTGGAACCCCAAGCGTGAGGGGTCAGCAATTAATTATAGCACATCAAGTAAATGCCTTCTATCTACACAACACAAGTTATTTACAAAATTATGTCTATTAACAATTATGAGGGACTAGCCCATCGCTGCAACTATGGCGTAATGAGGAGGTAAAAATTAACTGTTGTAGAGGATACGTCTTAGCTATTTAGAACTCAAGGTGAAGAAATACCACTTAAATTACTTATAAAATGAAAGATAAAATAGTCTAAAAAATAGGACTGTATTGAGTGGATAAAAAAGATGGAATGAAAGAAAACAAAATAAAAATTTACAATTCAAACTAAAAGAAAGGTCTACGCTTTAAATTAAGAAACATAAATAAACTTCCATAAAACTCTTTTGTATTTTATACATGCTGCGCGGGCGCATAACACAAAAAATAAAAATAAAATATAATTTTATTATCACTCGAAGTTATAAAAACTTAAAAACGTCATGAATCTATTGGCATGACACAAATTTTTGAAATTGCTCCATTAAATAAAATAAACCAATTTGATATTAAAATTATTGGATTCTAAATTAACCTCCTGATTCTCGACAAATAAATTAACGACAGGCGTAGATTGTTCTACTTTATTTATAAGCGTGCAGCGGTCGTCTGGTAAGAAGCCTGGACAATGCCACCAAAGATTATTATTTCGCAAGCCCTCTGGAGTGGTGCCTCGCGAAAAAGGCTCAAAAAGGCCCAAGTTAAACCGATCCACAAAAAAGGCGATAAGTTAGACATTAACAACTATAGGCCCATATCTCTCCTTCTGACACTATCAAAAATATTTGAAAAGGTAATGGGACACAGACTCGGAGCTTTCCTGTCATTGAATAATATCTTATCACCTGAGCAATTTGGTTTTAGGGAGGGTGTCTCCACAGCAGATGCAATTTTTGATATGTGTGACTTTGTGGCAGAAAGTTTGGATCATAAGGAAAATGTTATACCTGTCTTACTAGATCTGTCAAAGGCCTTCGACCATGTAAATCACAACATCCTACTTGATATAATGGATAGGTATGGAATCAGGGGAGAAACAAATAAATAGTTCAGATCGTACCTGGAAAGTAGACAGCAAAGCGTGGTTTTGCCTATCTTGGATAAATCCAAAACCATGTTGAATATTGAATCTGAGACATTAAACATAGGCAAAGGAGTGCCACAGGGTAGCATACTAGGCCCTATACTTTTTCTCTTGTATGTAAACCACCTACCTAAAATCGTAAACGATAAAATTGTTATGTTTGCTGACGATGTATCTGTTTTTTTTTAAATTCCAAAGAGACCAAAATGAAAACCTTTCGAATGTGATTTCAGAATCAGTCACCAAAATAGTAAACTGGTTTAAGACACTTAACCTTAACACAAATGCTAACAAAACACAGATGATTCATTTCAGAAATTACAACACTAAACCTATAAACTTAAACTTAAAGCTAGACCAAAAAAATATTGAATTAGTTCCAAATGCCAGGTTCCTAGGAATATATACCGACGAAAACCTAAACTGGAAAAAACACATTGAGATCCTAGAGACCAAACTCAGTAGCTTCTGCTACGCATTACGATCGCTTTACAAAATAGCTACAAAAAAGCCGCCTTGCAGGCATACTTCGCCTTCTTCCAATCTAGAACCCTCTATGGACTAGCAATGTGGGGAAATAGTGTAGACGTAAATAAAATTTTCGTCCTACAAAAGAGATGCGTCCGTATTTTGGATAACCTTGGTAGTAACAGAAATTCGTGCAGGGATTCTTTTAAAAAACTTAAGCTACACACTATAACAGGGTTATATATAATTGAGTTGTGTAAATTGGTCAGACGTCACCCTGAAAAATTCCCTCAAACCACCACCACCTGGTGTCAGCAATCGTCTGAACGAAAGAAATCATAAAAAACTAGAAGTTCCTCAATGTAGAACTACTACCTTCTCTCGGGGAACAAAAATTATAGCCATAATAGTTATTTACGTGGGTGTTGCATAATGAGGGTCATTAAAATACGAATGTGGTTTTATGAAACGAACGAAGTGAGTTTCATAAAAGGATCACATGAGTATTTTAATGCCTAATTATGTACAGTCACATACATAACTTTATCTTCATTCATACCCTAATATGGCTACAGTTACCAACATAATCTGTATGTAAAAGTTAGTACTTAGTACAAAATCAATTTGTAGGTCAGTTTGAATAAAATACAATAATAAGCAGTTAAAGTTTTATTTATAATAATAATTATTTACAACATTTTGTATTGTGCAGTGAGAAAACTGCACTTTTTCTGCAGTAGCTGGGATTTCATTTGAAGTCACTGTACTGCTAGGCATAGAATTTGCGATGATCTGCGTGCAATCTATCTCTATGCTTAGAGCATCTGATAAGGCCAGGGGTCATCCAAGGCTGGAGAGTGTACCTAGAACGACTTATCTTAAGGATTCGGGAGTTGCTGGAAACTGCTCCAGAAAGAAGGTCTGTAAAAATAGTGACTGCATACGTTAGACAAGTTTCAGTTGTGACACGTGACCAGTCAATATTTTCCAACTCTTTGATGAGGGATTCGTAATTAATTTTCAGTTGAGTTCTAGTGGGTTTATTCTTAATGGGAACTTTAAAGTCAACTCCAGCCATAGTCATGCTATGATCCGTTAGGTCTGTGTGGCATGTAATTTATTCAACCCGGATTCCCACAGGAACATGAATGTGATCTAAGCACGTTTTACCATGAGTGGATTTATCAATAGCACTTAAAAGTCCATTTTCAGCTAAAGAGCAAAGGTAATTCGACGCATGAGTATCATCTGAAGCACTACCGAGAATATCAATATTGATATCACCGGCAACGATGAGACGTGACCTACGTTTGATATGTTTTAGTGCCTTATCCAACGAATCAATGAAAGTATCGTATATCGTAATCGTCGCTGACGACCCCTCGTTGAGTCGTGACGTCAGCGACGCGAGGCACACCGTCTTTGCCAGGGAAGACGCGCTGCACTCTGCCAAGTCACCATTGTAGTGGAGCCAGACCGTCCTCCTTCAACACCACCATGTCCCCGGGCTGGAGATCCCTGCATCGGAAACGCCATTTAGACCTTTGTTGTAAATTGGCCACATACTCCGACTGCCAACGTCTCCAAAAATGTTGCCTGAATTGTTCCAACCGCTGGTATCTGTTCAGACGGTTCGGATTAGCTTCCTCTAGGTTCGAGGATTGAGGCGCTGTCAGCGCTCGGCCTATGAGGTAATGCCCAGGGGTGAGAGCGGAGAAGTCATCGGGAGATGATGAAAGGGGACAAAGAGGACGACGACGAAGTTTTATAAAATATTTGGCTGATTTAATACCAGCCTCAGCCAGACCATTAAAATTAGGAGCGTATGCTGGTAAGAAAGTGAATTTTATGTGCTGGGACGTTGCAAACTCGGATAGGGCAGCTATGGATTCGTCACCTAAATCTTTGGCAGCCGCGACAAAGTTTCTGCCATTATCGCAAAACATCTCTCGAGGCTTGCCCTTGCGACTACAAAATCTGTGAAAGGCTAAAATAAAAGCGTATTTAGACATGTCACTTACGGCTTCGAGATGTACGCATTTGTACCTGAAACATATGAATAGGCATAAATATGCCTTGATTAACCGTGAACCCCGACCGCGCTGGTCACTATTCATGAAAGGGCCTGCAAAATCGACCGAAGCAGTACTGAAAGGAAAATCAGGCATCAAACGTTGACTAGGTAGATTTCCCATGATGTTCTGTTGAGACACGCGCCTAATACATAGGACACAACTACGTGCTATGCGCCTGGCCAAATCTCTACCACCTATTGGCCATATACGTTCACGAATCGATGCAAGCATAAGAGTTGGACCAGCATGTAAGAGACGGGTGTGTTCATGTGTAAATATAAGCTTTGTGAAATGATGTTTAGCACATAGTAATATATAGGGTGCTTCTTGTTAAAGGAATATTCAGAGTTAGAGAGCCTTCCACCAACTCGGATTATACCCTTGGGGTCAATAAATGGAGTTAATGCTGAAATCTTAGACTTCGTACTAACGTTTTTATCTTTGGTCAATTGACCTAATTCGTTGCTGAATGACTCCTGCTGTGAGAGTTTTGTCAAATATGTGAAAGAATTTTCTAGTTCATCGACACTTAATGGACCAGAATGTTTGTTACTGGAGATTCGACTGTTATGAATGAATCTGAAAACATAAGCGAGAATTCGTTGTAAAGTTTTGAAGCTAGAATATTTTGTGACATCGAAAAAGTTTTCAGTAGTTTCTACTATCTGCGATGACAAAATGTTGAGCTCTGGTAGTTCGACAGGAACCTTTGATCCTAGAATGGGCCAAAAGTTCTGGACCGTTCCACCATAACTTCATATTTACAATTTGGTGCGGATCGATGCCCCGTGAAGCCAAATCAGCAGGGTTGGAGAAAGTCGGCACGTGACGCCAACTTGAAGGGTCAGTGAGCTCGTTGTTAGCTACTACCCTATGAGCCACAAAGGACTTTCATTTTGACGGATCTGTATGTATCCATCCAAGGACCACACTAGAATCGGTCCAGAAGCAATGTCGCGTTATTGGTGTTTGTAATCTGAGGGCATCAGTGACTGCTACCGATAACCTAGCCGCTAGCAGCGCCCCGCACAGCTCTAGACGAGGGATAGTAGTGGGCTTCAGTGGAGCCACTCTAGCCTTCGCGCTGTATAGTTGAATCGTGACCGTCCCAGCCTGATCAACACATCTGACGTAGACGCATGCACCGTACGCCGCCTGAAATGCGTCAAAGAAACAATGGAGTTCGACTGAAACGGGAGATATTTTCATTGTATATCTGGGTATACTTAGAGATGAGAGTTGAGGTAAATTATGGATGAATCTATTCCAGGCTCGCTCGAATTCTGGAGAGACAGGTTCGTCCCAATCGAGCTTCATGACCCAGAGTTTTTGAATAAGCATTTTTGGCTTAATGATGCAAGGGCTTAAAAATCCTAAAGGATCAAATAATTTGAGCGTTGCTGACAGAATTGTTCGCTTTGTAATTTTACTTGGACTTGAAATATCTACAGGAAAATGCAGGGTGTCTGTATTGGGATTCCAGTTCAGGCCAAGAGTGTCACATGATTGACTGATCACAAGACTGGTTTGTGTATTCATTGAGGTCGATTTCAATGCTAATTCTGAGTTTGAACGATATTTTCTCAGAGTGAAGCCTCCTTCGGAGAGAGTTGTTGGAACCTTTGTTTGAATTTGACATAGTTTCTCCTTAGAATCAGCACCTGTTATGAGATCGTCAATCATGAAATCATTTTGAATAATAGTTTTTATTTCGTCATCGTGACACTCCTCTCCCAACTGCCAGAGGCACCTTGTACTTAGTTAGCTTGCACTGGCAAAGCCATATGTGACTGAATTTAATATGTATGTTTTAATGTCTTGTGATGGATCGTCTCGCCACAATATTAATTGAAGGTTGCGATCTGCTTCACTCATTGAGACCATGCGATACATTTTTTCTATGTCACCACATAGAATAAATTTATGTTGTCTAAATCTGATCAAAATGTTATAGAGTGAATCTTGAATGTTCTTGCCTATCATCTGAATGTCATTTACCGAAAGGCCTGAGGAAGTACGAGCTGAGGCATCGAACACAACTCGTAACTTGGTTGACTCGCTCTTTTCCTTCAGGACGGCATGATGATGGGGTAAAAAGAAACTTAGCATGGGCTTGCGTATGGCGGACTCGGATAGGTGACCTAGATCAGAATACTCTCGAATGAAGTCTGCATAGGCATGTTTCAGCTTAGGCTGTTGCTTGAAACGCTTTTCTAGATTGAGAAACCTTCCTTTGGCAATGCCATAGGTGTCGCCTTAACAGTCAGCTGTGTCTATTAAGGGAAGTCGAACCGAGAACGTACCATCTTCACGACGTTTGGTGTTTTCAACAAAATGCCTTTCGCACGGGTCGTTACTATCTACTCGTGGCAGTTTATCTGGCAACTCTTCCAACTCCCAAAACCTGCTTAGACTCTGATGGACCTGGTCACTGCGGTCCAGCGCTGAAAAATTGCAGAAAATGGCATTTACATTTATACTTGACTTGTTTCTCTTGCTATTTGTGTTGTCATAGATTGGACTTACTAACAACCAGCCTAACTTAGAACTTCTGAGAACCGGCATGTTAGGACCCATATGACGTATTTCGGAACCAACGAGGTCCCAAAATAGATCTGCTCCTATAAGCATATCAATCTTACTTGGTTCGTTGAAACTAGGATCTGCGAGGTAAATACCTACTGGCAGGTTTAAATGCTGGATATTAATTGGACGCTTGGGTAATGTATCAGTGATTTCTGCCAATACAAGGCATGATAAAGTGACGTTGAATTCATTGTGTCTTGACTTCATGTTAATATTGCATCTTTGTGGTGTGGTAGATAATGCAGAGTTACCTATACCTACTATTTTGGTGTTATGTAATGGTTGGGAATTCAGTTTTAGACGCTGCTTTAAGTCATTCGTGATAAACGAAGACTGACTCCCTGAATCTAGCAAGGCTCTTGCTTTAACCTTTTCTTGTGTTACTGGGTTCACGACATCCACTAGCGCCGTTGAAAGTAGGACCTGACTAGTGGTGGTGACTGACTTTGAGACTGAGCTGGTTGGCTCTGACTGTACGGCATGCTGATTATTACTAGAATCAGTGCTGGTGGTAGTGTGACTAGCTACCGTCTGTGTATCTCGTGTGTTCTTGTGTAGAAGCGTGTTGTGTGTTCGTCTCTTACAAATGCGACAACCACTTAACTTGCATCGTTGTGTTTCATGGCCGCCTCGAAGACAGTTGAGGCATAGACCGAGGCTCGACGCTAGAGAGCCACGCTCCTCTGGAGACTTGACCTTGAAGGCAGGGCAGTCGTAGATGCAATGCTCCCCGCTGTGGCAAACGTAGCAGCTGTTGCGGCGTCCCTCAACAGCTTCATCGGCAACGTATGTTGAAATTGTGCGATTGGAAAATCTTTGATTTTGATTTGAATATTGCAACTGCTTGGGTTGCCCTAAACTTGACTTGAATTGACCTGGACTACTAGAATTTGCGTTTGGCTTTGAAGCAACTCATTCTCGTGTAGATCTACCAACGGATTCCAGCACGTCAGCGCGATCCTTCAAGAATGTGCAGAATTGCTCTAATGAAGGTATTTCCTTGGATCCTATCACATTACGATGCTCCTCCCATTTTAAACTAGTCACGGAGTCGAGTTTTGAAGCCATAATGTGAATGATTAATGTGTCCCAATAATCGGTGGGCTGACCCAATGTTTTGAGTGCCCGGAGGTTTTTAGTGATGTGATCAACTAAAAACCTAATTTCCTTTTCAGACTCGCGTGTCATGGGATCAAAACTCAACAAAGAGTTGAGATGATTTGTTATCAATTGTCTCTTGTTATCGTATCTTTCGCAAAGCAAAGACCAGGCCTGTGGATAGTTGCTATCTGCAACTTCAATATTTAAAACAATGCGTGCTGCTTCTCCCTCCAAGTACGTGTTTAGATAGTAAAATTTATGGATTGCTTGTATTTTATCATTGTTATGAATCAAAGACTCAAATTTAGAATATGATCCATCAAATTTTTGTATCTGTAAAACTGGTAGTCGGAAACTCATGTTATCATGGTGATGACATGTTCCGGCTGATGATATTCCACCCTCATTGCTCTTGGATGGAGAAACAATACCTAAGATAGTGCGTGCCGTAGCTATACATACATGCATACTTTGTTCCCTGCTAGTGGAACGTAGAAAAACTCGTGGCTCGCCTGCAGTTGTAGCCTTTGAACTGAAGTAGGTCTCGTCTAGTATGGTGAGCTGACGTGCTGCGTTGCTTCGCTGGGCACGCGGCTATGACGTAACTTGAATTTTGATACTGGATGCTCGATTTTGTGGTAAAAGTCCTGTCACGGTCGCCACTTTTGTTTAAGAGGTTCTCAATTAAACCAAAATAAACAAAAAATACTTGTAATTATTAAATGAAAATATACAGAGTCGAGATGCGTTCGTTAGCTTGAAAATATTGCAAAGAATACCGGGCCTAGTGCCCAGCTCCTTATATAAAGGTACCCCACTACCCCCTGTCTACCCCTCTACGTTCTGTTACGCGCGCGGACACCTGGTGATGTCCGGCAGCAGGAGCGGCAGCACACAACAGCTAATAGAGGGCCGCGAGGAGTCCGGTTCAACAGAGGGGTTTCAGGTCCAGTGGTGTGAGCAAGAGGGCAGGTAGGCGGGGGCACAGGTGGAACCCCAAGCGTGGGGGTCAGCAATTAATTATAGCACATCAAGTAAATGCCTTCTATCTACACAACACAAGTTATTTACAAAATTATGTCTATTAACAATTATGAGGGACTAGCCCATCGCTGCAACTATGGCGTAATGAGGAGGTAAAAATTAACTGTTGTAGAGGATACGTCTTAGCTATTTAGAACTCAAGGTGAAGAAATACTACTTAAATTACTTATAAAATGAAAGATAAAATAGTCTAAAAAATAGGACTGTATTGAGTGGATAAAAAAGATGGAATGAAAGAAAACAAAATAAAAATTTACAATTCAAACTAAAAGAAAGGTCTACGCTTTAAATTAATAAACATAAATAAACTTCCATAAAACTCTTTTGTATTTTATACATGCTGCGCGGGCGCATAACACAAAAAATAAAAATAAAATATAATTTTATTATCACTCGAAGTTATAAAAACTTAAAAACGTCATGAATCTATTGGCATGACACAAATTTTTGAAATTGCTCCATTAAATAAAATAAACCAATTTGATATTAAAATTATTGGATTCTAAATTAACCTCCTGATTCTCGACAAATAAATTAACGACAGGCGTAGATTGTTCTACTTTATTTATAAGCGTGCAGCGGTCGTCTGGTAAGAAGCCTGAACAATGCCACCAAAGATTATTATTTCGCAAGCCCTCTGGAGTGGTGCCTCGCGAAAAAGGCTCAAAAAGGCCCAAGTTAAACCGATCCACAAAAAAGGCGATAAGTTAGACATTAACAACTATAGGCCCATATCTCTCCTTCTGACACTATCAAAAATATTTGAAAAGGTAATGGGACACAGACTCGGAGCTTTCCTGTCATTGAATAATATCTTATCACCTGAGCAATTTGGTTTTAGGGAGGGTGTCTCCACAGCAGATGCAATTTTTGATATGTGTGACTTTGTGGCAGAAAGTTTGGATCATAAGGAAAATGTTATACCTGTCTTACTAGATCTGTCAAAGGCCTTCGACCATGTAAATCACAACATCCTACTTGATATAATGGATAGGTATGGAATCAGGGGAGAAACAAATAAATGGTTCAGATCGTACCTGGAAAGTAGACAGCAAAGCGTGGTTTTGCCTATCTTGGATAAATCCAAAACCATGTTGAATATTGAATCTGAGACATTAAACATAGGCAAAGGAGTGCCACAGGGTAGCATACTAGGCCCTATACTTTTTCTCTTGTATGTAAACCACCTACCTAAAATCGTAAACGATAAAGTTGTTATGTTTGCTGACGATGTATCTGTTTTTTTTTTTAATTCCAAAGAGACCAAAATGAAAACCTTTCGAATGTGATTTCAGAATCAGTCACCAAAATAGTAAACTGGTTTAAGACACTTAACCTTAACACAAATGCTAAAAAAACACAGATGATTCATTTCAGAAATTACAACACTAAACCTATAAACTTAAACTTAAAGCTAGACCAAAAAAATATTGAATAAGTTCCAAATGCCAGGTTCCTAGGAATATATACCGACGAAAACCTAAACTGGAAAAAACACATTGAGATCCTAGAGACCAAACTCAGTAGCTTCTGCTACGCATTACGATCGCTTTACAAAATAGCTACAAAAAAGCCGCCTTGCAGGCATACTTCGCCTTCTTCCAATCTAGAACCCTCTATGGACTAGCAATGTGGGGAAATAGTGTAGACGTAAATAAAATTTTCGTCCTACAAAAGAGATGCGTCCGTATTTTGGATAACCTTGGTAGTAACAGAAATTCGTGCAGGGATTCTTTTAAAAAACTTAAGCTACACACTATAACAGGGTTATATATAATTGAGTTGTGTAAATTGGTCAGACGTCACCCTGAAAAATTCCCTCAAACCACCACCACCTGGTGTCAGCAATCGTCTGTACGAAAGAAATCATAAAAAACTAGAAGTTCCTCAATGTAGAACTACTACCTTCTCTCGGGGAACAAAATTTATAGCCATAATAGTTATTTACGTGGGTGTTGCATAATGAGGGTCATTAAAATACGAATGTGGTTTTATGAAACGAACGAAGTGAGTTTCATAAAAGGATCACATGAGTATTTTAATGCCTAATTATGTACAGTCACATACATAACTTTATCTTCATTCATACCCTAATATGGCTACAGTTACCAACATAATCTGTATGTAAAAGTTAGTACTTAGTACAAAATCAATTTGTAGGTCAGTTTGAATAAAATACAATAATAAGCAGTTAAAGTTTTATTTATAATAATAATTATTTACAACATTTTGTATTGTGCAGTGAGAAAACTGCACTTTTTCTGCAGTAGCTGGGATTTCATTTGAAGTCACTGTACTGCTAGGCATAGTTATGTTAATTACTTCATTTTTATTAATGGAGTTAAGTATCTTATTAGATATTTCCACTTTGCTTTGCACAGAGTTGTCTATGTAGCCTTCAGCAACAGTTGTCGACTTCCACCCCCCCATGTCGCTTTGTGGTTATGTCTGCCCCAGAATCTATAACTAAAGTCGCAGATGTTCTGCGAAAGCAGTGCCCGGTGTACAGTTGGGGATTGGGGAGTTCTAAACATGTCGCTATTGTCTTGCCCAGTGATCCAAACTTGTTTATACCTACTTTTTGGTTGAAGCATTTACCTCCGATGTATTGTACAAAAAAATTTGGAATTTGACAGGGTTTGGGGCGTAGTTCAATGTATTTTTTACAAATTTCTGTATAATTTCCTGTTACGGTAAAAGTACGATCCGTTTTATTTTTGGTGTTACGAACAGTTATTACTATGGTATTTTCAAAAATTTTGACATCCTCATATTTCATGTTGCATAATTCTTGTCTGCGGCATGCCCCCATAATGCCAAATATTAGTGCAACCTGAAACAATTAGAGACACAGTAACATTAGAATGAGTAAATTCCAACAGAAAATCAACAACGGAATGCATCTGAAACATATTTTAAGCTAATTTTAACCCTTAATGTGCTAAAAATCTGGGAGCGGGCAGCTGTCACAAATTAATATCAATCTTAATTATTTATTCCACAAAATGTGTAGTGCCCTTAAGGAGCAAAAATGTAATGTTTTAGTAATTCACTACTCACTTTTTGCATAAGATACAGTTTGTCAGGTGCTTCATTTAAAAATTTCTTGATTTCTTCAGGTAAGAATGTTTTTGATTTCTTTCCTGTATATCCTTCTGATTTGCGTTTGAGAAATGCAATCAGTTTGCAGTATTTTGAAATGTCCACTTCATGTTTGATATTCAATGTACTTTTAAGCATTGAATATATGGTCCACAAAGTACAGGAGGCCTACTATGACCTCCTAAATCTATTCAGTTTAAGGCCTTAAACTGAACTGCATTGCTAATTCGTACCATGACCTCTAAAAAGCAAGGCAGTTTAAGCCCTTATTACGTCCAGCGTTTACATGCAGTTCACCTTTTTTTTCCTCCTAAAATCGTACCATGACGTGCCATTTGACAAGCGCTCGGCGATTACTGAAACGCTCAACTGTCAAAGTAAGCAAGGTTGAGCCGCGATCATCCGCGCATACGGACCTACTGCAACGCTCCACTCAGCTGCTTGCGCGCCGTTTCATTGCGAAACGCCCGCGTCAACACGCGCCCGTGCGCGTCGCGTTCGCGCTACAACCGCGTCGCGAACTGCACGGAGGGGAAAACCTTCGGGGGCGGACGGACGTCGGCTTCGGCCTAAGGTCGTGCCAGATCGGAACCCCTTCCCGTGCCAGCTCATCCATAGCCAACCAGCGCTATGGATGAGTTCCACAGCCCTTCTCAGGGCTACGCTGCGCCGGACGGGAGCCCTCCACTAGGCGAAACCCCGAGGCGCACCATCCCCCGCCAGCGCTTCAGATCGGCCTCCCTCGAGCGGCCCCTGGTTTTGTCGACCTCGACAGAATACGGGTCGCCGATCGTCCCGCGACCAGTCTCGCCGAGAGCAGAGCTCACGCTGGACGAATTGTATTTAATTCGTGCCCGTGACGCCAAACTGTTTTCGGCGGGACTTCTGCGGGCCATGGAGGCCTACCTCGTCGAGCGCCGCGCAGCCATGGAAGGCTGCCAGCCAGCAAGCATCGACGACGAACTGTTGGACGCCGGGCTGCTGGAGCAGGCCCGCTCGCAGCCCCTCATTCTGCCGCCGACCCGTGGGGGCAAACGACGACCCTTGGACGACTTGCAGCAGGAAGCCGCGAAGCGAGCGCTGCTGGAGCCCTCGCCGTCACCGACTCCCCCGCAGCCCCGAGGCCTCGACATGCCGCGGCTATCGCCGGAGCCGCTGGCCGCCTCGTACGCGGCGGCCGCGTCTGCATACGCGCCCATGCCCACCGCGCTGGCGACCGTCGCGAATCAGTCCGCCGCGAACGCGAGGCCCCCCCGCCCCATCCCGCACACACACGGAGTGCAGGCCGCGCCCGCGCCCCCCGTCGCGAAACTCGTCGCGCCCGCTAGCGCGCCCCCCGCCGCACCGCCCGCCATCGCCCGCCGCCCGTCGCCTGCCGCACCCCCCGCTGTGCCCGCTAGTGCGCCCCCTGCCGCGTCGCCTGCCGCAGGCGCCCCGCCGCCACCCGGTGCCCCCGCTACGGGCGTGGCCGTCACGAAACCGCCCTCCAAGCCGCGCTACCCGCCTATAGTGGTGGAAACCCTCCCGAACTGGGTCCACCACTTCCGCGAAATCCAGCAGCGGCTGAAGAGGGTCCCGAACGCGCGCCCCTACCAAAAGGGTGTGCGATTTTCGCCTGCAGATGACGAGGAATACCGGTGCGTCCAGTCGTACCTCTCGACGTTGGAGAAGACCACAGGGGTGCACTGGTACTCCTACTCGCTTCCCGCCGAAAGGAGCCTGAAGATTGCCATCCGGGGGCTGCCGGCAAACACTGAGCCCGCGGAGATCACTTCCGCGCTGGCAGAGCGCGGCTACGAGGCCAGCTTTGTCAAACAGATTCGGGCACGGAAGGGCAGACCGGGCTGCATTTTCCACGCGCAGCTGAAGAAGACGCCGGGTATAACAGCCAGTCTGTACGATACAGACGAGCTACTTTTTATGCCCGGCGTGAAGATCGAGGCGTGGCGCGGAAAGAAAGGACCAGCTCAATGCCACCGATGCCAGAAGTTTAGGCATAGCAGCCACAACTGCCACCGCCCCCAGGCCTGCGTGCGTTGCGGAGGACCGCACCCCGCCGCGGACTGCGACCGGCCTAGAGAGATGCCGCCGACGTGTGCCAACTGCGGAGGCCCGCACACGGCAAACAACACGTCGTGCCCTGTATTCCGGCAAGAGAGCCGAAACAAGAAGGCCGGTCCAGCGGCCCGCACCGGTGGCCCCAAGACGCAGCCACCCCCCCCCCCAAACCCCCAACTGTGCAGGAGTCGGCGCCCTCATCACTCATGGCGGAGGCCAACCCGGCCACCGCGCCAGGCGCCCCCCTACCCAAGCGCAAACGGAAGCGGGGGGGAAAGAAGAACGAAGTGCCGAGAGCGGCTGAGGAGAAAGGAGCCGCAGCACCACCACCTCCACCGGAGAACGAACCGCCGAGGGATCTTGTCGCAGCTCTCATCAAAGCACTCCAAGATCCCGCAGTCCTAAGGAGTATCGCCGAACATCTGCCCTGATGGCTGACTCCTTAAGGATTGTGCACTGGAACGCCCAGTCACTCAAAGGAAAGAAGCAGCTGCTGAAAACCTTCCTGCGAGAGTACCGAGTCGACGTCATGCTGGTTAGCGAAACCCACCTCACCGTGAAGATGAAGCTCACCCTCCCCGGCTACACAACCTACCGCAAGGACGAGCGATCCCCGCAGGGGATTGCCTACAGAGGTCTGGCTATCCTGGTTAAAAGGAGTATCGTCCACCAACCCATCGACTTCGAGGAGCACACTACAATCTACGTCCTTGGCGTCGAAGTACAGGTCGCCGGCAACGTTGTGCGACTCTATGCCGCCTATCACCCCCCCGGTGAGAGACTCAATCCCAGGGAGCTCCGGGGACTGCTGGAGTCGCCGCAACCGACTGTCATCGCCGGAGACCTCAACGCCAAGCACACACACTGGAACTCCTCGAAAGTGTGCGCCGCCGGACGCGCACTCCTCGCCGACTCCGTGAGCCATGACTACGATGTCATCGGACCCTATGAGCCGACTCACTACAACCCGGACGGCTCTGGGGACATCATCGACATCGTAGTCTACAAAGGAATCCGGACCCAGCCAAGCCAGGAAGTCCTGCCAGACCTCCCCTCGGATCACAGACCCATTCTCCTCGTCCTTGCGGATCTGCCAACAAGAGTCTCGCCACCAGCGCCCCGTCGACGGTACAACTGGGCTTCCTTCTCGGCCGCACTCGCCGAAAACCCCACCACCCGGACAGCCACACAGCCAGAAGACGTCGAAGTACTGACTTCAGAGTTGACTAGCAAGATCCAGGACGCGCTCGACACATCCTCGCACACCGTCTCTAGCAGGAGGAAACCCCAACCCCTCCCGGCGAAGATTCAGGCACTCATCTGCGAACAACGCCGTCTCCGGAAGCTATGGCAACAAACCCGGTGCCCAACTCTGAAGTCCCGCCTCAACGCCATGACGGCCACCACCAAAAGATGCCTTGCCGACTGTAAGGATCGGCCTATTAGGTGTGGAATGAGGCAGTCACATGTTCGAAAGACAGTTGTATATTGAGTCATGAATCATAATAAAGAGGCTATTTATAGATGTAAGTAGGGTTCAGGTGTGCATACACTACACCTTCCCCCTTTTTTGAAAGTAAAAAATATGCATATAATTTTTATGACATTTAACAATTTAGATCTAATAACATCAAAACAACAATCTAATAAGTAACTAATTTCTGTAAAAATAACAATAAAATAAATCACCTGTGTAAAATATCAATTGAAAATTTAAAATCTGTAAAAAATATAACAAATGAAAACCTTTTATATTTTTGTTTGCTGGATACAATTTTTTCAATACTATCAAAATCAACTATAACCATTTATTACTATTTCTCACCCCTTTTTAACACCTATTTTTAAACAACTTCATTAAAGTACATTGATAATGATTACATAAGAACATCAGGTTATGTATTTTCTAAAACTAATTTTGAATACACGAAATAAACGAATAAGTACATACACAAGTAAATACACGAAACTAAAATATCTATCTGTTTTAGGGGTAGGGTTGACGACATGAACGAATTTTATACATTTAAACAAAATAACACAAAATCATAAAATAAATGAAACGCAAAACAAAAGTACATATTTCTCAATCCTTCATCAAACATGAGAACGTTTTATTTTTAACACATTGAACTTTTACACAAAATTATAACAATTAATCAGTTGCAATTTCAAAACTCCACATTTCTCATTCCTTCTAAATCTCTTTCCTTTCTTCACGCATTTATTTACTTTTGTCAAATTTTATTCCATAATCACTAACTACTTTTTTGTTTATTTATCCATTGCATACCTACTTCCATCTCAAAAGAAAATCGTCACATCTTATAAAAATATAAATCTTCATTGCAAAACTATCAAAAATATACTCGCTTTTCATAAACAATCGCTATCAATCAAAGTCTCTATTTTATTATAATCTCCTTATCACTTCATATAGGTACTTTAATTATCGGGATCCGGACCCTTAATATTCACATGTAGTGAGTGCACATTTATAGGTACTTTTTATACACACTGGTATTTACTTTATAAGGTACTTTTTATAATAATACTTAAATACATAGACTACTAGTACCTGGCTCCAGGTCTACCTGCCTGAGCCTGCTCGCGAGCTTATTAGGTCATCGATATCCAACTTTCTCACGAAGGAAACTCGTTCACATCATGATCGAAGAGGAAGGATTCGTGCCTTGTACCTTGTACCTTTGAGACTTTGATGAAAATACAATAACATATCGGACTCGCCAATAGTTACGTACCATACTAAAAACATAACTTATACTCAATCAATACGAATCCTTCGAGTTTTAAGATATTCTGTAAAGATTGGATGATCAGTCCAACTTTTCTCGAAAACTTAACAAACGAAGTGTTCCCAACTAACTTACTCTGTGGCCTAGAGTAACCTATCCTGCACATTCCATACCTTCTCTCAAATTCATACTTTTTATTCCTAACGACAACAATAATCTACATTCCCAAATCCAAACAAAAATATAACTTTCTTAGGTAATACGTACTCACATAACATAACTTAAAACTTGCAAATATTAAATAAATCTTCACATCAGTGGTTAACTTTTCGTTCCATTTCATTTTCATACTTTTCAACTCTCACTATCAACCAATATTTTCTCACTTTTATGAAGTATCCGAATCCGAAGTGACCATATCCGCTGGTCAGACTATAATTCTATTAATAAACTCGAATGCAATCTGTAAAATAAATGCAAGTACAATTTCTAAACAAACTTTTATGATAAACTAACGTTAGTGGTTCCGTCGTACGTTTTTTTTTAAGTATATCTGTGATTAAAGCTGAACTTCTTTTGCATACTAAATATTTTGTACATACATACACAATATGAAATTTATACATCCCATACTATTCAAATTCATTCCGTATTATAACTTGAAAATGGTTTCATACTTAATCTCTCTGCGGTACCCTAAACTCGCTATCAATCATCCATCACCTTTTATGTATCTTCCATATTAGTCGCATGAAACTAAAATCTTTCGCTCTATACAAGTCGCACTGCGGTAACATGAACTACTAATTATTATAATAACAATTCTGTTTCTCTGTAATCAAAACATGTGTTATGTTCTAATCTAATTTGGTTTCTTCTGCAGTGTAGCATGTCCATATTTGGTTCGCCTGCGAACACTGGATTGAATTTCTATACTTAACTTTTGAATAACTTTGACTGTTACCAAGTCAAATGAACAACTGAATCATTTATGTACTTGATTGTACATTTGGAGTAAATCAGAATTATGATGCAATATAAAAAAATACTAGCGGTTATAAAACAAAAAAATAACAAAACTTTCAACTTCATACTTCACACTTTTTATCACATTATTCCCAGATTTTTCAAAATCTCCTCAAAAATAAAAAAATACTGTCAAATCATCTCATCCCAAATAACTCGTGTCTAACTTATTTACTTTTCGGCTTTCAAAAATATCTCCATTCCTAAAAAATAATATCAATCGTTCATTCACACTTCTCTTGCTGACTATACTGTACTACTAACTTTTCGTTCTATGCCATTCATCATAATACTATTTTAGTTACTTCATGCAATCTTCATTTGGAAAAATAATTATATTAATATTGATCGTATCGTCAACCCTTTGACAATACAAAATCTAGCCAAAACTTAAATATACTAATCGACAAATAATTTAATTTACTTACATGTCATACGTATAATAAAACCCATTGTCCAAAAAACACATTGACGCCACGACGTCATCGCCCGTGTCGCACGCAGCTCGCTCGGAGTCAGCACATCCTGGGAACCGTACATCTCCCAGCTGCGCCTCACTTGACCCGTACGGTTACGCCCAGCGCCCTGCTTCCACATCATCAGGCTTAGGAAATCGCCCGGCACCCGGCAGCACAAATCTTCTGTAATATTTTTTTTTTTCTCTTCTTGTGTAAATATATTCTTTCTTCTATAATTATCTTCTTTCTTCTTTTTATCCGTCTTCTTCTGGCTGCAATCCGCTAATGTCGTGGTCTCTTCATAGGTCATCCCGTTCTTTTTCTCTATATATTTATCTTCGTTATATTTCTCTTTTCCAAGTTCTTCAAGTATTATTTAAATATTATTTGAATTTATTTAATCGCCATTCGGCACAGCACTACCTCGCGAGAGGTAGGCTGGCCTGGCACGGTCGCCATGTAAGGATCGGCCTATTAGGTGTGGAATGAGGCAGTCACATGTTCGAAAGACAGTTGTATATTGAGTCATGAATCATAATAAAGAGGCTATTTATAGATGTAAGTAGGGTTCAGGTGTGCATACACTACACGACCACGCCGAAGAATCTTGGGAACGCCACATCGAGTCCGTAGGCGATCACGTCCCCTCCGTGCATCGCTTATGCCGGCAGCTGTCGGCCACCCCGGCTCCTGTTCGACCGCTGCTGGGCAGCGACGGCTTCCCGAGATTCAGAGCAAAAGACCGAGCTGAAATTTTCGCCGAATGCCTGGAGAGGCAGTTCAAGCCGAACCCCACCGACGACACCGAACACGTAGCAGCAGTGGAGGAACACCTGCGGCACTACTTCGCGACGCCGATAGCTCCTGAAGAGGACCCCATCTTCTTCTCGCCCGGCCAAGTCCTGCGAACGATTAGGCGCACCAAGCCCAGGAAAGCCCCGGGCGCAGACCGAATCACCAACATGGCGCTGCGCAACTTGCCGCCACCGACTGTGGCGGCTATGACGCGCCTGTTTAACGGCATCATGCGCACGGGGCACTTCCCTACTACATGGAAGGAAGGCCTGGTCATAATGCTCCCCAAGCCGGGCAAGAATGTCAAGAAGCCCGAGAGCTATCGGCCCATCACCCTCCTGAGCACCATGTCAAAGGTGTTCGAGAAGCTGCTGCTAGGAAGACTGCTGCCACACATCCAAGCTCGCCCGGAACAGTTCGGCTTCAGGCCAGAGCATTCGACGACGCTCCAGCTCACCAGGGTACTGAACGACATGACGGTCTGTCGGAATAAGAAAGAATACACCGTCGCAGTACTCCTGGACATGGAGAAGGCGTTCGACAGAGTATGGCACGAGGGGTTGCTGTACAAGCTGTCGTCGTCCCCAGCTCCACGACGAATCACCCGCGTCGTGGCCTCGTTCCTACGGAGTCGCCACTACAGAGTGGTGGTGGAAGACGCCGTGTCAGAAGCCCGCCCCATCGAAGCCGGCGTCCCACAAGGTTCCTGTCTTTCACCCGCCTGCTACTCCCGATACACGGATGACATCCCAGTTGGCCCTGGTGTACAGCTGGCCCTCTTCGCTGACGACGCAGCATACTATGCGTCGTCCTACAAAGCACCCCACGCCGCCGTCAAAATGCAACGCACGCTGGACACCCTGCCTAAATGGCTGGCCAAATGGAGGCTCTCCGTCAATGTCGGGAAGACGCAGGCGATGATCACCGGCCAGAGCAACCTGCCACCACCACTCCAACTCCAAGGGAAGGACATTGGGTGGCTGCACCAAGTGAAGTATCTGGGGGTCACCATAGACCGCCGGCTCACGATGAAGACCCACGTCGACAACGTCGTAAACCAGGTCCGGGCTGCACGGGCAAAACTTCGTCCACTCCTGGACTCCGGCCTCCCCCTGCGGTCGAAGCTCGGGATCTATAAAACGTACATCAGGTCCCGCCTCACGTATGCCTCGCCGGCATGGTACGCCCTCTGCTCGGAGTTCAACAAGAAGAGACTCCGGGCCCAAGAAAACATCTCCTTGCGTACCATCGTCGGCGCGCCTCGCTACGTGAGAAACGCAACGATCGCAAGGGACCTAGGATTGGAGACACTGGACAAGTTCGTCCAGAGGCTGGCAACGAACATGTTCGCACGAGCGGACGGCTCTCAACACCCGCTCGTGCGAGACCTGGCGCCATACCACGCGCGCCCGCCTGACCGTCGCCGCCTACCCCGAGACCTGGTTGCCGAGCCGGCAGCACCCCTGGATTGAGGCCACACAACCCGAAGAACACCTCAGCCACCCAATGACCTGGCCGTAGGAAGACTCCGCGGAAGGGGGCCATTGCCCCGGGACCGCAACCCCGCACCCTGGAAGGGGTGTGAGAAGATTAGGTACCAAGAAGAGAAAGTAAGCAATGTTTAAAAAGTTGCTCTGAGATTAACTTTATGTGAATTGTTGTCTTGTTGTTGATAGTTTAGTAGACGCTTTGAGATTGTTTAAGTGCTTTTTAGTTATTTTCTTTATAATAATGGCAAGTGAGTAAACAGGTATTGTTTGAATTTTTTGAAACAGACAATAACTTGAATGACAATTTAAAAAGAAATCGCCACCGCCTTACAAGGGAAATGTATGATCCCTTTCATTTAACTGACGACAAATTCGTCGAACTATCGGCTTACTCCCGACTTGGCCAAAGTTTGTGCAAGGAACTGGCGACGAGTGGTAAACCACAGCCAAGTAAATCGTCGGATTCCACCATAGAAACAAAAGTAAGAGTTTATGGAAATACATTAGTTTTATTGTCAAGAGACTTAGGTAATTTCTAGTCAAGAGATTTTTTTTTTTTTTATTTATTTATAAACATACATGCTTGTGACATCACAGTAAAAACCAAATCGACACAAACAGACAGTAAATATAAGGACAAAAAAGCTATAAATAAATCCTATCTATAACACAGACAATAAGTGGCGACCCTTGCAAATCCCGTCAAAGAACATTGGAACAGGTCCACCTCGGTTCTCTCTGTTATATCATTAAAGAGAGCGAGAGCCCTCATCACAGGTGCCTCCCGCAGCATCCCCGTCCTCGCCAGCGGGATGTAGAACAACTTATGGTTCCTTGCTCGGAGGTAGTTGTTCGGCACATACAGTCCCAACCTCGCCAACACCAGAGGGTTTTCGAGCATTCCTCGGAAAACCTTAAATACATAAGAAGAAAGTGCGAGGCCCCTCCTCACCCCCAGCTCATTGTAACCAACCATGCCCAACACGAACAGGGTTGGATACATAAGCGGGAAGAAAGGATAGACTCCGTACAGCTTCAGATATAAGTACCTAACAAATCGGTTTTGCACTTTCTCCACCATGACACTATATTTCGCTTCATGTGGGTGCCAGATGATCGCACTACTTTCTAGTTTGCTTCTAACCAAAGCATTGTATAGGGCACTTATAGTTTCAATGCTCCTAAACTCTCTTGATTGTCTCATTACAAATCCGAGCTTTTTAAATGCTTGCTTAGTGACATCTACAATGTGATTACAAAACGATAAATCAGTGGCCATACGCACTCCAAGATCTTTGACCTCTCTTACCCGCGTCATTTCTGCCCCATCTACCGAGTACTTATGGTGGAAAGGCTCGCGTACGCGGGTGTAAGACATCAGCGCGCACTTCCCAACATTGAAGAACAGTTTGTTGTGTTTGCTCCACTCAACCACACGATCTATATCCCTCTGCAGCTTTTCGCAATCCGAGATGTCCCTTACTTCCAGGAATAACTTGAGGTCATCCGCAAACAAGAGACAGACAGCGTCCTTAATGACCTTCGGAAGGTCATTAATCATAATAATAAATTCTAAAGGCCCCAAGTTACTGCCCTGACTAACGCCAGAAAATGTGAAATACGGCTCTGATGTAGAACCCGCGTATTCCACATACTGTCTTCTGTGCTTAAGATAGCTCACAAAAAGCCGCATAAGTTGGGGGGTAAAGCCGACCCCACTTAACTTCTCCAGAAGGACGTCGTTGTCCACTGTATCAAAGGCCTTTCTAAAGTCGAAGTAAGCGACATCTACTTGCCCCCGCGCATCAAGTGGAGGCGTTACGTAAGACACAAAACACAGAAGGTTAGAGGCGGTGTTACGGCCTGGTCGGAACCCGTGCTGTGCGTCCGAAACCTGCTCCCTCATCTGGAGGTATATACTACGTTGTAACACCGACTCAAAGACCTTTGCAAACGTGGACAGAACCGCTACTGGTCTGTAGCCACTGACATCCGACCCTGTTTCACCTTTTGGCACTGGAATAACTCTCGTAATCTTCCAGACATCGGGATATTCAGAGCTTTCCAGACACAGGTTGAAGAGGTAGAGCAACGGTCTGTCCAGCACCCTCCTACAGTCCCTAACTAAATAAGGTGGTATGCCATCAGGGCCAACGGAGTGCTTTGGCTTTAGCTGAGTCAGGGCTGCGCGCACATCTCTGAGTGTGAGCTGTGCGACGTGCACCCGGGCGCTCCCACTCCCATTCAAAGCCGCCTCCGCGTCCAACCGCGGTGGCACCTCAGCGTAGACAGACTCGAAATATCTCGCGAACTCTTGTGCACATACCTCGTCGGCTATAGCAACGCCATTCTTGGTGACACGGGTTGGACTACTACGTTTAGAACGTTTGTTTTTGACGTAGCTCCAGAACGATTTCGGATCCTTTGTAAGTTGAGCTTGAACTCTTGTTAGGAACTGGTCATGCCTCACAACAATTTTGCTCTTGACGAGGGCTCTACTTTTAGAGAACGTTTCATAATCACACTGAGACTTACTAGCTTTATACTTTTTGTGAAGACTAGCTTTAAGTTTAATGTCGCGTATTAAGTCCGCCGTGTACCATTCCGGATAACAGTATCTGGTAGAGTACCCGGTTCTACGCTTTTTTCTTGGAGTGCAATTATCTAATAAATTTATCATGGTTGTATACAAGCACTGCACCGCCCCCTCTACATCCTTTGAAGCATATAGAGGTGCCCAGTCTGCGGTCATCAGAGAGCTATATAGGAGAGGAAAGTCGGCCTTGCGAAAGTTCCACCGCGGCCTGTGCTCAGAATTACCTAGATCCGGTGGTGACACCTGCTTCCCAGATCCGTCAACAGTAGAATTTAGCACTACATTACTCCAGACACTGACGGCCAAGGGCGGATGCTGTGGGTCCACCTTTGGGACAAGGGAGTCGCTCTCCAACTCTACCTTGACGTCGCTCTCACCCAGCATTGATAGAACTAAGTCCAGTGTTCTACCATTACAGTTCTCGACAAAGTTTCTTTGACGGAACTCGCAGAAGGTCATAAAATATTCAAAATAACTTATAGTATCTATAGTTGCAGAGTACAAATTAAAATCGCCTAAAACTAATACATTTTCATATTTAACACATATATTCTCAATTATATTAAACATTTGTACATATTCATTATGTTTTGAATTTGGCGGTATATAAACTACAATGCACGTTAATAAGGACTTATTATGCTGATGTACAGTCGCAGAAACCATTTCAAAAGGAGCGGCGTCGATGTTTATACCATCTTGGAACGGAATCGCTTTCAGCTGCAGTGTAGGTTTTGCGACCAGCAAAACTCCTCCGTGTTTGCGCCCATCCATCCTGTCACCTCGCAACAATGTGTATCCATCAGGAACAAGCTCTCCATCGTGAACAGTATCATTAATGCCTGTTTCTGTTACCGCAATCAAGTCCACATTGGCGGCTAACACGCTAGTATAAAAGCTGTTCAGTTTAGTGCGCAATCCCCTGGTATTTTGGTAGCAGATTGTCACCAAATCCCCACCTTTGGGCCTACCAGTGCTACTTCCGTGAGTCTTTTCTCGGCCAAATTCCTCGAAAGGGTATCCATGACTTCACCCTAGCATTCTCAGGCCACATGTTGACAGAAAAACATTTATCATACAAATCAGCCGGGACGCCTATTTTATACGACTTATAGTCGCCCCTCGGCGTCAGTTCATCTACGGTTCCGGTTTCTGGAGCACACACTTGCTGGAGATATGCCTGAACGTCTTCCAATCCCGACCGCATATTCCATAAGTGGAAGTATCTGCGGCGCTCGACGGCTTGCAATGTGGTGACGCTCGGTCCCGCTAGACAGCACAAGGATTGCGGACGACGTGTTTTTTTCGGGACCTCTGTCCATCCTTCTCCGTCTTCTGGTTCATTTAACGTTTTCGCATTTTTTGGCACCTCAGACGAGTTTCCCTTGCGTATCTCCTGTGAGGGCTTTCCTTGGGCAAATGGTGTTGCCCGTTCTCTCTTTCCTTCTACCTCCGGTCGGATCGAAGCCATTTTTTTCTCCACAATCTTGGCTTTTTCTACAGCTTTGGACGCTAAAGTACTTCCGGTGCTAGTTTTGGCCTTTATCCCCGTCGGTGTCAATTGCTGGTTCGTAGCAGATGGTTGCGTTACCATGTAAACTGGAGTCTCCTGTACCGCATTTAGAGCTCTACCTCCAAGAGTCTCTAACTTTGATTCTACCAGTTCCGTCCGGGAAATCAATGTGTTCATTTTAGAACCGAAACCTGCCACGGATTCCAGTACGTTTTTTAACATTGCCGCTATGTCAGATCTAGACAGTGTACATCTATTTTCTACTCTTTTCTGTTGCAGGGTCTTACAGCTTTATCATTTTATGACTGGAACATATCAAATGCCAACAGGTAAGATCCGTGGCTTTATTGCGTAACAAACCATATCAGCAGTACTCGGCATAGGTCACTGCAGCAATGAACTCATTAGAAATGGGAAATACCTATAAAGAATGCACACAAACTGTAGAAGAATGTTGTACCTATGAATAGAATAAGGTGAATTTTTAATTGATACAATAGCTTTAATTATGTAGCTGTCAGACACCGGTTCTAAATAGTCGCTAATTTGAAAAGGTTAGTTATAATTAACACTTTTTTAATTTCAGGTGTAATGAAAAATTTGGAGTGATGTTATTGGCTGCATTAATGGGACACAGGTAGCTATTGTAAGCCCAAAAGGAGAGGAGAGGTATATCTGTCGGAAGGGCCATAATTCTCTAAATGTTCAATTGGTAAGATTAATCAATGATAATTATTATGAACTCTGTGGCACTGCGGTTATTATGACTCTGCCTACCATGCGAGAGGTCCCGGGTTCGATCCCCGGCTGGGGATAAATTAATAAAAAATTGGAAAAAGTCTTGGATGTTTATGTGTGTGTAATGTCGCTGTTGCTGGTTCCCACAACACAACAGTGTGGGGCCAAGCAATGTAAGTGCCTGTACATAAATGTTAATGTTTATTTAGTTGTATGTTGATGCCAGTTATGGTGGATCCACACATGACTCATTTAGATGATCAGTCCATCCACTTCAAGACTATTTCAAAGGCCTCAGTAATAATAAAGGCTTTTAGGTAAGCTGTTCTAAATGTATTTCTAAGAATGGATTATTTTGATGGGATACCTGCCTACAGTACACCGACTATCAAAATAAAACTGGAATCCATATTAATCAGAATTATTTTATTTAGTAAACAAACAGAAATTTACAAATAAGTATGCTACTTATTTCTGAATTATTATAATAATAGTTTATAAAGTTAAAAAATGCCATTTATTACAATCACACAAACCTAATAAGAATGCCCCTACCTCCCGCACTAGTACTAGCAGTAGGTTACGAGATGCAGACAAGTAGCATTCTTATTTGTGTTGTCAAGTAACACTAAGAACTAGAGTATGTATAATTGTAAGGCAGTGGATGCGGGAGGCTCAGGACCGGAGTAGATGGAGTGGTAAAGAATGTGTGCCGATTGATGATGATGTTTAGCTAACTTAACATAACAACAAAATTAATAATAAAACATTCTCTATTCACATAAATATTTTATCTATTTAATAAAGTAAGTTTTAAAGAGGAGGTCTGTGGCGCACTCAGTCAGAAAGCAAGCAGTGAGCTGTTATAGGCTGCTATGATGATTAATAAAGTATAATAGTTTTAATTACAATTGTGTCTAATATAATATTTTACTTGCAGGTGACTCTGGTTATCCTTTGAGGAAAACTATGATGACTGCTTTATTGGATACAACAGAAGGCTCATCTGAAGCCTACTACACTAATTGCCATGTCAAAACTAGAAATGTAATTACACAGTTATTGCAAGCATCAAACAGTCTTCATTTAAGTTTTATGTTAAAATTGTGTTTTTTTGTGTTGTTTAGTTTTTGTTGTTTTTTAAGTTACAATGTTTTTGTTTAATAAAGATTTAATGTAATAAGATAAATTATGCATGTATGTAAATATTACTATAATACTGTAGCACTGATTTTTTTGTCAATTTTTAAAGACATCATCATACATGTAATTTTGAATAAAAAATCTAACTTTGACTTAACTATTGAGTATACTTGTGTATGTAATTATTTTGATTTTAAACTCCAAACTCAAATAAAGTAAGTAGTTAAAAATATGGACTTTTATACAAGTGAAACACTAGATAAAATAAATCAAATATGATCAACAAAACTAATGAGTACATACTGAATCTCGCACAGACAAAGTAGACTCCATAAACTGTGCCAGTGCTTCGGATATACGCCCATCAGAGAAGATAGCCTATTTCAATTGATTCTATCAGGCAGTACACGCAAAAGAGTAACAAACATCCATCCTCTCAACCACAAACATTCGAGTCTATATTATTAGTTAGATAAATAACCGATGACCATCCTTTCCTATCTTTAAATGCACCATCACCCATCTATTTACATTGCTGGGCAACTCTCTGCCACATTCTTTCTTAGGGTACAGATGGCTGAGTGGACTTATTATAGCCCAAGACTATGTCTCTGTGTGAATTTAAAAAAACACATAGATCCCCAATTGGTCGTATGATATACGATGGGGGCGTCGTCGTATAGGCAATTCAACGGTCAGAGTGTCGATAAGGGGGCGAAATAATTATATGTTAAGCATACGACATATTTTAAAATTACACGGAGTCAGATTTTAACTAGAAATTATACGTAAAATATTATTTTACAGTTTCGACCCGCCATCCAGCGAGGCCAATGCTATGTTTGTTAAATGCCTTGTTGTTTGTAGCGTAGTGAACGAGAAAGAATGTATATTACTTAATAATACAATATGTAAATCAACACACAAAAGCACCTCCTAAAATAAATCGTTACACATTGTAAACAAACACATGAACCACTTGACAGTTATGAGTTGCGTTCAATATACTCAATATAATTTGAACGATCAATAAAAAACAAAGCATAAGTTACTAAGTTTTATCACAAATTAACATTAAATAGTAATATGTGCGTATTACTTTTAAGCTTTCATTTTTTCAAAGTACCATTCGTAAATAATAAAACAAATTATAATATAAGATATCCTTATAATAATAAAAACCGGTAAATACCGTATAAACAATAAACGTTGGTTAGGAACGGTCCTCCAGACAATGCGATGAGTAGTTCTTTCTTATGGAATCCTGTATATTCCCTTCTCGTTCTTACATGGATGTAAGTTAACTAGCCAGAGACAATAAACTATTCACCTTATCAAATAAGCAGCTCAGAACTCGTTCACCTTTTATGAGGTCATGGTACGAAATTAAGTCGTTCAGTTTAAGTACTTTAACTGAACTGCCTGGATTAAGAACAGTTTCTTATAAGGTCATGGTAGGCCTCCAGGGCTTAAACTTAGTGGATATTTCTTGTAAATATACCAATAGCACGTTTTCAGAGAATGATGTTGCTTTTTTCATGGTTTTCCAATCCATGAAATCTTTGTAAGATTTTTCGTATTGTTTCCGCGACTTTTCCGGCAGCAAATTGTCGGCAACTGTTGTTGCGGCGTCCCTGATATCAGGCGGTGTCTCGCACATTTCCACGTCATTTTCAGAACTCATGCTCACGACGCTATGCTCTGCAATTCACTCTCACAAGTCTCACAAAACTTTATTTTCCGTTTTCCGTAAACAAAAAAACAAAACACTGGAAACAAATGACTGACGTTTGTAGTTTTTAAAATCCATAAACAATCTAGACTCGAGTTCTCAAATCGATTGTTATAATTTCAGCATCGAATGAAATGTATGGGAATGGAACATAAATTACTAATCGACTAATTCGATAATCGAAAAAACCTACTAATTTTTACTTTTTAAGAAGACGTTCGAAATTTGAACGTAATTAAGGTATCGGTTACCGATATTAAAATGTAAACATTAAGATGCAGCCACAGATACTCATATCTAAATATAGGGCGTTTGCTCATCGATCCTGACCATAAAATAGACATTTTAGGGTATGGATGTAGATAAAGGTTTACAATAAGTTACCAGAAGCCTTAGTAGTCTTAGAATATAGTAATTTTTTTATAGCACTAAAAAAACTTTTGGTGTTTATATGTCCTTACAGCTTAAGTGAATTTTGTAATTTTGACATTGAATCCTGTGTAGGTATATGACATTTTGAAATTATCTCCTAATTCAGACTGATTACTATGACCTATAACTTATTATTAAATGAAATTAACTGTAGCACTAGGGAAACTTTTGGTGATCATGTGTGTCCTCATAGCCTAAGTGAACTTTATAATTTTGACATGGAATCCTGTGTGTGTATGTACATTTTGAAATTATCTCCTAATTATTATGACTGACATTATTATGACCTATAAATTAATATCAAATGACCACAGTTTTCTATTATATTAAAACTAATTATATTAAAATAATAAGGAATTATTAATCATAATATTAACGATAAAATAAAACTTACTATTAATTAATTATAGGCGTGTTATTTTACTTTAAATGAGGATGAATGTTGATGTGTACATATTTTTTCATGTAAATACTTATTTTTGTACTAATTGCTAAACCTTAAGGGTAAAATTACATTGTACCTAAGTGATGCGAACTGTAACACCTCCATCTAACGTGTAATTTATTGCAATAAACAAATTCAATTGAATTGAATTGAAATGATATCGGCAGGATTGTGCGTCCCAGGGACAACGTAGCCTTCTGAACCAACGTTCCTACAAATTTCGTTAACACGATTACCAACATAGGCTGGAAGCTTAACAGAATTTGTATTAAGCCACCCTAACACTATTTGGGAATCAGTATGTAAAATACAATCATTAATTTGAGGAAATACCCTTTTTACAACAACAAGGCACTATTAAGCTCTAATTTAGGTATAGTGAGCGCCCCCTGCATGGGAGCTATGCGGGAACGGGCGCACAACAACTGTGTAAGATACTGACCATCGATCTTATTTCGTATATACAAGCAACAACCGTAGGCGACGGTAGACGCATCACAGTACCCTATAAGTTGCATAACACTGGCCTTGGATAGATTTACGTTACGTGGAACGCAAATTGTGGGCATATTAATCAACTCATCATGAAATTTATGCCACAAATCGTGCATATCTGGCGGCAGAGCGGAGTCCCACTCCAGATTGCTGAGCCAGAGTTTCTGTAAGACAAGCTTGGCGTTCACGAGAATGGGCGATATGAGCCCCAATGGATCAAAGAATTTACTCACGAAACTCAAAACCTTTCTCTTTGTTGGAGATTCTAACTTTTCTGTCGGCTTCTCAAACTTAAATTGGTCAGTCTTGACTTCATACACGAGACCAAGTGTTTTAATTGTAACAGATTCGCGATTTAGATCAACCGCATCGAAGCTACGTTTTTCTTGCGGGATGTCATGAAGAATCTCGAGACTGTTTGCGCACCACTTATGAAGATAAAGACTGGTCATGCTCAATAAATCTACCAGCTCTTTCTTCAGCTGAAAAGCTTCAGGAATAGATTCCGCGCCGACAAGCACATCATCAACATATGTATTATGTAACAGCGCCCGAGCGGCTCTCGGATGCGAGGTCTGATGAGTCCTAGCTAATAACTCGGTCAGACAACGTGTAGCTAAGAAAGCTGAACTTTTCAGCCCGTAGGTTACCGTTTGTAATTGTAAACATTTCAGCGGCTCATTCCTACTATCGCGCCAAAGAATGTTCTGCAGCACCCTATACTTTTCAGAAATAACTATTTGCCTGTATATGTGACGGATATCACATAAAAACACGAAGTTATACGACCTGAATGAAAGTAAGATCTCAAACAACTGACTCTGAACCACAGCACCAATTACATAGAACATCATTTAGGCTATATGAACTTTTACCTTTAGCACTGCCGTCAAATTCTACTCTAAGCTTGTTAGTTTTCTTTTCAGGTCGCAGAACCCCGTCATGCGGCAAGAACATTTTTGGATACTCCTCTTGACGGCATGTCTTGAGGTCAATAACCTTTGCATGACCGAGATCAATATATTCATTTATAAAATCTTTGTATAACTTGTGATATTCCGAATCACCATTGAAACGTTTTTCCAGATTATAAAACCTTTGCAATGCCAATGGAAATGAATCATCATTAGAAATCGAATATAATGGAACCTTTAGTGGTAAAGCTACCTCATACCTATTGTTGCGTAATGAGACTGACTCGCTGAAGGTCTTCTCCGACATCTCGTGTTCCTGCAGGGAGTCATTAAATATTTGAGGAACCTTTTCCGATTCCCAGAACCGACGAATGCTCGCATCTAAATCGCTGCATAGAAACCGACAGATTAGTCTTATAAGTTGGAGCATGCTCGCCTGATACCATGTAGCCAAAATGGGTGTTGACTAAAACCGGATCCATTGGGCCTCCCTCGACCTTACCATCACGCAGAATTTTAGCAAAGATACTGGCTGACAGTAGCATCATCACCTCACCTGGAGTGTGAAATTCATCATCTGATAGCACAATGTTATCAGGCATTATGAATTTGTTCAAGTCGACTTTATTTTGTGGCAGCATAGTTGTGATCGAGTCAACTATCGAGAATTTTGCATGCAGTTTGTAGTCCTCATGCAAAGATTTAAGACAGAGGTTTACAGCCTTGTTTACCTTGTTTGTATTATTCCACATAGTCATAATTCGCTTGTCGGATTCGAACGTCGAGACACCTAGCCTTTGTACTAATGACTGGGTACAAAAAGAGGTTTGACTACCAGAATCTACCAAGGCCCGGACTACAAGCCTATTGTTATGCATATCCTTGACAATTACCTTGACTGTGGGTAGTAAAACGTCACCGTCGCCACCGTTGCGCTTAGTGCTATGATGGCTTGTAGATGTATCAGTAGTGGCCGTGGCCGCTAGCTCCTACGAAGGGTTTTGTTGCTTGCCGGGCTGCTCCTGTGGTGCATCACAATTAACAACGTGTAACAATGAGTTATGCGTGGCGCTTTTACAAACACTGCATAGGAATGCATACCTACACTTTTGTATGTGCTTGTTCAAGCATGTAGCGCAAAGTCCATTTTCGTTGACAAATTTGATTCTGTCCTGCACGGACATTTTATTAAACAGTGAGCACTTATATAGCCTGTGACTCGAGCGTGAGCATAGGGACTCTGTATTGATGTATCTATTGTATTATGTATCGCTGCTTTGCTCACATCATGAAAAGACTAGCTCTTGGCAAGCCTTTCTGTATTACTTGTATGATGGTATGTATCTGTACTTGTGGACGGGCTGGACTCCAGGACAGTTGCCTTTTTTTCCAAAAACCTTAGCAGTGAGTCCACAGTGGGCATCTCATAGATATCCCCTTCTGTATAAAATAACCTGTTGGTCAAAACATCTAGTTTGCGGGTAATTAATTATACAGATCAAGATCGCATCCCAGTGTTCTGTTGGATGATCTCAAGGCTCCTAGCTGCTGGTATACCTGCGAAACCAAGTTTCTCAACTGCTCAGCACTTCCTTTTGTTACCAAAGGTAGGTCCAATAACGCCGAGATCCTATTGTGTACGATTAACGGCCTGTTATCGTACCTACGGTTCAGCAGCCTCAGCGCCTCCTCGTAGGACTCGTTGGTGAGAGGCAGATTTTCTACTAGGGCTGAAGCCTCTCCCCGCAGATACGACTTTAGGTAAAAAACTTCTGCACATTATCGTGCTTGTTGGAGTTGATTACTGCCATGAACATTTGGATGAACCCTTCATACCTCGAGGCATCTCCGAATGGCGGAATGTCAATAGAGGGGAGTTTCGCCACCTTTGTCTGCATCGAAGGCGGGCCGGCGCTGGCGCGACTATCCTGACAGTCCGGCACCACCATCAGCTCGTCGATAGCGGAAAAGATGCTGATGTAGCCATCTTCAAAGGCCGCGTCCGCCAACTCCAAATCCTCGTCGGCCTCTAAGCCGGCGAGCTGGGCTTGCAACGACGCGAACTTTTTCACCGCTTCCTCTACGACTGCACGACGCACCTTCAGCTCGGCCTGGGTTATGAGCCTGCCAGACCCGAGCAGGGTCAAGCAGCGGATGGTAGTCGCCTTGCAGGCTCCCCTCTTCTGCCGCAACTGACTCGGGCATACTTTGGCCTGACTGTCACCACCTTTGTTCTCCATTGTATAATGACGATGTATAATGTATAAAACTGCACTTTAATTCAATTTATTGTATGTATTATGAACTGGTTTCGGCACCATGAAGAAATACTAAATTAGGTACTTATAAAATGAAAGATAAAATAGTTTTAAAAATAGGACTGTACTGAGTGGATAAAAAAGATGGAATGAAAGAAAACAAAATAAAATTTACAAATCAAACTTAATGCTTTAAATTAAGAAACATAAATAAACTTCCATAAAACTCTTTTGTATTTTATACACAACGAAGGAATGCGTCAAAAACAATCGAGTTACCAAACGAAATTCCAGGCTTGAATTCTGAACCTTTGTTTTTCAGAAGACTAGTCAGCCATTAAGCTTGTCAAATGAAATAAAAAGAAGTATTACTACATTTTGTATGCTTAAGTACGACTTAATAGTAAGTAGAACTTACTGCTTAAAATTAAGTTCTAATTACTATGAATTCGTACTTAAGCATACAAAATGTAGACCAGGAGGTCTAAAAAGGCCACTTTCGTTAATCATATGAGGATCCTATTAGGAATCACGTTTCAAATCATAAAATGCTTACTTAGTTCCCAATTCATATCATGAATTTAATATTATTTATATCAGTAATTCATCTGTTTGACAGTTTCCTATGGAGATTCGTAAAATGGGTCACAAAATAGGAATTGCTTTCTTGTCAAATAGCTGAATCCTTAGATTTAACTCAAGGGCAACTTATTTCAATTCATCGTGTAGTTGCTTTGGTAAAATTGTTATAAAATGGCAGATTTAGGCCTCTATGAAAACTTTTTAGAGCACGCGGGTGTTACGCAAAGCCTCATATGTCACCGGCAAAGTGAATCTCTTCGGAACATGGAGCTTGCTTACTGTGAGCTTGTGTGACGGAAGCTTTAGCAGTTCTAATATACCCTAAAATAATTTTTGATCTACCGTTAATATCTTGGGCGTGAAATCAATTTTTATTTTTTTTAGGTTAGAAATTTTATCAACTTTGCCATTTTTTCCTGAAGTCGCGGAAGGGAATTGGCGGCTGGGTATTCTACTCTTGTATTTGTATTGATAAGAACTGTCCATTGGTGCAATAAAAACATGATGTCGCGTTTTTCCCTCCTCAGCACACTGTGCGATGGCAAGGGGTCGGGTGGCTGATCCGGCGGTCGTTACTAGGTAGAACCCCTGTGTGAATGAGAGATTTTCTGACAGCTAAAAAAAGTAAAAAAATAGTTCTGAAAGCTACGGCAGACGGCGTTTGATTCGACGTGGCTTTCAAAAATGGATCTGTGATCGGTGACTTCATTCAATAATTTGTGTTCTGTGGCTTTTGATGTTGTCTAAATTCAATCCGTTTCTCCTGTGGTTACGCGATGTTTTGTTTTCCTGTTCTCCTCTGTTTTGTGACTATTACGACGACCCTGGCTATTCTTTCGGACTCTTGTAGCTCCTTCCCTCGACTGACCTCCGCGTGCACCCTGGACATTTGCTTGCCATTACGATTGACCCCTGCCTGTGTATTGGACTTCGATTTTGTCATCATGAGTTTTCCAGCACTGGGAAAGGATTACGGTTCTTGGTCTCTGACAGACCTGAAGAACGAGCTTCGAAAATGAAATGCGAAGCTTTCTGGGAAAAAGGCAACGCTCATTCAGAGGTATGTAGTTTGTATCTACAACAATAAATACTCTTCGTGTTATGTCCACCGAGCGAGACACCAGTTTAACGTGTCAGTTTAACGGCCAAGATTGGGCATTAGGTGTATGTAGCACAGCCACACCATATTGGCCTGATCACTTTACAACTTTGGTCGACCGGTGTCTGGCGAGTTGTGGCCTAACCTATAATGGCAATCTTGTTGTCTTACATGTGAACCTAACATCTACGTCGCACCTATTTTTTGGCTTTAGTGAATTTCCATACTACACTTGGCGCCCCCTTATCTACAGTCCATATACATATATATATATGTTACATAACTGTACTATTCATTGTTGCAGACTTAAAGATTACGACAAACTCTTTGGACCTCTTGTATCTGATCCCGAATCAGTTTACAAAATCACTGTACCAGCACCTCAACATTTCCGAGACGTCACCAGTAACTCTGCAATGCCGGCACTGAGTTCAGAGGACCTAGATATCTTTTGCCAGGTCACAGAAAGAGACAATGTAGTAACATCGCACAATGTACCAAGAATACTTTATAATGTCGTGCCGTATAGCTATAGTGGATAATGATTATTATTTCACTGGAATGGTTGCTTCAGAGATGAGGAAAAACATTACCTATAATGTCACAACCAAAGTGAAAAATCACCTAATAATAGAGGCACAGTGTGAATGTGCTGCTGGAATGGGACCATATTCCCAGTGTAAGCATGTTTTGGTGGTGATCCTGGGCATAATAGATATGAGTGAAAATAAAACAATCAAAACTAAATCAAGCATTACTACCAATATTCAAACATTTCATCGGCCAAGTAAAATACATTCCGGAGATCCTTTCAAGGCTGAAGATATCACACTCAAATTCAGAGACGAATAATATAAGAAAATGGCAGTATTTGATCCAAGACCAATAGCGGAATCTGCAGAAAGTTATATAAGTAATTTTAAAAAGAAAATTGCAAACTTTTGTGGCCAGTCCAACAAAACATCTACAGTGACTATGCCAATGGCTCAAATAATAAAACCTGCAGACAAACCCAGCATTTTCGGGGATCATGATTACCTAGAAAAAACTACTGAAGAGGCATTCCTAGAAAACATGATCCTCACAGAAGAAGGAATCCAGCAAGTGGAAGAAAAGACAAGACGAAATAAACACGAATGGAAAAGAGAACGACTCACGAGGATTCATAGTTTTATTTATGGCAAGATAATCAAAACCTGCAATAGCAATATGAAAAACCTGGCTAAAACTTTAGTAAAAAATGTGGATGTGGCAACTGCAGCAATCAAACATGGTCTGAGATATGAAGCTGAAGCTGTGCACCAGTTTGAGGTAAAAACAAATCTGGTTGCAAGGAAATGTGGCATTATAATTCATAAAGAAAAACAGTTTCTAGCTTCCACACCAGACGGATTAGTGGGCGCAAGTAGTGTACTGGAAGTTAAGTGCCCATACACAGCACGCAATCAAAAGATTTCTCCAGAAAATGTACCCTACTTATACCTGTGTGAAAAGACAGGATTATTAAGACTAAATGAAAGTCATAATTATTACTACCAAGTACAGGGGCAAATGATGTGCAGTGGAAGAGAAAATGCATACTTTTGTGTTTATACAATAAGTGATTTTAAAGTAATGGTGATCCAAAGGAACAATTATTTTATAGAAAGCATGTTAGAAAAATTAGAGAAGTTTTATTATGACTACTTTAAGGAAGCCCTTGTTAATAAATTTCTGTATAATAAAAAATAATGACCCTAGTATATTACCTCTTTTTTTTGTATTACCCCTTTTCATAGGACAAAGCATAACAGCAATGCAGAGAAGTGGGTGATTTGTATCTAAATCCCTAGTGCCTATACAAAACGTAAAAGCTAAGTAAAAAAGTGTAAAGGAGGCCTTCGACACATCATTGATGTTGCTTAATAAAACTTCATTTTACCTATTCATTATATTATATATATTATTATGCTAGACCTAAAATTAACCAACATTGCGCATATAAACACAATGTCGCTCGACAACACAATTTCTGTTTGATTCAAAGGTTGAGTCAAAATCTTATATGTCTTTAGCAAGCCAATAACCCTTTCTACATGAACCCTTTTGCTTGCCACTTTTCTGGAGGAGCTAAGTGTCTGAGGTAGAATTTGATTGCCTTTTTTGAAGAAAGATGGCATGTTCACTTTGACACCATAGGGAACAAAAATGTCTTGGACATTTAAGCCTTTATCCACCATTATTTCATCATTGTAGTCAAATCTACTAAGTATTGTACTGCGTTCTATAACTTGCCTATCAGTAGCAGAGCCGCCATAGCATGGAGACACATAACTAATGAAGCCACTAGGGGTAATTCCAATAAGGATCTTTAAGGTGTTCCTGTTTTTATAGGAAGAGAATGTGACTTGCTGCGCAAAAGGTAGTTTAGGTTTTTTAATAGGGATTTCTGTCGCATCAAGTATAACCCTTGTTGATGGATACTTATCATGAATATGTAAAGGCATGTATGCTCTTACGCTATCTCTGTCTAACCACAAGTCCAAATTTTTCCATTGCAGCGAAATGAACCTGACCCAAGTGATAAATATATTATAGATTTGTTTGGTTGTTACTTGATACATCATAGCAATTTCTTTGAAAGGTTTATGGCTCCGTACTATCATTAAGGTAATGAAAAATTGTTCGAATGCATTGAGGTTCTTTGGTGGATGTCCATAAAAATAGGTAAGATTATGAGCACATTGCCCTAAAGTGTCAAACACAAGCATCACTTTTTCAAAATTCTCTAGGCCAGTGTAGAAGTGCACAACTTTATCATTATTTTTGTACAAGTGGATGGTAAAACCCGAGACACTACACTCATGAGTTTGTACTGACTCATCTTTTGAAGTTGAGACACTACACTCATGAGTTTGTACTGACTCATATTTTGAAGTTATCTTATCATCTCTCAATGATCCCTCCTGCACCAACTCTTCATGTTGAGAAATCTCTAACTCTTCTGCTATATCATTGTGCAGTTCCACAGCAATATCTTCTTGCATGTCATCGTTGGGATTTGCAAAGACAGAGTCTGCATCTTCTTCACTCATGTGTAAGGGATCTTCATTTAAACTACTATCCACAGCGACCAAATATTGTTGCTCTTCTACAAATAATATTGGACACACTGGAAATAAAAGAAAACATATTTGAATCTCTAGTTTTATTTTTACATTTACATACAGGCACATACATTGCTTCTGGTTTCACACTAGGATACTCTGTGTTGTAGGAACCAGAAACAGCAACATCACAAACATGTAAACATCCATGCCATGAGGGTGTTTTTTCCTCCCGCCCCACCAGGAGTCGAATCCGGGACGTCTCACTTGTAAAGCACAGCCCCAACTGCAACGCTACAGAGGTCGTCAAACAACATTAAGTATACCTACCTACTTGCAATGCAGCATTTCTCAATGTTTGTCACAGTATCTTGTTCATATTCCTGTCTGCAATACGGCTGGCTAAGCAGGACAACAAGCCACAGAACAATATTACTGTGCAAAGGACTACAAGCAGTGTTCCGAGTTTACAGGCCCTGTGCAGGATATCAAATAACTGTACCTGCGCGGTATCAAATATTATGTTTTTTTGTGACGGTATTTCTATCCACCTTGCAGAACTACTCTGCATGCTTCGCAGTCCTGCAAGGCTCAATGCAAGACAGAATATTGAATGAATTCCTTTAGGCTATAGATAACAATAGGTGACTTACTTAGTGCATAGGTTTTTTCAACTTTGGTTAGGTTAAGAGTTAGCGAGTTTTGTTCTTCAGACGTTGATGGAGATTGTTGAGGAGTTGTTTTCCATGAAAACAATGAAGGAACAGAGGTTTTCTTCAAAGTTTTTGGAGCAATATCTATAAAAAAAACACATGTTAATAAGGACATTTTAGTAGCTATTTAATACTATTCGGGTTAGGCGAGCTGTTGACGTTGGCATCTGCCACCTGTCAAACGGATTATGTGTAAGGATAGGTACAGATTGGGCAAGAACATTGCTGATAAGCTTGCTCGCATAAGCACTAATTAGTGCAAAAGATGAAATCACACCTGACTCGCGAAAGTAAGCACTCATGAGCACGGGTATGGTGCGTACTAGGCATACGGATGGTGATCGGAGCATATCCTGCTATGCTTTCCTAGGGTAAATCCAGGCTTTGCTGGTTCAACAGCTTGAACCCATAGTGAACGTCGATGTTCATCACTAGGGAAACGGTGAGTACGATTTTTTTTACAAAACCTAACAACGCATGGACGATTAGGCTTTTTTTCCATGGTAACCGAAGTCTGTCGAACAGCATCAACACAGGGTGCTCGCGAAGGTATCGTGATGACAAAATCGAAGTCCAATACACAGGCAGGGGTCAATCGTAATGGCAAGCAAATGTCCAGGGTGCACGCGGAGGTCAGACGAGGGAAGGAGCTACAAGAGTCCGAAAGAATAGCCAGGGTCGTCGTAATAGTCACAAAACAGAGGAGAACAGGAAAACAAAACATCGCGTAACCACAGGAGAAACGGTTTGACACATCACAGACCAGCCACCATCAGCCACAGAACACAAATTTTTGATCTGGCAACTGGCTGTGAAAGCCACGACTTTTCAACGACATCTATTGACAAATTTGGAACTTCTGAAGTTTTTTTTTTTAAAAATCCCTCTATAAAAAATGCATCAAAATCATTTCCTGTTTTCATTTTGAGCGTTATCTGTAATCATTTCAATGATTATAGTTTTGTTTAATGATAAAAGTATTTTAATTGAACAAATTCTTAAAGAAAATCTTCTTTAAACAGTAAAGACTAAAAATATCAAATAACCGGTAAAATTACGGTTCTTACTTTTTTCATGTGGCAACATATCACCTAATAGGATTCATTCACAGAGCAATATAAGTAGTAATATGAAATAGAGTGCCCTCTCCCGGGACTTTTATGCATGACAAGGTTGAAGCGCCATCTCGTTTTTAAAGTAAAAACGATTTTATATATCCATACGTATAGATAGGTATGTATCCATATCTCGTTACCTACCTAGGTATTTTCCAGTACTACGCGACCATTACAATTAGGCGCACCTTGCAGTACGTATAGTACTGCAAGGTGCGCCTAATTGTAATGGTCGCGTAGTATAGTTATTTTGTGTTATTTTGTTGCACAAATAACATAATAATCACATTGTTGCAACCAAAAACAACACAAGCAAGAAGTGGAAGCCATCTTGTGTGTGACTTGTGATTATTTTCAAGTGTCAGGATATTGTTGCCAGCAAAAATAATAAAGTGTATTTTGGGGTTACCATATGAAAAAATATATACTGCCTTTTGCCCAAACCACGATTTTAAACCACCTCGGCCCCCCTGGAAATATTTATTGTTCATAATTATATGTAAATAAATATATCCGCGCTTCTTTACAACACCACAATCTTAAAATAATTATTTAAATTTCTGTACAGAGGCATCTGTTGACTAGAGAAAGAAACTGGCTTTTACTTTAACTAACAGATGGCGCCTCTTTCTTTTTATATTTCCCTTTCTGAAGGACTGTCCCCCCTCTGGATTCATTGCATAAGGTTCACCTGACATTGTGACCATTTTACGAAAATTATAGGAATTGCTGCGGATCTGCTCGCAATTCTGGAAATGAATGAATTGCGGATGAAATTATCAATGTGGCCTTTTTAGACCCGCAGGGGAGTCGCAGCCTAAACGCGCAAAGTCCGTCTAATGAGTTCAAACACACGACCTTGCTCTGTCTTCTCTTAAATAAATCTTGTAAATATTGTAAACTCTATTTTCATACAAGATAGGGAGCCCTAACCGTTTCATATTTAATATCAATTCCAACGACATAACTTTCTTAGAGAGCACCCTTAGAAAAACCGATCAAGTGCGAGTCTAACTCGCGCACGAAGGGTTCCGTACCACCGTACTATGGTAGGGATGGTGTGGAGTGAATATTTTGAATTTTACATAGCCAAATATTGTTTGCAAAGTTATTGGTGCGGCTACTTTCACTCTTTGTAAGTAATAAGGTGCATTCGTAAGTTTGTATGTGGTATTGAAATAATTGAAGCCCCTTTCAATATTTATTTTATTCTGTTTTTAGGGTTCCGTACCCGAAGGGTTCCAAACGGGACCCTATTACTAAGACTCCGCTGTCCGTCCGTCCGTCTGTCACCAGGCTGTATCTCACGCACGAACCGTGATAGTTAGACAGTTGAAATTTTCACAGATGATGTATTTATGTTGCCGCTATAACAACAAATACTAAAAAACAGGATAAAAGAAATATTTAAGGGGGCTCCCATACAACAATTCTTTCAATATCACATACAAACTTATGGATGCACCTGGTTACGTACATGGAGTGTGAAAGTAACCGCACCAATAACTTTGTAAACAATATTTTGCTGTGTAAAATCCAAACTATTCACTCCACACCATCGCTTCCATTGAACGATGGTACGGAACCCTTCGTGCGCGATTTAGACTCGCACTTGACCGGTTTTTTAGTATTTGTTGTTATAGCGGCAACATAAATACATGATCTGTGAAAATTTCATCTGTCTAACTATCACGGTTCGTTAGATACAGCCTGGTGACAGATGGACGGACGGACGGACGGACAGCGGAGGCTTAGTAATAGGGTACCGTTTGGCACCCTTCGGGTACGGAACCCTATGTATCAGAGATATCGTCATTTTAATAAAACGGGTCGTTAGCGCGGAGGCCGTGCACGACCCCGCGACATATGCGCCATTTTTCTCATTTTGGCCACGACAGCTGAGCGGTTAAGCTAATTGTATGTTTTATTGTATGTAGTATTTTCATTTTCTAAAAATCTTAACGTAATTTCTTATTGTACAGAATCGGTAATCTAATAAAATACGTGGTGTAACTGTTTTGAACGTTAAAGCGGGAAAGAGATGCTATAATCTGTATAGCGCTATTTCATTCTTTTTAGTTGACAGCTATTAGATCCGAGACCAGCTAACCGTTCACCCCGTTAACTAAAGACATATATAATACCTTGGACACTATTTACACACATTGATCTAGCCCCAAACTAGGATTCCCTGTATCTTGGGTACTAGACAACGATACACGTACTTATATAGATAAACAACCATGATAGGGTACAAACATCCGTTCTCACCAAACAAATATTTGCCCCCACCGGGACTCGAACCCGGGACCCTTGGCTTCGTAGGCAGAGTCACTGCCGACTCGGCCATTCAGGTCGTCAATATATATATAATAAGATACTACGTATCCGTCAACCTTGGCGGATTAGCAGGGAACGGCGGCGGCTCATCTTTAAAGACCGTCATTTTTAGGTTTCCGTACCCGAAGGGTGCCAAACGGGACCCTATTACTAAGCCTCCGCTGTCCGTCTGTCTGTCCGTCCGTCCGTCCGTCACCTGGCTCTATCGGATCAACCGAAATAGGTAGAGCTGTTTTTTTTACAGAATGTGCATTTTTGTAGCCGCAACAGCAACAAATAATGAAATATACCGATTTTCAAGAATTAAAATTATCCATAGAATAAATTATTGGTATTGGCCATTTTCTTAGCCATTTTGTTTTATTTGTTTATCGGTGAAAAATGGAAATGATTTTTAATTGTGATTAATAATATCACTCGAGAGTTTGAATGCCTAATTATGTACAGTTACATACACTAGTTTATCCACACACATATCATAAGCTCTCTTTGATGTGTTCAGGAACCGCATATTTGACCGGCATTGTGGTTCTGCAATTGTTTAGCTTGTTCTTTAGTACCAACTTCACGCAGACGGGCGACGGCGTTCGAAATTTGAATGTCAGTACCAACTTCACAGACAAACTAGGGACGGCACGCGGGTGGGCGTCGACGTTCGAAATTTGAATGTCAATATATGTAGAAAATGTGTGCGTGTACTAGTGTACACACGTAAGAAGTGAATCTTCTTTATGGCCTTATTTTTCGCAAAATGATCTATATGCAACTTTCCAGAAATTGGTTAAATAAAGTTAAATTAGATAAAGTTTAAACAAAAGGATTTTATTATCATAGACATGAATACAAATAATACAATTATTTCACTTTAACTTTTTGCTACTAAGATTATTACAGCATTTAATTAATTGTAATAGAATTATTACTATCATTGTCATCGTTATTATATATTTTTGTGATTAATGGCTTATGGTAACTGAAATAGGAAATATATGGTTTGCATTCCACGAAATTTAGTGACCGAGTAAAAACTCCATCAATTGTAGTGCCAGATCTTGTTGTTGACGTTTGAGGACTGTTTTTCATGGATAAATTCAATTTATCTTTCAGAAATTCAACTAGCTTCAAAGATTTTTCCGATGCAAAATTGACATTAAAATCTCCACTTAAAATCATCGGTATTTTATCATTATTGTTACCGAGTAAAGAGGCACCTCCACTTGTGTACGGCAACAATGAATGGTGAAGAAAATTAATAATATCGTCCAACTTCTGATTAGGAGATATATACAGTGCAACAATCAAAATTTTCATTCCATTTTCCATTTGGCATTGAGCCATACATAAATCACCAACTGCTGATGCTAGTGACCCATGAAAGTCAGGAGAAAAAACAGAAAAATCTATCGATGAAGTCACAACGTTAACAACATCATTAGAATTATGATATATTCCTACACCTCCTGCTCTCGTGCTCAGCCGTTTAAATTTTGCGATGCATTTGAAATTAGTGATGTTTACTTCACTGTCATTGTTCAGCCATGTTTCAGATAGAACTAAAACATTTGAATTTTTCACAATTGAATCATCCAGGTCATCTATATGAGCTCTATGACTTTGACAATTGAAAGTAAAAAGTGACAAACCTCTTCTTTTGTTCATGAACTTAATCAAATGTTCATTTATAGTTTCTACTTTATTCAGAGACAATCGTTTAAATTCCGCTTGTAAATCGATGGTGGACGTTGACGTTCTTCGACCATGATAAAATGTTTTGTCATTATTTGGAGTCGTTATATACAATCCTTCAATACTCGTAACACGGGATAAAGCAACATATAACAACGATTGGCTGTGATGTTTCTCATATTCATAAACAATTTCCGGAAATGTGCTGCCTTGTGATTTATGAATGGTAGTAGCACAAGCACAAACCAACGGAATATGAGTACGTTGAACAAGTATAGTTTTGTTATTATTGAGCGGAATTGTAGAAGATCTTTGTACAATTGGTACAGCCATTCGACTGATATTATTTTCTGCTGCGTGACCCGCTGCTTTACGTCTCAATTTTTCACCAATTCGAGGTAATGCTGGAAATTCAAGCCATGCTATTTTAACTACTCCATCGATATCGGTTTCTGCATGAACTAGCTTCCCAACAGCACCATTTGCTAATCCGTCAGATACATCAATGTTTGTAGTAATCATGTAATAAATATTTATTACAAATGTTGTTAGGTAAGGCAATCCATTTGTATCAATTAAGGACATTTTATGTAGTTTTTGATGCACAGAAGTCTCTTGTTCCTTGGAAGTACATCCACTATAAACATCTTTTGCAGTAGAAATTATTTTTTCTGAATAAGAGTTCAATATTTGATTATTATACTGAGTGACTGCGTGATTTGTATTAAATAATCGAATACCTTGAGGACACTTAGTTGCAGCTTCTTCTACAGAATAAAAACGAGATTCAATGACAGATATTTCAATTTCATCGAGACGTTCACCATTCCCGATTTTTGTAAGTATTGACGAAAACTGTTGATTGGCTTGACGCATAACTTGATCTAGTTCATAAAATTTAAGATTTCGCATAATATTGGTCCAACAATAGTCTGTTTAGGTTGCTTGTAGATAGGAGTAGCGCGAACTGGAGGTAATTGACGTAAGTCTCCGATAAAAATAATATCTAATCCTCCGAAGTTCGATTGAAAGTTAACAGTGATTTGTTTTAATCTCGAATCAATTTTTATCAATAATTGAGCGCTGATCATGCTTATCTCATCAATAATAATAACTTTAACATATTTAAACAATGTTCTATATTGCTGGGCAGTTTCGTTACTTAAAGGAAGCAACCTTGATAATGATATTTTCAAAGCTGTATGAACAGTTGTTCCTGCGATCGCCACTGCAGCTTTACCCGTTGAAGCACAAGTTATATATGCATTACAGTATCCGTCATTGTCAGTGTAACGATTATAAATTTCCATCAATAGTTTAATTACGAATGTTTTACCGCATCCAGCGGGGCCTGTAAAAAATATTTGAAATGGAACATTATCTGATGATAAAAGATGATAAATAACATGAAGCAATAATCTTTTTTGTTTTTCATTAGCCATTCTCATCAAATTATAAAAATCCTCGTTGGCCATTAAATTTTCCCTTCTTTTTGCAATAATTCCCAATTTATGTAACGTCGCTAAACGAATATCATCATTAACGATGGCATCTGGATTGTCATACAAATGCTGAAATGGATTTTGATCAGCAATAATATTTTCTTCCGGTTCATTATCATCATCAATTCTGTCCTCACGACACAAATCACGACAAATCTCTATAGTTTTGAGAATATCTAAGCTCGATTCAAATTCTTGTCTGCGTTGTAAAATCAAATTTTCATTAGTAGTATAAATTTCAATAAACTTCATTTCAGCTAAAATTTCTTCATCTTCACTCCTAAACGGAATATGTAAAGTTACCATTTCCCGTTTATAATCTGACAAATTTTGAGACATGTTATAACTGCGATAACGAATTATTCGATGTTTTTGCCGTTTTGTAACTTTTCCATCGCCGTGAACATTATAATAAGCAACAAATTGAGCAAGCGTGACATCACTTAATTCTTCAGGCCTTTTTTGATACTTTGTGAACCAGTTCTCTTTCCAAATGTCAGTTGAATCATCATCAATTCCCATTTCATCTAGCTCTTTAGTGGTTTTCTTGAGTTTTTGCCGCTCCTCCGGCCACATCGTTGGAATATAAACTATAACAGAAGAGCTTTTCGACATCGGCTCTCTTAAAAGGTACCAGGCAGCTTCTTGATTTGGTATTTCAACACTGTTCAGCATCTCAACTCCCAATTTTCTTGTGATTTCCACAACATCGAACTCCGGGTGTTCATCCATACATTTGATGATTTCACGTTGTAAATTACTTATTCCGCGATTTGTTTTATTGACATACTCAGCTACATACTGGGCACACGAATATTCCTCTGTTATGAACTGGATGTCCATATTCGATTTTACCAGATTTAGAATAAACGGATTAAATGGATTATGCCATTTCTCACTGGGTTCGCGTTTTATGAAAACTCTTGGTCTCTTGATTCCCGCTCGAAGTATATTGCGATATTCATCATCTGATGAAATATTATTTTGCTGATAAAAGCTATCAAAATCCTCATAATCATTATTTTCGAGATTAATTCGAATATTTCTGTAAGATTGCAAATAACGATTAAAACCAATTTCACCCTGTTGCATAGGTAATAAAATTTCTGTAGAACGAGAAGGCAAGAATGGAGCTTCAAAACGACATTGTTGAGGTCTATGAGCCGATATTCTTTTGTAACAGGTGAATGAGTGCTTGTGTGTTTGTAATTTTATATGCCCTGATGCTTCTTTAGATGAAATCGAGATAAGATGATTAATCAATGAAATTGCATCCATTTTATTCTCGCCTAAAGCATCATAAAGGTGCATTTGCAAGCCACAGTAATGTATGAGCATGTGGACTACCTCGGTGCTGAAATTCAATTCTTTTGAAATAATGCATCACATAATATTTTCCAAACGGACTCTTCTTAGGAGACTGTAAAATATTCAAGAGTACGTTTACCAGTTTATTAAAATAGATTGCGCACGTTACAGAATCTTCATTAATCAGAGTACCTAACTTTTTCAAGATAGTGTAATTCTTCAGCATCTTTTTTTGTTAATTCGGCTCCATTATTTTTCAACTTATATAATAATTGAAGTAAATCAGTCCATCCAATTTCATTTGCACTAATAGTGAGAAATATTGTTGGTTTACCTAGCTGTCTAATCATTGCAAATAAATTTTTCTTTTTATCAGCCCAGTACCATAATGAATTGGGAATTGATTTCAGAAATGCAAAATTAGTTTCAATGCAATTGTTGACATAATCTTCATTTTCAATTTGTTCACGTGTGATTTTTGTGTCTTTTCCTATATGTTTGAAGGCAACTGTTAATGAATCACGAACTCGAAGTCTCATTATTTTCATCGCCACGTATAATACATGATGTGGAGTAACAGCACGACGGTCTGAGCGTCTAAGTTCACTTGTAGCCATTGTATATGGAGTTACTCGTACTCCATCACGAAACGTACGAAATTGGCCCAAATAAATTGCAGGAAAAGACAATTCCTCCGCGAGTTCATCAAAAAGTAAACTATGTGGAAGATTTGTTTCTCCTGGGGCTAATCTTAAATATTTTTCTTCATTCCACATCAATGTTTGCTGCTGAGATACCAGACTTTCTTCGATTGGTACGTGTTCGCTTATTTCATCTTGAGGTATAGCATCAATGTCATTGTTTTCGAAAAAGGATTCATCAATTTTGATATCATACATAGTATATAATGGCGACTTCAATAAAAATTGAAGCCAAATCTTTATTGTACCTTTGTTTATTATACCATGCAAATAACTCGATTTATGGATTTTCTTGCGTTTAATGTGCACATTGATACAGTGATCATCAGATAAACTTCTGGGGAGAGTACGAACCATTGAATCAATAGACACTGGAACATTGATTATTTTTCCATAAATACCATACTGACCGTTAACGTGTCTTAATCTCCTAATCTGCATGAATGGGATTCGCGGAGAAATCAATCGTTCAGATACTAAGTCTAATGGCGGTAAATAATCGAGCTTCTTCGGAAATTTGAATCCATTATAAGAAGCCATCACAGGAATACTATTATTATTTAAAGATGCTACACAGGTATTACAGAGAGCAACGTCCTTTATATCAAGATGAGGAACTATTGTTTTCAAGATTGCATCATGTTGAAGGGATGCAGATCGTAAGTCATCTTTAAACCACAGTCTTTCACAAACTGAGCACACATAACCAAATGAATTTCGAACAAATTTCTTTTTAAATTCATCATGAGCCAGATGATGACGATGAAAATCCGTGTAAGCCAGATGATTAGTTTCATGCTCTGATTGTTGAATTGATGTTGACTCAACAAAGTTCTGACTTTGGCTTGTGTGTTCTTGGATCTTCGCTTTTTTTCGGGCTCTATACTCTTTTGCACGCTCTGCGTCTGATTTTTTATGTTTTCGATGATTCACTATTGGAGTTTCCTTTTTTTTCCGAGCTCTATACTCTGCCATTCGCTGTGCAGCTGTTTTTGGATAATCACGGTGGATTGAAGGAAGATCACTCGTTGTTTCAGGTTCATTCATACAGTCATGGCTTGTGGTTGCGATTTATGCACTGAGTTGTGAATAATTTATTTATTTATTTAAAGATACATGAGCAGGGTTACACACTTAATATTACATTATTATAGTGAAGGTACAGTTTAGAGATATATATAATGCCGATGATGGACATCAACTTGTACAGTAATTGCATTTGAAGATTCCTCAGGATTTGTGGATTCTTCCATTATTGAATCTACAAAAATTTGTTAATTGATTTACAAAAATTAATAACATATTTCAGAATTTATACTCTATGCCAATTAATTGATGTTCATTAAATTAGCAGTCGTATTAATTAATAAATACTATTTTAATGAAATCATATACATTGACCGATAGTTACAATCAGAAACTGAGGTTAACCTTAAATATCTTAAATTAAAAAAAAAAATACCACAATCCCACCCAAGTATTAGAAAAAGAGATATAATTACTTACTTTTGTTAAAAATCCACTGGAATTAGAATTAAAATAAAGCCTTTGATTTTGTTGATCACTTTAGTATTGATATATTATTTATCACGTCGCTATTGCGTTTCAGAAATAAATAAGGGTGCAAGAAAAAAACGTGGCTTGACCCTCTCACGATTCTGGGTGACTGGAAGGGGACTGCACGTGTATTTTTGATCGGTAAAGTCTGGTGGTGGGAGTAAGTCCGCTTAAGCGACATGCTATCCCTACTCCGTTGGAGAAAGTGAAAGAACTCTTCGTCTGAACCAACCGTGGTAGGGGCAAGAAAAGGATGGCGCGTAACGGAAAAATGTGACGCGTAACCGAAAAATGTGACGGTAATTTTTTTTCCAACGCCGATAAAGAAGTTTCACTTCAAAAACTACACATAATGACCATTATGTGTAGTTTTCCAGATACGAAACGAGTTTTTACCAAGTAGTTTAACATAATGCTGATCGTAACGTGCGGTTTTTGAACGCAGTAAAGAGGGTTTATGATACGTGTGTAGATAAAACTATTTTTCAATGTTTCGATGTACGGCCTTGAATGTAGTCCTACCTAGTATTTAATATTTTGTTATCGAAAATTAAATAGGTATATGTACTCATATAAAAGACTATCGTTTTACATTTTTTCCGTGTACAATGGTATGGAACCCTTCATGTGCGGGTCCGATGTCCTACTCATACTTGACCGGTTTTTTATTAAGGTTTAACATCCCCGTGCCCCAAGCGTCATATGACGCTCGCCTCAACTACCGTCAGAGCCCCAAGCATCATATGACGCTTTCTATAAAACTTTAAAAAAAAAGGTATATCTTTGGCAATTTTTGTCGTGTTGGCAAGGTTGGAGTGTGTAGACGGCCAATGAGCCAAACTTCTATATCCGGTATAATCCGGGAAAAAATATTGCATACGTGTCTATAGAGGTGGATAACCCCTCAGCTGTCACGCCCAAAATTGCAATATGGGCGCTACTGTCACGGGGTCGTGCGCGGAGTCCGCGCGCTAACGGCTCGTTCAATTAAAATGACGATATATCTGTTTTTTCTATTGGAGCTCTCTAAGAAAGTTATATCGTTGGAATTGCTATTAAATAAGCTACCGGAATAAAAATAGTATAGTCCAGTTTTGCCTAGCAATATATTTTAATTCTAATTTGAAATTTTTCCCAATTATTGTAGAAAGATCGTTAAAAATGAAAAAATATAGCATTATTTCCAAATGTTTGTGTTTTATTTCCATCTAAACATATAAATCAATAAAAATAACATGCCCCCGACACTTTTTTTTACCTCCCAAGCATTACAAAATCATGCCTAATGTATTCGACCTAGGCGCCAGACAAAAAATAGGTCAAGTTTATAAATTAATTTCAAGAATACTGTAGCTCAAGAGGCTTTGGTTGTTAGTTTGTACGATAGTTTGGTTCACATACATAACACAGACAGAGTTTCATCTGTTTAGAATAGTTTAGATTACGAGATATCGAACAACACACCAAGCACTTGAAACAGAGCTCAAAAAAGATCTCTCAAACTTTGGAGCGAACAGCGAATTCTGTTAAATTTATTTTAAATTTTAATTAATATTCAACAATTTGAATACATTTACTAATCGAAAAAAAAACCGACAGGCATGTTTTTTACAACAACATTCAGAAATCAGCTTACAAAACTAAACAATTTCACATCAAAAATACACAGTAAATGCTAACATAGTATGGAAATAAATAAAAAATGACAGGCAAAATGGGGAAATAATGTTTTGGAAAAAAAAAACAGATTAAAAAAAAAAATACAAAAACAAAAAATTACAAAAAAACAGAGTTGCACCAAACGAGGGTCTTTTGGACATAAAAAAGATAAAAAGAACAAACAACAAGAACAAAAAAAAAAGAACAAAAAAAATAAAAAATAAAAAAAGGAAAAAAAAAGAATTAAAGCTGCCAATTAAGGCATCATAGACGCCACCACATCGCGTCAGAAGAAGAACCACTAGATATAGTAGTATTCATCCACGACGGCATGAGACGTAGCTATTTGCATCTTTGCTGAAAGCAGCAGAGAGCCCCGATGAAAGAGGTGAAAGTGAAAGTATTTTTATTGAATATAAAATCATAGAGATTGTTTATTCAACGTCATATTTTTTATACTACCGCCCGTTCGGAAGTTTTTGGCTCAGGGATGGAGCAAAGACGGGCAAGAAACTCCCCCGTACCTCTTTTTGAGCTACAGCTACAAACAAAGATGCAAACAGCTACGTCACGCGCCGTCGTGGTTGGATACTACTATAACACGCCACACCGTCGCTATTGTGACCGTCACCGACAAGCTCTAGATTGGCAACAAAGGATACATAGTGGATGAACATTATCACAAGTCGCAATGTCTAACGAACAAAGGTGTGCTCCAAAAAATACATATAACAATACAATAATAATACAAAGAAATATATAAATAAAATATACTTTACATAAATTATAAAATGATGACTGGAGGATTATTGGTTATGAAGTAAAGGGAAACAGGGAAGGCAGGAGGTTTTCCCGCAACCAACACAGAAAGTGCGCGTCTTCTTTCGGCAGATGGCGCATACGCGGCGGATGCCCTGGATGGGACCCATCGGCAAACATTCTAGCCAATGTGTCACGCGCACTTTCGGTGGGGTTGCAGGCGGAATCGGAGCGGGAGTGGCATGTCGTGACAGAAGGGATTTTATCAACTTAATACGGAAGTCGCGATGAGTGAGTGAGGCAGGGGAGCGATGGTTGTGACGGTAAATGATGAAGGCATTCAATACGGAGACATTTAATAGTCTCCGGAATAATTTCTTGTACCACACCTGCGTCCGTTTCCGCTCGACGGGAAACATGGACAGAAGCTGGTCCTTTTTATCCACCCCACCCATCATGATATTGTAATCCAATATCAGGATGGGTTTGGTGGATCCTTGGATTGTTTGCTGCGCGTTGCCATGGTATGTAGATATCATAGCCACCCTATTCGTATCTTTCCATACCATGACATCGACGTCTCCTGAGGAAAGACCAGTCATCTGTCCTTTCCGCATTTGCTGCTTGGTGAGACTGTGCAGGGCCTGCGGAACAAACTTACGATCGGTCCGCAGGGTTCCCACACAGTCGAAACCCAAGCACTTAAGGCGTCGAGCGAGACATGGCGAATTATAAAAATTGTCCATCCACAAAGTGTAGCCCTTGTGCTCCAGACCTTGTATCAGCCGCAACACAATCGACGGTGTAGATGCCTCTAGTGGATCTTCAAGCTGCGACGGTGTGACGGCGGTGCTGTCCTTCTTATGAGAGTGAATCTCAAACCGCCATAGGTAGCCGGTTTGAGACTCACAAATCTCGTAAGATTTGATGCCTCTCTTGGCAGCTTTATTAGGAATAAGCTGGCTGATGTCCAGCCAGCCTTTCCACACCAAAAGACTCTCGTCTAGTGCAATATTCTGCGCCGGGGTATATAGATTCTGGAAGGCCGTGTTCAGGTGTGACAGTACTGGCCGTATTTTATATAATCTCGCCTCGGAGTCGTCCAGGTGTACCGCACACATGTCGTCGTTGTTGGTGAAGTGCAGGCACTTGTTCAACAAGATGAACCTGTTGATCGACATGTGTGCGCTGAATCCCGGAGTATAGAATACGTCAGCGGTGGCAGACCAGTATTCGTCCATTCTGGATTTCACCACTATCCCCATGCTCAGCACTATGCCGAAATAGACATAGAGCTCATCGGCAGTGGTGTCGCTCCATCTGCCGATGCGGCTACCGGGATGGAGACAGTGGTGCTGGAACATCTGCTCTGCCACCTGCTGAGCATATCTGTTAGTCTCCGAGGCGATGTGCTCCATAAATTGCCGATCCCATATGTCAACGAAAATGTCATGGGGATCGTCACGAGGAGTCGTCGGCCCAACGTTGTTTTGGGAAAAAGTTTCCCGCCTCGTTTCATAGGGAATCGGGACGTTCGGAAACTCTTTCCACTGAAAATCATACCAGCTCCAAGGCTGGTCCGTCGCCGTTGGAGGGGCAACATTTGGCGCGGACTCGCGGGTCACCGCAACTGGCGCTGGGACACCGGCAGCATCATCCTCCTCATCATCCGCGTCCAAGGGCGATTCCAAGGTGCTCAGTAACACCCTTGGCACTGGGGAATAATGAGGAAAGAGGCCCACCTCCTCCTCGTCGTCGCCGCTCTCATCGGAGCCTACGTCACTCCCTGAGAAAAAAAAGATTGGTTTCAAATCTGTGGATTACAATGGCCGCACAAACGAACTCGCGCCGAAATTCGTTTACAGTACCACTGGCAAAACATTTAGAAAATAAAACTATGAATATTATTGCGACGCATGGCAAATACCATGATACTTACCATAGTTGACCATCGCCTCTATCTCTTGATCTCGTAGGGGCCGATGAGAGCCAGGGCGCGGAGGTGGAGGCAGCTGCTGCATCGGCGTCGGTGAGGCAGGCTGCGGGCACGCCTCCAGCCCTGACCCGCCGCCGCGTTCCATGAACCTGGAACAAGAGCAGTGCTGTAGACCCTACATCCACAAACCGATGTTTAGAGTTCATAAGTGACTTACATCACCGGCGACGGCACCGGAGGTGGCCACGAGGTGGACGGAGGTGCCCTCGAGGTCGATGGAAGTGGCTCAGGATTTGATCTAGATGGACATTTTAAAACAAAAATTAAAACTTGCGGTGTGCGAGTTTTATTTATTTTATCTACACACGTATCATAAACCCTCTTTACTGCGTACAAAAACCGCACGTTACGATCAGCATAATGTTAAACTACATGGTAAAAAATCTTTTCCTATCTGAAATGACATTCAAATTTCGAACGCCGACGCCCGCCTGCGTGCCGCCCCTACTTTGTGAAGTTGGTACTACTGAACAAGCTAAACAAGTGCAAAGGAATTATCAATGCCACCATGCCGGTCCAACATGCGGTTCCTGAACACATTAAAGAGAGCTTATGATATGTGTGTAGATAAACTAGTGTATTTAACTGTACATAATTAGGCATTAAAACTCTCGAGTGATATTATTATGAAACTCGCCTTCGGCTCGTTTCATAAAACCACTCTCGAGTATTAACCCGTCACGTGATTGGCTCTGGGCCGTGTAGAAGTGGCTCGGGTGTCAGGCCATTTCGCGATGTAATAATTTTTTCGACCGAGATTCCGTATGACTCAAATTAGAGAAGGTACGACGTAATTATTCAACAAGTATTATATATCACTGTAATCTGCATGAAATTTCCTATCCGATTATTATAGTTGTTATGGTAATAAAAACTTACATGCTTTCAAATGACGAGATGAATTTCATTTTCCCGCTATTTTGACACTACTTTGAACTATTTCTTGCTATTTTCACTAATTACTTATTCACTAGCACTGAACTAACACTTATAATATGATCTGCATATTATCTAGTACTGTTTACACAATTTTCACACTCCAAATCACCATAATAAAGCTATAAATGAATAATAAACACAAAGAGATAAAATGTCAACAACCGCCATTACGCGCCGTGCGATTCGGACTACACACAAAAGTATCGACAACAGAAAAAACAATTTCATCGAAATATTTTTTATGGCTTTGGATGACGAAAACAAAAAACATGTTCATGATTAACATAAAAATTGTGTAAACCGAAAAAGTAAGTGATTTGTACGTGTGCTAGACGACATACGTGAGAATAGTTAGTAGCGGCATAGCTATTCTTTATAGTTACCTACTGTTGTTCAGTAGTGTATAGTAGAGCGTTTGCGCACTGCAACCGATCCGGGTCAGTGAAAAGCCGGTCCAGCTTGGCCGTAGAACTATTTGTATGGTAGCATGCGCACTGCATCCGGCTTCCGTCATCCGATTTTTCACAGATGACGGATAGGAATTGGATGATGCTGTGCGCATGCTACCATACAAATAGTTCTACGGCCAAGCTCACTACACAGTACCGAACTACTCCGAATTGTTTATATAGGCCTTTGCACATGATTTATAGTATACAGCGTCCCTGAGTGGCACCATTCCTCGCACTAGATTAGGTGAAGTTAGTTACCACTCAGCGGACGCTGCAACGCATGGGACAGTGGCTTTAGATGATGCAGGCTTGCCCAGCACCTACACCATCCTCACAACATGATCAGCCTAGCCCACAGGAAAGACAGGTCATTACGTATGGAGCCAATTAAGTGCACGGTTAATCCGACTAGACCACATCCGCTTAGTACTTATGATGTTATTATAAACCGTGCTACCAAATTTATCTGCCTCGGCTTCAATGGGAGTACATGTTTAGTGATAACTTTTATGATGGGACCACCTCAGAAATTACGAAGCTCCCATTGAAGCCGTGGCAGATAAATTTGGTAGGACGTTGTATTTTGGAAATATCTCAACACTACTACACAGGGTCGAACTGCGTCAATGTTAATTGGGCCTGGCCACTCTTTATCATCCAGACGGAATAAAGGAAACTAACATAATTTTCATTTTATTTTTTTTATTTTTAATAAAGAACTTACGTACAGATTACTATTATATATATTACTTACCTAAAAGTTTATTATCAGTTACATGATTTTTTGACTCCGCAATAACAAATTGAGTACCAAATATTATATAAATGTAAAACTAAATATTTTAGAAACCAACCCCCAACACAAAAAGTAAAAATATCAGTTAACTTAACTAAGTAACTAACTTAATACTTGAAGGGCACAGGAGAATTACATTGAACTGAGATAATGCCATTATTCGACTTCAAACCTCTTTATAAGATACATTTTATGTGTGTGTTATTCTCGATACACTATTACACAAGTCTTTTATTTTCAATAAAAAGTTTTGTTATTCATGACAAACGGCAAAATGAACCATGTAACTAAGTAACTAACTTAATGCTAGAAAAACGGGATAATCCATCAAAGACAAATTAAATGTTGTGTGACGAGGTAAAGACCAAAGTTACAAAAGCGTTCAGATGTACATGGGTTTGATGGGTCATATCAGAATGTTTATGTATGTGTACGCGAGGGCACACAAAAAACATACATACATAACATTGAAGGCCCAGATTACCATAGACTCCACTTAGTGCTGCTTCTTTTGCCTATCCGTAAATATCAAGTTCAAGTTAAAAAAAAAAATATTGACCATAAAATCATACAGATTGCTTAGTCAACGTCAACACAGTATTTATATTATACTACCGCCCGTTCGGAAATTGTGGGCTTAGGGATGGAGCAAATATCTGGTGTTTACTTTCAAGTCTGGTGACATCAGAAGGGATTATTTAAATACATTAATATAAATCGTAAGTTCTTCAATCCCGCAAATTCACACCATTCACACACCATTCGAGTTCAATTAGTTTTAATCATCACGTGTCCTCTGCCGCCCACGGGGTTCTTTTCCTTTGAGCTTTGGGAGAGAATGCCATTCTCTCCAACAATTCTCAAAACACAAGAACTCCTCACAAGTCACGCACAGAGAATGAACTAATTGAGTCCTACCCTGCCAAAGACAAACTCTACAACGTTTTCGGCTGTTTTTGCCAGTAACGTATTGAGGTTCGTGTACAATATCCCGCCTCAGCCTCGTAAGTCCTGATACTGGCTCTCTAATCTCTTGAAGATTAGGACGGTGCTCCTCCACTAGAGATTTAGCGAGTTTATACCGAAACTCACGGTGCGTCAGAGCAGGCATATTGCGACGTCTCAATGAACTGACGTACATGACGAAAGCGTTATGGATGCTTATGTTCAGCAGCCTTTTAAACATCTTGATATACCATTTCACGCCGCGCTTTCGCTCTAACAAATACATTGAGAGTTTTTGATCCTTGAGATCAACACCTCCCATTGTATTGTTGTAATCTCTTACGCTCACAGGTTTCACAAGCGCTTTCCCGGCCTTCGATCCCACAAAAGTCTCGTCGTTGTGATAGGTTGAAATCATAGTCACCAGTTTGGTATCTTTCCATGTAACGATGGAAACATCTCCACACTGGCGAGCTATGATTTTACCCTTGGCCACATTCTTCGGGATTTTGCTGATGTCATTAGGCACATGCTTACGATTTACACGCAATGTACCTAAACAATCGAATCCTTGGGACTTCAGGTACCGTGCCAACGATGGACAATTATAAAAATTATCCATCGTTACGCAGTGTCCCCGACGCTCCAAATCCTTCAAAATACCGATTACTATCTGGGTAGTCTTGCCACCCAAATCAGCACCAAGTGCGGCAACAGAGCTGTCACCAGAGTCTTTTCCCGCGTATATCACAAACTTATATAGATAGCCTGATTGTGACTCGCAGAGCTCATACGACTTGATGCCAAAACGTGCAGCCTTTGACCTTATTGCTTGGACAAATGACAAGCGGCCCTTAAATAAAGTCAAAGACTCGTCAATTGATATCGCTGGCTGTAAGAAGTACAGCGAGGAAAATTTTCTCTGGAGATGCGAAATCACTGGCTGCAGTTTCGCTAGTTTTGGCGACTCAAATTCTTCATTTTGTGACGAGCTCTGACCCACAGCAGAATTGTCTACAAAATGCAGAAATTTGTTCAGCAGAACATAACGATCATAAGTCATAATTTCCTTGAATCTGGGCATCGCAAGGAAATCATTACCCTTCCAATACTCATTTTGCGATGTCCTGGCATCAATACCCATGTACATAAGAACAGCAAAAAATACCGCAATCTCGTTTGCATCAGTGTCCTTCCACTGATGCAAACGAGATGTCGGTTTTAGTGTCCCTTTGGCGATCAAAGCGTCGATCGTTTGCTTCGCGTATCTGTTAGTTTCATGGGCGATGAGTTCCATGATGTCATTCGTCCAGATGTCCGTAAAGGCATCATAGGGCTCATCATAGTCAAAGAGAGGCCCAGGGCGTGGGCCTGAAAAAGTTTCAGGAACACCCCTGAACGACTCAAAGCCTTCTTCCCACTGAAAGCTAGTCGATACACCAAGCAAAAGATCAGCTTCATCATCGATTGCCCTTTCCACAACATGAATTATGTCTCGGACAGGTTGCTCCAGTTCCTCGTCATCAGGAATGTCTCTCCTTGCAGCCACCAAAGCAGGGGTTTCTACGTTGCCTACGTCGAACTCGTCATCGTACTCAACATCGAAATCACTACCTTGGCCCTCACGCCTAGCCACAGGCTTAGACTTTCCGCCAGTCAACCCCGACGTTGACGGACGTACGCCAGCGTCTGCAGAGGACAACTTGACACCACTACAAGTGCTGTCAGCAACGCCAGAAGCGATACTAACAACGCCTGGAGCAGCGTCAAGGCAGCCTGCTGCAGAAGTAGTAGGCGAGAGCGGCTTAGAGTCGGGACATTCCCCACCATGCCCTAACACTTCCATCCACCGCCGCACATGCCACGGAGCAGTTTGCATGAGCTCTTCCGTCTCCTCGTCCGACATGTCCATCGCCTCCACTCGTTCGAGCACGTTAGCGCTGAAAGTAAATACTAAAATAAATATACATATTTTGGTTTTGATATTATGATATCGCGGTCGTGGACATCAGAAACTTACCATAGAGGTGTTGGATCGACGACTCGTCGAACGCTCCCCCGGGGGGTCACTTGCACTTGAGATTCTCCAACCTTCACGATGGAGCCCCCGGGAGTACGAGAGACGAGAAGAGCACTGAAAATAAAATCAAGATGTAAGCAACTGGTTCAATGTGGAGTACCACAATATGTCCGCATGGATTGCAAAATACTTACAGATTTTTACAGGTTGGCTCGTTTTGCGGCGGCCCCTCCTTCATCGCCTCCACTCGTTCCTGAGGTTCGAGCACGTTAGCGCTGCAAGCAAAAACTAAAATAAATATACATATTATGATATCGAGTGGAGACCATGAACTGGCAGACCCAGTGTAGGACGCCCGCCAGCCCGCTGGACCGATGACTTGAAACGCATCGCCGGAAGTGGGTGGATGAAGATGGCCGAGGACCGAGAAATGTGGCAGCCATGGGAGAGGCCTATGTGCAGCAGTGGACGAATGTTGGCTGATTATGATGATGATTATGACATGCGGACATGTTATCGCGAGATAATATGTCCGCATGGATTGTAAAATACTAACAGATTTTTACGCGGTCGCTTGTCTTGCGGGGAAGATGGGTCATTTACTGGCCCCTCCAAGGCCCTGCCCAAGATGAGCGCCCGTCTCGCGGCCGATGTGCGTTGGGACGCGTGCTGCTGGCTTGGGGTCTCAGACCGGGATCGATCCAGCGACCCCGAAGCCGATCGCTGTCTTGCCAATCTTAAACATATTAAAGATTTTTTGGTTAAGGTGACAAGTTGGGGGAGGTTTGCAGGCGTCGGACATTTAAAAAAAAACCCCTAAAAAAATTTTTGGACTGACAAAACAATTTTTTGGTGTTTTATTTTATATCAATGGACAGGGCTGATCTTAGGGATCAAAAAAGGTCCTGTGACTAGGTGGCGGGAGATGCATCATTTCGAGAAAAAAGACTGAAAAAAATCGGACCATTGAGAGTAGTTTTTCTCGGAAATTATGCGTCTCCCGCCACCTAGTCACAGGACCTTTTTTGATCCCTAAGATCAGCCCTGTCCATTGATATAAAATAAAACACCAAAAATTGTTTTGTCAGTCCAAAAATTTTTTAATCCCTAAGACCAGACCCGTCCATTGCAACGAAAAAAAATTGCCTCTAAGGATACACAACTACTTATTTCTGACACTAAAGGCTTCGGCAGACCAAAGGCGGTGCGGTCCCGCGACGGGTCCGCCGCGGCAGCAAGGAATTTGTAATACAGGGAATCCCATGAAACGCGTCACACAGATGCGCGCGGCGACAGGACCGCGGCTCCAGCTCGGGTCGGCGGTTCCGCGGCGGCCCCGCGGCGGCAATTCGGCGGCGGCGGCGGAAGGCGGGGTACTGTGCCGGGTTTGCCTACCTGCCGAGCTGCCGCCGCGGGGCCGCCGCGGACCCGCCTACCCGCCTAACCGCCTTTGGTCTGCCGACGAAGCCTTTAGAAGAAAACGCATTGATTCTTTTCAGTCGTTTTTCTCCTCAAATCAATTTTGTATTGCAAAAAAAAAGACTCATCACTTCTTATTGCCTTCATCATCATCATTATCATATCAGCCCGTATCATCCCACTGTTGGGCATAAGCCTCTCCCTATTGCCTTACTAATAGCTAAACCAAACCAAACCAATTTTTTTGCTGTCGGTACTTTTGGTCAAATTTGGCCGAGTTTTTGTAATTTTCATTCTTACGAGTTAGAACAGCAGATTTATGCAATAAAACTTGTGTTTCACAATTACTAAGTGTAGTAACAACAAACTTATCTGCATTTGGTATCACTCGCATCTAATTAGAATTACAAAATCTAAAAAGAAATGGCGGCACGCTAGTAAAAATTCACCGCACTGAAAGTTCGGGACTTTTTTCACTTCTTTTGCCATCACATATTACAAAACTGTTATTAGAAACATAATCTACACACTTTTTCCAGTAATTTGATATATAATACATAAAGAAACACTCACCTTTTCCTTCTCGAAATCATTTCGGTAAATTCTTCGCCAACACAACACAACGTATGACACTCACGGAATAGACAAATGACGCTCGGGCCAAGCGGATTTGATCTGTTTTCGATGAGAATTTAGTTTTTTTCTAAGACATGCAGTTTGATTGGTTAACAGAAATTAATCGTAATGACCCATAGGCCAATAAAACAATGAATTTTGGGCATTGAGAAGGCACTGGTCATAGATTTATAGAGCCAAATCAGTGTGGCCATCTAACGTACACCCGTCTGTACGCTAAGCACTTAAGCCGTTAAAAATTTGCCGTACATACGGCTGTACGCTAAACGTTTGACGCCCTCCATTATGAAGCAGTCACATAAACGACTATTGTCACTAACATACTCAAGTAGATCTACTTACGGTCGCCACATACGCATTCTTTTTGCATGGAGAGGCGCTTCGAGGTGCTGGCCTACCGGCATATCCGAGATGTCTCGGACTGTGAGCCTGAAATTCCAAACGATATAATTGTAATATATTGTAGTATTTCTCTCACGAAGCGACACATGCTTTAAATGTGTTTGTACAATTAGTAACCGTGAGATGAAAATACTGTATTCAAAATGACTTTGATTAAAATAAAGTTAGTGAAAATATTTAAAGAAAGCATTCGTGAAAAGTAAGTAAAAATAAATAAAAGAAAGTAAGTTGTCACTCTTCAATCGTTCGAGGGCTCTACCTGAAAGTGGCGGAGCCTCCACCATCATGTATACCACAATCATCATGTATACCCAAGACTTCAACATCGATGTAATCAAGAGTAAATTGTACATTTTTGCTGCCAGTTGTACGTTTACATATCCTCAAACTATCGCATTCAATAACGCAAGCCTTTCCATTGTTGTCGTTTGCTCTAGATCCCTTTGGGCCACAAGAATGAGAGTTACTGAAGTAATATTTGCTATCATAATGCATTACTCCGAATGATTGACCATCTGTTATTAGTATACCTGCGTTATGCGCCATGAACAGATCTTCTAAACCTTGACGAAGAGTACTTCCAAGATTTGCTTCGTTTGATTTGTCGTTCAAGCTTCCATATATTTTTCCATTCTTCATCAAAAGTGATCCGTAGTCTTTTGCCAAATGCGACTAAGTCATCTTGGATAACTGCGAAATTTCTTACTAACAAGTATTGATCATTTCCTATAGGATAAGCCGCTAAATTTCTCTCCGTTTGAAATCTTATATTAGTGTAGATTTGGTCACCCGTTATCATATTTAGATTAAGGATGTTCGTAGACCAATCTTGTGGTGAAAGAATGCAGGCCCGGAGAATGTTTGCTAATGCCATCGCACAACATTGTACTCCTGCGAATCCTGATGTAAATATGAGATCGTTGCCTTGATGCCATAAAGCACGTACAATTCTCGAAACGTCACTGATCTTCATGTAATCGCTAGTGTTCTCAGTAGGTTCTTCATTGGTCTCTACAGCAATCTCGACTGGTGCTTCCTCTACTCTTATAATATCATTTTCTCCAATTACAACGTTCTGATCGATAGTAACATCTTTGTAGAGTGGATTGTTCGAAATTAGCCAATATAATGCATCGTATACTTTTTGCCTAGATATTGAAAATTGACGTGTTACGTTAATATTCTCTAAACGCTCAGTAATGACGACTATCCCAGCATTATTTGCGCTTCTTGGTAACATGTTCGCAAGGTTTTCAGTAACTTCAAAAACATCTTGTGCGAACAATACCGCTTGGCCACGAAAGCTATATTGCCCAAATACGCCACTTAATTTGATAATTTTTACAAATGGAATAATGCGTGATTAATATCACGGCTAATGCCGTTGTTCGGCTTGTGATAATTCCGCAATTACATTTGGAATGGATCCTGGGTCCAAATTGTTCCAATAAGATTTAGACGGTGCAAAATTTTTCTTTGAATTCAAATGAGTCTTGCACCGTTGACAAACGATCAAGCAATTTCTTTGTTTTAATTCGTTAGGCAAATATGGTGCTGACTTAGTATTTACAATCCATTTAGAGATCTGAGTTTTATAGCACCGTTTAGTGCAAACTTCACAGATCTTGTCACATAATGTGTTAATCGACTGCATGAAGCCTGTTATACTGGCTCTATTTAGTCTTCTCGACTCTGCATTTCGTTGCCGCATTTGCTGCAAGCGAGCTGCTCTGTCGTCTTCTGACTGTGAGGCCCGATATTCAGCACTATGTTGCTGCATGTGCTGTAATCGAGCTGCTCTGTCTTCTTCTGACTGTGAGGCTCGATATTCAGCACTATGTTGCTGCATGTGCTGTAATCGAGCTGCTCTGTCTTCTTCTGACTGTGAGGCCCGATATTTAGCATTACGTTGCCGCATATGCTGTAATCGAGTCGCTTTGTATTCTTTTGACTGTGAGGCTCGATATTCAGCATTATGTTGCCGCATATGCTGTAATCGAGCTGCTCTATCTTCTTCTGACTGTGAGGCCCGATATTCAGCATTACGTTGCCGCATATGCTGTAATCGAGTCGCTTTGTCTTCTTCTGATTGTGAGGCTCTATATTGTTTCATATATAATCGCCTTTTATTTTTTCTCTCGACCATTTCATCATTCGACAGTCCTGAAAGTTTTTCTTTCAGTTTTCTGCTCTTTTTCGCCAATCTCCTCTTTTTTTGTGTTGTAGTTTCAAGTGCCATTTTTGTTCCCACGAGTAACGGACAATTAAACAGTCAACCCTCCCAGAGGTCCGTTGTAGAAGGGTAAGGCTTACATTCGACAGGGTTCAGCCTGGTGTCCTGAATTTGACGCTAGTGACATGACATTTTTAAACACCCTCTGCCATTCATCCCTCGGCACGTTTCTCACCTTATATTGGATTGGGTGATATTGAGTGAAAATTTAGCGCTCGACATATGTTAAAATTGGGCTGTACATTTTATAGTTGTGGATACGGGAATCACATGTTGCTTAATTTCTGTAGTTAATAGTATTTGTTCAATATTTAAATTAAAATTTCTAACTGAAGTAAATAAAATAGAAAATTAATATTACTGCTGAGATTTTAAATATATTTGAAAAAAAGGCTAATTTTAAACGAATTTCTTCTTAGATATTCGTAGTAGTAGTTCGTAAGCGCAAACGCATAAGTTGCAAGAATGAACTTGTACGCACAGGCTCAAGCTCCCCGGCGCAGGCTTCTACGCAGGCCATTGCGCAAGCGGGAACTATTTACTTTTGACTTTTACATAATTTCAGTTAATGTAGAATTTCCAAATTTAACTATGTTGAGTTACTGATTTCGTATGCGTTATAATTATATGCAATCATTTATATTAAAAATTATAATATAGAAATATATTCTTATTTTTAACTCATAAGAAATCAGTATGAGTTAAAATTATATGTAATTATATGTATCAGTATGAGTTAAAATTAGAATATAGAATTATATTCTTATTTTAATTGGAAAGCTTCAATTTTTTTTCTAAATTATTCAAATTTGTTTTTTTTTTTCAAAGTTTTGTAATTTATTAAATAAACTCATAGTTGCTAAAAAAAATTTGCAACATTCTTTATCGGTCAGAATTGATGATTAGGGATTTTTAAATTCCTTCCTTATCGACTGTAAGTCCAAAGCTATGCAGAGCTCGTTCTTGATACAGAAGTAATCGGGAGTAAGAAACTTATTTCTCGGGGAGGGAACCTGAAAAACGGCTACCACATCCAAGGAAGGCAGCAGGCGCGCAAATTACCCACTCCCGGAACGAAGAGTTAACTACAGAATATTCCAAAACGATTAAGACTCGATCGAGCTTTTCTCCATATGAGTAGTTAATTGAACTTTCGGCCTTGTTTTTCTGAATTAGAATTTGTTATTTATCTTTTAGTCGGTGAGAATTTATGATATGTTTTAAATATAATTAATTCCTTCCTTATCGACTGTAAGACCAAAGCTATGCAGAAATCGTACGCGATACAGAAGTAATCGGGATAGATACTCTTGTCACGGAGAAAGATGTCCGTGGAATATACTGACACAATTAAGACGCAATCAGCGATTTTTCGACACGTCTAGTTAATTAAAGTTCCGGTCTTGTTTTTTTCGAATTCGCGTTATTTGTACTCCAATCAATAAGACTTTATAATTACAAATTTTTTGATCGTATTAAATTCCTTCCTTACCGGCTGTAATTTCAAAGCATTGGAGCTTACCAAATTTTTTCCCGTAAAATAAATTGATCAAAACTTATGTTCTGATTATTTTGTTGTGATTAAAAAGCCTTTTGTGAGTCACGGTTATCATATTATATATTTTATGAATATTATAATACAGTAATTTGCGTATATTAGTCTCATTAATACCTACGCATGCATAGAGAATGAACAAGGTGAGAACGCAATTATCTTGAAAACGTTTTTGCCTCCGTTGTACTATACCAAAAATGGCGTGTACAGAGTCTCTACACTCCATAGTACCAAGTGCCCGAGCGAAAGAATAAGTCCGAAAGTGCAGGCATGCGCAGATCGCGCCCTCGCTCTGTCCCTTTTACTCTACTACAGAGGATCTATAAAAGAATTTATTAATCCTGGCCGTCCTAATAAGGATAATGGGAAACTGTTATCAAATTATTGCATTGTCATCGGTCCTTGATACGTATGCAAAGTTTCAAATTAATCATACTTCTGGAAACTGGTGAAAATTAAGTTCAAAGATTCCGTTACATACATAGATACATACATACATACAACCCAAGCTAATAAAAGCGTGCCTTTCCATTATTTTCGAAGAAAATACCACGTAATTTACTAATATGGAATAATCCTGGAGAGCAATCACCACACACACAATAAATGGTAAATCATTTGTGATTTATACCTGTAACTCTTTGAACACTCGTTGCACTGATAAGGATTGTCTGCAGCGTGTGACGTAACTTGTGCGCTTTGTCTCTGTCTGCGCGGATCTTTTAGAGCAGACTCAACGCACACATCCGAGCTGTCATCACACACATTAGTATTGTGCGGGTAGATGTTACCAGCAATGTGTCTGATAAGTTGCTGCTTCGAAGTGAACTCTCTATGACAGCGGTCACAAGTAATGTTACTTGTTGTTACGTGTGCCGCGTCTCGTCTTGATGTTTGTTTGACGTGTCATTCTACCGATTAATTGACCGTGTTATATGCATGGTAGTGTGAGGCAGGGCCGCCTGTCAGGTAGTGTGTCACAGAGGTCGTCTCTGTTTATATGAGAAGCGTCCGCAAAGGGTGAGTTACCTTGGCGCTGCACGTGTCACCAGTGAGCCAGGCTGCGGCTTGACTGGTGGTGATAGGTTGTGTGTGTGTGCGTGCGGCGGTATGTCGACACGGTCACGCACACACCGACGCAGCCGCGGCGGGAGACTCACCCCTGAACAGAGCAGCGACGTGATATCCTGCCAAGTGACAACATCCATTTATATTTGAATATGGTGAAAAAGCTAAGAATCTTGGGGTTATATTTGTAATACTTTATTGCACAAAACAGTGAAAACAAAACAAATATAAATTATCATCATAAATTTTATCAAATTATGACATTCAAATTTCGGACGCCGACGCCCGCCTGCGTGCCGCCCCTAGTTTTTCTGTGAAGTTGGTACTACTGAACAAGCTAAATCAGTGCAGAGCAATTATCAATGCCACTATGCCGGGGGCGAACGGAGCACAACATCTAATCCGGCCCAAATGTCAACCTCTCCTGCACGCGTCGGTGGTTTGTATGAATAGCCAGCGGCGGCATCTGCCATCCGGTGGCTATATAGACAACTAACGAGGCTCTGGCGTCCGAGCTAATGGCAGGATAACCATTCACCCAACCAGGCAACTGGGAGGAAGAGGCTTCAGTGGCCTTGGAGCTAATAACTCCTAAAAGTCTGGTGCAGAAGGCAAGGGGAAACCACTGCACTATTATCCCAAGAAAGTCGTCATGAAAGTACTACCGAATGAATTAAGGTGGCCATGTGATCCGCTTAGCAACCGGCGCCGCGCTGCGTCCGGGGCAGACGGTGGGAAATGTGCTACCGGCCATGCGGATGTAGGAGACCAGGCAACGCATGGAAAATATACTACTGGAGCCTCCCTCACGATGCGACAAATGCAGAAGATAGGCACGTGGAATGTGCGCGGATTGATAAAACCTGAGAAACTTCCTATAGTTGAGAAGGAATTGACGAGATGCGACGTGAATATTTGTGGCCTTAGTGAAACTCACTGGAAAGGTAATGGCCATCTACTCACTGAAACCCACGCCATATACATCTCTGGCAACGACAAAACCATCCAAAACGGAGTTGCTTTCCTGATTCCCAAACATCTAAGGAACTGTGTATTGAGGTACGAGCCAGTCAGCGATCGAGTGCTGAGTATAAAACTCAAGGCGTCGCCTGTAAACCTCAACAGCATACAAGTATATGCTCCTACAAGTAAGGCAAGTGATGAAGTCCTGGAGAGCTTCTACACCGAACTGGATACCACTATTAATACAATACCCAGAAGGGAAATTCTTATGATCTTGGGTGACTTCAACGCGAAGATTGGGGCGGACTCTAGTCAACTGAGCGACAGCGTGGGTAAATTTGGATTGGGTGAACTAAATGAAAGAGGTGAACGTCTAATACAGTTTGCAGCCGATAATAATCTAGTGATATAAAACAGCTTTTTCCAACACCACCCACGGAGACTTTACCTGGTCATCACCGGATGTCAAATATCGCAACCAAATTGACTATATTCTGATTAGGTCGCGGTGAAAGACATCGATTCGAAATAGTCACACGTTACCTGGGGCCGATTCAAAACTCAAACTCAAAACGTTTATTCTGTAAATAGGCCACAAGGGCACTTTCACATGTCATTTCATTTCATTTTTTACAGAACATTTGGTATTATGATTTGTATCATATTATCAGAAAAAAAAAGTACTTAATTATTGTTTCTGAGAGATGTAAAGAGTCTCAAATGTCATAATAAAATAATTAAAATATAAATAACAGAGATGTATAGTCTCTTTAGTCAATAATACAATGATAATAGGAGATGTAAATGGTCCCCACAGTCAAGAGTTGTATAATTAAATTAATCTTTGGAGGTGTGAAAGGCCTCCAATTGTCCAGTAAAAGAAACTCTGGCAGTGAGGATGCTCACAATTAATTAGAACAATTCAGTCCCAAGCATTTTTATCGTCTATGTACTCTTTAATACTGTAGTAAGCTTTAGAAATAAGCCTTTGCTTGATGTATTTCTTGAACTTATTAATTGATAGATCTGTCAAAGTGCTTGGGAGTTTATTGTAAAATCTTACACAATTACCCTTGAACGAGTTTTTTTATTTTATGGAGCCGAGTAGTGGGCACTGCAAGTTTGTCCTTGTTTCTAGTATTAAAGTTATGTATATCACAGTTTCTTCGAAAGTTAACAATGTTCTTATGGACATACATAATATTCTCGTAAATATATTGACTATGGACTGTCAATATATTTACTTCTTTAAACTTTTTTCTAAGAGAATCTCTATTATTCATTTTATAAATCGCACGAACAGCCCGCTTCTGCAGCACAAAAATAGTATTTATGTCAGCAGCACTGCCCCAGAGCAGAATACCGTAGGACATAATACTATGAAAATAACTAAAATAAACTAATCTGGCTGTTTTTAAATCTGTCAAGTGACGGATTTTCCTGCATGCAAAAGCTGCAGAGCTCAGTCTGTTCGATAGCTTATCAATATGTGGACCCCATTGGAGTTTGGAATCCAACGTTATACCTAGAAACACTGTGCTGGTTACCAATTCCAATTCCTCATTTTTAATTGTTATACATGTCTGATTATTTTTAACGTTAGTAGTAAGAAACTTAACACATTTAGTCTTTTTCTCATTTAATAGCAAATTATTAACATTAAACCAATTTACCACTCTTGATATGGTATTGTTCACGTGATCATCATTAGCGTGTTGGTTTCGCTTTGTTTTAAAAATAAGTGAGGTGTCATCATCAAACAGTACCATATCATGACAGTCCCTTCCTAGATAGGGTAAGTCGTTTATATAGATGAGGAATAGGAAGGGTCCCAATATTGAGCCCTGTGGCACGCCCAAACAAACCAATGATCCTGGTGATCGTTCTCCGTTTACGTCTACCTTTTGTATTCTTCCGTTTAGATAAGATTTTAACAAATTCAATGACGTGTCTCTAACTCCATAATGATGTAATTTCCTGATCAATGTTTCATGACAAACGCAATCAAAAGCCTTAGATAAGTCACAAAAAATGCCTAGGGCATCTTGTGACTCTTCCCAGGCATCAAAAATACTTTCAATGAACTGAATTCCGGCATCTGTTGTTGAACGACCGCGAGTGAATCCAAACTGTTTGTTATGCATTAGCTTATTTGATTCAAAATGATGTAATAGCTGTGATAAGATTAATTTCTCAAAAATTTTACTAAAATTTTTGATTGCGGATCGGATCACCAACTTCTGATCTCCAAGGTTCAGCTCAAGCTGAGAGCAGCCAGAAAACTTGAAAAGCAAAGAAGGATTGAGGTGAAGGATAGCTCAAAGTTTTTGAAGGTAATTGAACAGAATTGGACCCAATGGACAAATGCGGACCCTAATTCCGAGACCCCGGATCAGCTGTGGAACCGAGCAAAAACCCTAATTGAGAACGCCGTCAAGGAGTCCGCACCACCTGAACAGACACGAAAACGACAACACTGGATGGGCGACGTTACTATGGAACTTGTTGAAGAAAGGAGAAGAATGAAAGCCACAGGAGCTGATGTTAGATCTCTGAACGCCATGTCTGCGCAGATTCAAAAAGCATGCAGGCAAGACCGAAACGCTCAGCTTCAGAATATATGCGCAGAAGTCGAAACACACGCAGACAAACATGAATCCAGAGATCTCTATCAGAAGATACGCTTTATCACTAAGTCTCTTACTTCTAAGACATGGGCCATCGAAAACGCTCATGGTGAGACGATCACTGAAATAAAAGAGTTATCCGAAACTTGGAAAGAATATTGCCAGTCACTATTTCAGGATCCAAACTCACAATGTTTCGCATCAACCGAACCTAGGGATGAAGAGATAGAGCCAGACATTCTCGAAAGCGAAGTGAGAGCTGCGATTAAACACCTGAAGAACAGGAAAGTCACCGGCAGAGATGCTATCCCGATAGAAACCATCAAAGCGTCAGGTGAACATGGTGTTCAGATTTTCAAAACCCTCTCCAACAAGATATGGCAGACAGGGACATGGCCGCAGGAATGGGCTCACACTGTAATTATCCCTCTACACAAGAAAGGTTCGACGAAAACGTGTAGTAACTACCGCCTCATTGCCCTAATATCACACGCGAGCAAGATCTTACTGCACATTCTCAACGAACGCCTTAAGACCTTCTTATCCAAAGAGATTTCACCCGAACAAGCTGGCTTTGTGAAAGGTAAAGGAACCCGGAAGCAAATCCTGACAGTGCGCCAGATCATCGAAAAAGCCAGAGAATTTAACAAGCCCTCTTATGTTTGCTTTGTTGATTTTTCAAAGGCGTTTGACTCTGTGAAATGGCCGAAACTTTGGAAAGCTCTACTGGAGATGGGTACACCAACACACCTTGTGGACCTCTTAAGGCACCTCTACGAGGATGGGACTGCGTCAGTGAGAACAGACGAGACGCTTTCAAGCCACTTCCACCCTAGCGCGGGAGTCCGTTAGGGATGCATTATTTCTCCGCTTCTGTTCAACACCTACACAGAGCTCATAATGAGAATTGCCCTTGAAGACTGGACGGACGGTGTCGCAATTGGTGGCCTGAGGATCTCGTACCTACGCAGATGATACCACCCTATTCGCAAGCAGTATGCGAGATATGGAAGACCTGCTGCATAAAATGAAAAGCGTCAGCTTGGAGTTTGGCCTTAAGATCAATCGCAGTAAGACGAAGATGATGATTGTGGATCGTGCCAACAACAACTTGCCCGAAGTCGCGAAAATAGCGAATTGTGATGTGGTCCCATCTTACGTCTATCTGGGAGCGCTGATATGCAACAATGCCGGATGCGTGGACGAAATAAAGTACCGTATGGCGATTGCGAGGTCTTCTATGGACAGGCTCAAGAAAATATGGAAGAACCGCAACATCACCAAAGCCACAAAGATCCGGCTGGTAAGAGCGCTTGTGTTCCCCATATTCCTTTACGCTGCAGAGACATGGACGCTTCGGGAAAACGAGAAAAAGAGGATAGATGCTCTTGAGATGTGGCGCTGGAGAAAAATGCTTGGGATATCGTGGACAGAGTTCCGTACCAATGACTCTATCCTCCAAGAACTAGGCATCAAGCAGCGCCTATCTTCATTAGTCCAGGCTCGTATCCTCACCTTCTTTGGACACGTATCTCGACGCGGCCGTATGTCCATCGAGCGACTGGTGGTGCAGGGCAGAGTAGAGGACACCCAAATGCGTGGCAGATCACCAATGAGATGGACACACCAAATCAAGGCAGCTCTGGATGACCCCCTGTACCAATGCTCCAAAAAAGCAGCCCTCAGAGACGAATGGCGACGAATTGTGAGGCGGGTTACTCGATCGAAATGACGACCACGACCGCTCTGTCAAGAGTGCTACGACTGAGAAGAAGATGCCGGTCGAACCATGCGGTTCCTGAACACATCAAAGAGCGCTTATGATATGTGTGTAGATAAACTAGTGTATGTAACTGTATATAATTAGGCATTATGTATCATTCACATAAACTACTATTAAAAATCGTTTATTTTTGCAGGATAGTTTAATACCTGTAGTAAGCCAATATCTTCTTCTGATGTAAATATTGTTTTATCATCAAGGTTTGTGAATATTAAATCTAGGCACTTTAATGATGTTGAAGTCTCCGCCTAATATATGAATTTTAATATTAATGTTAACCTATAATATACCACAAAACAACATAATGATAATACAAAGCAATGGAGTAGCGATAAAAGAACCTCAACAAATAGCACAAGCCTTTAATAATCATTTCATTGACCAAGTCCAACCAAATACTAACACTACTAAAACAGGTAAACTAACTATGACATTACTAAATAATTCTATATTTCTGACTCCCACATCTCCCCTTGACATTCTTAAATATATAAAAGCCCTTAAGAACACCAACAGTACTGGTGACGAGGGTATAGCCACAAAGATTATCAAAGCTGTGAGTAGTAATATTGCACCGATTCTCTCTCATTTGACTAACTTATGCTTACAATACGGAACCTTTCCTGATCGCCTCAAGACTTCCATAGTAAAACCAGTTTTTAAAAAAGACGATAGGGAAGATATTAACTGCTATAGACCCATAGCACTGATACCAATATTCTCCAAAATAGTTGAGAAGGCGATTTATGACAGGCTATACAAATTCTTTGAAAAACATAAAATATTGGTAGATGAACAAAAGGGTTTCAGGAAAAGTAAAAATATTAACATGGCAATATTGAAATGTCAATATTGATTTTACTTAAAAAGTCGTATATACGACTTTTTAAGTAAAATCATGACGAATGTTGATAATGATAAACCAGTCACGTCCCTATTTATGGACCTAACCAAGGCTTTTTTTGATTATGTGGACCACAATTTACTCTTAGATAAACTATACGCATATGGTATTCGGGGTTACGCACATGATCTTATCAAACACATTTACACATTAATAGAAAAATTAAAAATTCAAATAATAGAATGAAAACAGTTTGGCAAATAATAAACCGCGAAACTGGCAAAGTCATACCAAGGGACAGTGATTTCTGCCTAAAGATAGGTGATGATGTTGTTAAATCCAACGCTGATGTTGCTCGAGCTTTTGAAACATTCTTCACCAATGTACCCGTACTCACAACGGACAGTCTAAATTCATCTCCATTTGAAGCAGAGACTTTATTAAAAAATAACACTAGCGTCAGTAATGTATATTTAAAATTTCATCATGTATATCCCCAGGACATTGTCAAAACGTTTAAATTACTTAACTTAAAAAATACGGAAGACCTGTGGGGTATATCAGTCAAAGTCATTGGTTCAGTAATTCTAGTTATAGCCCCACACTTAGCTTATATATTCAATAAATGTGTTGACGATGGGGATTTTCCAGACCTCATGAAACACAGTAAACTTATACCGCTGTTCAAATCGGGAGATAAGGGCGATCCTTCAAATTTCAGACCAATATCTGTTCTTCCAACACTAAGTAAAATATTTGAAAAGATTATACTCAATCAAATGCTCTCACACTTCAACCGTACAAAACAACTCCACGCTAAACAATATGGTTTCACTAGGGGTAAATCGACTACGGATGCAGGTATTTCCCTTGTATCTCATATTTATTCTGCATGGGAGGCCGCACAGGATGCTATCGGAGTTTTTTGCGACCTGTCGAAGGCGTTTGATTGTGTTGATCATAATACGCTATTAATTAAATTAAATCATTACGGAGTTAGAAATAAAGCGTTGGATCTACTAAGATCATACCTAAGCAATAGAATTCAAAAGGCAGAAGTTAACGGCGTAAAATCTGATGGATCGGGTGTTAAAATTGGCGTTCCACAAGGTTCCATATTAGGCCCTTTCTTATTCCTGGTATATATTAATGATCTGCCTTTCATGGTGGAGAAATTAACTGACATAGTGTTGTTTGCTGATGATACTTCAATGGTCTTCAAAATTGAAAGACAAAAAGGAGATTTTGATGATGTTAATGGTGTATTGTCTTTAACCTTGAATTGGTTCACAGTTAATAATTTATTGTTAAACGCTGGTAAAACCAAGTGTATCAAATTCTCACTTCCAAATGTCAGGCAAGTTGAGACCAGTTTGGTGTTAGACAACAGCACGTTAGAATTGGTAAATGATACGAAGTTTCTTGGAATAACCATTGATAGTAAATTGCAGTGGGGACCCCACATAGATAAATTGGCTGGTAAATTAAGTTCTGCGGCTTACGCTGTTAGGAACATCAGACAAAGCACGGATGTGGCTACATCTAGGCTAGTATATTTTAGTTACTTTCATAGTGTGATGTCCTGTGGTATCTTGTTGTGGGGGAAAGCAGCGGATATTCAAACTATTTTTATTTTACAGAAAAGAGCTATTCGAGCAATTTATAATTTAAAACGAACAGACTCCTTAAGAGAGCTTTTTAAAGAAATTGACATACTAACAGTAGCTAGTCAATTTATTTTCGAAAATATAATGTATGTACGCAAGAACCTTACAACATTTTCCAAACTTAGCGACAGCTGTAATGTTAACCTAAGAAATAATCACAGACTATGTGCGCCCCGTTTTAGACTCGCGAAGGTTAGCAATTCTTTCAAGGGTCAGTGCATTCTCTACTACAATAAGATACCTCTGGAGATTTTGAAATTGCCATTTGAGCAATTTAAAAAGCATGTTAAAGCGACTTTGTCGAAAAAGGGATATTACAATGTTCAAGATTACTTAAATGACAGGACTGTATGGGGTTAATCTGGCTCAACACAGACCTTGCTGTTAATAATTTTGTAATTATTTATTCCTGCTTATTAATCATAACAATTAAATTTTTCATAATTGTATTAGTTAAGCACAACCTATTTTTAAAAGAGATCTAAAAATAAATCTGTGGGAGTTTCTACGCCCTTCTTCTCCCACAGTGGTCCAATGTAGAGAAGAGGCAAAAAATGACGTTTGCTAAGTATATGTAAATATCTACAGTAATAAAGTACTTTGACTATTGACTATTGACTAATCTTATTTAAGTAATAGGAAACAATTGACTCAAATCACACAAATATTTGTGTGATTTGAGTGCATATGCACTGAATCAAAAATGGAATTGACATATCCATCTGACACTAGGGACATAAATTGTGGTGTTGCACAAGGAACTGTTTTGGGTCCATTGTTGTTTTTTGCATACATCAATGACATTCCAAAATGTGTGAATCATCCCATGGTACTTTTCGGTGATGATAGCACCGTTACATTTATAGGACATAATCCAAATACATATGAAAGTGACATTAATAATTATCTAATAAGTATAATTGACTGGCTTACTAACAATAATCTTCTAATTAATATTAACAAAACAAAATTAATGAAATTTAAGAATGGACATAAAAAACAACTGACATTAAACATTAACTATGAAGGTAGACAAATAGAAGAGACTGAGACTACGAAATTCTTAGGACTTCACATTGACAACAACATGACATGGAACACACACATAGACTTACTGAGCAATAAACTAAGTAAATTTTCATATGCTCTATATATGCTTTCTAAACAGGTCAACAGGGACGCTGTTTTAACGGCATATTATGGATTTGTCGAGTCATCATTACGTTATGGCATAATGTTCTGGGGAAATGCCACAAAAAAGATGTTATGTTTAAAGCACAAAAGAAATGTGTACGTGCAATATGTAAACTTATTAGTACAGATACCTGTAAGGACCATTTTATTAATCTTAAGATCTTAACAGTACCATCGCTATACATATTTGAAACGTCAGTGTTTGTGAAATCCAATCTCCATCTTTTTAATTTCATGAAGGGCAAACGCAATCAAGACAAACTGAGCGCTAAGCCACGAAAAACTGCATACTATGATAAAAGTACATTTGGCATGACCACCAGAATATACAATAAACTACCGAAGACATTAAGAGCTACTAATAATTAAATATCTTTAAATGTAATCTTAAAAAAATACTTATTGTAAAGGCATACTACACCATCAATGATTTTCTTTCTGACATTTTATGAAGCTTAACATTATTCATTAATAACTTTTAATTTTGTGTGTGCATGCATGTGTTCTGTATTATTTAAGTCTAATTTTAGAATTCAAAACAAATGTTTGCACGCCTCACGGCAGATCATAGTGATACACTTGCCTGTTATATTACAACCATCCTACAAACCTATGCTTCACCAAACAATAAATATCTTTATCTTTATCTTTACCTCTCAAAAAGCTAGGGTAGTTGGGACGGGTCGCGATTTTGAACCTTATGCCATAATAGTAAAACTTAAAACCTATAACGGAAAAGTGGCGTTAGCTAACGCCGGTGGTATTCAAGAGGTTAAACGGTCGTAACATATGTTTTCCTCTCTTGTATTCCATTGTACATTGTCACTAACAAATTATTTTCTTTGGGCAGATAAGTCGCACATGCTTCTATCACAAATTCTGTAGAAAATTCGTTAATATGTTGGATTTCTTCGCTCTCACACAGTGAGTAGGACACAGACACCGCCTTCTATTCGTTTCTCTCGACAAGAGGAAGCTGCGATTTCATAAACGTTGATAGATATCAGGTCCTGTTAATGTTGATTGATTGCGAGATACATAGGGCTTTATAAGTCGGATTCTGATTGATAAAGATTTACAATATGTGCTGTTTATTATACAGAATTTGGAGATTTTGATATAATACTTTGAAATGTTGGTCTAGTTTTACGAAAGGAATAACTATGGCGATGGCTGTTTCGGTATTCTGTGGTTGTTGAAGTTTCTTCGTTCGTTTGTACAGTTCCTTGAAAATAATTAGTGCTTTCTATTATGTATTTAGTCATTTTTTTGCTTATCGATTCAATAACCAGCGGTCTGTTATATTTTTTTGTATATTTTCCGACTCTATATGTGTCTTCAATGTAGCCTGTGAGGTCTTCATGTAAGATTTCCCAAAATAAATTGATAATTCTCTTCTCTACATCATTTTCTTGCTCTTTATAGTATTCTGTTAAGCCGTATAGAACTATCTTCTTCCTAACGTTTCCGTGTGTGTGAAGTATTGGTGATTTTTGAAAATTTAAGAGAAAGAGAGTGAATTTAGTTTGATCTAAATATTTAGGAGTCCAGGTCAGTGAATTTATAAAATTATGTACATACAATTTCAACTAAACCGGAAATCAGGTTGTATCGTCATATGTTATTTACCAGAGTAGTCAAGTTCATCCTTGTTTCGTCAGTGTTGCCAGAAAGAAAAATCGTCTCTGCTCAATAATACAAGTTTCATTTAATGTAAAACTTGCACTATTATTCGGCATGTGACGATGCAGAGCATCTTTACATGAGTCGTGTTTATTGGCTCCTGGTGACCCGACGATGCTAAGTGATAAGAGGACTAAAACGAATGAACGAACGAATGAATGAACGAACGAACGAACAAGTTAAAAAAGGAGGTTATTCCTCATTATCACCATAAATGAAATGATGGTTTTAACCATAAACCCGTATTTAATTATAAAATTAATTGTAACATAAAGTACTTCTTAAATCAATTGATCTATATTTTAATAAATAATTAGATAATTGGCTCAAAAATAGTAGATAAACAATCTCTAGGTGGATTAATTCAAGTTCTTCCTGTAATTTGCTTACAATAGACATTTTTGAACGTATTTTCTGTTTGCCAATTACCGCGGGACAATATATCTTCAATAGGAAGGTTCTCGAACCAGTTACTAGAGACGCTACTGCTGAACGAAAACTTCCCGGAGATGCTTTAATATTGGCCTCCTTTAGAACAGTCTTTACCCAATTGCCAATTAAGGTTCAAGAAGCTGATCTGCATTCGCCATTAATGCATACAAAAAGATAATTATTGCAGTTAGCTGTTCGATATTTTTAATAATGTAAGGTTATGTAAGCCCCTGCCCGAGGCTAACAAAAGTATACAAGATAATCTGCGTGACGCTTCAAAAAGAGTAATTGTATTTGGGATGTCATTTGCTAACCATGTAAATATATCACTTGGATCCCAAATTTATGGGTTTAGATCTTTTATCTACACACGTATCATAAACCCTCTTTACTGCGTTCAAAAACCGCACGTTACGATCAGCATAATGCTAAACTACTTGGTAAAAACTCATTTCTTATCTGAAAAACTACACATTATGACCATAATGTGTAATTTTTCTACATATTATGACATTCAAATTTCGAACGCCGACGCCCGCCAGCGTGCCGCCCCTGTTTGTCTGTGAAGTTGGTACTGACATTCAAATTTCGAACTCCGACGCCCGCCTGCGTGAAGTTGGTACTACAGACCAAGCTAAACAACTGCAGAGCCACAATGCCGGTCAAACAAGCGGTTCCTGAACACATCAAAGAGAGCTTATGATATGTGTGTAGATAAACTAGTGTATGTAACTGTACATAATTAGGCATTAAAACTCTCGAGTGATATTATTATTAGCAGTCACATAAACTAATATTGGTTTGTGTAAGGAAATAGCTTTTAAAATATGTTTAATAAAGAAATGATCACCAAAGTAGTGGAATAGGCAAACTTTAGATCTATGTGTAGATGCGCTAAGTATCTTGCTAAGGAATTCGGATCAGATAATTTGTGATTAATATTATTGATAGTACACCATTTCACCCAACGATCCCAGGCCGGCTTATACGTTTTAAGAGTTGATCCTCGCCAACTAGCCCGAAGGAGATTCCTTTCTGCTTCGACCATGACTCTATTAAGTTAGCCCACCCCCAACTTTCCATACTAAAAGTTTCATATCCTGGACGTGTGGAGGAGGCATGCCGGTTCTATGGTCTACTAGGACCTGGGTTAGGTTCTGGATCTTGACTGGCTTGTCCAGAGCGCGGCGGCGTAGTCCGGCAACCAGAAGGCGTTGGTCCACATTGGCGCTACTATAAGATAGGTGCCCTTCGCCAAGTTCAGGTGGTGGAGAACACGAGGAATTAGGTTCAGCGGCGGGAATATCCAAGCCAGTTCGTACCGCCATGGTTTGCTGAAGGCATTGTAGAATGCTGCTGATTTGTCTGAGCAATCCATGGTGACATAATCCTTCATAATATTGTTCTGCTTCGAGGCAAAAATTATTTTCGGGACACCAAACTTCCGAAACAGCGGAGCAAGACCTGGTTTCAGTAAATTCCATTCTGATACTGCTTTTCGCCGGGAAAAACCGTCTGCGATATGGTTGAGTCTGCCCGGTATGTACTCGGCCGTGAGAGTTATGTTCCACTTGTCTTAAATACTCATGAACTGGTTGATCAGGTTTTGGAGTGTGATTTGTTCCCCCCTCGTTGCTGATGAACGCAACGACAGTCCGATTGTCTGTCTGTAGAACTACGTGGTGGTCTTTCACGCTGCGTTTGAAGTGGGATATTGCTGCAATAGTTGCATACTCTGTTTTCCGGTTGCAATGCCAATTGAGATGTGACTGGTCCCACCTGCCTGAGATCAGGGAGTCGTCCATCTGAGCTCCCCAACCGTAGTCTGCTGCGTCCGTGGTCATGAAGTGTTGGACTCGTGATTGATGTAGCTTGTCTTTTGTAAGGGAATTATCCGTAACCTTCATCCACCATTGTAGGTCTGTTCTCACTGCAGGAGGAATCTGCACCGGTTGTTGAGGCGGATGGTGCTGATGAGATCTTGCTAGCCGCTGCATGTGGCGACAGCGCAGGCGACCCCGGGGCGTCACAAAACTTGCGAAGTTGTATATGCCAAGAACAATTTGGCACTCCTTCAAGCATACCTTGTTTCGTTGCAGTACCCTGACATGTGTGCTATGGTCTGAACTTTCTTTGCAGGGAGTGCTTTAATATTCTGGTGCATGTCCCAAATTAGACCTAGATATTCCAAAGCTTGAGTTGGTCGTAACACCGATTTCTCGTAGTTTATACTCCAACCCAGGGACTCCAGCACGCGAGTAGCTTGCTCGGCCTGCGAGGCGAGTAGTTGTGACTGGTTTATTATCAAAAAAACGTCCAAGTACATAATCACCCTCATACCTTTGTCTCGGAGTAAATGCGCCGTCCAGTTCGAGAGAGCGGCGAAGACTTTTGATGCGCATGACAGTCCGAATGGGAGGCTGGTTATTTGCAAAACCTGATGCTTGTATATTAGCCGAAGAAATCTGCGGTATGCCTGCTGCTATGGGTATGTGGAAATATGCTGACGAAATGTCCAGTTTTGTCATCCAGTCTTTTCTCTGGAGACAGTGGGGCATTTGATGATGAGAGATTAATTTGAACTTCTTTGGTACTATGGACTGATTTAATCGTTTCAAGTTGAAGATAGGCCTGTCTGAACCGTCTCTCTTTTTGGTCAACAATATTGTCGAGAAGAAACTTGGCCCCAGTTGGTTCTGATCGGGTATTTCCAGAACTCGTTGCGCCTCCAACGTGTTTATCTGTTCCGACATCTGATCGGTCGCTGTAGTGTGGAAACGATGGTATATTTGAGGCTTTGGCCGAACAAGCAAAGGTTTGGAGGTGAATGGGAGGCGCAACCCGGAAAAAATTTCAGGAGGGCGTGCGGAGCCCGATGCGCCTGCCACTGTCTCCGGTGCGCTCGGAGACAGCCTAGGTAAAAATTATTTGTGTTTGGAGTCATTTAAGGTCGTACCTTTTTCGCCCTCGCTGTGCGTCCTTGCGGATTGGCTTTTGGTCTTTTCCAGGATTTTTGGTGGAGTAGTGAAAATCGCGCTCACCTTCTTTTGGCCGTTGGTTTGAGTATTCAGAGCGAAAGAAATGCTTGCAGCAGGTTTTACTTTCGGGCCCTGGCAAGCGATTTTCGGTTCCTCGTTCTGGCTGAACCATGGTCGAACCCACTTGTCGATGCCACCAGTATTTTTATGTACACCTGAAGCATCACATCGTCAAAGGGATGCTCAGTACTCGGGGGAATTTTACGCAAACCCTCCCGAACAGTCTTGTTAGAGATTTCCATCAGGATACGCTCCCGACGATTCTCGATACATACAGCACGTTTTCTGCAAACAATCTGCATGATTTCTTCACTAATTTTATGAAATTTTGATGCAGGGTTAAACAGTTCCGAAATATTATTGAAAATATTAGGGGGAGTAAGCACCGTTTTCGGGTTAGCAACCCAGTCCACACACTGTTGAAGATTCTTCTTGAGGGTATCGTGCTGTGACAATATGGCATTAGAAAGACCTGCTAAGGCCTTTTCAGTAGAATCTAATACTTCTTTTCCCTTCAACAATTATCGTAGCCCATCATTTACGTCTAAGTCGATAAATCCTGGGGTAGCAAGATGCGTTTTTAAACAATCTGTATATCGTATATCCTTCCAGGAAGACTCATCGAATTTCTGCAGGCTCTGTAGACGTTGCAGATGATGAGGATCAGCTGGAGCCGCAATCGGATCTTTGACGGCAGTTTATATTATATATAGGGCCTATATCAATTTAAAGTTTTTCTCGATCATAACAGTTATCCGGTCTGTTCAAGAGTATCAGTGGTTCTTTTATTTACGGGTAAACCTCTGTCTGTGACGTGTTGGGTTCGATCGTAATAGATTGACTGTTACGTGATACAAAATCCGCAATTACTCGCATTTCCTTTATAAGCTCATTAAAACCACTGTGCGACTCACCCGGCTTCTTCTTTATCTCTGATCCATTGGTGTCGGACGAAGCTTGCCGCTTGCGAGCACGTGGCTCGGGATCATCAACGACGTCGTCGGACGAGGTCTTTCTCGACCGACAGCTCGGCCCCGGCTCCTCGTCAGACGAGGCATGCCGCGAGCGGGAGCGCGGGCGCCGTATGCTCGCAAAGCACACCCTCTCAGCGACAGGCGAACGCGAATCATCACTCGCGGGTAACACGAGATACACATCACGATCACAAGAATCGCGATCACTCATTGCACGAACACTTACTTGCACTTGTGAAACACTCGTGAAGACGATTACGAAAAAACACTTTATCGCAAAACTTTAGGAAAAAATTTCAATTTAAAATAATTTTTGAGTTGTTGCTTAAACGAAAGAAGACAACGCTATGGAGGGAATTCGCACGTGATCAACTCCAGGTGACCAAAACCGGAAATCAGGTTGTATCGTCATATTTTATTGACCAGAATATAATATAATTTATTGACAAGTTCATGCTTGTTTCGTCAGTGTTTCCAGAAAGAAAAACAACGCACTCTCATGTAAAGATGCTGTGCATCGTCACATGCCGAATAATATAATATTTTGTTCATAAAAACGCAGAAATAACAAACATCATATCTGGCAGTATATCAGTAAACGCATCCATACCAAAAGGAAGCGTAATAGGTTTCCTTTTATTTCTGATCTATATAAAAGATCTCTCCAAAATAATGAACGAACCATGTATATTATTCGCGGAAGATATTTCTATACTTACACCATGCCAAAACAATAACGATATAAACGATAATCTGAACTCTATCCTTGATAAAACTTAAGTAAAGTGGCTACGTGACTACAACCTAAAGATAAACTATAATAAGACAAAAAAGATGACATTTCATCCCCATCAAAAACCAGCGTTAGACATCAATTTCATGTATAACGTCTGGTGGGCATGCTGCCAACCAGATGACTCCGTGGCCCGATGAGCTGACTGCTAACGCCAAGTTGCTTGCCGATCACGACCAGCAGCCCAGTACTTCTGCTGCCAGCATCGTTGTCCTGCCGAGCGCCGCCGCTATGCTCGTGCCCCATGAGCCGCAAGACAGCGCTTCACCTTCTACGAGCCGGAGCCAGCATCGCTGTCCTGCCGAGCGCCGCCGCTGTGCTTGTACCCCATGAGCCGCTAGACAGAGCTTCACATTCTACGAGCCGGAGACAGCATCGCTGTCCTGCCGAGCGCCGCCGCTGTGGTTGTAACCCATGAGCCGCGAGACAGCGCTTCACATTCTACGAGCCGGAGACAGCATCGCTGTCCTGCCGAGCGCCGCCGCTGTGCTTGTACCCCATGAGCCGCTAGACAGAGCTTCACATTCTACGAGCCGGAGACAGCATCGCTGTCCTGCCGAGCGCCGCCGCTGTGGTTGTAACCCATGAGCCGCGAGACAGCGCTTCACATTCTACGAGCCGGAGACAGCATCGCCGTCCTGCCGAGCGCCGCCGCTGTGGTTGTACCCCATGAGCCGCGAGACAGCGCTTTACCTTCTACGAGCGGGAGCCAGCGATCAAACTCAAACTCATACTCAAAAGTACTTTATTACTGTAGATATTTACATATACTTAGCAAACGTCATTTTTTGCCTCTTCTCTACATTGGACCACTGTGGGAGAAGAAGGGCGTAGAAACTCCCACAGATTGATTTTTAGATCTCTTTTAAAAATAGGTTGTGCTTAACTAATACAATTATGATTTATTTTTATTTAATAAGCTGGAATAAATAATTACAAAATTATTAAAAGCAAGGTCTGTGTTGAGCCAGATTAACCCCATACAGTCCTGTCATTTAAGTAATCTTGAACATTGTAATATCCCTTTTTCGACAAAGTCGCTTTAACATGCTTTTTAAATTGCTCAAATGGCAATTTCAAAATCTCCAGAGGTATCTTATTGTAGCAGAGAATGCACTGACCCTTGAAAGAATTGCTAACCTTCGCGAGTCTAAAACGGGGCGCACATAGTCTGTGATTATTTCTTAGGTAAACATTACAGCTATCGCTAAGTTTGGAAAATGTTTTAAGGTTCTTGCGTACATACATAATATTTTCGAAAATAAATTGACTAGCTACTGTTAGTATGTCAATTTCTTTAAAAAGCTCTCTTAAGGAGTCTGTTCGTTTTAAATTATAAATTGCTCGAATAGCTCTTTTCTGTAAAATAAAAATAGTTTGAATATCCGCTGCTTGTGAATGCACAGTCACAAAATACGTTATCTAAGCAAGTTTGGCTGGTAAGTGTAATTCTAGTCGGCTCTAGAAATATATGACATAAGTTAAATGATTTGAACAGAGTTATTAATCGTTGTTTCAATGTTGTATCTACAAGCAAATCTACATTAAAATCGCCACAAATAATTTTTCTGCTATTACAAAGTATAACGAGGGCATCCTCCATAATTTTCTCGAACATTTGAAAACTGCCATGGCCGTTTTCATCTCTCGGAGGTCTGTAGACACAAACAATAATATGGCTATCCAACTTAACACAGGATACCTCTATTTGTCTTTCTACATCTCAATTGATCTCAATGCCGATGCTGGAGACTGAACTGAGAGCCTTCTGTCACGGTTGAAATCTTTCTGATATGCAAGGGCAAAGGCGCCACGGGAATCGCCATTTGATATGCAAACGTTTACGCCTCTGTCAATAGTATTGTGGCGCATGAATGTCTGTTTATTCTAAATGGGGCTATTAGTTTGTGATTTGAATAAAATCATAAATAAATTTGCTTCAACTTATCTATTTTCACTTTATTTATTGTGTGGCTGTCGGCAACTAAACAAAACCTTAACAAACTAACACGGGTAAAACTGCTCGCAACCACTGTGATTGGTAACGTTGCGTACATATGTGTGATTTCAGATCCGACTCAAAATTCAAAAAGAGTTTATTTCCATAAGAAACACATAGGTAACATTTGGAGAATGTCAAATCTTAAACTAACACATGTATAAGGTACAGGGAAATATAGAACTCAATTTGAATTTCCGTCACCTCAATGTTTTAGATGCTGGAGGCAAAGAGGCGACTAGAAACCTCCGCTTTATACCTACGTTATTTTTTACAGAATTGGAGCAAACACCTTCCCAAGCTTTCTTGTCTTCTGCATAATCTGATATTTTGTAGTAACCTTTTTTACATAAGTGATTTTTCACAACATTTTTAAATTTATTTACAGACAATTCCTGTAACTCAGTCGGTATTTTGTTGTAAAAGCGAATACATTTAAAAGATACATACTGATGAAGAAGTTGATCCAAGCGGTGATCGAGACTTTGATCAGCGGGGTCCCTCCCCTGCACCCTGCATCTGGGCCCTGCTCAACGCCTGATTTGCCTGAGAGGCCGTGTTAGCGGCTTCAGAAGACAGCCGTGGGGCAGGCAGCCGCGCGCTTATATAAAGCGCAGCGCAGACCGCGCGCCGCGCACCTTCCCATATATAACATATACACATATATATCGCACAAAGGGGCAAATTGCAGGTAGAAATCCTTCAGCATATAACGAGGCCATGGCTTACAGTAAAATCAAACATAGATAACTGTAAATACAAGGGATGTATATAAACCGCAGCGCAGACCGCCCGCCACGCACTTGCCCAGCCGTCGTCATAGATTCAACACCTCGCCATTATTGTTGTCGCGCTATCCGACATTTTTTTCGTTTTGATAATTGTTATTTGAGTCCATTTTTGTTTAAATTATAACCGTTCAGGTTCAGTCGTGTTTCTTTTCAAAAAATCATCTCGGCCTCTGGTTCCTAAAAGTACTGTATCTAGCAGTTAGTTCAATAGATCAGTAATATATGTATGTGTCTTTATCAGAGCACACAGGTCTATCCTTTACATTAAATTGTTCCTATCAACCTTGGGTTTGCTGGAAGAGATCTCTATTTAGAGATAAGCATGCCTTTGTAGATGTAGAAAAAATATAGTACCTACCTATGAACGTTTTTATTACTTACAGCTATAGATGTCGACATCACATCACTAGTAGTCAATGGTATTGTTTAACTTTAAAGAGCCACCTTACCACTAGGGGTATGGCCAGGGGTACGGTGAGTATGAAGCGCTTGCTTCTTGCCAAATTTAAAGATTCTAGGTCAATGAGAAGTAACTCTATAGGTGTTAATTCCCTCGCGGATATCAAGCAATTTCAGCAATATTGTGACATATATTTTGATTGCATTGAACTAAAAGTTTGATTTTTACACAACTTTCAGACCACAGGCTTGAGTAACTGATATTATTTTCAACTTGATATCTTTACATGTTCCAGAGAAAGAGCGATATCACTCTCCGCAAATAAACCGCATATTCATATGTGAACAAATATAATATACAATGTGTGAATGCATTGACATTAACTATTATTTAAAAAAATATAACTCTATATTTCCCATAGAATGTATATCTGATAGTAAAAAACCGTAAACCGTTCTTTTCAATGGCATCTGAATGGTCACTGAAAAACTAAATTACTGTCTGAAACATTAACCTATGATTTTTTAATGCAATTATCTATTTATGAACTGTTGCAGTACCTGTACATCCGCAGTCAGTAATGATGGCAGGAGTGTCTGATACGACTCTACAGATTGTTCACTGAAGCGAGTTGCTTGTCTCAACATGCTACAACATTCCCAGCACAGTCGTCGGGACACAGCAGACACATCACGTACAATCTGCTGACAAAGAAATACTACAACTTATATTTTTATGACATAACAACCATTACCATTTATGATGAACCAGAAGCACCACCACAGAGGACGCTCACTGAAACTACAAGGGCTCTAGTTTCTCCGCTTCTCATCTCGTGATTCTCACGAGTGGAACAGCCTTCCAGAAACTGTAATTAGTGCGCCATCAGTGAACAGCTTCAAAAATAGACTCAACTACTATATAAAACAAGTGCAGTGAAATCTGGACTGATATGCATGCATCAGTTTTAAGGAGGCTGTGGATTATAAATAATTATAATAATTTTAATTATATCCCAAACATGCAGTTACAAGCTATACAGAAATTACAGCCATTGTATGCAGAAATTACAGTCCTTACCATCTTCTGGTTTAGAATGTCCATGTAGTATGTTAGCTCCTTATCTCTGATATTGTTCAACCGGCGACCTCCACATAGGCACGCAATGCATGGCTGTGTGTCCTCAGTTTCTGAAGGTTCAAGGTGTTCCACCTGATCAAACTCTTGTTTAACTTCTGACATGGAATATTGTGGATCCAGTGGCGGGATGTCGATTTGAGCAGTGGTGAACTTCTGCAGCCGGGATGGACGCGTCACTTCACTCCACATCACAAGTGAACTATTCAGGATTTTGTGACAATATGTAACTCTCTCTCGGAAGTGAATCACTTTCTTCAGCAGTATCTCACATTCCCAACAGACTCTAGGCAACACATTGTGGATGAGCTGGGAAATATATCAAACAGAATTATTCATTTACTTGGTAGTAATAAATGTTACCCACTGACAAGTTCCTATCCAAGAACAGGTTATAACTGAGGAACAACACAGATTTGTTCCAAGAAGATCAACTGTGACCAACTTTCTTCCCTGCCTAGATCACTGGACAAAAAATTGGAATGACATAGTACCCACTGATGTAGTTTATCTAGACTATGAGAAAGTGTTCAACTGTGCCCCAATAAGACTAGTCTCGAAACTGCAGCACTTTGGTAATGGTGGAAACCTTCCTCAGTGATCGTACATTGAAGGTGAAAGGTCAATTTCAATTTCAAATTATATTCAATAGTTGGGAATGACCTGTTAGATGCCTACAACATCCTCAGTGAAGCGGCCAATTTTCATGGGTATACTATGCTTAGGATTGCTATATATAAAGTTATTTAGCTCCCTCAGACCAGGTTTTTTATACTGCATATACCTAATAGTATAGACCTAAGTGTTAACCCGTCAAACGTCCTATGCGCTACATAAGCGCATAACTTTTTTGGGCGGCTAGCGTCCTGTGCGCTGCATAAGCGCATAGAAAGTATTGCAAACTTCGACGTTTTATGAATATTCACCAAGTTTCAGAACATTCCCGGAAGTAGTCTTAGATTATGATTAGTTTAGTTGGCAACCGTGTGATATGATTGGAACTAACATTAAGACAGCCTATTTATCAAAATAAATAAAATACCAAGCCATGTCGCCATTTTGGGCAGGCGACCGGCCGCAGACTTACATTTTATGTTTGTCAATATTTATTTATTGTGAAGTAATTACTGTGTTTTGTAATAAAATAATATATCTTATCGCTGGAGAAATTAATAGTGGTGATGTGAAAAATGGAAAATAGTGTATGTTTTGTGTTTGGCCCTTAAGAATGAAATATAATTAGAGGTGTCAGTGTCAAATAATGGATTCTGCAAACAATCGATGAAAAGACTTATCAACTTTATTATCACATGTGAGTACTATACATCACAAGATAGGTAATTTCATAAACTTTATTATGGTACATAACATGTTAGTAAACTCATAAAATAACCTAACAAACTTATCAAACTCCTAACGCAAGTCGATTGAAAGTTTATTTTCGCCAGAACCTTGGACGCGTTAGGGTCCACGAGATTTGCTGTACAGGGACATTCCAGAGGTTAATAAAGTCTGGACTGTCGTTATTTGCAGATGATACAAAAATCATGGGAAATCCGCTAATATTGCTTAATATAATAGGTACAAGAAGACTTGAACCACATTTTTGTACCACTTGACAAATGCCACATAAAAACTTACACCATCCAGTACCATAAGGACATAATCAGCCTTTGCGAGGTTAACTCATTAATAACTTTAAAGTATTAGTAGGTGCTTAAAGCGGATGGATTCAGCTTACCTCTTGCCCATTGTTCACAGTCAAAATATACAGCTCCAAAGCCTTGTCTTTGAGAACGTGCAAAGTTTGTCCGGGACCCAGACAAGCCATGCACAACAGTTGATGCACAATATCACATTTACTATCCTCCGCCGCGGCCTCTAAAGCTTCCATCGCAGCGAGTATGGTTGATGTCTGTGATTACTTTCTCTTGATTACTTTATTCTCGCAGTTTGATCACTTTCCTCCTAAGGCCCCTCGTACAATATTTTGTACAAAATAATGTTTATCTGTCAGGCTCAACATTATCTTCAACCATTTATTAGTAAAAGCCCACCGTGCAGTGTTGCCGTTGGTAAATCCCGAGGCTGCCGTACGAAAACAGCCGGATTGCCGGATTTGCCCCAAAATTGCCGTACATACTTACAAGTGTCATGATTTTGACAATTAAGTTCAGTGACGCCACTTCTGCTGATGGGTGCTTTAAAACACATTCCATTTCACGTTACGTTAAAAATAAAATAAAATGTGCAAAAGACAGGCCTTTTATGTTTTTAGGTCTCAAAACATATATATATATATATTTCGGGACTAAGGTTTCTCTATTGATAAAATTACATAAAAAATATAGCTTTCTATAACTTATATATGTTTTATTTGCCCTTCCCACTGGTGACTATAGTATTGGGTTCTGCCTTTGCATTTCTTTCCTTTTGGCAAGAAAGGCCCAGCATCTTCCTCTGAGGTTGAGGATATCATTTCTTTGACTTTATAATCACGAAGAAGAAAAAACGTTAACAAAACAAACTAACTCCACTGACGTGAAGCAGGAAATGTCTATCCTATAGGTTGCTTGAAAAATACTGTGCTGTGCTACTGGATATACAGCCGTCGACGCCCGCTCATTATTGATACGAAATACAAATTCAACGCGTGCAAAAGAGATCTCATGATCGTCGTTTTGCGTTATGATTGGTCAATGTTTTACATTTTGGGTGTGATCGCCGAATTGCCGTATTATTACGCACGGTAGTAAATGCCTTGCCGTGCACCGTGCAAATCTTCTTTTTAGACAGAATTTCCGTACGATACGGCAATTGCCGTACGTTTGGCAACACTGCCACCGTGCAAAATTTTGTGCCTATAATGAGGCGGCTTGTCAAATCTCCCGGGCTGTGTTTAGGTACTACTAGTATATTATCTGTTTTTTTTTTTTGTAATGTTTTTTCCTTTTTTTTTCTTTTTTTTTTGTAATGTTTTTTCCTTTATGGAAAAGGCTAAGAGCTTAAGCCCATACCGCCTAGTCTTATTTTAATTTCTTTTCTTCTCTTCATATTGTTTGAGGCTAAAAGCCTTGTCTTTCCGTAGGTATTTTCTTCAGTCTTTATTATATATTCGAGGCACATAGCCTTGTCTAACGTATTTATTCTTTAACTTCATAATCCAGTATGTTTAGGTCAATCTGTGTTGTTAAAAAAATGTGGAACGCTTCACGATTTTGCGTGTCATCCTTGCGCAGGGGCCATGCTAATCTTCTCTGTATCGTTCCAATTTTAGTATATGTACTGCCGAAGCAAGTACATGTTTTTTCCTTTATGGAAAAGGCTAAGAGCTTAAGCCCATACCGCCTGGTCTTATTTTAATTTCTTTCTTCTCTTCATATTGATTGAGGCTAAAAGCCTTGTCTTTCCGTAGGTATTTTCTTCAGTCTTTATTATATATTCGAGGCACATAGCCTTGTCTAACGTATTTATTCTTTAACTTCATAATCCAGTATGTTTAGGTCAATCCGTGTTGTCAAATCAGGTATCAATTTTCCTCCAGTATTCATAGGTCACATCCGAGTTGTCAAATCAGGTAGTATATAGGTCTATTCCGGTGTATTATTATTTTTCAAATAACTCCAATGGTACTCTTGATAAAATTGTAAATAGGGTTAAATGCTTCTATATTCTTAAGGAGATCCTGAATAGAGGGCGGGACATCCAGGGCTTCTTTGTAAATGTTCAATAAGCTGTCAATGAATACTAGTCTTTGTATATTGAATTGAGGGCAATCAAAAAATATATGATTTAGAGATTGGTTTTCAGAATTACAAAATGTACAATTTGGGGAAGGAATCATTTTCAATCTATGTAAATGTTCATTAAATCTGCCATGTCCAATTCTCAAACGACAAATTGTTGTGTAAAAGTTTCTATGTAGATATTTTCCGACGATAAACCATGGTCTCTTAATGTCCGAGTTAATATAGCTGTACCATTTTCCTTTTATTTGTGTCGTTTCTCTCCAATGAAGCATTTAATAGTCGTTCTAATGTCGGTTTTGCAATCTGAAGCTGGCAACTTAATGTTCTTGACGGGTATTTGGTGAATATTGGGGTTTTGTATTATAGAACTGGCAAGTTTATCAGCGAGTTCGTTGCCAGAGACGCCAATGTGAGATGGTGTCCAAAACAAACGTATTTCTCTATCTTGATTGAGCCAAAGCCTACTAATTTTCTGCCTTATGTTATAAATAATATAGTTTGTGCTACCATTGTACGTGGGATTTGACAGTGCCATTAAAACGCTCATGCTGTCCGAAATTATCAACCATTTCTTGAAACTGAGGTTAGTTGATTCTATATATTCTAAAGATGCATGAATGGCTTGAGCTTCTGCCTTGTATATACTTGCATTTGATGGCAATCTGAACCCATGTCCTAATTTAGTGACAGGATCATAGTAAGCCATGGAGACGTTTTCGTTACATTTCGAGCCATCTGTATAAAGTCTAAACTCTCTGTGTTCATCCAATTTATTGTAAACTGCATATTTATCACTCAGTGTCCTATCTATGTGAATCTTTAACCCACAGAATTTGCTCTCATATGATCCTTCATAACAAGGCAAAGTACTACTATTGTAGATATTATATTTACTCTTATAAGTTAAAGTTTCTTGAATGTTACAAGTTAAAAAGTTATTAGAGTTAAGCATTAGTAGTTTAGAAAGAAGGAGATTGCCATCTTCAGACAACAACTTGTTTTTTTTTTTTTTATTTATTTATTTATTTATTTAACTAAGCCTACAGCACAAATTTAAAAATAATATAAACAAAGAACTTAAACTAGTCATAGGCCAATTAAAGGCTTTCATTTTTAGGCCGGACATAAAATGGCAGTAAACTTAAACAATTTATAAAACAATTTAGAAGTACCGGGTACAGTCCAATAGGAATGGGAAGGGAATGTGTTTAGGAGTGTGTTTGTATGAATGTGTTAAGTCAATGTGTGAGTGATAGATACAGATATATACATATAGTCGCAACTGTATAATGAGAGAGAAAACCTCAGCACATTTGATGTTTGCTGTCTTTCAGCTGGAGCATTAAGTGCCCCCTGAACTGGCCGCGTGACAGGTGGAAGATGTCCAGATCTGCAAAGTGTGTGTTGTACGTTCTTGGCAGGCGGCAGCTGGGAGAATTGGCCGCGTAGTTAGTGTGGGCAAAGGGTACATGTAGGAGTGCAGAGACAGCGTGTCGGGTTCGAGTAGTAGGTGCCCTAAGTCGTAGCAGCTCGTTAACCAGCTCGGGGCAATCAACATAGCCGTGGTAGACGCTGTGAAGGAGCTGCATGTCCAAGATACTACGCCGGTCCTTGAGGCTGTGGAGGTTGTGGTGATGACACGATGCAGTGTAGTCATCATTCACAAAATTGCCGCGAAAGTTTAGGTGCTTAATAAATTTGGTCTGTATGCGCTCTATCATGTCCCCGTGCACTGCATACTGTGGGTTCCAGGCAGTGCTGCAGTACTCGAGAACACTTCGAACATAGCCATAATATAGTATGCGCACACAGCTCACATCCGTAAAGGGCTTGCTCACCCTTAAGATAAATCCAAGGTTCCTATAGGCCTTCTTAGTGATTGCCGCTATGTGATTCTCGAAGGTTAGCTTGGAATCCAGCAGGACACCCAGATCTCTCACGGAGTCCACTTTCTGGATTGGGATGTTGTTAAGTAGGTAAGTGTGGACGAGTGGCTTAGTACGCCTGGTGAAGGAGATGGCATTGCATTTAGCTGCATTAACGTTTATCCTGTTAATATCGTAATAGACTGACAAGCGATTCAAATCCTCCTGCAATCTGACGCAGTCTTGTAAGGATTTAATATTCATGAAAACTTTTTTGTCGTCAGCGTACAAGAGGAAATTTGAGTGCTTAAAACAGTGTCCGATATCATACAGGTACGCAACATAAAGTAAAGGGCCCAAGATAGAACCCTGGGGTACGCCGGATGGTATGCAGGTACGGTCAGACCTACTCTCTCCGATCACAACTGCCTGACTTCTTTTATTAACATATGATTCGGTCCAGCGAAGCAGATCCCCCTGTATTCCAAGTCTTTCTAGCTTGCGTATCAGTATGACGTGGTCCACTCTATCAAACGCTTTCTCGAAGTCAGTATAGACTGCGTCTACCTAACCTCCGTTGTCCATACCTCTTAGAACCCCATTCACAAATAAAGCCAGGTTGGTTGTTGTAGATTTCGAACGTACAAAGCCATGCTGCTCACCAGGGATATTGCGTGAGATATTGTCGTATATTTGTTCATGCACTACACGTTCCATGACCTTACTAAAAACGTTTAAGATGGATATCGGCCTATAGTTCTCAACCGGCAACTTGGAACCTTTTTTGTGGACAGCCACAATGCGCGCGTACTTCCACAGATCTGGAAAAGTACCCTCGTGAAACGATCTATTAAAAACTAGAGACACAGGTGCGGCAAGACATCCAGCGCATCGAGATACAAGAAGTGGTGGAATACCGTCACTGCCAGGGCCCGTACTATTATCAAGATTACGCAACAGTTTCAAGATATACTGCTCAGAGACGGTAATGCCACTTGCAATTTGCTGACATAAAGGTTCCGGCAGCTCAGCATGTGGATATGAGCTTGCTGGTAACCTAAACATACCACTGAAAAATGAGTTGAAAGCGTCACAAGTTTCCTTTTCAGTCTTTAGCTTCCTAGAGCCATATGTCATGTTATTAGGATAACCGATGCCATCCTTCCTTTTAGACTTCACATACGACCATAGGAGCTTTGGGTTTCTCTTGATTCCGTCCTGTGCCAATCTCATATAATTCCTCTTGCACAGTCTTACATCTACTTCGGAGAAGAGCAAATGTGCGATAGTCAAGTGGGTTTTTGTGTTTTTTCCACGTTTTGTGACATTTGTCCTTCTCCTTAATTATGTTTATGAAGGAGCGACTGTACCACAACGGATACTGACGGGAACCGCAGGTAGTCAGTTTATGCACAAATTTCTCAATAGCTTCCTTGATGTTTGCTGTTAGTATACCGACCGCATCATCGACTGAACCATTACCCAGAATCGACCAATCTAATCCAGTGAGATGCTCACTTATAGCTTCGTAGTAACCCTTACGATACTGATATCGAAGGCGCCTGGTGCAGGGTATGTTTTTTATACTTAGTTCAAAAGTTCCAAGTTCAAGCGAAGTATGAAAACGATCTTCGTTGACAACCGAGGATGTGGCCTTTTGTACGTCAATGGAAAAGTTTGTATACACTAAGTCTAAAATATTGTCGCAGATGTTTTTCAATGTATTGTGTTGTTTGAAACCTAGGTAATCCATGATGTTTGTCATGTTAAAAGCTGAGTTTTGAAACTCGGTGGTACCCTTTTTCATACAGACAGGTGCGCCCGAATCCCATCTTAAACAAGACAAATTAAAATCACCAATCACCATAAAGTAGTCTTCTAAATACTTCTGAGTTACGTCAGTTAACGTCTCTATAAAGCATTGTACGCTATGCAAGCGCTATGTGCAAGTCTCGCTCAGAGCCGAGCGCGGCCCTAGGTACTGTTAGCCAGATACACTCGTGGTCGGCTTGTTCCCACTCGGGCCGCGGTCGGGCTACGAGCGCCGGCGCACACAGCGCCATTATACCGCCACCAGCCGTCTCCGAGTCACGGTCACGCCGGAAGATATTTTAATGGTCGGGGTCTGCAAACTCTGCATTAAGAAAGCCCTCGCAAAGCTTGGTCTCTGTGATAAAAATTAGAGCATAATCGAGGGCAGCAACATTGTTGTAAAAAGTTGTCGTTTTAGTCCGTAGACCGTTTACGTTCTGGTAGAACATTTTGAGATGATCATTTTTGCCTTTTATAATTTCGCCGATAATAATCGTCAGAACATATAAAAATAGTCATGTCATAATCGAGTAAGTGGACGAAACGACAACGAGGGCTCAGCGCGCCAGTACAGTTGAGTCTCAATGTTGTACTAAGATATCTCTCTGATGTAACCATAATGAATGTGTATAGTGCGTGTTTGTGATTGTGTTTTTGTGTGGGAGCGTGTAGTTGGTATGATATGACGGAGAATTTATTCATTAAACAGATACTAATATTAGGTAAATATATGGGGGCAAGGAGAGACCTATTGGTGCAGGTATAAGCAAGTAACTTTAGGCTATAATTTTCTTCAAGTCCGCTTCTGAAAATATTTGTATGTAGGGGGCTTTTTCGGCTTTCCGCACATATATACGACAGTTTTTTGTCGAGGTATAAATATACGACATTTCCTTCGCTTTGACTTTACAAAGTTTCAAAAGCTTCTTGTTTTGCAAAGTCAGGTGCTAATTAATGTGTATACGATCTGATTTCCCGGGCAGGCCGATGTGCGTATTGTTGAGGCCCCTGTGTGCAGTCTTGCGCGAAGCCGCGTACACGATATCCTTCGTCAGTCGCTGCCTGAAGCGCACGATGTGCACGCGCGGCTGGCCGGCTTGCGCGCGGAACGGCTGTACACGATGTGCGAACTCGATGTCGTCGGGGCCTAGTTCTACTCCCAAATGCGATACTATTTTCTTCACCAGACCTGTCGTGGATTCGCCTTCATTTTCAGGTACACCTGTGATTTCCAGGTTCTGGAGGCACCCCCATTGCTGCTGCTGTGAATTTTCGCGCTCAAGAAACGTCATTCGCGACTCGAGTTCATTGCACTGCTTAACTAGTTTTACATTATCTGCACGAATTGACTTTATGGCTTCATCCTTTTTGTTGATGGTTTCTTGAAAGTTAGCAAGGCACTGCTCTGCTTTATCAACCCTCTCAACAGTCAGCAGCATCTGTGATTGGCAGGATGTTATGTCCTCCCGGATGGAGTGAATCTCGTTCCGAAGATGGGCCATTTCACTCCGCATATCTGCCATATCTGAACGGAACAGGCGGATTTCCGCTAGCAGAGCCGACATCACGTTATTGTTGTAATTTTCGTGTTCAGAGGTCGGGCTGTGCGGACGACTGCCTTCGGCCGAGGATGCTGTGCTGCCGACGTGTGCTGCTGTGGCCAGTGATGTTGCTGGTAATTTGGTGGTGGTCAAGGGGGTGTAGGGACTGTTCCCGATTGGAGATGATGTGCCGCCGACGCAAGTATTGTCTTTTTGCAGTGGTGTCATCGTGGTTATCTGTTGGTTCGCTGATTTCCCTACAGGAGTATTGGTGCCAGTGACTACTCGGCCCTTTTTTGCAATGCAACATGGGCATATCCAGTTGGCAGGGGCAGGCCCATTCAGGGATACGCATTGCTTGTGAAAATGGCTTTAACACTGGGAGCAGGCAGCGCCACCTGCTGCCGTAAGTGAGATAAACTTCCCACAGCCACCACACTTGTTCATAATGTCTAGATCTATTGACTCGGTCGGTCGAGATCGTAAGTGGCTTGGTGGGACGCACGGCCGGGAGGTGTAGGCAAAGTTTACTAGATGGCGCTGCGATAGTGGCTTCAGTGGGCTCAGATAGATGTCGCTGCTGTTTATGACCTATGATATTTTTAGGTTAGTTTAGGTTAGGGCAAAGGAATGCCTAGGAACACCAGACTCACTGTGAATAGTGTTGCTACAGCTTGCATCGACGTCAAACGTGTAATGCGGGCGGCGACACTTGATCTCAGCGTAGTTAACTGTCGTGCTATATAAAGTCTGATTATACAGTATTTGTATGTATGTTCTTCTTAATAACGGTTCTGCACAAACTTCACTTGTAACATAACTCGATTATGAGTTTGGTTGGGACTGAAACTTGGTAATTACTATTAAAACACACAAAAAACTGGGACGATTTAAAAAAGACGTTAGTTCGAGCTACCCTCCGTTTTTTTTTTGATTGATTTTTTTTGATAATGAAATTAAGTTTTAAATTAATCTTAAATTTATATTTTGGATCTTTTCAAGTTTATCTACTAATTTTCTATCTATACAATAACAGAAAAAAACATAGTCAAAGTGACTTCTTACAAGGGCTTTGTATAGAGTTAAAATAATCTTAGGATCGGCACCCCAATGGCTGCCAACCAAAGATCTTAAAGTGTTGGTAGCTCTTAAAGCTCGTTCCGTTATGCAATCAACATATCTACAACACCATGAGAGATTCTGTGTAAAAACTACACCCAAAATTTTTATTTGAGATTGAATTTTATTTGGGATGACTTTTTTCTTTGAGAATATGACTACTTTACTTTTAGCTGGAGTAATTTCTAGGTTTAAATATTGAAAGTAACTATGTAATTTTTCCAGTGCTAAATTTAATTTTTGAGTTGTGTGTGTGATGTTATTACCACTGCAATAAATAGCTAATTCATCGGCAAACTGTAAGTTGCTGACTTCTGTTCCTAACATTTCATTGAGCCTGTGGATGTAGAGAATATTGTAAGGACTTGACTGAATTGAATTTGAATTTCTTCATTCTTTCAATTTCTTCACTTGTTGTAAATATCAACTCGACAGCATCTTTCGGTTTGCTAAACATTTCGACAATGTTCGGCTGTACACACCGTTCATTCTTCAAAGTATCCGCTAAATCCTGCTTATTTTCCTTATCTTCTTGGTCTCTTTTCTGTCGTCTCGTCATAACATTCACAACATCAGTATTCACTCCTTTCAAGTCATCTGATGTTAATATTATTCTTGACAATGCATCTGCTGCCACATTGTCTTTGCCTTTCACATACTCTATGTCAAAATCGTACTCCTCTAATTTCAATCTAAATTTTGTAAGTCTACTACTTGGATTGTTCATGGTAAATAAATATATGACCGGTCTGTAAAGATCCTAAACTTTTTGCCTAATAAATAATGCCTGAAATAGTTTACTGACCAAACTATTGCTAAAAGTTCCTTTTCAATGGTTGGATAATTTAGTTCTGCCTTATTTAGACTTCGGCTGGCGTAAGCAATTGGTAAGTTCCCAGAGTAAATTTAAAATATTTAAAAATTTCACAAGGCAATCTGTTTCCAGTTTTTGAAACATTTTGTTAGAAATGCAATCTAAACCAAAGGTTGTGTCTTTACGTGACTTGATAGCTGCTTTTAACTCATCTATGGTGAATGGATTGATAATGTAACTATTGGTGGGGTTTACGGAAGAAGTATTATTTATTTGCATTGATTGTGAAACAAAGTCAGGTGTATATTTCCTTAAAAAGTTATTTATCCAAAATATTTCATTATTATTATTTAGTTTCGTACTTTTACTGTAGGATTTATTGAATTTACGCATAGTTTGCCAAATTTTAGAATTTGGAGTGGATCTATTTATTTCAGTACAGTATTCCTTCCAACTATTTAATCTTTCTAATTTAATAATAAGTTTTTTCTCAGCCTGTTTTTTTTTTAATTAATATAGTTTAAATCACTAGGATCTTGTTTAAATATAATAAAAACTTCCTTACTTTTTTGAACTGCATTAGCACACTTTTCATTCCAGCATGGCAGAGGAGGATGCCGGTATTTAAAATTGCTTCCTGTCTGTTTCGAGCTATTATTATTCATATTTGAATTTTGGGCCTGACTTCTAAACATCGATTGATTAATAGCTTTATGAATGATATCACAATAGTCATAGTAAGACTGAAGAGGATCGTTATGGTTAATAATAAATTCTTTAAGCATAGTGTTGGCGAGCTTTGAAAACTTATTCCAATTTACTAGCCGTAGATTAGGTCTTTTGAGTGCAGCTGTGTTATTTTGAGAAATAAAGTTGTTTGTAGAAGAATCAGTGATAGTGTTGAACAAATTAAGGGCTATAGAGGGACTGACTATTGTTAAATCCAAACCATTTGGTCTCCAGTTATTTGTACCTACAGTTGTTGGTTGTGTGTCATTTAATAACACTAAATTGCATTCATTTACAGCGTCGAGGAATGACAGAATTGGCAACCCCACATGGAAATCACCTGCTACTAAGCATGGTTGTGGTAAGGTATTATAAAAATTAACAAATTTTGTTTTTCTAAAAGTAGGACTATAATTTGTCGGGATATAAAGACTGGCCATTGATAATGAACTGTTATTAAAGTTTATTTTGATAGCAATATTCTGAAGTGAATCATCAAAAAATGTTTTTAATCTACTGTATTGTATGTTGTTACGAATGACTATGGCAACAACATTGTGTTTATTGCCACAATCATTGCGTTCTATTGAGTCCTTTAATGTTTAAACGTTGTGTAGGCTTGAGCCAAGTTTCGCAAACTAAAGCTATGTCAATATTATTTTCATACAAAAATTGAGTAAAAATATGACGATTACATATCAGACTTTGAGCATTCCACTGTACTATCTTTAATTTGTCTGTGAATTTCTACTAATGTTCTTGGTATCACTGGAATTGAAAAAATCGCTTAAAACATCTAACACATTTTTAGAGGATATTGGGGTATCTTGTGTCTTATTTAATGTTATAATTTTTATAATGCTTTGCACTCAGAGATTCAGTGCCTTGTCATGTGATTTTAATAATGTCAAGAGGCTTTTTAGTGCCGAGAGGTGGGAAATTTCCATTTTTAAATATGTCAGCGAATGATGGTGTCTGAACTTTTTGTCTGTTTTCTTTATTTTCTTTTGCTTAATTGGACACTGAGCTGAAATGCTTACGTGATTGCCATCGCAATGGAAGCATTTGGCCTGTTCGATCGGAGTTTTACAAACTTTATATGAGTGGTCTTTTTTACAGATGGAGCAGCTCGGAGTTCTTGCAAAACTTTGCTAAATGGCCATACCTGAGACACCGGAAACATTGTTTGACTGGTGGAACATACGCTGAGATGTCATGCCGCCAACCGTCCAAATCTACGTAGTCTGGAAGAACTGACGTCGCGAAGGTGATGGCTACTGTCTGCAGCGGCTGTTGAATGAAATTATCATCATTTTTGTGAATCTTGGAACAGATATTATTTTCTTGTAACTTGATAGCATTGTGAATATCTTTTTGTTTGTCAAGTTGGTGGGTACATTTTTAATTATACCAGTAATTTCAGTGCTTGAAGCTAGTATATTGGCCTTAAATTGGTAGTCTTTTTAAAATGTAGCATTGTTCAAGAAGGCATTAGCAAGGCTGGCTTTTTCGAAGTATATGGCAATTTTGAACTTGTTCATTGACCTAAGATATTTGATTCCTTTATTAAACCTTTTGATACAGCTAGATATGGACATTAGGTCTCGGGTTCCTATAGGTATATATGCATTGGAAGACTACGAATACTACAAATTCTGTAGCACCGGAATCCTCAGGGTATCGTCTCTTATAATCTGTTACCAGATAAGGTTTCTACTTATCTGCGCTTTCGACCTCTGACTCGGACGACGACGTGGAGTCTCCTTCACTTTTCTCTTCAGCCTCATCTTTTTTTCTCTTTCTTGTTCGCACCTTCCCCATGATTGGTTTCTTTTATTTGTCTCCAGACGCCTTTTATTTCTAAAAACCCCGATTGATACACGAGTAATCGATGAAATTAATAAAAACTTCGAAAATCCCGCCTGGTTATTTCAATCGTTTCCCGCGCTTTCTTATCTGTGGTTTAGATGCACAGCCATGATTGGTTGGATTATTGTCTTTATGGTTTCAATGCTACCAACCTGAAAAATGTTGACCTGTCAAAATCATTCGAGGATATCGAGAAAATATGGCGCACCGCCGTGAAGGGTAAGTTAAATCCAGATTTATCTAGTGAATCAAGACCTTATTTCATTAAATTTTACTACCTTTACGCTGTTAGTGAACTAAATATCTTGAAGAAGTAATTATATGAATGATTTTTTGCATAAACAGGAGTATAAAATGGCGATATCTTATTTTGTGCATTTTTTGCAAAGTGGGTCTCAATTTCAAATGGAGATTATTTTTTTATGTACATTTTTTTGTACCTTGGGTCTTAAGTGGATATTTTCAATGAAACTGTTTTAGGCATTTTTTGCTGTTTTGTTTACAGATATCAGTAACAATGAAAACGCTATCATGGAGTGTCTTGATGAATCAGATTATAGAGGAGATGATTATGAAGATAATGCTACAGATGATGAGTTTGTGCCTGCACATGAAGAAATATCTTGTGAGACCACGAGTTCCGAATCTTCAACAGAATCTGCAGATGAAACTTTGTCCTCACAACCTTGTACGCAGCAGGACACGTGGAAGAAGTGTGAGAGCTATTCATGGAAGAGGTAGTCGGGGAGGAGGAAGTCAAAGAAGAGGAAGTGGACATCGTTATTCAAACGTAGGAAATTATAATTAACTTAGTGTCCAACGCGAATGGCAAGTTAAAGATTTCAGCCCCTCTTACCCACAACTAAGCGATCCATCCTACATTCCAAGCGATTCAACTGATTTCGATCATTCACAATATTTCCAAATATATATTGACAATGACCTGATTGACCTGATAATCAAGAACACGAACCAAACCTCTGTATTCAGAACAGGTAAATCAATACTACTTACCGAAAAATAGTGTTAAATCTTCATTGCCATGACCATGATGATGTCCTGTATAAATTACCCATACATAAGAATGTACTGGGAACAAAAGTGGCGTGTTCCATTAATTGCAGATGCTATGGCGCGTATGAGATTTTTCCAGCTGAGAACATCGCTGAAACTTGTGTTTGATCCTGATGTTACACAAGAAGAAAAAACTAAAGACAGGATATGGAAAGTAAGGCCTATCATTAAAAAAATTGAACAAGGATGTCAGAAACAAGTTAAAAGTCAGCACATTTCAATTGATGAAATGATTATTCCCTTTTCGGACAGCTGTGGCATTAAACAGTATTGCCCTAACAAACCCAACCATGTAGGGTTAAAAGCCTTCGTTCTTGCAAATCCAGATGGCAAAGCATGTGACTTTGTATATGAAGGTGATAACACTTTTCCAGATGAAAAAAGTGCTGGGTTCGGCCTTGGAGAAAGTGCTGTTTTGAAATTAACACGATCATTAGTTCCTGGACACATACTTTACTTTGACCGATATTTTACATCGCTAAAATTGGCTCAAGAATTGAATAAACGGGTTTACAAATGCGCGGGCACTATCATGCAAAATAGGATTCCTCGTACATTGAAAGATAATTTGCCACAAGACTTGGAAATGAAAAGAACAGGAAGAGGATGCACTACTACCTTCGTGAACTCTGACGTTACTGTCGCGGTTACAAAGTGGTATGACAATAAACCAGTGATATTAATGTCTACCATTTATGGCAGTGAGCCTCAAGATGACTTTCGCCGGTGGTGTAAGACACAGAAGCAGTACATAACCATAAAGAGACCTGCTGTAGTCAAAATGTACAATAGCAACATGGGTGGAGTAGATTTGGCCGACCGTATGTTGGCAGTTTGTCCATCACGAACTAGGACCAAGAAATGGACCATACGCTTCATTTCTCACATGATTGATATGGCTGCGTCCAATTCGTGGATTGAATATCGTAATGCCCAATTAAAGAAGGGCATACAATTGAAAAGAATTCAATCATTACGTCAATGGAAAATGCAATTAGCTGAGAATATGATCGAAACAAACTTCTCTGAAGCAGACCAACAGCCACTAGAAGATGGCAACGACACCGATCAAGAAACACGAAAAAGAGGCAGACCAGCAACAGTCCCTCTTCCATCCAAAATTCGAAGACTGCATAAGGCATCGCATATGCCTATCTTTGTTGGTGTGCCAAACAGATGCCGACTACCAGGCTGCGATAAAAGAACAACAGCAAAATGTAGAGTGCAAAATGACCTTGTGCTTGACATCCGCCCGCAATTGTTACTCACAATTTCATGGGTGGGATGAGTGATTTATTTTTCTTATTAAATATTTCATTAAACTAGTTGTTATATTCTTTTGCCTTTCATTTTATTATTGTTTTACTTTCTATAAAGTTAAATATTTCATTGCTAGCTAGAACCATTGTTCAAAATTTTGTACAAAAGATGGGCTAATAGAATTGTAACTCAGACCCAAAGTACATTTTTTTGTACAAAAGATAGGTTAAAGAGATAAAGATAAAGATAAAGAATCATTTATTCAGGATTATTTGTTAATCTTACCTACGCTAAAAGGTTCCATACATATTAAATGCATATGCTAAAATAGTTATTGACATAAAAAGGTCCTAATTTTGACGTAATATGGTAATGTTGCTCTGGGTCTGACAGCAAATATTTATTATGTGCAAAAAATTGCACAGTGTTTCTAAGTTCCTGAGAGATTTTAGGAACCCTTGGCCTTAGGAGGATAATGGGATACAACGTACGGATCAGACGGCCAATCTCCAACCAGTCTTACGCAACTAAGAACAAAAAATAATTTGTTTCTATTAAGCAGATTTTATGGCGTCCACATCATCTGTGGTCCACATGCTGTCTCAGTCTTGTCTCTATGTCAGGGCTGCCAGTGGAATTTTTTAAATTATTCAGCCATGTTTCTGAAATTATACCAAATTACATGTCAGGATACAAACACTGCATAAAAATCCTTCACATAGATAATATTGATTGTTGCTTTGTTATGATTACTTTTGTTAATCTTACTATATGTAAGTACTCACCTGACCGCGGTTCATAATCACTTCACATCAACAACTCACAAAAGTCATCACTTACATTAATGGTCTTAGCTGATAAATAACTTAAAAACAAATATTCAACAAACAACGGGTCGAAACTTGTCGGAAAGGAACGAAAATTCGGTTAATGTTAAATGGCGCCAAAACCCAGACAAGACAAATGAAAATCTCTGGCAGTGAATTAGTGATGCTACAACACAATCGAAACTCGAAAATAACCACAACCATGGCTCCTACTCTGTCGCACTTGCATATTTAAGCGACAGAGAAGGATATATCGCGAGTTTCGATTCGACTTTAGGTTTTAGTGGTAGCATTTGTGAACGTCAACGTTGCGACAGGTCCGAATTGTACTAAGAAAACAAAAACAACGACTATGAAATCAGATTACAACATACAGGGTGACTTTAAAACCCCTAGCTATAATAAAATTTTGGAATCAGAATCACTAGTAGAAAACAAAAAAGCATTTTTTTCGTTTTTTTTTTTCATATTTGATTGATAGGAAATAGCTCCCATATTCGAATTTAAAGACAACCTACGCGCTTAGGGCGGCGTTGTTTGACTCGCGGTGTCTAATCCGCCCACCACACCCCGCACCCGCCCGGCTCACCCCCGCAATGCCTTTACGTGCGCCGCCGCCGCCAGCCAGACTGCCCGACGCCAGTCTAGTCGCCTGCGCAACCTTATCGCGGTTTGACGTGCGCACGCTACAAATTCCCCTCGCCGCGCGGGTACTTTTATCTTTGAGTCCGTGTCCGTCTGATACGCTCATACAAGATGTACTCTAATCGTGAATATTACGAGATGGTGCGTGTGTACATCCAAAGTGGAGAAAACCTGTACGAAGCCAGAAGATTGTACGAGACGCAGAGCATCCCTCGGCTCCAAGCACAAGGACTACTTAACGCCACTGTCCCCCACCGTCAAACCATCTTAGCGGCAAACCAACGGCTTCTGGATTATGGCCAGTTCACAGTGCCAAGCCTTGCTTATGGTGGAGGCGCGCCGCGTTTGGCTGTGGAGGTAGAAGACGCTATCTTGGAGTACTTTCAGTGCAACCCTCGAAACAGTACGCGAGACGCAGCTCATCGTTTCGGAATCAGCCAGTATTCTGTGTGGAAGTTGCTGAACTCTACTGGACAGCATACATACAACTTTCAAAAAGTGCAGCAATTAAATGAAGATGATGCGCCACGTCGTCGCAATTTTTGCGAATGGCTGGTACAAAATCAGAACAAGCACATCCTATGGACAGACGAGTCGATGTTCACTCGTGTAGGGCTCTACAACCAGCACAATCAACATTGGTGGTCATACAGTAACCCAAAATGTATACGAGAACATCATCACCAAGTGCGCTTCAGTGTGAATGTGTGGGCCGGCATCGTGGAAGATAAAGTCATTGGGCCGTACTTCATCGAAGGCCGCCTGACCGGGGGCACGTATCTAGATATGCTGCGAGGCGTAATAGCAAACTTCTTAGAGGACGTGCCGCTCGCATATCTACAAGATTTTTTCTTCCAACAAGACGGAGCACCACCTCATTTCGCGCGACCTGTTCAAAACTACCTGGACGATGAGTACAGTGGTCGGTGGATAGGACGCGGAGGGCCTGTGCCTTGGCCTGCCAGATCACCGGACCTCACACCCTGTGATTTCTTTTTGTGGGGCGAAATAAAACGGCGTGTTTACTGGGACGAGGTTCAGAACCGGCAAGAACTTAAAGACCGCATCACAAGTGCATTTGACGCTGTAAAAAGTGATGTGGTAGTCTTAAGAAAAGTGCGTCATAATGCAGTGAAACGTGCAAGACTGTGTTTAGAAAGGAACGGTTTGCATTTTGAACAGTTGTTGAAGTACAGCTAAGTTTGAGGTACGTATTCAATATCACTGTTTTTAATAATTTCTTCAGTTCGCAGCACATGAAGTTGATCCTAAACTACAAACTACGTACAGCATTTACCTAAACACGTGCTCATCTCATGAAAATAAGTAAAAGTTTTATAATAACTACACCAGAACTCAGTAGCTAGGGTAGGTAGGTAGGTACCTAACTAAATAATAATCGCGGCCCACCGGTGGTTAGTAGCTTCTTGACTGATCCACCCTAACTTACTGACCCCCACTCAAAAAACTAGTTAAACTGACCTATCTAATGGTGAACGCACACTTATCGGCATAGTCCGCACCGAAATACCGCACCGCATACGAAACCTCGCTCACCTATCCGCGTCGGAATCCGGAGAAATCCTGATGACGTCATCAGATTTGGCGCGGAGTATGCGGACGAAGCATTCTGCCTTCTGTTGCGTGCGACAGAGCAACACACGAGTCGCAGGGAAGATTCCTTAGACAAGGCCTATCCGCTCCGTGCGGATGATGCGTGCCGATGTCGATAAGTGTGCGTTCACCTCAAGAGCGGTCGTTTGCGGGTCGAAAATCCATTTGTTTTGTTTGAAATGTTGACGTAGGTAGGTAGGTAGGTGGTTAGGTAGGTAGGTAGTTAGGTAGTTAGGTAGATAGGTTGTAAGGTAGCTAGTAGTTTGAAGGTTTGTTACAAGTAAATCAACGTATTCTTTAGTAGCTAGGCAGGAATCATTTAAACTACAAATTGACGCGCCGCCGGCCGCTGCGATCGTCTCACCATTACCTACGTAATGCCGAGACGATCGCAGCGGCGGCGGCGGCGGCGGCGCTACACAAAGCGAAACCGCGGTGCGATGTTATCAACACTGGGCGGGCGGTAAATATGGCAACAACACTATTTGGGACTAGTAGGAATACTTTGACGGTTGATTACTTAATATTTTACTATGAAAGCAGACGAAAGTAACAAAACATGCATTTTGTACTTTTATCAAGGAGTACGCTCTTTTGATATAGCTAGAGGTTTTACAGTCACCCGGTATAGGTTTTATGTATCCAATTAAACATCAGGACCCAGGATACAAAGAGGATACAATCAGTCACCTAATTATACAGTTTTTGTATCCAATTATACAATCTGGCAGCCCTGCTCTGTATACCTTTCTTACAGTCTGTCATGGCCAGAGTATAATATACGTCATGGAGACACGTGTGGTTGTTTGGGATAATTTGGGAGAATAATTGTCAACTTATTTGGAGACATTTGTCAACAATTTGCGTGATATTGTTTTTAAAAGTGCTGGGGGTTTCTTGTGATTCTCTAGAAAATGGCACCGATTAGACACTATAGATCGTGTGTAATTTGTACAAAAAGATATAGTCGAAAAAAATTTATTAAAAGGAAATTTATGACAAAATTTCCTATAGACCAAGATCAGTAAGTACAACTAGACTAAAATAATAAAGTATTTTGTCCCCTTGAACTATCAGCGAGACTAAAATTATACTCTATCTTTCTGAAATGAGAAAAAATATTTCTATGTTTGTAAAACATAGTGATGTAAATTTTCACTCTATCAATAAACGGATTAAGTATGAGTTGATTAAGTACTACCCCTAGAGTACTGACGATTCTATTGTGGGCACTCGTGGGGAAACAACATAAAAAAATCTTGATTGTTATGTAGTTTTTTATTTTCCGGCCAGCAGAGTAGCGAAAGGGTTGAGTCATATTTTTTTACAAATTGTAAAAAAGTTGTAAAGTTTTGACAATTATGGATATGTTTCAATCTAAAAACTGTAATCCTGGCAAGGTCGCCATGTAAGGATGGGCCTATAGGTGGTAAATGATACGCGTTGCAGGTTCAATGTATAGTTGCATAATGCGTAATGTTACAAATAAGGTTGGCTATGTATAGACGTCGGTAATTAGGGTTCAGGTGTGCATACACTACAACTTCCCCCTTTTTTTTTTAAAGAAAAAATATCCATATAATTTTTATAACAATTCAAATCACATAAAATATCAAAACAACGTAAAAACAACAACAAAATAAATCATTTGTGTAAAAATTACAATTTTAAATTCAACATCTGTATAAATATTACATTATTAGACAATATATTTTTCGAAATACATACTTCTTCAGAAATTATTTTGTAAATACCATAAATAAATCGTTTTATCTATTAGCCTTTAATTATTACAATAAGCACACACTGTCATTGATTAAAAATCCGTAAGTTATATATACTTATAACTTCAAGAAAACGATATAATGTTTCAGTTATCAGTTTATATATTTTCTAAAACTAAATTTGAATACAAGAAACGAATAAATACATGAAATACTAAAATATCAAACTGTTTTAGGTGTAGGGTTGACGACATGAACGATATATTTTTATGTATAAATATTACATTATTAGACAATATATTTTTCGAAATACATACTTCTTCAGAAACTATTTTGTAAATACCATAAATAAATCGTTTTATCTATTAGCCTTTAATTATTACAATAAGCACACACTGTCATTGATTAAAAATCCGTAAGTAAGTACTTATAACTTCAAGAAAACGATATAATGTTTCAGTTATCAGTTTATATATTTTCTAAAACTAAATTTGAATACACGAAACGAATAAATACATGAAATACTAAAATATCAAACTGTTTTAGGTGTAGGGTTGACGACATGAACGATATATTTTTAACACATTGAACTTTTAAACAAAATATAAACACATTTCTCATTCCTTCTGTATCCCTTTCCTTTCTTCACGTATTTATTTACTTTATCAAATCTTATTCCTTTATCACAAACTATTTTTTATTCCTTTATCCATAAAAAAGAAAAACATCACATCCAATAATTGAGAAATAGGGCAACCCTGAGCTAGGAAAGACGTACACAAAGGACCCGACTCAAAAATAATCAATAAACGTGATAGAAGTGCAGATTAAGGAAAGAAATGTTATCAAGATCGCTCACATAACCTCAAACCGTGGGTACTTCCAACTGTTACTCTGATTACTCCCTGCAAAATCAAGCTCTCCACGGATATCCTGGTCTTTGTGTGTAGCACTGCACTATAGACATAGCTGTATATACCACATAAACACAGTTTGAACCGCAAATAAACGGACAATAACCACTGCATCCAATTCAAACCCGTGTACTTTATTGTCAAACACAAAGAAACGGATGACTCACAGTGACGTTTGTCAGTGATATTCGACGGGGCAGCAGCCCCCCCCTGCCCCTACCTGGGTACGCGGGTACACCCAAATCCGAACCGGTTGAAAAGAGACGTAGATTTTTGTTAGAAGGGGCGGAGCTTAAGGCGCCGATGTGGAAGCGACCAATCATGATTTAGTTGATCCAAATGGCTAGTATTCTTATTTCTTAATAAAATGATGATGATTAGTATTCTTATTTCTTAATAAAATGATTACAAAAAAAAGGATTTTACTCATGAAAAAAATATCGATATTAACATAAATGCTAATACACCATTATTGGTAAAACAGAAGAAGTGTGAATCGTTAATGAAACATTCTATACAGGGTGTAGCATAACGGGGGTGATAAGTCGAAAGGGTGTTGTTAGGTTCTTTCATTAGCCCATTCTCGTATTTTTCCACGCGCTTTTTATTCCATTCGCTCTTTGTACCAATCGCTTTTTAAAACATTCTGTTTACTCCAGTTCTACTTAGGAACTCGCGTTCTTCGAGGAACTTAGGAGGTCGCGTGTGTCGCGGTGCTGTGTGGACGTGGTACGCTCACCTCTAATATTTTTTGGAATAATTGTTTTTATAAAAAAATATGATTGGTGGTTTTTTTAATTTTTGATTCCTTATCGCTCTTGGGTGCATCTTATGGACTGTCTCCTCCCATTGGGCGGTCTTAGAGAGAGATTAAGAAGAATTATGATGATCTGATCAGGTTCAGTTCATCTAAATCAAATGGAGAATATGAATAATGAATATGAATCTGCATATAAATGTATGTTCTATAAAAATATATCTTAAATTATTTAAACATTACGTATCGTCACGCCTTTTCCCATTTGGGGTGGCAGAGGCACAATCGTGCCCACTCAATACGCCATTTTGCGTAACAGGGGACTAGCCCATCGCTGCAGCTATGTAGTAATTAAAGTCTCCTCACGATATTTTCCATCACCGTTAGAACGTCCGTAAAATGTACATTAATTATCTCATAGTTACATGGTCATGTTTCGAACCTGCATCTCCTGTGTGAGAAGCAAGCGTGAATCCCATTAGACCACGGAGCTCTCTTTAAATAATTTATTGTCATTATTACGATAAATGTTTTCCCATGATGAAACCCACGATGCCCCTGAGATATCTGACGACCTCTGTGCCGCAGCAGTTGTGGCTCTGTATACCATACACAGGGTATCCTAGTGTGGGGCCAGACACAATGTATGTGCTTAAGTAAATGTTTGTTTAATAATTCACCGATATCGATTTAATCCAGAACTACATGTGGCATCCCTAAATGTTTGGTATGCCACTTGCCGTATTTTGACATTTCAATTTTCGCTGTGGATTGAATGTGTGTGTTGACAGTAGTTGACTACAGACAGTCTAACTTTTAGTTGACAGTGGTTGACAGTTGTTCTGATACTGCAGAGATTCCATCAATTTTCATCATCATAGCCATCCAGCCATCTATGATACTATATACCATTAGAAAGTAAGGAACTCCCGTCTCTTAAAACGGTAGTAAAAGTAATTTTATTGTCTTCGAAAGAGGTCAAACTGCGAGAGAGATAATCCATACTCGCTGCGATGGAAGCTTTAGAGGAAGCGTGGGAGGATAGTAAATGTGACATTGTGCATCAACTGTTGTGCATGGCTTGTCTGGGTCCCGGACAAACCTTGCACGTTCTCAAAGACGAGGCTCTGGAGCTGTATAATTTGAGTGTGAACAGTGGGCAACAGGTAAGCATCATCCGCTTTAGGTACCTAGTAAATTTATTGGTACCTATTATTACATCTAAAGTTATTGAGTCAAGGTTTCCACAAATACCAAAGTAAGACTAGTATTCTTATTTTGACGTGGTTGCACACATTCTCGTAGTCTAGATAAACTACATCAGTGGGTACTCAGTCATTCCAATTTTTTGTCCAGTGATCTAGGCGGAACAGAAGGTTGACCATGGTCCATCTTCTTGGTACTAATCCGTGTTGTTTGTTACCTGTCCTTTGGATAGGAACACTAATGGGTTACATTTGTTACTACCAAGTAAATGATAAATTCTGTTTGATATATTTCACAGCTCATCCACAATGTGTCTCCTAGAGTCTGTTGGGAATGTGAGATACTGCTGAAGAAAGTGATTCACTTCCGAGAGAGAGTGACAGAGTGTCATGAAATCTTTAATAGATCACATGTGATGTGGAGTAAAGTGACTCGTCCGTCCCGGCTGCGGATATTCACCACGGCTCAAATCAACATCCCACCAATAGATCCAGAAAATTCTAGGTCAGAAGTTAAACAAGAGATTGAACAGATGAAACACCTTGAACCTTCAGAAACTGAGGACACACAGCCATGCATTGCGTGTCTATGTGGAGGTCGCTGGTTGAACAATATCAGAGATAAGGAGCTAAAATACTACATGGATATTCTAAACCAGAAGATGGTAAGGACTGTAATTTCTGTATATCATGGCTGTAATTTCTGTATAGCTTGTAACTGCATGTTTGGAATAAAATAATAATTATTATTATTTATAACCCTCTGGCAGCTTAAAGCTGATGCATGCATATCAGTCCACATGTCAATGCACTTGTTTTATAAAGTTGTAAAGTCTATTATTAAAGCTTTTCAATGAACTAATTACAGTTTCTGGAAGGCCGTTCCACTCGCAGACTACTAGGTTTGATAGAAGGTGTTTGTGTGGTTTACTTGTAAATGAGAGCCGGTGGAGTTTTAGTGCCCTCTGAGATGGTGATTCTGGTTGATTCCAAAATTCAAAAATTCCAAATGTCTTTATTACTGTAGATATTTACATATACTTAGCAATCGTAATTTTTTGCCACTTCTCTACATTGGACCACTGTGGGAGAAGAAGGGCGTAGAAACCCCCAAAGATTGATTTTTAGATCTCTTTTAAAATTGATTATGCTTAACTAATACAAAATATAATATTTAGTCATTATCATAATGAATAAGCAGGAATAAATAATTACAAAATTATTAACAGCAAGGTCTGTGTTGAGCCAGATTAACCCCATACAGTCCCATCATTTAAGTAATCTTGAACATTGTAATATCCCTTTTTCAACAAAGTCGCTTTAACATGGTTTTTAAATTGCTCAAATGGCAATTTCAAGATCTCTAGAGGTATCTTGTTGTAGTAGAGAATGCATTGACCCTTGCAACAATTGCTAACCTTCGCGAGTCTAAACCGGGGCGCAAGTAGTCTGTGATTATTTCTTAGGTTAACATTACAGCTATTGCTAAGTTTGGGAATTTTTGTAAGGTTCTTGAGTACATACATTATATTTTATAAATTAATACCTTGTACACTCGTACACTATTTACACACATTGATCTAGCCCCAAAATAGGATTCCCTGTATCTTGGGTACTAGACACCGATACACATACTTATATACATAAATATTATACTTAGATAGATAAACAACCATGACTAGGGTACAAACATCCATTCTCATCAAACCAATATTTGCCCCCACCGGGACTCGAACCCGGGACCCTTGGCTTCGGAGGCAGGGTCACTGCCGACTAGGCCATTCGGGTCGTCATTAATTGACTAGCTACAGTTATTATGTCAATTTCCTTAAAAAGTTCTCCTAAGGAGTCTGTGCGTTTTAAATTATAAATTGCTTGAATAGCTCTTTTCTGTAAAATAAAAATAGTTTGAATATCCGCTGCTTTCCCCCACAACAAGATACCATAGGACATGACACTATGAAAGTAACTAAAATATACTAGCCTAGATGTAGCCACATCCGTATTTTGTCTGATGTTCCTAACAGCGTAAGCCGCAGAACTTAATTTACCAGCCAATTTTTCTATGTGGGGTCCCCACTGCAATTTGTTATTAATGGTTATTCCAAGAAACTTCGTGTCATTTACTAATTCTAACGTATTGCTGTCCAACACTAAACTAGTTCCAAGTTGCCTGACATTTGATACATTTGGTTTTACCAGCATTTAACAATAAATTGTTAACTGTGAACCAATTCAAGGTTAAAGATTGACTCTATTGACATCATCAAAATCTTCGTTTTGTCTTTCAATTTTGAAGACCAGTGAAGTATCATCAGCAAACAACACTATGTTAGTCAATTTCTCCACCATAAAAGGCAGATCGTTAATATATACCAGGAATAAGAAAGGGCCTAATATGGAACCTTGTGGAACGCCAATGCTTAGCCCCGATCCATCAGATTTAACGCCGTTGACTTCTGCCTTTTAAATTCTATTAGATCATACCTAAGCAATATAATGATCATAAACATTGATGGTGTTTATGTCATAAAAATATAAGTTAGTATTTGTTTGTCATCAGGTTGCACATGATGTGTCTGCTGTGTCCCGAAGACTGTGCTGGGAATGTCGTAGCATGTTGAGACAAGCAACTCGCTTCAGTGAACAATCTGTAGAGTCGTATCAGACACTCCTGCCATCACTACTGACTGCGGATATACAGGTATTGTAATTGTTCATTACGTAATAAATAGCCTTAAATAAATCATAATAATTTAGTTTTTCACCAAATTTCCAAATTCCAAATGTCTTTATTACTGTAGATATTTACATATACTTGGTAATCGTCATTTTTTGCCACTTCTCTACATTGGACCACTGTGAGAGAGGAAGGGCGTAGAAACTCCCACAGATTGATTTTTAGATCTCTTTTAAAAATTGCTTGCGCTTAACTAATACAAATTTTATAATATCATAATTAATAAGCAGGAATAAATAATTACAAAACTATTAACAGCAAGGTCTGTGTTGAGCCAGATTAACCCCATACAGTCCCATCATTTAAGTAATCTTGAACATTGTAATATCCCTTTTTCGACAAAGTCGCTTTAACATGGTTTTTAAATTGCTCAAATGGCAATTTCAAGATCTCCAGAGGTATCTTGTTGTAGTAGAGAATGCATTGAGCCTTGAAAGAATTGCTAACCTTCGCGAGTCTAAACCTAAACAAGTAGTCTGTGATTATTTTATTTCTTAGGTTAATATTACAGCTATCGCTAAGTTTGGCAAATGTTGTAAGGTTCTTGCGAACATACATATGTTTTCGAAAATAAATTGACTAGCTACAGTTAGTATGTCAATTTCTTTAAAAAGCAGACGATTCAGACACCATTAAACATAACCATTTTATACTATCAGATAACCTATATTCTAAAGGTTTTTTTTTAGTAATAGTTAATGTCAATGCAATCAAATTGTTGTTCACGTAGGAATATGCGGTTTATTTGCGGAAAGTGAGATCGCTGGTTCCCACGAACGCTTAAAGATATCTAGTTCAAATAATATCGGTTACTCAAGCCTGTGGTCTAAAAGTTGTAAAAAAAATAAACTTATAGGTCATTGCATTCAAAAGATACCGCCCATCCATATATATCACAATTTAGCTTTAATTGCTTGATATTCGCAAGGGAATCAACACCTACGGAGTACTTCTCGTTGACCTAGAATCATGAACTTTGTCAAGAATCAAGGTCTCATAACACAAGTATAGTGAAAATCCGAAACTTCAAATTACTGTCTTCTGTCTGTCTGTGAAGACCCTTTTTCTCAGGAATGCGTAAGGATATTTAAATTAATATCGATACTCAAGCCCGTGATCTAAAAGTTGTGAATAAATCAATATTATAGGTAAACGCAATCAAAGGGTATGGGCGTTTATGAAACAGTTATGCTGGCACAACTAAAGGAAAAAATATGAAAACCGTAAATTTGTAGTTTGTAATTCCTTTACAAAAACATGCGATCTGTGCGGAGAAGATGCCGTACAAGTGTGTTCTCCGTGTCTTGTCGTGTCTCTGTCTTGTCTGTCCTGACGAAAAACATCAAGTTGTTTTAATAAACTAAATAAAATGGTGTTACTTATCTAAGCCTACTTACTCATAAATACAGGCTCCCTGTGAGCCTAGTTATGATAAGTAGTCATCTAACTAAACCATATTATCATGTCATTGTTTTTGTTTATTATTATTATTATTTATCATACATATTTATTATAAAAAAAATATGGAAAATGAACACCTATTAAGCGTTATTTTTCTGCCAAAAACACACTTGAGGCATAATAGCTCCACAGTAATAAACAAATCCCGGATATTGCTTTATTTTAAAAAACAACTAAACACAAAACATCGTCCAATCCGTTTATTCAAACTCTATTATTTTTATAATTTTCCATGAACCTTACCGACATGTTACTTTCATATCGTATAACGAGGTATTAGGCTCCAAATGATTCGATGGCGGAATGCCAACTATCGCGCTTGGTTAGTTTTTTTGATTGTGTTCATACAATTAGTATCACAATGCCAACTTTAAGGATTTCCATACAACAGATCACACTTCACATAGTATCTCGTTCAGTCGCACATTGCTTATTTAGTACATCGTTGGTAAAACTGAGAGTAATCTGTAATGAATGTGGGTACATTGATGTTTATAATACTTTGTATGGCCTGTCTGCGCAATATAACGGTTGAACTAGCTGGGCGCGTTTTCTCCATCTTAGTGGCTTACGAGGATATAAAAAAAGTGGGAATGAAAAGTGATCCCGAAGGAAAACGTAAAAAGGAAGTTAAAACAAGCGGGACATTGGACTGGCTGTGTGGAGTAGCTAGAAATGTATTTCATCGCTAATAAAGTGAAAGATGAGGTGAAATTAGCTTGGTGCATTAATATCCGCGATGGGTGAAAGTGCATACGAACTCTTATCAACATGAGCAACTCCCCGGAGTCCAAAAGATTTTACGTTCTTGACGTCTCAATTGAACTATTACGTAATCATCTGCAACCAAGACCTTCTCCAACGGCGGAACGTTTAAAGTTAAGTAAAACGAGGCAGGCGACCGGTTAGTCTTATATATTGTATAATAGATAAATGATTACATCGCGATTTAAAAAAAGATGGCAAAGTTCTGTGATTTTGGTGCAATGTTCGAAGAAAATTTATTTAACCTACGAAGTGACGTCATCAAACATAGGTTATCTGTCGAGGAAAAGCTGTTGTACGGAAAAGCAGTGACATTAGCTTGCTCATTAGAGAGTCTAGCCAACTAGTGACGTCACGGGCCACGGATCAGCAGAGCGGCAGCGGCGGCGCGGGTGCCGGCGGCAGCGGGGTACAAGCGTTGCGCGCGACTTATCATTGGTCTCAGGCGAGAGGTGGCGGGTCCAGCAGGACGGGTGCTGGCAGCACCACCTAGCGGTTGCCAGATGGCTGCAGCATTATGCTAAAAATTGCAAGTTCTTCAACTACGTCTGTAGTAAGTGTGGGGCTGTGGGCCATTTGCGACGGGTTTGCCCTATGGCCGGGAGTAGCGAGAACAGCTACCGGCAGAGCGCCCAGCGCGGAATGGGCAAGAAACCTCGGGGCGGCGGCGGCAGCGAAGGCCGCACCTACTACGTGGAGCCGTGAGAGGACGGCGGTCAGTTGTCGGTTTAGGAGGTGGATGAGGAACCGGCACTGTCGCAGTACGAACCGGTGAGCTTGGATTTACAAGTAAACAATAAAGACATATCAATGGAAGTAGATACAGGGTCGCCTTTATCTTGTATTAGTAAACAAACTTACAGTAAAATGTTGCTTCAATGTTTTTATCAACACTAGTTCCACAGTAATTTACAGCTAAAAGAGTGTAAATAAATTTAAAGCTTTTATGATGACACAAAGGATAAAGCCGTTGGGTTATTGAGGAGTGGCGGTCAATTATAAAATAACTGTTAATTGTTGAATTTGTACGTAATCAATAAGGGATCTACCACGCTATTGGGTAGACAATGGCTGTCGGAATTAGGTATTGAAATAATAATAGCTGAGTTAATTGACGGGACACTGAGTCGTTTCACCGGCGGTGCGGCCCGGCTGGACGCGCGGCCGGACGCAGCTCCGATGTTCTGCCGCGCGCGGCCGCTGCCGTACACGTTGCGGGACCGTGTCGACGCCGAGCTGGACGCCATGCTGCTTGCCGGCGTCATCGAGCCTGTCGAGTGCTCCGACTGGGCCACACTGTTAGTTATCGTGAAAAAGCCGGATGGGGCTATTCGTTTATGCGTAGCTTACAAGATTACTCTGAATCGAGTCTTATCGGTTGACAAGTATCCCGTCCCTAAAATGGATGATTTATTGGTATGGTAGGCGGCAGTCAATATTACTACTAGCACAGTCTCGAGTAAGAATGATTTAATACAGGCGTACAATCAAATTGAGCTGGATGATACAAAAAATTCACGGTTATTTAGATTTATTTAGATTTTAGATTTCTTTATTAAACCTTAGTCATAAACACACATAGAGTTCAGTTTTTGTATAACCGTTTGGTATTTGGGCTTTCCTCCAGCACTGGAATATTTCCACGAATCATGGCTAATATATTCTACAACATGCCAGGGGTAGTAACGTTTCTCGATGACGTATTGATTACATCAGATACGGTGGAAAACCATATTAATGCTTTAAATTAAGTATTTCGTCGTTTAAAAAAGTATGGTTTAAAATGGAAGAAGGAAAAAATGCTTTTTGGAAGATAAAGTTAAGTAACTGGGGTATATTTTAGATAAAAATGGCATTCATGCGGATCCGGGCAAAGTTAGCCCAATCTTAGATATGGTGGCACCAAAAGATGTAACAGAGCTTAGGCTTTTAACCACCTGGATTCCAGAAATTTTCTTTTTATTGAACCTATAAAAGTGATATGTAGCAGTATGTCTGGGGTCTGTAGGAGCCAAAAAATATAAAGAAAAAATATATTAGTTTTATTTTACATTTTGCTTATGTCTTTTATTTATGACATTGGTTTTCAATTCATGGTTAGTAACAGTACTTACGTACTTTATATATGACATCGGATTTTATCGTCAAATAATAATACAAGAATCGTAGTAGGATTTTAATAGTTTTCTAGTTATTGCTTAGCCTCTAGTAAAAGTCTCATAGATTACAATTATAATCACTAGCAACAGTCTTATAGAATAATATCACTATAGTAAGTTAGCTCGATGGAACACAAGCTGGCAGTTTCTTTTTGGAGTGCTACATAAAAATATATTACATTTTGTGCAGAATGCCGTCGTTGTTTTAGAGCAGTGAGGATTGCGACATCTTTGTTGTTTGTTGCTGTATTCAATCAACCAGACGTTCGGCTTTGTGATGTCTGACAATCACAATGCTGTCTGTTGGTATAGGTTTTATTTGTACCTTTCTTTTTTTGTGCTTTGGCTCCAGTTCTTCATGATCGTCAACACTTTCTGAATCCGAAGACAACACGTGTTTTTCAATGAAGCTGGTACCCCGCTCCAGTTTGAAGGTGCGTAACTGAGGTATTTTATACAGATCTATACCTTTCTTAATTTGTTTCTGTTTGTACAACAACCATGCGTTGCTTACCGCCAAATCGACCATGTGACTTATGAACCGAATAGTCCACTTTTTGGTTCTTGATCTGGAAGGACATACAGCCAGCATTCCATCGGCCATATCAACATCGCCCATAAACTGGATTTGGCTACTTCTGGTCTGGCTACCACTTCGTAATTTTTATTTTTCTTGGACCATCTACGACATCGATCTGGATTTTCATCCGAGTGAATCGTGGACAGGAGGATGACCGGCTTATTATCCAGCCATCGAACAATATTTAATACTCCGTCGTTTCTGTACTTGTTTTCCGAAAACAACAGCATGTCTAGAAATATACCTTGCGGCGTAACCAGGACATTTTTTTTAAGCCGACAGCGTTTGGCTTTCTTGGGCAGTATTGGCGTATCCCGCATTGACCGCTGAATGGTACAATCATTTCAATACTTAATTGTATGGGTTTTTCTTGTCTGCGACAGCCTCGTAATACGGATTTTAAAAGTGGAGCAACCTTCCATATTTTGAAGTTTTTTTTTATATAATATACTTTTAGGCTACTCCTGATATTGAAATCCCGGTTTCTTGTCATTTGCCTTTTAATCACGTCAACGCCGTATTTCTGGGCCGAGAATAGAGATAGTTTCGGCAAATTTATTGCGCTCATACACATCTGAATTCCAATAAACACTTAGTTCTGTGAGAAATAGACCTAAGGTCTTGCCTTTTCTAAGATTGTAAGTTCTGTTAGTAGCTGATACCATATCTTCCAATATGTCGTCATTGATATATTGTGAATAAAATCTTCAGGTGTCATCTTCAGGTTTCATATAACTGGGCAGGTAAAATGGAATTTCTAAAGGCAGGAATTTACCATTCCGTTCGTCAACGATCGGTACGACATTCACTGCTCGAGGTCCACGTCCTCGAATACACGTACTTCTTCCTCCTCTAAATCTAATACCTCGGTTACCACCACGGCTACGACCACGGATTCGTACTATATTCAGTACAGAATATTGCAGGGAAACTTCTACTCCATTACCTCATCTGAAGAACTGGAACATGAAGAACTTAACTCACAACCCTCATCAGGTCTTAGCATGAAGGAAGCAGCTTCGTCTGCGTCATTGTCAGAAAGATCAATGTCCGATTCTGTCAGCCTTAAAATGATTTCATTGTTACGTAAAGCTGAAATCAAGAAAGAGAAGATAGTTGTTCACAATGCACGTTGAGAACTGCTGTAATACTAGTATGACATAGAAAAGTATTTGATCGTAATGGCGTTTTTTTGTTTTTATTTGAGTAAATAATTGACTTGCTACTTACGTAGGTATGTTAGCGATACAAATTATACGAAATAACTGTAAATTAGATACAGATTCTAAAGAAATTTTGGGATTACTTACCACGTTGATCCGGACGACGAGCCATTTTGTCAGCGACGCTCCAAAGAAAAACTTGTCAGGTGAATATGTAACACGCTGTTAAAAATGGTGTTGCTAGGCCCTTAACATTATATTTCTACCATAAACCTATCGGTTCCAAATAGTATTGTCAGATGGCGCTAGTAGTTATTTTTCGATGCAATGTAATATGACGCCACTATCCAGGAGGTTAAAGTATGGTTAACTTCTATACTCGTTAGTTAAATTAAGTGATATTTTATATCCATTATATCAACTCTTGCAAAATGATACCACCTGGAGTTGGACAAAGCAACATTCAAAGGGCATTCACGGAGGTCAAGCGGCGGATGCCGGAAGTGGCCGCGCTGTGGCTGGGCGCGGAGCTGGTGGTGACGGGCTCGGCCAGCGCGCACGTTCTAGGCGTGGAGCTGGTGGTGACGTGCTCGGCCAGCGCGCACGTTCTAGGCGCGGAGCTGGTGGTGACGGGCTCGGCCAGCGCGCACGTTCTAGGCGTGGAGCTGGTGGTGACGTGCTCGGCCAGTGCGCACGGGCTTTGTTCAGTTGTTCTTCCTTCGCACTGACGCAGCAACATTGGTGTAGTCCGTTAAAGGTAGTAGAAGGGATTAAGAGATGGCGATTTTAGTCTGCCGTGGTAAAAAGTTATCCAATATAATCCCAAGATTCTTAGCTTTCTCACCATATTCGAATATAAAAGGGTGATGCAATTTAAAAAGCATGTTAAAGCGACTTTGTCGAAAAAGGGATATTACAATGTTCAAGATTACTTAAATGACAGGACTGTATGGGGTTAATCTGGCTCAACACAGACCTTGCTGTTAATAATTTTGTAATTATTTATTCCTGCTTATTAATCATAACAATTAAATTTTTCATATTTGTATTAGTTAAGCACAACCTATTTTTAAAAGAGATCTAAAAATAAATCTGTGGGAGTTTCTACGCCCTTCTTCTCCCACAGTGGTCCAATGTAGAGAAGAGGCAAAAAATGACGTTTGCTAAGTATATGTAAATATCTACAGTAATAAAGTACTTTGACTATTGACTATTGACTATTGACTATTGATGTAACTCGGCAGGCTGTCACGTCGCTGCTGTGTTCAGGGGTGAGTCTCCCGCCGCGGCTGTGTCGAAGTGTACGTGACCGTGTCGACATACCGCCGCACGCACACACACACAGCCGACCACCACCAGTCAAGCTGGAGCCTGGCTCACTGTGGTACGGCATCAGTTCAACACCACCCGCGGTATACGTGCAGTGCCCAGGTAACTAACCCCTTGCGGACAATTCTCCTATAAACAGAGACGACCTCTTTGCCGTAGCGTTCTAAGCCCTGCCTCACACTACGTTACATTATAAAACGGGTCAATTAATCTGTAGTAAGACACCTCGACCAAGCTCCTCTAGTCTAATGAAAGATAGTACATTGTGCTGATAAACTTTACCTCATCATACTTACGAAGACATTCTTAAAGTTATTAATTATGTTATTTACTGTGTGCCTGATTGCACACTCAGTCAGGGATAAAGTGTGAAGTTCAGTTTATAGGTATTATCTATTTCTGTTCCGAAAGTTACCACTTTTATTGGGCCTGATGTGATAACCCTCTATTATAATCTATTATATTATCTTTACATTATATTATGTAATCTATTTCATAAGTGACCTGTAAATGTGTCCTGTTTCTCGTCCCACAGATGAGCCTGCTGCGGAAGTTAAACAAACATCAAGACGAGACGCGGCACACGTAACAACAAGTAACATTACTTGTGACCGCTGTCATAGACAGTTCACTTCGAAGCAGCAACTTATCAGACACATTGCTGGTAACATCTACCCGCAGAATACTAATGTGTGTGATGACAACTCGTATGTGTGCGTTGAGTCTGCTCTAAAAGATCCTCGCAGACTGAGACAAAGCGCACAAGTGACGTCACACGCTGCAGACAATCCTTATCAGTGCAACGAGTGTTCAAAGACTTACAGGTATAAATCACAAATGATTTACCATATAAGAACACATACTGGAGAGAAACCTTATGGGTGTAGTCAATGTTCAAAGGCCTTTTTTCTAATACAGCATTTAAGGCGGCACATACGAACACATAGTGGATATAGACCTTATCAGTGCAGTCAGTGTTCAAAGGCGTATTTTCGAAAACAACATTTGGTTGATCACACGACAACCCACACTAAGGAGAAACCTTATCACTGCAATCAGTGCACAAAGGCGTACACTCGAAAACAACATTTAGTTAATCACATGAGAATACACACTGCAGAGAAAACTTATCAGTGCAGTCAGTGTTCAAAGTTGTATACTCAAAAACACGATTTAGCTCGGCACACAAAAACACATAGTGGAGAGAGACCTTATCAGTGCAGTCAGTGTTCAAAGGCTTTTACTCGAAAAAATCATTTGGTTGATCACACGACAACCCACACTAAGGAGAAACCTTATCACTGCAATCAGTGCACAAAGGCGTACACTCGAAAACAACATTTAGTTAATCACATGAGAATACACACTGCAGAGAAAACTTATCAGTGCAGTCAGTGTTCAAAGTTGTATACTCAAAAACACGATTTAGCTCGGCACACAAAAACACATAGTGGAGAGAGACCTTATCAGTGCAGTCAGTGTTCAAAGGCTTTTACTCGAAACCAATATTTAGCTCAGCATTCAAGAACTCATAGTGGAGAGAGACCTTATCAGTGTAGTCAGTGTTCAAAGGCGTTCCTTCGAAAACACGATTTAGCTCAGCATATCTTAACACACACTGGAAAAATGATTTACATGTGTGCATTTACTCATTGTCCAAAGAAGTTTTCTGTAAGATCTAGTTTATACAGACACATGAAAACTCATACTAGAGAGCAGCTTTAGCAGACTTCACTCTCGAGAGTAGTCTTGTGAGTGCGAACAGGGTTCAAAGGTGCGAATCTGACCACATAAAACTTACCGAAGAGAAACCTTTTTAGTGCAGTCTGTACGTACGGATTAGAAACGTGGACATTATCCCAAACATTATAAAACTTATGATTTATTTAGCACTAGCTACACGTCAGCCATACGAGGGCACACGAACGACGCCTTCACCCCGTAACAGTCGCCGTGACGGAACCCGGGCGGGGAACATCATCACGGGAGAATGTACAAGCTTGCCTTCGCTGCCTAGAACCTACTAAGGGTGCTTATTTTCAAAATTGCGTTATTCCGGAAATTACAAGATGATAAAACCCGTTTCTTGATACGATACTCCGTTGGTGTGTTATTTTTTGGTAAGGGACCTATCATCATCAAGTTGACAATTATGAACAGGCAACCTCTTAATAGCAACCTAAATCAATATTTATTTATTATTCACAGGGAAAACCTTTTATCCGCTTCTTAATATATTTAAGCAGTAAAAATGATATGAGTGAGTTAAGTGTTTTTTATTACTGCAATCACCGACAAAATTCTATTTAGTTAGTTTTTGAAGTAAAGCCTACAAGAACCGAGTATATGTATTCTTCTGGTAAAACAACCGTGCTTAAAAAATTCTGGCACGAGCCCTTACTAAAAAAAACAATTTCTTGCACCAAAACCTACTAGATATAACATACTCGGTTTTGGCTGGAACTATAAGTACTGGTAGCTAAAAGTCCTTAATCTAAAACCTATTATCTGCGCAATCCCCTCCGCCCCCGCGCGCCCCGCGACTCAAACTGCTGAAAAGTCGCACCCGCAACTGGCGCACAAATATTATGATATTTCGTGTTCTCAGAAATAATTAGTGGATACAGCTGTGACATGTATTCGAGGAGCAGCAGACTGATTAACAGCGATGTGATGGAAAGTAAGTGAATAAGGCTATAATATGTCTCTTCTCTAATGATATTATTTTATGCCGCTTGGAACTTCCAATAATGTCTCGATAACCTGTTGCGAAAATTCAAGAGCCTCAAGAACTTGTTCTGAATGCTCTCTATCCTAGACGGATGCACACCATACATAGGGTTCCACACCATAGAACACTACTCCAGATGGCTGCGGACAAAGGCAAAATAAAGCATTTTCACCGTCGAGTCTTTCGTTTGTATGATTTTTGTATAATGTGGTCATAGTGTCTATCGAACGACCGCTCTGGATCCAAAGGTACCCCTAAATCCTTAACCAATTCCATTTTCTGAATCAGATTCGCGCCGATATAGTAGTCGAAATCCATTCTAGTCCTCTTTCTATTAAGCGGGGCGTGTCCTGGAGCGTGTTGTTGTAAAACCTGGTATAATTGTGCTTACCTAATGTTGGCTAAACCCCGATGTGAGCCTCTCTGATCTCGAAAATTACACGTGCTTCTCTACAAAAATTAACAGGCTACAAAATGATGGAGTGGTCGTCTATACAAGTAAATCATTAAACGCAACTACTCATGAACCGCTTCTAAGAGACGCAAACTGTTTGATTACAAAAATTGATAATAATCAGTTCACTTTGATATCTATTTACAGAAGCCCTGCAGAAAAGTGCACTAAAGACTTTAATGAATCACTTAACCAGTTACCGGAAATACATGCTTACTCACAAAACCTTAAATCATGGGTGACCTGAATATAGACGTTGCCCAAACAAATAAAGATAGACGCGCGCCTGACTATTTGGATATGCTGGCCACTCATGGTATGTTACCAGCACATACCAACGTGTGCTGATAGTTGCCTAGATCACGCAATCATAAAAACCAAGTTTCGATCAGACACTCTTGTCGTACAACATGCTCTAACTGACCATTATGCGGTATATCTCACTTTACCATTAAAATACAGAAAATTAAAACACAAAAGGTAGTTAAAATTTTAGACTTTGAGGGAGTTTCGAAAGACCTTAAACAACTTGACCTAAGTTCGGTATTAGAATCAACAGACTGCAATGAAGCTACCTATTCCCTCATTAATAAAGTATCTAATATTATTAATGCCAACACAACTAGGAAAACGTTGTATTGCTTCAAGAGATAAATTGCATTTCGACCTAAGAAAAACACCGGCTAATGAAATCCTTAAAATTACTTACACAAGGTATAGACATTTTTGTAACTCTCTCCTAATAAAACTAAAAGGACAGTTCGAAAAACAAGAGCTAGAAAAGGCTGGAGCCACTAGCATTAAAAAGACATGGGAGGTCATTAATAAACTGACAAAATATAAGAACAGTGCTCCCCCTTCACCAGATCTTCTTAAAATAACTAATTCTAACACCGAATCTCTTAATATAGTGAACCAATTTTTTGCTAAGATAGGTGAGAACTTGGCTGAAAAAATTGTTCTAAACAATTGTGCCTCCCCTATAGTAACAAATAACTTGTCCCCGTCAAACTCTTTAGTTATAGCTGAAACAAACTTGACTGAGATATTGAAAATAATCAACTTAATGAAAACAGATTGTTCTACTGGTTGGGATAGTATATCTAACAAAATTTTAAAACTAAACAAACATATATTGGCATATCCCTCACAGCCTCCCTCCAACCAACATCATATAACAGCCCACCTTCCGAATTGTACTGCAAATACCTGCTCATGCATAACACTTCAGAACATCAATCAGATAAAATACTTGGGGACCACAATTGATAATCATCTATGCTTTAAACTACACATGAAATTGCTAACTCAAAGCACAAGAAAGTTCATAGCAGTGGCGGCTTTGGCCCTCAATACTTACTGAGGCGCCGCGCCGCCCGATAGAAAAAATGGCCAAGTGCGGGTCATACTTGCGTACTTAGGGCTCCGTACTATGGAAAGTTTAAGATATTAAAAATAAACGTTCTATTTTCACCGATCTTAACGTCTAATAACTTAAGTGACGATGTATGTGTAAGTGTATAGTCAGCATACTTATTAGATAAAAATCTCTCAGTCAGACATTTTGTCATTCATATCACAGTCATTATGATAGATAATGTTGTCATGTCATCATCGAGATTACAAATATATAAAAATCCACAAATATACATAGATATATTTAGTAAGTTCTTAAATAAAAATGATAATTGAGATATTTTAAATATAGATAGTTCTTAAAGGCCGCGTTGCTCTATGCTTAAGTGCGATAAATAATTGTGGATTGGAATTGAAACTTTCAGATTTTTTATTTTAATTCAATATTCCTTATTTTTTTTCTGCAAATGTATCAATTACCCGGTCGTAAAAAGCGTTTTAATGCTATCAGATTTTTCCGATTCAATGCGCAATGCAAACGGGGTTATTAGTAATAAAGCTACAATATCAAATCTTGGTTACATGACAAATTACGCACGAACTGCCGCGAGACTGGCCTACCTACAAATTATAAGAATAAAAACACGTCAATAGCTAGCCGTGTCCGGTCCGCGACTGATGGCGATTCTGTCTGTCTGGCGAATGGCGTGAGCGAGCGGTGCGGGGGGGACTCTGGGGTGCATTCAGTAAGTTCACACCGGGTGTGATTGTCGCCCGGCGGCGATCGCACCAAACCGTTCAGCAACATCATCTGACGTGAGTAACATCGCACCCGTCGTTCCGTGAAATAGGTGGTTGAAAGTCACACAGACGTCAGATTTACAGATAGTCATACCGGGCCGTTCAGTAACTACAACTGTCATCGGGCGACTATCGCCCGACGATAATCACACTCGAAGAGTCGGAGTGAACTTACTGAACGCACCCCTGTAGCGCCGAACCGTCTCGGTTGGGGGTTCGTGACTCGTCGGTGTGACATGTATTCTCACTCTACCCAATATAACGAATATATCTCCTTCCTTCGTTAGGCTGGACTGAAGGCGCCTCTCTGCCCCTCGTACCAAGATAATGATTAACCCGGACTCATCAAAAAACGACTCTGATACAAGGTAATAGGATTCTCCTAATTCGTCCCGTTAAATTTGTAAAATCTCTGTTGCTTAATGCTATAGAGGCGCTAGACAATTTTTAAAACATCCAGCCTCGCGCCGCCGGCTGGCCGGCAGCGGGGCGCGGCGTGAGTTACAGCAGTCCAAATAGACAAAGCAAATTGTGTGCTATGGCTACCTACAGAAGGTCGTGCCGCGGGTGGGTAAAATAAAAATGGTTTTCGGTGCAGCGATGATCGCGGGAATTTCGGCAGGATATCCAATTTTGAAGTAGGCTAGTTTTTATACTATAGATTAATTAATAAAAAAATATTGTACCGTACACTAAGTGTATTTATGTATTTGTATTTTGATGTAGGTGGTAGGTAGGGTGCATAGTGAGAGGTGAGGCGCAGCCTTAGTTGCCTCCCCTGGAAAACCGCCACTGGTTCATAGCCCTCTTTAAAATCATTAGGGAAGTTGCTAGTCCGCGACTAATTAAGATGATCTACATCTCCCTCTGCCAGTCGCTTCTCGCCTACTACATACCAGCATGGGGCGGAGCTTGTAAGACTTCAATTCTCCCTTTAGAGAGAGCCCAAATGGCTCTACTAAAGGTAAGTACTTACGGACCATACAGGTATTCATCTGAAAAGCTTTTTGCGGAATGGGGTGTTAGGGGTCAGGAAGTTATTTATCTATCAAATTATCCTAAATTCTCATTCGAATATCCCCGAATCCGCTAGAGTAAGGGTTGAATCAAGACGTCGCAAAGATAGAGTATGCGATATGTTGAAATTCAGGACCTTCCTTGCCCATAGATTCCCCTGTTTCTTAAACTCTTATCTATACAATAAAGCTAGCGCACAAAATGAGATCCATCAACATAACCAATTCCAGCTAAAATGTACTATAAAAAAATGGCTTTGAAGTATTTCCTACGACGAAACAGAGAATCTGATGAAAGTATGTCGTTGATTATACCCTGTTCTATGTAATGTTTTTATTTTTATTTTGTTAAGGAATTACTGTTGAATTATGTATGCGATGTTATTTATGATTTTTAAGTGAATTTAAATGTATACCTTAATAACTAAGTAAACTATGAACCAAATGCAATCTTCCATTGAATTTTTGATTTGATTTTATCATATTACTTAAATTGTTCTTATTCCTTTAATTCATTTCCTAATCATAAACTCGAATTTATTATTATTATTACCATTTTTGAACTTTGACTGTGTTTCTATATTATTAATAAAAAATGCATGAAAAATCTGAAATTTTAAAACAATCTAAACTAATTTTTACATTAGATCAACAATTTTATAATATGAATCAATTATTACTGTTATTATTTTTATTTTATTTTTGGGAATATCTTTCTTTGTTTAATATCTCATTGGATAATTGTCAACCAAGCATATAAAATAATTGAATAGTGATTGTCGCCTATATTACAGGCTTCTTTTAGCTTAGTTTAGGTGGCAAGAACCCGCAATCAGGTCGAATAATTTGTTGATGTAATTTAATATAAGTACTCGTAATATTTTTGTGTGTATTGCTTAATTTTTAACGGAAATAAATGAATATGAATAAGATTATATGAATATGAAGAAAAGTAATATTCTGAAATTTGGTGGCATTTAACGAGAGTCTATTTCCCGTGCAATATAAAGCAAAGCAAGTATATCAAGATCATCTTGTATAAGCAGGGCTTCAATAGAACAAGTAATAGCTGACCGAGCGGACGAAGCGTCTCCGTTTTAGGATTGGGCAAAAATGTATTCGTATGTCCGAATGTGTGTCCAGATCCTCTAAAGGCCGCATTTCTCAACTGATGTGAATTTTTGTGAGCAGGTTCGATAATCAAATAGTATTTTTTTTGTCGATACAGTTCTTGTAAAATTTTCAAAATGGCGGGAGATGTAAGGGCTTTTAAATTTCAATAAACTGCTACAGTCTAAACACTTTAACGGATTTGAGCAAATGAGGTGTCGTTGTATTTGTAGAAAGCGTGAGATTAACAGGCTATATAATTTTAGTGAAAAGTCAATAGGTTGGGTTGAAGACAGACCGCAAAATGTAGTTTACTAAGTCATTGATGGCCTTCTTTCATACTCCATGCACGTAGAAATGACGGAATGACGTTTCAAAAAGCCATGTTGCTTTTCAGATAAACAATGCTTTATAGATTTTTTTTTATGATCACTGAAAGTTTACTAATGGGTCTGCAATTGCTAATATTTTTTTTATTTCCTGATCTAAATACTGGCCTTATAAATGCCGTTTTCCAAGGTGTTGAAAAAATACGTCCTATATAAGACACTGTTTAAATAAAAAATAAATAGGTATTACTAGTGACATAGCCCAATTCTAAACTAGTGGCTCTGTGAGCTGTAGACCTCGCGAGCATGTCGGTGGAAAGCTGAACTGCTAACATACAAACTTATTAATGCACTTGGTTACCTATGTACATGGAGTGAAGCCGCACCAAAACCATTGTAAACTAAGTACATACATGTTACGATCACAACTTAACTTTTCAATTAAATGATAATAATAGCCTATCTCATTCTCACGGTCTCCACAAATCCAACAACATCTCGTTTGTTAAAATCCGTATTTTTTACATTTTCAACTACCATATCCATAAACCAAAAACTGAAACGACAAAAAACCATACCTATAATTATAGATTTGAGATTCAGAATAAGGGCGCTGCTCACAAAATTTCACGAGCAGCCGGCAATGCGGACAAATAGACAAACATACAAAAGCATTTTTGCCCAAGCTGAAACGGAGGCGCTGCGCCCGTGCTTCTTGCTCGCTCGGTCAATAATTTTGGTTTATTTGGTCCGCCAGTCGGTTTAATTTTTTTCCTCTTCGATTCGCATAAGAAGGACATTTCATAACTCTGATTTTGGTGAGGCGATCAAAATTAAAAGGCTCGAAGATTATATCCGTTAGTCTTTGACCCCGATAAAGGGCAACTTATGAGCAACCTACAGCAAGTTCTCTGGACCCAAGGTCGACCACTACCTTAGGTAATGTCAACCCCTGCGACTTATGTGTGGTGACCGCCCATGCTAGTATGAGTGGAAACTGAGTCCTAGAACATGTGAGGTCTTTAGAACGCCAAGTTCTCGTGACAGCTAGGATAGGCACTGATCCCACCATTGTAGGGCCACAGTAGTTGTCAAATCTGACCATTACTACAAAAGGGCGATCAGCGGGTGGTGCACGATTAAGTGGATACACCAAATCGGTAACAGTGCCAACAGAACCATTTACTAAACCTTTCTTAACCCACAAATTTATTTTTAGCATGACCCTGCTGCCAACGCGGAGGTAGAGAGTTTTCTCTAACCCTTGCGCTTATTGATCTGCACATGCCTGTGCGGCTTCTTTGTTATTGTGATCAGCCGACACCTTAGCCGTGGGCTTGTTAAGGTTCTTCAACTTAGCAACATTATACGAACTAACATTCCTATTTTTCGGATAGAGCCTCAATGCATCGGAAAAAAGACGTCGTTCCATTTCACATAATCTACTCTCTTCCCTGGACATTTATGTTACCCAGTCACTCTTAGTTGAGATTCCGATGCTAAAACGATCCAAAATGTCACTAAAATGTGCCTGGTCTGCATCTCCTTAAGACGGTAAGACGTCGACAAAAAGACACATGATGTAATTTCCTTATAAATTAGCTGTCCCTGATCCGCTAGCATGCTGGAAAATCCGGTTCCATAAACCGGGCGATCAAGCACTGGTGGCAATTGCTTTATATCACGCAACAGAAACAGAGTCATTTTTGCAAAAGGCAAATGGGAAAATAAGGGCTTAGCTTTTCTGCACCTCAAATCAATTTTTTTTAATAGTGTGCAGCCAACCATACTCATTTCATCAAGTATAATGAAATGACAATCTTGCATATTCTCCTGGAACTGATGGAGGTTCTCGACTCCCATTTTCGGAAATTGTTTCTCAATGCCTAGATGCAAGGCTGAGTGAATTGTACTTCCACCAACATTAACAGCAGCAGCCCCTGTGGGGGCCATCAAGCGAAAGCTGTTAGGCCCTAGTTCTCGGTTCAGTTTGGCACACATTGCTTTAATGACTGTACTTTTGCCACTGCCAGCTTTGCCTTGAATTATCATCATTCGTGGTTCATTACAATTTGATTTAATGGACGAAATGCGTTCGGATAAAAATGACAGTACCGTCATTTGCTCACTTGAAAATATTACTTTTGGATCTTCCCAAATTTCTTCTTTGATACATCTCCTTTGACTTTTCCATTGTAATAAATCCAGGCAAGTTCATGGAGTCATTGAACTTGTCAAATGCGTCTCCCCACGAATATTTTTTATCAATTTCTCTCATTCCCATTTCCACTTCAAGTCCTAATTCGCCATTAGGACCCATACCTGCAGCCACTATCCACTCATCTGCTACATCGCGAGCCTCATCATCTTCTTCAACATCTTCATATTCTTCCTCAACTCGAGGAAGAACGAACACCTCATCTGGGTTCTCCACCAGAAGGTAATATAAGTGCTCCCAAGTCCCTTGCTTACTCAAGGCTTCCACCGACCTCCACGGCACGTGGATGAGAACTTGCTGTCGAAAATATGCCTCCCCTTGATCTTTGCGAAGCTTTGGGAACAGTCGAACTATACATGGTGTTCTTCTTTTGACCCAATTTTCCCCTTTTTTGTAGCCGCTGATTTCATTTTTGGTAAGATTCTAGGCTTTTTACGCTGAGGTGACGCAGTTGCATTGTTTAATTGCGCCGACGAAGATATTTCAACTGGAGGAATTATTAATGAAGGCTGGGCCCCAGGAATGGGTCGCTGCCTCATACGCGTCTCAGCAAATAACATCAAAATTGTCTCATTCGGCCGCCTAAACATACCATGCATTTCGTCTCCAAAAACTCTGACCATTTGAAGCCAGTCAGGACCTAAATTGGTACTGTAAATTCCGCTCAGCAAACTAGCAAGCTGTTCAACTGACGTGGTTTTGTACAAATATGCGCCTCCTGACTGATAATCTAACAGCCGGTGACTTGCATCCACAGAATGGGAATCGAAAAGAAAATACTCCTCGTCCCGTTTTCAGACGCCTACGGTCATCCCCTGAGTGGTAAAAGTAAAAACACCTCCATCTGCGTCAGCAAAAGCCTCTCGGAAGGCCATCAGAGCCTCATTTTGCAATGTGAAATCTCCATAGGATTTGGTAATTTCATCCGCTAAATCACATTTTTCTACATCGAATACCCTACCTAAGATATCAATGGGAGATAAGAAATCGTCGGAACACAGCTATTCATGTACATTCGTGCCCTACATTTTTAGTAAACAAGACCTATAGTAAGCATCGCCGGATTTTAGTAATCCATCCACATCAAAGTTATCAAAATCAATGCCACGAGCAGTACCGTAAATTACCGCCGCAACAGCCATCCCAAAACATTGCTGCCGTGGCTGGGGAAAACATTAGAAAATTGACGGAGTTTTCCTCTTTTTGCTATGAAATTCATTTTGTGAGCCATAGCGTTTTACCTCTATACCCAGAATAATAACAAAAATCCAATCAGTAAGCAACGAAGTCCGAAAAGTAAACCCAAAGTTAATTCATTCAAATCCAAATCCAAATAATATTCCAAAACGTGAGCAACGCGCTTTAATTAGAGTACTAACACAATTTGCGTGTTGGTAATATAAACTGAGATAAAAACACAGATATCGAGAGATAGGCCCTTGGCGCTAAGCTTGTATCGGAACCAGTGTCGCCGAAAACTAAGAACACGCATGCATTTACAGCACTCGTACATCAATCCCTCCGCTTTTATTGTTCAGTGCAATGTCATGCACCTATCGTCCGAAAACACCCACACTACCGCAGGTATACTAGCTAGTCGAGCTAGTGTTGGGACAATGCAAGGACAGCGTGTATCATCGATCGATTATAATTTATAGACAGTCGTATACAATGCCGGGTTCTATAAATAAAATAGTAAATTGTGTGTCATATTTATACGACATACAACATACGAGACCCCTTTGCCTCTCTTCTTTTTTTCAACAGAATCCTTACAGGTTTCTGAAGGTAGAATAACTGTGAACTCTTCGGACCTGACTGAAAGCATCGGAATTTCCGATCAATACTTATAACACCCCATTATCCTTCGTCGGGCGAGGTTTTAAACAAACTTAAAATCTAAACTGCCTGTTTGGCAATCATTGGAATAACTAACAATAAACTTACGTATTATGAGCAATAAAATAACTATATTATTACATTATCTATATTAGTAATTGCGGAATGATAAAATCTATCGATTCAAAAACATAATTCTCCTATCACTATCCCCATCACTATATGTCGTCTCTGTGTGCGTCCGCCTCCGTATCACGATGCATCTTTGCTTTCGTACATAAGTGTGAAATATTCATTGCGTGTTAGCTTGGCAATAAGTAGTGAAATTAAGATACAAAACAAGCAATGTATAGTAAACTTAGCGAGAACAATATGACATTGTCACTTTAATGTCAATTCGTGACGAATTTTCGGCGAATGATTTATTTTCGTAATAATGTTTATTTCTTGTGTTTTAAGAAGAAATAATAGTTGGAATGAGACTTACAAGTGATATGTGACACCGGCGTTCTTGGACTTCACAATCTCGCTTCTATTTTTGCACGTGAGTATTGCACAGGTCGGCATTTTCGGAAAACAACGGAAATGAATTCGTCACTGCGGTCGCCCGGTGTCTACCGAGAATTTTTAATATCTAACCTGTCGGAGCTACATTTGTTCGCACGTGCCACGCCCCTCAACCTATATCTAGATATCTGTGGATAAAAATCACACGATTGCGCGAGGCAGACTACAACTGACGCCATCTAGGGGTGCCAACCAAAACAAATAACCCGACTGTCCTGCATTTTATTTCAACAACGCCTTATTATTCTAGTAATAAAATAAATAACAAACGTAGATTTGGAATTAGGTTAGGAGACTGCTAAAAATAATAATTTGTACTCTTCTATGTACTTATTGATATGTATTATCAAACTGTCAATAGAACCTCCAGTGCCTAGACAAACCGTAAATGTTTTTTGGCACTGTTTGTAGTAATTCAGTTTGTATTAGTTGTTGACATCGTACAATAAGACTGCATAGTCTTTCAATATTCTATTCTTCTATTCAAAATTCAAAAAGAGTTTATTTCCATAAGAAACACATAGGTAACATTTGGAGAATGTCAAATCTTAAACTAACACATGTATAAGATACAGGGAAATATAGAACCAACTCAATTTGAATTCCGTCACCTCAATGTTTTAGATGCTGGAGGCAAAGAGGCGATTAGAAACCCTCAGCTTTATACGTAATTTTTTACAGAATTGGAGCAAACACCTGCCCAGGCTTTCTTGTCTTCTACTTATTCTGATATTTTGTAGTAAGCTTTTTTACATAAGTGATTTTTAACAACATTTTTAAATTTATTTACAGACAATTCTTGTAACTCAGTTGGTATTTTATTGTAAAAGCGAATACATTGCCCTTTAAAAGATACATTAACCTTATAGAGCCTAGTAGTAGGTATAGCTATTTTATTCCTATTTCTAGTGTTGACATTGTGCCTGTCGCTTTTCTTAGGAAATTTATATTTTTTTTTGTGGACGTACATTACGTTTTCATAAATATACTAACACGGCACTGTCATAATGTTAATTTCCTTAAATTTACAACGCAATGACTCTCTGGGACCCACATTGTAGATTGCACGAACACCCCTTTTTTGCAGCACAAATATTATATTTATGTCTGCAGCGTTCCCCCACAGCAGTATGCAGTAAGACACAATGCTATGGAAGTAGCTGAAGTAAACTAGTCTAGCTGTTTCCACGTCCGTAAAAAGTCCGTAAAAAACTGCGGAACTGAGTTTTTTCGATAGCTTATCTATGTGTGGGCCCCACTGAAGCTTATTATCTAAGGTAATTCCTAGGAATGCCGTGCTATCTACAATTTCTAAATTTTCACCTTTAACATTAACATTAGCCGAGACTTGTTTAACATTGGGGAGTATAAACCGAATTCATTTAGTTTTGTTATTGTTCAGTAAAAGATTATTGGCACTAAACCAATTGACTACCTTTGAGATTGCATTATTCACATCGTCAAAGTTCAAACTGGGTCGTTTCATTTTAAACAAAAGTGAAGTGTCATCTGCAAACAGTACAATCTCATGATTATCTCTGACAAGATGTGGCAGGTCATTAATATACACCAAAAACAGGAATGGCCCGAGTATGGAACCCTGCGGTACACCCATAGTAACAACAGACCCTGGACATCGTTTTCCATTAATGTCAACTCTCTGTATCCTGTCATTTAGATAAGAAGAGAGAAGATCTAAAGAGTTATTTCCTGATCAATGTCCCATGGTCAACGCAATCAAAAGCCTTAGACAAATCGCAAAATACTCCTAGAGCATCATGCGACTCCTCCCAGGCATCATATATATGTGATAATAACTCAATACCGGCATCAGTAGTTGATTTGCCTTGTGTAAAACCAAATTGTTTACAGTGGAGCATGTTATTGGTGTTGAAATGTGTAAGAAGTTGATAATAGAATAGCCGCGGAGGCAGGGGTGCTAAGAATCCCCGGGCGAGATCGCTACCCCATAAACAACCCACGCCACACAAAATGGACTCTGATAATTTAAATGTTTTTACCTTTAATGCCCGCACATTGATGAAGGACGAACGTTTCGAAGAGCTAGATAACGCCCTAAAAGGAATCAATTGGGACATTATAGTTCTTGCAGAAGTTAGACGCGAGGGAGAGGCTACTGTTGAAAGAGACAATGGGATATTCTACCACTTTGGGGTCACCAGCGGAATGTTTGGAGTGGGTTTCCTAGTGGCCAAGAAGTGGAAGAATAATATCATCGAATTCCTTGGCCTCTCCGATTGAATAGCAGTACTTAAATTCCGTATAACAAAGACTATGACGTTCACGTTGATACAGGCACACGAACCGACGTCGAAGCTTTGTGACGACGAGGTAGAGCACTTTTACGACCTTTTGAACAAAGCCTGCGACGAACACCGATGTACCTGGAACATGGTCCTCGGTGACTTCAATGCTAAACTAGGCGTAAGGACCGAACTGGACAATCAAACTATACTCCGGCCACACGGGCTGGGAAGCCGAAATGAGCGTGGTTCACGATTGCTCCAGTTTGCCTTCAGTCAAAATCTCAAGGTTAGCAACAGCTTCTTCTTTAAGAAACCACAACGTCGGTGGACCTGGATTTCGCCTGACAACAATACAAAAAACGAAATTGACTTTGTATTGTCCTCAGATCAAAATATAATAAAACCGGTTCACTTTTAGTTCAGATCACAGACCAGCTCGCGCAAAAATATCGTTCAAAACAAGAATACTTAGGAAATCATTATTCAAAAAGAAGATCAAAAAACTTACTAGGGATACTCTACTTAACAATCAAGATGCATTAAAATTAGAACTCAGTAATTATTTTAAAGTTTTGGAAGTTGACAAAGATATCACAATATGAAAATATAAAAGGTGCCATAGAAACAGCTAGCAGAAAAAATAAACAATACAGACGTAACAATAATAAACTCACTCCAGAAACCAAATTATTAATCATAGAATGAGAACAATATAGAAAGTGTTCCGCACAATATTATCAAATAGACAGAAAAGTGAAACGAAGTATTAGAAAAGACATTAGAGCATTTAACACTAATTTAATCAAAACGGCGATAGAAAGGAACCAATCGCTTCGAGTGGCAAAGCAAGGTATAGATAGGAACACCACTTGGATTAAAAAACTAACAGACGAAAATGGTAGAAAGCAGGGAAGCAGAGAAAAGGTGATGGAAATATGTACAAAGTTTTACACAAAGCTGTATTCAGACCCATCCAAAACGGACCAAAACCAAGACGAAGAGTATCTATGTCCAACACCAGACACCATCCCTCCTTTCACCGGGCGTGAAGTTCATTGTGCCCTCATGGACATGAAGAACAACAAGAGCCCCGGTGAATATGGTGTCACGACAGAGGCTTTGAAATTTGGAGAACCCGTCTTGCTTCACCACTTGGCCAACCTTTGTAATAACATACTCTACAGAGGTCAGTTTCCAAGTAAGCTATGCCACTCTTACATAATTTTGTTGCACAAAAAGAATGATAAAAGTGATATCGGCAACTATCGACTCGTAAGCTTGGTATCCCATATTTATAAAACTTATTGAATCGCGTATAGCTATACACCTAGATGCAAGTCAACCGCAGGAGCAAGCAGGTTTCAGACCTGGCTTCTCGACTACTGACCACCTCCTCACGCTCAACTAGATCATCGAGAAGTTCAACGAATTTAATAAGCCGTTATATCTGGCATTTGTGGATTACTCCAAAGCATTTGACAGCATCTCTCACTCAGCTATTCTCAGTGCCATCAGCAACCAAAATATAAATCCGGCTTATATACATGTAATTAAATCAATATACGGCAATAGTACAGCAAATATAAAACTCTAGTCAGCAGGACCTTCCTTCCTGATCGAGAAAGGTGTGAAACAGGGTGACCCACTATCACTGTTCACATCAGCACTTGAGGAGATCTTTAGGAAGCTGACGGGATCATGGACAAATGTCGGAATCGTCGTCGGTGGCAGAAGGCTTCGCTTCGCTTCGCCGATGACATTGTCCTGTTCGCACCGTCAGCTCCTGAACTGAGGAAGATGCTGCAAGAGCTCAGTAATGCAAGCCTTGAGGTTGGACTGAAGATGAATCGTTCAAAGACACAACTTATGACCAATTGCGTGAAACGTAGAGTGGAAGTAGATGGGCAGGTTATACAATATGTCGACGAATACATCTACTTGGGCCAGATAGTCTCATTCGAAAACAGGCAAAGCAAGGAGATCGAAAGACGCATTTCGAACGCCTGGAAGAGCTACTGGTCCATGAAAGAGCTGATGAAGGGCAACCTTCCATTGACACTAAAGCGGAAACTCGTCGACATGTGTATCCTGCCCATTCTCACCTACGGCGCTCAGACGTGGTCTCTGACCGATCTTCTGAAGTCCAGACTCAAGGTTTGCCAAAGGGCTATGGAGCGTAGTATGATAGGAGTCAAACTGACGGACCGTATCAGGAATACGACGCTGCGCTCTATAACTCGCATCACTGACGTGGGTGTACAGAGCGCCAACCTCAAGTGGAGCTGGGCCGGACATGTCTGCCGTATGCACCCGGATAGGTGGGCAAAAATTGCCACCGAGTGGGTGCCTCAAGACGGACAGCGCCGAAGAGGCAATCCTAGGAGGAGATGGCGTGAGGACCCGGAGAGGTACCTCCCGGACTGGGAAGAGAAGGCGCAAGATCGGGAAGTATGGTCCGAAAGTATGGAGGCCTTTGCCCAGCAGTGGGAAGCATTATAGGCTATTTAAAAAAAAAAGATCTGATATAATTTGATTTTGCAATTTGACAAACTTTTCTAAAGATTTTTGAGTACTTTTTTACTTTATCTATGAACTCTTTACTATGTGTTAATTTCCCACGCCTTCCGAACGGCGTGAGAATCCTGAGGGGGATGTGCCTTTGCCACGTGAGAGAAAAGAAGTGATGAAATTTGTTTATTACCTTGTCACCGTAGACAGGAGATTGAAGGCTCGATTCGAGACAGGAATTCGGGAAGGGGGCACAGGGGATAGGATAGGAACCGAATCACTATCGTTTCGCTGTCGCTGCCCGATGACGTGGAGTCGCCATCCGAATACGACCTGGTGCTTCACAACACAAATCACTCAACCGATGACGTGAATCTAAATACAATCAATAGCCCGGCGCTATGAGGTAGATTTACACTATGACCAGGCCCGATGCCTGTATGATAATTGGTACACCAAAATACCATCACGGGGCCCGAGCCGCCATGTTATTCTCACCGATGAGACCCGACCAAGAGAAAAATTAACCTCCAATTTTACATCTCGTTTCCGATACGAGTGACAGCTACTAGTTGCCGTTTTCGCTAGTGATGTCTCGATTACTCGCGATCGATTCGCGCAACAAAAAACCGGTGCGTTTCCGACGCATAAATATTAAACAGTCACCCGCCCGGACAGGCCCGAACCTGTCCCTAATCAATAGGAAGGCGAGAAAGTGTTGCGACCGCTCTCTTGAGGACCGAGTCCCCCACCCTGACTTCTGCTGATCGAGGCGTGCCATCCCGACCCGTGTACAAATTGACGATCCGTCCTCGTCTCCATCTCAATGATGGCAGGTTCGCATCCTTAATCAGCACCAAATCACCGACTTGAGGGGGGCTCATCCGGTCAGTCCACTTAAGGCGCTGCTGCAAGATGTGCAAGTACTCAAGGGACCACCGTTTCCAAAAATCTTGAGCCATCTGCTGCAACATCTGCCACCTAGTTAACCGACTTAACTTAACATCACCGAATGGGTATTCTGGCAGGGCGTTAAGGGGCTGACCTATCAGGAAGTGACCCGGCGTCAACGCTTCCAAATCATTTGGATCCGAACTGAGCGGGCACAACGGACGCGAGTTCAGTGTCATTTCAATTTTACAGAACAGCGTCGCAAGCTCTTCAAAGCGTAGAGAGGTCTCACCGATGATCCTCGTCAGGTGCGACTTAGCCGATTTAACCGCAGCCTCAAAAATTCCTCCCCAATGAGGAAATCCCGGCGGACTGAAAACCCATTCAATCCCTCGTCGGGAGCAAGCCGTACCGATGGCGTCCTGGTTACCGTTCAGGAATTGAGTGACCTCCTGCAGATATCGCCTGGCTCCGACAAAATTTGTGCCGTTGTCCGAACGGATTAATGTCGGGAGGCCCCTTCGTGAGACGAACCGATCCAGACATGCGATAAATGCCTCCGTAGTGAGGTCACTGACCACCTCCAAGTGGACTGCCTTCGTGGCCAAGCACACGAAGACGCACAGGTATGCCTTCACTAATCTGGCGTTCCGTAGCTGTGAAGACTTGACCATGAATGGTCCCGCGAAATCCGTTCCGACACCCGCAAAGGGCCGGATTTCGTTAACCCTATCCGAGGGCAAATCGCCCATCTGGGGCTGCATCGTAGCCGCCTTGGCCCGATAACAAGGCAGGCACCGAAATACGACGCTACGCACTAAGCGTCTTCCCGATAGAATCCAGAACTCGCGCTGGTGAAACGCCATCAAGGCGTGGCATCCGACATGCCCATTCCGAATGTGTCGATCCTGTATCAACAGTTCGACCAACTTCCCTTTCCTAGGGAGTAACAACGGGTGGCGAGCCGCATAAGGCAGGTTGGCATTCCGCAGCCGATCTCCTACCCTCAGCAATCCTTGAGGGTCAATGAACGGGTTGAGCCGAGCCACAGCTCCCTTCAGTTGGACGCGTCCGCGTCTCAGAATGTCCAGTCCGCACTCGTTGCGCCTCAGAATTCCGACAATTCCGCGCAAATCGGCAGATCCAGGCGGTCAAATTGACCAGCTTGTCGAGCGAGCTGTACCGTTCCAGCAGGCTGAACTCCTCTTCCGGCTCTGGTTGCGTCGTACAGACACCGACTGTCAAGGCGCCGTTCGCCGAGGTAACGCGTGGACTCATTGGCCAATCCGATTCGGCTTGAGTCAACCATTTTGGACCCCACCACAAGGGATGTCCAACCAACTCCGGAGCGTGACACAATCGACCTGACCGAAGGCGATCAGTATCGTTCCGATAAAACTGTTCACACTCTTCTTCAACCGGGTCCAACCGGCGGACCGTAGGTGGTTCCTCCACCTCCCAAAACTTCTGTATCACCTCCGAGAGTACAGAACCGAATAAGGGACTACGAGTCGCTAGGCGTGGGGCAGCCGGCATGACCGGACCCATTACCGCATGGCCCAGTCTGGTGTTGACCGAAACCAGACCAGTCGCCTGCAACACGTGGACACCTGGCACTAACAGGTATCCCAAGGCATCGACACCCAATAAAATGTCTACTGGGCCCGGAATATCGAACTCCGGGTCAGCCAGTGACAACCCAGCGACCAACTGTCGCACCGAGGGCGACAACTGTACGTGAGGGTGTGAGCCCATCACATTAGGCATGACCAATGCCGTGACCGTCAGATTCACCGATGAATCCACCCGTGACGAGAGAGTAATCCGACATACTCCCTTAACGGAACCGACTTCCGTGTTCCCAATTCCCCGAATGGAATGCTCCCTTACCGAAATGCCCAACCGTCTTACAAGGTTGCACGAGACTAAGCACCCCTGGGCCCCCGAGTCCAATAGTGCTCGTGCTACACAAGATTTGCCGTCCGAACTCCACGCTATCACCGAGGCGGTGGGAGCATGACCGTCTGTGGAGTGGCGGCACCTTGTAAGTGGGCGGCGTGTCCCTAGCGGGAACCCCCGCGGGATCCGAACCCGCTGGGACCCCCGTCGGCCTGGTAACTCGGCTGCTGATATGCCACCGGTGGCATATCAGTCCGCATGTACATCAGGGGGTCCCAACCCGCATAATAGGCCCCTCGCTGTCCCGGTACCCGACCATACCGGACTGCGAACGGTGTGCCCGGTGGCCACCGTAGATGGAGGGGGGAGAGCGGATCCAACCTGGGGCGCTCTAGGAATGGGGGCGACATCCGACTGTTCGCCTCCCTGTTCGCCTCCCAGAGCGACGGGCAGGGTGGCGCAGAAGGTGGTAGGCTCCCAGCCTTCGCGCCACTCATAGGTGCCGTCTGACACCCGCCCGTAACACGCGATGAGCCAGCGGCCCGAAGTCCTCGCTGACCCTAGATAGCGGCGACCGAACCCCGGCTATCCCGCCTGTTACCCCCCGCGCTGCCCCCTTCCCCTCAGGGGGGGTCCCGTCCGCGGGTACCCCAGTCACCCCGTTGGTGACTCCCGTTGCCCGGAGGGGGACTGGGTCCGGCCCTGGTTGGGCCCTGTGACCGACCAACCTGAGTCCGGCCCTGGTGACCGTCCGATGGGCCTGACCGGTTCAGGCACAACACGACGTGGTGCCTGCCACCGCAGCCCTCACAGGGGGACGCCCGTGAGCACTCGCTCAGCGGATGCGGCCCCAAACAACCGAAACACAATCGGTGGCGGAAGACCACCTTCCTGCGGGCAGCCACACCGAGCGCCTTAAAGTTGGCGCAACTGGTCACCTCATGACCGGCACTGTCGCAGTGCACACAGCCGTCACCCGACGGCGCGGCACTCAAAACGCCAAATTGTTTTGACCGACCACCCCCCCGTGGGGGTGGGGGGCGCGGCTCCTCCCGCATCCGCGCGGGTTGGCGCTGCACCCTGGCCTCCGAATCCATGGTGTCGCATCGCCTGCATTCACCCTCCAAAAACTCCGTTAATTGGACGGGCGTGGGCAGTTCCGAGCTACTGCCCCCATGCAGCTGTTCAAACCGACTTTGAACAGCTGCAGGCAACCGTGACAAAACCATATATAACACAATATATGACCATTGGTCTACCGGCAGACCAAGGTTCTGAAGGGCCTTAGTGGCCACCAGCACAGGGTTGAGCACCTGTACCCGGATGTCAACATCCCGGGTTACTCTTGGGATGCTGAACAGCTTCCCCAGCTGCGCATCAACCAACCGCCTTTTGTGTTGGTAACGTTCAAACAATATGACCCGGGCAATCTCATAATTGCCCGCCGTAACCGTTAGGTGACCGACCAACTCCTTCGGTTCACCCCGCAGTGCCATCAATAGCTGGGCCAACTTGTAGGCGCTGTCCAGGTCGTCCCGACCGTGGACCAGGCTATCGAACAAATTGATGAATGCCGGCCACTCATCAATTGCCCCACCGAAGGCCGGAATCTCCAGGTGTGGAAGCCGTCCAACCACACCCTTAGGGGGGGGGGGTCTCCGCTACCCTCCCCGCGGTCATCCCGACGCGACCGCTTAATTTTTTCGGCGCGACGCTCGATGTCGCCCAAGCACTCCATCGCTTGGTCAGCATCCGCACAGAGCTGCCTCACTGCAGCCACCGAGGCCTCATCCGTAAGCCCGAGGGCTTCAGCCTCGGCAGCCAGCCGACACACCTTCCCGACGCGTGTCATTGCGTCCTCCACACGCTTGAGCAGGACATCGTCCATGTCGGGTCGCTCCACATACTTGTGAGTATGGGCGAGCCATCTCATCTCCTCACGGACACCATATCGCAGTACCGTCAAGGGCGAAGGTGCCATGGTTACCGATTTAATTGTTCCTGGTCCTATGCTTCACTGCCGAACTAAGCACAGCCAGATACCAGCACTTTCCCGTCAGCGCTGGGCACAGAAATTAAAACTAAGTTGTAAAACCCAAGGCAACCACTAAACAATTAAATCATAAACAATATTTAATATGGTCGCCCTGTGGACATACACCTTATAATATACACTCTAAATCAATTAGAGAATGCCACCATGTGGTACAATACAAATAACACACAAAAGGTTATTATAAAAAAAACTATTTTTCTAACGGTGGCCCTCCGATAGGAACCACACTTCCTTTGAGGTCAGCAAAATCAGCTTAATACCCCTTAAATAGCCCGACCCTGCTGTGTAAACCGAAATAACACTGTAGGACTACAGAACCCGACGTTCCACCGTAAGTAATACAATCTAGGCTTCGCAGAATGACCGTTCAATCCTTTATGCGCTGGTAACAGTAGTTTCCGACTACAAATTTATAACAACTGTTAACTAAATTGGCACTTATACTTTCACTTACCGAAAATGAACTTTAATCGTGGTATACCGACCACAGACTCATTGCCGACTTGAGCCAATCTGGGACATTCTTTTCTCCCAACTACAATGTGACAAAGGCAGCCCTACAACCGTGAATCATGATTTCCCACTAGGAAACCGCGCTCCTGCTACCAAAATGTTTAATTTCCCACGCCTTCCGAACGGCGTGAGAATCCTGAGGGGGATGTGCCTTTGCCACGTGAGAGAAAATAAGTGATGAAATTTGTTTATTACCTTGTCACCGTAGACAGGAGATTGAAGGCTCGATTCGAGACAGGAATTCGGGAAGGGGGCACAGGGGATAGGATAGGAACCGAATCACTATCGTTTCGCTGTCGCTGCCCGATGACGTGGAGTCGCCGTCCGAATACGACCTGGTGCTTCACAACACAAATCACTCAACCGATGACGTGAATCTAAATACAATCAATAGCCCGGCGCTATGAGGTAGATTTACACTATGACCAGGCCCGATGCCTGTATGATAATTGGTACACCGAAATACCATCACGGGGCCCGAGCCGCCATGTTATTCTCACCGATGAGACCCGACCAAGAGAAAAATTAACCTCCAATTTTACATCTCGTTTCCGATACGAGTGACAGCTACTAGTTGCCGTTTTCGCTAGTGATGTCTCGATTACTCGCGATCGATTCGCGCAACAAAAAACCGGTGCGTTTCCGACGCATAAATATTAAACACTATGATTCCATTGTTTTTCACTATATAATTCATATAAATTCATCTAAATGATCGTCCGGTACTCGTGCAAAGTAGACGTGTTGTTAAATTTGCGTAAAACAAATTTGCAATATTTAAGTTGTTGCATCAATCAAAATAAGCGAGTGTAGTTTACACCATAAAGTTTAAAATAAGAAGTTACATAAATTACAATTAAAGACTCTTCGATCCCGAGCAAGTGTAGATCACCCGCCCCTCACCGCACGGCGAAGCGTGCGCGGCTTCCTCACCCCCTCCGGAGTGAAGAGTGCGATTGCATTTTTCGTCACACTCGCACTCCAGCTGACCTTCGTCAACACGGCAACATGAGCTTGCAGAGAACACCGCCTCAGTTTACACCGACAAGCGGAAGCGTGAGCGGTAGCGGGTCTGTACTAAACCTTTCTACTTGTAACGATGAAATGTTTATAAACACTAACTCCAGAAGGAGGAAGGAACATACCGATCAGAGGGAAAGTGGAGAAGACCTCGATAATTTTCGCTCAGAAATAATGATGTTTTTGAAAGAATTTGCCAAAACCCAAAATGAAAATTTTTCAATAATAAGAGAAGACATAACAGTAATCAAAGATGAAATAAAAGATATAAAATCAGCAACTGAAAATTTTACTCTACAACTAAAACAGATAAATGATGATATAGAAAACATAAAGTCTGATAACACAAGAACACAACAACAAATCCAGAACATTATAAAAGACATATCAGATTTGAAGACTACTGACACCTCTGATCGCTTGATATCTAAATCGCCCGCTCGTAACCACGAAAACCTCATCCGAGAATTCAAAGAGCGATCCGAACGCGAGAAGAACATCGTAATCGTTGGTCTACCCGAAATAAATGATAAAAACTATAAAGCACGGCAAATTCACGACGCAGACGAGTTTATGAAGTTGGCTTTTACTGCGAATGAAAACTGCCCCAAACCAGTTAGATCGATGCGATTGGGCAAATATATCCCAGGAAGAGACCGGCCTTTAAAAATATGTTTCAATAACATCGACACCTAAACTATTGCTGCGTAATAAGGACAAGTTCCCGGAGCATACAAAGATTTACTCTGACCAAACCCCAGCTCAAAGGGAGTATATGGCTACGGTTAAAATGAATCTCGCTAAGCGCCTGGAAAATGGAGAAAAAGACCTTGTTATCAAATATATTAGAGGAATACCGCAAATAACGGGGAGCAAAGTCGATCAAAAAAACTAAATCCTGTCCCACTACCTAAAACAAAATATACAGAAAGATTAAGGCATCACATAGTTCAAAATTACGAAGATATTCCGCTCCTACCGTCCTCGTTACGATTCATTTATGCTAACCTACGTAGTATTCGAACAAAAGGACAAAAATAAAATGTATACTAAGAGCCCTACCAAAGACTAGTATTTACAGAAACATGGATTATGTCTGAAGACGATGCCAAATTATACGAACTTCCTAACTACACACATATATATAATTACAGGAAGAGCAGCAAAGGCGGCGGCGTTTCGATTTATGTTCATAATACTATAAAATTCGAGCTAACAGAAGATCTATTTGAAAACGGGAACCACTACCTCGAGCTAGAGAATCAGGCATTAAGGCTTGAGGTTGCAGAGGCAAAAAGGAGTGGGGGCTCACCTGACGCCGAGCTGGAGAAGGAAGTGGTCCAGCTGCGGGCCGAAGTGAACGAGCAGGAGCAGAGCTCACTCCTCAACGACGTGGAGGTATCGGGGATCCCGGAGTACGAGGGCGAGTCGGTGCTGCATCTCGTAGCCGCGTTCGCGGTGAAGCTCGGCGTGTCGCTGGACGAGCGAGACGTAGTAAGGGCCACGCGCGTGGGCCCGCGCGACCAGCAGGTGACTGACGGCGGCGGCAGCGGTAACAAGGCGCGCCGCCCACGCATCATCGTGGTCAGCTTGGCGCGTCGGGTGCTGCGCGACGAGTTCCTGAAGAACGCGAGGGTTCGCCGAGGAGCTACCACTGAAGGCCTGGGCCTTCCACCGCACGTGCCACAGAAGGTTTTTATTAATGAGCGTCTGACCAAGAAAAACCGTGTCTTGTTTGCCAAGGCCCGCAACATGGGGTTCGCGGCGAAATGGCGTTACGTTTGGACCACGGACGGTCGCATTTTTGCCAGACGAGAGAACTTGTCCACCAAATACCATCTGCGTGTTGAGGCTGACTTAGTCCGTGTTTTTGGGTAGTGCCAGTGTTTGCGCAGAGATTGAATATTTGAATCGCTCGCATTACCAATTTTCACTGTGTTCGTCACTGCTTATAATTTGTTTATTTTTGTGTTGTATAAACTGTCTACAATGTTTTTTCTTGGTAAATAAGTTTTTAAATGTTTTAAACAATTTTGAAACGAAGTCATTTACGTGTGAGGGTTCCGTTGCTGTGTGTGCCCGCGGGGCTGTGGATTGGTTCAGATTACGCACGATGATTGCTATAGTCCCACAGGTTGCTCACAATCACTATTTATCATGTTCGCGTAAATATTATTTAATTAACTGCTATTATCATATAATACACCTATACAATAATGATACTCATAACAAATCACTACATGATTTTCAACAAAACACACACACTTCTGCTTTATTACATTATTATTTTCTCAAAATCTTATAATACAAAGTTCTTAAAAGTTGGTTTCTGGAACGCGGGTTCTTTAGGTACTGGACACGATGAGCTCATAGTTGCGGTGGAGCAGCGAGCTCCGGACCTATTGGCCATCAATGAGACGTGGTTGCGCCAGGACGACGTAGGTTACGCCCCCGACATCCCCGGGTATAGACTGCGACATATCGCGCGCCCGCGCAGCGTCAGACTGGCGCGGAGTGGTGGGGTGGGATTTTATGTGAAGATAGGTATAAAGGCGAGACTACACTCCCATCCAGAATCCACCGTTGGTGTCGAACAGATGTGGCTATCTATGAATGTAAACGGTATTAAAATTATTATTGGAACCGCCTATCGACCACCGTGGATGAATGTTAATACTTTCTTTGATGCACTTACCGATTCTTTATCTAGTTTTTCCCATTTTGATAAGGTAATACTATTAGGCGATTTTAACATAGATTTTCTTGATACAGGCAACAATATGACATGTAAATTACAACAATTCCTAGCGTACTCCAATCTGGTAAATATTGTCGATAAACCGACCCATTTTACTGACCATAGCGCAACCCTAATTGACTTGGTCTGTACGGACGTAATTCTTACTTCAATATCAGTTGATCACATTCCTGATCTCGGGCATCACGCAATTGTAACCGCAAAAGTTAAAATTAAGAAAGATAAACCTCCTGTTCGCACTGTCATGTATAGACCATTTAAAAATATTAACATGGTAACATTCGACAATGACCTGCAAAATATTAACTGGGACGTGATTCTACACTGTGACAATGTGGACCTTATGGTGTCGACCTTCAATGAGTACTTGCTAGCACTTTATGATAAGCATGCACCAGAGCGTAAAACGATAGTCAGGGAAGTGTCAAAACCGTGGTTAACCAGTAATGTTAAGTACATGATGCAACTTCGTGATAGGGCACACGATAAATATAAGCAATCTCGACTTCCGGTTGACAGAGACCAGTATAAATCTTTGAAACACCTTGTTGCTGTCAGTCTTTACTCAGAAAAGAAGGCATTTTTCGAACATAATATTAATAATAATATCGGAAATCCTAAGAAGCTATGGCAAACTCTTAAGAATACAGTTCTTCCCAAGAAGTACAACGAATTGCCAGAGCATCTGAACGATCCAAATGAGATGATCACCCACTTCCTCAATGTGCCTGGAGACAATGGTGTTACGATATCTAATCTTAGTTACTTCGAGCATCACAGGTATTGTAACCCGACTTTTCAGATGCACCCGGTCAATGAGAGCGAAGTGGGAAAAATTATTTTAAACATCCCATCAGAAGCCCGCGGTAGTGATGGAATAACTAGAAGTATGGTTCTATTTACACTACCTACAACTCTTAGGATCATTACAGCTATTGTGAATCGGTCAATCACCACTTTTACCTTCCCAGGGCTCTGGAAAAAATCGACTATTCGGCCAATTCCTAAAAATAATGACCCGAAAAATGTGACTGATCTTAGACCGATAAGTATACTACCATACTTATCCAAAGTTTTGGAAAGGATTATATGTAACCAGATCACTTCATTCCTGGAAAAAAATGGGATTTTGCCTAAGTTGCAGTCAGGGTTTAGAAAAGAACGCAGCACAACCACTGCCTTACTAGATGTCGTGGATAATATCCTAGCATCCCAGGACAAGGGTTTTGGTACTATACTGGCATTACTGGACTTTTCTCGAGCTTTCGACTGTTTAAATGTAAATATGTTGCTGTCTAAACTAAATTACTATGGCTTTCATATTGAGTCGATAAAGTGGATTGAGAGCTATCTTGTCTATCGTTACCAACAAGTTGTTATTAGTGGAAAGGATGGATCTAGTATCTCATCTGATTGCATACTCTCTGGAAGAGGCGTCCCTCAGGGGTCCATTCTGGGACCTATACTATTTATTTTGTACAGTGCAGATATAATAGGTTGCATTAAGCACAGTAAGTGCCATTTATATGCTGATGATCTTCAGTTGTATATAGATTCCAATAAAGATAACATCGAAGAGGCCGTCAGAAATATAAATGAGGATCTCGCTAAGGTGTCCCTCTGGTCTGCCAAAAATGCATTAGTTTTAAACCCATCGAACTCAAAGTACTTAATTATTGGCTCAAAAACACAAGTAAAATCCATAATTGACTATGATCCCGAAATTTCAATCTCAGGTGTTCGCCTGGAACGAGTCAGTGAGGCCCGAAACCTTGGCATACTAATGGACAGTGAATTACGCTTTGAAAAACATGTTGTAGAAGTCGTAAAAGCCTGCTTTTATCGGCTCAAAGTTTTGTACAAGGTTAGAAGATTTATAAGTGTTGATATGCGTGTCAGGCTTTGTGAATCTCTGGTGCTCTCTAAAATAAACTATGGCTTGTTGGTTTACGGCCCATGTGTATACAAACGAACAGAGAAGTTGATACAAAGGGTACAAAACGCCTGTGCTCGGTATTGCTTCAAGATTCCTCCGCGCACGCATGTCACACCATATATCAATAGTGCCGATATGCTGAAATTAAGGGCGAGACAAGATTTATATTTTTCAACACTTTTGTTTGGTGTTATTAAAACAGGTAAACCTGAATACTTATTTGAAAAACTGACCTGGAGGTTTTCGCGCCACCACACAAACAGAAATAATACCTGCGTTCTATCTGTTCCTCGCCACGGAACTGCGGCGTTTCGTGGCGGCTTCAGGTACCTTGCCACAAAATGCTGGAATAACATACCCCCTCCGCTGAGAGAGCTCAAAACAAAAACAATATTCAAAAGACGAATTCGAGCACAGTTATTGGAGCAACAAAAGCAGAGTACCTGATGCTGCCACGACCGCTGACGTGGTGCTGCGTGCCGCGTTTTCCAGCTTATTTTATTTTATTTTATTCTTAAGATTTATTCAAATCCTTAATGTGTATATGTAGTGATTTAATTTAAATTTTATATTTTCTTGTGTATCTATGATTTGACATTATTACTTACAATAAAATTCAACACACCAAACATTTGCATGCAACAACCATGCAATTTACGATTCTCTTTCACAACTTAATTCCGCACATTTCATTTGTTTTTAATTTTTTATTTATTCTGTGAATAGGTACTTAGCCTAGGTTATTCTCACACTTCCCACCAATATTAAGTTTAGTTTATTTTATTTATTACACTTGCCACCTGGACAAATTAATATTTTAAATCATATTATATCTTCTGGGCCCCAGACTGAAAACCAGAGTCACAGGATCTCCTGTGACATTATGCTGAGTCTGAACCCTTTTGCTGTCGCAGCATGTGCACATGGCAGCGAAACCCCTCACAAATGTTTATGGGTACTAATAGCGGGTAGTTTTATTGCTTAATTTTATTTTATTTTTAAATAGTACCTACTTCATTCCATGTAATACTTTTATGTTCTTGTGTTTGTGCTGATACATCGAATAAATGTCTATTCTATTCTATTCTATTCTATTCTATTCTACCTATGGATACACATTGATAAATTATCGTTAAATATTGGAGTGATATATAAGCCTGACGGAGGTTATGACATGGATGGTTTTTTAGATATTTACTCATCGCAATTGGAAAAACGAAATCGGACTGTGGTCTTTGGCGATTTTAACATCGATTTGCTCAGTAATGAAAATTACGTTACACAATACACTACTGAGATGAAGGAATCAGGATATGAAATACTGAACAAAACTGATCCAAAGTACTGTACACGAGAAACAAGCGATACCAAGACCATAATCGACCATGTAAGTACGAATGTATATAATCATTCCCTCAGTCTATCTATCATTGAATCATCACTTTCAGACCACAAACAACTATATCTAGAAGTTGGCAAATTAGCACCTATAGCAAAGAAAAAAGTTGAATACACAGAAATTGATTATGAAAATCTTTATAAAAGCATGTCAAAAGCAATACAAAGTAATGAAGATCTCGACGACTACTGCAATTTAGAAAAACTTATATTAGTTAACATTGAAAACAGCAAAATACAGAAAACTAAAGTGCTCAATCCACCACAGAACGACTGGATAAATAAAAATATTATTGATACCATAAATACCAGAAATAGACTATGGCAAGAAACTAAAATAAACCCAAATGATGAAGACCTGAAGAAATCGTTTACAGTAGAACAAACTAAAGCTAAACTTATGATCAAAACATATAAAGAAAACTACTATCATAAACTATTTCACGACACCTACAATCAGCCGAAGAAAATGTGGGAGATCATTAATACATTAGCTCTTAACAAAATAAAAAACAGCGTTGCTCCCCCAAAGATTATGTCTGATTCCGGATTGGTAACTGACGGTACTGAAATCTGTAACGTATTCAACACATTCTTCTCGTCAGTAGGTGCAGAGCTAGCTAATATAATACCAATTAAATATCACACTGATAGTAGTCAGATTTTTATGTATGGACACAATTACACTCACGACAATATACTGAATGAACTTAGGCCATGCACTATAGACGAACTCAATAACATTATAGATGACCTTAATATCAATACAAGCATTGGTCTAGATGGAATCTCAACTAAAGTAATCAAATGTTTAAAGAATGTCATTGTTGAAAAACTTGTCCAATGCTTAAACAAATGCTTGAGTCTAGGGGTTTTTCCGGATTCACTTAAAACTGCTAAAATTAGTCCAATATACAAATCTGGACCTAAAACGGACCCAAGCGACTACAGGCCGATATCGGTGTTGCCTGTCATCTCGAAAATATTTGAGCTGAATTATGTATAATAGATTTAATGACTACCTAACGGAAAATAATTTTTTAATTGACCAACAATATGGCTTTCGACCAAAATCTAACACACTTGCGGCCGCTATAGACTTGATTACTAAAATTAAAACAAATATTGACAAAAAAAACATTTCTGTTGGCATATTCATAGATCTAAAAAAAGCATTCGACACAGTAAGTCACCAAAAGCTACTCCTAAAATTACACGACCTCGGCGTCAGAGACTCGGCTCTGAACACGTTCAAATCCTATCTACACAATAGATGTCAAGCTGTTAAGATCGAGAATTTCACAAGTTCATTCCAAAATATCTCATATGGTATACCCCAGGGTTCCATAATCGGACCGTTACTGTTCTCTATCTATGTAAACAACATAAATACGATAGGACTAACTGGAAATATTACGCTATATGCTGATGACACTTGCTTGTTTTACTTCGGCAACTCTATCAATGAACTAATCCACGATGCGCAAAGAGATTTAGAAGTACTCAATCAGTGGTTACTGAGTAATCTGTTAACGATAAATGCATCAAAAACTTCATATATGATCCTAGCCGCTAAAAATAAAGTAATCCCTGAATTTGAGCCACTTAAAATAAATAATGAATATATTAAAAGGTCACACCAAGAAAAATACTTAGGTTTAATTATCGATGATAAATTAACGTGGAGACCACACATTGAGTATGTCAGATCTAAACTGATATCCACACTAGGAGCACTTCGAAGGGTAGCACATTGTATACCAAGTAGAATACGACCCCTTATATACAATTCCTTAGCCAAATCGCATCTCGAATATTTAATTGAAATCTGGGGATCAGCGGCTCCATCCAACCTTAACCAGCTACAGAGAACCCAAAACAAAATTGTCAAGGTTTTACTACACTACCCCTTTGACACGCCAACAAAACAACTATACGAGAAAACTAAACTATTTAACATTAACCAACTATATAAATATAACACATGTATTTTAATAAGTAAAATTACTACAAATGCCATAAAATCTAACATTGAACTACACCTATCAGATAACAGAAATCTTCGTAACAAAATCAAACTTAAACTAACTAAACCTAGGACTAATTATGGGAAAAAGACAATAGTATTTGAGGGAGCACAGATGTTCAATAACTTACCAAACGATGTAAAGATTTGCGAATGTATTAACACTTTCAAAAATAAGTTAAAGCTACATATTGCAACGAGTACCGTAAAATAATCTACCTATGTATTTTTAAGCATATCTCATTTTAAGTGAAATGTAATTTCTTATGAGAATAAAGTTCTTTAAACCTTAAACCTTAAATTTTGTCTACTTTTAAGTATACCTACTGTGGCCCACTTACTAAGTTAAGTTTGTCTGAGACCACAATAGATCTGGTAGTAAATACTGCAATGAACGCATTGCTGAATTTGTAAAAAATAATACAATATGACTGATTAGGGTTATTATTAGAGTAATTGATAGGTAGTTTGCCATCCCAATTCAATTTAAACCTTTCAAACCGATGTGCAGTCACAGGTATGTATTGTATATTTCTTGTAGAACTTTTTTTAAGTTGAATTTCTAGTCTAATGTATTGACCTAATTGGTCTGACTTTAAATTACTTATAATTTTTTTAGTACAATTTTTTCATTTGGATAAGGAAATATATTGTTTATACAATTTGCTGAGGTTTCAGTTATTCGAGTAGGTTCCATGAAAAGTGGTTTAAAGTTGTGAGAATTAAATAAGTTAGTTATTTTCGTACTAAGGGAGTAAGTTTCTAATAAATTTACATTGAAGTCTCCACATATCATAAGAGTTTTGTTAGATTTTGATACTTTGACTTTTTCAAAAACATCAAATGAACCTGATGGTGGGCTGTAAACCTTATTACAAATATGCGCTCCAATTCAAAAATGCTACTTCAATGTGGCTTTCAACTGATAAACATACTATGTCATTACGATTTTTGAACTTTAAGTGTTTATTTAGAAATATTAGAGAGCCTCCACGAACAGCATGTGATCTGCAAAAAGATCTACCAACCTGGTGGTTACTGAAATTGAACATGAGCTCATGGCTTTTAAGCCAATGTTCTGTTAGACATAAAATATCAATATTAAAAGAGTTCATGTACAATTCCAACTATAATAATTTACTGCTAATACCTTGAATATTTTGGTGGACCAGATTAGTAAACTTTGCATTTATTTTACAATTTTGAGTTTTTCTGTTTTTATTATGTACTTTATTAATATTATTTGACGGGCTAGAGACTTCCTCTATTGTCGTTGTATCTAATTTAAATGACTTGGAAAAGCTTCCAAGGTTTTGTTTGAAACATCAGTATAATGCTCAATAGAGGCATTATGTGTAGCCAAATTTTTGGCTGTTATATTAAAATAATAGGACAGCGAATTTTCTAGTTGTCTTTTGTAATAACTAGGAAGGTAATATTTACCTTTAGTCAAATAATATTTATTTCTACTAACAAAATTGTTAGTATCCATTACATGTATATTATTATTGCATGATATAGTATGCAAGGTCATATTCAGCTTATATCTAAGGTTGTTTTCTGATTGTGGCAGGCTGTCGCTGTAAGGGAATGTAAACATAACAATTTGTTTTACTTTTAAAGAACAGAGCTTGTCTAAATATTTAATTAAGTCAGACTTGTTCACATTACCCCTATTACCGAGGCATATGATTAAATAACAGTCATCACTATATGTAGCGTTATCTACTTTTTGCATAATATCATGCAGATTTCAGTTGGGTAAACAATTATTTATTACCGTATGTATACATATTTAATAATTGGCCCATATTTTTTCCAAGTTCATCGCTGTACATAATTGTTTTTATACCTGGATATGAAGTGCTAACATCCAGAAGGGAAGTACCTAGCTGACGGAGCACAGTCTGGCACACAACAGCAGCTCTCCAATATTTTAGTTTCTAGGCTAACCTGGCTATTGAGAACTGCATCCATAGCTAGATTCAGTTTCCTGGTTTCCGCTCTGGTTTTGTCATAGAAGCCAATGTAGTGCCCCAGGGAGCGCTCCGCCTGGTCAAGTTTGCATCTTAGCTCATGCATGCTGTTCTCATAGCTAATCTGATTATAATTAAGCTTTAATTATTCTTCTTTAAGGGGGTTAAAGTGCCTGCACGTGGCCCACATGTGCGGGGTCTTTGTGCATTTCCCCTTCTCCCGCTCATTAATTTCAGCCATCCCAACTCCTGCACCAGCTGTAGTAGGAGGCCTGGGTGTTCAAGGAGCTCATGAGTCGTTGTAGATTCTCCCAGAATAGCCATCCTGGTATCAATTGTGGATGGGCATGCCAGCAACATGAGCTCGACTGTCTCATCCACTTCCATGCAGCCCCAGCATAGGGGGCGGTCGGTTGCACCTGTAAATTTCAAGTGTTTATTTAATGTACAATGGCCTGTTATAATACCTCATACAAACTTATGAATGTTCCTGGTTACGTACATGGAGTATGAAAATCGCCGCACCAATAAATTTGTAAAGTTACATTTTGTTATCTGAAATACAATCTATTGACTTTTTACTAAAATTATATAGTCTGTGTAACTTTTACGGTCTCCACGAATCTAACGACACCTCATTTGTTAATATCCGTTGAGCCGTTTGGGTTGTAGCGAGTTTTAAAATTTGAAAACGCCATATCTCCGCCATTAAAAAAAATAAAAAACTGAATCGACAAAAAAAACATTTAATTATCCAACCTGCTCACAAAATTTCACGGGAATCGGTTTAAAAATGCGACCTGTAGGGAAGAACGACAGACAAACAAACAAACAAAGCATTTTTGCCCAATCCTGAAACGGAGACGCTTCGCTCACTCGGTCAATAAATAGCGGTGGCAAGTTGTCACTCCCAGCACCCTTCGATACGTCTACTTTTTTACAAGCTTTTATTTAGTTTCACCTGTCCCGATGTCTGTCTGTAATCACATCTTGCAAGTTAAATTTGATCCACTTCCCGGTTTCCGATTGAGCTGAAATTTTGCATGAATATATAAATCGGATGACAATTATTTTGCCAAAAAAATGTAATTTAATGTTAATTTGGTATTTTGACTTTGCAGCTATTGATGCGTTCGGATACTGAGAGGTTAAATCACTAGTGTGTTTCCATAATAGTATCACACGAGGCCTAATTCATATTAATATTCATGTATTTCCATTAAATTTATGCAATAGGCAAGGATATTAAGAGCATTTAAATTAAATTACATCAATCAATTATAGGACCTGATTGCAGGTTTGTTTTTTGCCTAAACTAAGCTAAAAGAAGTCTGGTAGATAGGCGACAATCACTTTTCCATTATTTTATATGCTTGGTTGACAATTATATAATTTAAATAATAGACTTAATAATTATGACTAACTAGGTGATTCATTAGCAAGTATGTTATTTTAACAGAGGTCAGACTAGGGGTCACCTCTCTCCGCTCCGCTTCACTTCGGCTCCGGGTTCTGCTGCTATGTGTAAACCTTACAAACCTATCTTTAGTTTTCAAACAGGAAGTGACCTAAGACAACCAATTAGGTTCTGTGACATGAGATGCTCACCTTTGTTATATTTCCTCTTGCTAAATTTGCTTTCATTCCATGTTTCATTCTGTTCCAGTCCATGATTGTTCTGCAGGACAAACACTTATTGATACTCGAGATAGCTGACTAAAAGAATTTGACCTTCGCACGCGCTGGGCCCATCGAGTAACATTTTCTTATTTTGTCAGCTGCCTCATTAGGTGCATACATTCGCGATACGCAACTTAAAGGAACGCTTAACCTAAAATAATTAGCAACACCAGGAAAATGTGAAACCCACCTTCAATTATAAATATAAATTGTTACCTCCAAACCACGTCGCTCGAAATGACGACGTATGGTGACGACAGGACTGGATAGGAGTAAACTAAGGGAGCTAGGGATATTAATATGACGGGTTACTTGTCGTTTCTTCGTCGGGGGCGTCAATTAGGCAGGCGTGATGTGATACACAAAGGATCACGCCCAATAACTAAAACAAATATACTTAAGCACCAAATGCGTGGATAATCCACGGAAAAATTAGCACAAATATCCAAAACACAAAAATAGCAAGCACTTAAATTAGGTCCGAAAAACTTATTTTATTGATGATTGAAATTTGCCGTGCTCTTCAATGGTCTGTAAAAACCAAGTCTGACGTAGCAGATGCACATATCAAGATTTAATTGAAAAATAATCCAATTATTGTTTAGTTTTGTAATGATAATCACTTAACTGTGAAAATCTGGAAATTTTCTTCAAAAACACTAAATCATCAATAAAAAAATAACGGTAAGACTTCGCCATATGTATGTTTGGCTCAAATGGTTCTAAATGGTCTGTACTAACTTTGGTTAAGTCTTTGCATCGATCTAACGGACACCCTGCATTAATATTTATTCTAAAAACTTATCTTCAGTCCTCGTGAAGTCCCCCCACATTACCATACAAAATACAATATAAACCTTCAAATGTTTGTTTAATGTTTATTTCGTATCATATTTCGCTGTCTCTCGGGTTCACCAAAGGTCAAGGTTGGTGTTCGTCATGCGCTTATGGGTATGGTCGTAAAAATTTGTACCATAAAATTCGTGAATCAGTAACACACGTTGGCCATCACATCAGTAACATTCAAGACAACGTAACAAACGTGAGTTTCATAAAGGTATGTTTAAAAGGAAAGTCAAAATGTCAAAGTTTATTTTTTTATTGGCAAATATTTTATTTATAATAATCGTTTCAATAATATTATATTTAGTTTTAGTACATTTTAATTTTATTCAAGTCATCGTCGAATTGAAGAACTCCGCGAAGATTGTTGATAGGATCGTTCAAAACTTTGGTAACATCGAAAGTAACATGTCTGATATATCTTCTGCTTGTGGCCAGTAGAATAAACTCTTCGTATTATTACGCATGAACTAAACTCTTAGATTTATTCCGTTTACTTCAAGGATTTGCCCGACGTAATGTTTCGTAGTCTTATTTGTCTGAAACCTTACTAAAACGGTCTTTAACAACAGGCTGATCTTCTAAAAAAATTATTCCTGGCGGATCTGGAATATTAGGATTTATATTTTCTTGATGGTGTATATAATCTGTATTTATTGCTGATGGTATTTCTTTCAATAAAATTCCTGTATTTTCATCTAATTTCCAACATGGTTGCGAATCTTTTGAATCCGTTCCAGGAATTGAATCAGAGCTATCAGAGGCTCAAGCAGGAACCAGCTAGCGAGAAAGTATCCGTAATAGAAATGTGGGAAAATGTATGAGATTATGAACAGCGCCCCTATTGTGCGTAAACATAACTAAAATCGGTAGCAGGAAGCATTTTCGTCTGGTGTTCGAAACGATACGTCAACAACTCGCTTTTCAAATGTATTAGGATTCGATAGAATCGGCAGCACGAACGACGTTTTGACATAGGTACTCACTTAATATTTGTTGGTGAGAATAGTTTCGTTATATATTTAATTAACGATATCCTATTGTTTGTTGTTTGCAAGTGACTTATTAACGGTTATAGTGTTAATTTTCAATATATATACCTACATATTTCATATATTATGTATGTAGCAACCCTTTGTTAATAGCAATCTCATGGTGAAACTCAGTCGATGAAGTTGCGGATTGGGATGAAATACTACGTGAATATGTTATGCATGAAGCCATGATCCTCGACAGTGAGAAACCGTTACCTCAGAGAAGGATAAAAACAAACAAAAATAGCGTCAAGCCTTCCCCCGTAGGGGACGGCAGAGGCACATTTGTGCTCGTTTAGCCAGATATTCAATACTCCATTTTGCGTGACAGGGGGCTAGCCCATTGCAGTAGCTACGGAGATATGAAGTTCATTGTAATTTTTGGATCTATGGGTTTTTAAACCTTAACCAAGAATTTTTCATTAATAAACATAAATATTTACATACAGGTACATATATTGCTTCTAGCCCCACACTAGGACACCCTTTGTCGTGGGTACCAGAAACAGCAACGTCACACACATATAAACATCCAAGACCTAGGGTTATTTTTCTTTTACCACAGCCGGAGATCGAACCCTGAACTCTGGTATGGCAGGCAGAGCCACAACCGCTTCGCCACAGAGGTCGCCATTGGTTTTGAACTTTATCAAGTTGAAAATTATTTATTGAACACAGTTATTAAAAAGATACATTAAGAGAAAACATATGATCAAAGGCGAGCTTAACTCTAAAGAGATTTCTTCCAGAAAACCAAGGCATGAAAGGAAAACTTATCATGAAAGAGTAGGCAGGGCACAATAACTAATCTATTATAAAATATATAAGTAAATTAAATATCTATAAAATACGGAAAATAAAATACATACTTATGTATATCAAACTACTAAATAAGTACCAGTACATACATAACCCTGTGCATATAGTTTACATATAATAATAATATACATACTACAACTATCACAAAAGAGAGAGGAAGTGCTCTTTTACCCGGTTTTTGAAAGCGAAAAGAGTGGGACTGTCTCTTTTCGAACAAGGAAGTATGTTCCACAGTCGGACCGCCTGCAACCTGAAGGAGTCCTCATATGCGGAGGTGTTATGCCTTGGAGTGGCTAAGTGTGAGACCTTGATCCATTGCCAATCTCCTGAAAAGAGATTGCCTACTCAAAGCAGTCTCAGAGGTAACGGGGGTAGCACAGATTTTTCAATACATATATTGAAAAGATAAGAAAGAATATGAGAGTTGGCGACGGCGAATGGGAAGCCACCCCAATTCTTTGTGATATTGAGAAACATGGTTGAATTTGCGCACCCCGGAGATAAACGAGATCCCGAGATTCTGAAGTTGTTCGAATCTTAATAAAGGGTTAATTAACGTCACAGAAGCCTATGGTGGAAGGGCGGGCATTGTGCAACTAAGAGAAGACTGAATGCCATCGGACCATATGATGAGGTACTGTGGCGCTGCAGTATGGGAATTGTATGAGTGTTCTCCCCTTCTAACCCCCACCCCGCCCCATCTCGCTTTGTCTATGGCTGCTTGCAGCACGACACCACATTGTGTGGCCTGCCTCTTACTTATAAATGAATTAAACAAATCTGCTTCTTTTAAAATGTATATGTATGACACTTTAATAATTCATGTATATAAGAACCTATACACAACACTTCATGTAATTCATGTTAATGCAAATAAACAATAATTTACTCCACTCCATTTCTAAGGCATGTATTGTTCTACACATTTGATAATTGTATGCAATCTCTTGCTCTCACAAATTCCAAACTCATGTTGTATTATCATTTCCTTTTATATACTATGCCCCTCTCTCTTGCTTCTCTATTTCATTTCACAAACATCTTAGCTACTCTATCATCAATCTATCTCTTGCGGTGTTCTCCAAGTCTCAGCTTCCTCTGTCATCAAGGTCTCTGGGATAGCAGTGATGCAGGAGCCCCGACCGCACGCGAAACTCTGCTGTAATATAAAATATTTTGGAGTAAAGTACTTGAAATGCAATATGATGATGACGATGGTAAGCAATCTCTCATCATTATCAGACAGGTAAGCCCATCCAAATATGGGTTTGAAGGGTTCATAATTCATCTCTAGATAAGCGATAGATTTGCCCTCTGACATGCATTTCGTGAGTGGACATCAAGGACCCAGTAGGTAGTTGAAGAGAAAGTCAAAAATCAGATAAAAATACGTAGTTATATTGACAGATAACTCAATATTGAATTACTCAGCTAAAGATTATAATAAATAACTATAGCTTACCTTTCCATGAACTCTATCATTACTGCGCTCATATTCCGGCATTATGTGAGGTTCTTCATGAAGAAGAATGCATTAGAAGATTATGAGACTCGTAAGAGCCCGCGAGCGACGCGTTCACAATAATCCGGAGCGATCGAATTGTCAAAACCGTCGGACGATAACATCATCCAATATCATTTTTCTGAATTGAATAATTGAAGCTGCCTCATCCCTAAATAATTCACAGCAAAAGGGAAATTCACTACAAAACAATAAAATTTTCATGTTATCGCTAGCGCCATTCTACGAGTCATGTCACAATCAAAAACCAAAATACTTTCTCGAAAACCATTATTATTTTTATAATATTCGTTGAGTTTATGATTAATTACACTTTATTATTTCAAAGTCTTTAAAAATTGTAACAATATTACAAATTGGGATAATATTTCCGCAACACGTTGCAATAAAACTTAAATTTAAAATCGATCTATGGATAACGTAAGATTTGGAACGTTTCATTCATTCAATATACTGTGTTGTTCGTTCAGCTTGTCCATGCTAGAGGCGCAGTATTACGTAGAACGTTTTCTGGGTATCGCAATGACGTTAGTCGATAGACAGTGGTTCCTGCTGCCGATGAGACTCTGGTTACGTTTTCGATGCGAGGTCTCGTTAGCGTCTGGAGAGTTTTTCCTGCTTGAGCTACAGATAAGAAGCCATCGATGCTTTGCCGACAGAGTGGCAACCGACGGGAGACGTAATAAAAGGCTTGTCACTGCATGCTCAGTTAATGTCGTGTCTGTTGATTGGAATACAATCCTAACATATATTAGGTTGGTACTTGTTATTAATGACGTGCATAAGACATAGTACGTGATGAGATATTTCCGCATATCTGTAATCTGTGGCGGGCGTACGGGCCGGCACAGATGCTATCATCTGTTTCAAGGTACTCTACTTTGTCACTGTCCTCCGAACTATCAGGTTTCTCAAGCCACCCTTAGGATTTCTTCTTTTTTAAATTTGACAGTATTTTTCTTTTTAAATTGCCGCGTACAGCCTTTACTTGGTTGTTGGGGACTTTTTCCGTATAGTCCCAGGCGTCCTGTAGATTTTTCTTCACTAAAGCAGATTTTACAGTGTTTGGCAATGGCAATAGGCTTTAATTCAGCTGGTAATTTGTTTTTACTGATCTCCCTTCAGATATGTGATGTGTCACATTGTAGATGTGTCAGACTCTTGCAGGGTATTAAAAGCAACTAATGCGTTAGGTATATCAAGTCCATGTGACACATAGTTGTCGAGTGCCGCACCCTTTCCATGTGAAGTTTCCGAAAAATTCCATGTGGAATGAGGGAATCCTGGGATTTCGTTGTTTTTGTAAATAAATAGAAAATTTTCTTTTGTCTGTATTGAGTACTCGGGCAGTCAGAAAAGAAGTGTATCGTGGTGATATTAGGATACTCGTTTTTAATATAGTCTAGTACAGGACCCAGGTGAGCCCATATAGCCTCAGGACCGTGCTCATTGCAAGGTGATAGTGTCGCGAATGATTTTGGGCTTTGATCTTTTGTATAAAAAGATCAAAGCCCAAAATCAGTATGGATAGTAATTTGGCTTTTCGATGCGCCAAAGTGCATCGACTGTACTTCTGTCGCCAACTTGCAAACCCAGTTTTCCGAATAATCTATAATCATAGCTACTTCTGTATCCGACAGTGTTTTCAAACAATCCGATGCTTTTATGTACTGATGCCTAATATTTTAGATGTGCTTTTTTATTTTTCCTATTTCTTCATTAAACTTTTCTGTCAATTCTTGCACAGTTTCATTCTTATCACTCTTCAGAATTTCCTTTGTCACTTTTATTATGCCAGTTTTGTCTTTATATTCATGCTTTTCATGTTGAAATTCTTCCTATGAAATGTCCTGAGCAGGATCTATTCCCTCCCATCGTAAATTTATTTTCTTATTTTTGCAAATGTCACAATCTCCATACGCAAAATCTTTAGATCTCATGTCACAAACAAATTGTGATGTTATATCATCAATTTTTTTTTGATCATTTGAAGCGCAACATTTTGCTTCAATCATCCCTATCGATTTTAGCTTGCTACATTTCAACCATTCTTTTTCGTGTTTCACACACGCACACGTATTGCGGTTGGTTATCTTTGGGCGTGTGATATAAAATGGTCTATATTTTTTTAAAGTTGTTCATTTCGCTGTACCTCCTTCATTCCTGTATGTTTTATACAGCTCAGTCAATGTAGTATGTAAGTATCTGATTTGCTGTTTATTTTTTAAAATAAACAGCAAATCGTAAAATGTTTTAATCTGCTTGATGGTACTTGCAATTTTTTTTGCTTTGGCTCTGCGGTCGATCGTTCTGCGAATTTTACCTTTTAAACCTATACCTCGAGCCAGTCGACTGTTTGATTTTTACTTCGTGGTAATGTCATTATTGACGGCCCTTTTGTCTGTTGTTGCACTTTCGTATGAAGTTTGTAATGATGTCACGAGAATATTGTGAGTTAACAATTGTTTCTTCACTTTTTCTTTCATTTATCGATCAGCTGGTTAACGAGCTGCTACGACTTAGGGCACCTACTACTCGAACCCGACACGCTGTCTCTGCACTCCTACATGTACCCTTTGCCCACACTAACTACGCGGCCAATTCTCCCAGCTGCCACCTGCCAAGAACGTACAACACACACTTTGCAGATCTGGACATCTTCCACCTGTCACGCGGCCAGTTCAGGGGGCACTTAATGCTCCAGCTGAAAGACAGCAAACATCAAATCTGCTGAGGTTTTCTCTCTCATTATACAGTTGCGACTATATGTATATATCTGTATCTATCACTCACACATTGACTTAACACATACATACAAACACACTCCTAAACACATTCCCTTCCCATTCCTATTGGACTGTACCCGGTACTTCTAAATTGTTTTATAAATTGTTTAAGTTTACTGCCATTTTATGTTCGGCCTAAAAAATGAAAGCCTTTAATTGGCCTATGACTAGTTTAAGTTCTTTGTTTATATTATTTTTGAATTTGTGCTGTAGGCTTAGTTAAATAAATAAATAAATAAATAAATTTCGGTTGGTATGTCTGGTAAGTTCTTTTCTATAAAGCTGTTTGTCTTTGCAGCTGGAGTCAAATTTTCTGGTGTTTCTTTATGTCTGTTCAGTGTGGTATTTTCCTGGAACAATACTTCGTAATTTTTCTTTGTCTGATCTATGGTTACCATCAAATTTTCATTTTGTTTCCGTAACCTATTAACCTTTTTATGAAGAGTTTTAATTTTCCTTTTTTGAATCTTTATTTTGTCTTCATAATTAGCACTCTGAACAGCCCATTGTCTTTGTACTTTCCGCTTTGCACTTTAGCACAATAATCTCAACATTTTCTGGTCTAGAATTCGCATCTTCGTTATTTCGCTGGTTTTCTTCAATAACGACATTCACATCCATCACACCTCTCTGTTTTTTCTTCCTATTTCTCCATTTTTCTCTCTCTTCAGCTTTACCTGATTCATCATAGTCCTTTATCTTCTTTCTTTTTTTGTTACGTTCTGCATTATTTTTTCTTAGCCATTTCATATTTTTCTGGATTCTGTAACCGCATTCTTTCCCGGTACTGTTTTTGTTTTTCAGAGTTTGTAAGGGGCATCTGAAAACAAGAATAGGTACTAATGATAGCCTTCCTCAGAGCAATCCAAAAAAGTTTGTTTGTATATCAGATGTGAGGCAATTTATTGTAAAATATATAAAAAATGAAGAGCTCCGTGGTCCAGTGGGTCCAGTCCAGTATAACCCTTGCTTCTCACACAGGAGATGCGGGTTTGATTCTTGCTTCTCGCACAGGAGATGCGGGTTCGATTCCTGACCATGTAACAATGAGATGAGTAATTCATCTTACGCATATTATACGGACGTTCTAACGGTGATGTAAAACATAGTGAGGAAACCTTCAATCTCTTTAGCTGCGGCGATGGGCTAGCCCCCTGTCACGCAATAATGAAGTATTGAATAAATTTCTAAACGTGGGCACAATTGTGCCTCTGCCACCCTGTATGGGAAAAGGCGTGACGCTATATTATATTATTATTATATATATTTTTATATCAATATGAATTCGTCCTAATTTCACCAATGTTACGTAACACATCATGTGCTACTCACATGATAACATAACGATCTTGAATAAAAAACACGCGCAACATAACCTTAAAAATGTTTCTTTTGGAAATGTATAACGTCAGCGATGTTTAAAACACATAATCGTTCCTAACATTAATAAATCTAAGTACCAAATATACAAAAGATAACAAATTCTGATATTTACCTTGGTAATTCCAAGCTAAATCCAACTCTACAAACTCACGACCGAGACTTCGACCCACTCAGAAGAAAAAGAAGATGGCGACTTACTTTATTATGGTGTCTAAACTGCATCGAACAGTTGCCATACGCGAAAAAATGCTTAGGGATGCCAGTCATTCGTCAGTTTTCTATCAAATTGGTAACACACCAAAAGTAACAATCGGGAACCAAAAAACGAGACATACCATCAACATCAAATAGTGTAAATAATAAAAAATATCCTTATACCTAGTAAAGAAAGCTAAATATACGTTATTTAAGTATATGCAAAGATTTTCAACTTTAACAACGATTCACTTTTTTGATCACATCTTGTCATAAAAGGGGCAAAAAGGGATGGGCGACATGTAAAATTTATAAGACAATGGAAAAATGTGATGTTAATTCATTGTGTAAATGGCGACACTTCATGCTTGTTTGCAGTAATGTGTCTTGTATTTCGTTATGTTTTCTAATATACACTTTATCGTATTTAACTTGAAATATGCATTTGATCATCAGTTTTGATGGAAAAAAAATAAGTCACTAGGCGACACACACAACAAAAAAAGTACAAATTTTCACGGCGATACCCATATACAGCATGTGCAAAGATTGAACACAGGAAATGTTTTGCCATTTCCGATACGGGTGGCAATTTTTTTTACCGTGATATGATTCTATGTAAACTGTAGCTCAAGCAGGAAAAACTCTCCAGACGCTAACGAGATCTCGCATCGAAAACGTAACCAGAGTCTCATCGGCAGCAGGAACCACTGTCTATCGACTAACGTCATTGCGATACCCAGAAAACGTTCTACGTAATACTGCGCCTCTAGCATGGACAAGCTGAACGAACAAAACAGTATATTGAATGAATGAAACGTTCCAAATCTTACGATATCCATAGATCGATTTTAAATTTAAGTTTTATTGCAATGTGTAGCGGAAATATTATCCCAATTTGTAATATTGTTACAATTTTTAAAGACTTTGAAATAATAAAGTGTAATTAATCATAAACTCAACGAATATTATAAAAATAATAATGGTTATCAAGAAAGTATTTTGGTTTTTGATTGTGACATAACCTGTAGAATGGCATTTCGAAGCTAGCGAAAACATGAAAATTTTATTGTTTTGTTGTGAATTTTCCCTTTTGCTGTGAATTATTTAGGGACGAGGCAGCTTCAATTATTCAATTCAGAAAAATGATATTGGATGATGTTATCGTCCGACGGTTTTGACAATTCAATCGCTCCGGATTATTGTGAACGCGACTCATAATCTTCTAATGCATTCTTTTTCATGAAGAACCTCACATAATGCCGGAATATGAGCGCAGTAATGATAGAGTTCATGGAAAGGTAAGCTATAGTTATTTATTATAATCTTTAGCTGAGTAATTAAATATTGAGTTATCTGTCAATATAACTACGTATTTTTCTCTGATTTTTGACTTTCTCTTCAACTACCTACTGGGTCCGTGATGTCCACCCACGAAATGCATGTCAGAGGGCAAGTCTATCGCTTATCTAGAGATGAATTATGAACCCTTCAAACCCATATTTGGATGGGCTTACCTGTCTGATAATGATGAGACATTGCTTACCATCATCATATTGCATTTCAAGTACTTTACTCCAAAATATTTTATATTACAGCAGAGTTTCGCCTGCGGTCGGGGCTCCTGCATCACTGCTATCCCAGAGACCTTGATGACAGAGGAAGCTGAGACTTGGAGAACACCGCAAGAGATAGATTGATGATAGAGTAGCTAAGATGTTTGTAAAATGAAATAGAGAAGCAAGAGAGAGGGGCATAGTATATAAAAGGAAATGATAATACAACATGAGTTTGGAATTTGTGAGAGCAAGACATTGCATACAATTATCAAATGTGTAGAACAATACATGCCTTAGAAATGGAGTGGAGTAAATTATTGTTTATATGCATTAACATCAATTACATGAAGTGTTGTGTATAGGTTCTTATATACATGAATTATTAAAGTGTCATACATATACATTTTAAAAGAAGCAGATTTGTTTAATTCATTTATAAGTAAGAGGCAGGCCACACAATGTGGTTTTGTGCCGCAAGCAGCCATAGACAAAGCGAGATGGGGCGGGGTGGGGGTTAGAAGGGGAGAACACTCATACAATTCCCATACTGCAGCGCCACAGTACCTCATCATATGGTTCGATGGCATTCAGTCTTCTCTTAGTTGTACAATGCCCGCCCTTCCACCATAGGCTTCTGTGACGTTAATTAACCCTTTATTAAGATCTACTGAACAAACTCGAACAACTTCAGAATCTCGGAATCTCGTTTATCTCCGGGGTGCGCAAATTCAACCATGTTTCTCAATATCACAAAGAATTGGGGTGGCTTCCCATTCGCCGTCGCCAACTCTCATATTCTTTCTTATCTTTTCAATATATGTATTGAAAAATCTTTGCTACCCCCGTTACCTCTGAGACCGCTTTGAGTAGGCAATATCTTTTCAGAAGATTGGCAATGGAGATATCTCAAGGTCTCACACTTAGCCACTCCAAGGCATAACACCTCCGCATATGAGGACTCCTTCAGGTTGCAGGCGGTCCGACTGTGGAACATACTTCCTTGTTCGAAAAGAGACAGTCCCACTCTTTTCGCTTTCAAAAACCAGGTAAAAGAGTACTTCCTCTCTCTTTTGTGATAGTTGTAGTATGTATATTATTATTATATATAAACTATATGCACAGGGTTATGTATGTACTGGTACTTATTTAGTAGTTTGATATACATAAGTATGTATTTTATTTTCCGTATTTTATAGATATTTAATTTACTTATATATTTTATAATACATAGATTAGTTATTGTGCCCTGCCTACTCTTTCATGATAAGTTTTCCTTTCATGCCTTGGTTTGCTGGAAGAAATCTCTTTAGAGTTAAGCTCGCCTTTGATCATATGTTTTCTCTTAAAGTATCTTTTTAATAACTGTGTTCAATAAATAATTTTCAACTTGATAAAGTTCAAAACCAATGGCGACCTCTGTGGCGAAGCGGTTGTGGCTCTGCCTGCCATGCCAGAGGTCCAGGGTTCGATCTCCGGCTGTGGTAAAAGGAAAATAACCCTAGGTCTTGGATGTTTATATGTGTGTGACGTTGCTGTTTCTGGTACCCACGACACAGGGTATCCTAGTGTGGGGCTAGAAGCAATGTATGTACCTGTATGTAAATATTTATGTTTGTTAATGAAAAATTCTTGGTTAAGGTTTAAAAATCCATAGATCCAAAAATTACAATGAACTTCATATCTCCCTAGCTGCTGCAATGGGCTAGCCCCCTGTCACGCAAAATGGAGTATTGACTATCTGGCTAAACGAGCACAAATGTGCCTCTGCCGTCCCCTACGGGGGAAGGCTTGACGCTATTTTTGTTTGTTTTTATCCTTCTATGAGCACTAACGGTTTCTCACTATCTAGGATCATGGCTTCATGCATAACATATTCACGTAGTATTTCATCCCAATCCGCAACTTCATCGACTGAGTTTCACCATGAGATTGCTATTAACAAAGGGTTGCTACATACATAATGTACGAAATATGTAGGTATATATATTGAAATTTAACACTATAACCGTTAATAAGTCATTTACAAACAACAAACAATAGGATATCGTTAATTAAATATATAACGAAACTATTCTCACCAACAAACATTAAGTGAGTAATTATTCGTGAGATTTCGATAGCCAGCTGACGAGTTTCACCTTAGTGTATGTTAAAACGTCGTTCGTGCTGCCGATTCTATCGAATCCTATACATTTGAAAAGCGAGTTGTTGACGTATCGTTTCGAACACCAGACGAAAATGCTTCCTGCTACCGATTTTAGTTATGTTTACGCACAATAGGGGCGCTGTTCAAAATCTCATACATTTTCCCACATTTCGATTACGGATACTTTCTCGCTAGCTGTGGCTCAAGCAGGAAGAATTACCAGAGTGAAATAGTGTTCGAGTTCAGATAAAATGAACCTTATGTCATTGTACACAAGAATCACTGACAGTTCGATTCGCATACTTTTTCGACGCGTTATTATTCCTGCTTCCTACACTGGTTCCTGCTTGAGCCTCTGGTGTTTCGTTCGTGTATGGTGTAATATAACATAACATAGCGTCACGCCTTTTTCCATACGGGGTGGCAGAGGCAAAATTGTACCCACTTTTAGCCAGTTATTCAATATCTACTCCATTTTGCGTAACAGGGGGCTAGCCCATCGCCGCAGCGATGTGTATGGTGTAATTTTGAGTAGACTAGCATTTTCACGCGGCTCCGTTTGCGTGCCAGTACAGATATCTACTTTTTTGTAAAAAAATTGTAAAATTGTGTAAACTAGTGTTTTTACGCGGCTTCCTTCGGGTGCAAGTTCAGATATGTACCTGTTGTCAATTTTGTGTAAAATACAGAAATTTGTAAAATTACAGAAATTTGTAAAACTATAAAATTTCAAAAATTGGTACATACATATTGCCTATTGGGGCCTAATTCTGTACTGGGAAACGCATTGTAATTGGATCTCGACCGCCTCCTAAACGCCCAAAATAGCGTCATTTCGAGGAATCGCAAGGCGTTAAAATTTCAAAAATTGGTAAAAAAATATACATATCTAGTGTGGGGCCAGAAGTAATGTATGTGCCTGTATGTAAATGATTGTTTAAATACTAATTTAAATTACCTAATTTATTTGTCTACAGGTAATTAGAACGTCTGACTCGAAAAAACGAAGTTAGTTTAATTTAAGTTTTGACTGTAATAAACTACTATTAGGCAAGTATGTCTGTAATATAAATTACTAATTAGTTCGCTTGTTATGTTTGTACAGTCTGTAATGATTTTTTTTAATCTATCTAATCATTCTATCTCATTAATCTATTTATCTATCTCATCTATCTGTCTATCTAGTTAGGTTAAATTAATTAGGTTTTGGACAAATAAAAAAGAACAAATATAAAAATTTAAATTATTTTACTTTTTAGTAAAAATATACATTAACACAAAAATACAAGAAATCATTACTATTTAGGCCAATTGGTGCCAAATGTGAAAATATATACAAATTCTTAGTTGTTTGATTCATATTTGTAACTCGATATTATTGAAAATGTAAACGAAGACATTTATAGAAAAATAATGAATCAATTCATCTAGAAAAGTGCACCGCCCCGCACAATTTATGCTACAAGCTGAAAATGATCTTAAGCTAAATATGACATTACATACAATGTCATATAATAATAGTTTGATTCATTTGATTGACTCTTAACAATTATGTTAGTAATAATGTTTATTTGACCAAAGGTAGTTACTACCTTTCAGATTATTTCAAACGACAGGTAGCTGTGTCGCTATCTTATTTTTTTAGTATTACAGCCAAGAATTTGGCTAACCTGACTGCTTCTATTGAGCACAGACAAGGTATATTGGAAGAGATTCCAAGTAATTTAAATTAGTTTTTAAGACAACAGAGGAAATCTCTAGCATACATAAGCCAATAAATATATCAAGCAAGCATAGGAGATCAAAAATGTGTAATATCTTGCCCGAATTAAATAAGTCAAAAAAGTCTAATAATATCCCAATATCAAATAATATTCAGACAAAGGGTAAGCCCTACTTAAATATTACCCATCAAAACATGCAGGGGCTACCTGGCAAAGAACTTGTATTAGAATTATTTCTTAATAATTCGGACACTGATGTTATATGTATTACAGAACATTGGCTAAAGGAAGTAATTTAAATTAGTTTTTAAGACAACAGAGGAAATATCTAGCATACATAAGCCAATAAATATATCAAGCAAGCATAGGAGATCAAAAATGTGTAATATCTTGCCCGAATTAAATAAGTCAAAAAAGTCTAATAATATCCCAATATCAAATAATATTCAGACAAAGGGTAAGCCCCACTTAAATATTACACATCAAAACATGCAGGGGCTACCTGGCAAAGAACTTGTATTAGAATTATTTCTTAATAATTCGGACACTGATGTTATTTGTATTACAGAACATTGGCTAAAGGAAAATATGATGTTTTTTAACATAAATAATTACAAAATTGTCAGTTGTTACAATAGAAAGACTGCTGATAGAGGTGGTTCTTTAATCTTAGTAAAAAATAATATTAAGGTGAAACAACGGAAAGATATTCTTACACTTACTGTGGAAAGACAAATAGAGGTATCTTGTGTTGAGTTAGATAGCCATATTATTGTTTGTGTCTACAGACCTCCGAGAGATGAAAACTTTGGCCATGGAAATTTTGAAATATTCGAGAAAATTATGGAGGAAGCCCTCATTAAACTTTGTAATAACAGAAAAAAGTTAATTATTTGTGGCGATCTTAATGTAGATCTGCTTGTAGATACAACACTGAAGCGACGATTAATAACTCTGTTCAAATCATTTAATTTATGTCATGTATTTCTAGAGCCGACTAGAATTACACTTACCAGCCAAACTTGCTTAGATAACGTTTTTTGTGACTGTGCATTCACAAGTAAAAATGTAATTAACTGTTTACCATCCGATCACAGTGGTCAAACAGTTTCATTCCAAATTACTAGTGAAAATAAGACTGATCCATCATTTTATAGGCCTATTACATCCCATAGACTAGAGATGTATATAAAAAACTTAGATATGGGTTTGCCAGTACCGGATTTTGATGAATAGAACCCGAACAAAATCTATTCTGACTTCTTCAACATTATTCAAACAGAATTCAATACAGTTTTTAAATTAAAGAAAATCAGTGCCAACAACGGTAAATCTAAATTTAATGACTGGGCAACATTTGGAATTCGTAAAAGTAGAGCTATCTTGTATGATCTTTATGAGAGAGGGCGCCACCTACTTGAGCTAAAAGTCAGCTCCTAGATATATTGTTTGTATAAAATAAACAAAATAGTTTTTGCTATAAATTCTTCAATAAAAACAAAGTACCAAATAAAGTGCATAAGTGGAAGTGTTATACAAAACTATATTAATGGATTTGCTACAAAAACAATCAAAATATATAAAACGACAGTGAAGACTTAAAACAGTGAACTTAGTGAATAATAAACCCTGAATATGCGTGAAAAATGAACATCCTTCTGTGTTTTCACAAAGTGTAATAAATTTACAGTGAATTCATATGTAATTACGTGTAAATACTTCAAAATACAATTTCCTGACCGTTACAGTACAGAATTTTAAATAGTGCCATCTACTGCACAAAGGCGGAACTAACCACATACCTACATCACCAAAATCCACTACCGCCATCTAGTGGCTAATATAGAAAAATACATTGTACGCCATGATCATCCATTCGATTAAAGACACCACATCATAGACCTCACAATAGAGGGCGCCTCCAGTCTTAATCAATAAACCGCCTACTGACAGTTACCAAGCGAGCTACGCCGTACTACGCCTCGCTGCTACACCACGTTGCTACGCCACGCTGCTACGCGCCACGCTTCTACGCCACGCGGCCACGATACACTGCTACAGTCATAGCAGTCAGGATGGATTGCAAAGTATGCCAAAAGCTGATAGCACTCAGTGACCTATTGAAATGCGCTGCATGCAAAGAGCACTTCCATTACCAATGCCTCAATATCACTAGTGCTACATTTTCCGCAATATATCCCACTAAAAATGCATGGAAATGCCAATCCTGTAGCCCTCAATCTCCATTTAGACAAGACAACATAACTTTAAGGAATAAAAAACAAATTATGTCACCCATAGACACCGACTCAAGCTGCCAGTCCTTTTCTGACTACGACACCACGAGTTTGCCTGATATGTCGACTTACCATTCTGCAACTGAAATTGAAGACCTCAAACAACAAATCATTGAATTAAATATACAGCTGCAAAGTGCAAATGACGAAGTGGAGAGACTGACACTCGAAAATGGAAAGTTGAGATCGGGAAAAAAGGATAATGAGCTCAGAATCAATACTCTTAAAAAACTTTGCAACGAAACTCTTTCTACAACGAAAAAACAATGTAAAGAGACGAAGAGACGGAAAATAAAACAAAAGAAAATAAACTTCACATTGGACGCTGAAGAACTAAACACGAGTCAAACACCATCAGAGACCGATGACATCAGAAATCCGGCCGCTACCATGAACAAAACGAATCCTGAAACCAATACCTTGTCGGGAAACTCGTCTGAACAACTAAAGATGCTCTACAAAAATACTTCTTTCGAAGAAATCCCCCGACAAATTCTGTTTTTCGGTTCGCAACAATGCAGAGGACTGGCGAAAGCGACGAGCATAAATAGAGGACAGCTACCGTATGAAGAGTACAGAGTTTCTTCTTTCATCAAACCGAACGCGCAGTCGGATGACATCGTCGGCTCTATGGATAGCTACAACTTTAAAGATCAAGACACGGTGATTCTCTGTTTGGGCGAAAACGATTCGAATCCTACAAAAGTAATAAGAGAGCTTAGCTACGCTCAAAAACTCTGTAAAAATTGTAATTTAATAGTGTTGAGCGTAAACAATAGTACTCGCCTAAATGTGTCCAGATTAAATGAAACCTTAAAAGCACTTTGCAAAAACATGACCAAATGTAAGTTTCTCGATACTGACTCAGGAAACTACGGCAGAAAACAGTACTTAACATTCACTTCAAAAGCCATCAACTTTGACATAGACTGTAGAGACTACAATGATAGATACATAAAAAACATTAAAACAGAGATGCAAAAAAGAAGAGTACCCATAAAAGAAAATGGCCTACCAGCTAATTCTTTAACTTTAAACGAAAATGACAAGGCAACAATGACCTCTCCCTTTCAAAACATTCTTAACAAAAACATGTTTTTTCGTCTCTCCTCCTCAGTGTGAGCCGAGACATACTCTATCATGCTTCCACCAAAACATTGCGGGAGTATTACGCAAACGTGAACTTTTAGAAATCTTCATATGTGATCTCCAAGCACAAAATATATCAATTGACATTATTTGCTTATGTGAAACATTCCTAAAACAAGGCACGGAAATCAATGCCCAATTAGCGGGGTATAAACTGAGTTCCTATTTCTCACGTAAATCAAAAAAAAGAGGCGGCGTGTGCATCTTCACTAAGATGGATATCCCGGTAAAAGAAAGTCTATTTATTAAAGATTTTGCTATAGAAAACCATTTCGAATGCTGCGCTATAGAAGTACCTCAAATAAAGTGCATAATAATATGTGTATACCGCACACCTTCCTCAGACGTAAAGATATTCCTTACCCAACTGGAATGTGTTCTTCAAAAACTAAGCAGTGGGAACAAAAAAATGATAATTCTATGTGGTGACTTTAATATTGACACACTAAAAACAAATACCACGCAAACAAAGGGACTAATTTCATTACTCGAAAACTTTAATATCCAACTACACAATATAACAGTACCAACTAGACAACGTTCATGTATTGATCATATTGCGAGTAACGTAAAGGACATAGAGTCATCTAAAACTCTGCAAAGCGGGCTGTCGGACCACAATACCTGTCAAATTTCGAAATTCGTTACGAAAAAACTAGAAAGATTAAAAAAAAACTATTTTATAAAAAAGAAAGACTACAGCAAAGAAAACCTTGACAAGTTCCAAATGTGTTTAAAATCATTATCTTGGTCAGAAACACTCGAAATAGCAGATGCAGACCTAGCTTTTGATAAATTTAAAGAATATTTTGATTTATTTTATTCACTTTGTTTTCCAACAATAAGAGTAAAAATCAAGGCAAGCATCAAGGGTTTAAAATGGCTTACACCAGGTATACAACTAGCGTGCAAAAAAAATAGACAATTAAGGTATAAATACTATAGTACAAGAAACATACACGACAAAAACACATATTTGAACTATTCAAAGTCTTTAAAAAAATGTATAAACCTAGCTCAATCTAAAACAAACCAACGCTACATAATGCAATCAAAAAATAAATGTAGAGCTATTTGGAATATTATAAAAGACAACAACAACACTACCCAACCAAACAACATAGAAAAAATAATATTAAATGACCAAATTATTACAAACCCGGAAGAAATAGCTACTGCGTTCAATAAAAAATTTATAGATAAAGAATCAAAAACTAAACATCTTAATAATAATACAAGTAAAAAAGCCAGAAATCCAAAATCAATGTTCCTTTATCCCTGTGAACCGAAGGAAACTATATCAATAATAAAATCTTTAAAATCAACTAACTCCGTAGGCTACGATGGTATAAATACAAAAATTCTTAAACATTGCTGCCATGACATAGCAAACATCTTATGCTATTTAATCAATACTTCATTTGAATTTGGTCGATTTCCGAAAGCCCTAAAACCATCCATTATAAAACCCCTACATAAAAAAGGAGACAGGACTGACGTAAATAACTATCGTCCCATTGCCCTCATTAGTATTTTTTCTAAAATTTACGAAAAAGCCATGCAAAGTAGAATAAATAGGTTTCTGGACAAACATAAGATACTTAAAATTGAACAAAATGGCTTCCAAAAAAATAAATCTACAATTCTGGCCGGTTTTCAATTAACAACAGAAATCATAGAATATGTGGACAAAGGAAAGCCTGTAGCTGTTATATTTTTTGATATGACAAAGGCGTTCGACTATGTCCCACATACATTGTTGTTAGACAAATGTGAAAGATTAGGTATCAGGGGCCCGGCATGGGAATGGCTTAGCAGCTATCTTTCTGACCGCGAGCAAATGGTGGAAATATGTTCACTCTCAAACGACAATGAGTTAGAAATACATAAATCTCCTTCTGAGATAAACACCTTTGGAGTTCCTCAAGGCAGTGTCCTATCACCATTACTTTTCATATTATATATAAACGACCTCCCAGAGATTACAAAAAATAAATGTGTATTATTTGCTGACGATATCTCAATGACAATTAAATGCACTGACGACAACAAGTTTGAATCAGATGTCAACACTGGCATAAAAGAGGTCACGGAATGGTTAGAAGCAAATAACTTACTGGTGAATGAGAATAAAACACAATATATTCAATTTAGAAATAATAAAATGACATTAAAAAATATCCATGTAAAATGTAATAATATCACAATTAACCACACATCATCAACCACTTTCCTAGGTATAGTCGTAGATGAGCACTGCTCATGGCTACCACACATTGAAAAAGTGTGCAATAAACTTAACAAATATGTATACGCTCTACACAGGTTACAAAGAACCTCTGACGTACATTCAGCTTTGATGGCATACCACGGTTATGTGGCCTCTATATTAAGATACGGCCTAATTCTATGGGGTAACGCAAGAGATTTTGGAAAAGTTTTCATTTTACAAAAGAAATGCATTAGAGCAATCTGCCATGCACATCCCTTAGACTCGTGTAAGCCTCTTTTCATTCAACTCAAAATCTTGTCGCTGCCAAGTCTCTATATATTTGAAATGGCATGTTTTGCTCATAGTTATCCAAATATTTTCAAAAAGAATAAGGATGCATACACATTTACGACAAGATATCCAGATAAACTTGTAACCCCACTATGCAGGACCGAATTTTGCAATAGAAGTTGTTACAGAATGTTAATAAAAATATACAATAAGCTACCACAGCCAATTAAAACGTTGCCATTGACACTATTTAAGTCCACACTACAAAGATGGCTCTTGAAAGAATGTTTTTATAATGTAAATGAATACCTTAATCTTAAAATTATTGATATAAAGGAATGACATAATAATATAATGTAAATAGTAGATTTCAAATAACATATTTTAGATTTAAGTACAAGTTTTTGCATACCTGGACAGGTGGAATGTGCTGAGCATTTTATTTTAACATTTACCACCATATATTTAACCTCATTCCAAGCAAATAAACATTCATTTCATTTCATTTCATTTCATTTCATTTCAACAAAAAACCTATAACTTTGATATAAAATTTCATGACTATGTTAAAAAATATTCCAAAACTTTCAAGTTGGTTTGTAGAACTGCAAAAACTTTACACATAAATAGAAAAATACAAAATTCAAATAATAGATTGAAAACGGTTTGGCAAATCATAAACCGTGAAACTGGCAAAGTTATACCAAGGGATAATGATTTCTGCTTAAAGATAGGTGATGATGTTGTTAAATCCAACGCTGAGGTAGCTCGAGCTTTTGAAACATTCTTCACCAATGCACCCTTACTCACAACAGAGCGTCTAAATTCATCTCCATATGAAGCAGACTTTGTTAAAAAACAGCACTAGCATCAGTAATGTAGATTTTAAATTTTATCATGTATGTCCGCAGGATATTGTCAAAACGTATAGATTTCTTAACTTAAAAAATACTGAAGACCTGTGGGGTATGTCAGTCAAAGTCATTGGTTCAATAATACTTGTTATAGCCCCACACCTAGCTTATATATTTAATAAATGTGTTGATGATGGAGCTTTTAAAGACCTCATGAAACACAGTAAACTTATACCTCTGTTCAAGTCGGGAGACAAGTGTGATCCGTCAAATTTCAGACCAATATCGGTTCTTCCAGCACTAAGTAAAATTTTTGAAAAGATTATACTCAATCAAATGCTCTCACACTTCGACAGTACAAAACAACTCCACGCCAAGCAATACGATTTCACTAGGGGTAAATCGACTACGGATGCAGGTATTACCCTTATATCTCATATTTATTCTGCATGGGAAGCCGCACAGGATGCTATCGGTGTTTTTTGCGATCTGTCGAAGGCATTTGATTGTGTTGATCATAACACGTTGCTAATGAAATTAAATCATTACGGAGTTAGAAATAAAGCGTTGGATCTACTAAGATCATACCTAAGCAATAGAATTCAAAAGGCAGAAGTCAACGGCGTTAAATCTGATGGATCGGGGGTAAAAATTGGCGTTCCACAAGGTTCCATATTAGGCCCTTTCTTATTCCTGGTATATATTAACGATCTGCCTTTTATGGTGGAGAAATTGACTAACATAGTGTTGTTTGCTGATGACACTTCACTGGTCTTCAAAATTGAAAGACAAAAGGAAGATTTTGATGATGTCAATAGAGTATTATCTTTAACCTTGAATTGGTTCACAGTTAACAATTTATTGTTAAATGCTGGTAAAACCAAATGTATCAAATTCTCACTTCCAAATGTCAGGCAAGTTGGAACCAGTTTAGTGTTGGACAGCAATACGTTAGAATTAGTAAATGACACGAAGTTTCTTGGAATAACCATTGATAAAAAATTGCAGTGGGGACCCCACATAGAAAAACTGGCTGGTAAATTAAGTTCTGCGGCTTACGCTGTTAGGAACATCAGACAAAACACGGATGTGGCTACATCTAGGGGGATATTACAATGTTCAAGATTACTTATATGATGGGTCTGTATATAAAAACTTATATGATGGGTCTGTATAGGAACATCAGACAAAACACGGATGTGGCTACATCTAGGCTAGTATATTTTAGTTACTTTCATAGTGTCATGTCCTATGGTATCTTGTTGTGGGGAAAAGCTGTGGATATTCAAACTATTTTTATTTTACAGAAAAGAGCTATTCGAGCAATTTATAATTTAAAACGCACAGACTCCTTAAGACAGCTTTTTAAAGAAATTGACATACTAACTGTAGCTAGTCAATTTATTTTCGAAAATATAATGTACGTACGCAAGAACCTTACAAAATTTCCCAAACTTAGCGATAGCTGTAATGTTAACCTAAAAAATAATCACAGACTACTTGCGCCCCGGTTTAGACTCGCGAAGGTTAGCAATTCTTTCAAGGGTCAATGCAGTCTCTACTACAACAAGATACCTCTGGAGATCTTGACATTGCCATTTGAGCAATTTAAAATCCATGTTAAAGCGACTTTGTCGAAAAGGGGATATTACAATGTTCAAGATTACTTATATGATGGGTCTGTATGGGGTTAATCTGGCTCAACACAGACCTTGCTGTTAATAATTTTGTAATTATTTATTCCTGCTTATTAATTATGATAATGACTAAATATTATATTTTGTATTAGTTAAGCATAAGCAATTTTTTAAAAGAGATCTAAAAATCAATCTGTGGGAGTTTCTACGCCCTTCTCTCCCACAGTGGTCCAATGTAGAGAAGTGGCAAAAAATGACGATTGCTAAGTCTATGTAAATATCTACAGTAATAAAGACATTTGGTATTTGGTATGGGGTCATTGACGCGTCAGCTGACTGTTGTTGTGATGCCCATTACGACGTTAGACCTGGAACTCTCAGGTCAAACTGCGGCTGCTACACGCATCTTTCAGGCTTCATATTAACGTAGGGGCATTCCCAATAATACCTATATTTTCAACCTAAAATATGACTACACCTATCTGTTACACCTGTATAAATACTTATTTAAACATCATGTTTTTGCATTCTTTTTTTGACTCTTTTCTACATTGGACTTACTGTGGGAGAAGCAGGGCTTTACAAACTCTTATACACTTCACTTCAAAAGAAACATGGAATGGAAGGGGATCTAAAACCATCATTCGAATCCCAAGTTAACCTAGGTGGGCCAAAAGAAGTCATCCGATGTTGTTTGGCTCTTTTTTTTCTAAATGAAAAACTTCGATTCTGTTTTTTGATTATGTTTAGAATTTTATTGGTCAACTCGAGAAGATTATATCGGCCAAATGGGCGCCGTCACAATTGATTGCCATACGGACTCGTTTTGTATCACTTCGGCGAGAACTTCGGGCGACAGATTCTCGCGCTCGTGTCGAATGTTGTCCTTGAGGGCTTCCAGAGTCTCGGGCTTGTTCACGTAAACACGGGACTTCAAAAAACCCCACAAAAAAGTCTGGAACGCTTAAATCGGGCGATCTTGCAGGCCAGTGCAAATCGCCAAAACGAGAGATGAGGCGACCCGGGAACGCTGCCTTCAGAATATCGGTTGTGGCTCACGCAGTGTGTGCCGTTGCTCCGTCCTGTTGGAACCACATGTCCTCCAGTCCTAATTCGTCCAATTGCGGCAGAAAAAACTCGGTCAACATGGCCCTATAGCGCGCACCGTCCACTGTTGTCGTTTGGCCAACGGCATTCTCGAAAAAAAATGGCCCGATGACTCCTCCAGCGTGAACAGCGCACCATGCAGTCACTTTGAGCGGGTGTAATGGCTCCTCGTGCATCACTCGTGCATTTTCGGTGCCCCAGAAGCGATAGTGTTGTTTGTTCACGTACCCGCTGAGGTGGAAATGAGCCTCATCGCTCATTATAATTTTGGTCGAAAAATCGTCCACTTCTTCGTCGAGATTGAGGATGGCTTGTGCGTAGGTTACGCGCGTTTGGCGGTCGGCAGGCAGCAGCTGATGCACGGACTGGACTTTTTTATGGGAACATGCGCAGGTCTTTGACCAAAATTCGCCTTAGGGACGTCCGGCTGATGGCTAATTGCGTAGCACGGCGTCTGGTCGATGTTTCCGGCGACAGCTCGACATCTTCGGCAACAGCGGCGATATTCTCGGCGGAACGGGCGCTCCGGGGCCGGCCACTCTTGGCAACGTCTCGTGTGGTCCCATACTCTTCAAGGTTGGTGGCCAAACGGCGCAGTGCTTGCGCAGTCGGTGTCGGACGGCCGGGGAATCGGCGACGGAATTCACGCTGCGCCAACACCACAGACGAATTGTTATTGTTCTTTGGGAGTGTATCGCTCCATGGCTTGTTCACTTGTATTCTGCATCTGTCTAGTCCACAAATGTCAAAACAGATTTGACATTGGCGGCCATTTGCAAAAATGAGAGCATCTTCCAATAGGGTGATTTCTTTTGCCCCTCCTTGTAGATTGATTTTTACCTATATTTAAAAAATTGGGTGCAGTTAACTAATACAAATATTGCAATATTAATAGTTGTAAATAATATGCAGGATTCATTAATTAAAAATTAATAAAAGCGAAGTCTGTGTTCAGTTACATTAAAACTCATGTCATGTTTGTAGTTTTTACGTCGTTTTTAAATGGCTCAAATATAATTTTCAAAATCTCCAGAAGTAACTTGTTGCAGTAGAGAATGCACTGAGCCTTGAAGAAGTTTGCCTCTGAACACTTGAGTTCAAATCTCTCTGCAGTATGTGTTCTCAAGCGATAAATCATGTGATTTTTAGAGAAACGCCTTTGAACACTAACTGCAATGATATTAATAAGGTTGTTTCTCAATGGTTATGTTTTTTAGGTGCCTATTTAAACTAGATCTTATAGAATAGACATTGGAACAATGATTGCACTGATAAGGTTTCTCTCCAGTATGTGTTCTCATGTGTTCAACTAATTTGTCATTTCGACTAAACACCTTTGAACACTGACTGCAGTGATAAGGTCTCTCTTTAGTATGTGTTCTCATGTGATCAACTAAATGATGTTTCAGATTATACCCCTTTGAACACTGACTGCACTGATAAGGTCTCTCAAGACTATGTGTTCTGTTGTGTTGAACTAAAAGACGTTTCAGTGTAAACGCCCTCGAACAATGGCTGCACTGATAAGGTTTCTCTCCAGTATGTGTTCTCATGTGATCAACTAAATGTTGTTTTCGAGAATAATTCTTTGAACACTGACTGCACTGATAAGGTTTTTCTAAATGTATGCCTAAATGCTGAACTAAGTAATGTTTGAAAGCAAACGCCTTTGAACACTGACTACACTGATAAGGTTTTTCTCCACTATGTGTTCTTATGTGTAGAACTAAAAAACGTTTGCGAGAAAACGCCTTTGAGCACTGACTGCACTGATGAGGTTTCTCCGTTGTATGTGCTAATGTGTGATCAATCAAGCGGGATTTACACCTAAACGTCTTTGGACATTCGTTGCACTGATAATGTTTCTGTGCTGCATGTGAAGTCACTTGTGCGCTTTGTCTCAGTCTGCGCGGATCTTTTAGAGCAGACTCAACGCTCACATACGAGTTGTCATCACACACATTAGTATTGTGCGGGTAGATGTTACCAGCAATGTGTCTGATAAGTTGCTGCTTCGAAGTGAACTCTCTATGACAGCGGTCACAAGTAATGTTACTTGTTGTTACGTGTGCCGCGTCGCGTCTTGATGTTTGTTTAACTTCCGCAGCAGGCTCATCTGTGGGACGAGAAACAGGACACATTTACCGGTCATTTTTGAAATAACGATTAATAAAGGGGTATCAAACCAGGCCCAATAAAAACTGGAGCGGTGTAAATTGATATTGAACTGTACTCACTCTACTCTGACTGAGTGTGCAATCTGGCACACGGTAAATAATAATCAATATGTTCACTGAGTATAGTTAGGCCTTCGTAGGTATGATAAAGGTAAAGTTTTTAGTGTCAAATGAACAACAGCATAATGTGCTATATTTAGCTACAGATTAATTGAATGTTTCATATGTAAATTAGTGTGAGGCAGGGCCTCAAGCGCTATGCCACAGAGGTCGTATCTTTTTATATGAGCAGCATCCGCAAAGGTTTAGTTACCTGGGCGTTGCACGTATCCTGAGTTACCTGGGTGCTGCACGTATCCTGTGGGTGGTGTTAAACTGACGTCGAACCCCAGTGACCCAGGCTCTAGCTTGACTAGTGGTGGTGGGTTGTGTGGGTGTGCGTGCGGCGGTATGTCGACACGGTCACGCACACATCGACGCAGCCGCGGCGGGAGACTCACCCCCGAACACAGTAGCGACGTGATATCCTGCCGAGTGACAACACCCATTTATATTCCGATTCCCTAAAGTCACCCTCTGTAGGATTAATTATCCAAAGGAGGCTGATAGGATCATCTTTCTTTTAGGAGCATGTTCAGATATTCAGTAGAGATTGAAGGAAAAAATGAGACCTCAGGTCAAATACTCAATGTTGGGAGAGTAAAGCCACTTTAAGCGCGATTTCACTGGTTAATCCTTGCTCGGACGTATAATGTAATGCAATTACGTATTTTATCTACATACGCATCATAAACTTCTTTACTGCGTCCAAAAACCACACGTTACGACCAGCATAATGATAAACTTCTTGGTAAAAACTCATTTCTTACCTGAATATTGATCATTATGACCATAATGTACAAAAATTTGTCAAAATGACATTTAAATTTCGAATGTTTCTTTCTTTTTTCATCTGTCAAATTTTAAATACGTGAAATACACCAATTTTATTCTCCTAACTGATTTATCAACTTTATAAGAGCTGCACAGTCCGAAGTATGGTCCTTCGAACCTTTTTATTGATATTACCACGGATTATCAAGTAAACAACGGAGTTTACAAATACTTCAGGACGACAATTCGGGAGAGATCTGTCCTGGTGCCTTGGTGCTCACCGCAATGAGGAGGCATCGCAGCGGAGGAGTTGCGTTATCAGGGTTCAGGGTTCATCGCCCCAGTCACTCTGGGGCTTTCAGCTCTTATAGTATATATTTTTTGTGTTACTTAAGTTTGGAGTAGTTGTTGAACCTATTGTAAACGCCTTCCACGATGGCCGAGGAGATGTGTTGGTGACACAAAGAGCCAGTTGTAAGGGACGGCTCACTTCTTTCATCAACTATTTCAATATACTCGATGTGTCATCACTGGCCGCTTTTGAGGTAAGCGAAATGACAGTGAGATTTAGAAAGCTGGAGTCATTCTATGCGCTGTACGATAAAGTGCAGCTCAAAATTTTATGTGTGGTAGATGACATCGAAAGTCTATTCACCGAAAGGGAGGATTTTGATTCACGATACAGCAATATCGTTGCAAGAGCAAAGCAAGTGCTCGACGATCTATCACAGTATGACGTAGTCACAGAAAAGTTTGTCGCGGGTAGCCTCGGTAGTAAGCGTCGATAAAAATAAAGGTTCGGACCATCCTAAGGTTATTTCACATCAGAACAATAAGCTCATCAAGTTACCAACGATCCAACTGCCAAAATTCAGTGGCTCATATGATAATTGGCTGGAATTTAGTCCTATCCACTCGAACTCAGATATCGATGACATCAATAAGTTCCATTACCTTAGGGCCTCTATGGAAGGGACTGCTGCTGTGGTGATTCAGGCGGTAGGATTCTCAGCACTAAACTATCCAACTACTATAGGTACTTTGCGATCGGTTTAACGATAAGCGGTTACTCATACAAAATCATGTCTCAGCCTTGTTCAACATCGAACCGATCGCAAAATAAATTTCAACCTAAAAGCAAACGCTGCATTTTATTAGGGTTTGAAAGCCACTGCTATAGACTCTACGATATTGACAATAAATGTATTGTTCGAAGCCGTGACGTAGTATTCAACGAAACTGTCTTCCCAAGCACTCGTCAAGAATCTGTTAAGGGAGATATTATACCAATATTTCTTTCAGGTGACGATGACGATGATGTCTTTGGCAATGGACATGTTGAAGTGGTAAGCGAGTCAACAGAGCTATCTACAGGAACATCTGAATCTGTAATTCTAAAGCGTAATATAGATGAGCTAAACAAGAATCTCAGGGCACTACAGACTTTAGGTGAACCAATTAAACAGTGGGACACATTGTTGATCCATCTAGAGTCACACACAAGCTGGATACGAAAACGTAACGGAAATGGGAGGAGCATAGAGGTAGGTACGCAAAAACTGATGACGTAACCTTTGACATGTTCATGTATTTTATTCGCAGCCAAGCAGGCTTACTCGAGACACTCGAGTTATCGCGTAGCAACCAATCAAGTCAACTGTCAAGGCTCAAATCAAAACCATGGTCTCAGTTGACACCAGCAGTACTGCTAACGCGAACATCTCGCCATCAAAAACATGTCCTAATTGCCAAGGCGCCCATGAATTGAGCAAATGCTCACAGTTTCTCACTGTCAAATTAACAATCAGAGGATGCACCTACCTATCTAACCTTAAGGTTAGCTTTAACTGCTTTTGCCCGTCTCATTATGCCGACCGGTGTAAGAGACAAGGTTGTTCAATATGTAGGCAAAAACATAATGTTCTTGTTCTTGGGGCAGATGCCTTACTCAAACCAAAATCGGTTGTGCTGGTAAGCACAGCATCTGCTCCCTTAGACGAAGCTAAACGCATTTATCATTATTCGACTCTTGCCTCGGCTGATAACAGCCCCAACTTTGTACTCTCGAACCGGAATAACCAAGTTGTGCTTCTGTCAAGTGCTCTTGTCCAGTTAGTCGATGAAAGCAATCACGAGCATATTGCTCGAGCAGTATTGGAGATGGTGCACCCTTTTTCAGACTCTGCATCGACTCATGTTTGCTCTCAGGGTCATAATGACGAACCCAGGTTGCGTCTCCAGTAATGATACGATTAAGTACACTAGCAGAGTTTCCACCACAAAGCTCCAAATATCTTCACAGTAACTCGCGCTTGTTTCTGCGGTGCTGTAAAAATTCGTGGCAACCATCTGTCACTTACTTTTGCGAGGTTCAAAAAGTCATGAAGAATTCAATGTATATTTATATTGATATTCAATTGATAATCAAATATTCATTGATAGCTTGGTTATAATCGATTTTTTCACGTTTTCTTCCTTGGTGGCATAAACGGGACCAACCGACCGGGGGTCATCTTCAATGCTTTCTCTGCCCCTTTTTATCGAGTTTTTTTGAGTTTTTCCTTGCCTCTTGAGGAATTTTATTACAGCGCGGTGCTCGATTTTGGATATAGAAGGGTCAAATGAAATGTGCCTAAAATTATTGATATCTTCTTGTTCTCACTCTTGTACATTGGTGTTATAATTGCTTGCTTGAATCAAGACAGGAAGATGCCTTGTTGAAAACATAGATTAGCGAGATGACAGATTATAGAATTTAGTATCTGGTTAGCAAGCTTTAGAAAACGTAGCATTAATTTCGAAATAATTTATGAAATATCGGATCCAAACACCGCTATTAATACGTTCATAGGTATTTTACTAAGTGCTATTGAGAATAATACAAAAACTCGCAAAATCCCAACTAAGAAACGTATTATTAAGCCCTGGATTACTGCTGGACTCCTCCGCTGTATAAGAAATCGGGACAAACTTCACAAAAAATCAGTATCAAACCCAGGAAATGAAAATTTAAAACTAACTTACAAAAGATATAGGACCTTTTGTAATAATTTGATAAAGAAATTGAGGAGAAATTTTGAAAAATCACAACTAAAACAAGCGCGAAACAATAGCAAGCAGCTTTGGAAGGCTATTAAATCCATTTCTTCAGCCACTCCGATAAAGGACCAACCTCGAGAACTTCTGACACCTTTAAATTCACCTATATCATCTTTAGAAAAAGTAAATAACTATTTTATAAATGTAGGAAAAATCTTGCAGAGGCAATAAATCATAAAGATCAAATTATTACACCAATCGTCAACAGCTGCCAACCAAACTCATTTGCAATGTTACAAACTGACAATCAAGAAATTGAAAGACTTATCATGACTCTAAAAAACGAATGCTCTGTGGGATGGGATAAGATTTCAAATAAGGTTTTAAAATCCCATAAAAATCTGTTTGTCCCGATTCTAACTTCCATTTTTAATTTATGTTTAAAGAAGGGAATCTTCCCTGATGCGCTAAAACGATCCGTAGTTCTCCCAAACCACAAGGGGGGTGACCGGGACCGTGTTGAATGCTACAGACCTATCTCTATACTCCCCTCTCTCTCTAAGCTACTGGAACGAAACATGAACACTGATTCATCAGCTACCTGGAAAAAAACAGTATCCTGGCAGAAAATCAATACGGTTTTCGGTCTGGAAAATCTACCTCCGATGCTGTACATGATCTCACAAACTTCGTAGCTGAAAACCTAGACGAGGGTAATAATAATAATAATAATAATAATTTCTTGATTTAGCCAAAGCATTCGACACGGTTTCGGTAGAGCTCCTTATAAAAAAACTGGAATTTATAGGTGTCAGTTACCTGTCAAATAGAACACAATGTGTGAAAAATTATGAACTGACGAGCAGAACGCAATCGGTAAATTGGGGAGTTCCACAAGGAAGTATCCTTGGACCTACTCTGTTCCTAATTTATATAAATGACCTCTGCCGCCTCGTGCTGCCGCAAGCCAAAATCATCACCTACGCCGATGACACGTTTTTCTTTTTGCTGGTAGTGGTTGGGATGAGGTATTTGTTAGCGCTCAACTGGGTTTCAATATTGTATCTCGTTGGCTACAACAAAATATTCTGACCCTCAACTCTGAGAAAACCAAATATTTAACTTTTTCTATACTGAACTCTTCATCTGAATATGTCGAGAAGTCGTCATGTATGGGTTTAATATAAAATGGTAATAAAAATATGTCAATCATTCTGTAAAAAAAAGCTACACAACCGAATAGCTCACATATGCGATACACTGGGGCTAAATTCGTGCACATGTCGAGTTCTGGAAAGGACGCCGACTATCAAATATTTAGGTATACTTCTTGATAATAATTTGAAATTCCAAAATCTCATACAGTCTTTTAGTGCCAAAATCAGAAAATTAATATATGTCTTCAAGAGCCTAAGATATGTAGCAGACCCATGCCTCATGAAACGTATTTATGTTGCTCTAGCTGAGTCGCTGTTACGTTACTGCATAACTAGCTGGGGTGGCGCGCATAAGACGACAATTTTACGCGTAGAGAGGGCTCAGAGGGCAGTATTGAAGGTCTGCACATTTAAACCTTTCCTTTTCCTTACAACAGACCTCTTCAATTTCTGTGATGTCTTAACAGTAAGACAGATTTATATACAAAGTATCATACTAAAACAACACTATACACTCTTTAACAAGTAAGACCGCCCGTATCTGAGATGACCGTCGACTCGAAAAGAAGAAGGATGATGCTTTGAGCAGGCCTTTTACTCCAAGTGTTGCCATATCTTGTAATCTAACGGACTCAAATCTGGACTGGAGGAGGGCCAGTCTTCGTGCCGGATGAAGTCGATTTCACGCGCCGCCAGCCAGTCTTGTGTGCTTTTCGCTCTATGAGCTGGCGCAGAATCTTGTTGGAATACCCAGTGCCTGTTATTAAACATGGTATGAGAAACAGGTTCCACAAGGTTCTTGAGGACTGTATTTTGATACACAACTGCATTCGTTTTTACGCCTTTCTCACAAAAATGTACCTCAGTTAAGCCCCAATAAGAGACTCCCAACCAAACCATGAGCGAGGATGGAAAATGACCTCGTTGGACACGCGGAATACGGTTGCTCGCTTCTTCACTGCTGTGTGCGTACACCTTATCATTTTGTTTGTTGTAGCTCTCTTCCACGGTGAAAATTTTTTCATCCGAAAATAGAATTTCCCGATGCTTTTTTCCCGCGTACCGCTTCAACTCACACAATAAAAACTTTTGAATTTAGAACGCTGGCCACAGAAAAGTTTATTGAATTCGAATTTCGAATTTTTCATGAAAATAAAAATGTGTGCTTTTTAGAATTTTCCTCATTTTTAAATATGGAGTGGACACCTAAAGAAGACCGTGTCGCAGTTATTGCGTTGCATCGTTGCGGTTACGCGCCAATTCAGATTTTCGACTTACTGAAAAATTTAAATATAACCAAAAGATTCGTTTATCGTACCATAAAACGATACAATGAAGACTCTAGTGTAGATGACAGGTCAAGAAGTGGTCGCCCTCGCTCTGTTAGGACTCCAGAAGTGATAAAAGCTGTGAAGGCGCGAATTCAAAGAAATCCCATACGTAAGCAGAAACTGTTGGCCCTTCAGATAGGGTTAAGCAGGACCACGGTGAAAAGGGTGTTAAATGAAGACTTAGGGCTTAGGGCATATCGAAGAAAAACAGGACATCGTTTGAACGCTCGTTTAATGGACCTGAGACTGAAGAGATGCCGCGCTTTGTTGAAGCGGTACGCGGGAAATTCTTTTTTCGGATGAAAAAATTTTCACCGTGGAAGAGAGCTACAACAAACAAAATGATAAGGTGTACGCACACAGCAGTGAAGAAGCGAGCAACCGTATTCCGCGTGTCCAACGAGGTCATTTTCCATCCTCGCTCATGGTTTGGTTGGGAGTCTCTTATTGGGGCTTAACTGAGGTACATTTTTGTGAGAAAGGCGTAAAAACGAATGCAGTTGTGTATCAAAATACAGTCCTCAAGAACCTTGTGGGACCTGTTTCTCATACCATGTTTAATAACAGGCACTGGGTATTCCAACAAGATTCTGCGCCAGCTCATAGAGCGAAAAGCACGCAAGACTGGCTGGCGGCGCGTGAAATCGACTTCATCCGGCACGAAGACTGGCTCTCCTCCAGTCCAGATTTGAGTCCGTTAGATTACAAGATATGGCAACACTTGGAGGAAAAGGCCTGCTCAAAGCCTCATCCTGATTTGGAGTCACTCAAGGCATCCTTGATTAAGGCAGCCGCCGATATTGACATGGACCTCGTTCGTGCTGCGATAGACGACTGGCCGCGCAGAATAAAGGCCTGTATTCAAAATCGCGGGGGTCATTTTGAATAAACTTTATTACCATAAGAAATATTATTATTTTAAAAGTTGATTATATAATAATTTGATTTTATTTAAATAATTAAAAATATATATATATATACGTATATATACATAGTCAGGTCATAAGTTCTTTCACATGTGCAATATGAAATAATTTAGACATGTTTATTATTTATGTAAACATTTATATAGCAAAATGAACTTAATAAAACATAGATTCTTATGGTAATAAAGTTTATTCAAAATAACCCCCGCGATTTTGAATACAGGCCTTTATCCTGCGCGGCCAGTCGTCTATCGCAGCACGAACGAGGTCCATGTCAATATCGGCGGCTGCCTTAATCAAGGATGCCTTGAGTGACTCCAAATCAGGATGAGGCTTTGAGCAGGCCTTTTCCTCCAAGTGTTGCCATATCTTGTAATCTAACGGACTCAAATCTGGACTGGAGGAGGGCCAGTCTTCGTGCCGGATGAAGTCGATTTCACGCGCCGCCAGCCAGTCTTGTGTGCTTTTCGCTCTATGAGCTGGCGCAGAATCTTGTTGGAATACCCAGTGCCTGTTATTAAACATGGTATGAGAAACAGGTTCCACAAGGTTCTTGAGGACTGTATTTTGATACACAACTGCATTCGTTTTTACGCCTTTCTCACAAAAATGTACCTCAGTTAAGCCCCAATAAGAGACTCCCAATCAAACCATGAGCGAGGATGGAAAATGACCTCGTTGGACACGCGGAATACGATTGCTCGCTTCTTCACTGCTGTGTGCGTACACCTTATCATTTTGTTTGTTGTAGCTCTCTTCCACGGTGAAAATTTTTTCATCCGAAAAAAGAATTTCCCGATGCTTTTTTCCCGCGTACCGCTTCAACAAAGCGCGGCATCTCTTCAGTCTCAGGTCCATTAAACGAGCGTCCAAACGATGTCCTGTTTTTCTTCGATATGCCCTAAGCCCTAAGTCTTCATTTAACACCCTTTTCACCGTGGTCCTGCTTAACCCCATCTGAAGGGACAACAGTTTCTGCTTACGTATGGGATTTCTTTGAATTCGCGCCTTCACAGCTTTTATCACTGCTGGAGTCCTAACAGAGCGAGGGCGACCACTTCTTGACCTGTCATCTACACTAGAGTCTTCATTGTATCGTTTTATGGTACGATAAACGAATCTTTTGGTTATACATATTCAAATTTTTCAGTAAGTCGAAAATCTGAATTGGCGCGTAACCGCAACGATGCAGCGCAATAACTGCGACACGGTATTCTTTAAGTGTCCACTCCATATTTAAAAATGAGGAAAATTCTAAAAAGTACACATTTTTATTTTCATGAAAAAATCGAAATTCGAATTCAATAAACTTTTTTGTGGCCAGCGTTCTAAAATCAAAAGTTTTTATTGTGTGACAGAACTTATGACCTGACTGTGTATATACATAGTCAGGTCATAAGTTCTGTCACATGTGCAATATGAAATAATTTAGACATGTTTATTATTTATGTAAACATTTATATAGCAAAATGAACTTAATAAAACATAGATTCTTATGGTAATAAAGTTTATTCAAAATGACCCCCGCGATTTTGAATACAGGCCTTTATTCTGCGCGGCCAGTCGTCTATCGCAGCACGAACGAGGTCCATGTCAATATCGGCGGCTGCCTTAATCAAGGATGCCTTGAGTGACTCCAAATCAGGATGAGGCTTTGATCAGGCCTTTTCCTCCAAGTGTTGCCATATCTTGTAATCTAACGGACTCAAATCTGGACTGGAGGAGGGCCAGTCTTCGTGCCGGATGAAGTCGATTTTACGCGCCGCCAGCCAGTCTTGTGTGCTTTTCGCTCTATGAGCTGGCGCAGAATCTTGTTGGAATACCCAGTGCCTGTTATTAAACATGGTATGAGAAACAGGTTCCACAAGGTTCTTGAGGACTGTATTTTGATACACAACTTCCATCGTTTTTACGCCTTTCTCACAAAAATGTACCTCAATTAACCCCCAATAAGAGACTCCCAACCAAACCATGAGCGAGGATGGAAAATGACCTCGTTGGACACGCGGAATACGGTTGCTCGCTTCTTCACTGCTGTGTGCGTACCCCTCTTCATTTTGTTTGTTGTAGCTCTCTTCCACGGTGAAAATTTTTTCATCCGAAAAAAGAATATCCCGATGCTTTTTTCCCGCGTACCGCTTCAACAAAGCGCGGCATCTCTTCAGTCTCAGGTCCATTAAACGAGCGTCCAAACGATGTCCTGTTTTTCTACGATATGCCCTAAGCTCTAAGTCTTCATTTAACACCCTTTTCACCGTGGTCCTGCTTAACCCCATCTGAAGGGCCAACAGTTTCTGCTTACGTATGGGATTTCTTTGAATTCGCGCCTTCACAGCTTTTATCACTGCTGGAGTCCTAACAGAGCGAGGGCGACGACTTCTTGACCTGTCATCTACACTAGAGTCTTCATTGTATCGTTTTATGGTACGATAAACGAATCTTTTGGTTATATTCAAATTTTTCAGTAAGTCGAAAATCTGAATTGGCGCGTAACCGCAACGATGCAACGCAATAACTGCGACACGGTCTTCTTTAAGTGTCCACTCCATATTTAAAAATGAGGAAAATTCTAAAAACTACACATTTTCATTTTCATGAAAAATTCGAAATTCGAATTCAATAAACTTTTTTGTGGCCAGCGTTCTAAATTAAAAAGTTTTTATTGTGTGACAGAACTTATTACCTGACTGTGTATAAACCTATTATATTTACAATCTAAACAAATAATAACGAGGTATATTAACAAAAACATACAAATTCATTCACTACTCAACTCACCACACACAAACATTACATTTTCATCTTCTCTATTACAAACAAAAACACATACATAACATACACAACTTAGTATATTTTTTTATATTTCTGTATTGATTTTTATAACCTGCACTCTCTTTTAACCCCTTGAATGTCCTAAGCACGACATGTGTGCCGAATTTTTTGTGGCGGGTAGTGTCCAGCGCACGACATGTGTGCCGAACGGGAGCTGCAAACTTTGCGGTACCATAGCCAATAAGTTGATTTTGAACGCAGCCGGAAATGGGCTCCATATTATCAGTTGTGAAGTTGGCTGTACTGTAAGATGAAATAATTGACATTAGATAGCCAATCACGACTCAGGCGATATAAAATACGAAATGTTGGCACCAAAAGTCAGCCATTGTTGCATGTTTGCTGTGAGTGAGTTTGTTGTTTGAGTAAATATGCCCAGAGGATTGAAACGGTAAGTGTTTGTGTTATGTTTTATATACCTAATTACTGAGAATTTTGTGTAGAATATGTTTCAAGTATTAGTTTCAGCCATTTCGGAAGATCTGTTTGAGATAAAAGTCTCAAACCTTTTTCCGACGCCATTCTACTTCCGCACGGCCGTCGTCCATTGTAGTTTTATGGAATATTTCCATGTTAGTTTGATAAAATAAATATATCAGGTTTCTCGTAATTTAACCAGGAATACGTTTTTTATGTTTGTTTTTACGTATCTTATAGTAAAAGATGTAATATCGCATTTCCAAACAAATAAGTCCAAATCTTCCGTGTAAGTACCGTAGGCAAAAAAAGTTGTTTTGTATTTCTAAAGTTGGGTTGGTGTATTTCGTATTTGTCTCATACATAGTGTCAATATTAGTAATACACACAAATATTATAACAACCAGAGGAGATTTTTTAAATTTATATTTTTTTAAATATTTTTTCCGTTCAGTATGAGCATGCTTGTGTGCCGATGCTTGTATTCGTCTGATTGAGTCTAGCTAAAATAATACCTATGCTGTGAAACATCAACAAATCTAAATAAATAAATAATATAGCGTCACGTCTTTTTCCCATACGGGGTGGCAGAGGCAGCTATGGAGTAATAATAATATAATAATAATATATGAAGGTTTCCTTACGATTAATAAAAAAGTGTAGATAATTAAATAAATAAATAAAAATTAAAAGCGCTTGTAATAAATAAAAACTGTATTTTTTCTGTAGCTTATTTTTTGTATTTCTAGTAGTCGATCGCGATCCACCTCGACCTCAAGGTCGAGGTCGGCGACGCCTGTGGCGCATGAGCTGCGGGCCAGGCGTTGCCTGGGCATGGTGATGGCGGCGACAGCCTCCACCGAGCGGGAACCTGAAGTGGAAATCGAACCTAAAATTTGGAGACCGGTGATTCCGTGAGTATTTTATCTAGAATTATTATTTTATATCACTTAAATCTATGGCTCATCATCAGTAAAGTAATAGTATATTTTTTTGTTAGTCCTTCTATGAATTTATTTTTATATCTTCCAGTGCTCGACCACCTCCACGACCTCAACAGTCCCACCGACGACCCGTCGCTCCGGGTGTGGAAGCAACTCCCGAAGGCTCTATCCGGCGCAAGAAGGAGTTGGAGCAGTCGATTTTGTAAGCCAACATTTCCGTATAGTACCGTTCCGTACCCAAAGAGTAAAAATGGGACCCTATTTCTAAGACTTCGCTGTCCGTCTGTCCGTGCGTCTGTCACCAGGCTGTATCTCATGCACCGTGATAAGTAGTGAGTTGAAATTTTCACAGAGTTATATTTCAGTTGCCACTATGACAACAAATACTATAAACCAGAATAAAATAAATATTTACGGGGCTCCCATAAAACAAACGTATTTTTTGCTCATTTTTTATCGATATTGTCAATAGTTGGAATGATACCTATGTCGACGCTTGAAATATATACAAAATATTGAGGTGACAAACGTGATTTTTGCGTTGTTTATTTTTTATAGATAATGGCAAGGAACCCTTCGTCTGTCCGAGTCCGTCTCGCACTTGTTATTATTTTACACACATATATATAGCTATTTTTTTATTTTTTTACAGCCTTCGCCCTGAGGAAATCATAGAAGAGTGTGGGATGGACGCCCAGGAGGGAGAAGCGGCTGTAGCGGATCACTTTGATCATGTAAGAAAATGGGTGGATGGGTTGCAGTCGGGAACTCCCGAAAGCATGAGCCCTTCTCGCAGCATGCTTGGGTCTGAGGTAGAACCTGAATATCTGTCGGTGGTCACTGCTAGTGATCGTGCTCATACTGATCTGCTGATACCTGGTTGTCAGTCAGCTGATCAGAGACCGGCAACTAGCAGTGACAATCACAGTGGGTTAGCAGTGTCTACTTTTCGGCAGATGGATGCTGTTCCGTCATGTTCAGGGATGACAGCAGTAGCACCCATCAGGAATGCTGCGCGACCGGTCAACGACGGCAGTGATCTCGATTCAGATTTCGACGACGAGTTCGATGTTGACGCGATCATTGACGCTCGTGATCCCATGCTAAGGATTATTCCTGACGACAGGGAGTTAGATCCACGTACTCGCGAAATAGTAACTTCGGTTGAGAGGGAAATGGATGCAGCCATTGACCGTCTGGTGGGCCCATGTGATGGTTTTACTTGGCAGGAAGACTTTGCCACTTTCAGGGGTGTGCAGGAAATTTTTTCCGGCCCACGCCCTGGATCTGTCAAAGACTACGATACGCCCTATGATGCCTTTTGTGATATCTGGAGCGATGACATCATTGGTCGTATGGTTGAGGAAACCAACAGATATGCTCATCAGACGATTAACGCATTACTTGAAGCAAGACATTTGAAGCGGACATCTCGTTTGGATCGGTGGATTGACACCGATGCAAATGAGATGCGCGTGCTTCTAGCCATATATATGTTGATGGGGTTTTTGAAACATTCATCTCAGCATGAATACTGGAAGACGACCGGCATCCTACAGTTGCCCTACTTCAGGCAGGTGATGTCGTTCAATCGTTTTGTTTTGCTGAACAAATTCCTCCACTTTACGGACAATGTTGGTGTGAGTCAAGATTTACCGCAAATTGGAGGGGTTTTGCTCTCAGCAAAGCTACGAAAGATAGCATCACTGATCGTGCACCTCAATGATAAATTTTTTTCAATGTACAACCTCGACCAAGATGTCGCCATCGATGAGTCGTTGACCTTATACAAAGGCCGCTTGTCCTGGGTCCAAGCGATAAGGTCAAAGGCTGCGCGTTTTGGTATCAAATCATTTGAGCTGTGCGAGTCAAGCACTGGGTATTTGTCTAGATTTCAAATCTATACGGGGAAGGATACGAATTCCGTTCGCAGCGATGTTGCGACTCTTAGTGCAGACTTGGCTGGTAAGAGTACCCAAGTGGTACTCGATTTATTGAAAGGTCTTGAACATCGGGGTCACTGCGTCACGATGGACAATTATTATAATTCTCCAGCGTTGGCAAGGTACCTTAAGAGTAAAGGATTTGATTGTGTGGGGACGTTGCGTGCTAATCGCAAGAATGTACCAGTTCCGATCGCGAAGGCTCCGAAGAAGATGGCTAAGGGGACAATCATTGCTCGCCATTCTGGTGACGTGTCATGCCTCGCATGGCAAGACACTAGGACGGTGAGTATGATCTCCACTTACCATAATTCGGACACCGTCGTAGGTCGAAAGGCTGGAAAGGAACTAGTGAAGCCCTGTGTAGTCCAGGACTACAACAATACTATGGGAGGAGTTGATCTAAAAGATCAAAAACTCTCCATGTATTTGTTGGAAAGAAAGAGATGCCTGAAATGGTATATGAAAATTTTTAAAAGGTTACTGAATGTCAGTGTGCACAACGCTTTCGTTTTGATGACGAATTCCAGGAGACGTCGCGATTTGTCCGTGATGACGCACCGCCTTTTCCGGGAACAACTGGCCGAAACGTTGGTGAAAGTTCACCGCCAATCGGACCCAACAACCAACTTAGGTCTTTCGACGGAGACGCGTCTGAATCGAAACATATTGCATAGACCAGAACATGTTTCGTCAAAATATCGAAAGCGTTGTCATATCTGTCATCGGCAAGATATTCGTACAGCGGTAGCTTCTAAATGCGTCACCTGCGACCGGTTCCTGTGCTTTCAACCTTGTTGGGAAATTTGGCACTGGTGTCAACACTTGCCTGGCAAGGATAAACAAACCAGGGCCCCGGCACGGAGGCGCGAATAAAATCTACCCTTGTACGAATACTTGAGCGTGGGAGTTGATGAATATAAGGTTTTTATTAGCGGGATTTGAATGTGCCTAGCTGGTATTTTTTGCAATTCCATGTAACGTACTCACACATTCTTCTTTCCATAAATAGGGCAATTATCAGGGACACCGTATTGTAAAAACCAGATATTTTTTTTATGGTGTAAGTTGCACTAGGCGGAATTCTTGGCTTGGTCAACAAGCTCTTGCTTGTCATCGTTATGATGATCTTAGTATTCATGCAAGATATTCGTTCCACTAGTCTCCTCAAAATATACAAGTGCCATTTTTCTTGTTTCTTTCATACATTTTTCTCATTGCCCTGACATTCGAATTTATTATTTTGCAAAGTACGTACATATAGCTTCTTGGGCAACCTTACCATCTGGTTTATTACAGATACAAGTGATCGTCTACAATTTCATGTAAACACGGTTATTTTTAATTCACCGTTAAATTAAAAATTTAACGGTAAATTAAAAATAACCGTGTACCATATATGTTTTGTTGTAAATAATTGTTTTGACTTTTTTAATAAAAAAATTTCTGTGAATTTCTTCCTCGTTTTCTTTTATACCAATATAAATATAAAAATAACCGTGTATAGTATATTTATACCATGACTTTTTTAATAAAATATTTTTCTGTGAATTTCTTCCTCGTTTTCTTTTATACCTACAAAACTATGGTACTAGGTACTGAATTTGACAAAATAATAATTAGGTATTAACAAAAATATAATTTTTAATTAACATAAATTTACCTACAAAACTATGGTACTAGGTACTGAATTTGACAAAATAATAATTAGGTATTAACAAAAATATAATTTTTAATTAACATAAATTTACCTACAAAACTATGGTACTAGGTACTGAATTTGACAAAATAATAATTAGGTACTAACAAAAATATAATTTTTAATTAACATAAATTTACCTACAAAACTATGGTACTAGGTACTGAATTTGACAAAATAATAATTAGGTATTAACAAAAATATAATTTTTAATAAACATAAATTTTGTATTTGAAATACAAACGTGTTTCAACTTGCTATGCGAACGGTACCTCGGTTGGTTCAGTACCGAAACATGGCGGCAGCGCGGGAGCCGTGATATTTCGTGTCTGTCTATTTTTGTTTACTGTGAAGTAATTACTATGTTTTGTAATACAATAAAAGATGTAATCGCCGCGGAAAATAATGGTGGTCATGTGGAAAGCAGTAAATAGTGTCAGTTTTGTGTGAGTGGGCTCTATTGACGAAATATAATCGGAAGTTGCTGCGAAAATAACAAATTCTGCAAACATAATCGAACTAAAAGCTTATCATTTGTATTATCATAGGTAAGTATTTTACATTATATGATAGGAAATTTCATGAGGATTATTCTAGTGTATAATATGTTAGGAAACATTTATAATAACCTAACCAAAAGAACAAATTTCTAACGCAAGTCATTTGCCAATTGTCAACCGCGAAAAGGCTGGACACTATAGCGTCTGAGAAATTCATTGTTCCTGGACATTCAATCGGTTAAATCAATGACTCAAGTTTCTGCTTGAGTATAGACAATGTAGACCTATTTTCGAAAACTCTGTATAATGTGTCATTTACTGTAAGTAAAACTACTCATCCTATACAACAGGGTCCGCCCTTTATTAGGGAGTAGTGAACATCCCTTGTTCTTTTACAAATGTAAAAACAAGAAATTTAAATGTATACTTTTTACTGAATAAATGATTATTATTATTATTATTATTATTATTATTTGTGATGATTCTATAGACCTCTAGTGGGTCTGCGTCGAGAAGAACAAAGGATGAGGCTTGAGTTATGATTTTCATTAGCGGTTCAGATTGAATTTTATTTCTTATAGTTCATAGTTCATAGTTCATTTATTTCGAAAACAACATACATTGTGTGCGATTCTTAAAAGCTATCTTAAAACTAATTAAAAACTAATACCTATATTGCATGCCAGTGCCTTATAAAAGTTGATAAAATTACATATTCAATTATTCTCAAATCAATAGTTATGTCAATTTTTTACATTTGCGCAATAAATTGTATACCAGTATCATCATCATAATTATGTTACTTGATACAGATATTTACAAATATTTAGATGCAAATCAATACATTGGTAAATTGGTGACCCAAAAATTCTTCAATTGAATAAAAACATTCTTCTAATAAATACTGCTTCAAATTACATTTAAACAAGTCACTTGAGTCAATAATTTTAAGATTTTGTGGTAGACTATTATATAGTTTTACTGATTGGTATCGCGCAGTGTGCTGAGCTACATTCAATGTTGGTTGTACATGACCAATGCGAACATCTCTACGTCTAGTTAGTAGGCGTTTCTGCTTGTCTTCCTGTGTTTCCAGTCTTGACAATTTTTTTGCAAGATCAGACAACAATACTAATATATACAAGCAAGGTAGTGGTAAAATACCTAATGTCTTAAAATGCTCTTTACATGATTGCCATGGGGGTATTCTCATTATAGTCCGTATGGCTCTTTTTTGGCACACAAAAGCCTTATTAATATTGTACTTATAACTATTGCCCCACAACTTAATACTATAGCGTAGCCTGGATTCTATCAAGGCGTAATAAACCGATAGAAGGTGCTTTTTTGATACCTCATCTCTGAGACTGCGCAGCGCATAGCAAGCGGAGCTTATCGAATTTTCGATTGCTGTTAGTTCAGCTTTCCAGTTGAGACTAGAGTCTAAATGTATGCCTAAGAATTTTACTTGATCTACTGATTCGATAATTGCACCATTAAGTGATATAAGTAATGTGTCATTATTTCTTGTAGTAGCTTTAAATAACATTATGTTTGTTTTATCTGTGTTAAGTCTTAAATGATTACTTACAAACCACGAATGAAAAGCTATAATTGTAGTTTGTACGCTATTGTTCAATTCTTCTATATTGTCTGCACTAATAATGGCATTCGTATCATCAGCAAATAGGACCAGACGCACCATCGGAAAGTTATTGTTCATATAACTAACCAAATCATTTGTAAAAATTGTGAAAAGGACAGGCCCCAGTATTGAGCCCTGGGGCACGCCGCGCGCTACGTCTTTCACATTAGATCTAGCTATTTGTTCTATTCCATTTTCATTACATTTTATCTCAACAAACTGTTTTCTATTCTTCAAATAACTTTCCATTAATTTCATTAAGTTGTTGCGAACGCCATAGTGTTCAAGTTTTCCCAGTAATATGTTATGATCAACAGTGTCAAATGCAGAGCTTAGGTCAAGAAAAAGAGCTGCAACTTTCTTTTTTTCGGTGAGATGTCTTACTACGTCATCGACCAGTGTATCAACAGCGTCCGACGTACCTACTCCTTTCCTATAACCAAACTGCCTGCCACTAATTAATCTATTCACAGCCAGATGGGTGTTTAGTCTGTGTAATATGACTTTTTCAAAAATCTTGGAGAGAATAGGGAGCAAAGAGATAGGCCTGTATTTAGAAGGATCTAACTTTGATCCTTTTTTAAAAATCGGCAACACCTTAGCCAGTTTCAATTGATCCGGAAATATGCTCTGTTCTACACAGTTATTAAAAAATTCAGCCAGAGGAGATGCCAGAATGTCTATGTTATCTTTGATAAGATCAATTTTTAGCTCATCCCATCCACATGACTTCTTGTTCTCCATTTTTACTACTAAATTAAGTATTTCATTTGGGGTGACTTTTCTAAATTCCATACTATTATCTACATAATGACAGTTTTCTTTTAATATTGATATTGCGTCATTTTGATCCGTCGCTGTTTGATCTATACCTAAATAAAAGTAATCTGAAAAAACACATGCAATATCTTGAGGGTCATCTATTATTTTGTCGTCACATTTCAAAATTATTTTATTCATGCCCTTTGAGCTTCTTTTGTTTCTGTGTCTATTCACAATATTCCAAATAGCTTTGATATTATTTTCAGCCTTACTCAATTCTTTGGCTACCGACAGTCTTTTCATGCAACGTATCACTCTGCGGTAGAGCTTTATGTAGTTTATTTTATACTGTTTTATTGTGACGTCAGTATTCTGTACCACGCAGTTGTTTAAGAATCGTTTCATTTTGCTCGATGTCTTGATTCCCTTGGTGACCCAATTAATTTTATAATTTTTTTCTAATGTTATCCTTTTCTTGACTTTCTTAAAACTATAACGGAACACTTCTACTAGTCTCGAAAGAAAAGTGTTTATGCCCATACTAGTCCAGTCTTGTTTTATAAGCTGATCACGAAATACTGTCCTATTTTTATGACTAAAGCACCGTTTCTCTGCGATATAAATTTCTTCCTTAATTCCTTTTTTTGTTTCGATTCCCTTTGTTAATAATGTGCATGACAAGCTTGCATGTCCATCACCTAAACCATTAAAATCTACATCCATTGTGCCTAACTCCTCAGATGTTAGATTAGTAAGTACATTGTCAATACACGATTTAGAGTGATTACGCATAAACGTTGGCGTATTTACAAGGTGCCTGTAATTATAACACGAAAGTATAGAAAGAAGTTCGCTTTTCTGTTTACTGTCTGTAAGAAAATCTATGTTGAAGTCTCCAAATATAGCACATTTTTTATTAAAAAATTGTTCCAGAAGTAGTTCCAAGTTGCATATAAAAGAGTCAAAAAGTTTATTATCAGGTGTTCGATAAATACAAATTATATTAATGTTTGTATCTAGGTCTTTTACACCACATATTTCGAAACTGTTAATTTTATAAAGTTGACGACAAATATTTAAATCCTCTACATTTTTGTCATTGCGAGCCAGAATAAGAGAGCCTCCCCTCTTTTTATTTACTCTCGTATTGATGGATACCAGATTATATTCGCAAACATTAAACATTGAGGCACTGACATTGTTCAAAAAATGTTCACACACACAAAGTAAACTAGGTTTTACTAAAAGACCATGTAAGTATAACTCTATCTCATCTTTCTTATTGGTTACACCACATAAGTTTTGATACAAAACATTTGTGCAGCACTTATCATTTTCTGTCTCTACACCAACTAAGTCAGCCATATTCTTGTTCGGAATTACTAGACCATCAATGCCGTGACTCTGCTGTTGAGCAACGAAAAAACTTCTTTGTGGCAGGCGAATCTTCCTCGCAAGGAGGCGTATTCTCTTGGTTTCCTGCGGTATATAGGTTTGCTATAAAACCTATTAATTTATTCACATCGATCAGTATCTGTTCCAGTCCATGTGTGTTTAGAGCGCCACTGGTCTTATGAAACATGGCTGAGTCATAGGTTAGGTTCATGTTTGAGTCTATGAGATAACCATAGAGATGCGTGTTTATATCTAAATAAAGCATCTGATTGAATATTTCGACTCTAGAATTGAATAGGTTTGAATCTAGTCTTCCATGTTTATAGGTGGGAGCGCACAGCACCATGTGCGTGTGGTTAATCCTTTGCATGGTATTTCTAATGAGAATTATTAGATCGTAATATCTATCGGTACTATTGAAATCATCCTCTCCCATAAGTACGATGCAGTAGTCCTCCAATGTGAAATCACTGACTTTCGCTTCTATTCCTTGTAAGAGTTGTCTTATTCCCCTATTCGGCAACAGGTAATGACACAAGGCATATTCTCCATCCAAGTTGCGTTGCGCTATCTGTAAAGTCCTGTTGTTACTTTGCGTGCTAAGTATAGTTATCCTGTGTCTTTTAGACTTTACCTGTGAATCAGGATTGGATACCGTAGGCGTGGGCACTACAGGGCTCTGTACAATGTTCTTGGACACCCTTTGGCTTTTCTGACAGTCCAACAAGAACATAGATTCTTCGTGAGTTTTCATGTTGCTCATCGATGTACCAGCTATATTTGGTTCTTGAAGGCTAGTAGGGTTGATCTGGGCAGTGGTAGACTCTATTGGTGCACTCTTTTCACAGCCTGAAACTGATGTGGGTTTGGGCATGTTTTCAATCTTACCCTTTTCATGTTCTTGTTGCATTGGTGTACTTGAGTTAAAGTCGAGCTTTACGAGTTTGGAGGGTGTGCTCTCGGAAGCGGTGAGTTCCTTTTTGTCCTTGCTGTTCTCCCGCTGGGGGGTTGATCGGCATATACGAAGAAGTTGATTTATTCTGGCATCTCGTTTAGTTATTGTTCCATGAAGAGCATAATTCTCAGCCACTAATCTTTCAATTTCATTATCAGCGCTTTCTAACTTAAGCTCCAGTTGTGAGATTTTATTATTTAGTAACTCTATCTGTTCTTCAACATTTTGTCTAATTTGGATAGTACTTTCCGGACAACTTCGGTTAAGTGTTTCATTGGTTACCAATTGACTTTCATTCATGGTATGACCTGTCTCTATCGAAGTTGGAGAAGTTAGAAATGCTGCTTGTTTTGGTTTTTCCTGTCGCTTTCTATGCGTTACATTGCTGCTGGAAGGAAGGTGCGTCTTAGCTAAGCAGTACTTGCACTCCCAATTGTTTTTCCTTTCCTTGCTCATTAGCCTGAATAGTTTCTCAGACATAGAAATACAGTCTAAGTGATAGGTCTTTTTACATAACGAACTACATCGGCTATACATCGGCTTCACAACTGCCTCTACCAGTTAGGGGGTAGGCTACTCGTTCTGAAGAACTGTTCCTTAAGAGATGCAAGTTTACAAAATCAAATAAAAATAAAAATAATTTATTAAGATATTCTTTATTACATATACATAATAAATGTGTTTTTTTGCCTCTTCTCTACATTGGACCACTGTGAGTGAAGAAAGGCAAAGAAACTTCCATAGCTTATTTTTAGATCTCGTCTAAAAATTGGTTGTTATTAACTATGACAAAAAACGAGTTGATTTAGATTAACCACACAGTCCAATCATTTATGTAATCTTAAACATTGTATATTCCTTTTCAGACAAAGTCGCTCTTGAGCAGTTTAAAAACTCCTAAATTGCCATTTGAGCAATTCGAAAAGTATGTAAAGTTTTTAATTTGCTGAAATGGCAATTTCAAAATGTCCGATGTATCCTGTTGTAGTAGAGAATGCCTAAATTACCTTTGAAACAATTGTTTACTTTCGCGAGTCGAACTAAGCTGTGATAGTTTCTTAGGTTAACATTACAGCTAACGCTAAATTTGGAAAATGTTGTAAAGTTCTTGCGTAGATACATTATACAGTTAGAATGTCAATTTCTTTAAAAAGTTCTGTTAAGGAGTCCAAGCGTTTTAAATTATAAATAGCTCGAATAGCTCTTTTCTGTTGTATAAAAATAGTTTGAATATCCGCTGCTATTCCCCACAACAAGATACCATAGGACATGACATGAGTACCTAAAATAGTCTAGCCTAGATGTAGCCACATCCGTGTTTTCTGTCTGTCTGATGTTCACAACAGCGTAAGTCGCAGAACTTTATCTGCCAGCTTATTTATCTATATGGGGTACCCACTGCAATTTGATATCAATAGTTATTCCAAGCAACTTCGTATAATTCAAACGTGTTGCTGTCTAACACTAAACTGATCTTAACTTGCCTGACATTTGGAAGTGAGAATTTGATACATTTGGTTTTACAGCGCAAAACATAGTTGCATATTAAGTAGTATTGCAGGTATCCCGTCTGGTTCCAAAATATTTTCATTGCCTTTGTCACTGCGTCTGGCAAGAACTCAATATGGTCAACTGAGTTTATTAAGGTTGGTAAATCTGGAGTAGCAATTGGTATATTGGGGTGTTCTCTTCCAAATCACTTCTCGATTTTTGTGCGACTATCTCGGCAATTTCTTTGTTTTTACTAGTAACTGTCTCTATGAATTCGTCTTTTAGCGAAGGTGGTACGGATACTCGAATTGTAAGCTGTTGGCGAATGTGCCCATAAAAGCAGTTCAGGCTGCTGTTTACTATTCCTCTTTCAAACTTAATCCTTGACTTCCTGACTTCTGCATTGATTTTGTTGTTAATATAAGGTAAGTTTGACTATCTCAGGGCCTATTCATGATTTTCTGTGCTTGTGTTTTTGGGCAGTCTTGTCAAGGGTATTGTTTTTTCTATGGTTTGTATTATACAGGGTTGGGCTGACTAATGCCCGGTTCCTATATTTCAAAAACTATCCGTTTTAGTTACGAATGGTAGTTAATTCTACGAGGCGTAAGCTAAAACCGTTCCTATAACAAACGTCTCGTTATGCAACCAACCGACGGCTGGCTACTAACGGATGGGAGGGTTACCGGCAACGGAGCGTAAGCGTATTGTATGGAGATGTCACTTGGTTGCGTTCCTATAAATATTTTAAACGTCAGTAGACTTTCCAGATAACTATTCGTAATGTCACTTGGTTAACCCTCAATTTCGGTCGGTTAAATTTTATATTTCACTGTTTTCGCTGTAATTTTGAATTTAAAATGTCCAGTTCATCAGATAGTGACAGAGAAGTGTTCGAAATTATATCGAACTCCAGTGAGACTGACTCAGCAGAAGATAATAGGCAAAACATGCAGCCCAGGACCATTAGCTCAATGCCCAGGACAGAACAAATGGGAGATCACTGAACAAGCCTCGTACCAACAACCATGACGGTCACGATCCTCAGCCATGAGGGAGCGACTAGAACGAAAGAACCGACAGAAATATCCCTGAGTCTTAGCCTTGAATGAAGATTTAGGTACCGAGGCAAAAACGTTGCATGCCTACTAGGCGGCAGACAAATTTGTAGATAAATCAAATGGGAAGATGATAGGTACTCACCGGCGTAATATACATTTCAAACCTGGTGGCTTGAAATGTATTATACACTTTGTATTTTTTGAAGAATTTGTCGACTAGAAGAAGACTCAAACTTTTTGCAGGATATATGTATACTTATTTCAATTGATGGATGTCAATGTCGAGTCAAATGTCTTTTTCGCGCGATGAACGTTCCGTCCTTGTTATGTATTCTATGCATTCTATTAAGTTTGATAAGGAAAAAAATATGTCACGAAGATGCCTGCGTTCGTGTAGCTCTAATAAACATCATAAGTTTAGAGAACTCTAAGATCAATTCGTATGTAAATCTAATTTGTATCGGCTTGAACTTTATCTTATTACAAATTTCAATCCTGCATATAACGAAACGCACATCTCTGAGTGAAGAGGGCGCGTCGGTATTTCAATGACATCTATGACCAACGGACGTCCGTAGGTAAAAGGTACAGAAAGTAAATTGTGGAACGGTATTAATGACTCGTAGTTGGTTAGGGAAAAACGGACAGTTACTTTTACGGATGACGATCCGTTAAATATAGGAACCGGGCATAAATTAGGTAATTTTTTACTTGATTTTTAACTTTAATTTTATAGGTACCTTTTTTCTTGCCAATAAATGTTTTAATTAAGTATGTATCTAACGTTCATAAACGTAAAACAACAACTTCATGTTATTTGTTTTATGTATTTTACAACAATGGAAGCGAAACGCGAACTCGCCGTACAACTGGGGGTGCAAACTTTTTGGACATCTCAAAATCATTTTGAGAAACATGTTTTCTGTACAGTTTCTATTTATCAGAATAATAAATATGTATATATATTTTAAGATATTTTAATAAAACACAATGACGTTAATTTGTCCTATCTATGACTTCATCATAAGATGTATGAAAAAATGCCTTTACCTGACCGCCTTATTGAAAAAATAAACAACGTGAAACGTCAATCTATTCCCTGTAAAGTCTGTGATCTATGAGTGACCTCTCATGATTGTAGGTTAAATTCATCGTTTTGTTTTGATATTTTATCACTGCGTTTTTATTTGTTTACTAAAAGAGCGGCAAATTTTGAAAAGCAAACTCGCGAAAACCTCAAGTTACCAAAATTATGATCATGTCGAAGTTCATGTCGAATTCCAGCAACCACAAAGGAGCCAAAGCCCTCATGTAAGTAAGATACTGATGCTGAGATCCCGGAATCAAACTTTTCTTATTGTCCAGCTTCTGCAGGTGGCAATTTTTAGAAGATTTTTATTTATCGAACGCTTAATTGCATATCTATTGCCGTGACAAACGATTGACGTTTTCTTAAGAATAACGCGTTTGATATTTAAACTACAATATGATCTTCCTCTCAACGACCCAAGGCATCATATGATGCAATTTTCCCGTTATAGGTTTTAAATTCTAATACCATGGCATAAGGTTCAAATTCGCGATGCCTCAAACATGCCTGGGGGTTTGATAAATTAAGCATATTGAGTCAGAGTCAGAGTCAATTTTTTTATTGAATATAAATAAATAAATTATCTTATTCAACGTCAAAATTATACTTATAACTACAAGTCAATTTTTTTATATAAAAAAAGACTACGCCGTTTCGGAAGGTGGGCCTCGGGCTTAAGAAGAAACGGCAAGAAACTCCTCCATACCTTTTTTTTTTAAAGTGACTTTACAACAGGTACTGGTTTCGGTCTAAGGAAATTCGCCGGCGAGTGATAGACTTGATCCATCGCCCTTCGTCGAATTTCTGTGCGCTGAGATGGTATGGACCATGCAGTTTTGTCATCTAAGTATTCCTTAATACTATAATAGGAATTTCTTATCAGCTCATTTTTAACATAGTTTTTGAACCTCTTTTCAGGAAGGATCAATGATTCCTCCTGTGGTATTTTATCGTAGAAGCGAATACAGTGCCCCATGAATGATGTGCCTACTTTACTTAGTCTAAATAATGGTAGTGCTTAGTTTAACTTATTTATATTATTATTATATTGTAGAACTTAACTTGTTTGGTGTGGCAATAGGTATGCAATTTTGTATATTATTGTACACATCTTTTCTTGCAACATCAATAATACCTATTATTTTTATTTTTAAGGTGGCTGACCTCTGATCACGTATATATCACGATATACCCGAGGCATAGCGTGATATTATCAAATAATGATGTGTGTAGGAAGCAGGAATAATTACGCGTCGAAAAAGTATGCGAATCAAACTGTCAGTGACTCTTATGTACATTGACATAAGGTGCATGATTTCTGAACTCGAACACTTTTTCACTCTGGTAAATATTCCTGCGAGCCTCTGATAAAGAAAGATACGATTTGATAAAAATATCGAATCCATGTAGGAAACAAGAGAAAATTGTGTAATAGAAATAGAACAACGCGCGATCACGGATGGTTCAAGAGAGAGCTCAAAACTAGCAGGAGCTGGTTTCTGTATCTTGAATAGTACCTAACGGATAAGACAAATCGATTGCCATGGGGATATAGGCCAGGGTGTTCCAAGCGGAAATCTTCTCTATAATGGAATGTGCTGCTGCCCTAAAGGAAATATCAGATACTGAAAATAATACTAGTAACGTATTCAAATAGTCAAGCAGCCTTACAACATTGAGTGCCGAGCAGCCTTAAAACATCCAGTGCCAAGCACCCGCCAGGCGGGTTTTATCGAAGATTTTTCGCACGCCGACGAACCGCCTCGCCGGTTCAGACTATACAGACAGAATACATAAATAATGATGACTTTTAGCCACACCGCCGAGTCGACTAGCGGGTCCTACTACACTAGGCTAGCTAGGGTTGTCACTCATTACTTTCTTATAAGAAAATAAACAGTTGATTCATACAGGAGATCCTCCAAATCCCATACAAAATTACACCTGTTGCATGCATGAGCGTGAAGTTTGTTACTAACCGTCCTCTGTTATCATTTGATTATTGCCTGAATCCTGGAAAATGTTAAGGTCCCTTGTATGATGAGCACGGGTTTGGGTTTCTTGCTTGGCGTAGTAGATAATTCTTAGAATATGCAGCAATAAAGTAATTTTAGGTTTGTTTTGTAGAACTCCATGGTCTAATGGGCTTCTCCCTTGCCTTTCACACAGGAGATGCAGGTTGGAATCCCGACCATGCACCGATGAGATAATCGATTTATCTTAACGACACTACCGGACGTTCAGTGTTTTGGATGACACGCCAAGCTGAAGGTCCTGGCCACTATCGCTACTTGGTAGTGGTCGTAAAACCCTTCAACTAACCCGCACCGAGCCAGCGCGGAGGAGCATGGCTCAATAGCATCCGGGCAAAGTCCAGCGCCCCTCGGTGGGGACATTGATGGGCTACATTGATTGATTGATTGAGGTTTTTTTTTCATAAATTTGTAGTTTGTGATAGGCCATTATGTGTATGCGGATTTGTTCTGTTGGTTTATTTAACTGGACAGGACCACAGTGGTGAACACTTCTTAACAGTAAAGCAGGTGCCCACCCAGTTCTACTCGATGTATTGTTTGGGTTTAGGGTATACCTATATCCTACCTATCTACCAGAACCAGTACCAGATGGAATAGTTTAGATATGCTGAGGTAACTTAATAATTTGAAGCAAGCTTAATATCTGTTTGTGAAATGGTGTTCAGCAACAAACGGAGTTGACTGCCGGAAATAGATTTACTGATGAGGCTTAATCTGAATTAGAGTTTCTGAATCAGAATGATCTCACCAGGCTCAGCTAGGTTGACAGTGGTGGCTTCTGGCGGCAGTGCTGTGGATGCGTGTCCTAGATGCCTTCATGCTACTGGTTTTCGGCCGCCTAGTCTAGACTGCTAAGTCCAGCACTAAGCAGATATTTAGATGTTTCATTAACTTTCACTAAGTGCTACACTGATATCACCGGTCATCAAATTCAATATGTATTATGTATTAGATAGGCCTGTGATTCGGTTTGATTTCGAGAACAAAGGCGCGGCGCGGCGGGGATTTGTTTAATGGGTTCACTTGAGAATGGCTGTTGAACAAAAGGCGACCTTACATTATGACGACTCAAAAGCAACCCTAAATAAATACACAAATATTAATGTGTTGAAAAGCCAACATGGATGATACAGCTTTATAGTTAGCTCCATATAAATCTCTTCTTGGCGGATTTTCAAACGGTTTTGATTTAATTCTACTCACAAATAGTTTTGATAAAAGTCCACTCACAAATTATGGACAGTTGCAGTCAGTAGCGACACAAATATTTTTAAATTGTTTAGCAAGTTCCAATAATTTTATAAATAATATAGAGCCATAGCTTAGTTATTTTAATATGCATTGAACACGTCCCAGGTGCGGTTTAGGTTGTTGTGACTGCAACTATTAATGTGTTAAAAAAGCAACATGGATGATACAGCTTTATTGATACCTCTATATAAATCTCCTCGTGGCGGATTTCTAACGGTTTTGATTTAAGTCTACTCACAGCTTGTTGTGATAAATTATGAACTGTTGAAATACCTGTATATCAGCAGTCAGTAGTGAAGGCAGCAGTGTCCGATATGACTGTACTGATTTTGCGCTGAAGAGGGTCGCTTGTCTCAACATGCAACAACATTCCCAGCACAGTTGCAGGGACACAGCAGACGCATCACTCAAAACCTGCTAACAAACAAATTCTAACCTGTATACCTATATCCCAAACATGCAGTTACTAGCTGCCAATAATATACAGACATTACAGTCTACTACTATCTACTTACCCTCCTCTGGTTTAGAATGTCCATATAGTACTTTTGCTCCTTATCTCTGATATTGTTCAACCGGCGCCCTCCACATAGACACGCCATGCACGGTTGTGTGTCCTCTGTTTCTGAAGGTTCATGGTGTTGCACCTCTTCAATCTCTTGTTTAACTTCTGACATGGAATATTGTGGATCTAGTGGCGGGATGTCAATTTGAGCAGTGGTGAACTTCTGCAGCCGCGATGGACGTGTCACTTCACTCCACGTCACATGTGAACTATTCAGGATGTCGTGACACTCTGCAACTATCTCTCGAAAGTGAATCACTTTTTTCACCAGTATCTCACATTCCCAACAGACTCTCGGAGACACATTGTGGACGAGCTGGGAATATAAAAACGAGGATTTATCATTAATAACTTGTCGCTTCATAATACTGAGATGAAATTAGGGCTGCAGTTTACCAGTTGCCCACTGTTCACAGTCAATTTGTACAGCTCCAGAGCATCGTCTTTGAGAACGCGCAAGGTTTGTCCAGAACCCAGACAAGCCATGCATAAAAGTTGATGCATAATATCACATTTACTGTCTTCCCCCGTGTCCTTTAAAGCTTCCATTGCAGAGAATATGGTCTCATACCAATCGTAAACAATTATCTTGCACCAGACAAGAAAAACAAAAGTAAAATACCTAAACTCTGATTTTTTATTCCGTAGATTTCTGACATTTCATATATCATAAGGTTCTTTAAGAGGACAATTATTATTTTATTCATTTTGATTCGTGTAAAGTGCAGGTGTAAAGTGTGGCTGTGAAGTGTAAAATGCTAGCAACGACTGAACAGCCAGTGTTATGTGTGTGATTACTAATCAGTAATCAGCGAAGTGAGGCAAATAGAAGTATATTCTATTTTTTCGAGTAGCCACCTCCCCGGCGCCCCTCATCCCCTTCTACTCGCAGCATGCCTTCACTCGCTGTTTAGTTAACAGCGTTGGGACAGCAAATTCGACTGTTTCACGCTCAATAACCAGTTTCTACTAAACATCAGAGATGATCATAACATCAGATTTCTCACGAAGAAGACTGTGGGAAAGTGCCTTGTGTATTAAAAAACTTCAAAGGCAAGTAATGCATCGCGACTGATTCGCGGCTGTGTGCATTGTATTTTTTTTATTTAATATACAAGTACGATATACATCTCTCGGGCCTCACCCATATGGAACGTGTCCCCAGGTGGCGGATAGGGGGTGCTCGACAGGTTGTCCTTAGGACACCTGCAGGGCTGGAGGGAAATAAAATACCTCCCGCGGACCAACAGGCCCCTTGCCTAGGGTTACAGGTGAAGACCTCAACGGCAGTAGCGGCGAAAAAGGTGGACTTTGGTACGGCAATGCTGGCGGAAGAGGCGATGGATCTGGATACTTTTAGGCGGACAGGTCACAGAACGAAAGGGGGCGGAATCCTCCCGCATAGCGCCTGAAGACTGGCTCGGCGCCGAAGGCAGCCCGACTACTGATAAGCAACAGTGGCTTGGCGGAGTTGGCGAGTCAGCAAGGCAGCGTGTAATGCCGAGGGCGTCAGTAGAGGACAAAGCAACTAGCGGCCATACACTGCATCCAAATTCTCCTCCAATCGTATCGATTCTTCGTTCCATTGGTCCAAGGAGGACGAGGACGAGAGGGTGCATCTGCAGATGCGCGCACGTTTATGCACCTAAATATATCCTGAGCACTTGACTGTTTCGGCAAATATAACGGATACTGACTTACATCAAGCCCTGTGGCGACAATGAGAGGCAGAGAGGTTCGGTATCGATGTAAGCCGAGCTTTGGCTTATCTTGTACACAGGCGGCTCAGAGAGAGTGGTCGCTTCTGCGTAGAACAAGGGATAACTTCGTAGATTCGGCAGCACTCTGTGCGACGAAGCAGCCTTATTCAGGGGAACACTGCTTCCCACGCCCAGCCGTGGAGGGGGCTAGAAAAGGTGCCCCAAACAAATGTTTATCCCAACCCAAAGGGGAGGTAGCAACCGCGGCTGCCTGTGCATCCCAGACTCGCGGTCGAAACAAGAATAAAGTTACGAAAATCCAACCATTGACTTTTGCCGCTTGGAATGTACGAACTCTACTCGATCGTGACACCAACCTATGCCGGGAGCGGAAAACTGCTATCGTTGCCCGAGAATTACGACGGTACAATATCAATATAACCGCACTTAGTGAGACCCATCTAGCGGAAGAGGGCAAAATAGTAGAGCATGGAGGCGGCTATACATTCTTCTGGAAAGGAAACGCAGCATCAGAACCCCGTCGATCATTTCATTGCGAATACACCTGGACTACGATAATCATCTGAACATCCTCAGCGTTTACTCCCCAACTTTGGATAAAGACGACGAATTGAAGGATAAATTCTACAAGGAACTTTCCGATGCTGTAGTGAAGATCCCCCAAAGAGAGCAGGTGCTTATCCTTGGCGATTTTAACACACGCGTTGGACGAGATCATGAAGCGTGGCCCAAGGTGCTCGGAAGACATGGCATAGGCACCATGAATAGCAACGGAAATCTTCTGCTAAGTTTGTGTGCTCAGTATGAGTTGGCCAATACCAACACCTGCTTCAGATTGCCAGCTAAATACAAAACGACATGGATGCATCCAAGGTCTAAACACTGGCACCTGATTGACTATGCTCTGGTAAGCCAAAAAGACCTATCTCAAGTGCAAATCACTCGAGTCATGAGAGGCGCTAACTGCTGGACTGACCACAGGTTGGTTGTTATCAAGATGAAACTGCGTCTCCACCCATCTTATCGCCGTGGAAAGACAACTAATGTCAGTCTGAACGTAGAGAAACTTCAAAGCCAAGGGACAAGAGCCGCCTTTGGAATTGCTCTGAACAACAGGCTGGCTACACGTAAAACTAGCGATCAAGATTTAGAAGAGGCCTGGAAGTCTTTGAGCTCCGATTTTAAAGAAGCTGCTACCGAAACGCTGGGACTCCGGAAACTTGTTCGCGAGGACTGGTTCGATGACAATAACCAGACTTTGGTAGAAGCTATAGAAAAACACCGGAAACTTTTGCGTACTCAAGAGCAGAGTGGCAACTTGAACCTACAAGACCAAATAAAAGTTAGCACCAGAGAACTGAGAAAACTTACACGAGAGACTAAGGACAAATGGTGGAAAGATAAAGCAAGCCATATACAACTGCTTGCTGACTGTAAACAACTTGGCGCATTTTACAGTGAAGTCCGGAACCTAATTGGCACTACTCAACATGTAAATGTGCCATTACGATCTCTCGATGGCTCGCAGAGACTACCGTCTAAGGACGAGGTTCTCCAACGCTGGGCTGAACACTTCAACAACCTACTCAACGTAGATCGTTCAGCAGATCTGGAACATATCCGGGGTACTACAAGCCTTGATGCAATGCCTAAGTTAGAAGAACCGCCAACCCTTACTGAAGTGATCGACGCTGTAAATCAGCAAAAGAATAATAAGGCGGTGGGCCTTGACAACATCCCGGCTGAACTACTAAAATATGGCACTGCAGAACTTCATAAAATACTCTGGAAGCTGTTTGTACAGATGTGGAACGAGGAAAGGATCCCAGATGACTTCATCGCCTCGCGTATCTGCGCCCTATACAAGAACAAGGGTGACCGTTCCGACTGTAATGTTTACCGAGGAATATCTTTGCTATCTTCTGCAGGGAAAACATTTGCTCGTGTCCTGCTTAACCACCTCATCCCTGTTTCTGAATCTAACTTGCCAGAAACCCAGTTTGGATTCCGCCCGGAGAGAGGCACGTGTGAAGCTATCTTTTCTGTACGCCAACTTCAGGAGAAAAGTCGAGAACAAGGACAACCTCTGTTTCTCTGCTTCATTGATCTAGAGAAGGCTTTTGACTGTATACCACGTGAAGCTCTCTGGATTCTACTGGCAAAGCTGGGCTGCCCTGAAAAATTCGTACGGATTATACGACTACTGCACGATGATATGAAGTGTTGTGTCAGCTTTAATGGTGAGCAATCCGAGTTTTTCTCCGTTACCTGTGGAGTAAAGCAAGGTTGCGTACTGGTACCGACTTTGTTTGCTCTCTACTTTGCTGCAGTCGTAAGAGAATCAATTGACGAATCGACATCTGGTATTCATATCCGCTTTAGAACAGACGGAAAGCTATTTAACTTCGCTCGACTAAAAGCATGCACTAAGACATCCTGCGATACAATTAGAGAGATCATGTACGCCGAAGATCTTTGCTTTGTGTCAGATTCTGTGGAGGGACTACAACAGTGGATCACGGCTTTCGACGAGGTATGTCGCAAATATGGGCTCAAAATCAGTGTCAGCAAGACGGAGGTCATGGCGATAGACACTCAAAGAGTCAAAAACTCGACCCTCGATATAAAGCTTGGCGCAGACTCACTGAATCAGGTCGATAAGTTCAAATATCTTGGGAGCACTGTATCGTCAAAATAAGATCTTGATCCAGAATTGAATGGAAGAATTAGCGCTGCTGCTGCAGCTTTTGGGAGGTTGGAGCGCAAAGTCTTCCGATCGCATGACATCAAGCTATCCACCAAATTCTCCGTCTATATGGCCATAGTTCTTCCGAACCTTCTCTATTCCGTCGAGACTTGGTGTCCATACCGTAAACATATCAGCGCTTTAGACAGATTCCATCTAAGATGTCTTCGAAACATTTTGAACGTCAAGTGGTCTGACCGTATCAGGAATACAGAGTTATTACGTCGTTCTAATGTTGGTGGGTTCGAAGCTTACTTGATGAGGCGTCAACTGCGATGGTGTGGCCACGTGCGACGGATGCCAGAGGAACGACTTGCAAAACGTCTCTTATACTGTGAACTACAGAACGGAAAACGCAAGCAAGGCGGTCAGTTCTTGAGGTTCAAAGACGTGCAGAAGCGACATATGAAGAGTTGCGGTATCGACCATTCCACGTGGGAGGAACTCACGGAAGACAAGGCAAAGTGGCGACATACGGTGCACACAAAGATCTTCGATTTCGAGGCAAAACGAAGAGCTACTCTTGATGCCAAGCGAGACAAACTACGAGGCAGAACACCTGCCGCAATACAGTACACGCACCAAAATGGCGTGCTGACGTGTGGCCAGTGCAATCGCACTTTTTCTAATAAAATAGGCTACGCAAGCCATATGAGGGCACACGAACGATGCCTTCCCCAGCAGTTACAGTCGCCGTGACCGAACCCGGTCGGAGAACATCATCATCATACGATATACAACATTACATGTATACACCCAACGCGCTGTACAAAGTCTAATAGTTATACAACGTCAGTATCAATTTAGGTAAGTCGATTTCATAGGTAGGGAACAAAGGGTACAAATTCGTAGAAAATACTACATATCAAATCACATTAAACATTAAATTGAGGTAAAATTCAAATAGTATTAAACAATATTAGGTATGTCAAGGGTACTGAAATAAAATGTCAATGCAAAAAATAATAATAACAATATTTCTAAGACAACACTTTCACTCCTTCATCTCGCAGAACCTGCCACATTCTCGCACAATATGCCTCCACTCATCACCAAACAGATCAGTCAGTGGTGCTGCAGCCAGCAGAGCATTGAGGCTATCCCGCGCCCTCACCAGTGGAGACTGCTGGCGCGCCACCGTGCGGTACGTGCTACCCGCTAACAGCTGGTGCCTACGCGCGCGGAGATATCTGTAGGGCACGTATAGCGCGCATACCGTACCGTCAAGCGCGACACAGTCACTGTCGCCTCGCAACAATCGACACACAGTCAGAAGCTGCTCGGTGTTACGTCTGACCTCTAGTGAGTTGTATCCGAGCATACCTAATATAAAAGCGGATGGATAAAGATAAGGGTAGTATCCAAATTTCTTCTTATATAGGTATCGTAGGAAAGCTTTGTGTACCTTCTCGAGCACAAGTATGTAGGAGCTTTCGTGCGGATTCCAAACCACCGAGCTAGATTCAAGTTTGGTTCTCACTAGGGCCATGTAGAGAAGCTGGACCACACCCAGTTTATGGAATCCCTTACTATTCCGTATTTCAAACCCCAATATTTTGAAGCATTCCTTGGCCAATGTGCTCATGTGCTTATGGAATGTAAGCTTAGAGTCGTACGTAACACCGAGGTCCCTAATACACTCGAGTCAAAGACTCCGTACCGAGTGTATATATCGCGCTTATAGGATGAGAGGAGCGCGTAAAGGGCATTACATAGCACTTGGCAGTATTGAAGAGTAGTAGTTGGCAGTATTGTATTTCAATGAAAGGGATTATTTAGGGATAAGTAATTAAAAAGGCGGTAAATAGATTTACGATCAGATACTGTTTATAATAATTTGATGAGATTTGCTTATGTTATGAAGTGGTGTATCAGCGTTGATATCTCGGTATGTATCTGAGGGCACTATACATCAGGATGGTCTTCGGGAATGTCTTAATACCCTCCAAAGTGTTTGTTTCGGCCGTACGCCTCCAATATTGAACAGAAACCACATTGTTGTAAATGAATTTTAATCAATTTGAGGAAAATACGAAACATTACCTCGAATTCTTAACATGTTTACCTTTTTATCAGATGAGCTTTTTTCCAGCTACTGATGCTTTTCTCCTTCGAAGCTCAGTTTGAATTTCCCGCACAGTCATCAGCGAATACATTTTGTGGTTTTATATCGCAATTATAAGCACAAAATCGAAACCCGATACTTGATACAAACGTAAACAAGGTACTACCATTGACGTGAGAGGAATATTTGTTCTGTGGCTATCGACGTTTAGCTGTCAGTGTTGCGCTCCATTGGACAATACTTTACACTTCACAGCCCCACAGCGAATAATTTAAAAGTGTGCACTCAAAAGACCTGCTTCGTCAGATGGATGCAGAATTATTTAACATTTGGGACGTGATTCTACGCTAAGATGGCGAACAAATTATATTGGTAGATTTCAGCAAAGATATACCAATGCGCTCGTGTATTCTGGGTGTTTGCTGCTATTTGTTGTTATTATCTTGTTAAATTAGTTAAGTTTCTGTTATTCTGTTAAGTATTTCTTGTTGACTTTTCGTGTTGTGATTGTTCGTTGATTTTTATAAACGTTATGGAGCCACAGCCTGGGGGGCGATCGCGGTAAAAAATATCAACCGAACCATAGCTGAACCATAACCGAAACACGACATTAAGGACTATTCGTATCGCGCTAATGTTTTGACAGATGGTTGAACCGAAGTTCGATTGGAATTGGACCATAACCGCTGTCAAACGAACGGTTTTGTTAAAGTTATTATGGAGCTACTTTTTCACGACCGTTGTAGAATTGTTGAGATGAAAAGTGGGTGAAAATCGTGAAATTGATGTATCTGGACTTTGGAAATGGCCTACGAGTGTGATATAGCTATAGCGCGAGCCCAATCTAAAACAGAGAATCGGATTTTATCAAGCGAAATTGACTGTCGAAGGAGTTAGCTTGTGGACACGTTAATTACTCAGTTGACCCTTAATTTGCCACCAACCAGTGCTTTGGATGTGGACACGAAGGTTAGTAACACTTTACAAAGTACTAGAATGTATCACAGCACATTTACTTTTCTTTGGACATGATCAATTTTTGTTCCCTGTTTCCCAAAAACAGAACTAAGTGAGCTTAGTAACAGTGCTTACATTTTGTTTCAGGTACTGGTTGTTTAGCATTTTGCCACAGGCTCCTACCAGACGATTGGATGAGAAAGCCGGAAACACTGTGTTTACCAGTCAAGGGTCTCCAAAATTGTAAAACAAGTCACCTTAGCATTCAACAAGCCAGAAATCTTAAATTTCCCTTTCAACTTCGTGATAGGGAGCAAATTAAAAGGAAGTAAGTAACTATATGTTAACATCATTCCATTAAATTCAAATCAGATTACATTTACCTACGGCTGGGTATAGGCCTCCTCTTTACCACACTATCTACTCTGGTCCTGAGCCTCCCGCAGCCACTGCTTGCCAGCCAGTGTCTCAGCGTCCATCTATCCGGTGGTCTGCCTATCTGCCTCATACATCATACAATTCCTATTTATTAGTTTGCCTATCACAATTTATTTTAGATTATTACTTTTGGTTTGGTTATAAACAAAAAAAAGCATACCATGATTGTGTGGCTTATAAGTTTAAATATATACTTTACTGCACAAAACAGAGAATACAAAAAATATATAAAGGTAAAAACATGTACAAAGGCGAGCATATCTCTAACGGGAAATTTCTCCCAGCAAACCTTGATTGGAGGGGTAAAAAAGAAACTACAGGTAGAGCTACATATGTGCACAACATTAAATACTACTACTTACCAATATCTACATTATACTAAAATATATATCATATACTAATATATCAAATACATACTAATACATGCTTATACTTAGCATTGATGAGAAAGATAGTGTTCTTTCAAACAAACATTTTAAAAAAATGAAAGTTGACGGACTGTCTCTGATTTGATGTTGTACTAATTATAATATAGGTATAGGACAACTGTGGTGCTGCTACCATGTACGGTTGTTGCCCTGCCTACCATGAGAGAGGTCCTGGGTTCAATCCCCGGCTGGGGATAAAGAAAACAAAACCCAGTCTTGTCATCGTTGTTTCTGGTTCCCACAACCAAGGGTACCCTAGTGTGGGGCCAGGAGCACTGTATGTGCCTGTATGTAAATGTTTATGTATAAATGTTTATTATTTTCAGATTTTTCAAAAAGTACAGATTGCCAGGGGTTCTGGCTTGTGGAGATGGTACTCAAAAGTTACCCCTAATGAACATGAGGAGAGATACTATAACAAAAAAGGGTAACATTCTATGAATGATATGATAGTAAGTCTATTGCGGAGAGCGCAATTGTTGATAGATTAAGGACTAAAATAAATGATATTTAACTAGGTTAATTTGTTTTATTCATGTCTTGGTACTTAAGTTATCTCACTTTAATTATTCTCACATTAGAGACCTTTGCCCAGCAATGGGATATTATATGTTAGTAATAATAATTAAATATTTTTCACACATCTTCTCTTGGTTGGGTACAACACTGAAAAAAGAAATAATGTACAAGTTAGTAGAAATATTTTACATAAAACTATATAAGTATACTATACTTACATGATTGCATGAATAAATAAATTATAGCTAATATTTTCTACAGCAAATTTACAGGAAAAGTAAACATGGTTTAGAAAACTCGTGGGGAAAATGTCATTAAAATTATACTAAGGGAACTTTTAAAATTAAAATTTATATTAAGTAACCTTTTGATTCAGGGCATATTTCCTACATAACTATATCCTACCCAAACTGATAGTAAAGTATAGAATTACCTGCTTCGTCAATCTATTATTTCACAAATTCATTTGAAGGACTGCTATAGTATTAATACTATAGGGGTCTGAGCATTTTGCAGAGCAGCCTGGAAGTCTGTGCAGCCTTTGCCCTAAGATGTTCAACTTTCAATCCCATCAGCCTTGATACGTCCAACATGCTTATGCTGGCTGGAATATTAATAAAACAATTTGCTGTACATTTTCCTTTAGGATATGAAAACAATTAACATTGTTATTCTTATTTATCTAAACTTTGTACACCTTCTTACAAAAGCATTATATTCTGATAGGGACAAAGTTTAAGATAAAGAAAACTACATTCCTTGGTTCATTCCTTTGCAGTCCTAACTGCTCTAAAGGGGTTGAGGATGTCTGCGCACTCCCCCCACGGGTCAGGTCAACGAACCTCTTCCCGAAGAATCGCCTCTGTCCACACCTGTGGACAGGTCATGGTCAGAGTGCCGATAAGACTCCGTAAGAATCAATGCTAAGTATATATTATATATATTTTAGTATTATGTAGATATTGGTAAGTAGTAGTATTTAATGTTGTGCACATATGTAGCTCTACCTGTAGTTTCTTTTTTACCCCTCCAATCAAGGTTTGCTGGGAGAAATTTCCTGTTAGAGATAAGCTTGCCTTTGTACATGTTTTTACCTTTATATATTTTTTTGTATTCTCTGTTTTGTGCAGTAAAGTACATATTTAAACTTATAAGCCACACAATCTTGGTATGCTTTTTTTTGTTTATTACCAAACCAAAATCTTAAATAAATTGTGATATGCAAACTAATCAATAGGAATTGTATGATGTATGAGGCAGATAGGCAGACCACCGGATAGATGGACGCTGAGACGCTGGCTGGCAAGCAGTGGCTGCGGGAGGCTCAGGACCAGAGTAGATAGTGTGGTAAAGAGGAGCCCTATACCCAGCCGTAGGTAAATGTAATCTGATTTGAATTTAATGGAATGATGTTAACATATAGTTACTTACTTCCTTTTAATTTGCTCCCTATCACGAAGTTGAAAGGGAAATTTAAGATTTCTGGCTTGTTGAATGCTAAGGTGACTTGTTTTACAATTTTGGAGACACTTGACTGGTAAACACAGTGTTTCCGGCTTTCTCATCCAATCGTCTGGTAGGAGCCTGTGGCAAAATGCTAAACAACCAGTACCTGAAACAAAATGTAAGAAGCTCACTTAGTTCTGTTTTTGGGAAACGGAATAAAAATTGTTCATGTCCAAACAAAAGTAAATGTGCTGTGATACATTCTAGTACTTTGTATAGTGTTACTAACCTTCGTGTCCACATCCAAAGTACTGGTTGGTGGCAAATTAAGGGTCAACTGAGTAATTAACGTGTCCACAAGCTAACTCCTTCGACAGTCAATTTCGCTTGATAAACTCCGATTCTCGCGCTATAGCTACATCACACTCGTAGGCCATTTCCAAAGTCCAGATACATCAATTTCACGATTTTCACCCACTTTTCATCTCAACAATTCTACAACGGTCGTGAAAAAGTAGCTCCGCATAAACTCTAACAAAACCGTTCGTTTGACAGAGGTTATGGTCCAATTCCAATCGAACTTCGGTTCAATCATCTGTCAAAACATTAGCGCGATACGAAAAGTCCTTAAAGTCGTGCTTCGGCTATGGTTCAGCTATGGTTCGGTTGATATTTTTTACCGCGATCGCCCCCCAGGTCATGGGAAGGCCCTTGCGGGCGGTGGTCTTCATGTGGCGCTGGTATGCAGTGGGTGATCGCCGGCTAGGCAACCAGGTCGCGTGGCAGGCGACGGCGGTCGGGCTGGCGCGCGTGGTGCGGCGCCAGTTCGGCGATGTGCGGGTGTTGTGAAGCATCCTCACGCGCGAACATGCCCTTCGTCAGCCTCTGGACAAACTGGTCCACGGTTTCCCATCTTAGGTCCCTCTGGATTGTCGCGTTCCTCACGTAGCGGGGGGCGCCGACGATGGTACGCAGAGAGAAGTTCTCTTGGGCTCGGAATCTCCGTTTGCTCGTCTCCGAGCACAGGGCGTACCATGCTGGGGTCGCGTAGGGGAGGCGGGATCCCGCGTAGGACTTGTAGATCCCGAGCTTCGCCCTCAGAGGGAGGCTGGAATACACTTATTTATAAAGCTACATTTCTAACCACTTGAATCTTTTATCTGTAATTTTTCGTTCACCTAGTAAACACATCAAATTCCACGAATTCCCATCCAAGTGTGGTCAAAAATAGAGTAGTTAACAACAAAAAGGCGAAATCGACGGTCGATTATACACAATCGATGCTACATCTCTAATGTTTTGATTACGACAATGGTTCGGATAAGGTTCAGCTTCGGTCTCCACTAAAATTTTAGCGCGATACCGAATTTCATTGAACCGAACCAAAGTTGAATTACAACTGGAACTGAACCAGAACCATACCTTTGACGTTCGTTGACTATACAAAATAGCGCGATCGGCCCCCTGGCCCTTCCCGAGAAGCAGCCCCATCTGACAGAGCACAAGAGACAGAATTTCTGTCTCCCAGAAAGATGCGTCCTCGTGGTGTATCAATCAGATCGTCATCCTGTGATCCCGTCACAATGTGATTGATACAATCGCAGACCCTTTAATAATTCATGTCAGCTATGATGATGATGATGATGAAGAAAGTGATATTAGTATTAATGATGATTAGAGTTTTAATAAAAATATTGTTTTCTTTACTTGTAGTTTTTTAATGTTTGTGATGAAAAGGGACGTAATTATCACTCGTCGTAAATCCCCTTTTAATTACGAGCGCCGTAATTAAAAAACTGGATACATTGACTAACAAATAAAATGTATAGACTCAGATGTTCAGACTCGTATTGAAATTGAAAAATGTGCCCGGCCAAAAAGGTTTGTAATCTCTGACATGTCAAAAAATTATAGCTGTCAGAATTCTACGGAAATTATGATTGACTGACACAGTGACACTGGTCTGTGGACATGACACATGTTTATTTTTTATGTTTTTACCCCTTTTTTTATCCTTTCGGATAGGCAATGGCCTCAGAGCCGTACAGCCTGGTCTTTATCTATACTTTTTCAAATCCTGTGGTTTATGCCAGGCCAAAGCCAGTTCTTTGTGAGTCTTCTTCAGGGTAAATGTTATCAATAGGGCCGAAGATAGTTCTTCGTGAGTCTTCTTCAGGGTAAATGTTTTCAATAAGGCTGAAGCCAAGTCTTTGTAATGTTTCTAGTGTTGGTGATGTTTGTCATAGCCAGTATGTTTAATATATCTTTAAATACAATTCACATAATTATTAATCTGATAAATATAAACTGTACAGAAAACATGTTCCTCGAAATGGTTGGAAGGACTTTAGCGGATGACCTACTTTTGTTGACCCTGAGGGGGGGGAGGGGGGGGGGGGGTTGGGAGAGGGGGGGTTGGGGGAGGGGGGTAGATGCCCCCCCTAATACTCCCTCCCCGCGGAAATGCCTAGTTTCTGAGATATGATTATTTAAAGTTTTGAGGTTATGATGTTAAATTAAAACAAAATTTAGACTGACCTTGATCTTTAAGAGGGGGAAGGGGGTAGATGCTCCCCCCCCCCCCTACTACTCCCCCCCCGCGCGGAAATGCCTAGTTGATTTAGGGTCATTTTTCATCCTCGACACCTTTCTCCTCCACAAATGCTCCATAATGCTATCATCAATTTTTACATGAAAAGTAGCCACAATAACCTACTCTAGCCAATCGTTTTTGTTTGCTTACGCTGCGCTCCGCTGCGCTCAGGTTTAGCTGCTTCAACGTTCTAACATAACCCATAACCCGATTGAAAAGTAGCCACAATAACCTACTCTAGCCAATCGTTTTTGTTTGCATACGCTCCGCTCCGGTTTAGCTTCTTCAACTTTCTAACATAACCTATAACCCGATTGAAAAGTAACCACTATAACCTACTCTAGCCAATAGTTTTTGTTTGCATACGCTCCGCTCCGCTCCGCTCCGGTTTAGCTTCTTCAACGTTCTAACATAACCTATAACCCGATTGAAAAGTAGCCACAATAAACTACTCTAGCCAGTTGTTTCTTGTAAATATCGAGAGAACAAGAAAATAGAACATTCGCGAAACTACTAGAAAAGGGACTACTACTTTACCGGCCAACCAAAAACGCGGCAAAACGCCCCAACAAAATGCGTTCCGTTTTAAACAAAAATGACAACTTTTTTATTATCAAAAGTGATATTTTACGAAAGAAATACTAAATTAACTTTGATTGACGTAAAATAAATAAACAAACATAACTTGCAAGTTAAATGAAGTTTTTATTAAAATAGGTATTATTAAAAAAAAAAACACATTTCCTCCTTTTTTTAGAGAATTCTCATCTTTTCAAATATGCGTACAACGAAATGTAGGTAATGTATTTTGACCACAGACAAGATTTAAACATATTATTTGCGTTGCGTTACATCATTTTACAAAGTATTTTCAGATTTTCAAAAAATCATACTTAAAAACTATTGAATTCCGCACCCTGAAACTTTCAGGAAGATGATCAAATGACCCCAACATGATGCTAAAAAAGTTTGGACGCCCCAGCGAGTAGGTCATCCGCTAAAGGTGAGCCGCTATATCTTATATGCTCTGTTTGTAATCATTGCTATATCTTGGTGTGCTTTGCTTGGAATATCGCCTCAATTATCACCAAAACGTGTGTGCCATTGAAACATCGCGTTCACATACCATCCTAGGAAGGGGACGATTTTGTTTATGATAAGTGTTTCAAAATGAGGTCGAATGAGATGAAGATGAATGGGGTTAAAAACTGCCTTTTGCTCACTTCAGATGTCACCAGTTTTGAGTGTTCCATGAATTTGACAGTTCTACTTACTAATTATGTAAACAAACCAATTGGTTTATGAATAATTTCTTATAATGACTCTTTATTTGCAGCTGTTGATTGCAAAAATACGGGGATTCATTTATTCCCCAAAGAAGCTTAAAGAAGAAAACTGTGGGAGAAAGCTCTTCGTAGAAAAAAATGGTCTTTCTTTATTCGCTACTTGAAACCTGAAACAACGTAGGTAGTTATAGTTCCAGACATTGCCGACTCATCAGAAACCAGCCCTGCTTCCCAGTACTGGCTGATGCAATCATGTTGCAATAGGATGTTTAGTCTACTCATCAGAAACCAGCCCTGCTTCCCAGTACGGGCTGATGCAATCAAATGTTTAGTCTAAGTTAGCCAGACATTTTTAGCATGATATTGAGTCACTGTCGAATGAGCTTCTTTGAGGTCCTCACGTCTTACCTAATTAGATACAACTCTCTAATAGTGTAATACGCGTGGGTTTAATAATAAAATTAGATTTTTAAAAAAACATCTTTTGCGTTCCCAAAGTTAACTGGCGCAGCCGGTAGGATTACTGGCTGTTGGCTAGCAAATTCTAAACGCGAGTGAAACCATATCTACGAGCGTCGCTATTCGAATTTACGGCAGGATCTCGAACTGTTGCTGGTCACCTAGTAATCCTCGAACCAAATAAATGTGTTAACTGGAGCTGAAGAATGGAAAAGCGGTGAGTCAAATCTTTGTTCTTTTCCTTAGTTAGGTATTCTGTAAGTAAGTGGAATTTAAAATCGTAGTAGGTATTTATATTAAGAAAACTCGTAAACTTAGTTCTAAGTAGAGTCATAGTTATAACTACTTACTTCTATTGTGATTATACATTTTGTGTGTGTGTTAGTTATAAGTAACGATGGTAGAACCACAGGCACAGGCCGCCATGCCCGCGGTGGTTAATTTAGACATTCCCCGGGACGTACTAGCCTAATACCACCATTTGCTGGAGATTCGAAGCTCCTGAGCCTTTTCCTTCGAAAATGTGAATTTGTGATACTCAAGTACCAGGGTACCGAGGAACGCAACGCGTACCTAATGCAATATATAACAAGCAAGTTAACAGGTAAACCCGCGGAATTAATAAGCGAGCGCGCTGATTTTTAAACGTATGACGAACTGAAGGTTCTATTAAAACAACACTTTGGCGATCCTCGCAGTGAGGAGTGCTTGGCTATTGAGCTGGAGACCCTAAAAATCCGACCGTCAGAGTCATATTTACACTTCAGTTCCCGCATAAAGGATGTTAGGTCCATCCTCCTATCCAAAGTCAATCAGCGCCCGGAGTCGGAATTAAAGGCAGCAAAGAAGATTATTTATAAAAATACTTCGCTGAATGTCTTCTTATACAACTTACCTGAGTACTTGGTCCGATTAGTTCGCCTAAAGGCTCCTACTTCGCTTGAGGAAACACTATCCCACGTCTTAGAAGAAAAGAATTTTGAAGAGCAGTATGCTCTCCGCAGCAAAATGCTGCATCCCAGACCTTCATCCAATCAACCGGCTAACCCCATCACTCAGACGCAATACCCCTATAAGTCACAATTCTCGGCACAACCCCCAACTCGACCGCCACCATTTTACCCTCAATTCAAGTTTGGTATTCCAAACCAAACTCTCCCAAAACCCGTTTTCCCCAATCAACCCCCAGCTTATAGAGCACCTCAATTCGGCTATAGGCCCACTCAGTTCAACCCACAAGGGTTCAGACCACAGCCTGGTCAATTTGGCTACAGGCCCACACAACATACCCCTCAAGGCTTCAGGCCACAGCCTGGTCAATTCGGATACAGACCTCCCTTCACCCCACAAGGTTTGGATATGTTCAGCATGCCCAGCCGAATGCTAAACCCAATACTGACGTGTCCATGAGAACTGCGCCTAACGCGCCAGTGCCCCAAAGATTCCCCACAAATGAACTTTACTACACCAATGACGAATTTGAACAGTATGATAGCACAGAAGGTGGACGCTTACCCAGTTCAGGAGTGTGAGTACGCGCTATACGAGTCGCACGCGTCGCACGCGTCGCAAGCGTCTTGCGAGCCCGAGAGCAGCGAAATTCCCCAAATTCAGAATACTAACGAAAATGAAAATCTGCAAACCATTCAAAATTTTCGGATAAGTGCCACAACCAAAATTCACCCACCATTATACAGTTGAATTCCCACAACAATCTGAGGCTACCTGTTCGATTCCAAATCGATATTCGATCGATGGTTTCGGAACGGCCATTTTGAATTTGACGTTGCTGCCAACCTAGCAGTTTTTTTGACAACTGACAGACGAAAGCCCTCGCAATGTAAACGCGCTTTGGTTAGGGCATTGAAATTAAATCGCAGTCCATCTGGAATGTATTCGGGGTTCCCTCAGGATTGTCTATATAGCTGAGTGTGTTGTGGTTCCCCGAACCAGATAAAGTTCGCATTTACGTGGCCGATTGGTTTTTTACCACGTAACATAACCTGTGTTGGAACACTGTGCTGATCGAGGCCGGCCCGCCAGTCGTACCTGGTTGGCTGAAGAACCTGTCTACCAAGAAGAGCCTAGGGTGCACCCGGGCCTTGCAGAGAGACAGGAGGTTGACGGGACCGAAGCACAGACCAGGTTAGATCGAATCCAATTACTACAGCTCGGTGAATCGCCGACGTTCACACTTCTTGGCAACTGGTCGTTACGCTACCTCGTAGCTGATGGGCCCCTACGAGGTCATTAGGTGCCGACAAGCCTGAACATTTTGGTAGCTAGAGCGTGGCTTCCTGAGATTTGCAGCCGTCAAGGGCTACAGGAAGGCACGATTTGGGACTATCAATCTGTAGGTATAGGCGGTTATTAGATAACTTGGTTGTGTTCCTATATCCACATAGATTGGTAGTATTGTAAGCTATAGGTCTATTGCTGGTAGTAGACAGACAGATGTTGAATTGAAATTTGCATTGAAGTACCAGTTAGTCAATCTATTAGTGGTCTAGTAATGCTAATGAATGTTTGGTTAACATAGGTAGTTACATCTATTGATAGCAGGCTATTACATTGTTTTCAGTTATAGCAATTTATAACTTGAACTAATATTGACTATCTGTGTGTGTTGTAGTGATAAAGGGAAACTAAATTGTTATTTACAGAATTTATATAGATATAAAACTCGGTTCCTATTGTTTAAGGAAAATAACATTGTTTAAGTTGTGGTTTAGGGTTCCCTCGTTTGGGTTGTAGACTGGAGGGTCCAATATAATTGAGTTACTGCAAATTGTGAGTAAGTATCGTTCCGATCATGTCGTTATCTGAAATCCAGAAGGGTGTTTCTAAGGAACTCAGATGGTTTTCCTCCGCACACGGTCTGATAGACCGTTTAGATAGGCATGATGTGGTATTGGAGCGGTCTATGGACGTTAAGGAACGTTACAATAGGGTGCTCGAATTGTCCGCGCAGGCGGAATCAGTTGATGGTTGCGCACCTGACAGGCTGTCACGGTTGCTGGGGGATGTCGACCAATGTATGGAGATGGCAGCTGCTATCACGCAGAAGGCTGCGGACATACGTAGACAGCGCGAGTCCAGCCATGGTGGTGACATTGAAGCACCTCTGCCGCTTCAGGGTTCAGGGTCCAGGTTACCGGCCATAACTATGCCTACTTTTGACGGAGTGTCCGGTGAATGGATGAGCTTCATCAATCTGTTCGACAGTTTGGTGCACATGCGATCGGACATTACCAAGTCTGTCAAGATGGCTCAGCTGGTGGCAGCATTGAGGGGTGAGCCTAGGGAGCTGGTCGCTCATTTGACAGTTACGGAGGGTAACTATGAAACGGCCAGACAATTGTTGGTCAGACGTTACCATAACAAACGGAGGTTGGCCGATGCCCAACTGAACCGTTTGTTTAGTATCCCGGTTGTGAACAAGGTCGGGGCCATACAGACGGAGGTTTTGAACCCGTTGTTGTCCGTCACCAAGGCTCTAGAGAATCTTGGACTTCCGGTTGGTGAATGGTCGTACCTACTGCTGTACATTGTACTTTCCCGCCTACCCGCTGACGTGCAGACTCGTTTCGAACAGTCTCACGGGAGGTCGGCCGAGGACCTGCCCGCCTTCTCCGACTTGGTCGGATTCTTGGAAGAGGAGGCTCGACGGGCAGAGAATTTGGGGTTGACGGTCACCCATCCTTCGGAGCCACAGAGAGCTGCCGGGAGCGCTGTGAGTAGGGGCCCTCCGACAAGGAAGGACCGCACCAACCGGCAGTCGTATGGGACTGTGAGTGCATTGACCCCACATAGTGAGACCTGCCCATGTTGTAGGCAGATTGGCCATGCTGTGGCCAATTGCAATAAGTTCGGGGAACTCAGGGTTCAGGGACGGCGCCGGATGGCCAAGCAGCGGAGCTGGTGTTTCCTGTGCCTCGGGCCACACATGGCTAGGGACTGCACGCGCACAAAAATGTGCGGATATTGTGGTGGGGCCCACAACAATCTGTTGTGCATGAACCGGTCCGGCCAACAGCCACCACAGGGCCGTACCCAGGGTGACTCGGCATGGGGCCCTGAGAATTCGTTTGCGACTCGGAGCGCAACTCAGGGGCCAACGTCCCCACGTGCACAGGGCAGTACAGGGGTGCAGGGCCGCACTCAGGGTCATCACATGGGGGGCCCTGAGTTTTCGGTTGCGACTCAGCATCCGACCCAGCGGGACATTGGGTGTGTTGAGCAGGCCGTAACGGGCAGGTGGCATGGGACACCTTCGAGCTATGCGGGTGCGGTTCGGACGCCGCCTCAGTTGTCGCCCCGCTCGTCGCCTCGTCCTCGTCGGTCGCATGTGATATCCCCCCCGCTCATGGAGCGGCCACGGTTGAATTCACGCCCACCCCCCTTTAAGGGGAATCGTAGGTTGGGAATGGAACCGGCGCGTGGGCCATTTGTACAATGGGACCCTCTGGCGTATAGCTGCATACCTGATCGGTTACAGGCAGAGTGGGGCCCCGGGGGCCCTCGCTAGGAATCTGCGGCCCAACAATTTGTTGCCCCCCAACCGGAGACGGTGGTGTTACCGATCGCCTCTGTGCTTGTTTGGGATTTGGCGGGCAACCCAACATACGTTCGTGCCCTATTAGATTCTGGAGCTCAGGGCTGCATTGTATCGAATGATTTAGCAAAATGGTTGGGCCTCAATATAAATAATGTATCGCTGCCGAGGAAATTGGTCCCTGCTGGGGATTACAGGGCAACCCTTCACGGGTTTTGTGATGCCTCTGAACGAGGGTTTGCGGCAGCGGTTTATTTGCGAACCGTCACCTCCACCGGGGAGGTCGACGTGCGTTTGGTTTTGGCAAAAAGCAAGGTAGCGCCTATTCGGACAAGGATGACGATTCCAAAACTGGAACTGTCCGGGGCTGCTCTTTTGACCAAACTTTTGAATCACACTCTAACAGTGTTGCGTGGGTCAGTGGTTTTGGAGGATACGGTGTACGCGTGGACGGACAGCCAGATTGTTTTGTGCTGGCTGAAGGCTTCGGTCCATAACTTAGAAGTTTTTGTTGCGAACCGTGTCTCCCAGATTGTGTCGTCTGAGGTCCCACTGACCTGGAGACATGTACCAGGAGAATTGAACCCGTCTGATTGTGCATCCAGGGGATGTCGGGCTCCTGAACTCGTTAGACACCATTTGTGGTGGGGACCACCCTGGCTTGCCAGGAGAGAATCGGACTGGCCCCACAGCCATGTAGTAGTATCTTCGGATCATGGCCCCAGAGCGGCCGTGCATGTTACCCAGAAGGCTGAGGACCCTGACGCCGGGTTTCTGCTGGACCGGTATAGCTCACTTGACAAGTTGATAAACGTGTCCACTTGGATTAGGAGATTCACTCGAAATTGTCGTACTCCTCGCGATCAGCGAACGTTGAACCCTATTCTGACTCCGGCAGAGCGAAACGAGTCGCTATTGAATTTGGTCCGGTTGGTACAGTCCTCGAAGTTTGGGGCAGAATTGGAGATTATACGAAGTGGACGTTCGAAATTGAAGGGAGCCGTCGCGCGTCTCAACCCCTTTGTTGATTCGACCGGGTTACTTCGGGTAGCAGGAAGATTGCGCAATGCGAATCTGTCGTATTCGGCTCGTCACCCACTTCTGCTCCCCAAGGGGGGACAGTTAGTTGAATTGCTGTTGACTGATCGTCATATTAAAAACGCGCATGCCGGCTGTAACGCGTTGTTGGCCACGCTCCAGCGGGAGTTTTGGATCTTATCTGCCCGCCGTGTCATACGGAACATCGTGTTTCGGTGCATGCCTTGTTATCGACTTAAGGCTGCCACGATGCAACCTCTCATGGGGGACTTGCCCCCTGATCGTGTGAATGAGGTCAGACCGTTTTCAGGTATTGGTACGGATTTTGCCGGACCGTTTATGGTGAAGAGTTCACGATTGCGTACCGCTAAGCAATACAAGGCGTACTCATGTGTGTTTGTTTGTTTATCCACCAAGGCGGTACATCTCGAGCTCGTTGCTGATCTCTCGACAGAGGCTTTCATTGCTTGTTTGGATAGGTTTGTTTCTCGAAGGGGACTTCCAACTTTGATCCGCTCTGATAACGGCACTAACTACGTCGGTGCGGAACGATACTTACGAGAGATAGTCAACCTTTTGAATGTAAATAAAGTGGATATTGGAACGGCCCTCTCCCGTCGGGGTATACAGTGGACCTTCAGCCCACCGAGTTGCCCCCACTGGGGTGGGATTTTTGAGGCCGTAGTTAAGTCAGCTAAGACGCACTTGGGGCGTATAGTAGGTCAGACCGCGCTGACTTTTGAGGAGCTCGCGACATTGTTTTGTGAGATCGAGGCCGTTCTCAATTCGCGACCGTTGTGTCCGCTCAGCTCGGATCCAAATGACCTGGAGGCTCTGACCCCAGGCCATTTCTTGATAGGACAGCCACTTAACGCGTTGCCCGAGTACCCCTTCGAGGGAGTGAAATTGTATCGGTTGTCAAGGTATCAGATGTTGCAGCAGTTTACTCAGAATTTCTGGAAGCGTTGGTCGCTCGAGTATCTGCATATCTTACAACAGCGCCTTAAGTGGACTGACAAAACCAGCCCCCCTAGTGTTGGTGACCTCGTTCTGGTTAAGGATGCTAACCTACCGCCACTACGTTGGCGCAGGGGGCGCATTGTTAACTTGTTCCCTGGCAAGGACGGGACCCCCCGGTCTGCAGAGGTTCTAGTAGGAGGCTCGGTTCTAAAACGAGCGGTAGCAACGTTGTCTCGGCTGCCCGTAGATTAGGGGACAGGTGGGTGCCTGTCCGGGCGGGTGATTGTTCGATTCCAAATCGATATTCGATCGATGGTTTCGGAACGGCCATTTTGAATTTGACGTTGCTGCCAACCTAGCAGTTTTTTTGACAACTGACAGACGAAAGCCCTCGCAATGTAAACGCGCTTTGGTTAGGGCATTGAAATTAAATCGCAGTCCATCTGGAATGTATTCGGGGTTCCCTCAGGATTGTCTATATAGCTGAGTGTGTTGTGGTTCCCCGAACCAGATAAAGTTCGCATTTACGTGGCCGATTGGTTTTTTACCACGTAACATAACCTGTGTTGGAACACTGTGCTGATCGAGGCCGGCCCGCCAGTCGTACCTGGTTGGCTGAAGAACCTGTCTACCAAGAAGAGCCTATGCCACTGCCATCGTCGCGTCATCGTTGGTTGGCTTCATGCGATAATGAACCAGCAAAATTATACTTGTGTAAAATAGTTCTACAGAACGACTTCGCTATGCTGAATTTATTATGTTTTCAAATAAATTGTAAATCACTATTTTCCAAAGATAAAAAAAAACGTGAATTCTATTCAATTATTAGGTATCTCCGAAACGGTTAGAGAGCTAAAATACTATCATGCATTGGGCTTTCACTAAAAGGCTAGACGAGATTTTTTTGGTTCCATTAAAACGAATAAAAATTAGGAAAAAAGTGTACTCATTTAACCATTGAACTGTCAAGGAGCGCATACTAGCTGCCATGTCACGGGGTCTGCGGGGAGCATGGCGCGCTGCGGCCCGTTTCATAAAAAATGACGATAACTCTGTTTTTTTATATGGGATCTATTATCTGAATGTTACGTGGTTGGAAATAATATTAAATAAGCTAAACCAATAAAATAGTTTAGTCCAGTTTAGCTTAGCAATAAATATATTCTAAATTCTAATTTGAAATCAGGGGTCAGTGAATTTTTCCCGATTTATTGTACAAAGGTCGAAATAAATAAAAAATAAATCATTATTTCTAAATGTTAGTGTTTTATTCACATATTCACATTATTCCCAGGAATTCAATAAAAATAACACGTCTCCTCGTACAATTTTTTTACACCACAAGCTTTACAAAATCTTGTCGACGCAGGCACACGATCAAGAGATACTTTGCCACTGGCGAGCGCCTCACTTGATTGCCTCACTAACCGCCGATGGCTGGCTTTAGAGGCTAATCAATGGATAGTATGCCATCCTTGTTCTTTCGGCTATATTTTGGTGCAAGTTAGAAAGGGATAGTCCTATGTTTCATTCTTCCTTTCGATCAAAATGGCATATTTTACTTCAGACCGCGGTCATATTTGATGACGTGACAGACAGGCCCTTTTTTACGCGATCATATTTGATTACGTGACAGACCAATGGATAAGTAAAATATTTTTATTTTTCACAGTTTACACACAATTTTCAAGTTCAAGTAAGTCAAGTTGAAAAATAAATACTAAACAATGTTTGCCAGCAAATTCTGAAAAGAAACATTATTTAAGAATCCAAATATTTATAAATATGTTATTACGGAGGAACAGCAGCAGGTGAACTCATTAAAGGTATACCTATAATATCATAAGATATTTCGTTTAAACATCAAGAAATTCTTCATGTGCCCCTAAATATAATTATTTTGTTTAGTTTTTGGCGCTTTGATATGATCAAGGAGTCTTTTTTTGCTATGTAATGCAATCGAATAACCAAAAACTGATGTATGATGCTTTTGATCAAGAGAATCCTGTGTATGAAAAAAGCATCATCAAAAGCATCAGTCACATCTTTAAAAGCTGAAACATATGCAAAGCATTTGCTTGCAATAAACTGGAGATTTTGCTTCTTTGTCAGTGATTTGCCATCATTTGTTTTAATTATAATGCGGAGAACAGATTCAGATTTCAAGCAGATCTTATACAAACCGACAGACGGATATGCTAAACCACCAAAGTCCTTTAGACAAATTAATTGATGGAAATACAATTTCATGTCTGATTATAGTTTTCGCACATAATGCTCGCAGTCGATTTTTGTTTTTAACTTTTTTGTTACGAATCCCGATACGTAGCCTATGATTTGCTCAATTCTGTCGGGTAAATGTAATTCTGAATCTAGCATGTCAGAAAATGCATAACAGTTGCTTTCATGTATATTGTCATCATTATCGTTTTGGGGATCAATTTTGGAACAACTCGTATCGTTGCGAAAACCTCTGGTACTTTCATTAATTTTCACTGAGCAGTTTAGTATAGGTATTTCAGTCAACGGTATGCAATTGCCGGTGAAATTAGAGCGAAGTTCCAAATTCAGTAATGTTTTCTTATAGATTCCTTTAAACTGATGTGCGTTGGGGTTGTTATTACAACGCCCGTGGTTGCGTATCACCCCGAAAAACATTTCCAAATGATCTTGGCTGAATTTGTAAGGAAGTATATATATCAGTGCCTTTCTTTCCAACACGAGGACATTGAAAAGATGTTCGAGGCTCTGTATACATACAAGTAATCCCAATACACCTGTTTTAACTTTTGTTTTGGTAACTTTTTTTTCGGTAGTGGTAAGCTTGATAATTTTTCTTCCACTAACGGTCCGAGTGGTCTTACTGCGTACTTTTATCGTCAAACCAAGTAAGTAATCCTTTGTCGAATCAAGAAACTCAAATAGACTGTTTTTGTCTTTTAAGGATGCCGGATGTTTGAAACCTTTACCGGCCAAGCTGTATGTGTTTAAGGTGTCAAATAGGTCATTCATAATTTTTATGAAGTTGATTGTAGCTGCAGAACCTTTAAATTCTGGGATTTCGAGAACTTCTTCGTACAACTGTATAGCTTTGGCAACGCTATTGCTTAACAGTTGTGTCGCAAGTTTGACGCTCATGATGTTATTTCTGAAGTTCAAATGCCTCTCAGTTAATTTGTTGGCAAAATGAAGACCTAAGTTGTCTTGGACTTTTTTGAGTTCTTGGACTTAGCGCCAGAGAACACTCTTCCCAGTGTGGTCTATTATTACTTTTTTTGATTCAAAAGTATTTCGAACCAATTTCACCATATGGCATGGGTCGAGTATTATAACAACTGCTTGGCCAGTAGTTGGATGAGCAAATGTAGTTTTTAGATTAGCCGGATCATTCAAGTTGCACCCAAGTACATTAGCAGTAGATAGATTTGACGCGCAACCATCAAACGTCAAGCTAACTACATCTATTCCCACAGCTGCACATTTTGTAAGACACATTTTGATTATTGTTGCTCTTTGTTCCGCCGTTATTCCGTTTATTAGAAAATAACCTAATGGTAATTTCCACGAATCGTTCAAAGATACCAACATCAGAACATACGCCTGCGTTGCAATCTCATCCGAGCAGTGGCATCCAAAATGTGTGACAAGACCATCCATTACCTTGCCATTAAATATTTTTTGTTGCCTTATTGCCATTTCGTCCACAATGAGACAAGCAAGGTTTTTATCTGTATGTTCGAGCTTGAACTCAATAGCTCTAAACGATTCCTCTGTGAAACCAGGCTCGCAGTCAATACTTTGACACCATTTGGCTAATGTAGATGGATGGGGCAGACATGAATCAAATTCTTTACGCACGAACTTGTATCCTGATGCAGAATAGTAGTGCAATGTGAGAGCAATTTTTTTTACAGCGGGTGTGAATTTAATTATGCTTCTCTTTTTTTTTTGTTGTTTCTTTTTAATACTCAGTACAATATCGCGTGCCACCGTGGGAAGTGAAGAGAGTGCACCTAAATTTGTTTCTATTGCTTTTTTCTTTTTCAGATCCGCAGTTACACCTTTTAATGTGATGCATTTTTTAAGTAATCTGTCATTTTTACGTTTTAAGATTCTGTTTTTCGACAATCTTTTTTCAGAAAGCAAGGATTTGGTTTTTCCTAGATTTTTAAACTTATGCGTTTTGGGGGTATTAAGAGCGGATTGAATGTCAGAATCAGAAGACGGAATATTCAAAGGAGTAAAACATCTTGGTTTGGAATCTGTGACACCCGATAACGGCCGTGGCATCTCAAGAGTATCGTTTTCAGTAGAATTCATGGTCAACCCAAAGTCACAACCACAGTTTGGACAAGAGACCTGAAACAAAAATATCGGTAAGTATACCATGTATTTGCCGAATAAAGGAATAATAAATTGTAATACAACGAATCGAACACTCTTTGTCGGATTTTATTTGAATACCTACCAAACGGCGTTTACGGGACGAAGAAGGAATTTCTCGACTCGGGTTGACATTTTCCTTATCGCATGTCGTATTAGAGAGGAGTGTATTCGATGTTGAATTCGACTGGAGATTTGGTGACGGAGTCGTTGCAATAGAAGTTTCATTTGAAAACTCCATCTGAAATATTACATAATTAGCCTTATCTTTATATATGTCACCGTAAGATAGTCAAAACCGTTAGTTGATAAACTAACGTTTTTTTCTCGTTAGTTGGTCAACTATCGACAGATAGTAAACTGTAGCGTACTGCTTACTATATAACGCGTTAGTTGATAAACTAACGGTTAAAAACGTTAAATAATAGACTGGTTTAAACTTGAATTGCAAACGAAATACCAGGGCAAACACTCTGGTAGCTTAGGTGAAGCGAATAGTCTTCGTATTAAATTGACATGTAAAAACAAAAGAAACGTAAATTGTAAACCCTGTCGGTCTGGTTTACTATCTGTCGATAGTTGATCAACTAACGCGTTAGTTTATTAACTAATGGTTTTGACTATATTACGGTGATATATAAAATACACGAATGAAAGAGTATTATAATAATAAAATGAATCGAACATTCTTAGTAGAATTTTATTTAAATAACCTACCAAACTACGTTTACGGGATGTAGGAGGAATTTCCAGACTCACGTTGACATTTTCCTTGTCGCATATTATATTGTCTTGCATCTTTTGCAATTTAGAGAGGACTGTTTTTTTTTTTTAAATGGTCCCACTCCAGTGTTTTCTTGATTGAATGTTAAATTCGACTGGAGATTTGGTGGAGGAGTCGATACAACTGAAGATTTATTTGAAAATACCATCTGAAAATATTTTATGATTATATCTTTATTTATGATTATATGGCCTTATCTTTACAATTCACGATTAAATATAGTTGTTAATTATTTTTCGACTATTGTGATAAACTATTTAGTCAAACATCAAACGATAGTAAAATCTATTCATGTGCTGTGCAAATACTTACAGTACATATTGGAATAGCGGTTTTATTAATCATCCTGAATCCCTTCTTCTTTGTGTAATAGAAATCTTCACCTTTAAAATGCATTGAACATATTACGGCATTTTTGCTAGGAATCCAATCACTCTCACGTCTTTCTAATTGAACGCCTTTTACCCATCGTTCTCTACGACTAGGGTCTTGAGGGAATCTAAATGGAAAAGAACAATATTCAAATTTGTTTAATCAAATAAAAATTCAAATATTTTTACTATATTTTTCCAAAAGTTGATGGAAAATATTGCGATTAAACCTTCAATTTCCATAGCTGCGGCGATGGGCTAGCCATCTGTCGAGCAAAAATGGAGTATTGAATTAACAGCTAAACGTGAGCAAAGATGCACCTCTGCCTCCCCCTATGAAAAAAGGCGAGACGCTACATTATTATTTTTAAACTTAATTAATAGAACAACAACAATGAATTGTCAACATAATGTAACCTAATATAGCATCACGCCTTTTCTCATATGCGGTGACAGTTACGTGCATTCAACTACCTGCTTCATTTGGCATAACACCATCCCCCTAGATAAAATGTGATTTATTATTTTTTTGGTTTTACTGAATTTGTCCACGTACTTACACGTGAAAAGTGATCCCACTGTCCCTAAGGCGACGCTGTATGGTTCTTACACCACTTCACTGCACATGCAGGCATTTTGAATTAAAATAATCTTGTTATAAAGAGCCCGGTGAGCCATCTACACTCGCATGCGTCAAGGACCGGACTGAAACCTCCCTGGGTTGAGCATTTACGCCCCGCCCATTTGGGTTCACTTCTCGTTGCGTCAAAATACAGCGTAAGGTATGCTTCTATGGTATAATCGTTCACTGAGTATGAGCCATTCACTGTTACAAGCACCCACGCCTCGAGCCTACACAGTGAAGTCGTGGATATACCGGTTTTTCCAATTTTTTATGTTGACGTAAATCACAAGTTTTTCGTCCACAATGTCGACTCAAATTATGACGGATTAATTGGTGTCGACGTTCTATCCTTACTCCAGGCCGATATTCGCCTAAAAGTTAAAGTAGTCAGAACAGCCTCAGTTATCATTCCCATCGTTTATCAAACTGAGTATGAGTACAAACTTGAACCCCGCACTGAGCACAAAGTACAGTTGCCCACTAACTTGAAACATGGCCCTGCTATTCTAAATTACAAGCAGTTTGCCCAAGGTATACGCATGCCCTCAGCAATAGTCTGTACAGTGCGAAGATTACCTCGCTACAACAATTTTACAAAACGCTACCGAGGACTATATTGCACTTACAGTTATAGCCCCGTTCGTAGTAACAAAGTTAGACGACGAGTCATGCCTCGTCAATGTAAACAGTGTCGACTTAAGTAGTACGGATATAGACGAAATATTGACGGATAATCTTAAGAAGTTGCGTTTGGACCATCTAAACTCTGAAGATCGTGAATGCATAAGTAATTTGTGTGAAGAGTACAAAGACATCTTCTACTCTGAAGAGTTGCCACTTACATTCACCAACCAAGTAAAACATAAGATTCGTACCGCGAACGAAGATCCCATCTATGTCAGGCCCTACAGATAGGCACCAGCTGTAGCTGAAGAAATAAATAGGCAAACCGAAAAATTACTACAAGACGACGTCATCAGGGAGTCCCTTTCACCTTGGAGTGCCCCCTTGCACCTAGTGCCGAAGAAACTCGATGCATCAGGCCAACCAAAGTACCGCATGGTCATAGACTATCGTAGGCTCAACGAAATAACAGTTGATGATAAATATCCTCTTCCTAACATCTGCGATTTATTTGACAAGCTTGGCTCAAGTAATTATTTTACAACGCTGGACCTGGCTTCAGGTTATCACCAAATTGAAGTTGATGAAGATGATCGAGCCAAAACAGCTTTTTCCACACAAAACGGGCATTATGAATTTAAGCGCATGCCCTTCGGTCTAAAAACGGCACCCGCCACCTTTCAACTCGCTATGGACAATGTATTGAGAAATTTGCAAGGAATTAATTGTCTTGTTTACTTGGATGACATTCTGATTTATTCAAACGGTCTCCGAGAACATCTACAAAAGCTACGGATAGTATTCGATAGACTCCGCCAAATGAATTTGAAAGTTCAACTAGATAAATCAGATTTTTTACGTAAAGAGGTTCAGTACCCTTACGAAAGACGGGCTAAAACCCAACCCCATACCCCGTACACAGACAGAAATCAAACGATTTTTAGGATTCATCGGCTATTATCGAAAATTTTTCAAGGATTTTTCAAAAATCACACAACCTCTCACAGCGTGTCTAAAGAAAGGTCGAAAGGTAATAATCGATCAAAAATACACGGAAGCCTTTCAAAAGTGTAAAGAGTTGCTCGTCAATGCCCCAATACTACAATACCCAGATATGTCAAAACGTTTCATTGTAACCACCGACGCTTCAGAAGTGGCTATAGGCGCGGTACTGTCACAAGGACAAGTGGGAAGCGATAGACCGATCGCTTATGCTAGTCGAACTCTCACCGATACCGAGAAGCGTTACAGTGCGATTTAACGTGAATTGTTAGCTATAATTTGGACTACAAAACACTTTCGACCGTACCTCTACGGCAATAAATTTGACATTTACACAGACCACAAACCTCTCCTTTGGCTCTATCAGTTAAAGGAACCAAACAGCAAGCTGACCCGATGGCGTTTACGGCTCCAAGAATTCGACTTTGACGTAAAACATAAAAATGGAAAACAAAACACCAACGCCGACGCGCTATCTTGGATCCAATTGAACGCGTTAGGTAACCAAAACGCTGACGAGGATAGTTCCATGATCGTGAATGTAGACGAAAGTGAAATAAAATTACAAGGCCATATAGACGATATCACAAAACAGATCTTACAATTAACCCAAAAACGTCGTGAATCCGAGGACTCTAAAACAAGCACCATATCCGACTCCGAAAGAACGGCTGCAGCATCCTCAGTCATTGAAATCTTATCAGCAGACGATGAAGAATCAGAAATTAAGTATTCGGTAAAATCGGAATCAGATATCACTGAAACTATCCACTCCGCTAAAGACATGGAATCGTACGGAATACCCATTTTGCGAGAAGCAATAGACACCAAACCAAATCAGACTTGTATTTAGTTGGCATTCTAATAAAATGCAAGTAAGTGATTTGTCTAGGGACAAACAGAAAATACTAGAAGTATTCTTACCCCTGAACAACTCGGAAATAATCAAGGAATTCCTGAAAAGGTACATAAAACCAAAAACCAAATATTTCATCTATTTTGAAGAAGAACAACACCGAAAGGATTTCTGTAAAATCATAATTGAATTATTTAAACAAGGAACAGTGGACTTTCACGAGTGTACCGATCGTGTGGTGTATATTGAAGACAAAAAGAACAACGAGCTGTGGTGTTGTTGTGTGAAACTGTAAAACGAATAAAGCGTAACTACTTTTGGCCAAATATGCACGAAACTGTATCCGCTGTAATAAATTCTTGCGAAAAATGTAGAGTCACTAAATATGATAGAAAACCCATAAAACCCGTCCTACAATTGACTCAAACGCAAAATGCCCCTTTTCAAGAAGTATTCATAGATTTATTCTCCATAGAGTCAAAATACTATCTCACTATACTCGATGCTTTCAGCAAGTTAGGACAAGCAATAGAAATCCCCTCCAGAGCAACACCAGACGTAGTTAGAGCCATGATTAAGTACTTTTCCTTTTATGGAACTCCTCAGAAAATAAGCTGCGATCCTGGTTCGGAATTTAATAACGAGCTATTTAAAGAATTGACAGAACTATACAAAATAGAGCTACACATAGGTATACTCGGCGCCACGAATAAAGAGCTCTCGGAGAAACTGGCGGGGATTACTGCGCATGTGTACAGTCGCGGCATAATTCCGAAGTGCGTTTTTAGGGTTAGTGTGAAGGAATGAGTGTTCAGGACTTTCTTCACTTCTATTTTTTCTCTGTTTGATATTTTGTTGATTGGGATATTAGCCGATGTAAATAATGGACTTTGTGTCAAATAAACTATAGGTACTCTCTATTGACAACATTTGTTAACGTCAAGGTTGAAACCTATATATAAATAACCCCCTAGCATAGAATGCCCCTAGTCACTAGGGCCTAGTGAATATAGATACTTGTAGTAATAGTCCTGCACACTCTTTTCTTCCCGCTGACTAATAATTTGTTACAATTAAACCACAATTAAGTTTTTAACACAAAAAATATTATTCATCTGACAGTAATGATATAACAGACTCTTTTTTGATATAACAGTTCACATCGTAAACCATTTTTCTAGCTTGCCTAGTCAGTACTTTATTTTTCGGCATTTTCGACCGGGGCGAAAGATAACGTTGGGTAATATTGTATGCGACTGTACTCAAGAAGCTTCGAGACGTGCTTTCGGTGCGGGCATCGGGAAGCGACTGATCAACGAATCAGGTGCCGGCGCTGACTACCGCCCCCGTCGCTCCTCACTTCCCCGCGCCAAACACTTGTGAAAAGTGACTACTGCGCATTCAAGGACAAAGCTCTTTAGTCGTGGCGCCGAGTATACACCGAATAACCAAAACTCGATGTCTCTCATTGAGCGTTTTCATTCAACAATAATTGAAATATACCGACTAGCCAAATTTGAGACGAAATACACGGACCCAGCCACAGTCATGGCTTATGCTATTATGGCATACAACAATACAATCCATAGTGCAACCGATTTGACGCCATTCGAAGTTGTCTTCGGACCCACCGAATTAAATACTGCATTTAACTTAGACTTCGATAAAAACTATAAACAGCAGCTTATTAAAGACCACCGAAAAAGAACACAAACACTTTATCAATACTTAAGTGATAAACTAGTTCAGTCTAAAGAGAAAGTACGAAAAAAACGAGGTGGAGAAACTAATTACCTACCGGAATTAACGAAAGGATAAATTGTCCACGCTAAAGTGGTCAATAAAAGACAAGCTAAGGACAAGCCCAAATATCAAAAGGCTACGGTGATAGGACAAGTTCAGAGAAATGTATTATCAATAGAGACAAGGGGCAGAGCCACAAAGGTCCCTATTAAAAATATCAAACGTCCTCCTCAGGCGGTGTATAATCCTGCTGGTCTGGACGGCAATCACACCCGGTCTCCACAGCTAGGACCTTCAGGCCTGCAAAATAGAACATAACCCTGGATTTTTGCCGGTAAAGCAAGGACACGCATTTCTCCAACGAGATAAATGGTTATTAGTTAAAACAGTATCATTAAAAGGTATAGAAACCGATCTTAAATTTAACATACAAAACTACGCCCAATTCGATAAATTACTAAAACGAAATAAATACCCACTCTACGAAACAATAGGCTTAAAAGCCCAAGCAGAATACCTCCGTGACGAAGCCTTGGAGAAGTACCAGCAGTTGGTCCCCTCAAGGAGAAGTAAGCGCGGTATTCTTAACCCTCTGGGCTCTTTCATTAAAGTAATTACCGGTAACCTAGATCAGGAAGATGCGGAACGTTACGATCATATTATAAGTAATATTCAAAATCGGGAACAAGCGACGTTACAACGTGTCACCTTAATATCAGAAATGTTGGACCACTTTTTAAACTCTACAAAAACAATAAACGACAACACTAAGATACTGAGTAACCGTTTGAATCAGATAGAGACCACCATTAAAAACTTAACATTAAGAGGAAGTAGCGCCGCCCACGATACCCTGATGCTTGGAATGTATAACCTATTTATAAGTAATTTTAGAACAATTTATGTAAAACTGAGTGAAGTAGAGACGGCAATGGCCCTGAGCAAAGTATCTGTATTACACAAATCTGTAATTAATCCATCAGAATTACTAGAAATATTACAATATATTAATACTTACGAACACCTGATGTACACTGCAAACGAATTGAATCTTATGAACTTAGAAGAAACGCTGACTGTAAAAGCCTATTTGAAAGAAGATAAAATTAATTATGTAATCGAAATTCCACTTACCGAAAATATCACCTACAACTATTTTAAACTGTATTCTCTCCCAGTGTTCAACTCCCGCAACCAAACCAACATTGTAATCCCTGAACATCCTTTCCTTTTGACTCATGACGATAAGTACCGCTCAGTAACTCAGCCAGGTAGAGAAATAACCGCCGACGAGTTCCTCTGCACAGATAAGGAAGTTTTAATGCATATCAAGGAAACAACATGCGTGGAAAAACTGATGCAATACCATTCTAACATTACAGGCTGTCTTGTACGCGTTATAAGACCAGACAAGGTTATATTACAACAAATTAGAGCCTCTTCGTGGATCCTGTTCACTAGGGAGCCTATGACGCTGGCCGCGTGTTTCCGTTTGCGTGTTCAATAGGAGGCAGTACTGCCTCGAAACCCGCACGGATTTGTTGTGATAACTCTGACTACAAAAGCGTGTTGATCTCCAACCGCGCACGGGTTTGCAACGCTCTCCGTCATCACAAATGCGTGTTCAATTCAAGGAACTAAACTGAAGTTCACGCGAGTCTTTTGTGATGCCGCGCTCTCGCTTCAACTTCACGTGTCAATCAGCTGTGTGTGTTTGTTGATTTACCGGTGTTTTGTTTTGTTTTTCATTGTTTCTTGCGAATTAACCGCATTAAGTAGATAAAAACACGTATTGTGCGTGCATTGCGTGATACAATGAATGAAGTAAAGGAAGTACTGAGTGCTTTTTTGGACAGTTTTGAAATTGTGAAATATGATAGAGATACGAGAAATAATCCTTATCGAAGCGCAATACGATGCGCGATATCTCATGGAGGAGATTATGACGAGAAGTGTAGCTCTTTTATGGAAAAGTTTTCGGAGTTAACCCAAACAAATTGGATTATGATGAGACGTTATCCGCAACAAACGCGATATGACTTCAGGAAAGTACATGTCTGTCATCTTTCGGAGAGAAACAAAACGAAAAATAAAAAAATGGGCCGAATAGAAATTATAACTGTAAAGCGAATATTGGAATAAAGTTTTTAAAGGCAACCAAAAGCACTCTCAAAAATTCCCCACTAATGAGGCAAGGACTGAATGTCCTCGTAGACATTAACTTCAGTCATTCGCACCGAGTCAACGTCGCCCAAGCATTGAGCCTATTGCGTTGTTCTGAAGACACGGTAAAGCAATTTGAGTCCTATTTCGAAGGGGGCATGACAGCTGCCGCAGCAAAATCATATCACGAAATGGCTATCATCGAGGAAAGTGAAGGAAATGCCTATATCACATTGTCAAATGCGCAAAAAAACCCACTTGACCGCCAAGTTACCCATCTTTACGAACAATGGCGTCTTCGAAAGTATGGAAGTCGTGATATAAGTGATGTTGTAGACATTCTAAAGCGAAAGAAGATTGAGATGTCTGAGACAAACGTGGAGTTATTTGTCAACGAAGATCCAACTACTTGCATTATAATAACACCTATTATGCAAAGAGTATTCATGGCTGGTTTAGCTGATGAAATGGTGTTTATTGACACGAGTGGATCCTGCGATCAGACGAATGCATATGTTACATTTATATTTGCAGCTTCAAAAATAGGTGCATTACCGGTCGCGGTAACTTTACACACAAGCCAGTCTCAAGAAAATTATACACATTGCTTTCAATCTGTAAAAAAATATTTACAGGAGACTTGCGGGAAGGTTTCTGAACTAAAGTAATTATGACTGATGACAGTAGTGCTGAAAAGAACGCGTTACGAGCTGTATTTCCAAATAGCAGAATGCTACTGTGCATATTTCATGTTAATCAAGCTCTTTGGCGTTGGCTGTGGCAAAGTGAACGCGATGTTTGTAAAGACGATCGGCAATCAGTAATGCAACAATTCCGAAGTGTAATGTGTGCCGAAACTATATTAGAGGCTGACAATAATATGTCTCAACTACTTGTGGACGAGGTAGTGAAGAACAACGAAAAACTGAATAGACACATAATGCGTTTATGGGAACGGCGTGAAGGATGGTGTCTAGCGTATAGCACTGAGATTATTACACGTGGAAATAACACAAACAATTACTGTGAATCATCAATATGAATTTTCAAAGATGTAGTACTCCAACGCTGCAAGGTTTTTAATATGTGCGCGTTGGTGGACTTTATTGCGAAAACCTTTGAAGCATATCATAAGAAGAGGTTCATACAGTTTGCTAATGGTAGAGCAAGACATCTTACGCTAGCATACGAAAAATTTCAACAGAGATGTAATACTATTACAGAAATAATTCAAACGGATGTGCATATATTTGTCGTGAAAGGCAAAACAGACATGTATACGGTTAACACAGAAATTGCAGTCTGTGATTGCACAAATGGAACTGGAGGACGATTTTGTAAACATCTCTGCGCTATTGAATAACTCCGAAAATTGGTCACCTAGAGCATACTTTGCAAATTGTTGTCGGTCCAAGTCACTTAGTTGCAAAGATGTAGCAACATCTTTGCAACTAAGTGATTTGGACCGACAACAATTTGCAAAGTATGCTCTAGGTGAATAATTTTCGGAGTTATTCTTAGAAAATATTACGGGTGAATCAATCGCAGACACTGAAAGCACTGGCGAAACCGCACAACATGTGATACCAGAGGAATTTGACCTTCCAATAAATACAACAGAGAGCAGTATGATCCCAAAAAATGATAGCTACGACAATGCTGTTCAAAATATCAAAGACCAGTGGCAAAGAATCACAGATATCTTGATCACGAATACAAACGACGGACATACTAAAATTCTTACCAAGTTAAGTTCTGATCTGTCAAAGCTGCAAACTTCAGCTAGCATCATATCATATTTGTCTGAAAAGAAAGTATGTAGAAGAGCACGCAAAATTCGTGTACAACCTACTTCAATCGCTCGTCGTAAGGAAAGGGGTCTGCCATGCAGTGGAAGGATCCAATCTGGGCGACCAGCAAACCCTGAAAGAAAGAATTTGTGGAGAAAACGGGTTCACAATATTACAAAAAATATTAATAAAAATGAACCTCCTGCGAAAAAACATTGAACTGTAGTAACATCCTGTGTAATAAATAAAATTTTATAATATTACCTTTAATTCTTTTTTATTTCGTAATAGTGGGTGCTTAGGTACTACCACTAATTCGTGTTTGTTTAAGTACCTACTAAGGTACAAGCTCATGTTGCGGGTACAAGCTTATAGTTACCTTACTCATGTGCCTAAGTACTAAAACAAACACGGGTTTGTGGTGCTTCATTAATCAAGAATGATAATTGCAAATCCGTGCGCATGATGAGGACGCGCGTCTTGAATTAAACACGCTTTTGTAATTGGAGTAAGCAAGATAAATCCTTGCATATTTGAAGGCAATGCTGCCTCGTACTGAACACGTAAAAGTAAAGACACTATCAGCGTGCATGCTCCTTTGCAAACCCGTGAACGGTTGGAGGACGCGTGCCTCGAGATCAACACGCTTTTTTAATCGGACTTAGCACAACAAATCCGTGCGGGTTTCGAGGCAGTACTGCCTCCTATTGAACACGCGAACGGAAACACGAGAGCGTTGCATGAGAGATACCCGGATGCCCACCGTGGAGAAATTCGTCGCGCGGCTGGCACGGCGCATGTACGACTGCGCCGACAACAGCCGCCACGCACATCTCCACGACATTGCTCCGCACCACGCACGTCCGCCTGAAGGCAGACCACTCCCAAGAGAGTTGCTGCACATCCCACTGTCGCCAGTGTAAGCCCGCAGAAGAGGGCGAAAGCACGGCACAGTGGAGAAGAAGAAGCTCCCGCACCGTTGTCGCCAGTGTATGCCAATAGACGGCGAAAGCACAGCGCAACGAAGACCACGCGAGGCCCCTGACAAGTAGGGGCCACCCAAGACCGGGGGGGACGTTACCCCCCGAGTTGACGCCGCGGGCATGAGGCAACCATAAGTCCTCGACCCCGCAACCGTAGTGGTCCTCGCGCTCCGCGCGAGAACACACACTCCGCAGACCACACGGAGAGCGTTGCAAACCCGTGCGCGGTTGGAGGACGCGTGCCTCGAGATCAACACGCTTTTGTTATCGGAGTTATCGATTTCGAGGCAGTACTGCCTCCTATTGAACACGAAAGCGGAAACACGCATCCTGGCCCAAACCTGTAAAGGTGACGTTACGCGCACGCAGATATATGGTACGTACGTCATAACTATAAACCCTGAATGTGACATTTTCATCGACAATACCCAGATTCATGAAAGGCGATTTCACTCACTCAAGGAAGACTTTAAAACCCTTACCGATGATCAACTTACCAGACATTAAGCACCTGGAATTCTCTCCTGATGAACAACTAGAACCCGTCGACCTACAAGGAATCCAACTGGACGATGTAAGACACCTTAACAACATGTTGAGGACCAGTATAAACGGCGATCCAGGTGTGATCAACGTGAAAAGTGTTAGTGCTGCGACTATCCTTCTCTATATTATTATGTTAGTTATAGTAATATGCATATTACTCTATAAGTATAAATCTGTGCTAAAGCTTCGTAAGCCTGTAGGCGACATAGGGGTAATGTGAACAAGTCTGACTTAATAAAATATTTAGACAAGCTCTGTTCTTTAAATGTAAAATAAATTTTTATGTTAGATAGATAGATAGATAAATTAATTTATTCATTGCAACATGGTACACACACAAATACATAATTTTAACGCAAACTTTAAGAAGAAAAATCTGCAAAAAGAAAACAAAACACAGCAGTTAAATAAAACAAACAATAAATAATAAAATTATACAAGCAAAACATTAAGGTACGGTAAGGATAACTATGTGGTATTGTGACTGTACCGCGACAATGAAATGGCCCTGACTCAGCAATGTCACAGACGAATCTGTGACGCTGATATTCTGCCAGAGCCAGTACGGACGAGACAACGGTCTGCTCAAGTACACATTTAACAACGTAAAATATGATGATTTTAATAAAATTGTTGAATAAAATAAATTGTATTCTAGAAGATTGTATTAAAATTATAGCATTAAAATTATATCATTAAAATGTATAGTAATAAAAGAAATAAAATTAAAAAATATAGCAATTTGTAATAAAATTTATGTCAGGGTTACAAGTAAGATTAAATTGAAAATGTCATTAGGATTATAAAATAATAATAATCAGTAGGGAATTAATCATAGTAATAATATAATTGGAAACAATATAAATATCACAGGTAACAGGTAGATTAGCTTCGTGCCGTTCCCTAAGTTTTCTGCTGTAGTATCAAATACTTTCTATAGGCACTTCTAAACCCAGCCTTACTAGTTCACATTCCCTTACAGCGACAGCCTGCCACAATCAGAAAACAACCTTAGATATAAGCTGAATATGACCTTGCATACTATATCATGCAATAATAATATACATGTAATGGATACTAACAATTTTGTTAGTAGAAATAAATATTATTTGACTAAATATTTTGTAAAATAATTTGGTAATTTTAAGAACATAATCTCTTATCAACGGGAAATTAATATTTTTGTGGAGGATGTTTAAATTAGTTAAAAATTTCGTGTTAAATGGCATTAATAATAATAATAATAATAATATTTTATTTATTTCAGACAATTATAAGGTCCATAGTTAAATACTAGTTATTAAGATAATTTAAAAAATATTATGATGTTATAATCTGGGCATGGAGCTGCACCCAATGTCGCAGCATTGGGGAGTCCCACCTGTCTATAAACACATTCAGCATCCCGTTACTGCCGCCGCGCAGGCGGGCGAGTGCAAAGGCGCTCCATTTTCTCATTATTGCGTAGAAGTCATCCGTACGCGCCTCTGCGAACATCCCCGAAGCACTGCATCTCCACGGCAGCCGCAACAGGACCCTGAATGCGTTGTTATATTGGACACGCAGGTCGCTGTATGCCCGCTTTGTATAGTCGACCCACAGACTGCAAGTGTAATATGATTGGCAGTAGGCTTTAAAAAGCATAATTTTGACTGCATTTGTACACTTTGCAAATCTGCGGGCCAACATATTACATCGGACAGCCAGCGACCTGCGTTCCCTCTCAATGTCCATGTTGTCTTTTAGATCGTCGGTGACCCAGTGGCCCAGGTATTTAAAACTATTCACTCTGCACAAAGGTGTACCGCAGAGAGATACTTCTGGTACATCAGAGTATGTTTTTGAGTAGGACTTAAAAATCGTATACTCACTATTTTTAGAGTTATACCTGAGCCCATGTGCCACCGCATACGATTCACAAACATTCAGCAGACTCCTTAGAGCACCTACTGACGGGCTCAGCAGCACCATGTCATCGGCATAACTAATATTTTTCATACAAACTCCATCAATATGACACCCAACCTTGGTACCTCTGAGCTCGCCGATCAGCTGGTTCATGTACATGTTGAAGAGGCGGGGCGAGCTCAACCCCCCCTGCCTCACCCCGCACTCCAACCCGTACACGTCCGAGCTAGCTCTCGCCCATCGCACACTGTTCTGTTGATTACAATACCAATACCTAAACATTGAAGTAAGCTCGAGAGACAATGTTGTTTCCTCATTTAGCTTTCGCCACAATACGTCATAATGTACAAGATCGAACGCCCTCGATAAATCCAAAAAACAGGCAAATACAGGCGTTTTCCTAGCAGTGTAATACTGGACCGTATGCTTAAGGCACAGTATGGCACTCTCCGTTGACAGACCTGGCCTAAACCCAAACCGAGCGTCATGAAGTTCAGAGTGCATAGCCAGCTGTTTGTCAAGCAGACTATCCAGTACTTTGGCTACAACGATAGCCAGGGAAATGGGCCTGTAATTAGACAAGTCGGAGGCATCACCGGTTTTGTTTTTAATGATCGGCACTACCACGGTAAACATTAAATCTTTCGGCAGATAGCTGTGAATAATACAAAGGTTAAAAAACAATGAAAGAACCCTTGGCAAGTGCGGTCCGGCGTACTTAAGGTGCTCAATGCTGAGACCATCGTGGCCCGGTGACTTCCCTCGTACCATATCTCTAATAATGGTTGCAACATTTTTAGCCTCAAACATGATGGGGGTCCTCTCGTTACTGGTCCCAGGATCATTCACCCGATGCTCGCGCGGTATGGGCGATTCCACTCTAAAGTGCCGCTGAAATAAGTTAGCAATATCAGTCGGCTCACCCACACCAGCTACGCCCGCAGGAAAACCCGTCCTTATATTAAGTTTATTAGTTGATTTCCAAAATTTACCAAATTGTTTTTCTGAGTGACTTTTTGCAAGATTGTCCATTTTAATTTGTTGTTCGTTTTGCAAACAGAACTTTAAATTAGCTTTAAATATTTTCCTAGTTTCACACATTTGATCATAATAATAACCAGAGTTTACTCCACCATGTAACAACCACATTTTATAGCAAAGACGGGCCCGCCCATGAGCGCCACTGACATGGGTATTCCAACCAGTCACATACTTATGTTTTTTAATCTTACTTTTCCCTTCGTATGTACATTTAGCACCCTCCCTAAGGATAGTTATCAGTTTCTTATACAAGTCATCCAATAAAGAAAAATGATTGCTATTTTGACACATTTTAAAAGAACACTCAGTGCATTCAGTGGGGAAGTCAATTAATTTCAACTGAGAGTTACAATATTAATAATAATAATAACAATAATACCTTGGACACCTTTTACACACATTGATCTAGCCCAAAACTAGGATTCCCTGTATCTTGGGTACTTGACAACGATATATATACTTATATAGAGAAATATTATACTTAGATAGATAAACAACCATGACTAGGGTACAAACATTCGTTCTCATCAAACAAACATTTGCCCCCACCGGGACTCGAACCCGGGACCCTTGGTTTCGTAGGCAGCGTCACTACTGACTCGGCCATTCGGGTCGTCAATTCGTATTCGTAATACTTTGCTATTTGATCATGATCACGTTCTCCCCACCTCACTTTATCACAAAGTAAAACGGATGTGGACAATTTAGGTTTGATAACACTAATTTTACATTCGAAAATAACTGGATAATGATCCGAGGGATATACTCCATACAAAACTGACGCTTTTATAAACAGGTTTTTTGCAGCACTCGTTACAATACAGTGATCAAGCCAGCGCCGCTTGACAAACAAAAGTGTGTGAGTCACTCGGCAGTAATTCACTATCAATACATGACCAAGTCTGCTCCGCACATATACTCAGCATTTCTCTATAGAAGCGTTCACCGGGATGCGCATTAAAATCGCCCAATATAATAACTGACTCCACTCCTTCACTGTCAATTATTGCAGTCATTTCACTAAAACATTGGCAAAAATCTATAGGGCTATCACTCTTTTTGTTATTAAACGGCATGTTTACACAAAAAATCAATATAGCTCGGTTGTTATGGATTAGTTTTATAGCGACTATGCGATCACTATTACACGATATAATCGACACTGACCGGAAAGCGCACTTCCTCCACAATAAGACTACACCACCATACGGTCTTCCACTGATGATACCAACAGACGTATCAATGGCTGACTTGCCAGTGTACGCAAAGTCATCATGCAAGCTGCCAAGTGCAGGTACATCATGCGGCCATAACCACGTCTCCTGTAGGGCGATGACGTCAGCAGTTTTGCATAGTTTCCGCACACACTCAGTGGACCTGATCAGACCTTTACAGTTAAAAGTTGAAAATATAACGTTCTTGTTTTTTTCGTCCATTTTATTAAGAGTTAATGACTTCCTTTGCAATCTGAGGATTTCCTCTGTCTGTTTTCTTAAAGAAAATGAACTTGACTCCCTCTGGCCACAGTTTCTCATCAAAAAATTAATCTAGCTTACTTTTAGGTACATAAATCTTGTATGCACCATAGGATTTTATAGTTTTCATTTTCTCTAACTTAATACACTCCTGGGTCTTCATTTTTACATATTCCCCAATGTCATGTTCCGTAGTCAGTTTATTCACATTATATACGAAAAGAGGGATCTTTGTGTCGGCGGCTTTGAATTTTCCCGTCGGCGAAAGTACTGCTTTGCCTGTCCTACCAGCAAAACGATAACTAGTAGACCTACGTTTCTGAACTAGCGTCCATCCCTCATCTCGGCTACAGTCAGTCGGCCATACTCCTTCCTTTACCACTTCTGCCATGGTCAGCTGTTTGGTATAAGTTAGACCAGCAGCATGCTGGCTACTAGGTGAAAACTTGTCTAACAGCGTCGAGTTTACTGGTGCAGGTGGAACGGTCCCGTTCTGCGATCCACAGTCCACTCTTGGTTGAATAATGGAGCGATATGCCAGTACATGATATGCCGAGTCACCACAGCTCAGCTGGCCGGCCTTGTCGACGGTGGTGGTGGCGGCGGCGCTCGTGTTTGCCGCCGCTGTGACGTCACCCGATATATCCAGTACGTACGGCGGTAGTCCGATCGGCCCGCTATCCGTCATAGCTGTGTACCCACCTCTTCTCGTGTTGATGTTAGTATTAAACAGCGATACTGGTATCTTAGACTGCTCTTTTAAGTCTTCAAGTTGACCTTTTGTTACGTAGGTTTACTTGATTTCTTTAATTTGCGCTTGCACCGTTAACATGTCCTTCAGAAGTTTCGTGACATCAACATGATCAAAACAGATAGGCGGTAATTTATGCAGTTCATACGCCACAAAAACAGGTATTTGCTCTGGGTCAACGGTTTTGAACACTGAGATCACGTCTTCAAGATCCTTTTGTTTCTTTTGTCTACGTCTTGAAATGCACTTTTGTTTAGTCTTGACAGACGCAAACAACAAATTCTTCGCCTTATCAATATCTTCTTCAGAGAAGGCCGAATCACAGATTCGTATGAGAATTTCATTATCCATAACATCGTGTATGTTACGAATAAATGCTAAGACTTCAGATATAACAACTGTAGCTAGTTGAATAAAGCTGGGCTATATAAATAATAGGCACTGGTTCATAACATGGTATAGAAGACTTTACTCTCAGGAAAACAGAAACGAACAGAACATAACGAGAATTAGACTACGACATGACAGAAAAACTACTGACAGATTCTAAAACAAATACAAAATTAATACAAAAAAGGTATAAAAAAGAAGAAAAGGTTTCCAAATAGGTGCGTCGTGCACATTCCTCCCCTTTTCTATTAGAAGGGCAGCTTCACCAGCTTACGGAGGGGCCGCCGCATGACGCCCATCAGGGTGCGAACATCAGCCACCCGGATTACTCCATCGGGCCCTGGAAAAACTGCTGTGACTCGTCCCCATGGCCAGGTGCCTCTGGGAGAGTTTGGATCTGCGATGAACACCACGTCGCCAATGGCCACCTCAGGAGCTACTCCACGCCCGCGTCTAGGGATGAGTGTTGGCAGGTATTCTTTGACCCATCGCTGCCAAAAATGGTCTGCCAGTCGAACGGCCTTGCACCAGCTGCTTCTTGAGGCAAAATCCGAGTCTGATAACGTGGCTGGTATCGGGCGGCCTGAAGATGCAGCTAGAAGAAAGTGCGTGGGAGTGAGCGCTTCTTCGCTGTTGTGATCGACGGCGACATGGGTGAGTGGGCGCGAGTTGACAAGTGCCTCAGCCTCTGCCAAAAGCGTGCGAAGCACCTCGTCCGTTGGGGCACGTTCTGTGAGTGTTACCTTGAGAGCCACTTTTACGCTCTTCACCAGTCGTTCCCAAGATCCGCCCATAAAAGGAGCGGCTGGTGGTATAAAACGCCAGTTAATCTTCTCTGAAGCAGCGTACTGCGCTGTGGCTTCGGCGTAGAGGCGACGGAGCTCTCGGTTGGCGCCTACAAAAGCGGTCCCGTTGTCTGACCAGAGCTCTGCTGGCGTGCCTCGCCGGGCTATAAAACGACGGAGGCTCATCATCGCGGAGTCCGTGGACAAACTGTCAACCACTTTCAGATGGACGGCACGGACGACGAGGCAAGTGTAGAGAGCGACATATCTTTTCTCTCGTCTTCGGCCGATAGAGACTTGAACTGGTCCATAGTAATCAAGCCCCGTGAACGTGAACGGCCGCTTGTGATGTCCCAAACGTGCCTCGGGTAAGTCTCCTGTAGGTGGCTGGAAATTCACGGCTCGGCGAATGCGGCAAAACTGGCAGTGAAAGGCGACTGCGCGGACGGTACTTCTCAGGCTTAATAAGTGGTAATCTTGCCGGAGCTCATTGACCACCGTCTCTGTATTGGCGTGGGCGGCCCTCCTATGATGGTGCTCCACAAGCAAACGCACTGCTGGGTGTCTTCCGTCCAGTACAACCAGACTTTTAGTTTCGTGACGTATGTGTGACGCTGCCTTAATGCGGCCGGACAATCGCATCAGTCTATCTTCCCCGATGAGAACCCCCAGTTTGGACAGGCGACTGGAGCGTGGCAAGAGCTGAGCAGGACGACAATTAAGGTGCGTCATCTCGCTGAGAAATGAGCCCCACTGGGACTTGAGCAAGATGTGCGTCTCTGCTAGACGAATGTCAGTGGCGGCCAAAACTCTAGCTGAGCCATGTGAGGAACTCGGAGCAGTGAACTGTTGCCATTGACTCGTAGGCTGAAACATAAAAGTACAAAGCCCTCCCTCTAATCGAACTAAATTATCTACACATAAGCCCCTTCGAGTTAGACTACGCATTCGCAGTAATGTGAGATACTTATGCGCTGTAGCAGTTGCACGCACCAGTCTGAGCCAAGAGCTGAAACGCTCAGGATCGGCTGAAACTGGCTCATGCTTGGCAACGTCACTAATGAGGTGAACTAAGTCGGGACGCACTGCGTGTTTGCACTCTTCTAAACCTGTATACACAGGTGCACAGGGCTCAGTGGGCCACTCCGAAGAGAGCAAAAATGCAGGCCCTGATATCCAGCGTGACTCAGGAGACAACGTGACGCGCTTGATGCGAGTTGCATCGTCCGTAACGTTTAAATGACTTGGCACCCAGCGCCATTCCTTCACGTCAGTTATCTCTATAATCTCGCCTACTCTATGTGACACGAACGACTTAAACAGACGCGCCTCGCTTCGGAGCCAACCCAAAACTGTCATAGAATCACACCAGAATATGCGTTTGACAGGTTTGAGTCTGTGAGCTTCACAAATACTGGAGGCGAGGCGAGCTGCAACCAAAGCTCCTTGAAGTTCCAAACGATTTATGGAAATTGGTTTTAGAGGAGCTACGCGAACTTTACTACATATAAGCGCAAGATTTACGTCACCGTTTTCCTTAATAAAACGCCAATATGCGACCGCAGAAAAGGCAGACTCGCTTGCGTCACAGAAAACGTGAAGCTCGCACTTATCTACTTTCAACTCGCCAGGACAGTAGCAGCGTGGGATCTGCAATCGGGAAGCGGCAAATAAATCTTCAAACCAATGTCTCCACGCCGCACTGTCATTCTACGAGAGCTCCTCATCCCAGTCAAGACCCTTACGCCATGCATTCTGGAAAAAAATACGGCCTGTCACTACTACTGGCGCTAGAATTCCGAGTGGGTCGAAAACCCGCATGACGTGAGCCAACACTTCGCGCTTGGTAAACTTATTTGGCAACGCACAATTGTTGCTTATTCCCGTGTTAAAACCAATTGTATCGGCGACGGGTTGCCAAATAAGGCCAAGAGTGCGCACGGGCGTGGCGAGGCGGCTAAGGTCAACATCTACATCGTGACTAGCTACAGGGACCTCAACCAAGCTCTCTTTTGGCAAAAGTGAGAGAGCAGAGGGTTCGTTTGAGGCCCACGCCCGCATTTCGAAACCAGCATGTCGATGGATATGGTGAATCTCTGCGGAAAGTTTAGCAGCTTCATCGATCGAGTCTAGGCTCACTATACAGTCATCCATATAGTGATCGACTATGATGGCTCGAGCCGCGGCTGGATAGCGCTTTTGCCACTCCACTGCATTCTTATTTTTAATGTAAATGGCAGTGAAAGGACTAGATGCGGCACCGAAAATCATTGATGACATGCGGTATGTCTTAATTGGCTCTGTAGGTTTGTCACGCCAGAGAAATCTTTGCGCATCACGATCCTCCAAGCGAATTTTCACTTGAGGAAACATCTCGCGTATGTCTCCCATCAGGGCAACTTTGCCTTCCCTAAAACGCAAAACGCAATTCAGGGAAACTCCTTGACTTTTCGCAGCAGCATCATGGACTAATCTTAATTTATTCGGTTTATTCGGATTGGTTACACCGAAATGTGGCAGAACCCAAACAGGCGACTTGGCGGTATGCACTTCCGTGCACAATTCGGCATAACCCTTCCGAATCATGTCGTGTATGTTTTGACGGTATCGCTCTGCATAGTTAGAGTCCCTGCACATCTTTTTTTCTAGACTAAGAAACCTAGACAAGGCACGCTTAGAACTGTCAGGCACAAATAGATTGTCAGTTTTCCAAAGAAGCCCGACTTCATAACGACCGCTCGGTAGGCGTCGTGCCGTGCGCTCAAGAATTTGGACAGCTCGTTCGTCATCGGAGCTGCGCGCTTCGCGTTTAGAAATGCCAATCGAATCTATACTATATTGCTCACGAATTAATTGTTCTAATACCGCGCGATCACTAATATCTACAACCAGGGGCTCACTAACAGTCGTATGGTTGACAGTGTCAACTGGCGTCGTCTTGCTACAGCCAAAACCGAATAAAACCCACCCTAAGGCGGTATGAATTGCAACCGGCTGTGTCCTAGAACCCTTACGAGTGGCCCTAGACATAGCCCTTGTCGTGGCGGGCGCCATTTTGAAAATTACGCTCAACCGGCAAGGGGGCTACGTGGGTGGTCCCCGCGGGCTGCTGCCTGCTCCTACTAAAACGTCGCTCACGGCGTTTTATTGTATGAAAAGGATAGGAACCTATATATTATTAGAATTGCTATGAAACAAGCTAATTTAGTGTTTAAGAATGAAAACAATAATGTATTCGTGAGCCTAGCTGTCCCAGGTCAAACCTAGCATTTAAATTAAATTGATTAATTAATTATTTTATTAATTAATAAAATTAATAAAAATTAAATTAAACACATTTTTTACTAACTTTCTGTTTTATTTATACAATATGTACAACACCAACCTTAGCATCAATTAAAAATAATACATTTCTAGCGAAAAACATGTGAAACGCGATTCAATCAAAACGCGGTGAAAGCGCGCGAGAAATCGTTCCGATAAACTGGGTCAGATGGATAAGATGCCAGTTGTCAATGCCAATGATAATTGTCGGTTTTACGTTGTCATAGCAAAATTCTTCCTTTATGTCAGAAAGGTAACTAAATTTTGACACGTCAGATTTGTCAATCGTCGGTCGCGCTGCACAACCAAACCCGTTAATTGCCCGAGCCCTACGAATCATATAAGTCTCTTTTGCGTGGCGTCCCTTTATATGAAAATCAACATACTGAACCGTCGTGTCTTTGCTTAACCCGCCTACGCAGTCGAGACGTATTTGTCTCTCGGGCCCGCAGACTCCTAATTTAGCAGCTATCTCCAAATCTAAGAAAGACGCTGATGCACCATCATCCAACAACAATGCATAGGTGTCTACGGTACCAGACGGACCGGAAACGGTCACGGCCACGACCTTTAATAACGGACGGAGGAACGACGGATGCACTGAGGATTCAGTTGCAATTGAAGTCGATGTATGAGACAGGATCTCATCGTTATTATATGAAGCGGGTGCGAGCGGGGCGGCGGGGCCTGCTGCGGGCGCGGCGGCCCGCGGCGCGGCGCTGGACGTGCCCGCGGCGGCCTCGTCATCCTCCACTTCCACGTGCGCGGCGGTGGCGCGCTCATAATTCGGGTTGTGCAACAACGAATGATGACGGAAAACGCAACCGTCAATGTCACAAGTTTTCTTTGCCTTGCACAAACTTAATCTATGCCAACCTACTTCGAGGCATCGATGACAGACTCTTTTCTTCTTAATCAATTTCCATCTGTCATCGACTGACAGTGACGCAAATTTGTCACATTGAACTAAATCATGCGATTGTTGACATACAATGCACGAATTAATTTTAGGTGCAGTCGTCGATGAATTCAATTTATTTTTATGCGAAATTGAATTGCAATTCGAGCGATTTTCAGCGATAACATGCACATTATCCCTGGCCCGCCTACTATCTACCGCGTGCGACGCAGTAGTCGGCTCAGGTATCATGCCAAAGCGAGACTGGAGGTCGATCTCGTGTGCTATAGGAAATCGGCTAGATTTTCTAGCTTTGATAGACCACCAGCCTCATAACGAGCGGCATAATCTAGCCATTTGGCTCGCAATAGAGGGGACATCTTTGAAATAATTGCCTGAAAGAGTTCCGGCGATGACAGATATTCCGTATGATCTAATAAACGAATGACTTCCACGCAATTGCGAACTCTACTGGCAAAAATGGCAAAATCTTTACCTTCACCGTTCACGCGCGGCAACGCGCGCACCGCGGCTACCTCGTGCGCCACCACCAGCTCGGGGCGGCCGTAGCGCGTGTCGAGCGCGCGCAGCACGACGCCAGGCTCGCGCGCTGACACCAGCAGCGCAGCCACCGCCTCGCGCGCCGCGCCCGTCAGCGCCGCGTTCAGTCTTGCCAGGTTGTTCACAGCACTGTATGAAGCTTGCGTATTTTCGAAACACTTTTTCAGACTGAGCCAGTCTAAATGTGACTTGCCGTCAAAGCGAGGTAAGATATTAAATGCGGGGCTATTGCCTTTATTAACTTTATCAAACAAAACCTCGAGACTTTTAATAAGGTGCGGAACCTCCGCGCCGTCGCTGGGTGCCGCGGCCGCGTTCGGGGCGGCACGTCGGGTCTGGAGCGCTGTCGCTGCCTCCGTGAGGGGCACAACGCTCATTTTAGGGTCTGGTAACCTGAAAACATTACGTTTATTTAGTTCAGGATTACTAATCTTGGACTTACTGAACCATTTTTCGATGTCAGTACGGCTGCTCCTAGAGCTGTGATGACTCGCGTCTGCCTCGATGGCGGCGAGTTCTGCACGGTGCTCTAGCTCGGCGGTCCCACGTTTTAGGGCGACGAGGCGACTGGCTTGTTGAGCCTCTACTACTGGGCGGGAAGGCGCCGTGGGTGCGCTTGCCGAAGCGGCATGTGAGACATCGGGCGCGGGTGGCTGCTCCGATTTTCTACTCCCAACGATCTTACCTTCACCATTTTCATTACCCATATTCATCGCTTTGGCTGTTGACCGAGTCTGTACCATACTATTATAATCCACGACGGACCAAATGTAGCTGGTTGAATAAAGCTGGGCTATATAAATAATAGGCACTGGTTCATAACATGGTACAGAAGACTTTACTCTCAGGAAAACAGAAACGAACAGAACATAACGAGAATTAGACTACGACATGACAGAAAAACTACTGACAGATTCTAAAACAAATACAAAATTAATACAAAAAAGGTATAAAAAAGAAGAAAAGGTTTCCAAATAGGTGCGTCGTGCACAACAACATTACAACTTGAACACTTGAGCGTATTCACAGACATCGTAATTCGCAACACACAACCGATCGGTAGCGCATCGACGCGAGGCTGATCTTTATCTTAATGGATTTATTTTGGATTCTTTGTAATTTAGTATAATTGGAGTCGCAAGTACTACTCCAAACGGGTGCCGCATAAGTAATACAGGGACGGACTAGGGTTGGGTAGATTTTCAATTTAGTAATAGAGCTCAATTTGGTTCGTCTGTTTAGAATAGGACTTAGTACGTTGAGTGCTTTAGTACCTTTGATAGCTAAAGAATTGACGTGACTGGTCCAATTTTACTTTTTTGTCTATATTAACACCTAAATATTTAACATGAGGTTTCCAGGAAACTGAATAACTGTTTATAATAAGAGTCCTAATCGGAAGCAACCTTTAACGCGTAAATAAAATCGCCTCGGTGTTGGCCTCATTCAGTTTTAGTTTCCACCTTTTAAAGTAAGTGCATAGCCTCTTAATCGACAACTGTCAAATCGAGCCTGTTTATTACCAGATTGACATCTGATGATGATGTGAACGACGCAGTATCATCAGCAAAGCAAGCTAGATGTGTGCGAGGCTGCTTTGGTATGTCATTGACATAAACTAGAAATAGAATGGGCCCAAGCACAGAGCTTTGAGGGACTCCGGCAGGGATATCAACGACTGAGACAGTTCATCACCTAGGTATACTTTAAAGCTCCGATTTATGAGGCAGGATTGGATAATTTTGACGATGTCTAGTGGAAACCCGTTCGTCAAAATTTTGTGAAGTAGTCCATCATGCCAGACGGGTTGACAAGCAGACCATATGAGGTAGCCCATTTTCTGATGTTATAGAGATCAGCATTCAACGCCTCTACTGTCAGATTCACATCACACGGAGAGTAGTGCCGATATATTTGAAGGTCATCTGCGTAGAGATGATAAGAAGAGGTAAGAACGTCAGAGATGGAGTTAATGAATACCGAGAAGAGTAGAGGAGAAAGGATGCCTCCCTGCGGAGAGATCACACCAGTCCGTTGAGATCTCCTCAGACTTAATGCGTTGCTGGCGGTCTCTTTGAGTTGCTGGCGGTCTCTTTGAGTTGCTGGCGGTCTCTTTGAGCAAGTTATGAACAGAGTCATTCCCAGGCAATTTACGGCACAAGAACGGATGTTTTTCCAAATTTCATGAGGGTGTACAGAATGATTCAAAGTTGTTATTTGGTGAATATTCAGAATATAAAGAGATTTAGAAACTTCATCAGCAACTTCTTTATCCTCCCAGTTAATTGATAGTTGCATATTACAATTAAATACAGATGTCAATTTATTGCATTGATCTAAGACGTCTTTGGTGACTGACCATCCTTTTTGATAAGGGCAGGAATAGGTTTTCTTTGGAGAGATTTCACTGTTTTCCATAAATCTGAACTGGTATTATCAACTTTCGAAAACTTCCGGTTCCAAACTTTGTCATTGTGTGTGATTAGGGAGTTCCTAATTCGCTCTTGCAATTGATTAATCTCAAATTTAGACTTCTACATATTTCAGCGCAAGGTTCATTCTGTTGACGTTTTCTATAACAATTTTCGGTTTTAATTAGATTTTTAATGAACCGTGGTGTTTTGTGATGGTTCCGTGAACTGGACTTTGGTACAAATTTGTCTCTCGCTGTACATAAAGTTTTTGTAAGTAAAATAATTTCTGCGTCGACTTGCTGAGTAGATGTGTAAGTAGTACTACTAAGGTATATTTCTTCATTAAAATACTACCGGAAGCCCAACCAGTCTGCCTCAGTGTACTTGTAATATGTCTGGTTTGTGCGTTTCGGTATACCTCCGATTTCAACATAGACAGGGAGATGATTTGATGACAATGCCGGAACAGCAGTTACTTCATTTAACTCATAGATATTTGAAGATATAAAGTCGGGAGTATAAGGCTTGAAATCGGAATTATAATGAATTAAAGTGGGTTTAGAAGGGGCTTGTATTTGGAAATCACGATCTAACATATGATTATAAAGAGTCTTACCATGATTGTTTAGGCCACCGGTAAGTACATATGGCCCTAAGCTCAACAGCGAGTCAATAGGTGTTTCTTATAGAAATAAACTCTTTTTGAATTTGAATTTGAATAGCCTGAGGTTTGAGAGGTTTTAGCAGAGGATTTAATCGACAAAATATCAATATTAAGCTAAAGGATCGTACTGTGCAATTAGTAGATAGTGTAAAATATCTAGGTCTCAGGTTGGACAGATCTCTCAGGTGTGGTAGACATATCAATGAAACTTATCAAAAAGCTTCGAAATATTTGTTTATTTGTTTATTTGGGAACTGAGCCCACAGCACCTAAAGTTATACCTTTATTCAAAGCTGGTAGTACATCAGACCCCACCAATTTTAGACCCATATCGATACTACCAACGCTTAGCAAAATATTTGAAAAACTCATACTTAATCAATTCCAAAGTCATTTTTATCTCAATAATTTAATTCATATTGCTCAGTTTGGTTTCAAAAAGGGTCGTTCAACAGCCGATGCTGGTGTTGAACTAATCGACAATATTTTTGATGCCTGGGAAGACGCAATGGATGCAATAGGTGTCTTCTGCGATCTATCCAAGGCTTTTGATTGCGTCCATCATGACACTCTTGTCAGGAAGTTACGCCATTATGGTGTAAAAGATCAGGCACTTGGCCTTCTGGAGTGATATCTAACAGATAGGGTTCAGATGGTCGATGTTAATGGGAAAAGATCACCTGGGTCTTCAATAAGTATGGGCGTACCGCAAGGTTAAATTCTTGGTCCTTTCTTGTTTTTAGTATATATTAATGATTTACCTTACCTTGTTAAAGCAAAACATGGGTTAGTATTGTTTGCCGATGATACTTCTTTGATATTTAAAGTTAAAAGACAGCAATCAAATTATGACGAGGTAAACAATGCTATCTCTAGTATAGAGAACTGGTTCACTGTTAACAATTTATTACTTAATGAAAAGAAAACTAAATGTATTAAATTCGTGTTACCCAATGTGAACCCGGTAACTACAGACATATTTATAAAAGGACAGAGATTAGACCTTGTGCAGTCGACTGTCTTTTTGGGCATTACTTTAGACGCCAAACTACAATGGGATCCTCATATAAATAAATTGTCGAACAGACTGAGTTCAGCAGCGTTCGCAGTTAAAAAAATTAGAGCTCTTACCGACGTAGACACCGCTAGACTAGTCTACTTTAGTTACTTTCATAGTTGAATGACCTATGGTATTTTATTGTGGGGTCACGCTGCGAATGCTAATAGTATATTTATTCTGCAGAAACGGGCTGTTCGTGCAATTTATAGATTAGGGCCTAGAGTGTCACTGAGGGAAAAGTTTAAAGAAATCAATATTCTGACATTTGTGTCTCAATATATCTATGACAATCTTGTGTATGTAAAAAGAAATATAACTAATTTTCAGAAGTACAGTGATATACACAATTTTAATACTAGAAATAAAGACAAGTTGGTTGCTTATGTAAGCCGACTACATAAAATTAGTAATTCTTTTAAAGGCAATTGTATACGCTATTACAATAAGGTCCCTACTGATATTAAAAACTTACCTTTAGACAAGTTTAAAATAATAATAAAACAGAAATTGTATAAAAAAGGTTACTATAGGATATCTGATTACTTAGAGGACAGATGTCCATGGGAATAGATTGTTTGAGTAACAGGCTGTTTCGATATATAATTAGCATTCATTTTGTAATTTGACAATATTTTATTTAAAAAAGGAAACGCAAAAGATGCGACGACTGTGGAGTTTCTTCAGAGAGCTCTTCTCCACAGATTCCGCCATTGTGTTAGTGAACTCACCCAAAAAAATGTAATGACGGATCTAAGTGATGTAACAACATCCTATGGAAATAAATGATTTTTGATTTGATTTGATTTGATTTGCACAATCTTAAAAATGTTCAGCATAATAAATAACTTAAACCTAGGCCAATAAGGGGCTCTTATTATCTTACTTTTACATTTTAACATTTTGCAAATACAGCAGCTACCTACAATTTTTAAGTTTAATTTTTAAAAAAGTTTTAAGATTTGATAAATGAACTAGGAGTTACAGAGGGAAGGGGAGGTGTGAAGTGTGCGTATGTGTGTGTGTGAGGGTGGGTGTGTGTGTGGTAGTATTAGAGAGAAAGTTATTTATTTTTGACGAAGGTCATTGATTTAGTGGTGGTACAAAGATCAATTTCATATTCTTTTGAAAGAGGCCAGGAGAGTGATGGAAAATGTCTAGACCGGAAATTTTTTCATTGTATGTGCGAGGCAGGCAGCGGCTGATAGAATTGGCTGCGTAGTTTGTACGGGATAGCGGCACATTGAAAAGTCTGGTGTGGCGGGTACGTGTCGACGGCGCATCCAGTCTGACCAGAGCCTCAACCAGATCCGGACAGTCAACTACACCATGGCAAATGTTATAGGGCAGCCTCATGTCCATCATGCCTCAACGGGACTCTAAGTTGAGGACGTTGTGATGTCGGCATTCTGCTGCGTAGTCATCGGCATGATATCCGTCACGAAAGCTGAGATGGCGCAGAAATTTTATCTGGAGACGCTCAACCATGTTTATGTAAACCTCGTATTGAGGATTCCATACCGTGCAGCAGTATTCAAGAATGCTTCTAACATACGCAAAGTACAGTACACGGATACAGCAAGGTCAGTAAATGGCTTACCCACTCTTAAAATAAAACCTAGATTTCTGTAAGCTTTATTTGTGACATGTTCAATGTGTTCCTGAAAAGTAAGCTTGCAGTCCAGAATGACACCTAGGTCGCGTATCGACTGTACCCTTATAATTGGTGATTCATTTAATTTATAGTCGTACAAAATTGGCTTTTTACGCCTTGTTAAACTTATAACATTACATTTTGCAACGTTAAATTTTATTCTGTTGCGCTCATAGTAGTCAGATAGCCTGTTCAGGTCCGCCTGTAAATTGACGCAATCTTGGATTGAATTTATTTGTGAAAAAACTTTTTTGTCATCAGCATACAAGAGGAACCTGGCGTGACTGAAGCAAATACCAATGTCATATAAATATGCAACATAGAGTAAGGGTCCCAAAATTGACCCTTGAGGAACACCAGAAGGTACCGTAATGATCAAATCTGACCGACAGCCACCAACAACAACAGCCTGACATCTTCTATTAATTAATGTAAGATTTCGTCCATCGTAAAAAATCGCCCCGGATACCCAGGTTATTTAACTTTTTCAGGAGTATGATTTTAAATGTATTTAAAGTGTTAGCAGGATCTAACTGGGGTGTTCATCCGAAGCACTTGAGACAGCTATATATATTGTTCGATTCAGAATCGATACTCGATCGATGGTTTCGGAACGGCCATTTTGAATTTGACGGAGCTGTCAACCGAGCAGTTTTTGACAACTGACAGACGAAAAGCCCTCGCGATGGAACGCGTATTGGTATAGGACATTGAAATTAAATCGTAAGCCATCTGGAATTGTATTCGGGCTCCCCTCAGGATTGTCTATATAGCTGAGTGTATTGTGGTTCCCGAACCAGATAAAGTTCGCATTTACGTAACATAACCTGTGTTGGAACACTGTGCTAGTCGAAGCTGGCCTGCCAGCCATACCTGGTTGGCTGAAGAACCTGTCTACCAAGAAGAGCCTAGGGTGCACCCAGGCCTTGCAGAGAGACAGGAGTTTGACGGGAACGAAGCACAGACCAGGTCAGATAGAATCTATTTACTTTAGCTCGGTGAATCGCCGACGTTCTTGCTTCTTGGCATCCGATCGCTACGCTACCTCGTAGCTATGGGCCCCTGCGAGGTCATTGGGTGCCGAGAGGCCTGAACATTTTGGTAGCAAGAGCGTGGTTTCCTGAGATTTGCAGCCGTCAAGGGCTCCGGGAACCCACGATTTGGGACTATCAATCTGTAGGTATAGGCGGTTATTAGCTAACTTGGTGTTGTTCCTGTATCCACATAGATTGGTAGTATTGTAAGTTATAAGTCTATTGCTGGTAGTAGACAGACAGATATAACAGTTTTCCCTAAATGACCAGTTGTACTGAGATGTGACTCAGAAAAGTAATTACATTACAGGTACATTGTAGGTGAATTGAAATTTGCATTGAAGTACCAGTTACCAGTTAGTCAATCTATTAGTGGTCTAGTAATGCTAATGAATGTTTGGTTAACATAGGTAGTTACATTTATTGATAGCAGGCTATGACATTGTTTTCAGTTTATAGCAATTTATAACTTGAACTAATATTGACTATCTGTGTGTGTTATATGATATAGGGAAACTAAATTGTTGTTTACAGAATTTGTGTAGATATAAAACTCGGTTTCTATTGTTTGGGGAAATCAGCATTGTTTAAGTTATAGTTTAGGGTTCCCTCGTTTGGGTTGTAGACTGGAGGGTCCAATATAATTGAGTTATTGCAAATTGTGAGTAAGTATCGTTCCGATCATGTCGTTATCTGAAATACAGAAGGGTGTTTCTAAGGAACTCAGATGGTTTTCCTCCGCACACGGTCTGATAGACCGTTTAGATAGGCATGATGTGGTATTGGAGCGGTCTATGGACGTTAAGGAACGCTACAACAGGGTGCTCGAATTGTCCGCGCAGGCGGAAGCAGTTGATGGTTGCGCACCTGACAGGCTGTCGCGGTTGCTAGGGGATGTCGGCCAGTGTATGGAGATGGCAGCTGCTATCACGCAGAAGGCTGCGGACATACGTAGGCAGCGCGAGTCCAGCCATGGTGGTGACATTGAAGCACCTCTGCCGCATCAGGGATCGGGGACCAGGTTACCCGTTATAACTATGCCTACTTTCGACGGAGTGTCCGGTGAATGGATGAGCTTCATCAATCTGTTCGACAGTTTGGTGCACATGCGATCGGACATTACCAAGTCTGTCAAAATGGCTCAGCTGGTGGCAGCATTGAGGGGTGAGCCCAGGGAGCTGGTCGCTCATTTGACAGTTACGGAGGGTAACTATGAAACGGCCAGGCAATTGTTGGTCAGACGTTACCACAACAAACGGAGGTTGGCCGATGCCCAACTGAACCGTTTGTTTAGCATCCCGGTTGTGAACAAGGTCGGGGCCATACAGACGGAGGTTTTGAACCCGTTGTTGTCCGTCACCAAGGCCCTAGAGAATCTTGGACTTCCGGTTGGTGAATGGTCGTACCTACTGCTGTACATTGTACTTTCCCGCCTACCCGCTGACGTGCAGACTCGTTTCGAACAGTCTCACGGGAGGTCGGCCGAGGACCTGCCCGCCTTCTCCGACTTGGTCGGATTCTTGGAAGAGGAGGCTCGACGGGCAGAGAATTTGGGGTTGACGGTCACCCATCCTTCGGAGCCACAGAGAGCTGCCGGGAGCGCTGTGAGTAGGGGCTCTCCGACGAGGAAGGACCGCACCAACCGGCAGTCATATGGGACTGTGAGTGCATTGACCCCACATAGTGAGACCTGCCCATGTTGTAGGCAGATTGGCCATGCTGTGGCCGATTGCAATAAGTTCGGGGAACTTAGGGTTGAGGGACGGCGCCGGATGGCCAAGCAGCGGAGCTGGTGTTTCCTGTGCCTCGGGCCACACATGGCTAGGGACTGCACGCGCACAAAATTGTGCGGATATTGTGGTGGGGCCCACAACAATCTGTTGTGCATGAACCGGTCCGGCCAACAGCCACCACAGGGCCGTACCCAGGGTGACACGGCATGGGGCCCTGAGAATTCGTTTGCGACTCGGAGCGCAACTCAGGAGCCAACGTCCCCACGTCCACAGGGCCGTACCCAGGGTGATACGGAATGGGGCCCTGAGAATTCGTTTGCGACTTGGAGCGCAACTCAGGGGCCAGCGTCCCCACGTGCACAGGGTAGTACTAGGGTGCGGGGCCGCACTCAGGGTCATCACATGGGGGGCCCTGAGTTTTCGGTTGCGACTCAGCATCCGACTCAGCGGGCAATGGGGCCACAAGCACGCGGCCACCCAGGGGTGCAGGGCCGCACTCAGGGTCATCACATGGGGGGCCCTGAGTTCTCGGTTGCGACTCAGCATCCGACTCAGCGGCACATTGGGTGTGTTGAGCAGGCCGTAACGGGCGGGTGGCATGGGACAACTTCGAGCTATGCGGGTGCGGTTCGGACGCCGCCTCAGTTGTCGCCCCGCTCGTCGCCTCGTCCTCGTCGGTCGCATGTGATGTCCCCCCCGCTCATGGAGCGGCCACGGTTGAATTCACGCCCACAACCCTTCGGGGGGCGTCGTAGGGTGGCAATGGAACCGGCGCGTGGGCCATTTGTACAATGGGACCCTCTGGCGTATAGCTGCCTACCTGATCGGTTACAGGCAGAGTGGGGCCCCGGGGGCCCTCGCTAGGAATTTGCGGCCCAACAATTTGTTGCCCCCCAACCGGAGACGGTGGTGTTACCGATCGCCTCTGTGCTTGTTTGGGATTTGGCGGGCAACCCAACATACGTTCGCGCCCTATTAGATTCTGGTGCTCAGGGCTGCATTGTATCGAACGATTTAGCGAAATGGTTGGGCCTCAATATAAATAATGTATCGCTGCCGAGGAAATTGGTCCCTGCTGGGGATTACAGGGCAACCCTTCACGGGTTTTGTGATGCCTCTGAACGAGGGTTTGCGGCAGCGGTTTATTTGCGAACCGTCACCTCCACCGGGGAGGTCGACGTGCGTTTGGTTTTGGCAAAAAGCAAGGTAGCGCCTATTCGGACAAGGATGACGATTCCAAAACTGGAACTGTCCGGGGCTGCTCTTTTGACCAAACTTTTGAGTCACACTCTAACAGTGTTGCGTGGGTCAGTGGGTTTGGAGGATACGGTGTACGCGTGGACGGACAGCCAGATTGTTTTGTGCTGGCTGAAGGCATCGGTCCATAACTTAGAGGTTTTTGTTGCGAACCGTGTCTCCCAGATTGTGTCGTCTGAGGTCCCACTGACCTGGAGACATGTACCAGGAGAATTGAACCCGTCTGATTGTGCATCCAGGGGATGTCGGGCTCCTGAACTCGAGCTCGTTGCTGATCTCTCGACAGAGGCTTTCATTGCTTGTTTGGATAGGTTTGTTTCTCGAAGGGGACTTCCAACTTTGATCCGCTCTGATAACGGCACTAACTACATCGGTGCGGAACGATGCTTACGAGAGATAGTCAACTTTTTGAATGTAAATAAAGTGGATATTGGAACGGCCCTCTCCCGTCGGGGTATACAGTGGACCTTCAGCCCACCGAGTTGCCCCCACTGGGGTGGGATTTTTGAGGCCGTAGTTAAGTCAGCGAAGACGCACTTAGGGCGTATAGTAGGTCAGACCGCGCTGACTTTTGAGGAGCTCGCGACATTGTTTTGTAAGATCGAGGCCGTTCTCAATTCGCGACCGTTGTGTCCGCTCAGCTCGGATCCAAATGACCTGGAGGCTCTGACCCCAGGCCATTTCTTGATAGGACAGCCACTTAACGCGTTGCCCGAGCACCCCTTCGAGGGAGTGAAATTGTATCGGTTGTCAGGGTATCAGATGTTGCAGCAGTTTACTCAGAATTTCTGGAAGCGTTGGTCGCTCGAGTATCTGCATATCTTACAACAGCGCCTTAAGTGGACTGACAAAACCAGCCCCCCTAGTGTTGGTGACCTCGTGCTGGTTAAGGATGCTAACCTACCGCCACTACGTTGGCGCAGGGGGCGCATTGTTAACTTGTTCCCTGGCAAGGACGGGACCCCCCGGTCTGCAGAGGTTCTAGTAGGAGGCTCGGTACTAAAACGAGCGGTAGCAACGTTGTCTCGGCTGCCCGTAGATTAAGGGACAGGTGGGTGCCTGTCCGGGCGGGTGATTGTTCGATTCAGAATCGATACTCGATCGATGGTTTCGGAACGGCCATTTTGAATTTGACGGAGCTGTCAACCGAGCAGTTTTTGACAACTGACAGACGAAAAGCCCTCGCGATGGAACGCGTATTGGTATAGGGCATTGAAATTAAATCGTAAGCCATCTGGAATTGTATTCGGGCTCCCCTCAGGATTGTCTATATAGCTGAGTGTATTGTGGTTCCCGAACCAGATAAAGTTCGCATTCACGTAACATAACCTGTGTTGGAACACTGTGCTAGTCGAAGCTGGCCTGCCAGCCATACCTGGTTGGCTGAAGAACCTGTCTACCAAGAAGAGCCTAGGGTGCACCCAGGCCTTGCAGAGAGACAGGAGTTTGACGGGAACGAAGCACAGAACAGGTCAGATAGAATCTATTTACTTTAGCTCGGTGAATCGCCGACGTTCTTGCTTCTTGGCATCCGATCGCTACGCTACCTCGTAGCTATGGGCCCCTGCGAGGTCATTGGGTGCCGAGAGGCCTGAACATATATATTATTAGAATTAGGTTAGATTACTGTAGCTTCTTATTCGATAACTCTGCTAAAGCCCATCTTTACAAAATTGATAAGATTCAAAACCAAGCGATGCGAGTTATTGGCGGGTTTATCAAAACTACTCCCATCCATGCTATGGAAAGCGAGCTTTGCCTACAACCTCTGCATCTTCGAAGACGGTTTCTGGCTAGTAAGTTTTGGTTGAGATCTAAATCGATGGACAGCAATTTTATTGAAAGTCTGAATGAATTATCTTCATTGACAGAAACTGGTAGATTCTGGGGATAGGGGCCGGTTGTACTCGTTGCATTTCTCCATCAATGGGGTTAAAAACTGAAAGCTCGTCGTAGATGGCAGCACTGTTGAGTGTTCCTAAGAACCGCCATATTGTTATTTGTTGTTGTTTGCTAAAGTATTCAATATTAGATATCACGATAAAAATGTATTAGACTCACAGATATCGAGAGATAGGTTAAGGGGCGTGGCACGTGCGAATAAATGTAGCTCCGACAGGTTAGATATTAAAAATTCTCGGTAGTCACCGGGCGACCGAGTGACTTATTCATTTCCGTTGTTTTTCGAAAATGCCGACCTGTGCAATACTCACGTGCAAAAATAGAAGCGAGATTGTGAACTCCAAGAACGCAGGTATCACATATCACTTGTAAGTCTCATTCCAATTATTATTTCTTCTTAAAACACAAGAAATAAACATTATTACGAAAATAAATCATTCGCGGAAAATTCGTCACGAATTGACATTTAAGTGACAATGTCATGTTGTTCTCGCTAAGTTTACTATACATTGCTTGTTTTGTATCTTAATTTCACTACTTATTGCCAAGCTAACACGAAATGAATATTTCACACTTATCTAAGTACGAAAGCAAAGATGCATCGTCATAAGGAGGCGAACTGTTACACGCACACAGAGACGACATTAGTTATGGGGATAGTGATAGGAGAATTATGTTTTTGAATCGATAGATTTTATCATTCCGCAATTACTAATATAGTTATTTTATTGCTCATAATACGTAAGTTTATTGTTAGTTATTCCAATGATTGCCAAACAGACAGTTTAGATTTTAAGTTTGTTTAAAACCTCGCCCGACGAAGGATAATGGGGTGTTATAAGTATTGATCGGAAATTCCGATGCTTTCAGTCAGGTCCGAAGAGTTCACAGTTATTCTACCTTCAGAAACCTCTTTGCCTCTCTTTCTAGCTGTAAGGATTCTGTTGAAAAAAAGAAGAGAGGCAAAGGGGTCTCGTATAACGTATAAATATGTCGTATTTACAAACAATTTACAATTATATTTATAGAACCCGGCATTGTATACGACTGTCAATACCAGTGTCTATAAATTATAATCGATCGATGATACACGCTGTCCTTGCATTGTCCCAACACTAGCTCGACTAGCTAGTATACCTGCGGTAGTGTGGGTGTGTTCGGACGATAGGTGCATGACATTGCACTGACCAATAAAAGGGGAGGGATTGATGTACGAGTGGTGTAAATGTATGCGTGTTCTTAGTTTTCGACGACACTGGTTCCGATACAAGCTTAGCGCCAAGGGCCTATCTCTCGCTAACAGTGATTAGAACTGTAGTGTAGCTAAGTTAAAAGACGAGCTTAGAAAACGGAGAGCGTCTGCCATTGGTACATTTGCCAGAGGCAATTATAAGGAGAGCGACATCTTCGGGAGTAAAGTAAAAGGCTTGAGATGCGCGCAAATACTAGACTAATTTATTATAGTTAATACTAAGCTTATATACTTACTACAAAACTACGTAATTAATATAAATATACCTTATCTGTGACGGTCGTCAACTTATCTTAACATTACGGGGAAATATGACTAACATAGTCGACCGGCACAGATACTCCCCCCTTTAGGGAAAAAAATAAATGAATGTACTTATAACAATGAACAAAAATCTAAGTTAGAATCAAACAATAACCTTAGAAGGTTGCTGATGTTCAGAAGTCGGGTCACCACTTTGCCAGAGGCAATTATAAGGAGAGCGACATCTTCGGGAGTAAAGTAAAAGGCTTGAGATGCGCGAAAATACTAGACTAATTTATTATAGTTAATACTAAGCTTATATACAACTTACTACAAAACTACGTGATGAATATAAATATACCTTATCTGTGACGGTCGTCAACTTATCTTAACATTACGTGGAAATATGGCTAACATAGTCGGCCGGCACAGTACAAAAGCAGCTTTAGTTGAAAGGTAAGTTAAAAACTGGCATTGTTATGATTTAAAGGTTATGTTGCGTTTTTTTTTTGTAGAGTCCATTTTTTTGTTATATATGACAGGCGTACGACAGGAATAACCTTGTCGGAGTTGAAGACGAACTTGAGGATGAGATTCCCGTTATTCCTGACTTAGAAGAGTTTAGGGATGTGAATGCCAGCACTAATCTTCCAGGTCTGTCTAGACGCCATATTCAAGAGTTTTCACAAAGGTAAGAGAGCATTGAATCTTGATATCTTTGTCTTTTAGGATATTACTAAGATAGATTATACATAGGTATCAAATTATCAATATGTTGTTTCAGGTTGCAAATACCGAATAAAGGAAGACTTCTGTACGAAAGTAGAAGCCTGGTAACTCTTCGTGTTGCTTTTGTTGCTCTTCGTAATTTCATCATTGTCATGAAAAAATGATCTTCGATAGAAATATTATATTGAATATGACTTCCATAGTATTTAATTAAATGAGCCATGGGACTTCATGTTGAGAATACAAAATAGAACTTTGCATAGGTTTCAAAGCCAGTATAGAAAGCAATTACACTATCATTGTCTTTATATCTCTCTATAGATCCATAAATGTGTTCGAAGTTCACTTGAGTGCTCTTTGATTCAGCTGATGAACTAGATTCTTTACTTGTAGACAGCTCAGCTTGTTGGTTAACGTCTATTTCTATTTCACTCTTTACTGTGAATTGTTGTTGTTGTCGTTGTTGTTATCTCTAAATTGAACTTCACACTTATTTTGGGTTTGGATGCCACTGGGTCCAGGCAAGACAAGGCGTTTCAAAACAAAGTTTCTTGAGACTTCTCTGAATATGTCTATCCTATCGTTGTTGTGTTGTCTGTTTGACTGTTTTGACCTTAGAATATGAAAATATTGAGGGTACAGCTGTTTTCTTCAACACTTTGTGTATAGATTTATCACCTGTTTACGAATTGGGTCCATAATCATCTTCAGGTAGAAAATGGGCAGCACGTAACCTTGACGAAGTACTAGCATTCCATTTTTTTCTACGAAGAGCTTTCTCCCACAGTTTTCTTCTTTTAGCTTCTTTGGGGAATAAATGAATCCCCGTATTTTTGCAATCAACAGCTGCACAAATAGTCATTATAAGAAATTATTCATAAACCAAATGGTTTGTTTACATAATTAGTAAGGAGAACCGTCAAATTCATGGAACACTCAACACTAGTGACATCTGAAGTGAGCAATAGGCAGTTTTTAACCCCATTGATTGACCGTATGTATGTGGTCCGTAGTTGCGTATCCACTCCGGAAGCCAGCTTGTTCTACAGGTTGGTACTCGTCCAGGACTTGAGTCAGCCTGTTGCAGAGGACCTTCGCGAACAGCTTATAAACTTGAGAGAGGAGGCTGATGGGGCGATAATTTGACAGTTTCGCTTTGTCACCCTACTTATGTAGAATCGTTACTACGGCATTGTTCCACGATTTCGGAGTGATGCCTTCACTAAGCACTTAGTTGAAGAGTTTGTCAACACTTTTAGTACGCTGGGACCTCCTTCCTGTAGCATCTCCACGTACACACCGTCCCCTCCAGATGCCTTGCCACGTTTCATTCTGCTCAGAGCAACACCCATTTCATCTTCTATAATGGGAGGTAAGCCATCTACGAGATCCTCCCAAAGATGCTCGGCAGGTTCGGCTCTGGCGTCTGACGCGTCTGGAAATTCTGGTTCCGGAGACTTTGACGCATAAAGCTCGGCGTAAAACTCTTCAACCATTTTTAGTATTTGTTCACGATTTGTGACAAGATTCCCGCTTCTGTCATACAATTTAGAAATTTCAGATTTAGATTTATTCAATTTCCTTCTAAATACTTTCGGACCTTTATTTTGTTTGATTGTTTCAGTTATGACTTTAGTATTATATGCTCTTAAATCTTTCCAGATTGCCTTAATAAAGCTCGGCGTAAAACTCTTCAACCATTTTTAGTATTTGTTCACGATTTGTGACAAGATTCCCGCTTCTGTCATACAATTTAGAAATTTCAGATTTAGATTTATTCAATTTCCTTCTAAATACTTTCGGAACTTTATTTTGTTTGATTGTTTCAGTTATGACTTTAGTATTATATGCTCTTAAATCTTTCCAGATTGCCTTATTTACTATTTTATTAAATGATTGTAGCTCCTTTTGGTCTATAGCTGTCGCGTTTCTTATCCCTCTCCTTCGTTCCAATAGTGAGAGCGTGTCTGCTGATAGCTTCTTTTCACTTTCTTTCTTCTTGCCAATGTTTTTTCGTTGTTTCAATGATGGTTTTACAGAGATCATCGCAAAGTGTGTCCACATCCAGGTTCTCTTCCAATAGCCCATCAAAAGAATTCTGCAATTCCAGCTGAAATTTTTACCAAGTAGTATAACATTATGATGGTCGTAACGTGCGGATTTTTGACGCAGTAAAGAGGGTTTATGATACGTGTGTAGATAAAAAAAAACAACAGAGAATACAGAAAGTATTCCAGACTGAGGAAATATACATCATTTTCAGTTTAGGTGAAAATACTTAACTTCTCGTAACAGAATTTGTTGGATGATTGTACATCTATAATCTGTATCACCTAATAACTTCATGACATGCCAAATTTCAAAGACGGAGGAATTTAATCTATTTCCGTTGATCCGGTATAGCCCGGTTACGGACGGACAGACGGACTGCGGAGGCTAATAGGGTCCCGTTTGGCACCCTTCGGGTATGGAACCCTAAAAAGCTGTCCTGTCTAGGGCATAAGCTTCATGCCAGAACAACGGAACTTCATGTCTTTGTAGCAGTTTACGAAAAACAGAGTATATGTTGCTACCTCATATTTTGTGTCACTTCTCAGCTCAGATTTATCACAGCGTGACGATATGTACAGCAGATCCGTTGTTTGATAACTTTATTATTTTTAAGCGGAAACCCCATTTCGATAGGTTTCGTAGTTTTGGCAGGAAATAGTCTGGGGCTCAATCACGCAGATTGAGCCCCAGACTATATTTCCTGTCAAAAGTTCATTCCTCCCATTACGATTTTAATAATTTATTAGAGCAGAAGAGACGAGATAGAGATATTTACATTGTCTATAATTCTAAAGAAAGGGGTAATGCTTCTTCACGCGAATTTCAAATCAATCACCGTAAGATAGTCAAAACCGTTAGTTGATAAACTAACGTTTTTTCTAGTTAGTTGGACAACTATTGACAGATAGTAAACTGTAGCGTACTGCTTACTATATGACGCGTTAGTTGATAAACTAACGGTTAACACCGTTAAATAGTAAACTGGTTTAAACTTTATTTGCAAACGAAATACCAAGGCAAACACTGCGGTAGCTTAGGTGAAGACTAGAGGGGGCGAGCGCAGCGAAGCCCCCGAATAGTCTTCGTGTTAGGTTGACAAGTAAGAACAAAAGAAACGCAAATTCTAAACCCTGTCGGTCTGGTTTAATATCTGTCGATAGTTGATAAACTAATGTGTTAGATTATCAACTAACGGTTTTGACTATATTACGGTGACATATAATTGTATATTTTGTAGTATCTCATGTTATTTTAGATTTTTTTTTACCCCGTACAATGCCAGTTATCATACAAATAAACTAAACAGCATCTGAGCGCCCTCACTATGCGGCTCAGATAAAAACCCGTTTACACTACCTACATTTTTAACTTCTTTATCTACACACGTATCATAAACCCTCTTTACTGCGTCCAAAAACCACACGTTACGATCAGCATAATGTTAAACTACTTTGTAAAAACTCATTTCTTATCTGAATATTGAACACTATGACCATATTGTGTAAATTTTCTACATATTAATGACATTCAAATTTCGAACGCCGACGCCCTCCCCTACTTTGTCTGTGAAGTTGGTACTACAGAACAAGCTAAACAACTTAATGCCACAATGCCGGTCAAACATGCGGTTCCTGAACACATCAAAGAGGGCTTATGATATATGTGTAGATAAACTAGTGTATGTAACTGTACATAATTAGGCATTATGTATCAGTCACATAAACTAATATTATTATTAACTCTTAAAATAGTTTATCTACACACGTATCATAAACTCTCTTTACTGCGTCCAAAAACCGCACGTTACGATCAGCATTATGTTAAACTACTTTGTAAAAACTCATTTCTTATCTGAATATTGAACATTATGACCATAATGTGTAATTTTTCTACATATTATGACATTCAAATTTCGAACGCCGACGCCCGCCTGCGTGCCGCCCCTACGTTGTCTGTGAAGTTGGTACTACAGAACAAGCTAAACAACTCAATGCCACAATGCCGGTCAAACATGCGGTTCCTGAACACATTAAAGAGAGCTTATGATATGTGTGTAGATAAACTAGTGTATGTAACTGTACATAATTAGGCATTAAAACTCTCGAGTGATATTATTATGAAGCTCGCCTTCGGCTCGTTTCATAAAGCTACTCTCTAGTTTTAATGCCCTCCATTATGTAGCAGACACTTAAACTATTATACAATCACTTTTAGATTCGATCCGTATACATTCCATCAAAGCATTTAAGATCGGCGCATTTTGGGGAGGGAACTAATTTAATTAAAAACTAAAATGTATTTGATGGAATGATCCCAGATCGAACTCTGTTACCAGTAATCACGGAACATGAGGAGGCTCACAATTAACAGTTTTGTACCATATTACTTTTTCACGAGACGAAACATCATAGTTATCTTTCCATATATCAAATATTATTCTTTTAATTATATACAGCATTTCTGAATAGTGAGGTTTAATAAATATTTTAGCTCTATGGCTAATTTGACAGACAGAGCTAAATAACCTCAGCAAACTTGTCTGCCTCTTCATTTCCCTAGAGACCCATATGTGATGGTATCCATTGTACTAAAAAAATAGCCCTGTTTTACAAAATCAAGAATTTTATTAAGTATACTGTAGGCTATTGATGTCCCGCTAACTCCAGAATAGCAACGGATTAAATGCTGTAGGGTTGTTTCGTTATTTGCTAAATGCTCGTTTGCTATCCGTGAAAATGACAACATTTCTATGAGTAAAACTAACGTTTGCCTCGGCCCATGAAATAGCCTTTAAAATTGCAAATAGCTCTAGTGACTTACTGGAAAAATTTGATACAATTTCATAAGTACCCACAGTTTACACTGAGGGTCATATTATGAAGCACCTGACCCACTTTTAGAACTATCTGTAAATAATTAGTACGAACTACTATATTACTATGAATTTCTTCTAAAACTTAAAATTTTAATGACGTCGGTCGGCAGAAAATATATTTTGGCTTTATGAATACAATTCAGTTTAGCAAAAATCATATACCTCAAATCAATTATAGTCACACAGTTATATATTGGGTGCTTACATATGAAATTGGAGAAATTGTCTTACAGATTCAGGAGTTCATAATTCGTGTATTTCAATAGCAATTTCCATTATTTTTTTATTCTTTAAAAGTTATTTTTAATAGTTTTACATCTACTTATTAAATTTTCAGTTTGATAACTAAAATGTAATCTTAAAAATCAGTGCCTCCTAAATATCATCAAAAAACGCTGATTTCATAAAGCATATATATATATATATATACATACATACATATATATATATAGGTAAAATTAAACATGGGGAGAAGGTCAGATGAGACAACAGTATGTCTCGCAGCTCAGGCTAACTTTATTTTTCCAAAACTTTTACGGAGGATTACTGCAATTTCTTAAAGGGTTAATCACATAATTATCATCTCCATTATTCCACGACAGATATTTTAAAGTAATTTTGTGTGCCAAAACTGCCTCTTTATAGAAAGTGGTGGAATACAACATTTTTAATATTTTTTTTTTTTTTTTTTTTAATAATAATAATCGTTTATTCACATTCTGACTCCATTACGAAACCACCAGTCTAAGCGCCTGGTTCTGAATTTTATCTAACTTTTGCGTGACATTTAGCACTATTATGTCAGTCTACTTCTTATCCACTGGAGCGATGGCCCCGCACGAAAACCAGTTCCTAAAGCGATGCGCTGCGCGTAGAAATTACCAAAGGCAAATAGCGTGGTATGGGTTTGCATTGTTACAGTTAGTAAAAAAAAACTATGCCATGTATTTATTTTGAAAACAAGTTTCATAGAATAGTTTAGTTAGGCTTTATAGTCACATGATTTATTCTCTAAATGAATACCACGTTTTAGATAGAAGTAAATCATGTATTTTTGATATTTCATTCACGTGCATTTTTTTTAGGATGTAATCAATAAAATGTGTGGTTTTCATAGGATTACAGATCGTACTATACACCTCAAATAATCAAATATTAAATAAAACTTACCGTCCAGTAGCAGAAAAATTAAAATAAATTTCTTCTATAAATGATAAGTTCCAACCGAACATTGCATAGCGCAACGGAGACAAAATCATAGATAGCGTTTAAACAATCTCTATACTCTTTGACTTTACATTAAATAGTGAAAAGATAATCTGCTAAACATTGCTATAAAAAGGCCTACGGCCGCCTCGTTAGGTCTCTATTCACAATTTTTCATATCATATCACTATTATATTATTAAACAGAAAGATTATTACCACACAAAAAACTACATACAATTGTAAAAAAGTTAAATTATTGCACAATTCAAAATTACAAAGGAAACCTCGGCAAAGCCGCAAAGTACATACAACAACCATTAACATTTCTTACATCGTAATATTGGACAAAGCCACAGGGCAAAACACAAACAATACAGAGAAGATATGTGCGAAGGCAAGCTTGTAACATTCACCCGTGCGACGGTGATGATGAATGTTCCCCGCCCGGGTTCGGTCACGGCGACTGTTACGGGGTGAAGGCGTCGTTCGGGTGCGCTCGCTGTCGTGAGCAAGTGCGGTTGCCCTGGCTACACAGTTCGATAGTAGTCATGTATTGCTGTAGCAGGAGTTTCGCCTCGCAGTTCATCATAATATACATCATAATAGTTTTATAATATTTGGGATAGTGTCCACGACTCTAATCCGTACAGACTTAACTAAAAAGGTTTCTCTTCAGTACGTGTTCTTATTTGATCAATAAAACGTGATTCACACCTTTGAACCCGTTCTCTTGAGTGATTCTGCTAAAGCTTCTCTCTAGTGAGTGTTTTCATGTGTCTGTAAAAACTAGACTTGACAGATCTTTGAGCACTGAGCACACATATAAAGCATTATCCAGTGAGTGTTAAGATGTATACTAATGTAATACTAAACATTTAAATATGATTTTGAAGTAAACTTTTTCGAACACCGACTCCACTGAAAAGTCCTTTCTCCGGTACGTATCCTAACGTCATCGATGAACTAAATCTTCTTTTCGAGCATAAGCCTTTTAACACCGATTTCACTGATAAGGTCTCTCTCCAGTATGTGTTCGTATGTGCTGAGCTAAATCGTGTTTTCGAGTAAATGCCTTTGAACATTGCTTGCACTGATAAGGTTTCTCTTTGGTATGTGTTCTCATATGCTCTACTAAAGGTGGTTTTCGAATATAAGCCTTTGTACACTGACTGCACTGATAAGGTTTCTCTCCAGTATGGGTTCTCATGTGAATAACTAAAAGTTGTTTTCGAATATACGCCTTTGAACACTGACTGCACTGATAAGGTTTCTCTCCAGTATGTGTACTCGTGTGATCGACTAAATCTTGTTTTCGAACACATACCTTTGAACACTGATTACACTGATAAGTTCTCTCCCCACTATGTGTTCTTAAGTGCTGAGCTAAATCTTGTTTTCGAGTATACCCCTTTGAACACTGATTGCACTGATAAGGTCTCTCTCCACTATGTGTTTTCATGTGATCAGTAAAACCTTGTATTCGAGTAAACGCCTTTGAACACTGACTGCACTGATAAGGTTTCTCTGTAGTAGTCATCGTGAGTGAGTCAGAATGTGTTCTCGTGTGATCTACTAAATATTGTTTTCGAGTATAAGCTTTTGAACACTGACTGCACTGATAAGGTTTCTCCTTAGTGTGGGTTCTCGTGTGATCAACCAAATGCGCTTTTCGAGTAAACGCCTTTGAACACTGACTGCACTTATACAGTTCCTCTTTAGTGTGTGTTCTCATATGATCAAGTAAATGTTGTTTCCGAGTATACGCCTTTGAACACTGACTGCACTGATAAGGTTTCTCTCCACTATGAGTTCTTGTGTGCTGAGCTAAATCTTGTTTTCGATTAAAAGCCTTTGAACACTGACTGCACTGATAAGGTTTCTCTGGTGTTGTCAAGTGATGAATTACATGTGTTCTCATGTGATCTACTAAATATTGTTTTCGAGTATAAGCTTTTGAACACTGACTGCACTGATAAGGTTTCTCCTTAGTGTGGGTTCTCGTGTGATCAACCAAATGAGTTTTTCGCGTATACGCCATTGAACACTGACTGCACTGATAAGGTCTATCTTTAGTATGTGTTCTCATGTGATCACCTAAATGTTGTTTTCGACAATACGCCTTTGAAAACTGACTGCAATAAGGCCTCTCTACAGCGTTTGATATCATTTGTGCGCTGTGTGATGGAGATCTTCGAGGATCTTTTAGAGTAGATTCAACGCACACATACGAGTTGTCATCACACACATTAGTATTGTGCGGGTAGATGTTACCAGCAATGTGTCTGATAAGTTGCTGCTTCGAAGTGAACTCTCTATGACAGCGGTCACAAGTAATGTTACTTGTTGTTACGTGTGCCGCGTCTCGTCTCGATGTTTGTTTGACTTCCGCAGCAAGCTCAACTGTGGGACGAGAAACAGGACATATTTACCGGTTAATTTTGAAAGAATCATTAACGTACGGACTGTTTTCATATCGGGCTCAATAAAAACTGAAACGGAGTAATCCCCGGAACAAAAATTGATATTGTACTGAACTCACTTTACTCAAATCTGTATGGTCACTAAACCCGCATTGCCAATATTGTAAAGTAGATTTAAGGTAAATGGGAATAAAGGTGAATAGGATTGCCAGTACAAAAATATAATTGATATAGGTACGTATATAAACAATTAGAGATATAAAATATTTGTCTAGGAATTTTCTTAACACATATAAAATTCTGAATCATATGATATTTAATTAGCTGACCATATTTACGAGAATAATAATACCCATCAGTCAAACGTCCAGGATTTTTTCGAATTCCGCGCGAGAGGCCCGGCGGCGTCCTACTCAACAAAGTTTATTGCTAGTCAAATATTCTTGCCTATATTTTGCCTTGATTATAGGTACTTGGTATAAATCTATGTTATTAATTACAAAACAATGTACTCTAAAATAACCTAGCACAAAATTTTGCAATGAAGCTGCATTATTAGCATTCCAGTGAATGCGAAGACGAATGACATGTGACAACAGCAAATAATTCAATCGGGCGACAAACGGATAGCATGTGGGCGCTCGCGCTAACTGCGGAGCGTTCGCGTCGACGCGATGTAACCCCCGCTACCCGCGCGCGGCACTTCCCTTGCCTGCCCCGCACCGCAAACCTCGTGACTCGCGTCATTAGATAGATTAAATATATATATATATATATATGCACGTATTTTGAATAAGGCGGTTATAGAATAATTAGTAGCTGACTGCTGCTAATTATTCGATAACCGGTGGCCAAATAGATCGTAACGTCATTGTTATAACTGGAGTAAGGATGTGTTACGATCTTAATTGCCTCTTCTGCTCCTATTAATTACATGACTCTGATTGTACTATACTATGCGGTTCAAATAACATTAGGATTGTTAAAACGATGTTGTGCTTGCTCTACCTTTAGTTGATTTCGAAAATGAAACTATTATTTTTTATAACAAATTCGATAGGCGCTAAGTGTGTAAATAAAAACAGTTTTTTGGAAAATATTACAAATCGTAAAAAAATCTTTATTTTAAGTTCGTAACCATAAAATTACCCAGCTGGATGCCAAATTTCAAGTTGCGAGGTCATCTGGAAGTGGGTTAGGTTTTTGATGTTAGGTCAGTCAGTCAGTAAGAAAAGTCCCGATTTTTAAATGTATATATCTTAATAACTGATTCAGCTATATTCATGAAATTTAGGGTTCTAGTTAGCCTTAAGGGTCTCAATTAATTAACCAAATTTCATAAGTTTGTGTTCTATAGATTTTGAGTTACGTAGGTGTCAAAAATGGCTGCAAATGGTTTGTGTAATATAACACGTAGCCGCTGCATCGCCAATTCTCTTCTTTTGATAGGATGTGACACAAAATCAAAGGCTTTGCTCATATCTAAAAATATGGAGGCAACGGACTCGTTAAGACTTTGACTATGTTAAGACATCAGAAACGGGATCACCTCGAGCACAGGAGAAATATGCCACAGAAAAACTTCAAACACCAGATGATGATGCACCTTATCAAGTCAAGAAATCATTAGCTGATAAGAAACAATTGCTGCCACCATCACGGAATTGAGAGTGTAGTGACCAGATAGCTCCTGAACTCGAAGATGGAGGAAGAAGCATCCGGCCACGAGCCGAGCGATCTTCTGTTTCGGTTGTGGTGAACCTGTTGACGTCGTGACGTTGCTTTTCAGCATCTGCCCTAGATCCCAGCGTCGTGTCAATCCATAGTCCAGAAAACTGAATCATTTGGTGAGCACACAAGTTTCTTGTTTTTAATCTTTTTTTATTGATCGCGATAAGTTATTGTGGGAAATAGGGGGATGTTTGCTGTGGCGTTGTTTGTCGGAGTTGAGAGGCGCACTAGAGACTTATTTCTGCACAGGATATTGCAAGTAAAATGCAAAAGGGGAGAGGCATGGAAGGCGCTTCGGGGTATTTTCGACCCCCCCTGTAGATAGCTAGACACACCTGAAATTTATGTGATTGATGGGCTACGGTATGGATAGGCAAATTCCCAAAATTCAGTCAATTTGAATCAATAAATAGAATGGAAACGACGGCCGTTCGCGGTTCCGTCATTTCGTCAATGAATGACTCATCATCGATCGTCTAAATTATGATGTACTTCTGCGGACTCGCATGCTTGAGATTCTGGACAGGCTAGGTCTACTGTTCCCGCGGGGCCGGTTGATGTTGCTGGAGATGACAAACAGGCTTTGTTTGTTTGGTGGTATTGGATATTCTGTTCATTAGCTATACTATTTTGGTTAATTTGGCTATGAGAATATGGCTGTGTGATGTTAAGTAGTTACGTCATACTATTTATAATTATAAGTCTTCGATTAGCATTAGTTTGCGAACTCGTCATTCAACGTATAAACCTTTTGGTTTCTGTCGGATGGCTTTAACTATTATTTAAAAATAATGTAAATTTTGTCTTGAATAAATAAATAAAAAAAAAAGTAACAGATCGCCTTCAGTCTCGTGCGAACACTCACTCCGCATGCGCGTGTCCTTCCCGCACCAACATTTAAATTTACCGTCAACCTTTTCCTCGCGTTACAACACGTATTATTTTTTACTGTTTTTCGTCCTATCGGCTCCCTACTAGCAACAATGCAGTGTGCTGTCTGTAAAAATAATTTTAATGATTGGGTACAATGTTCGATCTGCAAAAACCAGCTGGACTTCAGCTGTGCGAACATTGCCGAAACCACCTGGAGGAGATACGGACCCGACAAAAGGGCACAGTGGAAGTGTCCAACGTGCCGTGCTCCGTCACCTGCTGCATCCACCCCCGGCGAGCCTGCCTCTCTGGACACCATATTGAAGGAGCTCCGGGACCTTAAGCGCCATATGTCTGGCATGACAGGACTCAAGGAAGATATGCAGACTATCAAAAAAGAGCTGTACGAACTCAAAGACTCATGCATCTACATGAGTGAAAAAGTCGTGGAGCTCGGTGGAAGGCTTACTAGTGTTGAGACCAGGGTGACCAACCTGGAGAAATTTCAGGATAGTGTCCATAATTTGCAAAAGGAATTAACCAACACAAAGCTCGAATTATCTGCCCAGGAACAAAGATCGCGGCTGAACAATATTGAATTAAAGGGAGTACCTATCAAGAAGGATGAAAACCTCTTTTCAATCGTTGAGAAGGTCAGCAGCAAAATTGGTTACGCTGTGCCTAAGTCCCAGATTAATTATATATCTAGGGTTCCTATGCACAATACTAAAGAGAAACTTATGATAGTCGGTTTTTTAAACAGATATATTAAGGAAGATTTCATCGCGGCAGTACGTGCTGAAAAGTTGGTGGGCGCAGATATCGGGTTCCAAGGAGCTACTGGCAGAGTGTACACTAATGACCACTTGAGTATGGACCAGAAAAAACTACTCACTTTAACGAAGACCACTGCTCGGGAGAAGAGTTTCAAATTTGTGTGGATAAAGCACGGTAAAATACACGTGCGCCGCGACGACTCTTCAAAAGTGATCGTAATCAGACGTGAAAATGATTTAAACAAAATTGCTTAATATGTTGGTCACCTCACTGCCCCATTATAAACAACGTTATTAACTATAAGTCATTCTTATATGTAAATTTAATTACTGTAGTTTCGTCACTTTGTAAATTGTTGTGCACCCCTGCCTTGCCAACAGCTTGTTACTTTCGTATCATGTTATCCTCGCGGAATGAGGCGTCCATCTCATTTGCTCACATTAATTCCGCAAACTATCTATTTCCTTCGCACGCTTGGCGATTTCACTGTGGATCTATAAACCTACCCGCGCTCACTATATCTATATTCTATTGTGTTTTTACCAAAATTGTTTATTATTCTGGCTTTTCATAGCGCTGCTTAATGTGTTGCTATGTTTGTTTTAGTTTGCAATGATTTCGTTTAATGGCTTAAGTATTTATTATCAGAACGTACGTGGACTACGAACGAAAACTGAGGAGGTTTATCGTAATGCGTGTTTGAGTGAATATGAAGTAATAATCTTAACTGAGACATGGTTATTGGATAGTATATCTAACTCGGAGTTCTTGGACGATCGGTACCTAGTTTGGCGTAGAGACCGCGACTACTGCTCAACTGATCAAGTAATGGGCGGTGGTGTCCTGATAGCTACGCGTAAGCACTTGCAAGTTAAATTATTGCCCCATTTCAACTCCACGGCAGAAGACTTCTGGTTATGTCTACGTATAAAACAAGCTCTTACACGTAAGTGGATTGACTTGTACCTGTGCGTAATATATTTGTGTGCACAGAACAATGGCTTGTCATTTAGTTCTCAATTATCTAATTTTCTTACTAATCTGAACAACGCTGTTTCAAATAACCCGTCCGATACGTTCCTTATTGTTGGGGACTTTAATCTGAGCGGCATTGTTTGGGCTACCACACCTACCGATCATTCGAGATTTTACCCGTCAAATATTAGTAGTACGGACGAATTTTTGCTAACTGATGAAATGAGTGCCTTGGGTTTCGATCAGTATAACGGAATAACCAACGCGTCTGATAGAATTCTTGATCTAGTTTATTCTAATCAATTGATAACGGTATCTAAGTGTGTTGACCCTGTAACGAAAAAAAATTGATTTGCATCATCCTGTTCTATTGTTAAATGCTAAAGCATTCGAAACCCCATCATTAGACTACGCGCCGCGTACCCGCTATGTATTTGACAAAGGCGATTTTGAATCAATAAATAATGCAATTAGTAGTGTCGATTGGAATGCCAAGTTTCTATCCTGTTCAATTGATGAGTGCGTTACTTTATTTAATAAATTTATATATGATCTACATAGTAAGTATATACCAATTAAAGGCATCCGTAACTATTCGTATCCTATATGGTATAATACAGCTTTAAAAAAAGCTATTAAGGAAAAGTATAAGTTTTTAGTAAAATTCAAAAAATATGGTAGGTAATAGATCAGACGAACTAACCTATATGCTTTTGCGTGACAGAGTTAATCGCTTGGAATCGAGTTGTTATCAAAATTATATTCAGTCGACTGAGGATGCAATAATAAAAAATCCTCAGCATTTCTGGAGTTTCGTAAAAAATAGATCTCAATCTCTATCTATCCCAAGCTCGATGACATATAATAATACTACTTTTTCTAGTGGGGAGACAATTTGTAATGTATTCTCCACATTTTTTCAGTCTACTTTCCTTAACCCTACGAATGGTTTTAATTCATCTCCCTCACTTAATACTACTGCCATTGGTCATTCAACTCCTAATAATATAACCACTGATTTAGGCAATATTGAGGTTAACCCTATGGAAGTTAAGATTTTGCTGAATAAACTAGATACATCAAAAGCACCCGGTCCTGATAATATCTCGTCGAAATTCCTTCTAAAGAGTTCTTCAACTATCGCCTATCCAATGGCTGCCTTATTTAGTAAATCACTTTCATGTAATATTGTTCCTAGCCTATGGAAATCTGCTTTTATAACCCCAGTCCATAAGAAGGATTCTAAAACGGAAATAAGCAATTATAGACCTATATCGGCGGCTCTCACATGCGGGCAGGCGGGAGCGTGTTGTGTGTGCGGAGTTGCGGACCGACCACGAACACCACCTGATGTTAGGAATAGTTATGGATATGGGCAGCTTACTTGCCTGGAATGATTACCTATTATTTTTAATTTACAAATAAAAATTATATAAGTTCCGAACTCCCAATCACTGATAAATCCTGAGGGTTTTTGTGATTGTTGCATGTATGTAATTATGTTAAGCCTATGAAAATAAAAATACTTAAAAAAAAAACAAACTATGCATTATTGCCAAAGTTTTCGAAACAATAGTTTATAACCAAGTGTACGGTGTCTTAAAAATACATTTAGCCCATTTCAACATGGATTCTTGAGAGGAAAATCCACAGTGTCAAACCTCATACTCCTGAATGATTACATCACTGAAGCAATGGATAATGGTCAGCAAGTCGATGTTATATATACAGATTATAGTAAGGCGTTTGATAGAATAGATCATAATACATTGTTAAATAAGCTTATTGGAACGGGAATACATGGTGATCTGCTGAGGTGGTTTTCATCTTATATCGATAATAGATCCCAGGCTGTCGTCCTCAACAATTACGTTTCTAGTTGGGTCCCTGTTCCAAGCGGAGTCCCTCAGGGATCCCTGCTTGGTCCTTTATTGTTTATCATTTATGTGGGAGATATCGAATCGTGTTTTAATTCATCAAATCTATTGAGTTTCGCAGATGATATGAAAATTTATTCTATTATATCATCTCATGTTGATGTGATTGCCCTTCAGGCAGATCTCACTCGCTTAGAAGATTATTGCCGTATCAATAAGTTAGAGCAGAATCCTTTTAAATGTTTCGTCTGTACTTTTACCCGTAAATTCAATGTTCTTCACACAAACTATACTTTACAAGGCCAGGATCTTTCTAGATGTAATATAATGCGTGATCTCGGTGTACACCATGACTCAAGGTTGCTCATTGATCGTCATGTTGATAAAATTGTCAATAAAGCTTCGAAATCACTGGGTTTTGTTATGCGAATATCTAAGAGTTTTACTAATATCAAAACTATAAAACTATTATATTGTACATTTGTAAGAAGTAACCTTGAGTATGCGTCTCAGATATGGAACCCGAACTATGCCACTTATATAGATCGTATTGAAAATATCCAAAAGCGGTTCCTGAGGTACCTATGTTTTAGAGTTAAAATTCCCTATAAATCCAATAACAATCTAAATCTCTGTAAACAATTTCACTTTTTACCTCTTCAAAATAGGCGGAATATTGCCGATTACCTAGATATGTTGAAAATAATTAATAATGACATCGATTGTCCGGTCCTCCTGAGCAAACTTAAATTTGTTGTTCCACAGAGGTCACTCAGATTCAACCCTCCATTAAATGTGCCTAGAGCCTCAACTAACTATAGACAAAATTCATTATTGATACGAGCAAGCAGGACTGTTAACTGTTTTAGCAAGTTGTTGGACATAGATATATTTCATACCAATATTGTCAAGGCAAGGCGGCCCTTAACTTTTTTAGTGCAGTTTTTATCTTTTTTTAATATGGTTTTTGTGTCAATATCTCACTGTTTGTTTTAATTGGCAAGTGTGACAAATATGATGAGTGTTCCCATGTTTAATTTTTGCTCTATTTCTATAAGTGAATACCTGTAATTGGCTTTCTATTTCTATTTTAGTTTTTAAAGAAATTTGTTTTATAGCTGTTGGTTTTCCAAATTTTAAATAAATAAATAAATAAATAAATATAAGTTCTGGTTGATTTATATTTGTGTTTTGTGTCCTGCATTATGGGTTCTATTGTGCCAGTTCCCCAGGCTAGTTCGCCCCAATTTTGGATGTCATCTCTGTGTTTATCATGCCCTTTTTATTAATCATTCATTTTCGCAAGTTTAGTGCGTGGTTTAGGCTTTCTAATTCCGGCTTACATAACTTAAGTAACACAGTCAACGAGTAATATTTTAATGAGAGTTCAGTTCAATTATCACATCAAACATAAACATGTTTATACAGGCACAACATATAAGTACCTTTATTACTTTATTGACTATTAAATTATTCGGATAATTTAGATGAATTATTCGTTTTGAAATTGGAGCGGATATTCGAATAAAATGAATATTCGAATTGCAAACCCCTAAGACGTGTGTCTCTATTTTGTATGTGCTGGGCCGTGACGACAATTTTTTTACACATACCTAACTAAGGTTAGTGTATTACTTTATTTCAACCTCACATCGTTTATCGCATCGCATAGTTAATCTGTCAATAATTTGACAATAACATTTATTTGTTTACAATAAAATTACAAGATTAGTAATTTAAGTATGTAAGTACGTCTTCGTAGCTATGATGAAGGAAACTTTTTTAGTGTTACATGAAGAGCACATATTTCGTTAGACCGGAGGAGCAGAAGCTCAACTTGTCTCCCTACAGATTAATTGACGGTGTTATAATGTAAGGTAGTGTGAGGCAGGGCCTCGACCGCTATGCTGGAGAGGTCATCTCTGATAAGAAGCGTCCAAAAAGTGTTAGTTACCTGGATGCTGCACGTGTCCCGCGGGTGGTGTTGAACTGACGCCGAACCACAGTGAGCCAGGCTCCAGTTTGACTGGAGGTGGTTGGTTGTGTGTGTGTGCGTACGGCGGTATGTCGACACGGTCACGCACACATCGACGCAGCCGCGGCGGGAGACTCACCCCTGAACACAGCAGTGACGTGATATCCTGCCGAGCGACAACACTAATTTATATTAGAATATATCAAACGATTCCCAGAAGTTATTTTAGGTTTCAAAATGCAAATAAGGCTGAATTAAGTAAATATTGTACGAAATACTGTGTTGCTGGAACACTGTGAGAGAGCTATGGAAAAGAGGCATGCTAGGAATCAATAAACTTGGTACGGAAAGAAACACGTCTATAAGAATGGAGAAGAGTTACAGAAATTTTCACTAATATAGACCGAATGCAATGAAGACGAGCGGGACATATTAATACACGACTACACGACCGAATGCACGCGGGCAATGGTTAGTGTCGTTTAGTTTTCTCTGCTTAAATTTGTATAGAAGCACCAAAAGGAGTGCTAAGAAAGGCCTGAACACTTAAACAACCGCTTAAACAATGGCGTTTGGGCGCAGTTCTTACAGCCAAGGATCGCATAAATGCTGAGAAATAGATGTGGAAGTTGTAAAAAAGCTGTAATAAGATGCAAAGACTGTGAATTAGCCACCATAAGTCATATAATGCCTTTTAGGTGCAATTTTACAATCAATGGCTGTGAAAAAGCTGCGGCATCACTATTATAACACAAAAAGCCCTATAAATGGCCAAATAAAGTTAGGTGTCTTACGACTATTTGATGTTATGTTAGGTGTTTTTAGGGTTTCGTACCTTAAAAAGTAAAAACTGAACCATATAGGATCACTCGTTTGTATGTCCTTCCGCGTGTAAAAAAGTATACAAAAAGACCGATTTCAGGACCGACAAAGTTGTAATTTGGTATCCTTATGTATTTTGACGCCAACAAGATCGTGTTGCGTAAAAAAATAAATGTATTTGGGTGGCTCTTTTGGGAGGCAAATAAGAAAATCAATAATGTCTAATGAAAGGGAGGATTTCAAATATATGTTTATCATAATTTTGAAATTATGATAAACATATATTTGAAATAAAGTGAAATACTTTAGTTATTTAAGAAACATTACCAGAAAATACCATCAAATATACCCCTTAACTCCGAAATTACAGACCCTAAAAGTAAAAAAAAATCGCGATGATGAATAATTGTACGGGTTAAATATGGGGGCACAGTTGACAACATTTAATTTGTGTTTAGGTAAAAAGATTTGATGTCCATTTAGATATATTTGAATGCTTAATACGAAACACATTTAAATATATTTTTCCATTCATTCGTTTTAAAGATACTTTGAAAATAATTCAGATATCGAGGATGAAGGCAGAAAAACTACAAATACCTTTGCCTAGCATTAACAAAATACTAGCTGACACTAGCTGTCAATGTCACCATTACCTTTAACTTGTATCGTTTCGGTTCGGTTTGTTTGTGTTTTCAGAAAGAAACACCCGCATAAAACTAACAGAAGGATAGCACTATACAAGTTCTACGCCTGCAAAAGAGATAGCATGTAAGGTGTGCTCATGGCGGGCGTCAACTGAGACGTTCAAACCGAATGCAGCCTTTGTTTTTTTTTTACTTTCTGCCAGCTGCGGTCTGCGCAGTGCGTTCTCGCGCAGAGCGCGAGAACCACTTCGGTTGCGGGGTCGAGGACTTATGGTTGCCTCATGCCCGCGGCGTCAACTCGGGGGGTAACGTCCCCCCCGGTCTTGGGTGGCCCCTACTTGTCAGGGGCCTCGCGTGGCCTTCGTTGTGCCGTGCTTTCGCCGTCTATTGGCATACACTGGCGACAACGGTGCCGGAGCTTCTTCTTCTTCACTGTGCCGTGCTTTCGCCCTCTTCTGCGGGCTTACACTGGCGACAGTGGGATGAGCAGCAACTCTCTTGGGAGTGGTCTGCGTTCGGGCGGTCGTGCGTGATGCGGAGCAATGTCGTGGAGATGTGCGTGGCGGCTGTTGTCGGCGCGATCGTACATGCGCCGTGCCAGCCGCGCGACGAATTTCTCCAAGGTGGGCATCCGGGTATCCCTCATAATGGTGGTGTTTCGCACGTACCGCCCGGCTCCCGTGATCACCCGCAGGGAGACGTTCTGGAACCGCTGCAGCCGTGCCTTCTGGGTCTTCGACAACAGGGCGTAACATGCTGGAGCCGCGTAGGTGAGTCGCGAGCGCACATAGGACTTGTACACCCGCAGCTTGGCTCTCAGAGGCAGGCTGGACGACAGGACAGGCCGGAGCACTGCCCGCGCGGCTTTGGCCCGGTTAATGCAATGTTGCACCATCGGGACCATGCGCAGCAAGCAGTCGATGTTGCAACCGAGGTATTTAGTGCAGGACTTGCTGCAAGTCCTGCAACACATGCTGAGTCGGAACCCATTCGCTGTTGCGGTACACACCGCATGGGGTATTTGATCATTTTTGTATATTTTTTTTCCGTGTACTTACAACTGTACGGTCCTACCGAACATGTTAGCAACCGCTATTTGCTGAAGTTGCTATTTACTTGGCCGCGAGTATTTTTACATCGTAATTAACATATTTTATTATAACTAACGAGTACGTCACCAACTGTCGTAAGACATACACATATCGGAAGAGTTACCACCCTTTACTGTGTTTACTTACTTATACAATAAAAGTGCATAAAAAGGATTGGGACTTTACTTTCCGCGACGTGCTACAACACATCATCATTACTACTACTACTAAAGTCTGACTGGACTATACATTTTGGTCCTTCGAACCGGATGTATTTGGCATTTTGTATTTTATTTACGATAGCGAATCTGTTTAGCTGGCCTCCCACAAGCGGGTCTCACCAGTTAGATTGAGAAGTCGCACATATCGTACGTTGAGTATAAAGTGCTATTGCCAACCAGCAACCACTCGTCAGCGAAGACTGGAACCACACTGAACAACTTCGGTTTCATATTCGTCATACGGAAGGTGGGAAGACTGCGGAAACTCTGCTGTCTTCGCGCTGGGAACTTGCGACCTCAGCTATCTATCATCGTCAACTACGTGATAGACTACCGCCGACCTACTAAAACTACTTACATCAACTTCAAACAACTTGAACTCTCGCCATGCTCAACCTGCAGCAGGAATGTTTCAACAACATCAAAACGTTGTGTACTAACTACAAAAAAGACTCCCCAGGGAGGAAAACTGAAGATTACTTGGTTAAACGCCTCGAGTCGCTTATAACCCAATGGATGGACTTCGAGGACCGTCACCAAACACTTGTGTATACTTGCGAGGATAAAGAAATCCCTTACTTCACCCAAGATATCTACACTAGATTAAAAGAAATGTACGAAACTACCCGGAAGAACATGGAAGTACTACTGCAACAATATCGTGACAGGAAGAACATAGTCTTCGACTTAACGGGAGTTTTGGACGACAACAATGACGACGACGCTGTGAGGAAACTACTGGAGAAACAAGAGTGCAACTTTATGGCTCTTGATCGCGCCATGTCTAAGATCGACGTGCAAAGTATCTCGCAAAAGTGGGAGCTTGAAGATCATCTCTCTGTTCTCAAGTCGAGATGGGACGTTGTCGATAAACAACACTGGGCATTGGAAGCTAAACTCAAAGGCTCCAATCTCAAATACTACAATACATTTGTCACCATGGAAGATAAGTACGATACATTGAGACATACATTGAATACGAAGATAAGCTCTACCGCGCACTACGAATCATCTACTCCCAAGATACAAGTTCCCGAGTTCTCTGGAAGTTACACCCAGTGGATATCCTTCAAAGATCTATTTTTGGAAACGATCCATAACAACCCTGGGCTAAACAACGCTCAGAAGATGCAGCATCTAAAGTCCAAACTGAGGGGAGAAGCGGAACGTCTGGTTCAACATTTAAACACCAGTGCTGAAAACTACATGTCATGCTGGGAGATACTTCTTCATAGATATGGCAATCGTCGGCTGCAATTCACGTCATTCGTCAACTCTATGTTGAACCTGCCTGTCATACAAAATCCCGACAGCAATAACATCAAAAAGATGCATGACATCATGACTGAATGCCTAAGCGGGCTAACTAACATGGAAGTCGATACAACTAACTGGGACCCGCTCATCGTACACTTAATGTCTCAGAAACTGGACTTCACGACTTTCACCGAATACATTAAGGATTGCAAGACCACAGGGAATTGCCCAATTTGAGCGACTTCCTAAGCTTCCTCGAAAGTAAATTCATGGCTTACGAAACTATGAAGAATATGAAAAAGGAAGCACCCTCCACCACCACTCAAAAACAAACTACGTCCAAGCCTAACAACTTTCAATTTGGCGGGAAACGGAATTATTTCGAGCCAAAGAAAAGCTATACAAAAACGTTCCACACTACATCGTTCGGTTCATGCCCTCATTGCACGGGTGATCATGTGTTGATGCAATGCCCGAAGTTCATCGACACCGATGCTGAACAGCGAAATAACCTAGTTGCAAAACTACACGTGTGCAGAAACTGTCTCTACAGCCATGGAAATGCGAACTGCAATTCTACGAAATCTTGCAAGGAATGTAATATGAAACATCATACTTTATTACACTTTAATAAAAAACCGACTAGAAACGAGGCCGATAGATCACGTCCATCTACTTCTGGTAAACTTAACACCAATCATCTTTCATCCACTGATAATATGGAGATCTTATTAACTACTGTCCAGCTACAAGTTATGTCATCGAACGGCAAATACGTCCAAATCTTCGTGCCCTTTTAGATCAGGGCTCGCAAGTTAATTTGATTTCTGAGAGAGCTGCACAACTACTGAAACTGGAAAGGAAACGTCTACATGCAACTGTCTCAGGAGTTGGGAGTATAACCGGTGACTGTAAAGGACGTCTACTACTTAACTGCAAGTCAATCCACTCCGAATACGAGATTGAAACTGAAGCTCTTATCATGAAGAAACTTATCTCTAACTTACCGAACTCTACATTTGATAAGGCTGACTGGCCACACATCAACAACCTGAAACTGGCAGATCCCGAGTTTAACGTCTCACGCCCCGTCGACTTACTACTAGGGGCTGATGTATATTCGGAGATAATTTTAGACGGAGTCCTGAAAGGATGTCATTCATCACCCGTTGCCCAACAGACGCAACTAGGGTGGATTCTATGTGGCAAATTAAAGACTTTTAAATGTCACGTAACTATGATCAACATGGAGGAAATATCTAAATTTTGGGAGAACGAAGATGTTACTCAAACTACTAACGACATACCGCAGGACGACTACTGTGAACAACTTTACTCGAACACAGTACAACGGGACGCAGATGGAAAATACATCGTAGCAATTCCATTCCTTCCCGGATACGAGGAAAAGCTGGGCAATTCCAAACCAATCGCTATGGCGCAATTCCTACAACAAGAAAAAAGGCTGCAACGAAAAAATAAACTAGCTGGACTGTACAGAGACTTCATGCGAGAATACGCCGAATTGGGTCATATGAAACTCGCGCCTCTAAACTCGCCCTCCACATCTGAATGTTACCTTACTCATCATGGCGTAGAACGGGAACAATCAACAACAACAAAAGTGGGAGTGGTTTTTAATGCATCGCAAGCTACTTCCGGCGGCTCTAGTTTGAATCAGCTACAAGAAAAGGGACCCAATCTACAAAAAGATATCCAATCCCTCATTATTGGCTGGAGGTCATACAGGTTCGCCTACACAGCGGATATTGAAAAGATGTACCGTTGTATTTGGATAGCCGATCACCAGCAAAAACTACAGAAAATATTGTGGCGTGACAACCCTATTGAAAAACTGCAATCTTACGAACTACGCACCGTCACCTACGGAATGAAATGCGCACCATGGTTAGCTATGAGGACTCTCAAACAGCTCGCCATGGACGACGGCCACAAAAGCCCAGAAGCAGCCAACGTACTACAGAATCCACTTTATATGGACGACCTCGTCAGTGGCAGAGACACTATCGAGGAAGCCAAAAACTTACAAATCGCCCTTATCGAATTACTAAAAGGAGGCGGTATGAACTTACGCAAGTGGACATCGAACCATACCGCATTACTAGAGAATTTGTCGAACGATGAACTATCAGTTCAGAACTCATTTGACTTCAAACACGGAGAATCGATGAAGATGCTGGGTCTGGGATGGAATCCGACGAGCGATACTTTCATCTTTAATTGGGAATTAGAAGACACCCCTTCTGGATCTCCAATAACCAAGAGAAGACTACTATCAGAGATTTCGAAGCTGTATGACCCACTCGGCTGGTTTTCACCAATCACTATCGCAGCAAAGTTACTTTTTCAAAAAGTGTGGGTTGATAAACTTGGCTGGAACGATGCCCTCCCGACAGACATTCAAAAGGAGTGGCAAAAAATGAGATCAGAGCTCCCCGTGATACAAGACATAAAACTTAACCGGTGGCTTGGTGGAAACCAAGATAGTATCGAGTTGCTTGGTTACTGTGACGCAAGCATGAAAGCAATATGCTTTCATGCTTGCGTCGTGCTTTCGTGCGTCATCTATAGCCGAGTTATCAACTCAAGCGGCCCACCTACTATAACTCTACTCGCCGCGAAAACTAGGGTTGCGCCACTGTCACAAAAATTTACACTACCACGATTAGAGCTATGCGGTGCCCTACTACTGGCCCAACTTATCCAGAAAGTAAAGGAAGCCTATAAGAAACACGATATGAAAGTTCAGGTCTGGTGCGATTCGCAAGTGGTACTTGCTTGGCTTCAAGGAGATGTGACGCGATGGGAGAGATACGTCGCAAACCGAGTAACCAAAATCACTCTAGTGATCCCTGCGAAAGATTGGCACTATATAAAATCCGAGATCAACCCTGCAGATTGTGCGTCACGTGGTCTATATCCCACCCAACTACTCAACTACAAATTATGGTGGAATGGACCCGACTTCCTATTAACTCAAGACGAAACACAGTCCCAAAATAAACCAGTCTGTCATTTTACTGCGAGTAACGAGATTGAAAAACCTGCGACAACCCTAACTTCAAATGATGACAAGAATATTATAAGTGAATTACTAATAAAATGTAGTTCATTAACTCGGGTAACAAATCATCGGCTGGGTACGACGCTTCGGTACAAATGCACGGAACAGTGAGAAACTTGAAACCGGCGGCGTCTTATCTACGAAAGAAATTACCGCTGCAAAACAGTGTATAACTAGACACGTGCAGCAACGTGACTTTGAAAATGAATACAACTGTCTTAGTAGAGACAAACCAATACCGAACAGGAGCCCGATCTTCAAACTAAATCCTTACTTGGATGAAGAAAAGATTCTGCGTGTGGGTGGGCGTCTCAACAAATCAGCCCTTCCATTCGAGATGAAGAACCCCGTCATCATACCCCACAAAGGACGCATTACGGAACTACTGATTGAGTAAGCACATTTAACCGTTCTGCATGGGGGTGCGCGACTGACTCTAGCGCACATACGACAACGCTATTGGATTGTTGGCGGGAATCGAGCTGTCAAGTCCAAATTGACCCGCTGCGTACGTTGTCACCGATACAAGACGACAACGAATAGCCAACTTATGGGCGACTTGCCACCACAACGGACAACTCCTTCGCGACCTTTCACACACACCGGGGTCGACTTCACCGGTCACGTAGAGGTCAAAACCAACAAGGGAAGAGGCGTCCGGACTTCAAAGGGCTACATAGCTATTTTTGTATGCCTGGCCACAAAAGCCGTGCATATTGAACTCGTGTCGGACCTGTCAACGGAAACTTTCATAGCAGCTTTCCAAAGAATGTGCGCGCGATGAGGAAACCCAAGCCATGTATACTCTGACTGCGGGACCAACTTTATTGGAGGAGCCAAGTTGTTACGCAATGAGTTCGAGGAGTTCAAAACGCTGATGTCACCAGAATTCTTCGAAGAAATCAACAAACTGGACATACAGTGGCATTTTAAAGCACCGGCATGGCCATCTGCTGGCGGACTATGGGAAGCTTCCGTCAAGTCGATGAAACACCATCTAGGTCGTGTCCTGGGAGAAAAAAAGCTCACTTTCGAAAAATTCTCGACTCTACTAACTCAAATCGAAGCATGCATGAACTCCCGCCCTCTATGCTCACTTACTGAAGATCCGGAGGAGTTCTATAACTACCTATCACCGGGTCACTTTCTGACAGGCGGGCCAACGATGTCACTGCCCCGCTCCGATCACAGCGACATAAGAACCCTAGACTTACGGCGTCGCTGGCAATTAACTGAAAACATGTTGCAGCAATTTTGGAAAAGTTGGTCAAACGAATACTTGACGCAGCTACAAAGTCGTTGTAAATGAAATAAGCCGACAAATAATCTCAAAGTGGGCGACGTCGTATTAGTGAAAGATAACAACTTGCCGCCCGGGAAGTGGGCTTTGGGAAAAGTGTTACAAGTACACCCGGGCACCGACGGCTACGTGCGAGTGACTACTCTGAACAGGCATTACTAAGCGCCCGGTAGTGAAATTGTCACCACTACCGCTGGACAATACATCTGCTACTGAAATTCTAGAAGAAGATACAAGAGATAAACCAAAATCGCCGAAGAGAAAATCAGCTGTGAAAAGATCACTTACAACATTGATTACGCTACTCGTGACAATGTTTACATAAGTCAGCGGCGCACGAGCTAACGCCGGTGCTCACTTATCGCAAGGCGCTCGTATTACAGAACTGGAGCCGAATCGACCGATCTACTACGACGCCGCCGGAACATTACAAACAGTACACGATGAATGGACTGTACTCATGTACTACAATCTAACTAATTACTGGAACGGTGTACAAAAGATTGAATATTATCTTCACAATTTGACTGAACTGTGCAAGAGAACAGATCCAAGATACTGCAAGTCTACGTTAAATCAGTTGGACCACGAAATGGACTTAATTACCCACTACAACGATATTCTACTAGCTCCACACCGACACTTATCCGACAGGAAGAAAAGAGGTCTTATTAACGGGATCGGCAGCATCGCCAACAGCCTTTTTGGTATACTGGATCAAAACTTTGCTGATAAATATGAAAAGGACATTGAAGCATTACGAAACAACGAGAAATACTTACTCGAATTGACAAAAAAACAGACCTCCCTTGTAGAGCTGGAAAATAAAGTTCTCAAAAAGACTGAGGACAACATCAACAGACAGTTCATCATGTTAGAAGAATTTATGAATCAGACAGATTCGAATATGGCCAGAATCGAGTCAACTTTAGAGATTATGATGGCTACTACTTTCTTCAACTCTGCCTCTTTAACGACATACTTACTAACGAAAAACATGAGAACAATGCAGGAACTTTTATTTGATTCTTTGACGGACGTCTACAAAGGACACATGGATGTACATCTCCTCTCTCCAGTAGAGCTGATTAAGCAGTTACACCTGATTTCTGGAAGACTACCGAAAACTTTAACTCTTCCCGTAGAAAACGTCGAACAGGATATCAAGGATGTGTATAAACTTATCCATGTGAAGGCTCGAGTGACGAACAACTACTTCCTATTCGAAATACACATTCCTCTCACATCCGACCAAGATTACCTCGTCTACCGCGCCATACCTCTGCCTGTGAAAACCGAGTCGGAGATAACTATTATGCAGCTGCAGGCGCAATATGTAGCTGTGAACTTCCAGCGGTACAGTTACATCACCGTGAGTGAAGATGAGATGAAGCTGTGCAGTCGACTAAAACCGGACCGCTTCATTTGCTTCAAAAACATACCAGTATATAATTTAAACAATAACTACGCTCCTTGCGAAGCAAAACTGTTAAGTCATCATACTACAAGTTTGACTAGGACACCGTGTAGCGTCCAACAGTCTACATGCGATAATTCCTGGATCGAGTTACACGCGACGAACAGCTGGCTGGCCGTGTGTTGCGGAACATGCACGTTCCGTACAATATGTGCAAGTGACGTCAAGGCGCATACCATAACGGCGTCTAGCGTCGTGACACTATCAGAAGGGTGTGTTCTACAATCAAAGGAGTTAACTATTTATTCGCACAACGAATACAATACCAATATGAAGATGAGTCACTTCTTCGACTTCCCCTATCTGAATACAATTGTAAACAATATTGTGGATCTATCGTACCAACGAAGAAGAAATACTTTGCCAACAAATCCAGGAGAAACAGATGAGATAGAGAAACAGATACTCACATTAAAAAGTAAAGAAATTCTACCTTCAACCGTGACAACTTACGATACTCATCTGTATGCGATAACTTATACGCTACTTGGAGCAGTAATCGTCGCAGCCGTCGTATGGACTTTAAAGCACCGTGCAGCGCTGTTCATATGCAGTAGGAGAGGCAAGGGAAACAAAGACGTACCCCTTCACGAAGACATCGAGCTACAGAGCCTACCCAAGCGGACGGAGAGAGTGCCGGCGCCCGTGCAGCAGCAACGCACGCACGCTCCCGTGGCCCACGACAACGTCGCCTTCGACTTTGACACATAATTAATTTTTACTTGTTTTGGGGTTGCCAGTATGTACGGTCCTACCGAACATGTTAGCAACCGCTATTTGCTGAAGTTGCTATTTACTTGGCCGCGAGTATTTTTACATCGTAATTAACATATTTTATTATAACTAACGAGTACGTCACCAACCGTCGTAAGACGGTTATCGGAAGAGTTACCACCCTTTACTGTGTTTACCTACTTATACAATAAAAGTGCATAAAAAGGATTGGGACTTTACTTTCCGCGACGTGCTACAACACATCATCATTACTACTACTACTAAAGTCTGACTGGACTATACAACAACCATGATTATTTAATTTAGTATTTTTATTTTCTCTGTGTAGATACTTATATTGCCTATATGACCTAAACTTGTGTGATGTGTATTGTTACAGTTAATAAATTGATATTCAATTCAATTCAATATTTCACCGTCGATTGCCACTCGATGTCCCGGCCCCTCAACTATAGCGGGGTCGGACGGCGGGAGCGGGTAGTCAACAGGGCTGTTGTCTTCCCGACGTTCACCGCGGTCCGCCACTTGTCCAGCCAGGGCGGCAGCAGGTCCAGAAGTCGCTGCATCTTCCTGCAGGCGAGTTCAATCTTGCGCGACGACGCGAAGTATGCGCTGTCGTCCGCATAGAGGGCGATCACAACGTCTTCCACCCCCTCCTCGAGGTGGCCCTCGAGAGTGGGAATGTCTTTGGTGTAGAGCGCGTAGAGCACCGGCGAAAGGCAACTGCCTTGCGGGACTCCTGCGCTGATGGCCTTCGTCTGAGAGTGTGCATTCTCGACCGAGACGAAGAAACGCCGGTCTTCCAAGAAGGAGGCCGCATTCTGCCCGATTATTGGGGGCACACCTGCGTCCAGGAGCTTGAAGGGGAGCCCCTCGTGCCACACTCGGTCAAAACTCGGGCGGTAGCCTCCCGGGTGTCGTCTGTCCTTCCCCGGCTTGGGGATGACGATCATCTTGCCCTCCTTCCAGAGGGCGGGGAAGAGACCGGTGCGCAGGATGCCGTTGAACATCCGCGTCAACGAGACGACGGCTCTCCTTGGCAGCTGTACTAGGGCCCCCGCGACGACTCCGTCCGGTCCCGGGGCCTTCCGCTGGTTCAGCTTCAGGGCCACCTTCCGGACTTCGCGGGGCGACATGAAGTAGTTGCCGGCGAGGGGAGGCGCGGGGGCCGCCAGAAAGCGCTCTACGCGCTCTACAACAGCGGCGTTGTGCTCATGGTCCATGATAGGGTTGGGCTGGAACTGTCCAGCGAAGTGGTCCGCCAGGATGGCGGCGCGATCTCGTGCGGCGTAGCGGCGTAGCCTGCCCGTGTGATCAAGCATGGGGCAGACCGGCTCGGGGGTCGAAGTCAGGCTGCGGTTCAGGCGGTGAAGGGCGGTGTCATCCTGAGAGGCCTGGTCAATGGTGCGCTCCCAGGACTGCCCCCTCAGCTCGACGTTGCCCGCGCGCAGTTCTTCTCCGAGCCGGTTGATCTCCGCTTTGATCACAGGGGAGCGCGTGTGGTGCCAGGTTCGACGAAGACGGCGCTTGAGGTCCAGCTTCTTGCGGAGGTGTGGAGGAAGCCTCTCATGTCTTCCGGGTGGAATTTGTGGACGTCGTCGGGAGGCTTGTAGATCTTGAGCTCCGTGTCGGCCGTCTTCAGACGGACGCCTATGGACCGCGTCTTCTTGAAGGCGGGCAGCTCCAACTCTTCGTGGACGAGGTCCCGTCTCACGAGGACCGCCGTGCCTCTGTACGGCACGTCCCTCGGAGAAAACTCGTCGCGGCGGTACACGAAGAAGTTGGGCAGTCGGAGCTCTCGGTTGGGTTGCAGCTTCGTCTCGCACAGAAGCACGACATGCACATCATGCTCCTGCACGAGTAGCCTCAGGTCAGTCATCTTGAACGCGATCCCGTCCGGGTTCCAGAACACCAGCCTCAGGTCCTTAGGCATTATGTCCGGACGCGATTGTGGCCTTCAAGTTGGAGAGCCCCCGCAGCAGGGGCAGCAACGGATCGCGTCTATCCACAATCGCCTGTATGGCCGCGCTGATAAGGTCGATGGCGTCGAACAGCGCGGCCATGAGTGGAGCTTCCTGGCGCTCCGTGAATAGGGTTGCGGGTGCTGCCGGCTCCCGCGGGCGGGGGCGGGCTGGCAGTGGGGGGCGGCGGGCTCTCCCGACGCTTTCTTTTTGTTGCGCCGCCTCTTGCCCCGCTTCCTCCGGGGTTTTACCTCTTCGCCTCGGTGGGCGGGTTGGCTGGCGTCCGGAATGTAGGGCCCTTTGTCTCGCCCGGCTGGGCAATGCGGGGGCGCTTCATCGGCGGCGACGTTGGTGACCCCAGCGGCTCCTCATCTGGGTGTATGGAGGGGCCGAGGCGGGCCTCGGGTTGTGCAGTAGGGCGGGTCGTGTGGCGAGCCAGCAAATGGTCCTACGAGCGGGCCGTTGTTTGGGTTGTTTTTTTTTACTTTCTGGGACAGGCAAAAACAAAGAATTGACAATGACATGGTTTTATGTTCTGGCAAAGGTAACATGGTCCATTATGCCTAAATCAACTTTTTCCAAAAACTCAAGATCAAAAAATTTAATATAAAAAATCTAAAATTGGAAAATGGTAAAATGATAATCCCTTAAGCTCTCGACCAACTTACGAATTATTATTTATTAAGAATTTGAAATGTTGTGAATTGGGGGAGAATCAGAAAATACAAAAAAAAAAAATTCAAACTAGCCTTATCTAGAAAACCACTGAACCAAAATTTTTATAAAAATTGCGTAATATATAGGTCATCCCAAAAATATAACAGATATTTTTTGGGAAATATGGGTTTAAATTAAGGCCCGGTTCAAATTGAAGTCAAAGGCAAAATTTCTTTATTACTAGATATTTACATATAATTAGTAAATGTACGTTCAAGCACGCAACAGGTGGTGCCAGGTTTGAGAGAGAGGCGCATCAGATGATGTACGGGACGCGCGGGGAGCTGCGCATGGGCTGCGGCTTTCCGTGAGCGTTGATTGACTCGCCAGCCGTACTGTCTCTCGCGTTGATACGGCGTTTCAAAGGGCGTCCGAAGTACAGTTCAATTCTAAATTGTTGTTGTTGATTTTTTACAAATATTTAATCTTGTCTAGCTCAGATGTAGTGATTGGGTAGATTAGTTTGGCAGGATGTTGAATAAAGATGTGATGTGTAGTGAGCGCCAGTACCCCACTATAAGAGAGAAGTTACAAAATTAATATTTTAACAAAGCTTTTTTGACTTCCCGTGCAATATAGATTGTCTGGGGTAGAAAGAAACAGTCTTATGACAGATAATATCTGTAATATTGTTGTTCAGGATTCACATATATACATTCATGAGGTACCAAGCCCTATATCTAGATAATTACTTAAGTAATTATATAATAGGTTGTTTCTATTATAAGCTAAGATGCGATTTATTCGGTTCTAGAAATACGTGACATAAATTATTTGAATAAAGTTATTAATCGTTTTTTCATTGTTGTTCTTACAAGCAATGTAGATACATTAAGATCGCCACAAATAATTAACTTTTTACTGTTATTACATAGTTTAGTGAGAGCTTCCTCCATAATTTTCTCAAATATTTCGAAATTGCCATGGCCTTTTTCATCCCTCGGTGGCGTCTAGACACTAACAATAATATGGCTATCTAACGCAACACAGGATACCTCTATTTGTCTTTCAACAGTAAGTGCAAGAATATTTTTCCATTGTTTCACCTTAATATTATTTTTACTAAGATTAAAGAACCACCTCTATCAGCAGTCTTTCTATTGTATCAACTGACAATTTTGTAATTATTTATGTTAAAAGACATCATATTTTCCTTTAATCAGTGTTCTGTAACACAAATAAAATCGATGTCAGAATTTTTAAGAAATAATTCTAATACTTACAAGTTCTTTGTCAGGCAGCCCCTGGATGTTTTGATGGGTAATATTTAAGTGGGGTTTACCAATTGACATATTTAGTGGAATTGTATGCTAGAGATTTCCTCTATTGGAACAGATTCCAATGTTGCATGCAAAGTATTATTAACCAGTGAATTCCCAATAGGGGTGCAGGTCAAATTACTCTTAACATAAGCAGGTTTGTGATTAGTATGTTCAACAAAAAACTGCTGATGTCAAGTTGAACTGGTTTTAACCAACTATAGCTGCATATATTATGAATTAACAATGTACCTACTAATTTTCTATGTTTATTAGACAGGTACAATGTATCCTGAGTCAGAGAAAAGTTATGAATAAAATTATTATATAAAATAGCATCGCTGTGATGACACGTTAAATTAAATAAATGAATATTCATTCTATGCACAGATTTGTTCTGTAGTTCTGTCAAATTACAAGCGTATGGACAATTGCATGGTATAAATTTGCATTTCATCCTCCTGTGTAAGTCTAGATGTGTTTCCACACTTTTATTCAAATCATTCCGACTAATGTTTGAACTCAAATCTGTACTCATCATACATACCACGACTAATTATCTTCACAAGATCTACAAATTAGAACTATGTATTTGGACAGTAAATGTTCGTTACTTTTTGGTTAAGCCGGTAATGTAGTACAGGTCCAAATCCTGCACTTAATTCGTTTGTCGGAGAACAATAGAGATTTCTCTGAGCACATATTTTGGTAGTTGGCGGTATACGAGTGGAGGTGAGTGGCGGTACACACGTGTTTGAGTGCGGGGGACTCACGTTGAGGGGGGTCAAGACCAGAGTTTGTGATGTGGGCTCGTCCTCCTTGCTGGTCTCATTCTCATCGTCGTCAATTAGAAGCACACCAATTCCGCGTTCTGGCGTTGAAGCTGAACAAGAATTGGGTTTCAACAACAATTGGGTTTCAAGTTTTGTGATTTCGCCTCCGATTAGTGTTGGTATAAATTTGTCGTGTAATGTGTAGTTAAGGGTTCAAAAAGTTCTTCTGCATTTTTTAAGACACGTAGTAGGAAGGACCATTTAAACTGAGCTGCTTTAGTTAGGGCAGTGTAAGCGGCTTGAGGTGAGTTTTTGCAGATTGTTGTGAGTTTCTCGATGATAGATATCCATTCGGTTACATTCTTTTTTACGAAGTCGTCCCCTCCTGTCCCTATGTAGTGCATTTGCCAGGAGGTCGAGTAGATGCTGGATTTCTACTCGGGCATCTTGGAGGTCTGACTGTAAACCTACATTTTTTTATAGATATCTACCAAGAATACCTGAAGCTGCCATGGCAAAGCGCTGCGCACCGCGTCTACCTGCTTTAATCATTTTCCCGACCCAATGCGTATATATGTAAAATGTTTGTATATTTTTCAATACAATTTAATCCAAATAAATATTCATTAATCTATTATGCAATTCTTATTCACAATTTATTTCCGCACCGACATTTTATTTGTTTTATTGTTTATTGTTATTTCTGGGTTCTAGACTGAAAATCAGCGTCACAGGCCTTCCCGTGGCATTATGCTGAATCTGAGCCCTTTTGCTGTCGCAACATGTGCACATTGGTGTCATCACCAGATCATGACACCAATTTTACGAAACCAGCCCATCATCAATAACAAATTGAGTCAAAACACGACTGCCTTACTATTTCTGGTTTCTGAGTTCCAGTACTCACCCAAATTCTCATCCCGTCAAAAGCTCATGACACCAAGTTTACGAAACCAGCGCATCATTATTAAAAAATTGAGTCACAACACGAGAACCTTACTATTTCTGGTTGATAAGTTCCAGTACTCATCTAAGTCCTTATTCCATCCCCAGCTCATGACACCAAGTTTGCAAAATCAGCTCAGCATCCTAAACTAATTGAGTCCAATCACGACTACCTTACTATTTATGGTTGCTGAGTTCCAGTACTCATCCAAGTCCTCGTTCCATCACCAGCTCATGACACCAAGTTTGCGAAACCAGCGCATCATCCTTAACAAATTGAGTCTAAACACGACTGCATCACTATTCCAGGTTCCTTAGCTTCAGTAATGTCTCCAAGTCCTCATTCCATCAGGAGAATAAGGACTTAGAGACAGAATCATCTTTCACTATCTTTGAATGAATGTAATATAGTTCAGTTCAATTCAGTTCAAAGATTTTTTATTCATAAAAGCACAAAAATTGAGACTTAATGAACGTCATAACATAAACAAGCAAGCATGATATAACATTAAGTAGGTGCCTAATTATTACATTGTACATAATATATAGGGTGCAATGAACTGGTTTAATGCCAGTTGTCGGTGTCTTGTAAAAAGTCATTAATTTTGTAGTAGGCCTTTGTGCACAAAGTGTGCTTTATACATTTTTTGAATCGAGCTTCAGTTAAGTTTTGTATTTCTTGCGGAATTTTATTGTAGAAGCGTATACGTGATGTAAATCTGAAAATCTAAAATCTAAATCTAAAAAATTTAAAATGTGCTCTCTTAGTGATGTAAATCTGACCGTAGAGGCGTTGAATGCTGACCTCGATAACATCAGCAATTTCATATGGGCTGCTTGTCAACCCGGCAAAATCTCAAGCCATGATTATGGGTACACGGCACTCAATCAACACAATACAAAATATGCCCGTCGATACTGTGATGTATGAGGGTACGATAATCACTTACAGCGAGAAAGCTAAGAATTTTGGAGTTATATTTGATAACTTGCTGTCCTGGTCGCCCCATTTTTGTGAGGTCAGCAGACGAGTCTTTGCGTCATTTTACTCCCTACGGAGATTGCTGTACTTCCTGCCGCGGCAGACTAAAATCACCCTTGCTCAGTCCCTTCTACTACCTTTAATAGACTACGCGGATGCTTGTGGGGTCAGTGCGAACGAAGAACAACTGAATAAACTCGAGCGACTTCAAAACCTTGGGATTCGGTTTGTCAACGGGCTGCGAAAGTATGACCATGTCTCCCAGTATCGCAAGGACCTGGGATGGCTTCCGATCCGTCTTCGCCGTGATATGCACATTTTCTCTTATTTATTCAATATTTTGCGAAATCCCCGCTACCCCACATATCTTCGAGAACGTTTTGAGTTTCTTTTCCCCAGGGTTAGTAATTGGAGATCCCACACGGTGTCTCTCCTGTCAACTCCTCGGCATAACACTGCCGCCTACAAACACTCTTTTAGGTTAAGGGCAATCCGGAACGCACTTCCCTGCTCTATTAGGGATAGTCCCTCAATTTTCACTTTTAAGAAAAGATTGAAAGCGTATTTCCTTTCTCTTCCGTAATCGGTATCATATTTATGTATGTATATGTATGATATTTTGTAGTTTATATATGTGCATGCTATCTAGTGTATTTTATATAGTTGAGATATATATTTTTTTATTAGGTATATTTTATTTATATTTTAAAAGTAATTTTCGTAGGTATATATACAGTTTTATTGCGCACTAGGACTGTCCTTTTTCCTAAACACTTCTGTCTTGCCTAGGTTTGCTGGAAGAAATATCTTTTTAGAGATAAGCTCGCCCTTGCCTATAAAATTTATTGTAACTATCTGTTTATCAATGTTTTCTGTGCAATAAAGAATATGAATATGAATATTTATACAGTGTCCCATAAAAGAACTACTAACTTTTGTGAGTCTGAACAGTACGGTAGATTTCTAACCAGGTGACTCCGCCCTGTACCTTCTAAACCTCTAAATGTAGATCTCAAACCTGCAGTGGAGGAAAGTTACTGGAGAGGTCGATCAAACGACAATCCAGATAGAAGAAAAGCGTGGGTGATCGTCCCGAGAACACAGGTGAGGGTTTTTCTGCTGCTAATCCTCTAGTCTAGTTTTTGATTGACCTTTATGGTATTAAATATGGGTGAACCGTGAAGGGCCTTTTCTACTTCCTTGTACCTCACTGCTTTTGGAAGTTTTGAATTGAGGGGATGGTTCAGGCATTGGAGGCATTGGATGCCGAGAATTAAGGAGGATCGCCTCCTTAATACTCGGCATGAAATATAGGTCAAATGCACAGGTAGGCTGCACATCTTCTACCATGTCCTCCAATTCAGCAGTTTGTGTCAGTTTCCCGAGCGTAAGGATCCTCGTCGCCACTCGATTCGTCTGATATTCCAGGCTGCCCAGGCCGACTCCTCTTCAGAGAGTCGATCGAAGAGACCAGAGGGACGAGAATATGTCATTTATCCTCTCTTCCAGCGAATTTAAACTCGACTTTTTCCCCAAGTTCGGGGTCGATGCACTCTTTCTATTCCAGCATTCGTTGTCGTTACCACGCGAAGATATGATGTGTCCTTTTCGCGGATAGTATCCTCGGACTCCGATAGCAAATCAAATAAAATCAAATTTCGTTATTACTGTAGATATTTACATACTTAGCAAACGTAATTTTTTGCCTCTCCCTACATTGGACCACTGTGGGAGAAGAGAAGGGCGTAGAAACTCCTACAGATTGATTTTTAGATCTCTTTTAAAAATTGGTTGTTCTTAACTGATACAAATATTACATTTGACAAAGTCGCTTTTACATGGTTTTTAAATAGCAATTTCCAAATTTCCAGGTATCTTGTTGAAGTAGAGAATGCGCTGACCCTTGAAAGAATTTCTAACCTTCGTGAATCTAAGCCGGGGCGCAACTAGTCTGTGATTATTTCTTAGGTTAACATTACAGCTGTCGCTAAGTTTGGAAAATGTTGTAAGGTTCTTGCGTACATACATAATATTTTCGAAAATAAATTGAGTAGCTAGAGTTGGTGTATCAATTTATTTAATAAATAGCTCTCCGGATAAAATTAGATTTGCTTCCGCCCTTGTATGAATCAGCTATCTGCGGGTTGCTTAAACTACTACGTACGGACAGCCGACCCTCGCACCCTGTTCGCAACCGCTGGGGGGCCCAGAATTAAGGCTCTAGCAAAAGCCCAATCGAGGAGCTTCAGCCCAATGTCACGGTATCCTTTCCCGGATAATCTGCCTCGGGGCCAAAAGCCCAGGCCAACCCTTTGGGATAGCGGACATCAGTTTGTTCATTACGTGGAGCTCCACTTTGTCTCCGACCAGCTCTTTCTTGGTATCCCGACTAGCCTGCCATCCCGTCCCTCCATCTGGGTGGCTTTCTTGAGCCAAGATTTTTATACTGTCCAACATCTTGTGGTCCATTTCTGACTCGCCTGCTCCACCAATACCTCTCCAACAAAGCTACTTTCCTATGCATTTGTACAAGAAAGCAAAAACTGTGGGCTCACGCAGTAAGCGGTTGCGGTTAGCTGCCGAGCGACTGTCCACGCCCAATAATATGTATGAAAAAAATATTTCATACGCATTGTTCCGCCCAACCGCGGCTGCCCCAATGCCGCGAACAAAGGCGAAATGGCAAACAGCCAACGGGCATCGATTTATAATTCGATGTTCTTTGGGTGTTTGCGACTTCGCCAATGTCACAGATACTGCTATCGATGTTTAACTCGATTGCAGTAGCTGTGCTTTTAAATTCCAAATAATCGAGCTTATTCTATCTCCTACCCATTTTAATTGATAAATAATACAATTAGATAATTATTCCGTAGTGTAAATTAGTCGAAGTTTATCATGAAATATTACAATAAATGTTATTTGTACATTAAAGCTGGGCAAATTAAACATTAAACATATACATTTACATACAGACACATACATTGCTTCTGCCCCCACACTAGGATACCCTATGTCGTGGGAACCAGAAACAGCGACCTCACACACATAAACATCCTAGACCTGGGGATTCATTTGTTTTCTGTATCCCCAGCCGGGGATCGAACCCGGGACCTCTCGCATGGTAATCAGAGCCACAACCGCAGCAGTCGTCATGTTTTTCATTTGATTTTTTTAAGTTGTATTTTTTCATACTATATGTTCTCATTGCTTAAATGAAAAGTTGTATGTGCAACACGACACCAAAATTATTTGCATCTCGTGCCTTGAGTCCATCGCTCACTCAGGATTCTAACCTAGAATCACTGGCTACACTCGTGATTCAAATATAGCATCCTTCGCACACTCGGGACTCAAACAGGCACTCGCAGCAAAAATCAACTTTGCTCTCTTGTTGCACATATAACAATTTCACCCCAACAGCTAGAAGAGGCTTTTGCTGCAAGTAAACATGTTCAAAGTTGCATTTTTCTCACTGAGTGAGACCAAGCAGATTTTTTATTTTGAATGCCGCGGAAATAGACGAAATCGCACACAGCCAACGGGCATCGAGTTATAATTCTGTGTTCTTTGGTTGTTTGCGATTTAGTCAATGTCACAGATAATTCAATCGATTTTAACTCGCACTCACTCGTGTACTGTTTCTCACTTTCCAGCCTCAACAACAATGTACTATTACAATGCTATGCTAGTGAAGTGCGTTTTCCAAGCAGTCAAATAGTGCGGACAATGCTACTTTTTTTTCTCACCATACTGCGATTTTTAATTTGAGGCCAGAAATGTTAACAAACAACTGTGATTTTCTAGAACAAAACTGTTGACTTTGACATTCATATTGTACTTTTTGTACTGGAAAATGACAGTTGTTTGTTTACATTACTGGCCTCAAATTAAAATCCTAGTATAAAGTCCATTTCGATAGCATTTCACAATAATGTAAACGAGCCAATTTACACACGATTACGCCGTAACTACTTACATTTGAATATCAATCCTGAACACATTCACATACCAAGGAATCATTTATTGTTCTTACATCATTTCGACACCAAGTAACTCCCCTAAGATAGTTATTTTATTGCAAAATTATCGGACGACGAATATTTCAATAGTTTGTAAAAAGTTATATTATTTTTTTACTCATCAAAGCAATTCTTATTGTCTTTGGAAAGTTAGTGTGGTTCATTCTTTTGAATCGATCCGATTCGATCGATCAATCGGTGTGATTAATTGATTTGCAACTATGAAAAGAATAATGAAGAACTTAAAGGAGATCTACCTACCGAAGGAGGAGGTGAACCTAAAAAATTTAAAAGAGGAAATATATATTTAAAAAAAATGTTACTTCATTCACTGTCCCTGTCCTGTGTCAGTGGGTATTGTTCCGAGTTCTCTGCGTTTTTCCGTTTCCAGTAATTATTTATTTTATTTTATTTTTATTTTAGTTTATTTGGGAAACAAACGGTTTGAAAAAACAATGTAAAAATACTACTTAAAAATCTAAAAACCACTTAGATGTTTCCGCATCGACGACTTTGCTTCTTGTATTTTGGATTAAGGACATTTTCTTTGCGATTTGGTTGGATTTATTATTGAAATGACGACATCTGCTTAAAATCACGGATTTTTTGATTTTTATACGATAGGACCTCTTTCTCAAAAAACAAGGAGGTAACAATAGTAGTTTGTTACACAAGGAGTGAAAGAGAGCTATTTCGGACGAAGATCCAATTTGGAGCGCAAACGGCGCTAAGGATCGAGTCTACCCGAGATATTTAGAATATAGTGGCAATTTTAGGTTACAATGACTGAGCCGCAACCCAGTACCTCAGGGTGGGAGACTAGTCCGCCTGCAAAAATTCATCTGACCACAAGGGAAAAACAAATCCTAGTAAATATTTATAATTATTTGGAAAAATCCTCTCCTACATACCCATCAAAAATGGAGATATATAAAACAACTTCAGAAATAATGGGAGTGTCTCAGGTCGTAGTGAGATATACCATGAAGCATAATTTAGAAACTCAAGAAATACCACAGCTAAAGGTAACTATCTAACCTCACCTAACACCTCTTTAAATTAAATAAAAATTAAATTAAATAAATTTGGGCACAGGTCAAGTCTTACGAAGGAAGAAATAATAAATCTTTTAAAATGGCAGTAATAAAAAATTTGCTATAAGAAGGATTGGCGAGAGTTGGAGCAGAACAATGGGCAAAATGCGTCGGTCACGTTCAAAACGAAAAGGAAAGGATGAAAAAATTAGACCGCCTTATGGATGTGGCTAGCGACGCTGTAACTCAGCCTTTTATTATAAATGTGACCGATGATGACACATCAAGTGATGATGAATCTGTCACAAGCGAATGACGCGCGTCAGGTTGGGATATTTCTCTATCTACGGTTATTTTCTATTCTACTAAATTTTCTAAAACAATTTAATTACGTTTTTTAGTATGATGCTAGAACTCGTCTAAGCTGAAATTACGCGCCCCACTCCTTGGTTTTATACTACTTATAGAAAAAAATCGATCGAAAATCGACAGCGAACTATATCTCTTTGATCAATGCCTTTGACATCAGTGTAGGTAGAACACTCAAATCTCGCTCAATCATAGACAACTGTCAACTGACATTTCTGTTTACATTATTGTGAAATGCTATTGAAATGCACTGTAGTGCTTTTCATTTCTCAGTTTTTTTTTAACTCTTTCTTCAGCCCGACAGAGTTTTATTATTTGAGTAAAATTTTACAAATTAGTCAAATACAGATTATCTTCGGCACTAGTCGCACATAAATAGCTATTTACTAAACACATGGAGGACTCCCCGTGGCTCACAGTAAAGTCTTAGACAGATAACTGTAAACACAAAGAGGTTGTTTTTAGTCCGTATACCACACAACCTGATGTTCGCTCAATATGTGGGGACCTGGACATAGCAGGGAAACATTGAGGGCCATATGTGATTCTATAATGGTACCATTTTTCCTTTTTAAGTTACAGAACCCTAGAATGAAAAAGTAGTATCAGGATAAAGAGGCTATTGTTTGTATGTATATGAAATACATACTGAGGTATGGGGGCAAATCCTCAATAGGTTCACAGGTCCAGAAAAGTTCATTTAGAGAGTGCCAGCTGAACAAAGCTTTCTTAAAGTGAGTGACAGCATTCTTTGACCGCCAGCAAGTGCAAAACGCCGTGATCAAAGGTGGTCTGTTGAACGGACTTGCTTTGAGGTATTGGTATTTTTCAATGCAATTATTAATTTATCTAGGTAACTATTGCAGTACCTGTATATCCGCAGTCAGTAGTGATGGCAGGAGTGTTCGATATGACTCCCTGGATTGTTCACTGAAGCGAGTCGCTTGTCTCAAAATGCAACAACATTCCCAGCACAGTTGCGGGGACACAGAAGACACATAATGCACAACCTGCTGACAAAGAAATACATACTTATTTATTTCATATCAATCTCTTTTTAGAGATAAGCTCACCTTTGTACATACATTTTAGTTTAATGTAACTTCTAAAATATTTGAGTGCCACAAAGAATTATGAATTATTTAAATCATACTATATCCAAAACATGCAGTTACAAGCTATACAGAAATGAAAGCCAATGGAATACAGAATTTACACTTATGTACAAGAAGAGGCCTAACTGGTTCGCTAACAAGCTGATGATGATGATGATGGATGACAGTCCTTAGGTCCTTACCATCCTCTGGTTCACAATATCTCTGTAGTACTTTAGCTCCTTATCCCTGATATTGTTCAACCGGCGCCCTCCACATAGACACCCCATGCATGGTTGCCTCTCTTCTGTTTCTGAAGGTTCATAGTATTCCACCTCTTCAATCTCTTGTTTAACTTCTGATATGAAATATTCTGAATCCAGTGGCGGGATGTCGATTTGAGCAGTGGTGTACATCTGCAGCCGTGACAGACGAGTCACTTCACTCCATATCACATGTGAACTATTCAGAATATCGTGACACTCTGTCACTCTCTCTCGGAAACGAATCACATTCTTCAGCAGTAACTCACATTCCCAACAGACTCTCGGAGACACATTGTTGGCGAGCTGGGAATATAAAAAACAGGATTAATCATTTGTAGGCTCGCGTAAGGACTATCCAGTCCTTTAATTGGCAGATTCCGGCCAGCTTAGCAAGAGACAGGGCAACTCAGTCGCGCGTCATAGTAAAGAGATGAAATTTTGGCTGCAGTTTACCTGTTCACCACTGTTTACAGTAATATTGTAGAGCTCCAGAGCCTTGCCTTTGAGAACTTGCAAGGTTCGTCCTGGACCCAGACAAGCCATACACAACAGTTGATGCACAACGTCACATTTACTGTCCTCCCCCGCGCCCTTTATAGCTTCCATCTCAACGAGTATGGATGGATAATAATACCAATCGCGGACTGACGACAATGCCTTCTACAGATATAGTGACAGCCTGTCACTGACAGATGACAGAACAGACCACGACTGATGTCGCGTTCCGAGTCACGTCAACAAACGCATCATCGCTCACGTGACGTAACGACCATCATAGATATCCATTCGGAACGCTTTGAACGGTAGATGTTGACACTGACAAATGACACTATTATAACCCAACTTTTGTTAGTTTGTGACATTTCGAGTTGTAGTCGGTCGTAGTTAGTTATATATATTAGCTTTGTTTTATGTGAAAAAGTACACTGACAGCTCTCACTTTTGTTTACTCGTTCACAGTGCTGACGCTCAGAAGCATGGGCGATGATAGCACAACATGGCGGCGTTAATGGTGTTACTCATGACATCATGTCAACCATTTTGAGCTATCGTGTTCACGCTAACAGTCATTCGGAACGACCTCGTAGACGCATGTGCATGCATTATAAAGGGGCCCTGCTGAAAACCAGCGCTGTGCAGTTGAGAGTATTAGCACAGCATTCCTGAGCTTGGCCGTTTTTCCAATTATTACATAAATTATGTACATACATATTGTAATCATAAGTAATCTGGCGATAAATGAATTTCTGCTCCTTCTTCTTCTCCTTCTATTATTGGTTATGGTGAGATTCAGGACTCACTGTAAGGCACGTGCAATGCGGAAGTAATCTTTAATCCTGGGTAGGTATGTATATTGTTCTGTGACTCTAATGCACTAAACGATACGTTTAGATACGTTTTATGATGTTCCGAGTGAAAAATTCTGAGATGGGATGAGATGAGATGAGAACGAGACAAAATGAGAGAACGCCTAAGTTATATTTTTTCCTGAACGAAACGTATTAAAAGCGGCCGTGGTCTTATTCTTCATAACACTTCACACAATTGGCCGGTTTTAGTGTTTCGTACCCGAAGAGTGCCAAACGGGACCCTATTACGAAGCCTCCGCTGTCGGTTTCGGTCGCTCCGCCCGGTGCGTCACCGGGCTCTACCAGATCAACCGAAATAGGTAGAGCTGAAATTTTCATTTACGGTATTTTAGGAATTAAAAGTACAATAATACAAGAGATACAATACAAGAGATTATTCGTATGGCTATTTTCTTAGCCATTTTGTTATATTTGTAGATCGGTGAAGACTTTCCAGATCCTAACGGAAAAGATCTTTAATTGCGGGTAAGTATGAAGTATTGTGCTTAGTTATTTATATATGTATACGATTAATAACTGCTCATTCGAATTATAATGTATAATATTAAGGTTTTCTTCATTTTTTAATTTTATTTCTGTATATAAGCTAAAAGTTTCGTTAACCTGGGTACTTCAAAAGTAACAATACTACATACCTACACAAAACCATTTTTCAATGCTTCTATGAACGGTCTTGAATGTACATAGTCCTATTTTATTTTAATAATATCGACTTACGCGCACTTTATCAATTTGACGCGGCGAGCACGAGTTTGCTATTTCAATATTCATGTGATATTTTTATTGTCTGTGGTAGTTTTAATATTAGGTCCTTACATATAAAATTGGTATTTCGCCGTACTGGCCACTTTGATCTCAAATATCTCCTATATGGTAAGGAATTCCAAATTCAAATTTATACAGCTATTTACTCATGTATAATAATAATAATAATAATAATAATTGTTCAGGCCTCTCGGCACCCGTTGACCTCGCAGGGGCCCATAGCTACGAGGTAGCGTAGCGATCAGATGCCAAGAAGCAAGAACGTCGGCGATTCACCGAGCTAAAGTAAATAGATTCTATCTGACCTGGTCTGTGCTTCGTTCCCGTCAAACTCCTGTCTCTCTGCAAGGCCTGGGTGCACCCTAGGCTCTTCTTGGTAGACAGGTTCTTCAGCCAACCAGGTATGGCTGGCAGGCCAGCTTCGACGCGCACAGTTTTACGTAAATACGAACTTTATCTGGTTCGGAGAACCACAATACACTCAGCTATAAGACAATCCTGAGGTGAGCCCGAATACAATTCCAGATGGCTTACGATTTAATTTTAATGCCCAAAATCAATACGCGTCACATTGCGGGGGCTTTTCGTCTGTCAGATCTCAAAAAACTGCTCTGTTGGCAGCAACTGTCAAATTCAAAATGGCCGTTCCGAAACCATCGATCCAGTATCGATTTTGAATCGAACAATCACCCGCCCGGACAGGCACCCACCTGTCCCTTAATCTACGGGCAGCCGAGACAACGTTGCTACCGCTCGTTTTAGTACCGAGCCTCCTACTAGAACCTCTGCAGACCGGGGGGTCCCGTCCTTGCCAGGGAACAAGTTAACAATGCGCCCCCTGCGCCAACGTAGTGGCGGTAGGTTAGCATCCTTAACCAGCACGAGGTCACCAACACTAGGGGGGCTGGTTTTGTCAGTCCACTTAAGGCGCTGTTGTAAGATATGCAGATACTCGAGCGACCAACGCTTCCAGAAATTCTGAGTAAACTGCTGCAACATCTGATACCTTGACAACCGATACAATTTCACTCCCTCGAAGGGGTGCTCGGGCAACGCGTTAAGTGGCTGTCCTATCAAGAAATGGCCTGGGGTCAGAGCCTCCAGGTCATTTGGATCCGAGCTGAGCGGACACAACGGTCGCGAATTGAGAACGGCCTCGATCTTACAAAACAATGTCGCGAGCTCCTCAAAAGTCAGCGCGGTCTGACCTACTATACGCCCTAAGTGCGTCTTCGCTGACTTAACTACGGCCTCAAAAATCCCACCCCAGTGGGGGCAACTCGGTGGGCTGAAGGTCCACTGTATACCCCGACGGGAGAGGGCCGTTCCAATATCCACTTTATTTACATTCAAAAAGTTGACTATCTCTCGTAAGCATCGTTCCGCACCGATGTAGTTAGTGCAGTTATCAGAGCGGATCAAAGTTGGAAGTCCCCTTCGAGAAACAAACCTATCCAAACAAGCAATGAAAGCCTCTGTCGAGAGATCAGCAACAAGCTCGAGTTCAGGAGCCCGACATCCCCTGGATGCACAATCAGACGGGTTCAATTCTCCTGATACATGTCTCCAGGTCAGTGGGACCTCAGACGACACAATCTGGGAGACACGGTTCGCAACAAAAACCTCTAAGGTATGGACCGAAGCCTTCATCCAGCACAAAACAATCTGGCTGTACGTCCACGCGTACACCGTATCCTCCAAACCCACTGACCCACGCAACACTGTTAGAGTGTGATTCAAAAGTTTGGTCAAAAGAGCAGCCCCGGACAGTTCCAGTTTTGGAATCGTCATCCTTGTCCGAATAGGCGCTACCTTGCTTTTTGCCAAACCCAAACGCACGTCGACCTCCCCGGTGGAGGTGACGGTTCGCAAATAAACCGCTGCCGCAAACCCTCGTTCAGAGGCATCACAAAACCCGTGAAGGGTTGCCCTGTAATCCCCAGCAGGGATCAATTTCCTCGGCAGCGATACATTATTTATATTGAGGCCCAACCATTTCGCTAAATCGTTCGATACAATGCAGCCCTGAGCACCAGAATCTAATAGGGCGCGAACGTATGTTGGGTTGCCCGCCAAATCCCAAACAAGCACAGAGGCGATCGGTAACACCACCGTCTCCGGTTGGGGGGCAACAAGTTGTTGGGCCGCAAATTCCTAGCGAGGGCCCCCGGGGCCCCACTGTGCCTGTAACCGATCAGGTAGGCAGCTATACGCCAGAGGGTCCCATTGTACAAATGGCCCACGCGCCGGTTCCATTGCCACCCTACGACGCCCCCCGAAGGGGGGTGGGCGTGAATTCAACCGTGGCCGCTCCATGAGCGGGGGGGACATCACATGCGACCGACGAGGACGAGGCGACGAGCGGGGCGACAACTGAGGCGGCGTCCGAGCCGCATCCGCATAGCTCGAAGGTGTCCCATGCCACCCGCCCGTTACGGCCTGCTCAACATACCCAATGTCCCGCTGAGTCGGATGCTGAGTCGCAACCGAAAACTCAGGGCCCCCCATGTGATGACCCTGAGTGCGGCCCTGCACCCCTGGGTGGCTGCGTGCTTGTGGCCCCATTGCCCGCTGAGTCGGATGCTGAGTCGCAACCGAAAACTCAGGGCCCCCCATGTGATGACCCTGAGTGCGGCCCTGCACCCTAGTACCGCCCTGTGCACGTGGGGACATTGGCCCCTGAGTTGCGCTCCGAGTCGCAAACGAATTCTCAGGGCCCCATGCCGTGTCACCCTGGGTACGGCCCTGTGGTGGCTGTTGGCCGGACCGGTTCATGCACAACAAATTGTTGTGGGCCCCACCACAATATCCGCACAATTTTGTGCGCGTGCAGTCCCTAGCCATGTGTGGCCCGAGGCACAGGAAACACCAGCTCCGCTGCTTGGCCATCCGGCGCCGTCCCTCAACCCTAAGTTCCCCGAACTTATTGCAATCGGCCACAGCATGGCCAATCTGCCTACAACATGGGCAGGTCTCACTATGTGGGGTCAATGCACTCACAGTCCCATACGACTGCCGGTTGGTGCGGTCCTTCCTCGTCGGAGAGCCCCTACTCACAGCGCTCCCGGCAGCTCTCTGTGGCTCCGAAGGATGGGTGACCGTCAACCCCAAATTCTCTGCCCGTCGAGCCTCCTCTTCCAAAAATCCGACCAAGTCGGAGAAGGCGGGCAGGTCCTCGGCCGACCGCCCGTGAGACTGTTCGAAACGAGTCTGCACGTCAGCGGGTAGGCGGGAAAGTACAATGTACAGCAGTAGGTAGGACCATTCACCAACCGGAAGTCCAAGATTCTCTAGGGCCTTGGTGACGGACAACAACGGGTTCAAAACCTCCGTCTGTATGGCCCCGACCTTGTTCACAACCGGGATGCTAAACAAACGGTTCAGTTGGGCATCGGCCAACCTCCGTTTGTTGTGGTAACGTCTGACCAGCAATTGCCTGGCCGTTTCATAGTTACCCTCCGTAACTGTCAAATGAGCGACCAGCTCCCTGGGCTCACCCCTCAATGCTGCCACCAGCTGAGCCATTTTGACAGACTTGGTAATGTCCGATCGCATGTGCACCAAACTGTCGAACAGATTGATGAAGCTCATCCATTCACCGGACACTCCGTCAAAGGTAGGCATAGTTATAACGGGTAACCTGGTCCCCGATCCCTGATGCGGCAGAGGTGCTTCAATGTCACCACCACGGCTGGACTCGCGCTGCCTACGTATGTCCGCAGCCTTCTGCGTGATAGCAGCTGCCATGTCCATACACTGGTCGACATCCCCTAGCAACCGTGACAGCCTGTCAGGTGCGCAACCATCAACTGCTTCCGCCTGCGCGGACAATTCGAGCACCCTGTTGTAGCGTTCCTTAACGTCCATAGACCGCTCCAATACCACATCATGCCTATCTAAACGGTCTATCAGACCGTGTGCGGAGGAAAACCATCTGAGCTCCTTAGAAACACCCTTCTGTATTTCAGACAACGACATGATCGGAACGATACTTACTCACAATTTGCAATAACTCAATTATATTGGACCCTCCAGTCTACAACCCAAACGAGGGAACCCTAATCTATAACTTAAACAATGCTGATTTCCCCAAACAATAGAAACCGAGTTTATATCTACACAAATTCTGTAAACAACAATTTAGTTTCCCTATATCATATAACACACACAGATAGTCAATATTAGTTCAAGTTATAAATTGCTATAAACTGAAAACAATGTCCAAACATTCATTAGCATTACTAGACCACTAATAGATTGACTAACTGGTAACTGGTACTTCAATCCAAATTTCAATTCACCTACAATGTACCTGTAATGTAATTACTATTCTGAGTCACATCTCAGTACAACTGGTCATTTAGGGAAAACTGTTATATCTGTCTGTCTACTACCAGCAATAGACTTATAGCTTACAACACTACCAATCTATGTGGATACAGGAACAAAACCAAGTTAGCTAATAACCGCCTATACCTACAGATTGATAGTCCCAAATCGTGGGTTCCTGGAGCCCTTGACGGCTGCAAATCTCAGGAAACCACGCTCTTGCTACCAAAATGTTCAGGCCTCTCGGCACCCAATGACCTCGCAGGGGCCCATAGCTACGAGGTAGCGTAGCGATCGGATGCCAAGAAGCAAGAACGTCGGCGTTTCACCGAGCTAAAGTAAATAGATTCTATCTGACCTGGTCTGTGCTTCGTTCCCGTCAAACTCCTATCTCTCTGCAAGGCCTGGGTGCACCCTAGGCTCTTCTTGGTAGACAGGTTCTTCAGCCAACCAGGTATGGCTGGCAGGCCAGCTTCGACGCGCACAGTTTTACGTAAATACGAACTTTATCTGGTTCGGAGAACCACAATACACTCAGCTATAAGACAATCCTGAGGTGAGCCCGAATACAATTCCAGATGGCTTACGATTTAATTTTAATGCCCAAAATCAATACGCGTCACATTGCGGGGGCTTTTCGTCTGTCAGATCTCAAAAAACTGCTCTGTTGGCAGCAACTGTCAAATTCAAAATGGCCGTTCCGAAACCATCGATCGAGTATCGATTTTGAATCGAACAATAATAATTTTTAAGTTTTTTTTCTTGCGTCACTCACTTACAAAATGGAAAACTTGAAATATCGCGTTATTTACGAGTATGAGTTCTACCGTGGCATCAGTGCTGCAGAAACGGCTCGAAGGATTAATGATGGGTATGCCGACGGTGCCGCAAAAGAAAACACAGTGCGTTTTTGGTTCCAACGTTTTCGTTCTGGAAATTTCGACCTTCAGAACAAGCCCCGTGGACGACCGGAGACCAAAGTTGATAATGAAGAATTGAAGGCTATTGTGGAAGCGGATCCATCGCAAACCACGTCCGAGCTGCAGGCTGCGGTGTTAGTGATAAAACTGTTTTAATTCACTTGAAGCAAACTGGGAAGGTGAAAAAGCTTGAAAGGTGGGTACCTCACGAACTGAGTAAAGCAAATCAACAAACGCGCGTTGACTGCTGGGTTGCATTACCCACCCGGCACAATAATGAAAGGATTTTAAATCGTATCATTACCTGTGATGAGAAGTGGATCCTGTACGATAATCGGAAGCGCTTTCTTAAATCTGGCCAGGCGATTACGGCAGATGTCTATTGTCAGCAACTGCAAAACATGATGGAAAAGCTAGCTGTTAAACAACCGACGCTGGTTAATCGCTCTAGGCCACTGCTGCTTCATGATAACGCTAGACCACACACTGCACAACAGACGGCTACCATATTAGAGGAGCTTCAATTGGAATGTCTAAGACATCCACCGTATCCCGTCCGAATGTTTTTTTTAGTAAAGGGATCGAAAACCTACCTATGAGATGGCAAAAGTGTATATATTGCAATGGTACATACTTTGATTAAATAAATATATTATATTTAAAAAAAAAACGACTTTATGTTCCTCCCATGCAAAACGCCAATTTCATATGTAAGGATATATATAAGAATAATAATCGTTTATGTTTATGAACATGAACGCAGCCAATGCGTGAATAAACTGAAAAAAACTCGTGCTTAATAATGAAACACCCACACAGCAGAGCCAGAAAAAATGCAAACAGACTTTTTCGTAACTTTTGACTTGATAGGTGGAAAATTTAAAATTTTATGTTGACAATTTAATTAAAATATTATGTTGACAATTTAATTAAAATACTCTATACAGTCTAAAAGAATTGTAAATTAGCAAAAGATGGGTAAGAAGCCAAAGAACGGCTCTGAACTGTGAATCTTTCGGTAATAATTAAAATACTTATTCCATTCCATTCCATTCCAAATTAACATTGTTCAGGGAATACTGCCAGTCTTACTACACGTGCAGCCTGTGGGTCAACTATACGCAGGGTGCATACAGCGCCCTACGTATTCAGTACAACAATGCATTTAGGGTGGTGATGGGCCTGCCGCGGTACTGCAGCGCCTCAGGCATGTTTGCGGAGGCAAGGGTCGACGGCTTTGCCGCGATCATTAGGAAACGCAGCGCCTCGCTATTAGCGCGCGTACGCGGCAGCTCCAACTCCATTCTTCGCACGTTGGCTGGACGGTGGGACTCGCCGCTGCTGGCTCACTGGGTGAGGCTACACGTTAGTGGGTAGCCTAGGCACTCGTCCTTCTTCCCCTGCCGTGTGTGTGTTTTTATTTTTAAATTTTTTGACATTTTTATTTTGTAATGATTTATTTGAATTTTAATTTTATTTTATTGTTGACATAATGTGTAATTTATTCTATAAGCTTTTATGCCTGCAATAAACGATTATTATTATTATTATTATTATTAGACTGTTCAGCTGTGAAAACTCATTTAAACTTTCTTCGTGTTAATAATTGGAATCATTACACAAAAAATTAAGATACCCTCCTACAAGAATTCAATATAGATACTTCAAACTCTAAAGATTGCTATAAAAAACTTATTCATATTTTAATTTTAACTGCTCAGAATTCCTCATCAGTATCCAGTTTTCGTAATAATAATTCATCATCAGGCTTATTTAGGAAAAGGAGAATTTCTCTCCCAAGGTGGAATAATTGTCAATTGTCAATTGTAAGACGGGCTGGTTTCCGCAACTCGACGACGAAAGCGCCTATTTTGCGTGTGGGTGGGAATGCGGTATCATTCGAGCCAACCCAACTCTTCCAGGAACGCCAGCAGGCCCTTTACGTTACCGACTATCCCTGGAAGGTCCCTCGATTGACCGAGCTGTTTAGCCCTGTAGTCCGCTACTCCTGTGCACTCCATGAGGACGTGAGCAGCCATTTCTTCTGCCTCCAAGCAGGCTCTGCAAAGGGGGCTGTCGGTAACACCTAGGACATATAGATGTTTATTAAAGAAACCATGGCCAGTAAGTGCTGCAGTCACCGACTGGTGACTGCAGCACTTAATGCGACTGCATGCGCGGCCTACTAAGTCGAAGCAAGGTCTTTTTATGCGAAATTGAATTGCAATTCGAGCGATTTTCAGCGATAACATGCACATTATCCCTGGCCCGCCTACTATCTACCGCGTGCGACGCAGTAGTCGGCTCAGGTATCATGCCAAAGCGAGACTGGAGGTCGATCTCGTGTGCTATAGGAAATCGGCTAGATTTTCTAGCTTTGATAGACCACCAGCCTCATAACGAGCGGCATAATCTAGCCATTTGGCTCGCAATAGAGGGGACATCTTTGAAATAATTGCCTGAAAGAGTTCCGGCGATGACAGATATTCCGTATGATCTAATAAACGAATTACTTCCACGCAATTGCGAACTCTACTGGCAAAAATGGCAAAATCTTTACCTTCACCGTTCACGCGCGGCAACGCGCGCACCGCGGCTACCTCGTGCGCCACCACCAGCTCGGGGCGGCCGTAGCGCGTGTCGAGCGCGCGCAGCACGACGCCAGGCTCGCGCGCTGACACCAGCAGCGCAGCCACCGCCTCGCGCGCCGCGCCCGTCAGCGCCGCGTTCAGTCTTGCCAGGTTGTTCACAGCACTGTATGAAGCTTGCGTATTTTCGAAACACTTTTTCAGACTGAGCCAGTCTAAATGTGACTTGCCGTCAAAGCGAGGTAAGATATTAAATGCGGGGCTATTGCCTTTATTAACTTTATCAAACAAAACCTCGAGACTTTTAATAAGGTGCGGAACCTCCGCGCCGTCGCTGGGTGCCGCGGCCGCGTTCGGGGCGGCACGTCGGGTCTGGAGCGCTGTCGCTGCCTCCGTGAGGGGCACAACGCTCATTTTAGGGTCTGGTAACCTGAAAACATTACGTTTATTTAGTTCAGGATTACTAATCTTGGACTTACTGAACCATTTTTCGATGTCAGTACGGCTGCTCCTAGAGCTGTGATGACTCGCGTCTGCCTCGATGGCGGCGAGTTCTGTACGGTGCTCTAGCTCGGCGGTCCCACGTTCTAGGGCGACGAGGCGACTGGCTTGTTGAGCCTCCAGTTCTGCGAGGCGACGGCGCATTTCCTGAGCCTGCATGTCGGCGAGGCGGCGCATCTCTTGCGCCTCCAAGTCGGCGAGGCGGCGCATCTCTTGCGTCTCCAAGTCGGCGAGGCAGCGTGCGTGCTGCGCCTCAGCTGCCAACCTTCTAGCTACCACCGTGGCGGATGAACGGAACGAAGCCGTACTTACTGGGCGGGAAGGCGCCGTGGGTGCGCTTGCCGAAGCGGCATGTGAGACATGGGGCGCGGGTGGCTGCTCCGATTTTCTACTCCCAACGATCTTACCTTCACCATTTTCATTACCCATATTCATCGCTTTGGCTGTTGACCGAGGATGTACCATACTATTATAATCCACGACGGACCAAATGTAGCTGGTTGAATAAAGCTGGGCTATATAAATAATAGGCACTGGTTCATAACATGGTACAGAAGACTTTACTCTCAGGAAAACAGAAACGAACAGAACATAACGAGAATTAGACTACGACATGACAGAAAAACTACTGACAGATTCTAAAACAAATACAAAATTAATACAAAAAAGGTATAAAAAAGAAGAAAAGGTTTCCAAATAGGTGCGTCGTGCACAACAACATTACAACTTGAACACTTGAGCGTATTCACAGACATCGTAATTCGCAACACACAACCGATCGGTAGCGCATCGACGCGAGGCTGATCTTTATCTTAATGGATTTATTTTGGATTCTTTGTAATTTAGTATAATTGGAGTCGCAAGTACTACTCCAAACGGGTGCCGCATAAGTAATACAGGGACGGACTAGGGTTGGGTAGATTTTCAATTTAGTAATATAGCTCAATTTGGTTCGTCTGTTTAGAATAGGACTTAGTACGTTGAGTGCTTTAGTACCTTTGATAGCTAAAGAATTGACGTGACTGGTCCAATTTTACTTTTTTGTCTATATTAACACCTAAATATTTAACATGAGGTTTCCAGGAAACTGAATAACTGTTTATAATAAGAGTCCTAATCGGAAGCAACCTTTAACGCGTAAATAAAATCGCCTCGGTGTTGGCCTCATTCAGTTTTAGTTTCCACCTTTTAAAGTAAGTGCATAGCCTCTTAATCGACAACTGTCAAATCGAGCCTGTTTATTACCAGATTGACATCTGATGATGATGTGAACGACGCAGTATCATCAGCAAAGCAAGCTAGATGTGTGCGAGGCTGCTTTGGTATGTCATTGACATAAACTAGAAATAGAATGGGCCCAAGCACAGAGCTTTGAGGGACTCCGGCAGGGATATCAACGACTGAGACAGTTCATCACCTAGGTATACTCTAAAGCTCCGATTTATGAGGCAGGATTGGATAATTTTGACGATGTCTAGTGGAAACCCGTTCGTCAAAATTTTGTGAAGTAGTCCATCATGCCAGACGGGTTGACAAGCAGACCATATGAGGTAGCCCATTTTCTGATGTTATAGAGATCAGCATTCAACGCCTCTACTGTCAGATTCACATCACACGGAGAGTAGTGCCGATATATTTGAAGGTCATCTGCGTAGAGATGATAAGAAGAGGTAAGAACGTCAGAGATGGAGTTAATGAATACCGAGAAGAGTAGAGGAGAAAGGATGCCTCCCTGCGGAGAGATCACACCAGTCCGTTGAGATCTCCTCAGACTTAATGCGTTGCTGGCGGTCTCTTTGAGTTGCTGGCGGTCTCTTTGAGTTGCTGGCGGTCTCTTTGAGCAAGTTATGAACAGAGTCATTCCCAGGCAATTTACGGCACAAGAACGGATGTTTTTCCAAATTTCATGAGGGTGTACAGAATGATTCAAAGTTGTTATTTGGTGAATATTCAGAATATAAAGAGATTTAGAAACTTCATCAGCAACTTCTTTATCCTCCCAGTTAATTGATAGTTGCATATTACAATTAAATACAGATGTCAATTTATTGCATTGATCTAAGACGTCTTTGGTGACTGACCATCCTTTTTGATAAGGGCAGGAATAGGTTTTCTTTGGAGAGATTTCACTGTTTTCCATAAATCTGAACTGGTATTATCAACTTTCGAAAACTTCCGGTTCCAAACTTTGTCATTGTGTGTGATTAGGGAGTTCCTAATTCGCTCTTGCAATTGATTAATCTCAAATTTAGACTTCTACATATTTCAGCGCAAGGTTCATTCTGTTGACGTTTTCTATAACAATTTTCGGTTTTAATTAGATTTTTAATGAACCGTGGTGTTTTGTGATGGTTCCGTGAACTGGACTTTGGTACAAATTTGTCTCTCGCTGTACATAAAGTTTTTGTAAGTAAAATAATTTCTGCGTCGACTTGCTGAGTAGATGTGTAAGTAGTACTACTAAGGTATATTTCTTCATTAAAATACTACCGGAAGCCCAACCAGTCTGCCTCAGTGTACTTGTAATATGTCTGGTTTGTGCGTTTCGGTATACCTCCGATTTCAACATAGACAGGGAGATGATTTGATGACAATGCCGGAACAGCAGTTACTTCATTTAACTCATAGATATTTGAAGATATAAAGTCGGGAGTATAAGGCTTGAAATCGGAATTATAATGAATTAAAGTGGGTTTAGAAGGGGCTTGTATTTGGAAATCACGATCTAACATATGATTATAAAGAGTCTTACCATGATTGTTTAGGCCACCGGTAAGTACATATGGCCCTAAGCTCAACAGCGAGTCAATAGGTGTTTCTTATAGAAATAAACTCTTTTTGAATTTGAATTTGAATAGCCTGAGGTTTGAGAGGTTTTAGCAGAGGATTTAATCGACAAAATATCAATATTAAGCTAAAGGATCGTACTGTGCAATTAGTAGATAGTGTAAAATATCTAGGTCTCAGGTTGGACAGATCTCTCAGGTGTGGTAGACATATCAATGAAACTTATCAAAAAGCTTCGAAATATTTGTTTATTTGTTTATTTGGGAACTGAGCCCACAGCACCTAAAGTTATACCTTTATTCAAAGCTGGTAGTACATTAGACCCCACCAATTTTAGACCCATATCGATACTACCAACGCTTAGCAAAATATTTGAAAAACTCATACTTAATCAATTCCAAAGTCATTTTTATCTCAATAATTTAATTCATATTGCTCAGTTTGGTTTCAAAAAGGGTCGTTCAACAGCCGATGCTGGTGTTGAACTAATCGACAATATTTTTGATGCCTGGGAAGACGCAATGGATGCAATAGGTGTCTTCTGCGATCTATCCAAGGCTTTTGATTGCGTCCATCATGACACTCTTGTCAGGAAGTTACGCCATTATGGTGTAAAAGATCAGGCACTTGGCCTTCTGGAGTAATATCTAACAGATAGGGTTCAGATGGTCGATGTTAATGGGAAAAGATCACCTGGGTCTTCAATAAGTATGGGCGTACCGCAAGGTTAAATTCTTGGTCCTTTCTTGTTTTTAGTATATATTAATGATTTACCTTACCTTGTTAAAGCAAAACATGGGTTAGTATTGTTTGCCGATGATAATTCTTTGATATTGTCAAAATGACATCATAGCATCAATGTACAGCGCCATCTAGTCTTCCATAGTACGAACCACCTCACCCACAACTATACCCTAAATCAATACCTTTAGAGGTGGTTCGACTAATAAAGGCTAGATGGCGCTAATTAACCATATCTTATAAATTCCGTTCAACTCGATTTAACCACCATTCTCGCATTAGAGCCCGAGCTGCGAATACCTTGTACAAACCGAATTAAATATCTTCAGATAAAACTAAACACCTATTATTTGGGGCACCCATTTTCATGGTGACCCCGACGTTCGAAATAACGCAGTGAAGAAATTGGACGGAAGAAACCTGCAAATACGCCGCCGCGCCGCCCGCGACAAGGACAAAGGCGCGAGCACATGGTCGCAGCCATCTTGCGTATTGCCGCGTTATTGCCGCGTATTCGTTTCAACAGCCGTCTGAAATTCGTTCCTGCATTAGAACAAGTAAAAGCGACCACGAGGCGTCGAAGAAAGTGATCCTGCAAGGCGAAACCCCAGGAAAACACACTAAGACATCACCACGTGCGTCCCGCGTGTGCCCCCCAACATCTGAAGACCATCAGCCGAGAATCAAATCACCGAGCAGCCGAAACCCAACGGACGTACAAGGAGCAGCATATCCGAAGCCCGGTGGAGCGTCCAGCCGAGACTGGACTCGAGACCCGTCGGAAGCCGAGGAGCCGCCCCTGCTGTTGGACGAAAGGCGCGCCAGAGACGAGAGACATAAAAACATAAGTATCTACCGATCACGTGAGTTGGCACAAAATTTCCCCCCCATTTATTTTATCTATACACCGTTATTAGTAGGTAAATTATTGGTAAATTTCGACATTTCCATATGATGATATCAAGGAACGCGATAGTGTCTGTATGACGCACAAACGAGACTCTGAGGAAATTCGTCGTTAATCTACCTATCAAACAATATCTATCTATATCTATCTATCTAAATATTCCCATTAGCTAAAATGCCCAATAACGACGTGGCAACCGTAGAGAAATCTAAACCTGAAAGCATATCAGAACTAATAAGAAAGCGAGGGATTATAAAGGGGAAAATGACCCTATTTGTCAAATTTATAGCATCCATAAAACCCGAAACGATGACTGCCGAACAAATAATCGAGCTTGGGCTGCGCACAGACAAAATGCAACTCGAGTTTTTACAGTTTGATAAAATACAAAGTAATATCGAAACCCTCTGCTCAGATATTGACAAGCAGTTACTCGAAAGAGACTCCTTCGAATCTCAGTATTATCAATACATAGCTAAAGCCAAAGGCACTTTAAATCAAAAAGCGACAGACCAGACCGACTTACAAGAACCTACACATCATTGCAAACATAGCTCAGATGCTAGCGATTCCATTAGGTACCCAGATATTAGCCTACCCTCATTTAATGGAGACATTACACAGTGGATCGAATTCCGAGATACTTTCGACGCACTTATAAATCAGGGTAACCTGAAGCCCATACAAAAATATAAATATTTGAGAAGTTGTCTAAAGGGCAGTGCTTTGGAAGTTATAGGAGCGCTGGAATATTCGGAGGAAGGGTACAGCATAGCATGGCAATTACTTTGCGAACGCTATAATAACCCAAAAGTATTGGTCTACAATCATTTGCGAGCGCTTTTCGGCATCGATAGCGTACAATCGAATCCAATGGCACTAAGGGGCATGGGTGATAACATATCGAAACACCTTAGAACCCTAAGAAGCTTAAATATAGCAACCGAAAACTGGGATATATTGATAATTTTCTTTTTATCTAGCAAGCTAGAAAAGTCACTACAACTAAAATGGGAAGAAAAATCCAACTCACGTGAACTTCCTACATTACAGGATTTCAAGACTTTTTTGAGGTCCCGAGCTGACCTTTTGGAGTCGATGAACAGCAACCAAGCTGTTGAAAATACAAACCGGAATTCGAGTAATACAACTGAAAAGGCGATGATAGCCACGTCCCGCAACAATCCGGAAGCTAACAAGGTAACAAAACCACCTACTACCCAGCATAATCACTGCCCTTTTTGCAAGGGCACCCACTACCTAAATCAGTGTACACAGTTCCTAGCCCTTAGCCCTATAGCTCGCAGCCGAGCTGCGAAGAGGTTACGACTCTGCACTAACTGCCTGAGATCGAATCACGCGGTGCCGAACTGCCGAGCCAGCAAGTGTACCAAGTGTTCAGGTAAACATCATACTTTGTTACACATACCTACTATACCTACTCCAGCGAACGAGCAATCTATTTATAATCCCGAGCGATTACCTACACAACCGAACACATCTCGTCCTACCTATAATCCCGAGCGATTACCTACACAACCGAGCGTATCTCGTCCTATGACGCTATACACCCCACAACAACAATCTACATCCGAAAATCAATCTATAAACTTGCATATTAAGCAAATCAACACGTCAAATGACAATGCTTGTTCACAGCCGATGCAAAACAAGCATGTTTTCTTATCTACAGCTGTAGTAAACATAACCGATCACGAAAACAAACAACAAAGCATGAGAATCCTATTGGATTCCGGCTCGCAATCGTGCTACATAACAGAAAGGGCACACAAAAAACTAAACCTACCTGTACACAACACAGATACCGATGTCATGGGTATCAGCAACACAATAATAAACGTTAAACACTATTGTAACGTTATTATTCACTCTAGAACCGAACCATTTTCTGTGGATCTATCTTGCTATATTGTACCTACAATCTGCAACCTACCTAACTATGATATAGGAAATCTTATCATACCTAAACGATTCCGACTGGCTGATGATGGATTCAATTCAGCCGGCGAAATCGACATGATACTGGGCGCCGAAAAATTCTATGACCTATTGTGCGTAAACCGACACGAATTAGGAACTAACTTACCGACTTTGCAAAAAACCAAATTGGGCTGGATCGTGACTGGCTCGACGACGGGGCCAGTACGCCAGCAAACTAGATGTCATTTCATTCAACAACAAATGAGAAGCATTTTCGAAACTGAGGAAAATTCCACACTTTCCAATGATGATATCACGGAGTGCGAAAGTGTCTTTATGACGCATAATCGAGATTCTGAGGGAAAGTTTGTCGTAAAAATACCTCTAAAAGAACCTGCTTCAAGTTTAGGTAGATCAAGACACATTGCCTATAAGAGATTTCTGTCATTAGAAAACAAATTTAGTAAAAATTCAGAATATAAAAAACAATACGTCCAATTCATGAGAGATTTCCAACAAGCGGGCCGCATGAAAGAGATGGAATACTCCAATGTAGGACCCCAAGTCTACTTACCGCATCACGCGGTAATTAATATCGAAAAATTATCAACCCCAGTGAGGGTTGTCTTTGACGCATCATGTCCAACAGACACTGGAAAATCGCTTAACGATATTCAATATAAGGGTACGATATTTCAAGATAGCCTAATCAATATACTAGTAAGATTTAGAACTTACAAATTTGTAGTAAATGCAGATATACAGAAAATGTTTTGCCAGGTCAATATTGATCAATCACAACAAAACCTACAAAATATACTATGGAGGGAAAACTCAACCGATCCTCTACGTACCTACACATTAACTACTCTCAGTTTTGGCTTGAAGGCGGCCCCCTACATAGCCACGAGATGCCTACTGCAGCTAGCAACCGAATTCGAAGGTAAATACCCTACAGCAGCCGAAGCAATAAAAGGTTCATTCTACTACGATGACTGGATCTATGGAGGCGACGACGAAGCAGCGCTAATCGAGACAGCAACGCAAGTAGCGGCCATCCTGCGTACAGCCTGCTTCAATCTACGAAAATGGAAGTCGAACTCAAAAACCATATTAAAAAAGGTATGTAACACCGACTCAACAAATCCGACCGAGAGCGGAAATAACACACACAAACTATTAGGTATCACATGGTGCAGCCACACAGATTGTTTACAATTCTCATTCAAAGAACAACCAAAGCCAGATCGACTTACGAAAAGAAAGGTCCTGTCTATAATTTCAGCTATCTATGATCCTACGGGCTTAATTAGTCCCGTTTTAGTGACAGCTAAATGTTTTATTAAAAAACTATGGCAGGATAAAACTTCATGGGACGAAACCCTATCGCCCGCTTTAACAAGAGAATGGATATCTTACTATAGGAGTCTATTTTCTTTAAACAATCTATCCATACCGAGACGCACAATCATAAACAATTACGTAACACTAGAACTGCATGGGTTTGCAGATAGTTCAAAAACATGTTACGGAATTGCAATTTATTTACGTTCCATTGATAATTTAGGTAATATACAGGTGCATTTGTTATGCACAAAGTCTAGAATTGCTAGAGAGGAAACAATACCCCGCTTAGAATTACGCGCAGCGGTATTGTTATCACAAGTAATGGAATCACAAGGCAATAACCTTGCCAAACGAGTCAGTAAAATATACCTATGGTCTGACTCACAGGTGGTATTGGCGTGGATAAAAACACCGCCACCTAAACTAGGTACTTTCATCAGTAACAGAGTAGCGGAAATTCAGAGATTAACCAAGATCGAAGACTGGCATTGGGTGTGTTCGGCTGAAAATCCAGCTGACATTATATCGAGAGGAATTCAACCTCATATATTAAGAAAAAGCAATCTGTGGTGGTCGGGTCCCGCCTGGCTATCTGGTCAAACGGCGCAGTGGCCTCTGCACAATCAAACTAACACACAAATACAAACAAAGGACACAGAACAAACTATATCCTTAGTTAACCCAACAAACATCGAGAATAATTTCATAGATAAATTGTTTCATAAATATTCAAACGACAAAAAATTATCGCGAGTGTTTGCCTATACTCTGCGATTCATCAATAACCTACAAAATCCTTGTAATAAAATAAGCGGACCGCTGTCCGTTCAAGAATTAAATGATTCGATGCATAAACTAATTATGCGCGCACAAATAACATCACTACCTATTGAATACAAACTTTTAAGTCAGAATATTAAATGCCTTAACCCGTTTTTTGAAGATGGCCTGTTGAAAGTTGGAGGAAGGTTAAACCTATCAAACATTCCCGAAACTAAAAAACATCCTATAATTTTGCATCCAAAACACATACTCACTGAAACTATAATGAGAAACATGCATATCAAACTCTTCCATTGTGGTCCACAGCTACTGCTAGCATGCATGAGAGAGCAGTACTGGCCATTAAATGGAAAAGGTCTGGCTAACAAAATTGTACACAAATGCGTTACATGTTTCAAAGCAAAACCACTCATACACGTACCCATTATGGGTCAACTACCTACAATAAGAACTACTCCTTCACCGCCATTCCACACAACATTTTGTGATTATGCTGGGCCCTATTCAATTCGAGATAGAAGGGGGCGTGGTTTCAAGTCTTACAAATGTTGGATAGCTATGTTTGTTTGCTCATCGACAAGGGCAGTTCACATTGAGTTGGTTTCAGGTTTAGAATCACAAGCCTTTATTGCCGCCTTCCGGCGATTCATATGCAGAAGAGGTAAACCAAGTCAAATGGTAAGTGACAACTCGACCACATTCCGTGGAGCAAATAATGATTTAGTAGAACTATACAGATACCTAAACGAAAATTTTAGCGAACTTACCAACTTCCTTGCAAACGAAGGTATTTCCTGGAAATTCTTACCCCCCTACAGCCCGCATCTAGGCGGCCTACATGAAGCTGCAATTGGCAGCTGTAAGCTTCATCTTAAGAGGGTATTAAGTCAAGCCTTATTAACATTTGAAGAATTCTCTACGGTTCTTACTCAAATTGAGGCAATATTAAACTCGCGCCCATTGTGTCCCATACCTAATGCTAATAATGATGATTTTCCCATTCTTACGCCAGCTCACTTTCTGATCGGTAGATCGTACACGTCTCTGGCGGACTACGAATACCAAGATGTATCAAGGAATAAGTTAAATCACTTCCAACAACTCCAACAGATACAACAGGACTTCTGGAAGCGGTGGTCTCGAGAGTACCTGGGTCTCCTACAGCAGAGGTGCAAGTGGAGGAGCACAAAGGGACCTAACCTCACCGTCGGCTCAATCGTGCTGGTGAAGGACGATCGCTTACCACCCTGCCAGTGGAAGTTGGGACGCATCGCGAAGACACAAGACGGTCAAGATGGCGAAACGAGGGTCGCCGTCATCCAAACAACAAAAGGCCTTATCAAACGAGCCTTCAATAATATTTGCCCCTTACCTATTTCTCTGTCAGATACCGACTATTAGTTCTAAGTAATCAGTGTAGGTAGACAGGGACTATATAATTAATTAATCACTTTATTACACAAACAAGTGAAATGTAACCTAATTAACTACTGCCTACTTAATAAAAAAATACTTCTCTTGTGTTTTCTTCATAAGATCTAGAATCCTTCTAGGTAGGTAACTAAAACAGAACGCTAGGAGTATACATAAATCTATTAATAAATTAGCTAGTCACATTCATAAATTACAGTTATATTTGTATACCTAGTAGAGTTTAGGCGCTCTGGAGTATGTCAAAATGACATCATAGCATCAATGTACAGCGCCATCTAGTCTTCCATAGTACGAACCACCTCACCCACAACTATACCCTAAATCAATACCTTTAGAGGTGGTTCGACTAATAAAGGCTAGATGGCGCTAATTAACCATATCTTATAAATTCCGTTCAACTCGATTTAACCACCATTCTCGCATTAGAGCCCGAGCTGCGAATACCTTGTACAAACCGAATTAAATATCTTCAGATAAAACTAAACACCTATTATTTGGGGCACCCATTTTCAGATATTTAAAGTTAAAAGACAGCAATCAAATTATGACGAGGTAAACAATGCTATCTCTAGTATAGTGAACTGGTTTACTGTTAACAATTTATTACTTAATGAAAAGAAAACTAAATGTATTAAATTCGTGTTACCCAATGTGAACCCGGTAACTACAGACATATTTATAAAAGGACAGAGATTGGACCTTATTCATATTCATATTCATATTCTTTATTGCACAGAAAACATAGATACGCAGACAGTTACAATAAATTTTATAGGCAAAGGCGAGCTTATCTCTAAAAAGAGATTTCTTCCAGCAAACCTAGGCAAGACAGGAGTGTTTGTGAAAAAGGACAGTCCTAGTGCGCAATAAAACAGTATACATACGTACGAAAATTACTTTTAAAATATAAATAAAATATACCTAATAATATATATATATATATATCTCAACTATATAATACACTAGATAGCATGCACATATATAAACTACAAAATATCATACATATACTTACATAAATATGATACTAATTACGAAAGAGAAAGGAAATACGCTTTCAATCTTCTCTTAAAAGTGAAAATTGAGGGACTATCCCTAATAGTGCAGGGAAGTGCGTTCCACAGTCGGATTGCCCTTAACCTAAAAGAGTGTTTGTAGGCGGCAGTTTTATGCCGAGGAGTTGACAGGAGAGACACCGTGTGGGATCTCCGATTACTATCCCTGGGGAAAAGAAATTCAAAACGTTCTCGAAGATATGTGGGGTAGCGGTGATTTCGCAAAATATTGAATAGATAAGAGAGAATGTGCATATCACGGCGAAGACGGATCGGAAGCCATCCCAGCTCCTTGCGATACTGGGAGACATGGTCGTACTTGCGCAGCCCGTAGACAAACCGAATCCCAAGGTTTTGGAGTCGCTCGAGTTTATTCAGTTGTTCTTCGTTCGCACTGACCCAACAAGCATCCGCGTAGTCTATTAAAGGTAGTAGAAGGGACTGAACAAGGGTGATTTTAGTCTGCCGCGGCAGGAAGTACTGCAATCTCCGTAGGGAGTAAAATGACGCAAAGACTCGTCTGCTGACCTCACAAACATGGGGCGACCAGGACAGCAAGTTATCAAATATAACCCCAAGATTCTTAGCTTTCTCGCTGTAGGTGATTATCGTACCCTCATACATCACAGGATGGACGGGGATATTTTGTATTATGTTAATTGAGTGCCGTGTACCCATAATCATGGCTTGAGATTTTGCCGGGTTGATAAGCAGCCCATATGAAATTGCCCATTTACTGATGTTATCGAGGTCAGCATTCAACGCCTCTATGGTCAGATTTACATCAATAAGAGAGAAGTGCCGATATATTTGAAGGTCATCTGCGTAGAGATGATAAGAAGAAGTAAGAACGTCGGAGATGGAGTTAATGAATACTGAGAAGAGAAGAGGAGAAAGGATACCACCCTGCGGAACACCCGCGGAAAGATTACACCAGTTCGTTGAGATCTCCTCAGACTTAATACGCTGCTGGCGGTCTCTCAGGTAGGAGTCAAACCAGAGAGCCGAGTGCGAGGAGACTCTGAGCGATTTTAGAATTTCAACCAGGATATCGAAATCGACGCAGTTGAAGGCGCTACTGAAATCAAGCAGTGTGAGAACCGTAAGCTGCTTCTGATCCATGGCTAATTGAATGTCATCGGTGACTTTAAGCAATGCCGTGGTAGTACTGTGACCCGGCCTGAAACCTGATTGATATGGATTTAATAAGTTTCTAGAGGAAAGGTATGAGGAGAGCTGACAGTGAACAATTGATTCTAGGACTTTGGAAAGGATAGGCAGAATAGATATGGGACGAAAATCATTAAAGGAGACGGGATTGGACGATTTATGTAGGGGAATCACAAGTGCCTTTTTCCACTGAGAGGGGAAGCAACCTTGTTCAAGCGATACATTAATTATGTGGGTAATGATCGGTAACAGCTCCTCAATGATACAGGTTATCATCTGAGAACAGATCTTGTCCTCACCAATGGCTTTCGACGAGATCGCTAAGATTGCCCTCCTTACTGCGCCGATTCCGACACGGTTGAAGTTGAAGGGTGAGTTGTGGGCTGCGGACCTTGTGCAGTCGACTGTCTTTTTGGGCATTACTTTAGACGCCAAACTACAATGGGATCCTCATATAAATAAATTGTCGAACAGACTGAGTTCAGCAGCGTTCGCAGTTAAAAAAATTAGAGCTCTTACCGACGTAGACACCGCTAGACTAGTCTACTTTAGTTACTTTCATAGTTGAATGACCTATGGTATTTTATTGTGGGGTCACGCTGCGAATGCTAATAGTATATTTATTCTGCAGAATTGGGCTGTTCGTGCAATTTATAGATTAGGGCCTAGAGTGTCACTGAGGGAAAAGTTTAAAGAAATCAATATTCTGACATTTGTGTCTCAATATATCTATGACAATCTTGTGTATGTAAAAAGAAATATAACTAATTTTCAGAAGTACAGTGATATACACAATTTTAATACTAGAAATAAAGACAAGTTGGTTGCTTATGTAAGCCGACTACATAAAATTAGTAATTCTTTTAAAGGCAATTGTATACGCTATTACAATAAGGTCCCTACTGATATTAAAAACTTACCTTTAGACAAGTTGAAAATAATAATAAAACAGAAATTGTATAAAAAAGGTTACTATAGGATATCTGATTACTTAGAGGACAGATGTCCATGGGAATAGATTGTTTGAGTAACAGGCTGTTTCGATATATAATTAGCATTCATTTTGTAATTTGACAATATTTTATTTAAAAAAGGAAACGCAAAAGATGCGACGACTGTGGAGTTTCTTCGGAGAGCTCTTCTCCACAGATTCCGCCATTGTGTTAGTGAACTCACCCAAAAAAATGTAATGACGGATCTAAGTGATGTAACAACATCCTATGGAAATAAATGATTTTTGTTTTGATTTGATTTGATTTGCACAATCTTAAAAATGTTCAGCATAATAAATAACTTAAACCTAGGCCAATAAGGGGCTCTTATTATCTTACTTTTACATTTTAACATTTTGCAAATCCTACAATTTTTAAGTTTAATTTTTAAAAAAGTTTTAAGATTTGATAAATGAACTAGGAGTTACAGAGGGAAGGGGAGGTGTGAAGTGTGTGTATGTGTGTGTGTGAGGGTGGGTGTGTGTGTGGTAGTATTAGAGAGAAAGTTATTTATTTTTGACGAAAGTCATTGATTTAGTGGTGGTACAAAGATCAATTTCATATTCTTTTGAAAGAGGCCAGGAGAGTGATGGAAAATGTCTAGACCGGAAATTTTTTCATTGTATGTGCGAGGCAGGCAGCGGCTGATAGAATTGGCTGCGTAGTTTGTACGGGATAGCGGCACATTGAAAAGTCTGGTGTGGCGGGTACGTGTCGACGGCGCATCCAGTCTGACCAGAGCCTCAACCAGATCCGGACAGTCAACTACACCATGGCAAATGTTATAGGGCAGCCTCATGTCCATCATGCCTCAACGGGACTCTAAGTTGAGGACGTTGTGATGTCGGCATTCTGCTGCGTAGTCATCGGCATGATATCCGTCACGAAAGCTGAGATGGCGCAGAAATTTTATCTGGAGACGCTCAACCATGTTTATGTAAACCTCGTATTGAGGATTCCATACCGTGCAGCAGTATTCAAGAATGCTTCTAACATACGCAAAGTACAGTACACGGATACAGCAAGGTCAGTAAATGGCTTACCCACTCTTAAAATAAAACCTAGATTTCTGTAAGCTTTATTTGTGACATGTTCAATGTGTTCCTGAAAAGTAAGCTTGCAGTCCAGAATGACACCTAGGTCGCGTATCGACTGTACCCTTATAATTGGTGATTCATTTAATTTATAGTCGTACAAAATTGGCTTTTTACGCCTTGTTAAACTTATAATATTACATTTTGCAACGTTAACTTTTATTCTGTTGCGCTCATAGTAGTCAGATAGCCTGTTCAGGTCCGCCTGTAAATTGACGCAATCTTGGATTGAATTTATTTGTGAAAAAACTTTTTTGTCATCAGCATACAAGAGGAACCTGGCGTGACTGAAGCAAATACCAATGTCATATAAATATGCAACATAGAGTAAGGGTCCCAAAATTGACCCTTGAGGAACACCAGAAGGTACCGTAATGATCAAATCTGACCGACAGCCACCAACGACAACAGCCTGACATCTTCTATTAATTAATGTAAGATTTCGTCCATCGTAAAAAATCGCCCCGGATACCCAGGTTATTTAACTTTTTCAGGAGTATGATTTTAAATGTATTTAAAGTGTTAGCAGGATCTAACTGGGGTGTTCATCCGAAGCACTTGAGAAAGCTATATATATATTATTAGAAGTAGGTTAGATTACTGTAGCTTCTTATTCGATAACTCTGCTAAAGCCCATCTTTACAAAATTGATAAGATTCAAAACCAAGCGATGCGAGTTATTGGCGGGTTTATCAAAACTACTCCCATCCATGCTATGGAAAGCGAGCTTTGCCTACAACCTCTGCATCTTCGAAGACGGTTTCTGGCTAGTAAGTTTTGGTTGAGATCTAAATCGATGGACAGCAATTTTATTGAAAGTCTGAATGAATTATCTTCATTGACAGAAACTGGTAGATTCTGGGGATAGGGGCCGGTTGTACTCGTTGCATTTCTCCATCAATGGGGTTAAAAACTGAAAGCTCGTCGTAGATGGCAGCACTGTTGAGTGTTCCTAAGAACCGCCATATTGTGTATTTGTTGTTGTTTGCTAAAGTATTCAATATTAGATATCACGATAAAAATGTATTAGACTCACAGATATCGAGAGATAGGTTAAGGGGCGTGGCACGTGCGAATAAATGTAGCTCCGACAGGTTAGATATTAAAAATCCTCGGTAGTCACCGGGCGACCGAGTGACTTATTCATTTCCGTTGTTTTTCGAAAATGCCGACCTGTGCAATACTCACGTGCAAAAATAGAAGCGAGATTGTGAACTCCAAGAACGCAGGTATCACATATCACTTGTAAGTCTCATTCCAACTATTATTTCTTCTTAAAACACAAGAAATAAACATTATTACGAAAATAAATCATTCGCGGAAAATTCGTCACGAATTGACATTTAAGTGACAATGTCATGTTGTTCTCGCTAAGTTTACTATACATTGCTTGTTTTGTATCTTAATTTCACTACTTATTGCCAAGCTAACACGAAATGAATATTTCACACTTATCTAAGTACGAAAGCAAAGATGCATCGTCATAAGGAGGCGAACTGTTACACGCACACAGAGACGACATTAGTTATGGGGATAGTGATAGGAGAATTATGTTTTTGAATCGATAGATTTTATCATTCCGCAATTACTAATATAGTTATTTTATTGCTCATAATACGTAAGTTTATTGTTAGTTATTCCAATGATTGCCAAACAGACAGTTTAGATTTTAAGTTTGTTTAAAACCTCGCCCGACGAAGGATAATGGGGTGTTATAAGTATTGATCGGAAATTCCGATGCTTTCAGTCAGGTCCGAAGAGTTCACAGTTATTCTACCTTCAGAAACCTCTTTGCCTCTCTTTCTAGCTGTAAGGATTCTGTTGAAAAAAAGAAGAGAGGCAAAGGGGTCTCGTATGACGTATAAATATGTCGTATTTACAAACAATTTACAATTTTATTTATAGAACCCGGCATTGTATACGACTGTCAATACCAGTGTCTATAAATTATAATCGATCGATGATACACGCTGTCCTTGCATTGTCCCAACACTAGCTCGACTAGCTAGTATACCTGCGGTAGTGTGGGTGTGTTCGGACGATAGGTGCATGACATTGCACTGACCAATAAAAGGGGAGGGATTGATGTACGAGTGGTGTAAATGTATGCGTGTTCTTAGTTTTCGACGACACTGGTTCCGATACAAGCTTAGCGCCAAGGGCCTATCTCTCGCTAACAGTGATTAGAACTGTAGTGTAGCTAAGTTAAAAGACGAGCTTAGAAAACGGAGAGCGTCTGCCATTGGTACATTTGCCAGAGGCAATTATAAGGAGAGCGACATCTTCGGCAGTAAAGTAAAAGGCTTGAGATGCGCGCAAATACTAGACTAATTTATTATAGTTAATACTAAGCTTATATACTTACTACAAAACTACGTAATTAATATAAATATACCTTATCTGTGACGGTCGTCAACTTATCTTAACATTACGGGGAAATATGACTAACATAGTCGACCGGCACAGATACTCCCCCCTTTAGGGAAAAAAATAAATGAATGTACTTATAACAATGAACAAAAATCTAAGTTAGAATCAAACAATAACCTTAGAAGGTTGCTGATGTTCAGAAGTCGGGTCACCACTTTGCCAGAGGCAATTATAAGGAGAGCGACATCTTCGGGAGTAAAGTAAAAGGCTTGAGATGCGCGAAAATACTAGACTAATTTATTATAGTTAATACTAAGCTTATATACAACTTACTACAAAACTACGTGATGAATATAAATATACCTTATCTGTGACGGTCGTCAACTTATCTTAACATTACGTGGAAATATGGCTAACATAGTCGGCCGGCACAGTACAAAAGCAGCTTTAGTTGAAAGGTAAGTTAAAAACTGGCATTGTTATGATTTAAAGGTTATGTTGCGTTTTTTTTTTGTAGAGTCCATTTTTTTGTTATATATGACAGGCGTACGACAGGAATAACCTTGTCGGAGTTGAAGACGAACTTGAGGATGAGATTCCCGTTATTCCTGACTTAGAAGAGTTTAGGGATGTGAATGCCAGCACTAATCTTCCAGGTCTGTCTAGACGCCATATTCAAGAGTTTTCACAAAGGTAAGAGAGCATTGAATCTTGATATCTTTGTCTTTTAGGATATTACTAAGATAGATTATACATAGGTATCAAATTATCAATATGTTGTTTCAGGTTGCAAATACCGAATAAAGGAAGACTTCTGTACGAAAGTAGAAGCCTGGTAACTCTTCGTGTTGCTTTTGTTGCTCTTCGTAATTTCATCATTGTCATGAAAAAATGATCTTCGATAGAAATATTATATTGAATATGACTTCCATAGTATTTAATTAAATGAGCCATGGGACTTCATGTTGAGAATACAAAATAGAACTTTGCATAGGTTTCAAAGCCAGTATAGAAAGCAATTACACTATCATTGTCTTTATATCTCTCTATAGATCCATAAATGTGTTCGAAGTTCACTTGAGTGCTCTTTGATTCAGCTGATGAACTAGATTCTTTACTTGTAGACAGCTCAGCTTGTTGGTTAACGTCTATTTCTATTTCACTCTTTACTGTGAATTGTTGTTGTTGTCGTTGTTGTTATCTCTAAATTGAACTTCACACTTATTTTGGGTTTGGATGCCACTGGGTCCAGGCAAGACAAGGCGTTTCAAAACAAAGTTTCTTGAGACTTCTCTGAATATGTCTATCCTATCGTTGTTGTGTTGTCTGTTTGACTGTTTTGACCTTAGAATATGAAAATATTGAGGGTACAGCTGTTTTCTTCAACACTTTGTGTATAGATTTATCACCTGTTTACGAATTGGGTCCATAATCATCTTCAGGTAGAAAATGGGCAGCACGTAACCTTGACGAAGAACTAGCATTCCATTTTTTTCTACGAAGAGCTTTCTCCCACAGTTTTCTTCTTTTAGCTTCTTTGGGGAATAAATGAATCCCCGTATTTTTGCAATCAAGAGCTGCACAAATAGTCATTATAAGAAATTATTCATAAACCAAATGGTTTGTTTACATAATTAGTAAGGAGAACCGTCAAATTCATGGAACACTCAACACTAGTGACATCTGAAGTGAGCAATAGGCAGTTTTTAACCCCATTGATTGACTGTATGTATGTGGTCCGTAGTTGCGTATCCACTCCGGAAGCCAGCTTGTTCTACAGGTTGGTACTCGTCCAGGACTTGAGTCAGCCTGTTGCAGAGGACCTTCGCGAACAGCTTATAAACTTGAGAGAGGAGGCTGATGGGGCGATAATTTGACAGTTTCGCTTTGTCACCCTACTTATGTAGAATCGTTACTACGGCATTGTTCCACGATTTCGGAGTGATGCCTTCACTAAGCACTTAGTTGAAGAGTTTGTCAACACTTTTAGTACGCTGGGACCTCCTTCCTGTAGCATCTCCACGTACACACCGTCCCCTCCAGATGCCTTCCCACGTTTCATTCTGCTCAGAGCAACACCCATTTCATCTTCTATAATGGGAGGTAAGCCATCTACGAGATCCTCCCAAAGATGCTCGGCAGGTTCGGCTCTGGCGTCTGACGCGTCTGGAAATTCTGGTTCCGGAGACTTTGACGCATAAAGCTCGGCGTAAAACTCTTCAACCATTTTTAGTATTTGTTCACGATTTGTGACAAGATTCCCGCTTCTGTCATACAATTTAGAAATTTCAGATTTAGATTTATTCAATTTCCTTCTAAATACTTTCGGACCTTTATTTTGTTTGATTGTTTCAGTTATGACTTTAGTATTATATGCTCTTAAATCTTTCCAGATTGCCTTAATAAAGCTCGGCGTAAAACTCTTCAACCATTTTTAGTATTTGTTCACGATTTGTGACAAGATTCCCGCTTCTGTCATACAATTTAGAAATTTCAGATTTAGATTTATTCAATTTCCTTCTAAATACTTTCGGACCTTTATTTTGTTTGATTGTTTCAGTTATGACTTTAGTATTATATGCTCTTAAATCTTTCCAGATTGCCTTAATAAAGCTCGGCGTAAAACTCTTCAACCATTTTTAGTATTTGTTCACGATTTGTGACAAGATTCCCGCTTCTGTCATACAATTTAGAAATTTCAGATTTAGATTTATTCAATTTCCTTCTAAATACTTTCGGAACTTTATTTTGTTTGATTGTTTCAGTTATGACTTTAGTATTATATGCTCTTAAATCTTTCCAGATTGCCTTATTTACTATTTTATTAAATGATTGTAGCTCCTTTTGGTCTATAGCTGTCGCGTTTCTTATCCCTCTCCTTCGTTCCAATAGTGAGAGCGTGTCTGCTGATAGCTTCTTTTCACTTTCTTTCTTCTTGCCAATGTTTTTTCGTTGTTTCAATGATGGTTTTACAGAGATCATCGCAAAGTGTGTCCACATCCAGGTTCTCTTCCAATAGCCCATCAAAAGAATTCTGCAATTCCAGCTGAAATTTTTACCAAGTAGTATAACATTATGATGGTCGTAACGTGCGGATTTTTGACGCAGTAAAGAGGGTTTATGATACGTGTGTAGATAAAAAAAAACAACAGAGAATACAGAAAGTATTCCAGACTGAGGAAATATACATCATTTTCAGTTTAGGTGAAAATACTTAACTTCTCGTAACAGAATTTGTTGGATGATTGTACATCTATAATCTGTATCACCTAATAACTTCATGACATGCCAAATTTCAAAGACGGAGGAATTTAATCTATTTCCGTTGATCCGGTATAGCCCGGTTACGGACGGACAGACGGACTGCGGAGGCTAATAGGGTCCCGTTTGGCACCCTTCGGGTATGGAACCCTAAAGAGCTGTCCTGTCTAGGGCATAAGCTTCATGCCAGAACAACGGAACTTCATGTCTTTGTAGCAGTTTACGAAAAACAGAGTATATGTTGCTACCTCATATTGTGTGTCACTTCTCAGCTCAGATTTATCACAGCGTGACGATATGTACAGCAGATCCGTTGTTTGATAACTTTATTATTTTTAAGCGGAAACCCCATTTCGATAGGTTTCGTAGTTTTGGCAGGAAATAGTCTGGGGCTCAATCACGCAGATTGAGCCCCAGACTATATTTCCTGTCAAAAGTTCATTCCTCCCATTACGATTTTAATAATTTATTAGAGCAGAAGAGACGAGATAGAGATATTTACATTGTCTATAATTCTAAAGAAAGGGGTAATGCTTCTTCACGCGAATTTCAAATCAATCACCGTAAGATAGTCAAAACCGTTAGTTGATAAACTAACGTTTTTTCTAGTTAGTTGGACAACTATTGACAGATAGTAAACTGTAGCGTACTGCTTACTATATGACGCGTTAGTTGATAAACTAACGGTTAAAACCGTTAAATAGTAAACTGGTTTAAACTTTATTTGCAAACGAAATACCAAGGCAAACACTGCGGTAGCTTAGGTGAAGACTAGAGGGGGCGAGCGCAGCGAAGCCCCCGAATAGTCTTCGTGTTAGGTTGACAAGTAAGAACAAAAGAAACGCAAATTCTAAACCCTGTCGGTCTGGTTTAATATCTGTCGATAGTTGATAAACTAATGTGTTAGATTATCAACTAACGGTTTTGACTATATTACGGTGACATATAATTGTATATTTTGTAGTATCTCATGTTATTTTAGATTTTTTTTTACCCCGTACAATGCCAGTTATCATACAAATAAACTAAACAGCATCTGAGCGCCCTCACTATGCGGCTCAGATAAAAACCCGTTTACACTACCTACATTTTTTACTTCTTTATCTACACACGTATCATAAACCCTCTTTACTGCGTCCAAAAACCACACGTTACGATCAGCATAATGTTAAACTACTTTGTAAAAACTCATTTCTTATCTGAATATTGAACACTATGACCATATTGTGTAAATTTTCTACATATTAATGACATTCAAATTTCGAACGCCGACGCCCTCCCCTACTTTGTCTGTGAAGTTGGTACTACAGAACAAGCTAAACAACTTAATGCCACAATGCCGGTCAAACATGCGGTTCCTGAACACATCAAAGAGGGCTTATGATATATGTGTAGATAAACTAGTGTATGTAACTGTACATAATTAGGCATTATGTATCAGTCACATAAACTAATATTATTATTAACTCTTAAAATAGTTTATCTACACACGTATCATAAACTCTCTTTACTGCGTCCAAAAACCGCACGTTACGATCAGCATTATGTTAAACTACTTTGTAAAAACTCATTTCTTATCTGAATATTGAACACTATGACCATAATGTGTAATTTTTCTACATATTATGACATTCAAATTTCGAACGCCGACGCCCGCCTGCGTGCCGCCCCTACGTTGTCTGTGAAGTTGGTACTACAGAACAAGCTAAACAACTCAATGCCACAATGCCGGTCAAACATGCGGTTCCTGAACACATTAAAGAGAGCTTATGATATGTGTGTAGATAAACTAGTGTATGTAACTGTACATAATTAGGCATTAAAACTCTCGAGTGATATTATTATGAAGCTCGCCTTCGGCTCGTTTCATAAAGCTACTCTCTAGTTTTAATGCCCTCCATTATGTAGCAGACACTTAAACTATTATACAATCACTTTTAGATTCGATCCGTATACATTCCATCAAAGCATTTAAGATCGGCGCATTTTGGGGAGGGAACTAATTTAATTAAAAACTAAAATGTATTTGATGGAATGATCCCAGATCGAACTCTGTTACCAGTAATCACGGAACATGAGGAGGCTCACAATTAACAGTTTTGTACCATATTACTTTTTCACGAGACGAAACATCATAGTTATCTTTCCATATATCAAATATTATTCTTTTAATTATATACAGCATTTCTGAATAGTGAGGTTTAATAAATATTTTAGCTCTATGGCTAATTTGACAGACAGAGCTAAATAACCTCAGCAAACTTGTCTGCCTCTTCATTTCCCTAGAGACCCATATGTGATGGTATCCATTGTACTAAAAAAATAGCCCTGTTTTACAAAATCAAGAATTTTATTAAGTATACTGTAGGCTATTGATGTCCCACTAACTCCAGAATAGCAACGGATTAAATGCTGTAGGGTACTTTTGCTATCCGTGAAAATGACAACATTTCTATGAGTAAAACTAACGTTTGCCTCGGCCCATGAAATAGCCTTTAAAATTGCAAATAGCTCTAGTGACTTACTGGAAAAATTTGATACAATTTCATAAGTACCCACAGTTTACACTGAGGGTCATATTATGAAGCACCTGACCCACTTTTAGAACTATCTGTAAATAATTAGTACGAACTACTATATTACTATGAATTTCTTCTAAAACTTAAAATTTTAATGACGTCGGTCGGCAGAAAATATATTTTGGCTTTATGAATACAATTCAGTTTAGCAAAAATCATATACCTCAAATCAATTATAGTCACACAGTTATATATTGGGTGCTTACATATGAAATTGGAGAAAATTTCTTACAGATTCAGGAGTTCATAATTCGTGTATTTCAATAGCAATTTCCATTATTTTTTTATTCTTTAAAAGTTATTTTTAATAGTTTTACATCTACTTATTAAATTTTCAGTTTGATAACTAAAATGTAATCTTAAAAATCAGTGCCTCCTAAATATCATCAAAAAACGCTGATTTCATAAAGCATATATATATATATATATATATATACATACATACATATATATATAGGTAAAATTAAACATGGGGAGAAGGTCAGAAGAGACAACAGTATGTCTCGCAGCTCAGGCTAACTTTATTTTTCCAAAACTTTTACGGAGGATTACTGCAATTTCTTAAAGGGTTAATCACATAATTATCATCTCCATTATTCCACGACAGATATTTTAAAGTAATTTTGTGTGCCAAAACTGCCTCTTTATAGAAAGTGGTGGAATACAACATTTTTAATAATTAACCGTTAACGTTTTAGATAGAAGTAAATCATGTATTTTTGATATTTCATTCACGTGCATTTTTTTTAGGATGTAAACAATAAAATGTGTGGTTTTCATAGGATTACAGATCGTACTATACACCTCAAATAATCAAATATTAAATAAAACTTACCGTCCAGTAGCAGAAAAATTAAAATAAATTTCTTCTATAAATGATAAGTTCCAACCGAACATTGCATAGCGCAACGGAGACAAAATCATAGATAGCGTTTAAACAATCTCTATACTCTTTGACTTTACATTAAATAGTGAAAAGATAATCTGCTAAACATTGCTAAAAAACGTCGTCCGACCGCCTCGTTAGGTCTCTATTCACAATTTTTCATATCATATCACTATTATATTATTAAACAGAAAGATTATTACCACACAAAAAACTACATACAATTGTAAAAAAGTTAAATTATTGCACAATTCAAAATTACAAAGGAAACCTCGGCAAAGCCGCAAAGTACATACAACAACCATTAACATTTCTTACATCGTAATATTGGACCAAGCCACAGGGCAAAACACAAACAATACAGAGAAGATATGTGCGAAGGCAAGCTTGTAACATTCACCCGTGCGACGGTGATGATGAATGTTCCCCGCCCGGGTTCGGTCACGGCGACTGTTACGGCGTGAAGGCGTCGTTCGGGTGCGCTCGCTGTCGTGAGCAAGTGCGGTTGCCCTGGCTACACAGTTCGATAGTAGTCATGTATTGCTGTAGCAGGAGTTTCGCCTCGCAGTTCATCATAATATACATCATAATAGTTTTATAATATTTGGGATAGTGTCCACGACTCTAATCCGTACAGACTGAACTAAAAAGGTTTCTCTTCAGTACGTGTTCTTATTTGATCAATAAAACGTGATTCACACCTTTGAACCCGTTCTCTTGAGTGATTCTGCTAAAGCTTCTCTCTAGTGAGTGTTTTCATGTGTCTGTAAAAACTAGACTTGACAGATCTTTGAGCACTGAGCACACATATAAAGCATTATCCAGTGAGTGTTAAGATGTATACTAATGTAATACTAAACATTTAAATATTATTTTGAAGTAAACTTTTTCGAACACCGACTCCACTGAAAAGTCCTTTCTCCAGTACGTATCCTAACGTCATCGATGAACTAAATCTTCTTTTCGAGCATAAGCCTTTTAACACCGATTTCACTGATAAGGTCTCTCTCCAGTATGTGTTCGTATGTGCTGAGCTAAATCGTGTTTTCGAGTAAATGCCTTTGAACATTGCTTGCACTGATAAGGTTTCTCTTTGGTATGTGTTCTCATATGCTCTACTAAAGGTGGTTTTCGAATATAAGCCTTTGTACACTGACTGCACTGATAAGGTTTCTCTCCAGTATGGGTTCTCATGTGAATAACTAAAAGTTGTTTTCGAATATACGCATTTGAACACTGACTGCACTGATAAGGTTTCTCTCCAGTATGTGTACTCGTGTGATCGACTAAATCTTGTTTTCGAACACATACCTTTGAACACTGATTACACTGATAAGTTCTCTCCCCACTATGTGTTCTTAAGTGCTGAGCTAAATCTTGTTTTCGAGTATACCCCTTTGAACACTGATTGCACTGATAAGGTCTCTCTCCACTATGTGTTTTCATGTGATCAGTAAAACCTTGTATTCGAATAAACGCCTTTGAACACTGACTGCACTGATAAGGTTTCTCTGTAGTAGTCATCGTGAGGAGTCAGAATGTGTTCTCGTGTGATCTACTAAATATTGTTTTCGAGTATAAGCTTTTGAACACTGACTGCACTGATAAGGTTTCTCCTTAGTGTGGGTTCTCGTGTGATCAACCAAATGCGCTTTTCGAGTAAACGCCTTTGAACACTGACTGCACTTATACAGTTCCTCTTTAGTGTGTGTTCTCATATGATCAAGTAAATGTTGTTTCCGAGTATACGCCTTTGAACACTGACTGCACTTATAAGGTTTCTCTCCACTATGAGTTCTTGTGTGCTGAGTTAAATCTTGTTTTCGATTAAAAGCCTTTGAACACTGACTGCACCGATAAGGTATCTCTTTGGTATGTGTTCTCATATGCTCTACTAAAGGTGGTTTTCGAATATAAGCCTTTGTACACTGACTGCACTGATAAGGTTTCACTCCAGTGTGGGTTCTCATGTGAATAACTAAAAGTTGTTTTCGAATATACGCCTTTGAACACTGACTGCACTGATAAGGTTTCTCTCCAGTATGTGTACTCATGTGATCTACTAAATATTGTTTTCGAGTATAAGCTTTTGAACACTGACTGCACTGATAAGGTTTCTCCTTAGTGTGGGTTCTCGTGTGATCAACCAAATGAGTTTTTCGCGTATACGCCATTGAACACTGACTGCACTGATAAGGTCTATCTTTAGTATGTGTTCTCATGTGATCACCTAAATGTTGTTTTCGACAATACGCCTTTGAAAACTGACTGCAATAAGGCCTCTCTACAGCGTTTGATATCATTTGTGCGCTGTGTGATGGAGATCTTCGAGGATCTTTTAGAGTAGATTCAACGCACACATACGAGTTGTCATCACACACATTAGTATTGTGCGGGTAGATGTTACCAGCAATGTGTCTGATAAGTTGCTGCTTCGAAGTGAACTCTCTATGACAGCGGTCACAAGTAATGTTACTTGTTGTTACGTGTGCCGCGTCTCGTCTCGATGTTTGTTTGACTTCCGCAGCAAGCTCAACTGTGGGACGAGAAACAGGACATATTTACCGGTTAATTTTGAAAGAATCATTAACGTACGGACTGTTTTCATATCGGGCTCAATAAAAACTGAAACGGAGTAATCCCCGGAACAAAAATTGATATTGTACTGAACTCACTTTACTCATTCACTCTGACTGAGCAAGCAATCTGGCACACAGTTAATAAAAATCTGTATGGTCACTAAACCCGCATTGCCAATATTGTAAAGTAGATTTAAGGTAAATGGGAATAAAGGTGAATAGGATTGCCAGTACAAAAATATAATTGATATAGGTACGTATATAAACAATTAGAGATATAAAATATTTGTCTAGGAATTTTCTTAACACATATAAAATTCTGAATCATATGATATTTAATTAGCTGACCATATTTACGAGAATAATAATACCCATCAGTCAAACGTCCAGGATTTTTTCGAATTCCGCGCGAGAGGCCCGGCGGCGTCCTACTCAACAAAGTTTATTGCTAGTCAAATATTCTTGCCTATATTTTGCCATGATTATAGGTACTTGGTATAAATCTATGTTATTAATTACAAAACAATGTACTCTAAAATAACCTAGCACAAAATTTTGCAATGAAGCTGCATTATTAGCATTCCAGTGAATGCGAAACGAATGACATGTGACAACAGCAAATAATTCAATCGGGCGACAAACGGATAGCATGTGGGCGCTCGCGCTAACTGCGGAGCGTTCGCGTCGACGCGATGTAACCCCCGCTACCCGCGCGCGGCACTTCCCTTGCCTGCCCCGCACCGCAAACCTCGTGACTCGCGTCATTAGATAGATTAAATATATATATATATATGCACGTATTTTGAATAAGGCGGTTATCGAATAATTAGTAGCTGACTGCTGCTAATTATTCGATAACCGGTGGCCAAATAGATCGTAACGTCATTGTTATAACTGGAGTAAGGATGTGTTACGATCTTAATTGCCTCTTCTGCTCCTATTAATTACATGACTCTGATTGTACTATACTATACTATGCGGTTCAAATAACATTAGGATTGTTAAAACGATGTTGTGCTTGCTCTACCTTTAGTTGATTTCGAAAATGAAACTATTATTTTTTATAACAAATTCGATAGGCGCTAAGTGTGTAAATAAAAACAGTTTTTTGGAAAATATTACAAATCGTAAAAAAATCTTTATTTTAAGTTCGTAACCATAAAATTACCCAGCTGGATGCCAAATTTCAAGTTGCGAGGTCATCTGGAAGTGGGTTAGGTTTTTGATGTTAGGTCAGTCAGTCAGTAAGAAAAGTCCCGATTTTTAAATGTATATATCTTAATAACTGATTCAGCTATATTCATGAAATTTAGGGTTCTAGTTAGCCTTAAGGGTCTCAATTAATTAACCAAATTTCATAAGTTTGTGTTCTATAGATTTTGAGTTACGTAGGTGTCAAAAATGGCTGCAAATGGTTTGTGTAATATAACACGTAGCCGCTGCATCGCCAATTCTCTTCTTTTGATAGGATGTGACACAAAATCAAAGGCTTTGCTCATATCTAAAAATATGGAGGCAACGGACTCGTTAAGACTTTGACTATGTTAAGACATCAGAAACGGGATCACCTCGAGCACAGGAGAAATATGCCACAGAAAAACTTCAAACACCAGATGATGATGCACCTTATCAAGTCAAGAAATCATTAGCTGATAAGAAACAATTGCTGCCACCATCACGGAATTGAGAGTGTAGTGACCAGATAGCTCCTGAACCCGAAGATGGAGGAAGAAGCATCCGGCCACGAGCCGAGCGATCTTCTGTTTCGGTTGTGGTGAACCTGTTGACGTCGTGACGTTGCTTTTCAGCATCTGCCCTAGATCCCAGCGTCGTGTCAATCCATAGTCCAGAAAACTGAATCGTTTGGTGAGCACACAAGTTTCTTGTTTTTAATCTTTTTTTATTGATCGCGATAAGTTATTGTGGGAAATAGGGGGATGTTTGCTGTGGCGTTGTTTGTCGGAGTTGAGAGGCGCACTAGAGACTTATTTCTGCACAGGATATTGCAAGTAAAATGCAAAAGGGGAGAGGCATGGAAGGCGCTTCGGGGTATTTTCGACCCCCCCTGTAGATAGCTAGACACACCTGAAATTTATGTGATTGATGGGCTACGGTATGGATAGGCAAATTCCCAAAATTCAGTCAATTTGAATCAATAAATAGAATGGAAACGACGGCCGTTCGCGGTTCCGTCATTTCGTCAATGAATGACTCATCATCGATCGTCTAAATTATGATGTACTTCTGCGGACTCGCATGCTTGAGATTCTGGACAGGCTAGGTCTACTGTTCCCGCGGGGCCGGTTGATGTTGCTGGAGATGACAAACAGGCTTTGTTTGTTTGGTGGTATTGGATATTCTGTTCATTAGCTATACTATTTTGGTTAATTTGGCTATGAGAATATGAGTTTTGTACGGTGAATAAATTATGGTTTGACTTTGAAACTGGAATTAACTTGGGTTTTAGAGTCTGAATAGATCTCTATCAATGAGTGGTGATCAATTTCCTGTGGTTTAGTGAGGCATAACCGAACGGATACTGTGCTGTTTTTTTATTGTTGCAGGATAATGCACAACTCACACGAGAAGGACCTGATGGCTGTGTTGCAGCTTCACCAAAAGCCACTGTCATGCATACCTAATCTTAACCTTATTTATTCATGGTTTACTTAGTCATTTGTTAGTTAACTCACAAAGTCAATTGATCTTCAATGTGATATTTGGTGAATTAAGACAAATAGCATACATCCTAGTCGAGTGTCAGTTTCGACTAGGCACACACAATATAGTATTTTGAAATGTTTGAATACCTTAGATCTTCTGGTATAGAGATGAGATTGGTATCCATTGGTACGGACATGTTGAGATTGGAATCCGTTGGTACGGAGAAGTTGGGGTTGGATTCCGTAGGTACGGAGATGTTGGAGTTGGATTCCGTTGGTACGGACTTATTGGGTTTGTATTTCGTTGGTACGGACATGTTGGGGTTGGCCACGGACATGTTGAGGATCACAACTACCCATCTCACTCATCATTTGGGCGCCCTCAGCCATCGATCCTGACCTTTATGCGATCAAGCTGTCACCAAAGTATTCCTGCTCCATCTTCGCATTGAAAGGCCCTGACATATTTTTACGTGCCTCTTGCTCTCATGGAAACGGCTCATATAACTGCGATTTGTATTTTCACCTTCAGCCAGTACACTATTTGAGAATACGCTTTTCCCCATTTCTCGTTAAGCTTTGATGCCATTTTTAAAACTGTTATACTACATTCAGTTCCTAGAGCTCCATCGCATGGAATGACTGCATGAAATGACTAGTAGGGTGAATGAGGGTCTTAGTTTTTCAGCTGCTCGGTCGTATTTTAAGTGTTTCTCTCGGCTATGTCTCTGAGCTGTTTTTTGCCAGATGAGGTTGCTGTAAGAGAAAGCGTCAGCATTTACTATGCGTACGTCGGAAGAACGCTTTTCTTAGTTTCCCACACACTGTTTAGTTTGATTGTCTCAATTTACAAATGAGCTCAACAAGTACTTTAACGACAGAAAGCATGTGCTAGCTGTATTTATTGACTTCAGTAAAGCATTTGATACTTTATATTATGTTACACTTTATTCCAAGCTCACGCAGAATGGTATACAGGGTCCCTTTCAATACCTACTAAAAAAATATCACACAAACTGATTTACTTCAGTCAATATAGGTGGAGTGCATAGCAACCGGTTACTGACAGAAGAAGGCACCGCTCAGGGTTCTATTATCGGGCGCACCGAGTATCTGTTGTTTGTAAATGACATGTGTAACATTTTCTCCGAAGGGTCTGTATACGAGTTTGCAGATGACACATGCCTGCTAGTGTCACATCAGAATGTTGTGGAAGCTCAATTAATAATGCAACGAAGCTTTGACCTTCTATGTAAGTGGGCTCACGATGTCGGACTTACTATAAATGCACAAAAAACAAAACTTTTACACATTCATTCCTCTTACTTAAAAACCTTTACCATACCGAACATCGTTGCCCACGAACACCAATGTTTACATAACAACAATCACTATACATGTAACTGTGAGTGTCTAGAACTGGTCAAACAGCATAAGTACCTGGGTCTCATTATAGATTTAAACTGGGGTCCATATATTGAATATCTCTGCAATAAGCTTCGAGCAATACTGGCAAGGTTTTGTATAATTAAATATAAATTAACATATAATACATTAAGAATGATGTATCTATCTCTTGCTGATTCAATAATAGGTTACAGCATTAGTAGCTATGGTCGTACTTATAAAACCTATATCGATAGCCTATATAGACTGCAAGTAAGAATATTAAAAGTCATTGTGCCTAGTCATATGAAAGTCAAATACCATGACAACGAAAACGGCTTATTTGACTATTGCAAAATCATAAATACCTACAGTAAAATAAAAATGGCTATCATTACTGAAGAATATGACAACGAGGTTAAACGTATTAAGAAAACTAGGCCTAAGAACTTACGAAACCTAAAATACCTACCTACTTATGAACTACCTACCTATAATAATACCTATGGTAAGCGAATATGGGAATACATGCTACCTGTATTATTAAATGAACTACCTACCGTTACACTGGATAGCATAAGCAATTCTAACAATATTAATAAGCGAAGAAGTGTCATAAAACATTACTTTCTGAAACATCAGCAGCCTATGGCTGTGTGATGTTAAGTAGTTACGTCATACTATTTATAATTATAAGTCTTCGATTAGCATTAGTTTGCGAACTCGTCATTCAACGTATAAACCTTTTGGTTTCTGTCGGATGGCTTTAACTATTATTTAAAAATAATGTAAATTTTGTCTTGAATAAATAAATAAAAAAAAAAAGTAACAGATCGCCTTCAGTCTCGTGCGAACACTCACTCCGCATGCGCGTGTCCTTCCCGCACCAACATTTAAATTTACCGTCAACCTTTTCCTCGCGTTACAACACGTATTATTTTTTACTGTTTTTCGTCCTATCGGCTCCCTACTAGCAACAATGCAGTGTGCTGTCTGTAAAAATAATTTTAATGATGGGGTACAATGTTCGATCTGCAAAAACCAGCTGGACTTCAGCTGTGCGAACATTGCCGAAACCACCTGGAGGAGATACGGACCCGACAAAAGGGCACAGTGGAAGTGTCCAACGTGCCGTGCTCCGTCACCTGCTGCATCCACCCCCGGCGAGCCTGCCTCTCTGGACACCATATTGAAGGAGCTCCGGGACCTTAAGCGCCATATGTCTGGCATGACAGGACTCAAGGAAGATATGCAGACTATCAAAAAAGAGCTGTCCGACCTCAAAGACTCATGCATCTACATGAGTGAAAAAGTCGTGGAGCTCGGTGGAAGGCTTACTAGTGTTGAGACCAGGGTGACCAACCTGGAGAAATTTCAGGATAGTGTCCATAATTTGCAAAAGGAATTAACCAACACAAAGCTCGAATTATCTGCCCAGGAACAAAGATCGCGGCTGAACAATATTGAATTAAAGGGAGTACCTATCAAGAAGGATGAAAACCTCTTTTCAATCGTTGAGAAGGTCAGCAGCAAAATTGGTTACGCTGTGCCTAAGTCCCAGATTAATTATATATCTAGGGTTCCTATGCACAATACTAAAGAGAAACTTATGATAGTCGGTTTTTTAAACAGATATATTAAGGAAGATTTCATCGCGGCAGCACGTGCTGAAAAGTTGGTGGCCGCGGATATCGGGTTCCAAGGAGCTACTGGCAGAGTGTACATTAATGACCACTTGAGTATGGACCAGAAAAAACTACTCACTTTAACGAAGACCACTGCTCGGGAGAAGAGTTTCAAATTTGTGTGGATAAAGCACGGTAAAATACACGTGCGCCGCGACGACTCTTCAAAAGTGATCGTAATCAGACGTGAAAATGATTTAAACAAAATTGCTTAATATGTTGGTCACCTCACTGCCCCATTATAAACAACGTTATTAACTATAAGTCATTCTTATATGTAAATTTAATTACTGTAGTTTCGTCACTTTGTAAATTGTTGTGCACCCCTGCCTTGCCAACAGCTTGTTACTATCGTATCATGTTATCCTCGCGGAATGAGGCGTCCATCTCATTTGCTCACATTAATTTCGCAAACTATCTATTTCCTTCGCACGCTTGGCGATTTCACTGTGGATCTATAAACCTACCCGCGCTCACTATATCTATATTCTATTGTGTTTTTACCAAAATTGTTTATTATTCTGGCTTTTCATAGCGCTGCTTAATGTGTTGCTATGTTTGTTTTAGTTTGCAATGATTTCGTTTAATGGCTTAAGTATTTATTATCAGAACGTACGTGGACTACGAACGAAAACTGAGGAGGTTTATCGTAATGCGTGTTTGAGCGAATATGAAGTAATAATCTTAACTGAGACATGGTTATTGGATAGTATATCTAACTCGGAGTTCTTGGACGATCGGTACCTAGTTTGGCGTAAAGACCGCGACTACTGCTCAACTGATCAAGTAATGGGCGGTGGTGTCCTGATAGCTACGCGTAAGCACTTGCAAGTTAAATTATTGCCCCATTTCAACTCCACGGCAGAAGACCTCTGGTTATGTCTACGTATAAAACAAGCTCTTACACGTAAGTGGATTGACTTGTACCTGTGCGTAATATATTTGTGTGCACAGAACAATGGCTTGTCATTTAGTTCTCAATTATCTAATTTTCTTACTAATCTGAACAACGCTGTTTCAAATAACCCGTCCGATGCGTTCCTTATTGTTGGGGACTTTAATCTGAGCGGCATTGTTTGGGCTACCACACCTACCGATCATTCGAGATTTTACCCGTCAAATATTAGTAGTACGGACGAATTTTTGCTAACTGATGAAATGAGTGCCTTGGGTTTCGATCAGTATAACGGAATAACCAACGCGTCTGATAGAATTCTTGATCTAGTTTATTCTAATCAATTGATAACGGTATCTAAGTGTGTTGACCCTGTAACGAAAAAAAATTGATTTGCATCATCCTGTTCTATTGTTAAATGCTAAAGCATTCGAAACCCCATCATTAGACTACGCGCCGCGTACCCGCTATGTATTTGACAAAGGCTATTTTGAATCAATAAATAATGCAATTAGTAGTGTCGATTGGAATGCCAAGTTTCTATCCTGTTCAATTGATGAGTGCGTTACTTTATTTAATAAATTTATATATGATCTACATAGTAAGTATATACCAATTAAAGGCATCCGTAACTATTCGTATCCTATATGGTATAATACAGCTTTAAAAAAAGCTATTAAGGAAAAGTATAAGTTTTTAGTAAAATTCAAAAAATATGGTAGGTAATAGATCAGACGAACTAACCTATATGCTTTTGCGTGACAGAGTTAATCGCTTGGAATCGAGTTGTTATCAAAATTATATTCAGTCGACTGAGGATGCAATAATAAAAAATCCTAAGCATTTCTGGAGTTTCGTAAAAAATAGATCTCAATCTCTATCTATCCCAAGCTCGATGACATATAATAATACTACTTTTTCTAGTGGGGAGACAATTTGTAATGTATTCTCCACATTTTTTCAGTCTACTTTCCTTAACCCTACGAATGGTTTTAATTCATCTCCCTCACTTAATACTACTGCCATTGGTCATTCAACTCCTAATAATATAACCACTGATTTAGGCAATATTGAGGTTAACCCTATGGAAGTTAAGATTTTGCTGAATAAACTAGATACATCAAAAGCACCCGGTCCTGATAATATCTCGTCGAAATTCCTTCTAAAGAGTTCTTCAACTATCGCCTATCCAATGGCTGCCTTATTTAGTAAATCACTTTCATGTAATATTGTTCCTAGCCTATGGAAATCTGCTTTTATAACCCCAGTCCATAAGAAGGATTCTAAAACGGAAATAAGCAATTATAGACCTATATCGGCGGCTCTCACATGCGGGCAGGCGGGAGCGTGTTGTGTGTGCGGAGTTGCGGACCGTCCACGAACACCACCTGATGTTAGGAATAGTTATGGATATGGGCAGCTTACTTGCCTGGAATGATTACCTATTATTTTTAATTTACAAATAAAAATTATATAAGTTCCGAACTCCCAATCACTGATAAATCCTGAGGGTTTTTGTGATTGTTGCATGTATGTAATTATGTTAAGCCTATGAAAATAAAAATACTTAAAAAAAAACAAACTATGCATTATTGCCAAAGTTTTCGAAACAATAGTTTATAACCAAGTGTACGGTGTCTTAAAAATACATTTAGCCCATTTCAACATGGATTCTTGAGAGGAAAATCCACAGTGTCAAACCTCATACTCCTGAATGATTACATCACTGAAGCAATGGATAATGGTCAGCAAGTCGATGTTATATATACAGATTATAGTAAGGCGTTTGATAGAATAGATCATAATACATTGTTAAATAAGCTTATTGGAACGGGAATACATGGTGATCTGCTGAGGTGGTTTTCATCTTATATCGATAATAGATCCCAGGCTGTCGTCCTCAACAATTACGTTTCTAGTTGGGTCCCTGTTCCAAGCGGAGTCCCTCAGGGATCCCTGCTTGGTCCTTTATTGTTTATCATTTATGTGGGAGATATCGAATCGTGTTTTAATTCATCAAATCTATTGAGTTTCGCAGATGATATGAAAATTTATTCTATTATATCATCTCATGTTGATGTGATTGCCCTTCAGGCAGATCTCACTCGCTTAGAAGATTATTGCCGTATCAATAAGTTAGAGCAGAATCCTTTTAAATGTTTCGTCTGTACTTTTACCCGTAAATTCAATGTTCTTCACACAAACTATACTTTACAAGGCCAGGATCTTTCTAGATGTAATATAATGCGTGATCTCGGTGTACACCATGACTCAAGGTTGCTCTTTGATCGTCATGTTGATAAAATTGTCAATAAAGCTTCGAAATCACTGGGTTTTGTTATGCGAATATCTAAGAGTTTTACTAATATCAAAACTATAAAACTATTATATTGTACATTTGTAAGAAGTAACCTTGAGTATGCGTCTCAGATATGGAACCCGAACTATGCCACTTATATAGATCGTATTGAAAATATCCAAAAGCGGTTCCTGAGGTACCTATGTTTTAGAGTTAAAATTCCCTATAAATCCAATAACAATCTAAATCTCTGTAAACAATTTCACTTTTTACCTCTTCAAAATAGGCGGAATATTGCCGATTACCTTGATATGTTGAAAATAATTAATAATGACATCGATTGTCCGGTCCTCCTGAGCAAACTTAAATTTGTTGTTCCACAGAGGTCACTCAGATTCAACCCTCCATTAAATGTGCCTAGAGCCTCAACTAACTATAGACAAAATTCATTATTGATACGAGCAAGCAGGACTGTTAACTGTTTTAGCAAGTTGTTGGACATAGATATATTTCATACCAATATTGTCAAGGCAAGGCGGCCCTTAACTTTTTTAGTGCATAGTTTTTATCTTTTTTTAATATGGTTTTTGTGTCAATATCTCACTGTTTGTTTTAATTGGCAAGTGTGACAAATATGATGAGTGTTCCCATGTTTAATTTTTGCTCTATTTCTATAAGTGAATACCTGTAATTGGCTTTCTATTTCTATTTTAGTTTTTAAAGAAATTTGTTTTATAGCTGTTGGTTTTCCAAATTTTAAATAAATAAATAAATAAATAAATATAAGTTCTGGTTGATTTATATTTGTGTTTTGTGTCCTGCATTATGGGTTCTATTGTGCCAGTTCCCCAGGCTAGTTCGCCCCAATTTTGGATGTCATCTCTGTGTTTATCATGTCCTTTTTATTAATCATTCATTTTCGCAAGTTTAGCGCGTGGTTTAGGCTTTCTAATTCCGGCTTACATAACTTAAGTAACACAGTCAACAAGTAATATTTTAATGAGAGTTCAGTTCAATTATCACATCAAACATAAACATGTTTATACAGGCACAACATATAAGTACCTTTATTACTTTATTGACTATTCAATTATTCGGATAATTTAGATGAATTATTCGTTTTGAAATTGGAGCGGATATTCGAATAAAATGAATATTCGAATTGCAAACCCCTAAGACGTGTGTCTCTATTTTGTATGTGCTGGGCCGTGACGACAATTTTTTTACACATACCTAACTAAGGTTAGTGTATTACTTTATTTCAACCTCACATCGTTTATCGCATCGCATAGTTAATCTGTCAATAATTTGACAATAACATTTATTTGTTTACAATAAAATTACAAGATTAGTAATTTAAGTATGTAAGTACGTCTTCGTAGCTATGATGAAGGAAACTTTTTTAGTGTTACATGAAGAGCACATATTTCGTTAGACCGGAGGAGCAGAAGCTCAACTTGTCTCCCTACAGATTAATTGACGGTGTTATAATGTAAGGTAGTGTGAGGCAGGGCCTCGACCGCTATGCTGGAGAGGTCATCTCTGATAAGAAGCGTCCAAAAAGTGTTAGTTACCTGGATGCTGCACGTGTCCCGCGGGTGGTGTTGAACTGACGCCGAACCACAGTGAGCCAGGCTCCAGTTTGACTGGAGGTGGTTGGTTGTGTGTGTGTGCGTACGGCGGTATGTCGACACGGTCACGCACACATCGACGCAGCCGCGGCGGGAGACTCACCCCTGAACACAGCAGTGACGTGATATCCTGCCGAGCGACAACACTAATTTATATTAGAATATATCAAACGATTCCCAGAAGTTATTTTAGGTTTCAAAATGCAAATAAGGCTGAATTAAGTAAATATTGTACGAAATACTGTGTTGCTGGAACACTGTGAAAGAGCTATGGAAAAGAGGCATGCTAGGAATCAATAAACTTGGTACGGAAAGAAACACGTCTATAAGAATGGAGAAGAGTTACAGAAATTTTCACTAATATAGACCGAATGCAATGAAGACGAGCGGGCCATATTAATACACGACTACACGACCGAATGCACGCGGGCAATGGTTAGTGTCGTTTAGTTTTCTCTGCTTAAATTTGTATAGAAGCACCAAAAGGAGTGCTAAGAAAGGCCTGAACACTTAAACAACCGCTTAAACAATGGCGTTTGGGCGCAGTTCTTACAGCCAAGGATCGCATAAATGCTGAGAAATAGATGTGGAAGTTGTAAAAAAGCTGTAATAAGATGCAAAGACTGTGAATTAGCCACCATAAGTCATATAATGCCTTTTAGGTGCAATTTTACAATCAATGGCTGTGAAAAAGCTGCGGCATCACTATTATAACACAAAAAGCCCTATAAATGGCCAAATAAAGTTAGGTGTCTTACGACTATTTGATGTTATGTTAGGTGTTTTTAGGGTTTCGTACCTTAAAAAGTAAAAACTGAACCATATAGGATCACTCGTTTGTATGTCCTTCCGCGTGTAAAAAAGTATACAAAAAGACCGATTTCAGGACCGACAAAGTTGTAATTTGGTATCCTTATGTATTTTGACGCCAACAAGATCGTGTTGCGTAAAAAAATAAATGTATTTGGGTGGCTCTTTTGGGAGGCAAATAAGAAAATCAATAATGTCTAATGAAAGGGAGGATTTCAAATATATGTTTATCATAATTTTGAAATTATGATAAACATATATTTGAAATAAAGTGAAATACTTTAGTTATTTAAGAAACATTACCAGAAAATACCATCAAATATACCCCTTAACTCCGAAATTACAGACCCTAAAATTAAAAAAAAAATCGCGATGATGAATAATTGTATGGGTTAAATATGGGGGCACAGTTGACAACATTTAATTTGTGTTTAGGTAAAAAGATTTGATGTCCATTTAGATATATTTGAATGCTTAATACGAAACACATTTAAACATATTTTTCCATTCATTCGTTTTAAAGATACTTTGAAAATAATTCAGATATCGAGGATGAAGGCAGAAAAACTACAAATACCTTTGCCTAGCATTAACAAAATACTAGCTGACACTAGCTGTCAATGTCACCATTACCTTTAACTTGTATCGTTTCGGTTCGGTTTGTTTGTGTTTTCAGAAAGAAACACCCGCATAAAACTAACAGAAGGATAGCACTATACAAGTTCTACGCCTGCAAAAGAGATAGCATGTAAGGTGTGCTCATGGCGGGCGTCAACTGAGACGTTCAAACCGAATGCAGCCTTTGTTTTTTTTTTACTTTCTGCCAGCTGTGGTCTGCGCAGTGCCACCACTTCGGTTGCGGGGTCGAGGACTTATGGTTGCCTCATGCCCGCGGCGTCAACTCGGGGGTAACGTCCCCCCCGGTCTTGGGTGGCCCCTACTTGTCAGGGGCCTCGCGTGGCCTTCGTTGTGCTGTGCTTTCGCCGTCTATTGGCATACACTGGCGACAACGGTGCCGGAGCTTCTTCTTCTTCACTGTGCCGTGCTTTCGCCCTCTTCTGCGGGCTTACACTGGCGACAGTGGGATGAGCAGCAACTCTCTTGGGAGTGGTCTGCGTTCGGGCGGTCGTGCGTGATGCGGAGCAATGTCGTGGAGATGTGCGTGGCGGCTGTTGTCGGCGCGATCGTACATGCGCCGTGCCAGCCGCGCGACGAATTTCTCCAAGGTGGGCATCCGGGTATCCCTCATAATGGTGGTGTTTCGCACGTACCGCCCGGCTCCCGTGATCACCCGCAGGGAGACGTTCTGGAACCGCTGCAGCCGTGCCTTCTGGGTCTTCGACAACAGGGCGTAACATGCTGGAGCCGCGTAGGTGAGTCGCGAGCGCACATAGGACTTGTACACCCGCAGCTTGGCTCTCAGAGGCAGGCTGGACGACAGGACAGGCCGGAGCACTGCCCGCGCGGCTTTGGCCCGGTTAATGCAATGTTGCACCATCGGGACCATGCGCAGCAAGCAGTCGATGTTGCAACCGAGGTATTTAGTGCAGGACTTGCTGCAAGTCCTGCAACACATGCTGAGTCGGAACCCATTCGCTGTTGCGGTACACACCGCATGGGGTATTTGATCATTTTTGTATATTTTTTTTCCGTGTACTTACAACTGTACGGTCCTACCGAACATGTTAGCAACCGCTATTTGCTGAAGTTGCTATTTACTTGGCCGCGAGTATTTTTACATCGTAATTAACATATTTTATTATAACTAACGAGTACGTCACCAACTGTCGTAAGACATACACATATCGGAAGAGTTACCACCCTTTACTGTGTTTACTTACTTATACAATAAAAGTGCATAAAAAGGATTGGGACTTTACTTTCCGCGACGTGCTACAACACATCATCATTACTACTACTACTAAAGTCTGACTGGACTATACATTTTGGTCCTTCGAACCGGATGTATTTGGCATTTTGTATTTTATTTACGATAGCGAATCTGTTTAGCTGGCCTCCCACAAGCGGGTCTCACCAGTTAGATTGAGAAGTCGCACATATCGTACGTTGAGTATAAAGTGCTATTGCCAACCAGCAACCACTCGTCAGCGAAGACTGGAACCACACTGAACAACTTCGGTTTCATATTCGTCATACGGAAGGTGGGAAGACTGCGGAAACTCTGCTGTCTTCGCGCTGGGAACTTGCGACCTCAGCTATCTATCATCGTCAACTACGTGATAGACTACCGCCGACCTACTAAAACTACTTACATCAACTTCAAACAACTTGAACTCTCGCCATGCTCAACCTGCAGCAGGAATGTTTCAACAACATCAAAACGTTGTGTACTAACTACAAAAAAGACTCCCCAGGGAGGAAAACTGAAGATTACTTGGTTAAACGCCTCGAGTCGCTTATAACCCAATGGATGGACTTCGAGGACCGTCACCAAACACTTGTGTATACTTGCGAGGATAAAGAAATCCCTTACTTCACCCAAGATATCTACACTAGATTAAAAGAAATGTACGAAACTACCCGGAAGAACATGGAAGTACTACTGCAACAATATCGTGACAGGAAGAACATAGTCTTCGACTTAACGGGAGTTTTGGACGACAACAATGACGACGACGCTGTGAGGAAACTACTGGAGAAACAAGAGTGCAACTTTATGGCTCTTGATCGCGCCATGTCTAAGATCGACGTGCAAAGTATCTCGCAAAAGTGGGAGCTTGAAGATCATCTCTCTGTTCTCAAGTCGAGATGGGACGTTGTCGATAAACAACACTGGGCATTGGAAGCTAAACTCAAAGGCTCCAATCTCAAATACTACAATACATTTGTCACCATGGAAGATAAGTACGATACATTGAGACATACATTGAATACGAAGATAAGCTCTACCGCGCACTACGAATCATCTACTCCCAAGATACAAGTTCCCGAGTTCTCTGGAAGTTACACCCAGTGGATATCCTTCAAAGATCTATTTTTGGAAACGATCCATAACAACCCTGGGCTAAACAACGCTCAGAAGATGCAGCATCTAAAGTCCAAACTGAGGGGAGAAGCGGAACGTCTGGTTCAACATTTAAACACCAGTGCTGAAAACTACATGTCATGCTGGGAGATACTTCTTCATAGATATGGCAATCGTCGGCTGCAATTCACGTCATTCGTCAACTCTATGTTGAACCTGCCTGTCATACAAAATCCCGACAGCAATAACATCAAAAAGATGCATGACATCATGACTGAATGCCGAAGCGGGCTAACTAACATGGAAGTCGATACAACTAACTGGGACCCGCTCATCGTACACTTAATGTCTCAGAAACTGGACTCCACGACTTTCACCGAATACATTAAGGATTGCAAGACCACAGGGAATTGCCCAATTTGAGCGACTTCCTAAGCTTCCTCGAAAGTAAATTCATGGCTTACGAAACTATGAAGAATATGAAAAAGGAAGCACCCTCCACCACCACTCAAAAACAAACTACGTCCAAGCCTAACAACTTTCAATTTGGCGGGAAACGGAATTATTTCGAGCCAAAGAAAAGCTATACAAAAACGTTCCACACTACATCGTTCGGTTCATGCCCTCATTGCACGGGTGATCATGTGTTGATGCAATGCCCGAAGTTCATCGACACCGATGCTGAACAGCGAAATAACCTAGTTGCAAAACTAGACGTGTGCAGAAACTGTCTCTACAGCCATGGAAATGCGAACTGCAATTCTACGAAATCTTGCAAGGAATGGAATATGAAACATCATACTTTATTACATTTTAATAAAAAACCGACTAGAAACGAGGCCGATAGATCACGTCCATCTACTTCTGGTAAACATAACACCAATCATCTTTCATCCACTGATAATATGGAGATCTTATTAACTACTGTCCAGCTACAAGTTATGTCATCGAACGGCAAATACGTCCAAATCTTCGTGCCCTTTTAGATCAGGGCTCGCAAGTTAATTTGATTTCTGAGAGAGCTGCACAACTACTGAAACTGGAAAGGAAACGTCTACATGCAACTGTCTCAGGAGTTGGGAGTATAACCGGTGACTGTAAAGGACGTCTACTACTTAACTGCAAGTCAATCCACTCCGAATACGAGATTGAAGCTGAAGCTCTTATCATGAAGAAACTTATCTCTAACTTACCGAACTCTACATTTGATAAGGCTGACTGGCCACACATCAACAACCTGAAACTGGCAGATCCCGAGTTTAACGTCTCACGCCCCGTCGACTTACTACTAGGGGCTGATGTATATTCGGAGATAATTTTAGACGGAGTCCTGAAAGGATGTCATTCATCACCCGTTGCCCAACAGACGCAACTAGGGTGGATTCTATGTGGCAAATTAAAGACTTTTAAATGTCACGTAACTATGATCAACATGGAGGAAATATCTAAATTTTGGGAGAACGAAGATGTTACTCAAACTACTAACGACATACCGCAGGACGACTACTGTGAACAACTTTACTCGAACACAGTACAACGGGACGCAGATGGAAAATACATCGTAGCAATTCCATTCCTTCCCGGATACGAGGAAAAGCTGGGCAATTCCAAACCAATCGCTATGGCGCAATTCCTACAACAAGAAAAAAGGCTGCAACGAAAAAATAAACTAGCTGGACTGTACAGAGACTTCATGCGAGAATACGCCGAATTGGGTCATATGAAACTCGCGCCTCTAAACTCGCCCTCCACATCTGAATGTTACCTTACTCATCATGGCGTAGAACGGGAACAATCAACAACAACAAAAGTGGCAGTGGTTTTTAATGCATCGCAAGCTACTTCCGGCGGCTCTAGTTTGAATCAGCTACAAGAAAAGGGACCCAATCTACAAAAAGATATCCAATCCCTCATTATTGGCTGGAGGTCATACAGGTTCGCCTACACAGCGGATATTGAAAAGATGTACCGTTGTATTTGGATAGCCGATCACCAGCAAAAACTACAGAAAATATTGTGGCGTGACAACCCTATTGAAAAACTGCAATCTTACGAACTACGCACCGTCACCTACGGAATGAAATGCGCACCATGGTTAGCTATGAGGACTCTCAAACAGCTCGCCATGGACGACGGCCACAAAAGCCCAGAAGCAGCCAACGTACTACAGAATCCACTTTATATGGACGACCTCGTCAGTGGCAGAGACACTATCGAGGAAGCCAAAAACTTACAAATCGCCCTTATCGAATTACTAAAAGGAGGCGGTATGAACTTACGCAAGTGGACATCGAACCATCCCGCATTACTAGAGAATTTGTCGAACGATCAACTATCAGTTCAGAACTCATTTGACTTCAAACACGGAGAATCGATGAAGATGCTGGGTCTGGGATGGAATCCGACGAGCGATACTTTCATCTTTAATTGGGAATTAGAAGACACCCCTTCTGGATCTCCAATAACCAAGAGAAGACTACTATCAGAGATTTCGAAGCTGTATGACCCACTCGGCTGGTTTTCACCAATCACTATCGCAGCAAAGTTACTTTTTCAAAAAGTGTGGGTTGATAAACTTGGCTGGAACGATGCCCTCCCGACAGACATTCAAAAGGAGTGGCAAAAAATGAGATCAGAGCTCCCCGTGATACAAGACATAAAACTTAACCGGTGGCTTGGTGGAAACCAAGATAGTATCGAGTTGCTTGGTTACTGTGACGCAAGCATGAAAGCAATATGCTTTCATGCTTGCGTCGTGCTTTCGTGCGTCATCTATAGCCGAGTTATCAACTCAAGCGGCCCACCTACTATAACTCTACTCGCCGCGAAAACTAGGGTTGCGCCACTGTCACAAAAATTTACACTACCACGATTAGAGCTATGCGGTGCCCTACTACTGGCCCAACTTATCCAGAAAGTAAAGGAAGCCTATAAGAAACAAGATATGAAAGTCCAGGTCTGGTGCGATTCGCAAGTGGTACTTGCTTGGCTTCAAGGAGATGTGACGCGATGGGAGAGATACGTCGCAAACCGAGTAACCAAAATCACTCTAGTGATCCCTGCGAAAGATTGGCACTATATAAAATCCGAGATCAACCTGCAGATTGTGCGTCACGTGGTCTATATCCCACCCAACTACTCAACTACAAATTATGGTGGAATGGACCCGACTTCCTATTAACTCAAGACGAAACACAGTCCCAAAATAAACCAGTCTGTCATTTTACTGCGAGTAACGAGATTGAAAAACCTGCGACAACCCTAACTTCAAATGATGACAAGAATATTATAAGTGAATTACTAATAAAATGAAGTTCATTAACTCGGGTAACAAATCCTCGGCTGGGTACGACGCTTCGGTACAAATGCACGGAACAGTGAGAAACTTGAAACCGGCGGCGTCTTATCTACGAAAGAAATTACCGCTGCAAAACAGTGTATAACTAGACACGTGCAGCAACGTGACTTTGAAAATGAATACAACTGTCTTAGTAGAGACAAACCAATACCGAACAGGAGCCCGATCTTCAAACTAAATCCTTACTTGGATGAAGAAAAGATTCTGCGTGTGGGTGGGCGTCTCAACAAATCAGCCCTTCCATTCGAGAAGAAGAACCCCGTCATCATACCCCACAAAGGACGCATTACGGAACTACTGATTGAGCAAGCACATTTAACCGTTCTGCATGGGGGTGCGCGACTGACTCTAGCGCACATACGACAACGCTATTGGATTGTTGGCGGGAATCGAGCTGTCAAGTCCAAATTGACCCGCTGCGTACGAGTAGGGTAACATTGGGGGTTCTGCATCACAAATTCGCACCGCTCGCTTCGCTCGCTCCGCTCGGTTTGTGCTGCAAAACCCCACAATGTTATCCTACCCTGCAGGTTTTAAACGGCAACCTGTTTATTCTGAAGTGTGTCTAATTCATACTGCACCTCTTTTCTATTGACTGATGACGACCTGAGCTACAAAATCTTATTGTACGCTATGCAGTTAACAATTAGTCTGCTTGACAGACATAAAATAATGAAAATTGTGTCCACTAAGTGATCAATAATTTTCATTTCAAGATATAAAAAATAGCAGCAAAACCTTCGCGTTTCGAGAGATGTCTTTACTTGATACGTGGTACGTGCGTGGCACTTGTTGCGACATCTCTCTCAACACTTAGGTTGGTCTGGTATGTGGCATATGGTACTTGGCACTTGGTATGTGGTACTTGTTCCCTTGCGGTTATGTCTAAAGCTGCTTTCGGGTTGCCCAAACCCTAATCACCTCAAGAGACAAATTTGCATGGTTGACAATGGGACATGTATAAGAGCAGTAGTAAATCGGGCCAATTTAACTAAAGCATCTCACACAGAACCAGTCTAACTGTAGTTTATCTTACACTTCTTATATACTAAAAGAATGAAAAACTTTGATAGCGCGATGTAGGACTTGATTCATTTTATACTGGAGAATTAAAGTTTTAAACCTGAATCCATATTATGATGACCCTTGGAACTCTGATGACAAGGTTGTGACGTATTTCATTCACACTGCATTTGTTTACTTAGAGATGTCGTAGCCATATCGTCGATTTGGCCATATCACAATATGGTCAGAAATGGCTTGACCATATCATGAAATGGGTTGCCATATCATGATATGACCTGTTTTAATGAAAACATGTCTTTTTAAAAGCATTGTTATTCAGCACTGCATGATGTTTTTTTTGTGTTATACATGTCAAACTAACACGAAGACTATTCGAGGGCTTCGCTGCGCTCACTCCCTCTAGTCTTCACCTAAGCTACCGCAGTGTGTGCCCTAAAAGATTTAATCGATTTATGATATTTCACGTTTGGCCATATCGTGATATGGCCAATTCGATGATATGCCTACGACAGAGATATTCCTTATAAGTGTTCCATGTCATAATCATAACAAACTTATGCATATAAGGAGCTATCACGAATAAGGAAGGCGCTATGCGCTTTATACAGGGTGTTGATTTGTAAAGTTACGCCGAGCTCAGAGGTGGTTAAATACATGATACTAAAGCAAAAATAAATTTTTTTTTTCAGTAAAAATTAAATTAATATTTTTTTGATTTTACAAATATTAAAAAAACATAGAAATGTCGTCCAAAAAGTGTTGCACTGGGTGGATTGAGGTTCAGGGCGCGGGGAAGAGTCTATTAGCACTCGGGCGCGGTGACTGGGGGGGTGTATCCACACTTTTAGGTAATTTCAGGAAAATTTTCAGATGGTAAACTATCGGCTCTGAGTCGGGTGTAACTTTACAAATCAACACCCTGTATGAATCCATTGCATTGAGAGCTCAACATAATTCAGTTATCCTAAACAATTGTCTCAAAAACCATGCTCTTAAAAACCCTGCTTACATTGAAATTTTCACTGCTTGTTTAGAGTGGACGATATTTTTAATGATGCCAATAAACCCATCAATGTATTTAAAGGTACATCTCATAACCATTTAAAAATTATGTTTCTAATTACACACTTGTCCTTATCCAGTACAACCATTGACCAAATTCAGTCAGCTAAGGCAGCGTTCATACAATGATTGTTAATAGTTGGAAACAAAATTGATAATAAGTACTTGAAATATACTAAGTATAAGGTTCAAAATCCTATGCCATTAGATTTTTTTAATTTTTTTTATTACACCGGTTAACAGTATTTTTTCCATTGAAAGTTCGATGTTGATGCACCTTTATAAATCAAAGCTTATAAATATTGATGCAACTAGATGAAAGCCGCTTTTCTAATACTTGCGTCGATATCTTCGAGTGAGCTCGTGTTTTGTGAATTAGTGCTGCTGAAGAACTGAAGACATAAGTATGTAAGTTTGATTTTTTATCACTTATGGATCCCGCACTTGGATACCTTGTGTCATGGGAACCAGAAACAGCGATAATACAAACATGTTAATCTCTAAGACCTAGGAAGGTTTTTTTGTCCCAACGGAATTAGAATCCGAAACCTCTAGCATGGTAGGCAGACGTACAACCGCTGCGCCACCGAGACCGTTTTTTTTTTTTTTTTTTTTTTTTTTTTTTTTCATTCTATTAATATTTTAGGTGGTCCAGCCCATTTGATTCTGACGTAGACGAGGAGATCAGGAGCGAAGTTCAGAAGAAAAAACCTGCTGCGAAGGCGAAAAAAACTTCAACCCCTAAAGCGAAAAAAGCGGCGGCAATCCCAACACCAGCACTAACTGATGCCGGTTCTGAGTCGGATGAGGAGCCCATTCCTTGTGCTCAGCCCAAGAAATGGAAGAGAATTGCTACCTTCCCAGATTCCGAGGTAAGCTTTAATATTATTTTATTTAAACAACCATTTCTCATGTTTTAAACTAAATGTAGCATCTTGTTTGAATAATATTTTATGCTCGTCTATTTTAATTTTTTAATCATTATTTACTTTTATCTGTAGCACAAACATGTAAACATTCAAGATCTGATGTTTGTTTTTTATTTAGTTATCCAGCCGGGATTCGAATCCGCGATCCCTCGCATGGTAGGCAGACGCACAACTTCTGCACCGCAAGCCCCGCCCCTAATTTTATTTGTAATTACTTTGATTAACTTTTGATTAAAGATATACCAAAAATGTTTCGTAAAAACAATTTCCTCTTATCTTAATCCAACTTAACTCACAGTTTTAAAATAATTGCTAATAATAATTGATTGACATGCATATTTTACTAGTGAAATTACATTGACAATGTAAAATATATTTTTTTTAAATAATAGCGAATGCCTATTTCACATCTTTACAGGATGAGCTAGAGCCGATTCGTGCATCAGCGCTCAAGAACTTTCTTTCACGTCGCACCGGCTCGGGGTGTTCATTCCAGTCCGATCCTTCACGTCGAGGCGAATATTATGTGGAGCTACGGGTGTACAACAGCCGTGAGTTAGAGGGAAGCAAGTTAGGAGATCGGGACAGATGTAAATTGGCTTTGATACATATGAAAACGAATGTAAATGGAGATGCTCCCCTATGGCATTCGATTTCAAAAGTAGTTACTGATAGTAAGGAGCAATTCAAGGGAGTAAGACCAGTCATTTATCCTTTGAATATTATGTAATGCAAAGCTGTCGATATCCGAATATCGCAAGCGTAAGAATCAGCCTCCGTCTGTCATTTATCCTTTGTTTTTTTAAATCTTAATATTTTTAGCAACTTATTAACATAAAAATTCATGTAATCAATACAAGTCATTGTTATAATTTTTTCATCGTTCACATAATTTGATATTTTACTAATCTTTTACAACAGCAGTATTTGATTAAATAGATAATTCTCTTACCTACAGATAAAAATGGTTTATTGTCAAGAATGTCAAGCATATGTCTCACGATTATCTTCTCACAAGAAAAGTAGCATTCACAAATCTAACTGTTTGATACGAACTGAGTTAAGCAATGTTAAAATAATAGCAACAGCGTTTAGAAATAGAATAATCAGTTATAGAGTCAATCCTGAAAAAGAATATCTTGTACCTGATTTTTTTTTGTCAGATAACTATTCTACCGTTAGTAATCTTATAAGCACCCTTCTAAGAAAACATCGATCGTTAAAAGTAAACATAGAACTTTTTATTACATATAATCTACCTAAAGATAACACTCAATCTTTAAAATCATTTAACACAAAATATACCATGGTATTGCAAAGTACTGATATTTCCGTTTTATACCATGATTTATCAAACCTTTTGCTAATGAAGTGCTTAGAGTTTGAACACGCAGAGTCGGGGTGGACTATAGAGTCAGTAAGTCATTTGGAGATAAACATTGCGAAATTTAGTCCGTTGAAAGCAGGATCGTACATACCACTTCCGAAAAGTATTCAAAACACAAAGTCTTGTCTAAATATAAAAAATAATGATGAGTACTGTTTTTTGTGGAGCATTGTAGCACATTTATATCCTGCAAAAAATAATCCCAATAGACTTTCATCTTACCCTCATTTCTCTAACTTTTTTAACACTTCAGGAATGTCATTTCCCCCCAGCTTTAAATGTATTAAATGGTTTGAAAGACATAATACGGGAGTGAGTGTCAATATTTATGGATTAGATGAACATGGTAGTATAACAGGTCCTCTATACAAAACTTTGCGAAGACGTGTTGAGCATGTGAATTTGTTATTTATCAGTTGTAAATCGAAAAATCATTTCTGTTTAATTAAAGATATGGGAAAGCTCTTACACAACCAACTCACGAAACACAAATCACGAATTCATCTTTGTGATGAATGCTTCATGTACTTTAGTACAGAAGAGAAGTTAGCAAGTCATAATTGTGCAGGGATACAGACTGTTCTTCCTGAGGAAGGCAGCAAAACAGGTTTTTCAAATTATGAAAGAACACAAAGGATTCCAATAGTGATATATGGTGACTTCGAGAGTTTACTCCGCGAGTATTCAGATAAACATAAATCCACTCATGTAGAGAATGTGCAGGTACACGAAGCAACTTGTTTCGGTTATTTCATTTGTTGTAAGTCTAATCCAGAGTTAAATGATTATGTTTCCTACAGGGGTTCCAACTGTTCTCAAAAGTTTTGTGAGTCAATTTGCAAGGATTTGCTTCGTTTACATAAAATATTATCTGTACAAAGAGAAATGACTCCCTTAACAGAAGAAGAAAAATTAAGAGTGGAAAATACAACTAACTGTCATATATGTAAAAAATCATTTTCTCTCGAAGATACAAAAGTTCTAGATCATGATCACTTTACTGGGAAATTTAGAGGACCTGCACACAATTCATGCAATTTAAATTGTAAGACTTGTCCATTCATTCCAATAATTTTCCATAACCTTTCTGGTTACGATTGTCATCTATTTATTGTAGAGCTATCTAAAATATGTGGTCGCATTAAACTATTACCAAAAAACAAAGAAAAATATATTTCCTTTACAAAGTTTATCCCACTTGACAGACAACATACTGCTCAGCTGAAATTTGTTGATTCTTTAAATTTTTTGGATTCAAGTTTAGATAATCTCATTAAAACACTTGAAACCGAAGACTTCATTAACTTAAAGTCATTTTATGAAGATGAAAAGATGTTTAATTTAGCTCGGAGAAAAGGTGTCTTTTGCTATGACTATGTAGATTCGTGGGATAGATATAATGAGACCACATTACCAGACAGAAACAAATTTTATAACAAACTCACTTCTGAGATTATTACCAATGATGATTATAATCATGCTATGAATGTTTGGGAAACATTTGGAATGAAAACTCTTGGAGACTATACAGATTTTTACTTGAAATGTGATGTTTTATTACTTTCTGACGTATTTGAAAAATTTAGATTTATGAGTCTTAATCATTACAATCTAGACCCTTGTCACTATGTTTCTTCACCATCTTTAAGTTGGGATGCTATGCAGCTTTATACAGGTGTTGAGTTAGACTTAATATCAGATGTTGAAATCTATCAAATGTTTGAAAAAGGTATCAGAGGGGGTTTAGCTCAATGCTCACGACGGTATGCAAAAGCGAATAATAAATATTTATCCGATTATAAACCTAACATATCTTCAAATTATTTAATGTATTTTGACTGTGTTAATTTATATGGATATGTGATGATGTCAAAATTACCCACCGGAAATTTTAGATTTTTAAAAGAAAATGAATTGATTAATTTTAATGTCATGACGATAAGTTCTCATAGTGATACAGGTTTCATTCTTGAAGTAGATTTACATTATCCTTCTGAAATTCATGACAATCATGCAGATCTACCGTTTGCTGCAGAACAATTAAAGGTTCCATTTCCCCTTGGTAAAAATATAAAATTAGTATCCAATTTATTTGATAAATATAAGTATGTGATTCATTATGTACATTTACAAAAATGCTTAGAACATGGCTTACAATTACTTAAAATTCATAGAGTTCTTTCATTTGATCAAAGAGCATTTTTAGAACCTTATATAACTCTCAATACAACTCTAAGACAAAACGCAAAGTCTGAATTCGAAAAAAATTTTTTCAAGAAACAAAATAACTCAATTTTTGGTAAGACTATAGAGAATAAGAGAAAGCAGGTAGATGTGAAACTGATAAACATTTGGTCTGATTCATCAAATAAAACAAACAAATATATTGGTGCTGAAAAATATATAAGCGCTCCTAATTTTAAAAATTTGGCCATTATTTCAAAAGATTTGGTAGTCATACAGATGGAGCCCTCAAAAGTCATTCTGGATAAACCAATTTATGTAGGTTTTAGTATATTAGATCTAGCAAAAACACATTTATATAATTTTCATTACTCAGTAATGAAAAAAATTTATGACAAGAACATCCAACTATGTTACACAGATACAGATAGCCTTCTGTATCTTATAAATACAGAGGATATTTATGAAGACATGAAAAAACATATTAAATATTTTGATACTAGTAATTTTAAGTGTGACAATGTGTACAATATGCCATGTTTAAATAAACAAATTCCAGGATATTTTAAAGATGAGATGAGTGGGGATGTTATTTCAGAATTTGTGGGCTTAAGAGCCAAGTTGTATTGTATAGAGACAAATAAAAACTGTTCAGTTAAGAAAGCCAAGGGTGTGAAAAAATGTGTTGTAAAAAAATTGGATATTAATAAATATAAGGATGCTTTATTTAAAAACATAGAATTTAAAGATTCAATGTATTTTATACGATCTAAAAATCACTGTGTCTATACACAAAAAGTAAATAAGGTTGTTTTAAATGCAAATGATGATAAAAGACAGATATTAAATGGAAGTTTTAAAACATTGCCCTGGGGACATTATTCCACTATATTTTAAGAAATAACCTGCTGTTGTAAATTAATTTAAAAAAATAAACAAAATTTAACCATGTTATATCTAAAGTGGAATCATCACTTTAGATATAATGTTGTTAAATTTTGCGGTTTAACTTTGTAAAAATAACCAAATGAGGTTTTATGTATTTGTAGTTAATATAATTTGCTCCATGTACTGTTGATATTTACTCGCTTATTCCAATAAAATAATATTGTTTAACCTTATTGTTTGTATCATTTATTGAAACCCTCCAGTTCCTTAACAATGTAGAGCTTGTCTTATCTCAAATGACGCACCACCTCATTTCTCATACAAGCAGATGGAGTTTAAAGTGGAGAGGCATGTCATTTGAGCTGAGACAAGCTCTACTTTGTAAATTTTTATCTACTGAAGTTTTTATCTATCCTAGTTAAAATCTCATTAAATAAATTAAACACAAACTTTTAAATATCAATTTATTCACATTTACATTTACATGGGATATATTTATTAGATAAAATAGTATGAAGTCATCGTATACTAGAATAAGGTGAGATAGCTAACATAAATAACAAAAACTACTTATTGATATTAATTATCACTATTATCACATATTTTTTTTGAAATTTTTCTAATTAAATTCTCAGTCTCTTCGAGTACATCCTCATATAAATTTTTTACCACATATTGCACAACAACATTTCTATTCTTATTTCGTTCGTCTAGTGCCTCGATTTCAATTTTTATAACACATGATCCCGAAGCATTTTCTTTTTTAATAAAGGAAGCATCATTCAGTTTCCTTTTTTTAGGGGCAATGGTTTTTTCCTTCTTCTTGGATTCCAACCATGCTATCCTCCTATTTTCAGCTTTATCTAGCCAAGCGTTTACATCTTGACCTTCACCCCCAACACCGAACTCATCAATCAAACTAGGGTCCACAGCTGGGGGGCTAACATTGTAGTAGTTGAAGACAGAGTTCTCCGACATTTCTGAAACAACATTCACATGTTTTTTAAAACTTACTGCAGCAATGATTTGAAGTATAATATTATTTTTAAACAGACATGTAAAATAGGTACTCACTTGTAAATAATAAAGTTGCTTGAATAGTTTATTAGATCCTTGAGACTGGAAGTAATCCCTCAGAGCTCTAAGACACTTAGATGTGCACACTGATTAGGTTAAATATACACTGATATAAAATAAACTGCTTGTGATGAGTATAGACTGAGCGAGGGGAAGGGAGGGTTGTTTAGGTTTTGTTAATATAAAAGGAGATCTGCTGACGTAAGTAAAGATGAAACTTAAAACGGATACATTTTCTAGGAATTTCAGAAACTAATCAAACTTTTATAAGTATTCAATAACATAATAATATACATACATACATACATACATACATATGCTTGAACCTTTTCACCTAAGAGGGGTAGGCATAGACTAAAGATCTTCATTTGCTATGATCCTGGTATACTATATGAAATCTATTCTTATGCAAACAATAAATACACATGCTATTTAATGTATTAATAGCTCATTATGTCATCAGAAACTAAAATGAAGTTAATCAAACAACCCGTTTCTTTAAATATTTGTGAAATAAAAGTTGATAAAAATACTAACACTTTTAGACATAGCATTCTTTTACCAAATTCCATTCGCTGCATAATATGCGGGCCATCGAATTGTGGAAAAACAAATGTAATGATAAGTTTGTTATTAAATGAAAATGGGTTAAAATTTCATAACATTTATCTTTATTCGAAAACAGCTTTCCAGCCAAAATATCTATTTTTAGAGGAAGTGATAAGATACATTCCAGAAATTAAATTGTTCCTGTTCCAAGATGAAAAAAATGTTATTCCACCCCACGATGCTTTGACAAAATCAATATTTATTTTTGATGATGTAGTCTGTGAAAATCAGAGTGATATACGTAATTATTTTTCCATGGGTCGACATAAAAAAATTGATTGTTTTTATTTATCGCAAACTTACTCAAAAATACCTAAGCAGTTGATTCGAGATAATGCTAATTTATTAGTTATCTTCAAACAAGATGATGTAAATTTAAAACATATTTATGATGAGCATGTCAATTCTGATATGAGTTGGCATAGATTTAAATCAATGGCTACTGATATATGGAAAGAAAAATACGCATGTTTAATAATTAACAAAGATTGTGAGCTAGATAAGGGAAGGTACAGGAAATATTTTGATATATTTATTAAATTAGAATAAAAGGATTATATATTACTGTCATTAGAAAAAAAATACCACTATAGTGCAAGCTATAAGAACGAACAGAAGTGTACAATTATTAGTACTTTAAAATGGATGTAGATATAAAAAAACAAATAATAAAATCAGTAAGGAATATTAAAAATAAATTAAAAATACTGAAAGAGGAAGAAGATATTTCAGAACGTAAACAACGTAAGATATTAAAACCCATTACTGATCCGTTAGAGTCGATAGTCTCGATACATAAAAACGAAGAGAATAAAAACAATCAAATGGAAGCTTCCAATGAGAATAATGATGATTACTTTAGCTCATGTACAAGTGACACTAGTATGCATACTGAAGATGAATTAGATGATAGTATTTTCCATGATGAAAGGAATAAAAACATTACTTATGGTATAAGAAACGAAGGAGGCAAAGTACTAATAGGAAACGTTCCCATCGTAATAAAGAAAACTGAAGATAGTTCAGTGTTTAGTATTAAAGATAAAAGCTATGTCATTACTCCAGGTCTATCAGAGTTGTTGTTTGAAAATAAACCTAAGATAGATTTGATCACAGAACAAGATAGGTTACTATATAAAGATATTTTAATTGCTACTAATGCACATAGAAGAGGATTTATTCCATCAGGACAAATACAAGGTAATTCAGGAATAAAATATTCAAAAATAATTAAGCCTTTATTTCTTGAAACTGAAACAAAAAAAGTACAACAAGGTGGTAGTTTACCAATATTAAAAAAATATAAATCAAATACTGATTTAGTATACTGGGACAATCCTAATGAACTTATTGATAGGTTAAAACTTTTAGTTGCCTCAAAGAGTGCAGGAAATACCAATCATGATAATGAAATAATTTCTATAATAGAGGAATTAAAAGAAGCAGGTATTATTAGAGAATAAATAGAGCGTAAACTTTTTCATTAAACTAGTTTATTACTGACGGGCTAGCGATGAACATCGATAAGTTTGGACATCATGTATTTAAACGACAGAAAATGGATAGTCACTCAGATTATCTGATTTGTAGTATGACTGATGGATCTTTAAATAAGCTCCTTAAAAATATTGTAAATCCAGTAGATGCTGGAGATTGTGTGAACAAACAATATGTTGATAAGAATATAGAGAGCTTAGAAATTAAACTCAAATCAATAAACCAAAATCTGGCACAAATTGGATCAGAAATCAACAGTATCAAACAAAGTATAGAGTCAGTGAAACAGAAAATTAAAAAAAAATGAGTAAAGAAATTGTAGTGAAAGAAATACATAAGCAAGCAAGAAAAAATTTTCCAAGAAGACATGTTGTGATGAAAGACATTGATGATTTATGGCAAGCTGATCTAATCGACATGCAATCTATTTCTAGAGAAAATTCTAATTTCAAATACATATTGGCTGTTATTGATGTCTTTTCAAAGTATGCTTGGGTATATCCTTTAAAACAAAAGAATATGGAACAAACATTTAAAGCATTCCAACATTTATTTAGTAAAAATCGTATTCCTAAAAATTTGCAAACTGATTTAGGAACTGAATTTTACAACAAGAAACTTAAAACATTGTTCAATCATTATAATATAAATCATTACTCAACATATTCTACTAAGAAAGCTTCTGTAGTAGAAAGATTTATTAGAACCTTTAAAGGTATTATGTATAGATATTTTAGTTTAAAAGGAAACTATGTTTGGTTTAGTCATGATATTCTTTCAAAATTAATAGAAATGTATAATGGCAGAATGCATAGAACAATAGGTTTGAAACCCAATCAAGTAAATGCAAGTCATAAAGAACAGATATTGCAAAAATATAAAAATAATATACGTTTAGATAAAAGGTTCATACAAAATAAAACTATACTTAAGTTTGGAGATTATGTGCGTATAAGTAAGTATAAAGGAACTTTTGAAAAAGGGTATACACCAAATTGGTCGACAGAAATATTTAAAATTATAAAAATCCAGAACACAGACCCTGTCACTTATCTCCTAGAAGATGCTAAAAAAAATCCTATATTAGGATCGTTCTATATTCAAGAATTACAAAAAACTAGACATCCTGATATTTATCTTGTTGAAAAAGTCATAAAAAAGAATGGAAATAAGCTATTCGTAAAATGGTTAGGTTTGCCTTCTAATGAAAACTGTTGGATAGATAAATCAAAAGTTTTATAAGCAAAATATACAAGTTACATTCTCATTCTGATAATACCTCTTCGAAAAGAAACATCTTTTCATACAATTTTTATAAATAGTATTTTACAATTCGTTTAGATTACAATGGTGATGCAAAAATCAAAAACAAATCAAAAAAAATGTATTAATAAAAATGACAAAAATAATATCAAAAAAGGCACTGGAATGAAAAAAACTTTTAAAAATATAGTTTCAATTACAAAAAAGCATATAAAAAAATTTAAACCTCAATGCAAAAAGGCAGCTATCGAACTCGCCATGGCTGTTGTTAAAGAATTGGGTTCAGATTCAGATGAGTCTGTGATTACCCCGCGTGTGATACCTATCCCAAAAGTTGGAGGATTCTTGCCATTGATACCGATATTTGCTGGACTGTCTGCTGCTGGTGGTTTGGCTGGAGGGGCAGCTGGCATTGCTAAAGCAGTTAATGCTATTAAATGCGCTAAGGAACGCTTGAAAGAATTAAAACGACATAACAAGAAAATGGAAACACTGTGTATAGGAAAAGGATTATGTCTCAAAGAGCGTGGTGATGGTTTGGGAATTTATGTAAATAATAAAAAAAACTAAATCATAGGCTACCCAAGAGAGCGCTTACTAATATAGATTTACTTAAATATGGTCAAAACATTCCATTTTTCAGAGGAGTGTTTATGAGGGATGATTTACCTCAGCATCCATTAAAAAAGGAATGTGCTATTATGAATCTTGACAATTCTGAGAATGCTGGAACTCATTGGGTAGCCTATGCAAAATTAGATAATTATGTAGAGTATTATGATAGTTATGGTAATTTAAAGCCACCAGAAGAATTAATCAAATACATAGGACCAAATATATTTTATAATTATGATAACGATCAGAAACGTAACACATACAAATGTGGTCATTTATGTTTAAAGTTTTTAAATGCCTTTTGGGATCTAAATAAATACTGAGTACTTTACGTTTGAGTTCAGTTGTTGCAATGTCTGTGACTCTAACAATCGTTGGTAATAAATCTATTCTCCAATCTGAATTTACATCTCCTTTGAGTTTAGATGGTAATTATGAGTGTGGTTTATTATTTTTTTCCACATTCAATTCAATTCCTAACATACATGAAAGCAATAACGTATTTGCATATGGGAATAATGATGTGATAAAAATTCCAAATGGCATTTATGATTTATCTGCTTTAAATGAATATATAAAATCGAAAATGGAGAATTGTAACATTATGATTCATCCAAATAACAATACTTTAAAATGTTCTTTATTTTGCACTAAACCAATTGATTTTCGCGTGAAAAATAGTATCGGTGCAATGCTTGGATTCTCGAGTACGATTTTGGAAGCGAATAAATGGCATGATTCAACTCATCCAGTGAACATTATACCAGCGTCTGTGATACGAGTCGAATGTGATCTAATACAGGGCTCTTTTACAAATGGTTCACCTACACATATAATACATGAATTTGTGCTTAATATTCCATCAGGATATCAAGTTATTGAAGTACCAAAAAACGTTATTTATTTCCCAATAAAAAATAAATACATTTCATCAGTAACATTAAAAATTTTGGATTTAGAGGGAAACCTAATTAATTTTAACAACGAAAAAATTCAACTGCGTCTTCATCTAAGGAAAAGAAATGATAGTCTTCAATGATAATCATGATGTCTATAAAATAAACAAAAATAATAAATCTAAAGCCATTATCAAGAGCAACGTGAAACAAACCACACGTAAAAAGTTAAAAATAATTACAAAAAGTAATAAGGAATTTCTTCAAACTTTGGGGTTTAAAATATGAGTATTCTAAAAATATCAGATTATCCGCAGTTCGATAATTCTATCGAAAGTTATGAAACGCATACCTACAATCCCTACAATAATAGCTTTAATGAAAATGATGAAATAAGAATACCAATTCATCAGCAAGATATCTACTTACTACCATCATCAAGTGCGATATACATCGAGGGAAAATTTTGTGTGCAGGCTCGAGATCTGGCTGGAGTTATCAAAAAAAAAAAAGTTAATCTAACTAATAATGCAATTTCCTTTCTATTTCAAGACATTAGATATGAAATGAATGGTGTAGAAATAGATCGTGTACGAAATGTTGGAATAACAACAACTATGAAATCTTTAGTATCTATGAGTAGTGGAGAAAATAAAGTAGCAGCTATATGGGGTTGGAACATAGACGGATTTCATGATCAAGATGGTAGTTTTTACATCTTACTACCATTAAATAAATTATTAGGCTTTGCAGAAGATTATAGAAAAATAATAATAAATTGTAAACATGAACTAATTCTCAATAGAACTAGTACAAGTTTAAATAGTGTAGTTACTGACAAAGATGACTCTGTTACAGTAAGTTTACAAAAAGTGCAATGGCGTATGCCTCATATCAAGGTATCTGACCAGCAAAAGCTTACTTTAATAAAACACTTAGAGAAAGACAAACCTATACAAATCGCATACAGAAATTGGGATCTATATGAATATCCATTATTACCTAAATCTACCAAGCATACATGGTCTGTTAAAACAACTTCACAATTAGAGAAACCACGTTATGTTATATTTGGATTACAAACAAATAGAAAAAATAATAATGTTAAAGACAGTGCCATTTTCGATCATTGTAATTTGAAAAATGTTACTTTATTCTTAAATTCTTACTATTATCCATACGATGCTCTTAATTTGAAATTTGATGAAAACTAGTACAATATATTATACGATATGTATGCTAGATTTCGTCAGTCGTTCTATAATCTTCCTGTAGACCCGTTGATTGATCACCTAACATTTAAAACTAAAGCTCCGTTGTATGTAATTGATTGTTCACGGCAAAACGAAAATTTAAAAACAGGACCTGTTGATGTACGTTTAGAAATTGAATGTGAAAAGGATATTCCGGATAACACAAGCGCATATTGCTTAATAATAAACGATCATCTGGTAGAGTACAGACCTTTAAGTAATATAGTACGAAAAATATCATGAAATCATCAGCTATTGTAGATGTACAAGGATTCAGAAGAGAAAATAATGAATTTATTATTAAAGAAATTGCTATCATTTGTGGTGATCAAGTTCAAGTTTTATTAATTCTTCCACCTTTTTCATTTCACCACCTTACATACACAGAAAAGATGCAAATCAGATGGATAGAACGAAATAGAAAAATTTTCTGGAATGATGGCTTCATTACCTATGACAATTTTTTAATGAACACGCAGCCATTCTTGGTTGACAAAACAATTTATTGTAAAGGGGTAGAAAAAGCGACTTGGATTAAGAATATATTTAATCATGATGATGTTATAAATTTAGAATACGTTAAATGTCCTAGTTTGTTAAGTTTGCATAAAGAATATAGATTTTGTAATGATATTTTAAATTGTATGTATCATCCTTCATTTTGTGCACTAAAAAATGTTACATGTTTAAAAAAATGGTGTACTTTTTTAAAAATAATATAAACCATCGTTGAAATATCTTTTTTTTATTTTTCAAATACCTTATTTCCTTTTGTAATTTATAAGAAATATATACGCATAGCGTAGGCGGCGTACCCGTCCTATCAGATAAAAAAAAACAGTAAGATTCTGTAGCTCAGATCGTCATCAGTCAACATAAGCAATTGAAAAGAGCTGCAGTACGAATCAGACACACTTCAGAATAAACAGGTTGCCGTTTAAAACCTGCAGGGTAGGATAACATTGCGGGGTTTTGCAGCACAAACCGAGCGGAGCGAGCGAAGCGAGCGGCGCGAATTTGTGATGCAGAACCCCCAATGTTACCCTACTCGTACGTTGTCACCGATACAAGACGACAACGAATAGCCAACTTATGGGCGACTTGCCACCACAACGGACAACTCCTTCGCGACCTTTCACACACACCGGGGTCGACTTCACCGGTCACGTAGAGGTCAAAACCAACAAGGGAAGAGGCGTCCGGACTTCAAAGGGCTACATAGCTATTTTTGTATGCCTGGCCACAAAAGCCGTGCATATTGAACTCGTGTCGGACCTGTCAACGGAAACTTTCATAGCAGCTTTCCAAAGAATGTGCGCGCGATGAGGAAAGCCAAGCCATGTATACTCTGACTGCGGGACCAACTTTATTGGAGGAGCCAAGTTGTTACGCAATGAGTTCGAGGAGTTCAAAACGCTGATGTCACCAGAATTCTTCGAAGAAATCAACAAACTGGAAATACAGTGGCATTTTAAAGCACCGGCATGGCCATCTGCTGGCGGACTATGGGAAGCTTCCGTCAAGTCGATGAAACACCATCTAGGTCGTGTCCTGGGAGAACAAAAGCTCACTTTCGAAGAATTCTCGACTCTACTAACTCAAATCGAAGCATGCATGAACTCCCGCCCTCTATGCTCACTTACTGAAGATCCGGAGGAGTTCTATAACTACCTATCACCGGGTCACTTTCTGACTGGCGGGCCAACGATGTCACTGCCCCGCTCCGATCACAGCGACATAAGAACCCTAGACTTACGGCGTCGCTGGCAATTAACTGAAAACATGTTGCAGCAATTTTGGAAAAGTTGGTCAAACGAATACTTGACGCAGCTACAAAGTCGTTGTAAATGAAATAAGCCGACAAATAATCTCAAAGTGGGCGACGTCGTATTAGTGAAAGATAACAACTTGCCGCCCGGGAAGTGGGCTTTGGGAAAAGTGTTACAAGTACACCCGGGCACCGACGGCTACGTGCGAGTGACTACTCTGAACAGGCATTACTAAGCGCCCGGTAGTGAAATTGTCACCACTACCGCTGGACAATACATCTGCTACTGAAATTCTAGAAGAAGATACAAGAGATAAACCAAAATCGCCGAAGAGAAAATCAGCTGTGAAAAGATCACTTACAACATTGATTACGCTACTCGTGACAATGTTTACATAAGTCAGCGGCGCACGAGCTAACGCCGGTGCTCACTTATCGCAAGGCGCTCGTATTACAGAACTGGAGCCGAATCGACCGATCTACTACGACGCCGCCGGAACATTACAAACAGTACACGATGAATGGACTGTACTCATGTACTACAATCTAACTAATTACTGGAACGGTGTACAAAAGATTGAATATTATCTTCACAATTTGACTGAACTGTGCAAGAGAACAGATCCAAGATACTGCAAGTCTACGTTAAATCAGTTGGACCACGAAATGGACTTAATTACCCACTACAACGATATTCTACTAGCTCCACACCGACACTTATCCGACAGGAAGAAAAGAGGTCTTATTAACGGGATCGGCAGCATCGCCAACAGCCTTTTTGGTATACTGGATCAAAACTTTGCTGATAAATATGAAAAGGACATTGAAGCATTACGAAACAACGAGAAATACTTACTCGAATTGACAAAAAAACAGACCTCCCTTGTAGAGCTGGAAAATAAAGTTCTCAAAAAGACTGAGGACAACATCAACAGACAGTTCATCATGTTAGAAGAATTTATGAATCAGACAGATTCGAATATGGCCAGAATCGAGTCAACTTTAGAGATTATGATGGCTACTACTTTCTTCAACTCTGCCTCTTTAACGACATACTTACTAACGAAAAACATGAGAACAATGCAGGAACTTTTATTTGATTCTTTGACGGACGTCTACAAAGGACACATGGATGTACATCTCCTCTCTCCAGTAGAGCTGATTAAGCAGTTACACCTGATTTCTGGAAGACTACCGAAAACTTTAACTCTTCCCGTAGAAAACGTCGAACAGGATATCAAGGATGTGTATAAACTTATCCATGTGAAGGCTCGAGTGACGAACAACTACTTCCTATTCGAAATACACATTCCTCTCACATGCGACCAAGATTGACGTTGTAACTTATCTTGGTGTTAAAATAGATGTTAATTTCTCTTGGTCTCAACACGTAGATTACATTAGCAATAAATTAAGGATTTTACTAGGTAAATTTTATCACCTAAGTTATAAAGTTCCTATTAGCACATTAAAATGTATATATTATGCATTAGTAGATTCAATTTTAGATTACGCTCTTGACTGTTACGGACTTACATTTAAAAGTTATATTGATAAACTAGAATCCTTACAGACACGATTTATAAAGCTGCTTGTGAATAAAAAAACCAAATTGAAATGTAAAGGAGACTATTCAAAACTATTTAAGATTTGTAAAATTATGCCAATCTCTGTTAAATGTAAATATCTTATAGCCATCCATAATTATAATAGTAACCAGTATCTTCATCCCGTAACTCACAAACATGGCACCAGGAGTATATCTGAAGGCAAATTTGAGATACCTTCTGTTAACAATTATTATGGAGACAGAACTTTGAAAAAAAGAGTACCATATATATTAAATTCACTGCCTACAGACATACGACTGGAGCCTAGCCCAACTAAATTTAAAATTAAATTGAAAAAATATTTCCTACATAATTTGCCCTAATTGTAATACCACATTCACCTGTTACTTATTTAAGTTTAGGTAGATTTATTTCACTGTTCTAAGTGAGACTCAGATCCCACAGACAAACTGTGTATAGACAGTTTTGTGGGACGTTAGTTTGATACACTGTTGTTATTATTAAGACTAATAAATAAATGAATAAATAAAATAAATAATAAATTATCTCGTCTACCGCGCCATACCTCTGCCTGTGAAAACCGAGTCGGAGATAACTATTATGCAGCTGCAGGCGCAATATGTAGCTGTGAACTTCCAGCGGTACAGTTACATCACCGTGAGTGAAGATGAGATGAAGCTGTGCAGTCGACTAAAACCGGACCGCTTCATTTGCTTCAAAAACATACCAGTATATAATTTAAACAATAACTACGCTCCTTGCGAAGCAAAACTGTTAAGTCATCATACTACAAGTTTGACTAGGACACCGTGTAGCGTCCAACAGTCTACATGCGATAATTCCTGGATCGAGTTACACGCGACGAACAGCTGGCTGGCCGTGTGTTGCGGAACATGCACGTTCCGTACAATATGTGCAAGTGACGTCAAGGCGCATACCATAACGGCGTCTAGCGTCGTGACACTATCAGAAGGGTGTGTTCTACAATCAAAGGAGTTAACTATTTATTCGCACAACGAATACAATACCAATATGAAGATGAGTCACTTCTTCGACTTCCCCTATCTGAATACAATTGTAAACAATATTGTGGATCTATCGTACCAACGAAGAAGAAATACTTTACCAACAAATCCAGGAGAAACAGATGAGATAGAGAAACAGATACTCACATTAAAAAGTAAAGAAATTCTACCTTCAACCGTGACAACTTACGATACTCATCTGTATGCGATAACTTATACGCTACTTGGAGCAGTAATCGTCGCAGCCGTCGTATTGACTTTAAAGCACCGTGCAGCGCTGTTCCTATGCAGTAGGAGAGGCAAGGGAAACAAAGACGTACCCCTTCACGAAGACATCGAGCTACAGAGCCTACCCAAGCGGACGGAGAGAGTGCCGGCGCCCGTGCAGCAGCGACGCACGCACGCTCCCGTGGCCCACGACAACGTCGCCTTCAACTTTGACACATAATTAATTTTTACTTGTTTTGGGGTTGCCAGTATGTACGGTCCTACCGAACATGTTAGCAACCGCTATTTGCTGAAGTTGCTATTTACTTGGCCGCGAGTATTTTTACAACGTAATTAACATATTTTATTATAACTAACGAGTACGTCACCAACCGTCGTAAGACGGTTATCGGAAGAGTTACCACCCTTTACTGTGTTTACCTACTTATACAATAAAAGTGCATAAAAAGGATTGGGACTTTACTTTCCGCGACGTGCTACAACACATCATCATTACTACTACTACTAAAGTCTGACTGGACTATACAACAACCATGATTATTTAATTTAGTATTTTTATTTTCTCTGTGTAGATACTTATAATGCCTATATGGCCTAAACTTGTGTGATGTGTATTGTTACAGTTAATAAATTGATATTCAATTCAATTCAATATTTCACCGTCGATTGCCACTCGATGTCCCGGCCCCTTAACTATAGCGGGGTCGGACGGCGGGAGCGGGTAGTCAACAGGGCTGTTGTCTTCCCGACGTTCACCGCGGTCCGCCACTTGTCCAGCCAGGGCGGCAGCAGGTCCAGAAGTCGCTGCATCTTCCTGCAGGCGAGTTCAATCTTGCGCGACGACGCGAAGTATGCGCTGTCGTCCGCATAGAGGGCGATCACAACGTCTTCCACCCCCTCCTCGAGATGGCCCTCGAGAGTGGGAATGTCGTTGGTGTAGAGCGCGTAGAGCACCGGCGAAAGGCAACTGCCTTGCGGGACTCCTGCGCTGATGGCCTTCGTCTGAGAGTGTGCATTCTCGACCGAGACGAAGAAACGCCGGTCTTCCAAGAAGGAGGCCGCATTCTGCCCGATTATTGGGGGCACACCTGCGTCCAGGAGCTTGAAGGGGAGCCCCTCGTGCCACACTCGGTCAAAACTCGGGCGGTAGCCTCCCGGGTGTCGTCTGTCCTTCCCCGGCTTGGGGATGACGATCATCTTGCCCTCCTTCCAGAGGGCGGGGAAGAGACCGGTGCGCAGGATGCCGTTGAACATCCGCGTCAGCGAGACGACGGCTCTCCTTGGCAGCTGTACTAGGGCCCCCGCGACGACTCCGTCCGGTCCCGGGGCCTTCCGCTGGTTCAGCTTCAGGGCCACCTTCCGGACTTTGCGGGGCGACATGATGTAGTTGCCGGCGAGGGGAGGCGCGGGGGCCGCCAGAAAGCGCTCTACGCGCTCTACAACAGCGGCGTTGTGCTCATGGTCCATGATAGGGTTGGGCTGGAACTGTCCAGCGAAGTGGTCCGCCAGGATGGCGGCGCGATCTCGTGCGGCGTAGCGGCGTAGCCTGCCCGTGTGATCAATCATGGGGCAGACCGGCTCGGGGGTCGAAGTCAGGCTGCGGTTCAGGCGGTGAAAGGCGGTGTCATCCTGAGAGGCCTGGTCAATGGTGCGCTCCCAGGACTGCCCCCTCAGCTCGACGTTGCCCGCGCGCAGTTCTTCTCCGAGCCGGTTGATCTCCGATTTGATCACAGGGGAGCGCGTGTGGTGCCAGGTTCGACGAAGACGGCGCTTGAGGTCCAGCTTCTTGCGGAGGTGTGGAGGAAGCCTCTCATGTCTTCCGGGTGGAATTTGTGGACGTCGTCGGGAGGCTTGTAGATCTTAAGCTCCGTGTCGGCCGTCTTCAGACGGACGCCTATGGACCGCGTCTTCTTGAAGGCGGGCAGCTCCAACTCTTCGTGGACGAGGTCCCGTCTCACGAGGACCGCCGTGCCTCTGTACGGCACGTCCCTCGGAGAAAACTCGTCGCGGCGGTACACGAAGAAGTTGGGCAGTCGGAGCTCTCGGTTGGGTTGCAGCTTCGTCTCGCACAGAAGCACGACATGCACATCATGCTCCTGCACGAGTAGCCTCAGGTCAGTCATCTTGAACGCGATCCCGTCCGGGTTCCAGAACACCAGCCTCAGGTCCTTAGGCATTATGTCCGGACGCGATTGTGGCCTTCAAGTTGGAGAGCCCCCGCAGCAGGAGCAGCAACGGATCGCGTCTATCCACAATCGCCTGTATGGCCGCGCTGATAAGGTCGATGGCGTCGAACAGCGCGGCCATGAGTGGAGCTTCCTGGCGCTCCGTGAATAGGGTTGCGGGTGCTGCCGGCTCCCGCGGGCGGGGGCGGGCTGGCAGTGGGGGGCGGCGGGCTCTCCCGACGCTTTCTTTTTGTTGCGCCGCCTCTTGCCCCGCTTCCTCCGGGGTTTTACCTCTTCGCCTCGGTGGGCGGGTTGGCTGGCGTCCGGAATGTAGGGCCCTTTGTCTCGCACGGCTGGGCAATGCGGGGGCGCTTCATCGGCGGCGACGTTGGTGACCCCAGCGGCTCCTCATCTGGGTGTATGGAGGGGCCGAGGCGGGCCTCGGGTTGTGCAGTAGGGCGGGTCGTGTGGCGAGCCAGCAAATGGTCCTACGAGCGGGCCGTTGTTTGGGTTGTTATTTTTTACTTTCATGGACAGGCAAAAACAAAGAATTGACAATGACATGGTTTTATGTTCTGGCAAAGGTAAAATGGTCCATTATGCCTAAATCAACTTTTTCCAAAAACTCAAGATCAAAAAATTTAATATAAAAAATCTAAAATTGGAAAATGGTAAAATGATAATCCCTTAAGCTCTCGACCAACTTACGAATTATTATTTATTAAGAATTTGAAATGTTGTGAATTGGGGGAGAATCAGAAAATACAAAAAAAAAAAAAATTCAAACTAGCCTTATCTAGAAAACCACTGAACCAAAATTTTTATAAAAATTGCGTAATATATAGGTCATCCCAAAAATATAACAGATATTTTTTGGGAAATATGGGTTTAAATTAAGGCCCGGTTCAAATTGAAGTCAAAGGCAAAATTTCTTTATTACTAGATATGTACATATAATTAGTAAATGTACGTTCAAGCACGCAACAGGTGGTGCCAGGTTTGAGAGAGAGGCGCATCAGATGATGTACGGGACGCGCGGGGAGCTGCGCATGGGCTGCGGCTTTCCGTGAGCGTTGATTGACTCGCCAGCCGTACTGTCTCTCGCGTTGATACGGCGTTTCAAAGGGCGTCCGAAGTACAGTTCAATTCTAAATTGTTGTTGTTGATTTTTTACAAATATTTAATCTTGTCTAGCTCAGATGTAGTGATTGGGTAGATTAGTTTGGCAGGATGTTGAATAAAGATGTGATGTGTAGTGAGCGCCAGTACCCCACTATAAGAGAGAAGTTACAAAATTAATATTTTAACAAAGCTTTTTTGACTTCCTGTGCAATATAGATTGTCTGGGGTAGAAAGAAACAGTCTTATGACAGATAATATCTGTAATATTGTTGTTCAGGATTCACATATATACATTCATGAGGTACCAATCCCTATATCTAGATAATTACTTAAGTAATTATATAATAGGTTGTTTCTATTATAAGCTAAGATGCGATTTATTCGGTTCTAGAAATACGTGACATAAATTATTTGAATAAAGTTATTAATCGTTTTTTCATTGTTGTTCTTACAAGCAATGTAGATACATTAAGATCGCCACAAATAATTAACTTTTTACTGTTATTACATAGTTTAGTGAGAGCTTCCTCCATAATTTTCTCAAATATTTCGAAATTGCCATGGCCTTTTTCATCCCTCGGTGGCGTCTAGACACTAACAATAATATGGCTATCTAACGCAACACAGGATACCTCTATTTGTCTAAGTGAAGTAAGTGCAAGAATATTTTTCCATTGTTTCACCTTAATATTATTTTTACTAAGATTAAAGAACCACCTCTATCAGCAGTCTTTCTATTGTATCAACTGACAATTTTGTAATTATTTATGTTAAAAGACATCATATTTTCCTTAAATCAGTGTTCTGTAACACAAATAAAATCGATGTCAGAATTTTTAAGAAATAATTCTAATACTTACAAGTTCTTTGTCAGGCAGCCCCTGGATGTTTTGATGGGTAATATTTAAGTGGGGTTTACCAATTGACATATTTAGTGGAATTGTATGCTAGAGATTTCCTCTATTGGAACAGATTCCAATGTTGCATGCAAAGTATTACTAACCAGTGAATTCCCAATAGGGGTGCAGGTCAAATTACTCTTAACATAAGCAGGTTTGTGATTAGTATGTTCAACAAAAAACTGCTGATGTCAAGTTGAACTGGTTTTAACCAACTATAGCTGCATATATTATGAATTAACAATGTACCTACTAATTTTCTATGTTTATTAGACAGGTACAATGTATCCTGAGTCAGAGAAAAGTTATAAATAAAATTATTATATAAAATAGCATCGCTGTGATGACACGTTAAATTAAATAAATGAATATTCATTCTATGCACAGATTTGTTCTGTAGTTCTGTCAAATTACAAGCGTATGGACAATTGCATGGTATAAATTTGCATTTCATCCTCCTGTGTAAGTCTAGATGTGTTTCCACACTTTTATTCAAATCATTCCGACTAATGTTTGAACTCAAATCTTTACTCATCATACATACCACGACTAATTATCTTCACAAGATCTACAAATTAGAACTATGTATTTGGACAGTAAATGTTCGTTACTTTTTGGTTAAGCCGGTAATGTAGTACAGGTCCAAATCCTGCACTTAATTCGTTTGTCGGAGAACAATAGAGATTTCTCTGAGCACATATTTTGGTAGTTGGCGGTATACGAGTGGAGGTGAGTGGCGGTACACACGTGTTTGAGTGCGGGGGACTTCTAATGAGATTCTAATTAGAAGATTCTAATGAGATTCTAATTAGAAGCACACCAATTCCGCGTTCTGGCGTTGAAGCTGAACAAGAATTGGGTTTCAACAACAATTGGGTTTCAAGTTTTGTGATTTCGCCTCCGATTAGTGTTGGTATAAATTTGTCGTGTAATGTGTAGTTAAGGGTTCAAAAAGTTCTTCTGCATTTTTTAAGACACGTAGTAGGAAGGAACATTTAAACTGAGCTGCTTTAGTTAGGGCAGTGTAAGCGGCTTGAGGTGAGTTTTTGCAGATTGTTGTGAGTTTCTCGATGATAGATATCCATTCGGTTACATTCTTTTTTACGAAGTCGTCCCCTCCTGTCCCTATGTAGTGCATTTGCCAGGAGGTCGAGTAGATGCTGGATTTCTACTCGGGCATCTTGGAGGTCTGACTGTAAACCTACATTTTTTTATAGATATCTACCAAGAATACCTGAAGCTGCCATGGCAAAGCGCTGCGCACCGCGTCTACCTGCTTTAATCATTTTCCCGACCCAATGCGTATATATGTAAAATGTTTGTATATTTTTCAATACAATTTAATCCAAATAAATATTCATTAATCTATTATGCAATTCTTATTCACAATTTATTTCCGCACCGACATTTTATTTGTTTTATTGTTTATTGTTATTTCTGGGTTCTAGACTGAAAATCAGCGTCACAGGCCTTCCCGTGGCATTATGCTGGATCTGAGCCCTTTTGCTGTCGAAACATGTGCACATTGGTGTCATCACCAGATCATGACACCAATTTTACGAAACCAGCCCATCATCAATAACAAATTGAGTCAAAACACGACTGCCTTACTATTTCTGGTTTCTGAGTTCCAGTACTCACCCAAATTCTCATCCCGTCAAAAGCTCATGACACCAAGTTTACTAAACCAGCGCATCATTATTAAAAAATTGAGTCACAACACGAGAGCCTTACTATTTCTGGTTGATAAGTTCCAGTACTCATCTAAGTCCTTATTCCATCCCCAGCTCATGACACCAAGTTTGCAAAATCAGCTCAGCATCCTAAACTAATTGAGTCTAAACACGACTGCATCACTATTCCAGGTTCCTTAGCTTCAGTACTGTCTCCAAGTCCTCATTCCATCAGGAGAATAAGGACTTAGAGACAGAATCATCTTTCACTATGTTTGAATGAATGTAATATAGTTCAGTTCAATTCAGTTCAAAGATTTTTTATTCATAATAGCACAAAAATTGAGACTTAATGAACGTCATAACATAATCAAGCAAGCATGATATAACATTAAGTAGGTGCCTAATAATTACATTGTACATAATATATAGGGTGCAATGAACTGGTTTAATGCCAGATGTCGGTGTCTTGTAAAAAGTCATTAATTTTGTAGTAGGCCTTTGTGCACAAAGTGTGCTTTATACATTTTTTGAATCGAGCTTCAGTTAAGTTTTGTATTTCTTGCGGAATTTTATTGTAGAAGAGTATACGTGATGTAAATCTGAAAATCTAAAATCTAAATCTAAAAAATTTAAAATGTGCTCTCTTAGTGATGTAAATCTGACCGTAGAGGCGTTGAATGCTGACCTCGATAACATCAGCAATTTCATATGGGCTGCTTGTCAACCCGGCAAAATCTCAAGCCATGATTATGGGTACACGGCACTCAATCAACACAATACAAAATATGCCCGTCGATCCTGTGATGTATGAGGGTACGATAATCACTTACAGCGAGAAAGCTAAGAATTTTGGAGTTATATTTGATAACTTGCTGTCCTGGTCGCCCCATTTTTGTGAGGTCAGCAGACGAGTCTTTGCGTCATTTTACTCCCTACGGAGATTGCTGTACTTCCTGCCGCGGCAGACTAAAATCACCCTTGCTCAGTCCCTTCTACTACCTTTAATAGACTACGCGGATGCTTGTTGGGTCAGTGCGAACGAAGAACAACTGAATAAACTCGAGCGACTTCAAAACCTTGGGATTCGGTTTGTCAACGGGCTGCGAAAGTATGACCATGTCTCCCAGTATCGCAAGGACCTGGGATGGCTTCCGATCCGTCTTCGCCGTGATATGCACATTCTCTCTTATCTATTCAATATTTTGCGAAATCCCCGCTACCCCACATATCTTCGAGAACGTTTTGAGTTTCTTTTCCCCAGGGTTAGTAATTGGAGATCCCACACGGTGTCTCTCCTGTCAACTCCTCGGCATAACACTGCCGCCTACAAACACTCTTTTAGGTTAAGGGCAATCCGACTGTGGAACGCACTTCCCTGCTCTATTAGGGATAGTCCCTTAATTTTCACTTTTAAGAAAAGATTGAAAGCGTATTTCCTTTCTCTTCCGTAATCGGTGTCATATTTATGTATGTATATGTATGATATTTTGTAGTTTATATATGTGCATGCTATCTAGTGTATTTTATATAGTTGAGATATATATTTTTTTATTAGGTATATTTTATTTATATTTTAAAAGTAATTTTCGTAGGTATATATACAGTTTTATTGCGCACTAGGACTGTCCTTTTTCCTAAACACTTCTGTCTTGCCTAGGTTTGCTGGAAGAAATATCTTTTTAGAGATAAGCTCGCCCTTGCCTATAAAATTTATTGTAACTATCTGTTTATCAATGTTTTCTGTGCAATAAAGAATATGAATATGAATATTTATACAGTGTCCCATAAAAGAACTACTAACTTTTGTGAGTCTGAACAGTACGATAGATTTCTAACCAGGTGACTCCGCCCTGTACCTTCTAAACCTCTAAATGTAGATCTCAAACCTGCAGTGGAGGAAAGTTACTGGAGAGGTCGATCAAACGACAATCCAGATAGAAGAAAAGCGTGGGTGATCGTCCCGAGAACACAGGTGAGGGTTTTTCTGCTGCTAATCCTCTAGTCTAGTTTTTGATTGACCTTTATGGTATTAAATATGGGTGAACCGTGAATGGCCTTTTCTACTTCCTTGTACCTCACTGCTTTTGGAAGTTTTGAATTGAGGGGATGGTTCAGGCATTGGAGGCATTGGATGCCGAGAATTAAGGAGGATCGCCTCCTTAATACTCGGCATGAAATATAGGTCAAATGCACAGGTAGGCTGCACATCTTCTACCATGTCCTCCAATTCAGCAGTTTGTGTCAGTTTCCCGAGCGTAAGGATCCTCGTCGCCACTCGATTCGTCTGATATTCCAGGCTGCCCAGGCCGACTCCTCTTCAGAGAGTCGATCGAAGAGACCAGAGGGACGAGAATATGTCATTTATCCTCTCTTCCAGCGAATTTAAACTCGACTTTTTCCCCAAGCCCGGGGTCGATGCACTCTTTCTATTCCAGCATTCGTTGTCGTTACCACGCGAAGATATGATGTGTCCTTTTCGCGGATAGTATCCTCGGACTCCGATAGCAAATCAAATAAAATCAAATTTCGTTATTACTGTAGATATTTACATACTTAGCAAACGTAATTTTTTGCCTCTCCCTACATTGGACCACTGTGGGAGAAGAGAAGGGCGTAGAAACTCCTACAGATTGATTTTTAGATCTCTTTTAAAAATTGGTTGTTCTTAACTGATACAAATATTACATTTGACAAAGTCGCTTTTACATGGTTTTTAAATAGCAATTTCCAAATTTCCAGGTATCTTGTTGAAGTAGAGAATGCGCTGACCCTTGAAAGAATTTCTAACCTTCGTGAATCTAAGCCGGGGCGCAACTAGTCTGTGATTATTTCTTAGGTTAACATTACAGCTGTCGCTAAGTTTGGAAAATGTTGTAAGGTTCTTGCGTACATACATAATATTTTCGAAAATAAATTGAGTAGCTAGAGTTGGTGTATCAATTTATTTAATAAATAGCTCTCCGGATAAAATTAGATTTGCTTCCGCCCTTGTATGAATCAGCTATCTGCGGGTTGCTTAAACTACTACGTACGGACAGCCGACCCTCGCACCCTGTTCGCAACCGCTGGGGGGCCCAGAATTAAGGCTCTAGCAAAAGCCCAATCGAGGAGCTTCAGCCCAATGTCACGGTATCCTTTCCCGGATAATCTGCCTCGGGGCCAAAAGCCCAGGCCAACCCTTTGGGATAGCGGACATCAGTTTGTTCATTACGTGGAGCTCCACTTTGTCTCCGACCAGCTCTTTCTTGGTATCCCGACTAGCCTGCCATCCCGTCCCTCCATCTGGGTGGCTTTCTTGAGCCAAGATTTTTATACTGTCCAACATCTTGTGGTCCATTTCTGACTCGCCTGCTCCACCAATACCTCTCCAACAAAGCTACTTTCCTATGCATTTGTACAAGAAAGCAAAAACTGTGGGCTCACGCAGTAAGCGGTTGCGGTTAGCTGCCGAGCGACTGTCCACGCCCAATAATATGTATGAAAAAAATATTTCATACGCATTGTTCCGCCCAACCGCGGCTGCCCCAATGCCGCGAACAAAGGCGAAATGGCAAACAGCCAACGGGCATCGATTTATAATTCGATGTTCTTTGGGTGTTTGCGACTTCGCCAATGTCACAGATACTGCTATCGATGTTTAACTCGATTGCAGTAGCTGTGCTTTTAAATTCCAAATAATCGAGCTTATTCTATCTCCTACCCATTTTAATTGATAAATAATACAATTAGATAATTATTCCGTAGTGTAAATTAGTCGAAGTTTATCATGAAATATTACAATAAATGTTATTTGTACATTAAAGCTGGGCAAATTAAACATTAAACATATACATTTACATACAGACACATACATTGCTTCTGCCTCCACACTAGGATACCCTATGTCGTGGGAACCAGAAACAGCGACCTCACACACATAAACATCCTAGACCTGGGGATTCATTTGTTTTCTGTATCCCCAGCCGGGGATCGAACCCGGGACCTCTCGCATGGTAATCAGAGCCACAACCGCAGCAGTCGTCATGTTTTTCATTTGATTTTTTTAAGTTGTATTTTTTCATACTATATGTTCTCATTGCTGAGATGAAAAGTTGTATGTGCAACACGACACCAAAATTATTTGCATCTCGTGCCTTGAGTCCATCGCTCACTCAGGATTCTAACCTAGAATCACTGGCTACACTCGTGATTCAAATATAGCATCCTTCGCACACTCGGGACTCAAACATGCACTCGCAGCAAAAATCAACTTTGCTCTCTTGTTGCACATATAACAATTTCACCCCAACAGCTAGAAGAGGCGTTTGCTGCAAGTAAACATGTTCAAAGTTGCATTTTTCTCACTGAGTGAGACCAAGCAGATTTTTTATTTTGAATGCCGCGGAAATAGACGAAATCGCACACAGCCAACGGGCATCGAGTTATAATTCTGTGTTCTTTGGTTGTTTGCGATTTAGTCAATGTCACAGATAATTCAATCGATTTTAACTCGCACTCACTCGTGTACTGTTTCTCACTTTCCAGCCTCAACAACAATGTACTATTACAATGCTATGCTAGTGAAGTGCGTTTTCCAAGCAGTCAAATAGTGCGGACAATGCTACTTTTTTTTCTCACCATACTGCGATTTTTAATTTGAGGCCAGAAATGTAAACAAACAACTGTGATTTTCTAGAACAAAACTGTTGACTTTGACATTCATATTGTACTTTTTGTACTGGAAAATGACAGTTGTTTGTTTACATTACTGGCCTCAAATTAAAATCCTAGTATAAAGTCCATTTCGATAGCATTTCACAATAATGTAAACGAGCCAATTTACACACGATTACGCCGTAACTACTTACATTTGAATATCAATCCTGAACACATTAACATGAAACATACCAAGGAATCATTTATTGTTCTTACATCATTTCGACACCAAGTTACTCCCCTAAGATAGTTATTTTATTGCAAAATTATCGGACGACGAATATTTCAATAGTTTGTAAAAAGTTATATTATTTTTTTACTCATCAAAGCAATTCTTATTGTCTTTGGAAAGTTAGTGTGGTTCATTCTTTTGAATCGATCCGATTCGATCGATCAATCGGTGTGATTAATTGATTTGCAACTATGAAAAGAATAATGAAGAACTTAAAGGAGATCTACCTACCGAAGGAGGAGGTGAACCTAAAAAATTTAAAAGAGGAAATATATATTTAAAAAAAATGTTACTTCATTCACTGTCCCTGTCCTGTGTCAGTGGGTATTGTTCCGAGTTCTCTGCGTTTTTCCGTTTCCAGTAATTATCGACGACTTTGCTTCTTGTATTTTGGATTAAGGACATTTTCTTTGCGATTTGGTTGGATTTATTATTGAAATGACGACATCTGCTTAAAATCACGGATTTTTTGATTTTTATACGATAGGACCTCTTTCTCAAAAAACAAGGAGGTAACAATAGTAGTTTGTTACACAAGGAGTGAAAGAGAGCTATTTCGGACGAAGATCTAATTTGGAGCGCAAACGGCGCTAAGGATCGAGTCTACCCGAGATATTTAGAATATAGTGGCAATTTTAGGTTACAATGACTGAGCCGCAACCCAGTACCTCAGGGTGGGAGACTAGTCCGCCTGCAAAAATTCATCTGACCACAAGGGAAAAACAAATCCTAGTAAATATTTATAATTATTTGGAAAAATCCTCTCCTACATACCCATCAAAAATGGAGATATATAAAACAACTTCAGAAATAATGGGAGTGTCTCAGGTCGTAGTGAGATATACCATGAAGCATAATTTAGAAACTCAAGAAATACCACAGCTAAAGGTAACTATCTAACCTCACCTAACACCTCTTTAAATTAAATAAAAATTAAATTAAATAAATTTGGGCACAGGTCAAGTCTTACGAAGGAAGAAATAATAAATCTTTTAAAATGGCAGTAATAAAAAATTTGCTATAAGAAGGATTGGCGAGAGTTGGAGCAGAACAATGGGCAAAATGCGTCGGTCACGTTCAAAACGAAGAGGAAAGGATGAAAAAATTAGACCGCCTTATGGATGTGGCTAGCGACGCTGTAACTCAGCCTTTTATTATAAATGTGACCGATGATGACACATCAAGTGATGATGAATCTGTCACAAGCGAATGACGCGCGTCAGGTTGGGATATTTCTCTATCTACGGTTATTTTCTATTCTACTAAATTTTCTAAAACAATTTAATTACGTTTTTTAGTATGATGCTAGAACTCGTCTAAGCTGAAATTACGCGCCCCACTCCTTGGTTTTATACTACTTATAGAAAAAAATCGATCGAAAATCGACAGCGAACTATATCTCTTTGATCAATGCCTTTGACATCAGTGTAGGTAGAACACTCAAATCTCGCTCAATCATAGACAACTGTCAACTGACATTTCTGTTTACATTATTGTGAAATGCTATTGAAATGCACTGTAGTGCTTTTCATTTCTCAGTTTTTTTTTAACTCTTTCGTCAGCCCGACAGAGTTATTATTTGAGTAAAATTTTACAAATTAGTCAAATACAGATTATCTTCGGCACCAGTCGCACATAAATAGCTATTTACTAAACACATGGAGGACTCCCCGTGGCTCACAGTAAAGTCTTAGACAGATAACTGTAAACACAAAGAGGTTGTTTTTAGTCCGTATACCACACAACCTGATGTTCGCTCAATATGTGGGGACCTGGACATAGCAGGGAAACATTGAGGGCCATATGTGATTCTATAATGGTACCATTTTTCCTTTTTAAGTTACAGAACCCTAGAATGAAAAAGTAGTATCAGGATAAAGAGGCTATTGTTTGTATGTATATGAAATACATACTGAGGTATGGGGGCAAATCCTCAATAGGTTCACAGGTCCAGAAAAGTTCATTTAGAGAGTGCCAGCTGAACAAAGCTTTCTTAAAGTGAGTGACAGCATTCTTTGACCGCCAGCAAGTGCAAAACGCCGTGATCAAAGGTGGTCTGTTGAACAGACTTGCTTTGAGGTATTGGTATTTTTCAATGCAATTATTAATTTATCTAGGTAACTATTGCAGTACCTGTATATCCGCAGTCAGTAGTGATGGCAGGAGTATTCGATATGACTCCCTGGATTGTTCACTGAAGCGAGTTGCTTGTCTCAAAATGCAACAACATTCCCAGCACAGTTGCGGGGACACAGAAGACACATAATGCACAACCTGCTGACAAAGAAATACATACTTATTTATTTCATATCAATCTCTTTTTAGAGATAAGCTCACCTTTGTACATACATTTTCGTTTAATGTAACTTCTAAAATATTTGAGTGCCACAAAGAATTATGAATTATTTAAATCATACTATATCCAAAACATGCAGTTACAAGCTATACAGAAATGAAAGCCAATGGAATACAGAATTTACACTTATGTACAAGAAGAGGCCTAACTGGTTCGCTAACAAGCTGATGATGATGATGATGGATGACAGTCCTTAGGTCCTTACCATCCTCTGGTTCACAATATCTCTGTAGTACTTTAGCTCCTTATCCCTGATATTGTTCAACCGGCGCCCTCCACATAGACACCCCATGCATGGTTGCCTCTCTTCTGTTTCTGAAGGTTCATAGTATTCCACCTCTTCAATCTCTTGTTTAACTTCTGATATGAAATATTCTGAATCCAGTGGCGGGATGTCGATTTGAGCAGTGGTGTACATCTGCAGCCGTGACAGACGAGTCACTTCACTCCATATCACATGTGAACTATTCAGAATATCGTGACACTCTGTCACTCTCTCTCGGAAACGAATCACATTCTTCAGCAGTAACTCACATTCCCAACAGACTCTCGGAGACACATTGTTGGCGAGCTGGGAATATAAAAAACAGGATTAATCATTTGTAGGCTCGCGTAAGGACTATCCAGTCCTTTAATTGGCAGAATCCGGCCAGCTTAGCAAGAGACAGGGCAACTCAGTCGCGCGTCATAGTACAGAGATGAAATTTTGGCTGCAGGTTACCTGTTCACCACTGTTTACAGTAATATTGTAGAGCTCCAGAGCCTTGCCTTTGAGAACTTGCAAGGTTCGTCCTGGACCCAGACAAGCCATACACAACAGTTGATGCACAACGTCACATTTACTGTCCTCCCCCGCGCCCTTTATAGCTTCCATCTCAACGAGTATGGATGGATAATAATAATACCAATCGCGGACTGACGACAATGCCTTCTACAGATATAGTGACAGCCTGTCACTGACAGATGACAGAACAGACCACGACTGATGTCGCGTTCCGAGTCACGTCAACAAACGCATCATCGCTCACGTGACGTAACGACCATCATAGATATCCATTCGGAACGCTTTGAACGGTAGATGTTGACACTGACAAATGACACTATTATAACCCAACTTTTGTTAGTTTGTGACATTTCGAGTTGTAGTCGGTCGTAGTTAGTTATATATATTAGCTTTGTTTTATGTGAAAAAGTACACTGACAGCTCTCACTTTTGTTTACTCGTTCACAGTGCTGACGCTCAGAAGCATGGGCGATGATAGCACAACATGGCGGCGTTAATGGTGTTACTCATGACATCATGTCAACCATTTTGAGCTATCGTGTTCACGCTAAAAGTCATTCGGAACGACCTCGTAGACGCATGTGCATGCATTATAAAGGGGCCCTGCTGAAAACCAGCGCTGTGCAGTTGAGAGTATTAGCACAGCATTCCTGAGCTTGGCCGTTTTTCCAATTATTACATAAATTATGTACATACATATTGTAATCATAAGTAATCTGGCGATAAATGAATTTCTGCTCCTTCTTCTTCTCCTTCTATTATTGGTTATGGTGAGATTCAGGACTCACTGTAAGGCACGTGCAATGCGGAAGTAATCTTTAATCCTGGGTAGGTATGTATATTGTTCTGTGACTCTAATGCACTAAACGATACGTTTAGATACGTTTTATGATGTTCCGAGTGAGAAATTCTGAGATGGGATGAGATGAGATGAGAACGAGACAAAATGAGAGAACGCCTAAGTTATATTTTTTCCTAAACAAAACGTATTAAAAGCGGCCTTGGTCTTATTCTTCATAACACTTCACACAATTGGCCGGTTTTAGTGTTTCGTACCCGAAGAGTGCCAAACGGGACCCTATTACGAAGCCTCCGCTGTCAGTTTCGGTCGCTCCGCCCGGTGCGTCACCGGGCTCTACCAGATCAACCGAAATAGGTAGAGTTGAAATTTTCATTTACGGTATTTTAGGAATTAAAAGTACAATAATACAAGAGATACAATACAAGAGATTATTCGTATGGCTATTTTCTTAGCCATTTTGTTATATTTGTAGATCGGTGAAGACTTTCCAGATCCTAACGGAAAAGATCTTTAATTGCGGGTAAGTATGAAGTTTTGTGCTTAGTTATTTATATATGTATACGATTAATAACTGCTCATTCGAATTATAATGAATAATATTAAGGTTTTCTTCATTTTTTAATTTTATTTCTGTATATAAGCTAAAAGTTTCGTTAACCTGGGTACTTCAAAAGTAACAATACTACATACCTACACAAAACCATTTTTCAATGCTTCTATGAACGGTCTTGAATGTACATAGTCCTATTTTATTTTAATAATATCGACTTCACGCGCACTTTATCAATGAGGGATTTTTTAAAAAAAAAAACTTCAGAAGTTCCAAATTTGTCAATAGATGTCGTTGAAAAGTCGTGGCTTTCACAGCCAGTTGCCAGATCAAAAATTTGTGTTCTGTGGCTGATGGTGGCTGGTCTGTGATGTGTCAAACCGTTTCTCCTGTGGTTACGCGATGTTTTGTTTTCCTGTTCTCCTCTGTTTTGTGACTATTACGACGACCCTGGCTATTCTTTCGGACTCTTGTAGCTCCTTCCCTCGACTGACCTCCGCGTGCACCCTGGACATTTGCTTGCCATTACGATTGACCCCTGCCTGTGTATTGGACTTCGATTTTGTCATCACGATACCTTCGCGAGCACCCTGTGTTGATGCTGTTCGACAGACTTTGGTTACCATGGAAAAAAAGCCTAATCGTCCATGCGTTGTTAGGTTTTGTAAAAAAAATGGTACTCACCGTTTCCCTAGTGATGAACATCGACGTTCACTATGGGTTCAAGCTATTGAACCAGCAAAGCCTGGATTTACCCTAGGAAAGCATAGCAGGATATGCTCCGATCACTTCAAGCCATCCGATTTTAATAGAACACCGTTATCATTGTTACAGCCAGGTAAGTTTACCTAAAGATTTCCGAGTATGCCTAGTACGCACCATACCCGTGCTCATGAGTGCTTACTTTCGCGAGTCAGGTGTGATTTCATCTTTTGCACATTAGTGCAAAAGCACTAATTATAGTGCTTTTGCGAGCAAGCTTATCAGCAATGTTCTTGCGCAATCTGTACCTATCCTTACACATAATCCGTTTGACAGGTGGCAGATGCCAACGTCAACAGCTCGCCTAGCCCGAATAGTATTAAATAGCTACTAAAATGTCCTTATTAACATGTGTTTTTTTTTTATAGATATTTTATACATCCAAACACTTTGAAGAAAACCTCTGTTCCTTCATTGTTTTCATGGAAAACAACTCCTCAACAATCTCCATCAACGTCTGAAGAACAAAACTCGCTAACTCTTAACCTAACCAAAGTTGAAAAAACCTATGCACGAAGTAAGTCACCTATTGTTATCTATAGCCTAAAGGAATTCATTCAATATTCTGTCTTGCATTGAGCCTTGCAGGACTGCGAAGCATGCAGAGTAGTTCTGCAAGGTGGATAGAAATACCGTCACAAAAAACATGATATTTGATACCGCGCAGGTGCAGTTATTTGATATCCTGCACAGGGCCTGTAAACTCGGAACACTGCTTGTAGTCCTTTGCACAGTAATATTGTTCTGTGGCTTGTTGTCCTGCTTAGCCGGCCGTATTGCAGACAGGAATATGAACAAGATTCTGTGACAAACATTGAGAAATGCCGCATTGCAAGTAGGTAGGTATACTTAATGTAGTTTGACGACCTCTATAGCGTTGCAGTTGGGGCTGTGCTTTACAAGTAAGACGTCCCGGGTTCGACTCCTGGTGGGGCGGGAGGAAAAAACACCCTCATGGCATGGATGTTTACATGTTTGTGATGTTGCTGTTTCTGGTTCCTACAACACAGGGTATCCTAGTGTGAAACCAGAAGCAATGTATGTGCCTGTATGTAAATGTAAAAATAAAACTAGATATTCAAATATGTTTTCTTTTATTTCCAGTGTGTCCAATATTATTTGTAGAAGAGCAACAATATTTGGTCGCTGTGGATAGTAGTTTAAATGAAGATCCCTTACACATGAGTGAAGAAGATGCAGACTCTGTCTTTGCAAATCCCAACGATGACATGCAAGAAGATATTGCTGTGGAACTGCACAATGATATAGCAGAAGAGTTAGAGATTTCTCAACATGAAGAGTTGGTGCAGGAAGGATCATTGAGAGATGATAAGATAACTTCAAAATATGAGTCAGTACAAACTCATGAGTGTAGTGTCTCAACTTCAAAAGATGAGTCAGTACAAACTCATGAGTGTAGTGTCTCGGGTTTTACCATCCACTTGTACAAAAATAATGATAAAGTTGTGCACTTCTACACTGGCCTAGAGAATTTTAAAAAGTGATGCTTGTGTTTGACACTTTAGGGCAATGTGCTCATAATCTTACCTATTTTTATGGACATCCACCAAAGAACCTCAATGCATTCGAATAATTTTTCATTACCTTAATGATAGTATGGAGACATAAACCTTTCGAAGAAATTGCTATGATGTATCAAGTAACAACCAAACAAATCTATAATATATTTATCACTTGGGTCAGGTTCATTTCGCTGTAATGGAAAAATTTGGACTTGTGGTTAGACAGAGATAGCGTAAGAGCATACATGCCTTTAGATATTCATGATAAGTATCCATCAACACGGGTTATACTTGATGCGACAAAAATCCCTATTAAAAAACCTAAACTACCTTTTGCGCAGCAAGTCACATTCTCTTCCTATAAAAACAGGAACACCTTAAAGATCCTTATTGGAATTACCCCTAGTGGCTTCATTAGTTATGTGTCTCCATGCTATGGCGGCTCTGCTACTGATAGGCAAGTTATAGAACGCAGTACAATACTTAGTAGATTTGACTACAATGATGAAATAATGGTGGATAAAGGCTTAAATGTCCAAGACATTTTTGTTCCCTATGGTGTCAAAGTGAACATGCCATCTTTCTTCAAAAAAGGCAATCAAATTCTACCTCAGACACTTAGCTCCTCCAGAAAAGTGGCAAGCAAAAGGGTTCATGTAGAAAGGGTTATTGGCTTGCTAAAGACATAAGATTTTGACTCAACCTTTGAATCAAACAGAAATTGTGTTGTCGAGCGACATTGTATTTATATGCGCAATGTTGGTTAATTTTAGGTCTAGCATAATAAATAAAGATGCTTAAATGAATAGGTAAAATGAAGTTTTATTAAGCAACATCAATGATGTGTCGAAGGCCTCCTTTACACTTTTATACTTAGCTTTTACGTTTTGTATAGGCACTAGGGATTTAGATACAAATCACCCTCTTCTCTGCATTGCTGTTATGCTTTGTCCTATGAAAAGGGGTAATACAAAAAAAAGAGGTAATATACTAGGGTCATTATTTTTTATTATACAGAAATTTATTAACAAGGGCTTCCTTAAAGTAGTCATTATAAAACTTCTCTAATTTTTCTAACATGCTTTCTATAAAACAATTGTTCCTTTGGATCACCATTACTTTAAAATCACATATTGTATAAACACAAAAGTATGCATTTTCTCTTCCACTGCACATCATTTGCCGCTGTACTTGGTAGTAATAATTATGACTTTCATTTAGTCTTAATAATCCTGTCTTTTCACACAGGTATAAGTAGGGTACATTTTCTGGAGAAATCTTTTGATTGCGTGCTGTGAATAGGCACTTAACTTCCAGTACACTACTTGCGCCCACTAATCCGTCTGGTGTGGAAGCTAGAAACTGTTTTTCTTTATGAATTATAATGCCACATTTCCTTGCAACCAGATTTGTTTTTACCTCAAACTGGTGCACAGCTTCAGCTTCATATCTCAGACCATGTTTGATTGCTGCAGTTGCCACATCCACATTTTTTACTAAAGTTTTAGCCAGGTTTTTCATATTGCTGTTGCAGGTTTTGATTATCTTGCCATAAATAAAACTATGAATCCTCGTGAGTCGTTCTCTTTTCCATTCGTTTTTATTTCCTCTTGTCTTTTCTTCCACTTGCTGGATTCCTTCTTCTGTGAGGATCATGTTTTCAAGGAATGCCTCTTCAGTAGTTTTTTCTCTGTAATCATGATCCCCGAAAATGCTGGGTTTGTCTGCAGGTTCTATCATTTGCGCCATTGGCATAGTCACTGTAGATGTGTTGTTGGACTGGCCACAAAAGTTTGCAATTTTCTTTTTAAAATTACTTATATAACTTTCTGCAGATTCCGCTATTGGTCTTGGATCAAATACTGCCATTTTCTTATATTTTTCGTCTCTGAATTTGAGTGTGATATCTTCAGCCTTGAAAGGATCTCCGGAATGTATTTTAATTGGCCGATGAAATGTTTGAATATTGGTAGTAACGCTTGATTTAGTTTTGATTTTTTTATTTTCACTCATATCTATTATGCCCAGGATCACCACCAAAACATGCTTACACTGGGAATATGGTCCCATTCCAGCAGCACATTCACACTGTGCCTCTATTATTAGGTGATTTTTCACTTTGGTTGTGACATTATAGGTAATGTTTTTCCTCATCTCTGAAGCAACTATTCCAGTGAAATAATAATCATTATCCACTATAGCTATACGGCACGACATTAGAAAGTATTCTTGGTACATGTTGTGCGATGTTACTACATCGTCTCTTTCTGTGACCTGGCAAAAGATTTCTAGGTCCTCTGAACTCAGTGCCGGCATTGCAGAGTTACTGGTGACGTCTCGGAAATGTTGAGGTGCTGGTACAGTGATTTTGTAAACTGATTCGGGATCAGATACAAGAGGTCCAAAGAGTTTGTCGTAATCTTCAAGTCTGCAACAATGAATAGTATAGTTATGTAACATATATATATGTATATGGACTGTAGATAAGGGGGCGCCAAGTGTAGTATGAAATTCACTAAAGCCAAAAAATAGGTGCGACGTAGATGTTAGGTTCACATGTAAGACAACAAGATTGCCATTATAGGTTAGGCCACAACTCGCCAGACACCGGTCGACCAAAGTTGTAAAGTGATCAGGCCAATATGGTGTGGCTGTGCTACATACACCTAATGCCCAATCTTGGCCAACGTTAAACTGGTGTCTCGCTCGGTGGACATATCACGAAGAGTATTTATTGTTGTAGATACAAACTACATACCTCTGAATGAGCGTTGCCTTTTTCCCAGAAAGTTTCGCATTTCGTTTTCGAAGCTCGTTTTTCAGGTCTGTCAGAGACCAAGAACCGTAATCCTTTCCCAGTGCTGGAAAACTCATGATGACAAAATCGAAGTCCAATACACAGGCAGGGGTCAATCGTAATGGCAAGCAAATGTCCAGGGTGCACGCGGAGGTCAGTCGAGGGAAGGAGCTACAAGAGTCCGAAAGAATAGCCAGGGTCGTCGTAATAGTCACAAAACAGAGGAGAACAGGAAAACAAAACATCGCTTAGCCACAGGAGAAACGGATTGAATTTAGACAACATGACCAGCCACAGAACACAAATTATTGAATGAAGTCACCGATCACAGATCCATTTTTGAAAGCCACGTCGAATCAAACGCCGTCTGCCGTAGCTTTCAGAACTATTTTTTTACTTTTTTTAGCTGTCAGAAAATCTCTCATTTGACGCGGCGAGCACGAGTTTGCTATTTCAATATTCATGTGATATTTTTATTGTCTGTGGTAGTTTTAATATTAGGTCCTTACATATAAAATTGGTATTTCGCCGTACTGGCCACTTTGATCTCAAATATCTCCTATATGGTAAGGAATTCCAAATTCAAATTTATACAGCTATTTACTCATGTATAATAATAATAATAATAATAATAATAATTTTTAAGTTTTTTTTCTTGCGTCACTCACTTACAAAATGGAAAACTTGAAATATCGCGTTATTTACGAGTATGAGTTCTACCGTGGCAACAGTGCTGCAGAAACGGCTCGAAGGATTAATGATGGGTATGCCGACGGTGCCGCAAAAGAAAACACAGTGCGTTTTTGGTTCCAACGTTTTCGTTCTGGAAATTTCGACCTTCAGAACAAGCCCCGTGGACGACCGGAGACCAAAGTTGATAATGAAGAATTGAAGGCTATTGTGGAAGCGGATCCATCGCAAACCACGTCCGAGCTGCAGGCTGCGGTGTTAGTGATAAAACTGTTTTAATTCACTTGAAGCAAACTGGGAAGGTGAAAAAGCTTGAAAGGTGGGTACCTCACGAACTGAGTAAAGCAAATCAACAAACGCGCGTTGACTGCTGGGTTGCATTACCCACCCGGCACAATAATGAAAGGATTTTAAATCGTATCATTACCTGTGATGAGAAGTGGATCCTGTACGATAATCGGAAGCGCTTTCTTAAATCTGGCCAGGCGATTACGGCAGATGTCTATTGTCAGCAACTGCAAAACATGATGGAAAAGCTAGCTGTTAAACAACCGACGCTGGTTAATCGCTCTAGGCCACTGCTGCTTCATGATAACGCTAGACCACACACTGCACAACAGACGGCTACCATATTAGAGGAGCTTCAATTGGAATGTCTAAGACATCCACCGTATCCCGTCTGAATGTTTTTTTTAGTAAAGGGATCGAAAACCTACCTATGAGATGGCAAAAGTGTATATATTGCAATGGTACATACTTTGATTAAATAAATATATTATATTTAAAAAAAAAACGACTTTATGTTCCTCCCATGCAAAACGCCAATTTCATATGTAAGGATATATATAAGAATAATAATCGTTTATGTTTATGAACATGAACGCAGCCAATGCGTGAATAAACTGAAAAAAACTCGTGCTTAATAATGAAACACCCACACAGCAGAGCCAGAAAAAATGCAAACAGACTTTTTCGTAACTTTCGACTTGATAGGTGGAAAATTTAAAATTTTATGTTGACAATTTAATTAAAATACTCTATACAGTCTAAAAGAATTGTAAATTAGCAAAAGATGGGTAAGAAGCCAAAGAACGGCTCTGAACTGTGAATCTTTCGGTAATAATTAAAATACTTATTCCATTCCATTCCATTCCAAATTAACATTGTTCAGGGCATACTGCCAGTCTTACTACACGTGCAGCCTGTGGGTCAACTATACGCAGGGTGCATACAGCGCCCTACGTATTCAGTACAACAATGCATTTAGGGTGGTGATGGGCCTGCCGCGGTACTGCAGCGCCTCAGGCATGTTTGCGGAGGCAAGGGTCGACGGCTTTGCCGCGATCATTAGGAAACGCAGCGCCTCGCTATTAGCGCGCGTACGCGGCAGCTCCAACTCCATTCTTCGCACGTTGGCTGGACGGTGGGACTCGCCGCTGCTGGCTCACTGGGTGAGGCTACACGTTAGTGGGTAGCCTAGGCACTCGTCCTTCTTCCCCTGCCGTGTGTGTGTTTTTATTTTTAAATTTTTTGACATTTTTATTTTGTAATGATTTATTTGAATTTTAATCTTATTTTATTGTTGACATAATGTGTAATTTATTCTATGGGCTTTTATGCCTGCAATAAACGATTATTATTATTATTATTATTATTAGACTGTTCAGCTGTGAAAACTCATTTAAACTTTCTTCGTGTTAATAATTGGAATCATTACACAAAAAATTAAGATACCCTCCTACAAGAATTCAATATAGATACTTCAAACTCTAAAGATTGCTATAAAAAACTTATTCATATTTTAATTTTAACTGCTCAGAATTCCTCATCAGTATCCAGTTTTCGTAATAATAATTCATCATCAGGCTTATTTAGGAAAAGGAGAATTTCTCTCCCAAGGTGGAATAATTGTCAATTGTCAATTGTAAGACGGGCTGGTTTCCGCAACTCGACGACGAAAGCGCCTATTTTGCGTGTGGGTGGGAATGCGGTATCATTCGAGCCAACCCAACTCCTCCAGGAACGCCAGCAGGCCCTTTACGTTACCGACTATCCCTGGAAGGTCCCTCGATTGACCGAGCTGTTTAGCCCTGTAGTCCGCTACTCCTGTGCACTCCATGAGGACGTGAGCAGCCATTTCTTCTGCCTCCAAGCAGGCTCTGCAAAAGGGGCTGTCGGTAACACCTAGGACATATAGATGTTTATTAAAGAAACCATGGCCAGTAAGTGCTGCAGTCACCGACTGGTGACTGCAGCACTTAATGCGACTGCATGCGCGGCCTACTAAGTCGAAGCAAGGTCTTAGCCAGCCTAGCGCTAGGGGACGGCAAGGCCACCTTAGCCTGCCTGCACTCCTCATGGTTTGTCCAAAGAGTGGCATGATCATTCCTGGTCGACTCTCTCAGAAATGTGCGTACCATCTTGAAGGGAAGAGGGATGATAGGTTCGGGACCATACGCTGTCAAGCTAGATCCTTTACGCGCCAACTCATCCGCTGCATCGTTACCTCTTGACCCACTGTGTCCTTTTATCCATTGAAGGATTACGCGGTTATGTTGACATACCTCCATTAGTCGTTTGTGACACTCGTAGATTAGCCCTGAGTTAATAGTGTTGCTATTTAGGGCTTGTAAGACGGCCATGCTATTCGAGAGTATTCGAATGGAGGAATCTCTTACCTTTCTCGATGCTATGGCATTAGCGGCCGAGATGATGCCCATGCATTCAGCTTGAAAGACAGTATTATGGGCACCCAGTGGAATGGCTATCTTGATGTTTAGGTCCTCCGAGAAGGTGCCTGAACCAGTGCCTGCTTCAGTTTTTGAACCATCGGTAAAAATTCTGAGCTCTTTAACGTCGAGCCCCTCAACCCGATGGTCTTCATATAACTGTATATTTTATTTTTTGTCAAAAACAAATTGTTTAGGGATTCTGTCACTGCAAGCCATAGAGATGGGAATTTTTTTGTAAACTTCCCCTAGGATGGCGGTGTGTGAGGTCCTGTTTTTCCTCCAAAGTCCTAAGGTGTTGAGTCTCACCGCAGATGACGCGGCCTCCTGCTTAATATACAGCTGGAGTGGCGGAAGACACAGCATGGCCTCCATTGCTGCTGTTGGAGTAGTTCTCATACTACCTGTGATAGCCATGCAGGCCAGCCTTTGGAAGCTTTGGAGTTTGCTTACCATTGTGGTTAGTTTGGTCCTGGTCCACCACACCACAGCTCCGTAGCAGACAAGAGGACGGATCACCGTCACGTACAGCCAAAGAATGATGTTGGGAGAAAGTCCCCACTTTGTCCCCACCATTCTCCGACACTGCCAGAAAGCAATACTCACCTTCTTTAGTTTGTTGTCAATGTGGCTACTCCAATTGAGCTTGCTGTCCAAGGTTATGCCCAGGTACTTCACCTCAGTTGCTAGCTGGAGTTCCGTTCCAAAGAGCTTAGGTAGGGTATACCTACCAAGAGCCCTATTGTTAGTGAACATGACCATTTCCGTTTTTGTTGGGTTAACCGCCAGGTCATATTCTAGAAACCAGCGCTCCACGATGCGAAGAGCTGTTTCAGCAGGTTCCACACTGTGGTCGCAAATTTACCTGTGATGAGGATTACCAAATCGTCGGCGTATCCTACGGTGTAGTATCCATTAGCGTTAAGCTTGGTAATCAGGTCGTTAATGACGAGATTCCACAGAAGCGGGGAGAGCACTCCTCCCTGCGGGCATCCCCGCACTACCTCCGCCGACAGGGACTCACCAGCTAGACGCACGATACGTTTATTAAGCATGTTTGTGACCCAGTTGTTTACAGCTGTTGACACTCCATGCCTTGTTAGAGATGCACTTATACTGCTATGCTGCGTCTTGCTGCGTCTTCTATATTAATAAAAGTTCCAAGACAGATGCATTTGTTTTGAATCGCCTCTTCAATTGTGGATACAACTGCATGGAGAGCCGATTCAGTAGAATTACCCAAACTATATGCATGCTGATTCTTGTGTAAGGGTATATGTTTTAACGCTCCATCTCTCAGGTGTCTCTCGCACAAACGTTCGAGAGTCTTAAGCAAGAACGAGGTGAGACTAATCGGCCTGAAAGATTTAGCGTTAGTGTAGTCGCTCCTTCCTGGCTTCGGTATGAAAATTACGTTTACTACTCTCCACCTTTTGGGAACGTATCCGAATCTAAGACATGCTTTCATGATTCGGACCATTATATTGATGACGGGTTTCCCACCCCACTGTAGAAGTGCTGGGAAGATTCCATCTGGTCCTGCTGATTTAAAAGGTTTAAAGCTATTAATGGCCCATCTCACCTTGTCAGCAGTGATAATATTATTAGTTATTTCTAAGTGGTCGACAGCTTCATGGTGAACCTCTTCCGGCCACACAATCTCTTGAATAGTTCTACTTCCGGGGAAGTGAGTTTCCAACAAGAGACTGTGTGTTTCTGTGGTGGAAGAGGTATATGTTCCATCGGGTTTTTTAAGTGACCCTAGCCTGGAGGTGCCTTGTTGAGCTAGTATTTGCCTTACCCGATTTGCTTGATCAACGGTTTCAATGTCGCTGCAGAATTTCCTCCATGAGTTGCTGCTTTTGAACCGCAGTCGTTTCTTGTACTTGGATTTGGCATCTTTGTAGTTGTCCCAATCCTCATCAGCACTGGTGTTCATCGCCCTGTTTAGCAGTCTTCTGATCTTAGCACGCATCCTATCTAGATCAGGACCCCACCAAGGCTGCCCCTTGATGTTGGTAGGCGCTGGTGTGCTAAGCGGGCACGTCGATCGTAGCAGTCTATTGAAGTATTAGTAAAATCTGTTACCTGTTGTTCGATTTGTTCGGGTCCCTCCGGATCTGGTAGAGTCTCAGCCCAAGCAAGTCTTTCACCTGGGATAGCTCTGTACCTGGTTCTGTCAGTCTTGCGCGGGTTTCTCTTAGGGACAGTTGGGGAGAACGCTGCGTTGATCTCGAAGCGTATCCATCGATGATCAGAGCATGACGCCTCGTTGGACACATGCCAGCCCCCAATGTCGTCGGATATGTCCGCCGTTGCCAGATCAACGATAGTTCTACTCAGCTTGGTAACAAAAGTTGGTTCAGAACCTATGTTAAGCACATTAAGGTTTGTAGTAAATAGGTATTCAACAAGTGTCTTACCTCTGCTGTTCATATCCGGCATGCCCCACAGTGGATGATGCGCGTTCGAGTCGGCCCCAACGATGAGCTGGAGGCCCGACTTCTCGCAGTGGTCCACCAGCCGGCACAGGTCGTGTGGAGGCGGGTTGTCCTCCGCAGGCATGTAGGCGGAGGCCACCACGAGTTCGCGGCACCTAGCTGTGTCGGGCAGTTGCAGCCTTATGGCACACAGATCCCTGGAACAGAACTCTGTTAATGGCTGTGCTGGGATGTTGTTAGTAGTTATGATGCACGTTCTAGGGTTATCGTGATCAGTTGTAACGAAAAGCTTACCTCTCAAATTGGCGAGCCCTCGAATGCTACCGCGGTTGATCCACGGCTCCTGGATCAGAGCCACGGCAGTGCTGTTTGCCCCCAACCAGCGTCTTAACTGTCTTAAGGTGGAATAAAAAATGCAGTAAAGTTGTAGAATGCTCTAAAGAAGCATACATCTAATTTAAAAATGATCCAACTGAACATAATTACATCAATTTAAAAAACAAGCTCTTGAAAAGCTTCCATTAAAGCGGGAAAAACCAATTAGTTGGGTTGCTTTATGCGAATCCTTGAACCACACAAGTTGTGCATATTTGGACTATGATGAAAAAATTCAATAAAACTTTCGTACATAGTTTCTCAAACAATAACATAAGTTGGCTCCTCGAATTTCTTAAAAAGTATACGCCTGATACCGTTGAGGATAACTTGAAATTAGATAATTATGTGCACGCGAAGAGTAATAATGGCGAATTCCTTGTAAAACCATTTTCTTTTCAAGAATTACAGTCAGCTATTTCATTCGTGATTCCTTATAAAATGTTAAAAATGCTTTCTAATAAATTTAAATCAGTTTTTTAAATGTGTACAATTATTTATGGTCACAAAATATAATTCCTGATGACCGGAAATCGGATTGTCTTATTGCAATATTAAAACCAAATAAAGAGAAACATTGCCCTGACTCATATAGACCAGCTAAAGCACTCAGATTTTGTGTTCGTAATTTTTTTTAATAAATTCTCAAACAAAGGCTAGAGTTTTTTGTTGAATCCAATCATATACTACTCATGAATCAGTTTGGATTTGGTAAAGGTCGACCATCAAGAGATAGTATAGATAGTATATTAGAAGATAAGCATTGGAGCGGTCGTCCTCGTAATGTTCGGACTCCAGCAGTGATCAAAGCAGTGAAGTTGCGAATACAATGAAATGGTTATTGAATGAAGACCTTGGACTACGAGCTTTAACGGAGAGAGAAAACTGCACATTTTCTTGACTCACGATTGAAGAAAATCAGGCTTGATAGATCCCCCGTTTTGGAGATATGCGGAAAAAAACCCGAAATATTTTTTTCGGACGAAAACAATTTTGATGTCGAGGAAAGCTTTAACAAATATAATGATAGAGTGTAGGAATGCACATAACAGTGAAGAAGCGAACAGACGTATCCCACGTGCTCAGCGTGGGCCTTCGTCATTCATGGTTTGGCTTGGGGTTTTCCTATACGGGCTCGAATGAGGTGTATTTTTGTGAAAAAGGATTTAAAACAAGTGAACAAACCTAACCAAATCCCAAGAAACCTCGTGGAACCTCTTTCACAGACAATGTTCAAAAACAGACACCCTCAAAACTCGCTCCCCTTCCGTAGAATCGACTTTATCAGACCTACCATTGAGCAAATTTTACAGGAAACGTTTATTTTGTTTGATATTGTAATTAAGAGTACTTTACTGAAATCGAAAGTATTTGAGCATTGGTGAGATATGCCCAGTAAACATCATTTGAACTGATATGTAAGCTAAGTACCTACTGATTAATGGAAATTTTAAAGTGGAGGTTAGCCAAAATGCCGTCGACAAAATTACGTAGTTGGATGGCTCGTCCCATAGATAAAAATGTATAGTAACGCTCGGCAAGCCTCCACAAGCTGTCACAATTTCAAGCGTATGGAGAGGTCGTTTTGCTTGGCTTTCGTAGGCTTGCGAGAGCTTGTAGCCGATCCGATCGAATGTCAATTTTTGGTCACAAGTTAAAGATTTGCCGCAAGTGCTTGCGTGCGACGCCTCCACTCGCTTGTACTTACTCAGTCTTGCTTGTGGAGTGGTGGCTTAAAAATATGACTGACTGACTAGTCAACACAGGACGCCCTAAACTTACTGGAATTATACCAGGGTGATCCGTGCATTTGGGACCCGGGCAATAATGATTACAAGGATAAAACCCTTAGCCTGGACCTTAAATTGACCAGGCCGATTACCTCACCTAACGTCTCCAACCTCTTACAGGAAGACCTCAAACAGCTGAGTGAATAGTGTGACAAAAAAGGCATGTCATTAAACGCGGAGATTCAATTGAGTCCATTTTACTCGTAACAAAATCACAAATCACCAAACTTTTATTTATTTATAAACATACAAGCATACATCACAGTAAAAACCAAATCGACACAAACAGACAGTAAATAGAAGGACAAAAAAGCTTTAAATAAATCTTATCTATAACACAGACAATAAGTGGCGACCCTTGCGAATCCCGTCAAAGAACATTGGAACAGGTCCACCTCAGTTCTCTCTGTTATATCATTAAAGAGAGCGAGAGCCCTCATCACAAGGGCCTCCCGCAGCATCCCCGTCCTCGCCAGCGGGATGTAGAACAACTTGTGGTACCTTGCTCGGAGGTAGTTGTTCGGCACATACAGTCCCAGCCTCGCCAACACCAGAGGGTTTTCGAGCATTCCTCGGAAAACCTTAAATACATAAGTAGGAAATGCAAGGCCCCTCCTCACCCCCAGCTCATTGTAACTAACCATGCCCAATACGAACAGGGTTGGATACATAAGCGGGAAGAAAGGATAGACTCCGTACAGCTTCAGATATAAGTACCTAACAAATCAGTTCTGCACTTTCTCCACCATGATGCCATATTTCGCTTCATGTGGGTGCCAGATAATCGCACTACTTTCTAGTTTGCTTCTAACCAAAGCATTGTACAGGGCACTTACAGCTTCAATACTCCTAAACTCTTTTGATTGTCTCATTACAAATCCGAGCTTTTTAAATGCTTGGTTAGTGACATCTACAATGTGATTACAAAACGTTAAATCAGTTGCCATACTCACTCCAAGATCTTTGACCTCTCTTACCCACGTCATTTCTGCCCCATCTACCGAGTACTTATGGTGGAGAGGCTCGCGTACGCGGGTGTAAGACATCAGTGCGCACTTCCCAACATTGAAGAACAGTTTGTTGTGTTTGCTCCACTCAACCACACGATCTATATCCCTCTGCAGCTTTTCGCAATCCGAGATGTCCCTTACTTCCAGGAATAACTTACTCCATTGGGGATAAAAACCTAAAAAGCGTAGAGTATATCCGTGATCTAGGCGTTCTGTTGGATGCTCGGCTGAGATTCGATAAACATAATGAGCATATTACATCCAAGAGCCTAAAGACTCTGGGATTTGTCATACGCAACAGCAAGCACTTTAAGGAACCGCTTACTAAAATACGTTTATGCGACACAATGGTACGATCACAGCTTGAGTGTTGTAGCGTGATCTGGAACCCCCAATACAGTGTTTACTCCGACAGGATTAAAAACGTACAAAATCGATTTCTCTACCAACTTGCGTACAGCGATAACAAAACTACAAAGTTGCCCAGATACAACTCGCGTTTGGAGTACTACGAGATCGACAAATCTCTGGCAGCGCGTAGAAAAAGACTCTATTTAATCTTTCTGCATAAGCTTATCGATTGATGTCTCGACTGTCCTGACTTATTGGGCAAAATAACGTTTAATACCCTCAAAAGACCACCTCGGTCTAACTACAGGTTATTCATCACACCTTTAGTCAAAACCAATCTAGGTTCTAACGTGCCGCTGCATAGATTTTGTAAGCTATACAGTGAACTCAGCGCCAAGGGTCGTGAACTAGATCTTGACATTTTTGCGGGTCTTAGTAGTTTTAGAGTAAGCTTGCAAAAAAATTATCTAGATTAGCTCTGTGCCAATTATTGTCAAAAAACTAACTAACATTATAATTACTACTTACTAACTAAAATTATAGTTTTTATTTATACATGCCTATATCAATGTTACTCGTTCTTAATTGTTCAAATTTATCATTTATATAAATTAAAATCATGTCAATTGTTAAAATTCACATTTGTTTTTCTGAATTAAATATAGCTAAGTAATCTAAATAAAAATAATGCATATAATAATCAATTAATAATAAATAAATATCAAATGAACATTTCACAATTCTAATTATAGTCGCATTTGCATGCTGTGATCTTTTATAATTAAGAAAAAGCTTAATTCTGTTATTATTCAGTATCTTACCTGTGTCTGTATTACGTATTTCTTGTTAAGGATCCTGAATAAATAAATAAAAGAAAAGTAGCCGATGCATGGTTTTAGCATTTGGAAAACTTTTACATAGAGGCACATACTTTACTTTTGGCCCCACACAAACTAGAAAACCCTGTGTCGTGGAAACCAGAAACAGCGATGTCGTCGGAAACACGTAAATATCCAAGACCTGGTGATTTATTTTCTTCCTCCACAGCCGAGATTCAAACCCGGGACCTCTGTTAACTTATTAAATAAACCAGGAGGCCGAAAGCACTATTTTGTAAAATGAAATAACGTCTGTGTTTCGATTTCGGTTCAGTTCTGTTGTCAATGTCAATTTGACAACATGTTGTCAATGTTAAATATGGGGCACAATTGTCAACATTTAATTTTTGTTTAGGTAAAAAGATTTAATGTACATTGAGATACATTTGAATGCGTAATACGAAATACATTTAAATATATTTTTCCATTCATTCGTTTTAAAGATACTTTGAAAATAATTCAGGTATCGAGGATGTAGGCAGAAGAACTACAAATACCTTTGCCTAGCATTAAAAAAACACCAGCTGACACTAGCTGTCAATGTCACTATAACCTCTAACTTGTATCGTTTCGGTTCGGTTTGTGTGTGTTTTCAGAAAGAAACACCCGCATAAAACTAACAGAAGAATAGCACTATACAAGTTCCACGCCTGCAAAAGATATAGCATCTAAGGTGGGCTCATGGCGGGCGTCAACTGAGATGTTCAAACCGAACGCAGCCTTTGTTTTGTGAAGGTAAGGAAGGAAAGTGAAGGAAATGAAAGACAAGATAGAAATTCTTATGAAAAGTCACTTTACTTATATTTAAACTAACTTAGGACAAATGTTATGGCTGACCCAATAATTACGACGTCTACCATGCTTGCTCGCTGACACTAAACCGACGCACTCGCAAGCGTGTGGATGGAATCGTTTGAATTCATCCACACGCTTGCGAGTTTGTAGTGGAGTAGTAGTGCGGCAAGTGGCAAGCTGCCGGACGAGGCAGGAGGTTGAGCACAACGCGTGGAGATAGTTTAGTATAGAATACTTTCAGTTGCGTGCTTGTCTGTCCAAGCAACCATTGGTAGATTACAAGATGTTTTATTAACCGATCTAAAAAAAGAAGAGGTTCTCAAGTCTATAAGTATGCATGTAATATTATCAGAATCGCAAAATATTCACACATATAACATATTGAATTGAAGCCTTTATTGAATTCGATACGACTTTGAGAGAGAAAAATACCTTGTAGTATGCCTATAACGTAAATTGGAATGTTTTCAATAAAAATCTCATTGTTTTCGAATTATCAATTTGCAGTATTACCGTAAAAACTATTATCTAAACTTCTATAATGCTTCTTTTATGATTTAATAACATGGTTCTATGGTAACGTAATAGAAAGAAATAATCCGTCGGGTCACCTTTAACATTTATCTGTAAACGAATATAGCTGGTATTTTGACAAATTATTACTAATTTTACATACTTTAATGTCTTTGGAAACATAATACAGCCACAATAAATAGATTTAATTACATTGCACCAAATATTTTGATTTTCAGCCATGCTTTTTAGAAAAAAATGCTCTTTTATACAAAAAAAAAAGTCCTTATCAAAAAGTATGCTGAAGGGAATCACAAACCAAAACGTCATCTGCGTATCGTTTTTTATTTTATAGATTTTTGTTTGAATTTGTTTGATTTGAAAAAGCGCTGAATAAATATTAGTAAAATGTATAAGGGACCACCTCTGAAGTATGACCTACTGATAACAAAAATATCATCAAAATCTATTCATTATTGACTGAACAATCGCGTAACAAACATAAGAACCTCCTCCTTTTTAAATTCGGTTAATAAGTAATTTTGTAAGTCAAATCAAAATGCGTTTAAATGTTTACTACCCTTTAAAAAGTCGGCATTATTTCGGCATTTTATTCGGCATTTTATTACTGGGCCGTGCATTCCGAAGCCGTGCACTGACTGTTCGACCCCGGAATGCCCGGCCCCGGAATTGTGGGACGTCTCTCATTGGCTGGAAATACTGGCTTCTGATTGGTCGAACATTTTCGATTTAACTTAGACGAATATAAGGCCATGGTCATAGTAGTGAGGTTTTTTTGTAAGCAAAGTTTAACGTTCACTTGACACATGGCATAACCTAATATTATTTATATTTGGTTAGTTTAAAATAAAAACAAACTCAATTCTGCTATTTGTTAAAAAAATAACACTGTGAAGACTGAATTCAAGTGCATTATATTTATTGAGTCAAATTTGGCTAGAGTAGGTTATTGTGGCTAAATTTCAATTGGGTTATAGGTTAGGTTGGAACTTAGAAGAAGCAAAACCGAAGCGTAGCGGAGCGAAGCGTATGCATAAAAAAATCATTTAATCGCGTTCGCGACAAAGTAGAATTATATAATTGATTTGTATATAATAGTTATAGTTTAATTATTTGTGATAATCGTTTTATAGTTCCTAATTAGTTTTGTATATATATTGAATTTATTTACAAAGAATAAATAAAACTAGATAGGAAGGCGGGTGTACAAGGCGCCCCCTGTCGAGGGGAAACAAAGACTCGAGGCGAGTCGGGGGACGGGGGCGCCAAACCACCGCGGGGTATGCGCGGTAGGTCGGGGATCGAGGTACGCCCGCCGACCAATCAGAACCATGTTAGAGCAGTATAAATATAGGGACAATTTCCACTGTAAATCACTCTTCGCTCAGACTCCGAATAAAACACTGCTCCTGAGAACCCGGTCTTTTCTTCGAACCTCTCCACCCCCTGTCAAGTAGTGGGCCAGATCGAAGGTGGCCCACAGATATTAATTGATTTTTTGAGATAGAGACACTATGAACACACCCTAATCTCTGATGTAGCAGTTGTCTATAGTACTCGGGACGCCAATTCTGGGGCCGGACATTCCGGGGTCGAGCACTATTTTGTACGGCCACGGAATGCTCGGCCCAGGAATGCCCGACCCCGGAATCGTGGGTTTTTGGGACGCCAATTCCGGGGCCGGACAAAACTGGGCCGGGCATTACAGGGACTCAATGTATCTTGGTCAGTGTTGTTACTCATACGGCAATTGCCGTAATATACGGTATTCCATGACTTTTCTTGAGATTATACGGCAGGGTTTTCACTACCGTTATTATGAAATACGTTACGTTAATACGTTATTATGAATAAATAAAGTAAACATTTCTTAAATCATTATAATTATACGGATATGTTGTGTTTTTTTCCCACACATACGGCAATTTGAAACTTTAGATACGGAAATTCAAATTTAGGATAGTTTCGACCGTCGCGCACACGGATCTCCACTTCGCCGTCCCGCTGCAGTTCACCCGCCGCTTCGTGCGAAGCGAACGTGTGCAACACGCGCCCGTGCGCGCCGCGATCGCGATACCCGCGCCGCGAGTGTTCACGGAGGGGATTACCACATCGGGACGGACGCCGGCTCTGCCTAAGGTCGTGCCTGGTGTGTAACCCTTTCTGTGACGCCAGCTCGTCCATAGCCCGCCGCTATGGACGAGCCCAAAAGCCCTTCTAAGGGCTACAGTGCTACTAGTGACAGTGACAATGATAGTGCAAGTGCAGTTGTGACCGCGAGCCCACCGCTGGGTGAAACCCCGCGCCGGCATCGCGCGCAACGATCAACTTCGTTGGACCGCCTGCTCCCTATCTCCACGTCGACGGAGTACGGGTCGCCCGTGGTGCGGCGTCCTGTGTCCCCGAGGGCAGAGCTTGAGCTGGACGAATTATATTTAATTCGGGCCGCTCAAGCCAACCTGTTTTCGGCGGGCCTTCTTCGTGCCATGGAGGCATACGTCGCCGCAAGCCGCGCTGCCCTGTCGGGCAAGCCCACGGCTTGTATCGGCGCCGAGCTCCTCGACGCGCAATTAGTGGAGCAGGCGAAAATGCAGCCTTTGGTGCTGCCACCAACCCGCGGGACGAGGCGCCCGCGTAGCGAAAGCCCGAGCGACGAGCTGCGTCTCCGAGGAGATGGAAAGCGAGTCCAGCTTGCGGACTCGCCGACCCCGCCACCGACGAACCAGCCGCCGCCGAGGAAGACGGGCCTCGACATGCCGTCGCTGTCGCCCTGGACGGGCGCGCTTCAGGCACCCGCCCCCGCCCACGAACCGACCGCCGCGAGTGAAAGAGACAGTGAGAGCGCTTCAACACTGGAAAAGAAAGGTACGAGTGTTTTACATACTAAGTGCTCTCCCACAGTGTCGTTTGCCGCGGCGGCCGCGACCGCAATTCCCGTGTCTGGGGCACCGCGCCCCAGCACCGCGACCCCCCCCCGACCAGTGAGGCACCCGGTGCCGCCAACCGCGCGTCCGCCCGCCCCGTCGGCGACCACGTCGCGAGTGCCCGCCCGCCCCACGCGCTCCGCCGCTGCGCCCGCGATAGTGCCCGCCCGCCCTACGCGCCCCGCCGCCGCGCCCGCGCACCCGCCCACCGCCGCGACTGTGCCCGCCCGCCCTACGCGCCCCGCCGCTACGCCTGCGAACCCGCACGCCACGGCACCCGCGATAGGGCCCGCCCGCCCAATGCCGCCCGCCCGCCCAACGCCGCCTGCCACTGCCGCCGGTCAAACCGCAGCCGCGATTGCCACCGCCACCGCCGCCCCGTCGGGAGGCGCTGCGCCACAGCAGCCCCGCCAGCCGCGCTATCCGCCCCTTATTGTGGAGGTCCTACCCAACTGGGCCGACCACTTCAGGGCGATAGCCAGCGAGCTCGGCCGGGCTCCCAGCGCGCGCGCCTACCAAAAGGGTGTGCGCTTCACCCCCACGGCTTACGACGAGTACCGGCTTGTACAGCGCTATCTGTGCAGGCTGGAGAAGGACCACGGAGTTCGGTGGTTCTCCTACTCGCTGCCGGCCGACAAGACCCAGAAGGTGGCGATCCGCGGGCTGCCTTCAAACACCACGCCGGAAGAGATCGTCGCGGCACTTGCGGAACTCGGTGTGGAGGCCGAGTACTGCAAGCAGATCCGGGCGCGCAAGGGGCGCCCCGGTTGCATCTTCTTCGCCAGCCCGAAGAAGAATCCCGACCGTGCCCCCGGCGCTGTGTACGAGATCACGGAGCTCTTGTACATGCCGGGGGTGAAGATCGAGGCCTGGCGCTCGAAGCAGGGCCCGGCCCAGTGCCACAGGTGCCAGCAATTCCGGCACTCGTCGCATATGTGCCACCGCCCCCTAGCGTGCGTACGTTGCGGCGGTCCCCACTCGGCGCGGGAATGCCCCCGCCCGAAAGACCAGCCGCCGACGTGCGCCAACTGCGGTGGACCGCACACGGCAAACAATGCGACGTGCCCCGTGTTCCGCCAGGAGGCGCGGAACAAGAAGGCCGGCACTGTGGCGCTCACCAACGCGCCCGGGCCCAAGAAGGTGCAGCCTCCCCCTCTGCCTCGTCCCGATCTGCAGGAACCAACGGCGCCCGCCTCGCTTATGGCGCAGGCGAACGACGGAGCCCCCAGGCAGAAGACGAAGCGGGGGGGGAAGAAGAAGAAGAAGGCGACGGCTCCACCTGCCGCCGGCGCCGCGGCGGCTACTCTCGCCGCCAGCGAGACTGCGGCCGCCGCTGGCGCCGCCACTCCGGCTGCGGCGATAGGGCAGCAGGACTTGGGGCACCTCACAGCCCTGCTCGCCCTCCTCAGCGACCCCACTGCCCTGGGCAGACTCACCGCTCTGCTCCGCAATGCATGAGCCGCTCAGGGTCGTCCACTGGAACGCGCAGTCGCTGACAGGGAAGAAGCGGCTGCTCCACGTGTTCCTGAGGGACTACCGCGTCGACGTGATGCTCATCAGCGAGACATTCCTAGCCGGAAGCGACAAGCTGTCGCTGCCCGGCTACTTCGTCTATCGCAAGGACGAGAAGTCCACCAGCGGCCGGGCCTTTCGAGGCTTGGCAGTCATCGTCGGCAGGAAGATCGTCCACCAGCTCGTTGACGCCCAGGAGTATACATCCCTGTATGCTTTGGGCGTCGACCTCCAGGTCGCCGGCCAGGTGCTGCGACTCTACGCCGCCTACAAGCCCCCCAGTACACCAATCCGCACCGCCGAGCTACGGGGGTTGCTACAGTCGCCGCATCCGACACTCGTCGCTGGCGACCTCAACGCCAAGCACACCATCTGGAACTCCACCAGGGTGTGCCCAGCTGGACGCGCCATCCTTGCCGACTCCGTGAGCCACAACTACGATGTCATCGGTCCCGACGAGCCCACCCACTTCGATTCGCGGGCCGGTTGGGACACCATCGACGTCGCAGTCGTCAGAGGTCTCCGGACTCCGCCGAGCCAGGAGGTTCTCCCTGACCTCCCATCGGACCACAGGCCAGTACTTCTCGTCCTGGTGGACCTGCCCACCCGGGTCTCTCCGCCAGCATCACGCCGACGCTACCAGTGGGGCGCCTTCACCGCCGCCCTCGACCAGTCTTCGACCACATGTCCAGTCAACCAGCCGGAAGACGTTGACCGCCTGGCATCGCTGCTAACAACCCAGATCCGAGACGCGCTCGACCTATCATCGCACACCGTAGCTCGCGGGGGGAAGCCCAATCCTCTTCCTGCTGAGCTACGCGCACTCATCCGCGATAAGCGCGCTCTCCGGAAGCAGTGGCAGCAAACCCGCTGCCCAACGATGAAGACCAGGCTCAACGCCATGACGGCAGAGCTGAAGCGCCGACTTGATCTCCACGCCGAAGAATCTTGGGAACGCCACGTCGAGTCCATGGGCGACCACGTCCCCTCCGTGCATCGCCTATGCCGGGATTTGTCGACTACTCCAACTCCCGTCCGACCAATCCTGGGCAGCGACGGCCTACCAAGATTTCGAGCCCAAGACCGTGCGGAGATCTTCGCCGAATGCCTCGAGAAGCAGTTCAAGCCGAACCCTACGGATGATGTGGAGCACGTCGCAGCAGTCGAGAGACACCTGCGAGAGTACTTCGCCTCGCCGATAGCTCCCGAAGAGGACCCAACCGTCGTCACGCCCGGCCAGATCATGCGTGCTTTCAGACGTACCAAGCCCAGGAAAGCCCCGGGCTCAGACCGCATACCTAACATGGCGCTGCTACATTTGCCGCCACGTACTGTGGCGGCCGTTACGCGCCTGTTTAACGGTATCTTGCGCACGGGCCACTTCCCAACCCAATGGAAGGAGGGCTTGGTCATCATGTTGCCCAAGCCGGGCAAGGACTCCAAGCTGCCTGAGAGCTATCGGCCGATAACTCTACTGAGTACCATCTCAAAGGTGTTTGAGAAACTCCTGCTGGCGAAGCTACTGCCCCACATCCAGCCGCGCCCAGAACAGTTCGGCTTCAGGCCCGAGCATTCTACGATGCTTCAGCTCACCAGAGTACTGAATGACATGACGGTTTGTTTAAACAAGAAGGAATACACTGTCGCAGTACTCCTGGACATGGAGAAGGCGTTTGACAGAGTATGGCATGAGGGGTTGCTGTACAAATTGTCGACGTCTCCAGCCCCAAGAAGACTGGTCCAGATCATCGCCTCCTTCCTGAAGAATCGCCGCTTCCGAGTGATGGTGGAAGACGCCGTCTCCGAGGAACACCCCGTTGCAGCCGGCGTCCCTCAGGGGTCCTGCCTGTCTCCAGCCTGTTACTCCCAATATACGGACGACATCCCCGTCGGGCCGGGTGCCCAGCTGGCACTCTTCGCCGACGACGCTGCCTACTACGCGTCGTCGATCCAGGCACGGCACGCTGCCGTCAAACTGCAGCGCACCCTGGACATCTTGCCCGACTGGCTCGCCAAGTGGCGGTTGTCCGTCAACGTTGGGAAGACGCAGGCGCTCATCACAGGCCAGTCCCCCCTTCCACCACCACTCCAGCTCCAAGGACAGGACATCGCGTGGTCTCCGCAGGTGAAGTACCTGGGAGTGACCATCGATCGCCGGCTCACCATGAAGCAACATGTCGACAACGTCGTCAACCAGGTCAAGGTGGCACGCGCCAAGCTGCGTCCACTTCTCGACTCCAGCCTCCCTCTGAGGGCGAAGCTCGGGATCTACAAGTGCTACGTGAGATCCCGCCTCACCTACGCGGCCCCGGCATGGTACGCCCTGTGCTCGGAGACGAACAAACGGAGACTCCGAGCCCAAGAGAACCTCTCTTTGCGTACCATCGTCGACGCCCCCCGCTACGTGAGGAATGCGACGATCCAGAGGGACCTCAGATGGGAACCAGTGGACCAGTTTGTCCAGAGGCTGGCGAAGGGCATGTTCGCGCGTGCGGATAGCTCTCATCATCCGCACATCCGCGACATGGCGCCGTACCACGCGCGCCCGCCCGACCGCCGCCGCCTGCCACGCGACCTGGTTGCCTAGCCGGCGATCATCCAAAGGAACACCCCTCGTGAGAACATCTCCACCGCCCGCGAGGGCCCCCCGATGACCTGTCCATAGGAGTGGACAGAGGCGCTTCTTCAGGAAGAGATCCGATGATCTGACCCTGACTCCCCACGCCCCAGAATGGGTGCGTGAGAAGAATGCTTGATTGATGCTGTAAATCACTCTTCGCTCAGACTCCGAATAAAACACTGCTCCTGAGAACCCGGTCTTTTCTTCGAACCTCTCCACCCCCTGTCAAGTAGTGGGCCAGATCGAAGGTGGCCCACATTAATGGTCCTTCAGTAGCCGAATCCCTGCCAGAAGAGGATGCCAGTCACCAGGAGTATCACGAAGGGTCCCGTCGCCGCCGCCGCCGCCGCCGCTGCCGCCGCTACCGACGACGACGTCGCCGCGGCCGCCGCCACGTCTGCACCCACCGCCGCCACGTCCACGCCCGACGCCGTAGCCACCACCGCCACGGCCGGCACCGCCGCCGCCAGCACCGCCGCCACAACGTCCACCACGGACACCTCCACCGCCGTCACGTCCGCCACGGAGAGTACTAACCCTACTAATTCCACAGAAACGAGCACGGACAGCCAGGCGACAAAGGAGACTCCGCCGGCACGCAAGAAGGCACCGAGCACGCGCGCCTCGGCGAAATCCAGGGCTCGCAAGCGCGAGCTCGAGAAGGCCCGGCAGGAGCTGCTGCAGAAACAAGTGGAGCTTGCAGCCGCGCGCGTCACTCTGCTCGAACAGGAATCGAGCGACGAGGGAGAAGAAGACGACGACGATGACGGGGCCACGCTGCGCGAAGAGCGCACCACCACATGGGTTGCAAGGAACACCCTAGCGCTCACCTCTGGAGTGTACGTGGACGGGAACACCGCCGACGCTGCGCCGGGAGGGCTCAAGCCCTTGGTCCCTGCTGGAGGAGGGCTCAATACGTCGCGGCCACCGCCGTGCCGCGACGAACTCCAGCCGAGGGGCACCGACCAGCCACCGACTCAACAGAGTCAGCTTCCCGTCCCCTACGTCGAACCGACTCCGGTGTTCGACTATAGAGAGCTAGCCTCAGCTCTAACTATGGCAGCCCGGTCCATGCAACCGGTAAGTACGAAAAACTATGAATTACCAGTGTTCGCAGGGGCCGCGGCCGAATGGCTGCCATACAAGAACGCGTTCGAAGAAACCGCAACGCATCTCACCGAGCAAGCCAACCTGATGAGACTCCGCCGCAGTCTCAAAGGACCCGCTCGAGAAGCCGCACAGTGCCTGTTCGTCGGCTCAACAACGTGCGCCGAAGTCATGAGGCTCCTCGCGTCAAGATTCGGACGACCAGACGCTCTGGTCATAGTGGAGATGGAAAAACTCCGAAGCCTTCCGAAACTCGCCGACAACCCGAGGGATCTCTGCACGTTCGCCTCAAAAGTAATCAATATCACCGCCACGGTGAAAGCACTTAATAAGGTACATTACCTTTTAAATCCAGAAATAGTGAGAGGCGTCGTGGACAAGCTGCCCGCGACGCTGAGATATCGTTATTACGATTACGCCGCCGAAAAGGACCCCCAGGAGCCCGACCTCGTCACACTGACGAGATTCCTGGAACGAGAAGTGGAACGCTGCGGTAGCTACGCACCGGCCGAGATCATCGCGCCGGCGCTAGAGAACAAGAAAACCGTAGCTGAGAAAAGGGTCCGCAGCTATCACATCGAAGAAAAGAAACACGAGCCATCCTCCTGTCCGATCTGCAAAAAGGGAGAACACAAGACTCAAGATTGTCCGAGTATGAAAAGGGCAGAAGTCTCGGCGCGCTGGGAACTAGCCAAGACCCACCGCCTGTGCTTCCGCTGCCTCCGAGTCCGTCGTAAACAACATAGCTGTAAGTACATAAGGTGCGAGAAAGATGGCTGCCAGTACGCTCATCACCCTTTGTTACACGCAGATACGACAACAGCGCCACCCTCCGAGGCAGCGGCGGACTTCGTCGCCACAACCAAGAGTGCGACAAGGACAGCGATACTCAAAGTGCTACCAGTAGAAGTGTCCGGTCCGGCGGGAGCGTACGCAACTTACGCTCTACTGGACGACGGATCGACCTGTACACTTATCGAGAACGAGATCGCAGAGAAAATAGGAGCTACGGGGCCGCTATCGCCTTTCTACATCGAGACAGTGGGCGGCTCAAAAGTCGACGAGGACAATTCAAGGCGAGTTTGTTTTAACATAAAGGGACCGGACTCTGACAGTTTTCAGATCTCAGCGCGCACGATGGATGGACTCAACCTCTCGTCTCAGTCCCTGCGGAGGGAAGACGTGGAGGGCTGCCCTCACCTGGCCGACATCGCGGACAAGATCGCGTACGAGAAGTGTACGCCCATGATCTTGCTGGGACAAGACAACTGGCACCTACTCCTCTCCCACGCTACAAGAAGCGGGGAACGGGGACAACTCGTCGCGTCGAAAACGGCACTCGGATGGGTGCTACACGGCGTGAAAGAGGCCCGCGGCAGAGCACAGCGCCACAGAGTACACCACGCCGTCCCGCACTCACTAGACACGGAGGAGGATAACATGGAGGAAATGATGCGTGAACACTTTGCTCTTGAGTCCCTAGGCGTCGAGCCGAAGCGATCCTACAACGATGACGAGAAACGTGCACTGCAAATACTCGACGAGAAGACTGTTAGAGTACCGGCGGGAGGCTTCGAAACGGGCCTGCTGTGGAGGAAGGACAACCCAGACCCACCTCACAGCTACGAACACGCGCTACGCCGGCTACAACTCGTCGAAAAGAAGCTCGATCGAGATGAAGAGATGAAAAAGAGGTACTCTACGCAGATGCAAGTACTCATCGACAGCGGTTTCGCCGAGCCCGCACCTACAGAGAAGTCAAAACGGGTATGGTACTTACCTCATTTCGCTGTTATTAATCCTCAGAAGCCAGAGAAACTCCGCATTGTCCACGACGCTGCAGCAAAGACGCGCGGGGTCAGCCTGAACGACCTCTTGCTGTCCGGACCCGACCTACTGCAATCGCTGCCTGGGGTCCTTATGCGGTTCCGACAGCGCCCCGTAGCGGTCACAGCTGACATCAAGGACATGTTCATGAGAGTCGCGATAGTACCAGAGGACCGGGACATGCAGCGTTTCCTGTGGAGAGGCGACAGGCGGGAGGGACCGCCGGAGGAGTACCGCATGAAGAGCGTCATATTCGGCGCAACCTCCTCTCCTTGTACTGCGATCTACGTGAAGAACAAGAACGCGGAAGAACACGCGGCGGACTATCCAGAGGCGGCGGCGGCTATAGTGCGGAACCACTACGTAGACGACTACCTGGCAAGCTACGCTACGGAAGAGGAGGCGCTACGCGTGTCTACCGAGGTCGCCTACATACACGAGAGAGGTAACTTTTGCTTACAACGCTGGGTGTCAAACTCGGCACTACTGCGCGATCACTTCACGCCGGGGGCGGCACAAGAAGCGAAGCTCCTCGCCCCCGAGAAGATACTCGGGATGATGTGGAATCCCGGGCCCGACACGCTGTCCTTCAACATCAACGCCGCAAAGATCCCGCAGGATCTGCTAGATGGTACAAGGCTGCCGACGAAAAGAGAAGCACTACGGGTCGTGATGTCCATCTTCGACCCGCTCGGCCTCGTCACGCCGGTCACTCTGCAAGCGAAGCGCATCCTGCAGAACACTTGGCGCTCCGGCATCGGATGGGACGACGCGCTACAGCCTGCCGAAGTAGACGAGTGGGGAAGATGGATAACACAGGTACAACAACTAACCCTTATTGCTGTGCCTCGTTGTTACCCACGGTTAGCCGACGCCGACAATATCGAACTACACACGTTCGTAGATGCGAGCTCCTCTGCCTACTCCGCCGCCACGTACTGGCGGACCGTCAACGAGCAGGGCGAAATACAAGTTTCGCTCATCGCCGCCAAGGGGAAAGTGGCGCCACTGAAGACGGTGTCCATCCCACGACTCGAACTGCAAGCCGCGGTTCTGGGTTGTCGCCTGGCGCAGACAGCGGCCGCCGAACACGACATCAAGCCGACCCGCCGAGTCTACTGGTCAGACTCCCGAACGGTGCTAGCTTGGCTGCGCAACGGACCGCGCGCCTACAAGCCCTTCGTGTCGCACCGAGTCGCCGAGATAGCGGAGACTACAAAGACCATCGAGTGGAGGTGGGTACCTACGAAAGATAACGTAGCCGACGACGCCACCCGCCAGATGCCGCCCGACTTCGACGCCGAACATCGCTGGTTCCGGGGGCCGACGTTCCTGTTCTTGCCCGAGGAACAATGGCCACAAGAACAAGAGGTAGCGGTAAGCGACACCGGTGAAGAGAGAGTGCACGTAGTGAAGACTACCGCACAGCTGTCAGCGGCGCTACCCGATCTCACCCGTTTCTCGTGCTGGCTCCGAGCAATCCGCGTCACAGCGCGAGTCCTCCAGTTCATCGACATGTTGCGCAACCGAGAAGTTTGCGCAGCAGCACGCAAGCGAACAAAGCACGGACCCGAGGACGACCCGGCGTGGCGCGCTACGCACCCGGCTCCGCTCACGAACAAAGGAAAGGTGAGCGAACGAGCAACGAGCGACCGCATAGTACCGCTACAGGCGCGGTATTTAGACGAAGCAACAGCACTGTGGATACGCGCCCAACAACAAGAAGTGTTCGGCGCCGAGCTCTCCTGCCTACAGAGCGGGAAGGAGCCACCAGGGAGCAGTCGACTCGCGAAGCTGTCCGTTGTCCTGGACGACAACGGGGTCATCCGCCTACGTTCGAGAATCACCGCCGCCGCTGACATCACTGAAGCACAGCGCGCACCGGCCGTGTTGGACGGCGACCACCGGTGGACTCGGCTCTACATCAGGTGGACACACGCCAGTCTACACCACGGTGGCTTCGAGACTACAGCGAACGAGGTCCGTCAACACTACTGGGTGCTGCGCATACGCAACTCAGTGCGTAGCGAGACAGCGCGCTGCCAGCGCTGTCGGGTCATCAAGGCGAAACCAGCGCAACCGTCGACGGGCGACCACCCAAGAAGCCGCCTCGCACATCATAACCGAGCCTTTACTTTCACGGGGCTTGATTATTTTGGTCCGCTCACTGTTACAGTTGGCCGTAGCAAACAGAAACGCTACGGGGTCATCTTCACCTGCCTGACAACACGGGCGGTGCACCTCGAGCTGGCGGGGAGTCTCACTACTGACTCCGCCATCATGGCACTGCGTCGCTTTATTGGTAGACGCGGCTGCCCAACAGAGCTGTGGTCAGACCAGGGGACCAATCTACGCGGAGCTGACGTCGAGCTCCGCCGGGCGGCGACCGCCGCGATGGAGGCGGAGTCCTCTGTCCGCTTCATCCATTGGCGGTTCATCCCGCCAAGCGCGCCGTTCATGGGCGGGGCGTGGGAACGCCTCGTCCGCAGCTGTAAGGTGGCGCTCGCTGCCACACTACACGAGCGAGCGCCCCAAGAAGAGGTCCTGTGCACCCTGCTGGTAGAGGCTGAGCACACAATAAACTGCCGGCCTCTCACTCACCTGTCAACCGATGCAAGCGATCCCGAGGCCCTCACTCCCAACCACTTCCTGTTGGGCGGCCCATCCAGAGTCCCGCAACCCGGGGCGTTCACCGAAGGGGACTCCGCCGGCCGGCTCAGCTGGCGCACTAGCCAGCGCCTGGCTGACACATTCTGGGCCCGCTGGGTCCGTGAATACCTGCCCGACCTCCAACACCGGCGGGAGCCCCGAGCCTCAAACGGGGCTCTGAAGATCGGCGACCTCGTCCTAATAGCGGACGGGACGCTGCCACGCAACAGCTGGCCACGCGGAGTCATCGAGGCAGTCTTCCCGGGACCAGACGGCGAGGTACGAGCAGTGGACGTGCGCACCAACAAGGGCATCCTGCGGCGGCCGACCAAGAAGCTGGCCATACTCCACGTCCAGCTACGAGCTGCGGCGGGAGAATATGTTCGCGACAAAGTAGAATTATATAATTGATTTGTATATAATAGTTATAGTTTAATTATTTGTGATAATCGTTTTATAGTTCCTAATTAGTTTTGTATATATATTGAATTTATTTACAAAGAATAAATAAAACTAGATAGGAAGGCGGGTGTACAAGGCGCCCCCTGTCGAGGGGAAACAAAGACTCGAGGCGAGTCGGGGGACGGGGGCGCCAAACCACCGCGGGGTATGCGCGGTAGGTCGGGGATCGAGGTACGCCCGCCGACCAATCAGAACCATGTTAGAGCAGTATAAATATAGGGACAATTTCCACTGTAAATCACTCTTCGCTCAGACTCCGAATAAAACACTGCTCCTGAGAACCCGGTCTTTTCTTCGAACCTCTCCACCCCCTGTCAAGTAGTGGGCCAGATCGAAGGTGGCCCACAGATATTAATTGATTTTTTGAGATAGAGACACTATGAACACACCCTAATCTCTGATGTAGCAGTTGTCTATAGTACTCGGGACGCCAATTCTGGGGCCGGACATTCCGGGGTCGAGCACTATTTTGTACGGCCACGGAATGCTCGGCCCAGGAATGCCCGACCCCGGAATCGTGGGTTTTTGGGACGCCAATTCCGGGGCCGGACAAAACTGGGCCGGGCATTACAGGGACTCAATGTATCTTGGTCAGTGTTGTTACTCATACGGCAATTGCCGTAATATACGGTATTCCATGACTTTTCTTGAGATTATACGGCAGGGTTTTCACTACCGTTATTATGAAATACGTTACGTTAATACGTTATTATGAATAAATAAAGTAAACATTTCTTAAATCATTATAATTATACGGATATGTTGTGTTTTTTTCCCACACATACGGCAATTTGAAACTTTAGATACGGCAATTCAAATTTTTGCGATAACAACACTGATCTTGGTTGATGGTTGGTGATAGAATGTTTTCTTCCTCTTTTGGTTGGAGACTTTAGAGGGATATTTGCTCAGATAAATATATTTTTTTGTTTAAATACTCAGTGGAGTGGACATTTGCCGACGGTCGGTGATGCACCGCACCGTTTCATTTCATTTCACCGTGCATATTTGGGCGAAGTATTTGTTTGATAATGTTTGTCTCCCTCACAGACTTGAGTCCCTTCACTCCCAAGCCTCAGCAAGCCAAGCACTTTAAGTTTCTAAGAGCTTATTTCTTGATTCTTGAGTGTTTCTATGCCCCTATATCTATGTTTATTTTACCCTTTTTGGGGTCAGAGTGTCGAGGGGGCGAAACCAGCGAAGCACCAATGGCGTGACCACTGACCAGTAGTGTTGCGATTGGTACCTATATAAATTAAACCATACTAGCTGCGATGGAAGCTTTAGAGGACGCGGGGGTGGACAGTAAATGTGGTATAAGGCATCAACTGTTGTGCATGGCTTGTCTGGGTCCCGGACAAACCTTGCACATCCTCAAAGATGAAGCTCTGAATCTTTACAATATGACTGTGAACAGTGACCAACAGGTAAACTGCAGCCATAATTTCATCTCTTTACTATCAAGAGTATCAAGCAACCAAGTAATTTATTGTGAATGCTGTTTTTAATTCCCAGGTCATCCAAAATGTGTCTCCGAGGGTCTGTTGGGAATGTGATATACTGCTGAAGAAAGTTATTCACTTCCGAGAGAGAGTGACAGAGTGTTACGATATACTGAATAGTCCACATGTGATGTGGAGTGAAGTGACACGTCCATCCCGGCTGCAGATGTTCACCACTGCTCAAATAGATATCCCACCACTGGATCCAGAATATTCCATGTTGGAAGTTAAACAAGAGATTGTAGAGGTGGAATACCATGAACCTTCAGAATCAGAGGACACACAACCTTGCATGGCGTGTCTATGTGGAGGGCGCTGGTTGAATAATATCAGAGATAAGGAGCTAAAATACTACACAGACATTCTACACCAGAAGATGGTAAGGACTGATTTCTGTACACAGTTGTTGGCTTGTATCTGCATGTTTCGGGTATACCTAATTATTAGTTTGTATTTGTTTGTTGGCAGGGTGTACATGATGTGTCTTCTTTGTCCCCGCGACTGTGCTGGGAATGTTGTTGCATGTTGAGACAAGCGACTCGCCTCTTTGAACGATCTGTACAGGCGTATAAGACACTTCTGCCATCACTAATGACTGCAGATATCCAGGTACGGTAACAATACATGGTGGGACACCCCCTGAACACAGGCAGGTGATCTGCCCTCTATTGTAACTATTTCACCCGATTTCTAGTGTTTTTAGCTCTGATACTGTTGGTTCAGCAGATTTCTCTCGTCAAATCTCCTTGTTCATTTAATGAATTCTAGTTTGTCACTAAGTTGGAGGTATACAAGGACTTCTTCCTCTCCCAGTGTTTGGGCAATTCCCAATGTTTGGACTCTGGTTACTGTTGGTTCAACAGATGTCCCTCCCCAAATCTTCTCGTTTGCTTAGTGAATTATTTTTTTTGGGTGAAATAGTCAGACCGATCACCCGCCTGTGGTTCAGCGGGCATCCTGCCTCATACTCATAGTGAATTCCAGGATGTTGCTAAACTTTAAGTTTGACAAGCCATCTACATATGCTATCCATCCCTAGTGTTCGCCATCTTATCATTGATTACATGACGCATTCTCCCAAAAAGAGCTGACTAGCTTCCTCCAAGCCGATATGAGGCCATGAAGGCTTTGATTCAAGCTTTAACAATGATAAGTGTCTATTTAGTTTACAGTGACCTGTTACCACACCTACCAGAGTTGGTATGTTTTATCTCTACTAAGATTAAGTGAATACTAAGCATGTAAAGCTCCTACAAGACCATTCATGCCCTTACTATGGCTTGGAGGAAAGTAGCCAGCACTTCTTGGGAGAATGCATAATGTACTCAAACATAAGATGACGAACACTAGGGATACATAGCATTTAATTAGATGGCTTGTCAAACTTTAAGTTCAGCTCGTGAACTAAGCGAACAAAAATATTTGATTAGGGATATCTGTTGAACCAATAGTAACCAGTGCCCAAAAACTGGGAATAGGGTGACATAGTCACAATAGACGACCAATCACCCGCCTGTGGTTGAGTGGGCGCCCCACCTGATCATCATGATGATGAACATCTTCAACTGTCTACAGTCTTTGTTATTCTTCAAGTTCGCCTTACGCTTGGCTATTAAGTTGAAGATATTTGTTAAAATATGGCAATGTTAGTATAGGTTTATTTAATGTGGTAACACTGGTAGTTTGTTTTTAGTTACATCCGTTTCCGTCTATGCTTTTTGTATTTTTGATTGCTGTCTCGATAGCCATCTTGAGTTTTGTGTTTGTGCCTGAGACACAAGAAATTAAACTAACGTCTAACAGATTCATCTTGTTTGCTTTCCATAATTTCTAAGAGGTTATGGGCCCAGTTACACTGAATCTGTTTTTGTTGAGACGTATTTCGACAAGTTAATTCTTATAAGCAAGCTGAGATTGAAAAACATGCATCGTCAAACTTTGTGAAAATGGAACCACAGTCCTCGTTTTTGAAGTTATCTGGGGGAGATAACTGGACTGTCTGGAAGTTTACGATCGAAGTCATCATGAAAGGAAGAGGATATTATGACATAGTAAGCGGCACCACACCAATACCAGAGATGACGAAGGAAAAGTCGGAGTGGATGGCAAAGGATGCAAAGGCCCAGGAACTGATTGTCACAAGGATAGAACCTGCCCCACTCACTCATTTGTTATCGTGCTGCACATCTGCAAGCATGTGGGCGAAGCTAAAGGCGGTTTTTGAAAAGAAATCCGTTGTAAGCATCCACCTCCTACAACAAAAGTTCTTCACCATAAATTTTGGTGAAGACTCAGTGTCGACGTTCATGTCTAAGCTCGAAGATATAAGAACCAAGCTGAAACAAGCAGGAGAACAAGTCTCTGATAAGATGGTCATTACAAAGATATTGATGCGCTTGCCAGAGAAATTCAAGCATTTCCGCTCTGCTTGGGAGTCTGTGTCGGTGAATAGTCAGACAATTGAGGAGTTGACATCGAGGCTACTGATTGAAGAAGAAAGAACCGAGACACCGAGTGAAGGTGAGGTAGCGTTGGCCAGTGTAAGCAGACATTCTCATGGTCCCGTGAAATGCTACACTTGTGGGAAGGAAGGCCACATTTCGAGAAACTGTGCTACCAACAAGAGAGACAGAAGAGAGTCCAGAGCGTGCCACTATTGTAAAAAGAAAGGGCACTTAGTGGCTGACTGTAAAGCGCTGAAGTTGAAGAATAAAAATGGTCCAGAAGTCATCGCTTTTATGTGTACAGTCAGTGAGGTAGGTGAAAAGTTCTGGTTTATGGACACGGGAGCCAGTGATCATATGTGTGGAGAAAAACAGATGTTCAAAAACCTGTATGAGGGACAGAGTTCTAGTAAAGTAACCGTGGGTAATGGAAAAGCTCTACATGTGATGGGTCATGGAACCATAGAACTGTTTGCTTGGAATGGTGAGAAGTTTATAAAAACTGTATTAAAAAAAGTGCTGTATGTGCCTGAACTGACGTTCAATCTATTCTCGGTAGGCACTGTGCTGGACAAAGGCCTAAGTTTAGTGTCAGACAAAGAACAATGCGAGTTTGTGAATGCTAAGGGTGGAGTTTGTGCAGTTGCGAAACGCGTAAATAAACTGTATTGTATGCTGTTTACGTTGAACGAAACGCAATCTGAGTTGTCAAAAATTACGTCAGGTAGTACGAAGAAAACGGATTTGCATGAAACGAAACGCAATTTGTTTGAAATTGACAATATTGACATTGCAGAATCTGTTGAAAACAAAAATGGGTTGGTTTGTTTGTCAAAGAAAACTGAAAATATGAGTGTTTGGCATAAAAGGCTTTGTCATCAGAATAGACAATATGTGAAACAGTTCCTAGATAACAAGAAAATAAGTTACGTAGATGATCTGGACGTGTGTGAAGATTGTTTGGTGGGCAAACAAAAGCGCTTGCCATTCCCTGCGAGTTTGTCACGCGCTAAAGAGAAGCTTGAGTTGATACACGCAGATGTCTGTGGTCCGTTTGAAAACGCATCACTTGGAGGCGCAAGATTTTTCTTGTTGCTAAAAGACGATTACTCAGGTATGCGTACTGTCGTCTTTATGAAACATAAAAGTGAAGTTACGGCGGCAATAAAAACCTTCGTGTCGTACTCGGAAAGACAAACAGGACTAAAAGTCAAGTGTTTGAGAAGTGACAACGGCCTAGAATTTGTGAATCGAGAGTTGGGAACGTTTCTGAGTTCATGCGGCATTGTTCACCAACGCAGTGTCGTATATACGCCCCAACAAAATGGATGAGCTGAAAGAGAGATGAGAACATTGGTTGAGGCCGCTCGCTCCATGATGTCAGGTATGCCGAAGTACTACTGGGCGGAGGCTGTAAATACAGCCGCATATATCTTGAATAGGTCTGGCCCGAGCCCTGTAAAAGGTAAAACACCTTATGAGGCTTTTTATGAGAAAGAGACACCTGTCGAAGAGTTCCAAGTATTTGGTTCACGAATTTCAGTGCTGATACCTAAACAAAAAAGGTTGAAACTTGATCCAAAGAACAAGATTGGAGTATTTGTGGGATATGATAGCGATGTTAAAGCTATAGAGTTTTCATCCCACAGACCAGGAAAGTGGAAGTTCACCGAGATGTAGTTTTCTTGCCGGCAATGCAGAAAGAACCTGAAACTAAGAAAAAAAGTGAGATTTTAGTAATGGAAAATGAAGATACAGAACATGAGGAAGTACAGCTGTCTGTCGAGACTCCAGAGGTGGTGGAGAATATGTTAGAGCAAAGCGAAGTTCAAGATCTTACACAAAGCGATGATAGCTATAGTTCTGTACTAGATGAGGAATCTGAAGCAGTAACTACTCAGGAAAGAGGGCACTCGTATAATCTACGTACAAGAGAGAACATTACGAAGCCGAAGTATTTAGATGCTTATGAAACTAGGCTAATGAGCGTCATAGAAGATGAAGAACCAAAATCATACATTGAAGCCCTTGCTAGCGTTGATGCTTCTCGGTGGGAGGAAGCTATTAAAAGGGAACTGCAAGCCCTGAGGGAAAATGAAACATGGGAGTATGTAAGAAAAAGGAATGATTACAAGGTTATTGACACCAAGTGGGTGTTTCATGTAAAAAAGGATGAAAAAGGTTATGTTGCATCTTATAAAGCTAGGTTGGTAGCTAGAGGCTTTCAACAAGATATGTCATTTGTAGAAACATATAGTCCAGTAGCTAGACTAACTTCTGTTAGTTTTTTTTTGGCTTTTTGCAACCAAAATAACATGTTAGTACATCAGTTAGATGTTTATAGTGCCTTTTTATATGGTGAGATAGAGGGTGATGTGTATATCTCTGTGCCTCAGGGATGTGAATGTGATGAAAATACTGTCTGTAAATTAAAGAAAGCTTTGTATGGGCTTAAAGACTCACCAAAGAACTGGAATAAGAAGTTTCACTCTGTAATGTGTAAGTTAGGCTTCGTGAGATGTGATTATGAGTACGGTTTGTTTTCAAGAAATAAAGATGGTTGTACAACTTATCTTATGCTGTATGTTGATGATTTGTTATTGGCTTCTAGTGAAGCAAGTGAACTTGAAACTGTGAAACAAATGTTGAGCACTAACTTTAAAATGAAAGATTTGGGTTTGATTTGTCATTACCTGGGAATTCATATAAATCAAAATTTAAGGGAGGGAACTATTAAAATAGATCAGGAAAACTACTTGAAAAATGTTCTGAAAAACTTTAATATGTCAGAGTGTAAACCTTGTTTGACTCCTATGGAAGACAACTTTGATCATAGTGTACTTAAGAGAGAGAAATCTGAGAGCCCAGAGTTAGAGACTAGATGTAGGAAAGTTATTGGATCTCTCATGTACGCTATGTTGTGTTCGAGACCTGATATTTGTTTAGCTATAAATATCCTGAGTAGATACCAATCATGTGCGAGTCAAGATCTGTGGATAGCTCTAAAGCGGGTGTTACGTTACATTCAGAGTACATTGAACTTGTGTATAACATTTACGAAAACAAAGAGTTGTAATGTAATAACTGGTTCTGTTGATTCAGACTGGGCTGGGGACAAGGCTGATAGGAAGTCAACGGGTGGTTTTGTTTTTAAGTTATTTGGTTGTTGTGTATCATGGGTTGCAAAAAACAAACAACTGTTTCCTTGTCTTCAACCGAGGCTGAGTTTGTAGCGCTAAGTATGGCTACTAGTGAGGCTTGCTGGTTACAGGGTCTATATAAGTTTTTCTCTGGTTTAGATACTATTGTTACTCTGTATGAGGATAATATGTCTGTAATAGGATTGTGTAAAAATCCTCAATTCCACCACAAGCTGAAACATGTGGATATAAAAATATTCTTTGTAAGGGATAAGTTTATTGTGAGACACAAGAAATTAAACTAACGTCTAACAGATTCATCTTGTTTGCTTTCCATAATTTCTAAGAATATTGGTGGTGATAGTTGCTGATATGGGCAATCGGGGCTCTGGCCCAATTATTCACTTTTCTGCACCGTTTCTTGCCAGCTTTTCTGCTTTTTCATTTCCTTGGATCCCTTTATGACTGGGGACCCATGCAATAATTACTTCTGATATACTTCCCAAAGAGTTTAGGATTGCCTTACATTCCTTGACTAGTGCAGATTTATTCATTGGTTATCTTAGCGTCTTTAATGCTGCCTGACTATCTGAATACTACTACTACAGTCTTATTTTTGGATTTATAATGAAGATTTTCGCTTGGACACCCTGACTTATAGCCCCAAGGCATTTGAATTGTCTTGTCTGTTATTATTCAAGATTCGGTATCCAGCATCCCATCTTCTTCTTCTTCTCTCCAGGGGGTGATAGTGCGTGCACCTGGCCCACTTGAGCAGGGCCTTTGTGCATATCCCCTGCACCCACTCTTCTAGTATAGCCATCCCAACTCCTGCAAAAGCTGGAGTAGGAGGCCTGGATGTTCTAGGAGCTCCGAGGTTGTTGTTGTTTCACCCAGAATTGCCATCCTGATTTTAATGGTGGATGGGCATGCAAGCAGCATATGCTCCACAGTCTCATCCACTTCCATGCACCCCGCATAGGGAGCTGTCTATTGCACCTGTAAGCAGTCTCATGACGTAGTTCGTGAATTTATAATTATATTCCTTAAGAAATAATTTGGTGTTTTTGCAGTCTACTCTTTTCGCCCATATCTTATTATGTTGGTTGGCTGTGGCTGCTTTGAGTTTTATCCTTATTGTCTAAGCCGATAGCAGTGCGAAAAGTGGGGGGTCTGTCGCTGTCCTCCTTGCCCCTGCTTTGGCTAGCTTGTCCGCCTCGCAGTTTCTCATCCAGTCTGTTGAGTATCTCGTGACACTCCAGTATGAGTTTGGATTTTGTTAGTGATTTCGTTAGTGTGCAGAGTAGAGATGCACAGTCTGTTTTAAAGACAATGTCTTTCTCCTCTACGCTTCCTACTGCTTGTAATGCCCCATGTAGGAGACTAAGTGTTTCTGCCTGATACACTGTTGTGACCAGCTCTTTTGTAATATTTCTTCTTGAACCATCCGTGAAGCCGCCGGTTGTTCTATTTCTATTTCCCAATTGTCTCTTGTTCCTACCTGAATTCTTATCAAATCGTATTTCTTTTTAATGTGTTAATATCATGTTAAATTTTCCTAAGATGGAAGCAGTTCCTTTGTCGACAGAATTAAAGGGAACAAGGAATAAAAAGGCTACTTTCCATTCCCTGTTCATTTTTATTCTGTACCGTTGTTCGGTTGCTATCTATTTTACATCTATATGCACTGAGTTTAGATTTAGCATTGTTACTAAGGATGCCGTTGGGGTCGACCTCATGGCTCCTGTAATCATAAGACATGCCAATCTTTGCAGCTTGTCAAGCTCCTTTCTCGCCATTACTAGTTTTGTTCTTTTCCACCATACAATTATTCCGTGTATAGAATTCTTGGTAATAATTCTCGGTACATTCTTGGTAGCCTTATAGATTCAGTGAACGATCTCTGGCTTCATTCCCCATTTGTTTCCTACAGCTCTTTTGCATTGGAAATCGCTCTTGTGGCCTTCCCACACTGTAATTTGACGATCGAAGGTCAACGCTAGATATTTAATCTCGCGTACCTCCAACTTCCAGGTTGGTACCCTTCAACGAGATTGGTTCCATTTATATGTTCTTCCGTTGGTTCGTGAAGAGAACTTGTTTTGTTTTATCTGGGTGAAGATGAAGATCTTTGTCCTTATGCCTCTGTAAAACTTTACCTATTTCATTCTTCATAACAGATCTTATCGTACTTAAAACTTTCCCAATAATAATAATAATAACACCGTCATCTGAATACATCTGTAGATTAGGTTGTTTAAGCTGATTATTATTACCTCTGAGCCAGGATTGAACCAATGAACTCTTGCTTAGATGATGCGCTTTACCAAAAAACACATCGAGGAAAGTTTAGTTTTGAAATTTGAAGATTAGACCTCAATATTTCATACGTTTCTGTAAGTTGTTAAAACACAGATGATCCTATCAGCCTCCTTTGGATATTGAATCTTTAAAATGCGTAACTATAGGGAATAGTTTGATATATCCGACTATAAATGGGTGTTGTCACTCGGCAGGATTTCACGTCGCTGCTGTGTTCAGAGGCGAGCCTTCCGCCGCGGCTGCGTATATGTGTGCGTGACCGTGTCGACATACCTCCGCACGCCTACACACACAACCCACCACCACCAGTCAAGCTGGAGCCTGGCTCACTGGGGTTCGACGTCAGTTCTACACCACCCGCGGGACACGTGCAGCGCCCAGGTAACTAACCCCTTGCGGACGCTTATAAAACAGAGACCACCTGTGGCGTAGCGGTGAGGCCCTGCATCACACTACCTATATCACGTTCAATGAATCTGTAGGAAGACACGTCGTGCTTCTGCTCCTCCGGTCTAACGAAAGAACATTGTGCTGTTCATTTGACACTGAAATGTTTACCTTTATCATACATACTAAGACGTACATATATTCGACAACATATTGGTTATATTAGGTCCTTACATATGAACCGTGGCACCAGTGCTGCAGAAACGGCTCGAAGGATTAATGATGTGTATGGCGACGGTGCCGCAATAGAAAACACAGTGCGTTTTTGGTTCCAACGTTTTCGTTCTGGAAATTTCGACCTGCAGAACAAGCCCCGTGGACGGCCGGAGACCAAAGTTGATAATGAATAATTGAAGGCTATTGTGGAAGCGGATCCATCGCAAACCACGTCCGAGTTAGCTGCAGGCTGCGGTGTTAGTGATAAAACTGTTTTAATCCACTTGAAGCAAATTGGGAAGGTGAAAAAGTTTGAAAGGTGCGTACCTCACGAACTGAGTGAAGCAAATCAACAAACGCGCGTTGACTGCTGCGTTGCATTACTCACCCGGCACAATAATGAAAGGATTTTAAATCGAATCATTACCTATGATGAAAAGTGGATCCTGTACGATAATCGGAAGCGCTCATCGCAATGGCTGAACCCTGCCGAACCAGCCAAACCATGCCCCAAGCGAAAATTGACTCCGAAAAAGTTTCTTGTGAGCGTTTGGTGGACTAGTGCTGGTGTCGTTCACTACAGCTTTCTTAAATTTGGCCAGACGATTACGGCAGATGTCTATTGTCAACAACTGCAAATCATGATGGAAAAGCTAGCTGCTAAACAACCGAGGCTGGTCAATCGCTCTAGGCCACTGCTGCTTCATGATAACGCTAGACCACACACTGCACAACAGACGGCTACCATATTAGAGGAGCTTCAATTGGATTGTTCAAGACATCCACTGTTCTCTGGACCTTGCTCCAACAGATTACCATTTTTTTCGAAATTTGGATAACTCCTTGAAAGGGAAAAAATTCAACTGCGATGGGGCAGTCCAAACCGCCTTCAGAGATTTTATTGATTCCCGTCCGAATGTTTTTTTTAGTTAAGGGATTGTAGAACTACCTATGAGATGGCAAAAGTGTATATAGATAGCAATGGTATATACTTTGATTAAATAAATATATTATATTAAAAAAAAACGACTTTATGTTCCTCCCATGCAAAACGCCAATTTCATATGTAAGGACCTAATATTAGGTATGTTCTCAGTCAGAGTGAAGTGGAGTGGTTTGTTAGAAGATGATGAGGTGGGATGCCCGCTGAACACAGGCGAGTGATCAGTCCTCTATCTTTTGTAACAATATCACCCAATACACAGTGTTTGAGTGGTGACTTGGTTTTAGAGATGAACTGTTTATCCGGTGTCTATCCGGTACTCGACCATAATTTACTATCCGGTCGGATACCGGATAATAAGCTACTATCAGGTACCTCGCCAGCAAGATAGTAAATTAGGATCGAATTTAAATAATATTTTATCACGGATAAACACAATAACAATTACGAAATATCTAAATTACGTACTCTGTCATATCAACATAACGAATATTTTGTCCAAATTACACCACACCATTTAGTCATTCTACATCAAACGGATGAATTCAAAGGGGAATTCTCATAAAATGCCTAAAGTGGAAAAAAACTACGAATTCTTGTCAGAATAAAATATGAATAATTATTTATTCTCAAGTTTGTAGAACAAGGGATATTCATTTATCAGATAATTAGTATTTAAATCGACAATAAGGATCAATTCTACAAAAGGATATATCAATTTTGTATACCACACCAAATACAATGTAAATATCTGAGTAAATTTCTTTTTAAATTACTAAAATCCATCAAGAAAGGACAAAGTTAATAAAGTTTTAAAAAGTGAGTTTTAAAAAATACGCCGGCTCGCGCGTCACATGCGAAAATGTCACGTGCCACGATCGCTCGCCCCGCCAGCCGCCGCGTCGCTGCCGCCCGCCTCTATTACTCGTCGTCTCCGGTTGTTTACCGTACTCGTGTATGGTGTGCTTTGTTATTATTTATATGGTAGGTACAGTCGTTGTTTCTATTATAGAGATTTCAATATAATATAGGTAGATAGGAAATATGGAACTCGGATTTCAGTCGTCGAAGATTGATTCGTTCAAGGTTGCAGTTTTTAAAAACTATGTATGTCATTCCAGTGTAGAGATACGAGGAGATAAAAAGCAAAGGTAAGTAGTTTGCTTTCACCTAGAGTTGGTTCTTTACTGAGGTTAGTAGCAGTTAGAATGTTTTGCTTTGGCAAATAGGTACCTACTTTGTGTATCTCCAATATACCTGTACCTATTTTGAATATTATTTCTTATTATTCTCGTCTTTAAAACGATCTTACGTTCTATTATCATATAGGTACCAAACTTTTCGTAAACAAATATTAAACTCGTGTCATACTTTTGTTTGTATAGAAATGTATCAAGGATATGTATATAATTGTGTATGTATATTATTTTTCTAAGTATAAAGGATTAGTAGGTACCTAATGTGATTTTATTTTATAATTTTTGTACGTATCAAGGATATGTATATTATTGTGTATGTATATTATTTTTCTTAGTAAAAAATTAATGTAATTTTGTCATGTTTAAGTTTTTTCAGTCCATTCATCATTTTAAACTTTTGATAGTTTTCTAAATCCGTTTCCACCTGAAAATTAAAACAAAAATATTATTGTAAAATCATTATCGTATGATATGATGATAAACAAAAGGTTCTAAACACTAAGCACGGCCCTGGATATTTGGAGTAGGTACAACAACTTTGAGAATAAAACAGATTTCGTGGTTAAATCATTAAGTAGATTAAGTAGGTCCCAAACAATTAGTTCAGCCCTGGATTACTAGGAATAATAAGTTAGGAATCTATATATTATGTCGGCGCACACTCCCACGCCCATGGCTACAATACATAAACATAATAATACTTCTTTATTGCACAGAAAACATAATCGAAAATATATCAAGAACAATGCAAAGGTGAGCTTATTTCTAAAAAGAAATTTCTTACAGCTAATCTGTGAGGAAAGGAAAAATATGTATAGAGAGGTATATTTGATATCAGATAAATCACAATACATCCTACACACTTACTATAAAATAACATAATAGAATACAATAAATACATAGATGCAGATACATACTTTAAGATACCCACTATGCGGAAGAGAGGAGATGCTGTTTCATTATTTTTTTTAAAGAGAACAAGGATGTGCAATCCCTAATAGCGCAAGGAAGTGCATTCCACAAACGTATTGCCCTTAACTTAAGCGAGTGCTCGTAAGCAACAGTGTTGTGCTGAGGAATTGACACCATGTCAGATCTCCGAAGTCTATCCCCAGATAAAAGAAAAGCGCAGCGCAGCGCACAAAACTGCAGTTTAGCCGACTAATGTTGAAATCATTTATCGCTCATTGCGATAAATGATTTCGGACATTAGCCGAGGCTCGAAATTAATCTTAAGACTAGCCGGCTAAACTTAAGTTTAGCTTCACACCTAGCTTTAGCCGTAACATATATATAACTAACCATCCATTTTAAGACGATATTTTTTGCCGGGCACTTCTTCTAGATTGTTGATTTAGGTGACTGATCTGAGAGCTTGTCGTTTTCCTTAATTTTTTTTAACACGCTGCTTTTCGAACTCCGGTTGCTTCACAAACCCTGTCCAAAAATTTTGATGATATTTACTTTATTTTTTTTTAAATAAATTAGCTTCTTTTCTAAAATAGACTTACTATAATTTCTAAAATTTAAAATTTCACGAGATTGAGCAACAATTTTTTACCACGCTTTAAATTTGTTGAAGCCATGATACATAACTATTGTAAGTTAATTTTAATAAAATTTGATAGAATCGAATATTTTCACGAATGATATAGCGTTCATAAACATAAATGTATCATATACGTCACACTGTTTTTATTGACACTAAGAAGGCAGACTGTCAAAATAGTCAATTATTTTTCTTATTTCAATATAAAGGTTGTGTTAGTTTTGAGCTACAAAGGAGGTTTTGTTGCTCATATCGTTCTTGTATTGTGTTCAATAAGACAACAAGTAATATAATTAAAGGTCATATCTGTAAATTGATATCTATGATGAGATGAGGGATTCGAGGGGAGGGAGGGTATTGAAATTGGTTTTAATGTGACTGTAATTCTACATATTTAACTAAAATCATCGTTGATCCGTTGCCAATTGCACCCCATTTGGAAAAAAAACAGTCACGCTATTCGGAACAAAATCATCTAAAGTTGGCAGCAAGGGCACCTTATCTCAAAAGCTCATCGCAGATAGCATAGTAACTCTAAAGAGCTATCCGTCGTCTCTTGTTTTGGTGACCCGTTGTAATAAAAATGGATACATTACTGTTCGATTCCAAATCGATATTCGATCGATGGTTTCGGAACGGCCATTTTGAATTTGACGTTGCTGCCAACCTAGCAGTTTTTTGACAACTGACGGACGAAAGCCCTCGCAATGTAAACGCGCTTTGGTTAGGGCATTGAAATTAAATCGCAGTCCATCTGGAATGTATTCGGGGTTCCCTCAGGATTGTCTATATAGCTGAGTGTGTTGTGGTTCCCCGAACCAGATAAAGTTCGCATTTACGTGGCCGATTGGTTTGTTACCACGTAACATAACCTGTGTTGGAACACTGTGCTCGTTGAAGCTGGCCCGCCAGTCACACAGGAGGTTGGCTGAAGAACCTGTCTACCAAGAAGAGCCTAGGGTGCACCCGGGCCTTGCAGAGAGACAGGAGGTTGACGGGACCGAAGCACAGACCAGGTTAGATCGACCCCAAGTATTTAGCTCGGTGAATCGCCGACGTTCACACTTCTTGGCAACTGATCGCTACGCTACCTCGTAGCTGATGGGCCCCTACGAGGTCATTAGGTGCCGAGAAGCCTGAACATTTTGGTAGCAGAGCGTGGTTTCCTGAGATTTGCAGCCGTCAAGGGCTCCAGGAAGGCACGATTTGGGACTATCAATCTGTAGGTATAGGCGGTTATTAGATAACCTGGTTGTGTTCCTATATCCACATAGATTGGTAGTATTGTAAGCTATAGGTCTATTGCTGGTAGTAGATAGACAGATATTGAATTGAAAATTGCATTGAATTACCAGTTAGTCAATCTATTAGTGGTCCAGTAATGCTATTGAAGGAATGTTTGGTTAACATAGGTAGTTACATCTATTGATAGCAGGCTATTACATTGTTTTCAGTTATAGCAATTTATAACTTGAACTAATATTGACTATCTGTGTGTGTTATAATGATAAAGGGAAACTAAATTGTATTTACAGAATTTATATAGATATAAAACTCGGTTCCTATTGTTTAAGGAAAACAAAATTGTTTAAGTTATAGTTTAGGGTTCCCTCGTTCGGGTTGTAGACTGGAGGGTCCAATATAATTGAGTTACTGCAAATTGTGAGTAAGTATCGTTCCGATCATGTATTGTATTGTATTGTATTGTATTGTATTTATTTATTGATAAATTATAAATTTACATGTCATTTGTTCTTAATAATATTTAAATGTAAGTAATTAATTAATTACTAAGTAATTTGTTTATTACAAACCATTTTTTTTTTTACTTATGTTTACTTAATGATATTATAATTATGTAGAATTCTAACACATTTAATTAGATCAATTTCATGTCAAGTATTAATTAATTAGTTTTATTTCAATAAATAGTCTGATCGAGTGAGTCACGTCCGAAAGAAGTCATCAATGGTATAGTAGGCTTCCATCATAAGCTTAGCTTTAAGTTTTTGCAAGAATATTGCGTCACTATCTACCTGTTTGATTACTGGTGGTATTGAGTTGTATATCTTAGGACCCATAACATTAAGGCATCTATCAGATTTTGCTAGTCGTCGCTTTGGCAAATAAAGTTTATCTCTCTGTCGTGTGTTCAGATTATGGCGGTCAGAGTTTTTAGCAAACATGCTCAAGTTGCCTCTGACGTATCTACCTACCTCCAGTATGTATAAACTCGGCAGTGTGAGGATTTTATACTTCTTAAAAAGTTCTTGTGCAGGCCAATCTCGCGGTTTACCTGCTATGATTCGGATTGCCCGCTTTTGTAATTTAAATGGTTTGTCTCTGTTTGCAGCTGTTGCCCAGAGATCAATCCCATAGTTTAGTATGGAGTTGAAGTACCCGTAATAGGCCAGTTTTATGTTCTCAGTGGTTAGGCTGGGACCAAGTCTTTGTAATGCGTGGCACGCCGAAGACAGCCGGGCACACAATGCATCAATATGAGGCGACCAGGTTAGTGCAGAGTCAATAGTGAAGCCCAAGTACTTTACCGTCTCAACCTGAGGGACAAGGACGCCATTGCACATAACATCTAGATGGAGGGGTCTTGTTTTTCGCAGCTGAAAATGCATCAGGTTTGTCTTGTCGACATTTAATTGCATACCGTTAGCAGTGAACCAGTTAGCGATTTGGACCATAACCTGGCTCAGTTTGGTTTTGAGCATGCAGTAGGTATCAGCTGCAACTATGACACAAGTATCATCTGCAAACATCACATACTCAGCTTCGTCAGAGGCAGACGTGATGTCATTGACCAGGACTAGGAATAGATAGTTACCCATAACAGATCCCTGCGGCACCGCACTGTCACCGATCAGCTCCAGCTCAGACCTTTCTTCCCGAACGAAGGTGCACTGCTTTCTGCCACTAAGAAATGATTCCACTGTTTGGTAGAAACATCCTCCAACTCCGTAGTGGTTGAGTTTTTTTAGTAGGAGAGAGTGGTCTACCAATTCAAAAGCCCGCGACAGGTCACAGAATATTGCCGCAACCTGTCGCTGAGCTTCCAGGTGAGTCATGACCCTACTCACTACGTCACGCGTCGCATCGGTGGTGGACCGGGCAGGCTGGTATGCGTATTGTTGTTTGTTAAGGAGGTTGTTTTTTATGAAGTATTGCATCATTCTATCACCCAAAAGTCGTTCAAATGCTTTAGAGACAATTGGTATTAATGAGATCGGGCGATAGCATTTTAATAAGTGCATTTCGCCTTTTCCTTTATATATTGGTTGTACTTTGATCATTTTAAGTACATCAGGATAGATACCGAGAGTGACACACTGACAAAACAAGTGGCCCATCATAGACACAACACACTGAGGAAAGTAATCAAATATATAGGTTGACATATCGTTTAGATCCTTTGACTGTTTTCGCTTTATGTTTTTGAAAGTTTTTATAATTTCACCTAAAGAGAAGGGCTCGAACTGAAATGTTGGCATTAATAGTGACACGGTAAATGATTTTAGGTAGGACATTGCGGTATCAGTAACCGGTTTTGTGTTGGTTTTGTTGGCATCAATATAGTATGTGTTTAGCGCGGCGGCGGCGGTGGCGGCTCGCTGCTGCTCGCAGTTACCAGCTGATTTACTGACGAGTACGTCAAGCGCATTGTTTTTATTGTTGTCATTCCTGCAAGTTTCCTCAGATATGACGCGCCATACACTTTTACACATATTTTTGCTTTTTGATATTGTTTCGTTAATATGATTTCTACGTGTTTTTCGGATGGCCTGGTTGAGGTTATCTTCAAGTATTATTAGGGTATTGTGTTGTTCTAACAGTGAGTCATGAGAGGGCTGATGGCTAGTACTATTACTCATCCTACTCTTTAAGCTACGGACACGAGACCGTGCCTCTCGGACGTGCTCATCAATCCACATTTTTGCATTGTTTCGGACAGGGTACCTTTTTATCGGAAAACTACAATTATATAAATGTTTTATAACGCTAATGACTGATTCTAAAGCCGTACTCGGACTGGTAGATTTGTATAATAATGTATTCCAGTCATATGTGTCAAGGTTTTGTATGAAATTAAATTTATTGTATTCAGAAAATAATCGCTTCATTATAGTTTGGTTGATGCTAGATGGTACATGGAATATCAAATCAATCCTTACACTTCTGTGGTCTGATACATGGAGATCTGTTGGTGTGACTTGTAAGACTGCCGACCTACTTATGTTTGTATATGCATGATCTAGACAGGTCATCGAGGTATTAGTTATTCTGGTCGGGGTATTTACTAAAGATCTAAACCCTCCCTGTGTTAGGCAACTTTTAAGATTTTTACAGTAATTGTTATTGACTAGGATGTTTACATTACAATCGCCCATTATTATTACCTTATTGTTATGAATTGCTGGCATACATAATAACTCGGTAAGTCCAGTTTGCCACAACGACATGTCGCCTTTCGGCGGTCTGTACATACACACCACAATTAGATCTAAACCTATACACTCAATTGCACAAGCTTCGAAGTTCATTTCAGTACACAGTTGATGCACCTCCATGCGCTCAATCGACAGTACTGAGTTCTTGACATAGATGCAGGCTCCTCCTCCAGCTCTTGTTGGCCTGCAGTACTGGGCACGTAGTGTATAGTTCATTATGTTTACACAGGATATTTCACTGGGGCTCAGCCAGTGTTCCGTTATACACAATACATCCGGCTGCGGGTCCATAACTTGCAGTTCACATTCAAGCCTGTATGTCTTATTTTGAAGTCTGTTGATATTTTGGTGGAGTATAGTCAGTTTCGTTGATTTGTTTACATTAAACTTGCTGCTCTTGTTGCAGAGATTATTTTTGGTTTTCCGGGGGGTTGTCCTTTCCGTCTGGTGGTTTGTGGGCCCTGGGGCGCAGAAAGGGCTGCCATTCAGTTATGTTGGTGTTAATTGGCCAAGCCGAAGCCAGTTGGAATTTGTCGTACACGGATTTGGGAACACCAATCTTAAATGATTTATATGTATCATGTTTTGACGGGATCTGTTCTACTATGTAATCAGGGCAAGCATGTATTTGTTGTAAGTGGCTGGTCAGGCTTTCTGGTGTTGTTTCTTTCTTGAAGAAGCATCCGTGAAGATATTTTTGGGGGTCTACACCCCCAATGCTGGTGTTAGTCGCAGTCCCTTTGATGGCAAGTGGTTTGCGGCTTTTACGACGGTTTTTGACGGTTGTCCAGTCGTTTTGTTTAGTTTGAAGGTCATCCATTGGTGTTTCCGTATCGGTTTGTTTCGGGGTGGTAATAGAGGATGCTAAAACACTTGAAAAGGTCTTATTTTGAGTCAGGGTTGGGATATTCGGACTACTTGTCTTTGTCTTTGCCTCATTTGAGGTTGTTGGCGCGGGGTCATGCTTTGCTGGTTGAATGGGTCGCTTGGTTTGAAGCGGCGGGCGTTTAGTTTGAACAACTAGTCTCTCTTTCGCACGCAGCGCGGTGACTCGTTGTGTTTTTTGCGGAACCGGTACACGGTCATCGGTTAGAGAGGGACGTCTAGTGGGTGTTGAAGCGGCGCTAGACACTGGTGTAGTGCTTGCGCTGTTGTTATGTTGGCCGACCAGTGGTGCCAGAGATCCCTCGTTGTCACGATGATTTGCACTCAGCTTCAGGTTACGGATTTCATTGCATATTTCACTTAATTTGGCGAATATGAGGTCAAGTTTTTTCTCCACAGGTTTTAGGGCACTTGTAATTTCATTTTTTAGTGTTTCACTGTTTAATTGCGGCATGATTGCACAGTAAGATTAGTAAAATGCGGAGAGCGCATTTGGTCTTGCTGACGCGCGCGCGCAGACTCGTCCATGTCGTTATCTGAAATCCAGAAGGGTGTTTCTAAGGAACTCAGATGGTTTTCCTCCGCACACGGTCTGATAGACCGTTTAGATAGGCATGATGTGGTATTGGAGCGGTCTATGGACGTTAAGGAACGTTACAATGGGGTGCTCGAATTGTCCGCGCAGGCGGAATCAGTTGATGGTTGTGCACCTGACAGGCTGTCACGGTTGATAGGGGATGTCGACCAATGTATGGAGATGGCAGCTGCTATCACGCAGAAGGCTGCGGACATACGTAGACAGCGCGAGTCCAGCCATGGTGGTGACATTGAAGCACCCCTGCCGCTTCAGGGATCGGGGTCCAGATTACCTGCCATAACTATGCCTACTTTTGACGGAGTGTCCGGTGAATGGATGAGCTTCATCAATCTGTTCGACAGTTTGGTGCACATGAGATCGGACATTACCAAGTCTGTCAAGATGGCTCAGCTGGTGGCAGCATTGAGGGGTGAGCCTAGGGAGCTGGTCGCTCATTTGACAGTTACGGAGGGTAACTATGAAACGGCCAGACAATTGTTGGTCAGACGTTACCATAACAAACGGAGGTTGGCCGATGCCCAACTGAACCGTTTGTTTAGTATCCCGGTTGTGAACAAGGTCGGGGCCATACAGACGGAGGTTTTGAACCCATTGTTGTCCGTCACCAAGGCTCTAGAGAATCTTGGACTTCCGGTTGGTGAATGGTCGTACCTACTGTTGTACATTGTACTATCCCGCCTACCCGCTGACGTGCAGACTCGTTTCGAACAGTCTCACGGGAGGTCGGCCGAGGACCTGCCCGCCTTCTCCGACTTGGTCGGATTCTTGGAAGAGGAGGCTCGACGGGCAGAGAATTTGGGGTTGACGGTCACCCATCCTTCGGAGCCACAGAGAGCTGCCGGGAGCGCTGTGAGTAGGGGCCCTCCGACGAGGAAGGACCGCACCAACCGGCAGTCGTATGGGACTGTGAGTGCATTGACCCCACATGGTGAGACCTGCCCATGTTGTAGGCAGATTGGCCATGCTGTGGCCAATTGCAATAAGTTCGGGGAACTTAGGGTTCAGAGACGGCGCCGGATGGCCAAGCAGCGGAGCTGGTGTTTCCTGTGCCTCGGGCCACACATGGCTAGGGACTGCACGCGCACAAAAATGTGCGGATATTGTGGTGGGGCCCACAACAATCTGTTGTGCATGAACCGGTCCGGCCAACAGCCACCACAGGGCCGTACCCAGGGTGACACGGCATGGGGCCCTGAGAATTCGTTTGCGACTCGGAGCGCAACTCAGGGGCCAATGTCCCCACGTGCACAGGGCAGTACTAGGGTGCAGGGCCGCACTCAGGGTCATCACATGGGGGGCCCTGAGTTTTCGGTTGCGACTCAGCATCCGACTCAGCGGGACATTGGGTGTGTTGAGCAGGCCGTAACGGGCGGGTGGCATGGGACACCTTCGAGCTATGCGGGTGCGGTTCGGACGCCGCCTCAGTTGTCGCCCCGCTCGTCGCCTCGTCCTCGTCGGTCACATGTGATGTCCCCCCCGCTCATGGAGCGGCCACGGTTGAATTCACGCCCACCCCCCTTTACGGGGAATCGTAGGTTGGGAATGGAACCGGCGCGTGGGCCATTTGTACAATGGGACCCTCTGGCGTATAGCTGCATACCTGATCGGTTACAGGCACAGTGGGGCCCCGGGGGTCCTCGCTAGGAATTTGCGGCCCAACCATTTGTTGCCCCCCAACCGGAGACGGTGGTGTTACCGATCGACTCTGTGCTTGTTTGGGATTTGGCGGGCAACCCAACATACGTTCGCGCCCTATTAGATTCTGGAGCTCAGGGCTGCATTGTATCGAATGATTTAGCAAAATGGTTGGGCCTCAATATAAATAATGTATCGCTGCCGAGGAAATTGGTCCCTGCTGGGGATTACAGGGCAACCCTTCACGGGTTTTGTGATGCCTCTGAACGAGGGTTTGCGGCAGCGGTTTATTTGCGAACCGTCACCTCCACCGGGGAGGTCGACGTGCGTTTGGTTTTGGCAAAAAGCAAGGTAGCGCCTATTCGGACAAGGATGACGATTCCAAAACTGGAACTGTCCGGGGCTGCTCCTTTGACCAAACTTTTGAATCACACTCTAACAGTGTTGCGTGGGTCAGTGGTTTTGGAGGATACGGTGTACGCGTGGACGGACAGCCAGATTGTTTTGTGCTGGCTGAAGGCTTCGGTCCATAACTTAGAGGTTTTTGTTGCGAACCGTGTCTCCCAGATTGTGTCGTCTGAGGTCCCACTGACCTGGAGACATGTACCAGGAGAATTGAACCCGTCTGATTGTGCATCCAGGGGATGTCGGGCTCCTGAACTCGTTAGACACCATTTGTGGTGGGGACCACCCTGGCTTGCCAGGAGAGAATCGGACTGGCCCCACAGCCATGTAGTAGTATCTTCGGATCATGGCCCCAGAGCGGCCGTGCATGTTACCCAGAAGGCTGAGGACCCTGACGCCGGGTTTCTGCTGGACCGGTATAGCTCATGTGTGTTTGTTTGTTTATCCACCAAGGCGGTACATCTCAAGCTCGTTGCTGATCTCTCGACAGAGGCTTTCATTGCTTGTTTGGATAGGTTTGTTTCTCGAAGGGGACTTCCAACTTTGATCCGCTCTGATAACGGCACTAACTACGTCGGTGCGGAACGATACTTACGAGAGATAGTCAACTTTTTGAATGTAAATAAAGTGGATATTGGAACGGCCCTCTCCCGTCGGGGTATACAGTGGACCTTCAGCCCACCGAGTTGCCCCCACTGGGGTGGGATTTTTGAGGCCGTAGTTAAGTCAGCTAAGACGCACTTGGGGCGTATAGTAGGTCAGACCGCGCTGACTTTTGAGGAGCTCGCGACATTGTGTTGTAAGATCGAGGCCGTTCTCAATTCGCGACCGTTGTGTCCGCTCAGCTCGGATCCAAATGACCTGGAGGCTCTGACCCCAGGCCATTTCTTGATAGGACAGCCACTTAACGCGTTGCCCGAGCACCCCTTCGAGGGAGTGAAATTGTATCGGTTGTCAAGGTATCAGATGTTGCAGCAGTTTACTCAGAATTTCTGGAAGCGTTGGTCGCTCGAGTATCTGCATATCTTACAACAGCGCCTTAAGTGGACTGACAAAACCAGCCCCCCTAGTGTTGGTGACCTCGTCCTGGTTAAGGATGCTAACCTACCGCCACTACGTTGGCGCAGGGGGCGCATTGTTAACTTGTTCCCTGGCAAGGACGGGACCCCCCGGTCTGCAGAGGTTCTAGTAGGAGGCTCGGTTCTAAAACGAGCGGTAGCAACGTTGTCTCGGCTGCCCGTAGATTAGGGGACAGGTGGGTGCCTGTCCGGGCGGGTGATTGTTCGATTCCAAATCGATATTCGATCGATGGTTTCGGAACGGCCATTTTGAATTTGACGTTGCTGCCAACCTAGCAGTTTTTTGACAACTGACGGACGAAAGCCCTCGCAATGTAAACGCGCTTTGGTTAGGGCATTGAAATTAAATCGCAGTCCATCTGGAATGTATTCGGGGTTCCCTCAGGATTGTCTATATAGCTGAGTGTGTTGTGGTTCCCCGAACCAGATAAAGTTCGCATTTACGTGGCCGATTGGTTTGTTACCACGTAACATAACCTGTGTTGGAACACTGTGCTCGTTGAAGCTGGCCCGCCAGTCACACAGGAGGTTGGCTGAAGAACCTGTCTACCAAGAAGAGCCTAGGGTGCACCCGGGCCTTGCAGAGAGACAGGAGGTTGACGGGACCGAAGCACAGACCAGGTTAGATCGACCCCAAGTATTTAGCTCGGTGAATCGCCGACGTTCACACTTCTTGGCAACTGATCGCTACGCTACCTCGTAGCTGATGGGCCCCTACGAGGTCATTAGGTGCCGAGAAGCCTGAACATTACATTGTATAATTAGATTTTAGCATCCATCCATCTCAGGCATCTTTTTGTATGGTCGATGGGCATTCCCCTTTCGCTGCATTAAGATGAAATAAACGGTTTCTCTTGTCTTAATGGATATGACCAGCTTAAGAAAAGTCTTTCAACCGTGAAAGACTTTTCTTTCTGGTCATATCTATTAAGACAAGCGAAGCGCTGATTTATTTCAAAATACTTCACTAGGTTTAGGAAACCTTCGGAGGAGATGAAGGACGTTATAAGGAATCGTTTATATAGATTAGCGTCGCGTAGCGTCATTTGAATGTGCTGAGAGAGTTTTACATTTTTTTTGTAAAATGAATGATGCGAAAAATAACAAGTTTTTGAAAAAAGTAAGATTGAACTAATTAGGCACTAATTACTAACAACTAATTTATACAATCTCATATCTGTAGATTCAGCCGTTGTCAAGATACATAAAACCCTCAAACGTTACCCCAGCAGAAAAATGAATAACTCTGTTCCTATAAGAGGCACGAATTCCCAACTTCTGGCACATTTATGCACAACTAATTTGAACCTATTGCCATGAGCAATCATGCCAATTTTCGACTTCATACGACGCGTAGTTTACGAGATCTCGAAAACCCGAAAACGTACGCCCAGCAAAAACATAGATTTCTCCATGACCACAAGAGCGACTAATTTTGCTGTTCCTGGACCAATTGGACTAATTACGAAGTACCTGTGTGCCACGATTCACCAGCCTACGATCAGCCGTTTAGTTTTTCTTGCTGGACATACGTACGTCCAGCAAAACTGTTTTTCGTTAATTACTCTGATATTTCACTAACATTTACAGGGCATATTGGAGTAATTATTCCATACACCAGAAATCGTCTAGGTAACAACTTTTTGCTGGGTGTATGCTCACAGGGTCTGCGACCAATTAGTTTACTAACGTTGTTGTCGAAACTGCGAAGCTAATAGCATCCCACCATTACACCGGTTAGGTTTCAGAAAGGGGCGAAGTACTTCTACGGCACTCCTAGTTGTGGTGGACAATATGTTGCGAGTTACTGAAAATCGGGAATAGAAGAGGAGAAAGAATGCCACCTTGGGATACGCCTGTAAAAAGGTCACACCATTCAGTGGATGTCTCCTCCGACCTGATACGCTGTTGCCGATCCCTCAAATAAGAGTGGAACCAACTAGCAAAAAAGGAGATCGTTCAGGGATCTGAGAATCTCAACGAAAATGTCGAAATCAACTCAGTTGAAGGCAATACTGAATACAAGTAAAGCCAGCACGGAAAGCTGTTTTCGGTCCATAGCTACCTGGATGTCATCTGTGACTTTCAGCAGAGCCGTCACGGTGCTATGACCCGGTCTGAATCCTGTCTGGTACATGTTCAGCAGATTTTTTGATTGAAGGTAATAAATATGAGAGCTTATCTACAGTGTGCTGATAGAGTAAAATAGATTTCCCATTATAAATTTCATATTTACACTGACGATCTGCAACTCTTATTACTCACAGAATGACGATACTTTTCAAGCCACCATAGATAAGATAAATTACGATCTAGAATGTATCTCTAAATGGTAGTCGAGAAACTCACTTGTATTGAATCCTCTGAAATCTACATATATAAACCTAGGGTCAAGATTCCAAATCCAGAAGGCGTTACACGTGAATCCGGTCTTGTTAATCAATGGAGTTCCTATCGGACGAGTAACTGAGGCACTTAATCTGGCAGTGACTGGATGGTAGAGTTTTGAAAAACATATAGCTGAACTCGTGCTCAACTGTTTTTACAGGTTAAAAGTAGTTTACGGAGTTAGAAAGTGTCTAAGTCTAGAAATGCGTATTTTACTATGCGAAACATTTAGTCATAACTCAATTATTGCCTTACATTCTACGGCTCATGTATACATTATAAATAATTAATTACGCCTTCTGCAACGTGTTCAAAATGCTTGTGCCCGTTTTTGTTACCCAAAACCGCCTCGGTCCCATGTTACACCGTATCTGAACAAGGGCGATATCCTAAAAATATAATGTTACCTGGCCACCCTCTTATTAGGTGCACTGACGCCGGAGTATTTGTATGTTAAGATCAAGTGGCGACAGGGCGGCAGAGTCAGAGCTTGTGCAGCTCCTTTATCTGTTCCACACCACAGAACTGCAGCAATTCGCGTTAGCTTTTGCTATATGGCATCAAAATGCTGAAACAATATACCACCCCCTTACAGGAATTTAAATACAAAATCATCCTTAAAAATACCCTACCGGTTACATCTCTTGCAATATCAGAATGCGGACGGTTAGTTCGAGTAGAGGGGATCAATTTTGGTCGGAACATGAGCTAGTAACTTGTCACTTATCACTGATATATATATATACACAGTCAGGTCATAAGTTCTGTCACACAATAAAAACTTTTGAATTTATAACGCTGGCCACAAAAAAGTTTATTGAATTCGAATTTCGAATTTTTCATGAAAATAAAAATGTGTACTTTTTAGAATTTTCCTCATTTTTAAATATGGAGTGGACACTTAAAGAAGACCGTGTCGCAGTTATTGCGTTGCATCGTTGCGGTTACGCGCCAATTCAGATTTTCAACTTACTGAAAAATTTTAATATAACCAAAAGATTCGTTTATCGTACCATAAAACGATACAATGAAGACTCTAGTGTAGATGACAGGTCAAGAAGTGGTCGCCCTCGCTCTGTTAGTACCCAGCAGTGATAAAAGCTGTGAAGGGCCGAATTCAAAGAAATCCCATACGTAAGCAGAAACTGTAGACCCTTCAGAAGGGGTTAAGCAGGACCACGGTGAAAAGGGTGTTAAATGAAGACAGGGCTTAGGGCATATCGAAGAAAAACAGGACATCGTTTGGACGCTCGTTTAATGGACCTGAGACTGAAGAGATGCCGCGCTTTGTTGAAGCGGTACGCGGGAAAAAAGCATCGGGAAATTCTTTTTTCGGATGAAAAAATTTTCACCGTGGAAGAGAGCTACAACAAACAAAATGATAAGGTGTACGCACACAGCAGTGAAGAAGCGAGCAACCGTATTCCGCGTGTCCAACGATGTCATTTTCCATCCTCGCTCATGGTTTGGTTGGGAGTCTCTTATTGGGGCTTAACTGAGGTACATTTTTGTGAGAAAGGCGTAAAAACGAATGCAGTTGTGTATCAAAATACAGTCCTCAAGAACCTTGTGGAACCTGTTTCTCATACCATGTTTAATAACAGGCACTGGGTATTCCAACAAGATTCTGCGCCAGCTCATAGAGCGAAAAGCACACAAGACTGGCTGGCGGCGCGTGAAATCGACTTCATCCGGCACGAAGACTGGCCCTCCTCCAGTCCAGATTTGAGTCCGTTAGATTACAAGATATGGCAACACTTGGAGGAAAAGGCCTGCTCAAAGCCTCATCCTGATTTGGAGTCACTCAAGGCATCCTTGATTAAGGCAGCCGCCGATATTGACATGGACCTCGTTCGTGCTGCGATAGACGACTGGCCGCGCAGAATAAAGGCCTGTATTCAAAATCCCGGGGGTCATTTTGAATAAACTTTATTACCATAAGAATCTATGTTTTATTAAGTTCATTTTGCTATATAAATGTTTACATAAATAATAAACATGTCTAAATTATTTCATATTGCACATGTGACAGAACTTATGACCTGACTATGTATATATGTACTACTGGTAATAATTTACTATATAAATAAATTTTCAAATTGACAGACTCAAACTAATTAAATTACTCTTAATTTTCCGGTAAAAAAGTAAATTCAAATTGTCATTTTGTCCGAGATCCTGCTTTGTCCTGAGACCCTTTTCCTGTTTTTTAAATTTTCTTCACTATCTTATATTTTATAATTCCTATTTATTTTGTGTATACTTTATACTCTTTCTTCGCCTTAGTTTTTGCGTCAGCTTTGTTTTAGTGTTTGAATCTGGCTCGATACAGTGCATCATGCCTTCAGGAACTAACAAATTCTCCGCAGTAAAATACCACATCATAATTTTCCCTCTCTTTTAACTTCGGAACACTCTGAGTATAATTTACTGACGTCATTTTCCTTACAGGAAAGTACAATTTCTTAATTTCAACTGTAATTTCTCAATCTCACTAGAAATTACTGAAATTATAATTGTTCGCCAATAACCTGTTAAAACACGTTACTTTCGGTAAACGACTGACTTTATTTCTTAATTATTACGTTACGTACATACGATTCAAATTTTGTTATTTTACATTGGCACTACTTAAAACTAATAGTATTCAACCCTTATATGCATGATGAAAAAAATATAGGTTGTGGTTCCCCCTCCCCCTTTAAACATCTAGGACAGAGGTTAGAGCCCCCTAAATGACCGAAATATAGAGTAGTTTAGGATTAAGATAGGTTAAAAAAAAATATAATCACTTAATAGTAGCGGGGGCTATCTGCCCCCCTAACATGCCGCTATCATGTCCTCTGACTATGAGCTGATGTCTGCTCGTAAAATCGGGTAAGCAGGCAAACTATTCCCATATATATTCACCATTCACTTTCACAGGGCTCCACCACGTCTAAGGAAAGCATTTCATCCACTTGCTCGGTCAGAATGCGCTGCTTTTCTGGTGACATTCTATAGTAACGCTACCTAATAGGAGGAGCGTTGCCAGTGTCAATTCGCTGAGAGATCAAAGGAGTCTTACCTAAACCTTTGACTTCAGTCGAAACGTCATGAAATTGGCTGATTATATTGTGTTCGCGACATAGTTTAGTTTACTTATAATTTAGTTTCTAAGTAATTTAGCATTAAGTTTTAAATAACTCTGTAAATAGTATAGGTAAATAAAAGGTTTGCTAATCGTGTTTCCTTGGCAGAGAGAGACAGGTAGAGAGCGAAAGATAGATAGAAAGAGACGGATAGAGAAATGCAAGCCGTCTCGCTCGCTCGCTGCTCATAGCATCGCTGCTCCCACCGCCGCCCGCGGTACGCCAATCAGAATAAATTGCGGGCGTCCGGCGGGAGCAGACACGGGAGTTGAGCCGCGATCATCCGCGCATACGGACCTACTGCAACGCTCCACTCAGCTGCTTGCGCGCCGTTTCATTGCGAAACGCCCGCGTCAACACGCGCCCGTGCGCGTCGCGTTCGCGCTACAACCGCGTCGCGAACTGCACGGAGGGGAAAACCTTCGGGGGCGGACGGACGTCGGCTTCGGCCTAAGGTCGTGCCAGATCGGAACCCCTTCCCGTGCCAGCTCATCCATAGCCAACCAGCGCTATGGATGAGTTCCACAGCCCTTCTCAGGGCTACGCTGCGCCGGACGGGAGCCCTCCACTGGGCGAAACCCCGAGGCGCACCATCCCCCGCCACCGCTTCAGATCGGCCTCCCTCGAGCGGCCCCTGGTTTTGTCGACCTCGACAGAATACGGGTCGCCGATCGTCCCGCGACCAGTCTCGCCGAGAGCAGAGCTCACGCTGGACGAATTGTATTTAATTCGTGCCCGTGACGCCAAACTGTTTTCGGCGGGACTTCTGCGGGCCATGGAGGCCTACCTCGTCGAGCGCCGCGCAGCCATGGAAGGCTGCCAGCTAGCAAGCATCGGCGACGAACTATTGGACGCCAGGCTGCTGGAGCAGGCCCGCTCGCAGCCCCTCATTCTGCCGCCGACCCGTGGGGGCAAACGACGACCCTCGGACGACCTGCAGCAGGAAGCCGCGAAGCGAGCGCTGCTGGAGCCCTCGCCGTCACCGACTCCCCCGCAACCCCGAGGCCTCGACATGCCGCGGCTATCGCCGGAGCCGCTGGCCACCTCGTACGCGGCGGCCGCGTCCGCATACGCGCCCATGCCCACCGCGCTGGCGACCGTCGCGAATCAGCCCGCCGCGAACGCGAGGCCCCCCCCGCCCCATCCCGCACACACACGGAGTGCAGGCCGCGCCCGCGCCCCCCGGTGCCCCCGCTACGGGCGTGGCCGTCACGAAACCGCCCTCCAAGCCGCGCTACCCGCCTATAGTGGTGGAGACCCTCCCGAACTGGGTCCACCACTTCCGCGAAATCCAGCAGCGGCTGAAGAGGGCCCCGAACGCGCGCCCCTACCAAAAGGGTGTGCGATTTTCGCCTGCAGATGACGAGGAATACCGGTGCGTCCAGTCGTACCTCTCGACGTTGGAGAAGACCACAGGGGTGCACTGGTACTCCTACTCGCTTCCCGCCGAAAGGAGCCTGAAGATTGCCATCCGGGGGCTGCCGGCAAACACTGAGCCCGCGGAGATCACTTCCGCGCTGGCAGAGCGCGGCTACGAGGCCAGCTTTGTCAAACAGATTCGGGCACGGAAGGGCAGACCGGGCTGCATTTTCCACGCGCAGCTGAAGAAGACGCCGGGTATAACAGCCAGTCTGTACGATACAGACGAGCTACTTTTTATGCCCGGCGTGAAGATCGAGGCGTGGCGCGGGAAGAAAGGACCAGCTCAATGCCACCGATGCCAGAAGTTTAGGCATAGCAGCCACAACTGCCACCGCCCCCAGGCCTGCGTGCGTTGCGGAGGACCGCACCCCGCCGCGGACTGCGACCGGCCTAGAGAGATGCCGCCGACGTGTGCCAACTGCGGAGGCCCGCACACGGCAAACAACACGTCGTGCCCTGTATTCCGGCAAGAGAGCCGAAACAAGAAGGCCGGTCCAGCGGCCCGCACCGGTGGCCCCAAGACGCAGCCGCCCCCCCCCAAACCCCCAACTGTGCAGGAGTCGGCGCCCTCATCACTCATGGCGGAGGCCAACCCGGCCACCGCGCCAGGCGCGCCCCTACCCAAGCGCAAACGGAAGCGGGGGGGAAAGAAGAACGAAGTGCCGAGAGCGGCTGAGGAGAAAGGAGCCGCAGCACCACCACCTCCACCAGAGAACGAACCGCCGAGGGATCTTGTCGCAGCACTCATCAAAGCACTCCAAGATCCCGCAGTCCTAAGGAGTATCGCCGAACATCTGCCCTGATGGCTGACTCCTTAAGGATTGTGCACTGGAACGCCCAGTCACTCAAAGGAAAGAAGCAGCTGCTGAAAACCTTCCTGCGAGAGTACCGAGTCGACGTCATGCTGGTTAGCGAAACCCACCTCACCGTGAAGATGAAGCTCACCCTCCCCGGCTACACAACCTACCGCAAGGACGAGCGATCCCCGCAGGGGATTGCCTACAGAGGTCTGGCTATCCTGGTTAAAAGGAGTATCGTCCACCAACCCATCGACTTCGAGGAGCAAACTACAATCTACGTCCTTGGCGTCGAAGTACAGGTCGCCGGCAACGTTGTGCGACTCTATGCCGCCTATCACCCCCCCGGTGAGAGACTCAATCCCAGGGAGCTCCGGGGATTGCTGGAGTCGCCGCAACCGACTCTCATCGCCGGAGACCTCAACGCCAAGCACCCACACTGGAACTCCTCGAAAGTGTGCGCCGCCGGACGCGCACTCCTCGCCGACTCCGTGAGCCACGACTACGATGTCATCGGACCCTACGAGCCGACTCACTACAACCCGGACGGCTCTGGGGACATCATCGACATCGTAGTCTACAAAGGAATCCGGACCCAGCCAAGCCAGGAAGTCCTGCCAGACCTTCCCTCGGATCACAGACCCATTCTCCTCGTCCTTGCGGATTTGCCAACAAGAGTCTCGCCACCAGCGCCCCGTCGACGGTACAACTGGGCCTCCTTCTCGGCCGCACTCGCCGAAAACCCCACCACCCGGACAGCCACACAGCCAGAAGACGTCGAAGCACTGACTTCAGAGTTGACTAGCAAGATCCAGGACGCGCTCGACACATCCTCGCACACCGTCTCTAGCCGGAGGAAACCCCAACCCCTCCCGGCGAAGATTCAGGCACTGATCTGCGAACAGCGCCGTCTCCGGAAGCTATGGCAACAAACCCGATGCCCAACTCTGAAGTCCCGCCTCAACGCCATGACGGCCACCACCAAAAGATGCCTTGCCGACCACGCCGAAGAATCTTGGGAACGCCACATCGAGTCCGTAGGCGATCACGTCCCCTCCGTGCATCGCTTATGCCGGCAGCTGTCGGCCACCCCGGCTCCTGTTCGACCGCTGCTGGGCAGCGACGGCTTCCCGAGATTCAGAGCAAAAGACCGAGCTGAAATTTTCGCCGAATGCCTGGAGAGGCAGTTCAAGCCGAACCCCACCGACGACGCCGAACACGTAGCAGCAGTGGAGGAACACCTGCGGCACTACTTCGCGACGCCGATAGCTCCTGAAGAGGACCCCATCTTCTTCTCGCCCGGCCAAGTCCTGCGAACGATCAGGCGCACCAAGCCCAGGAAAGCCCCGGGCGCAGACCAAATCACCAACATGGCGCTGCGCAACTTGCCGCTACCGACTGTGGCAGCTATGACGCGCCTGTTTAACGGCATCATGCGCACGGGGCACTTCCCTACTACATGGAAGGAAGGCCTGGTCATAATGCTCCCCAAGCCGGGCAAGAATGTCAAGAAGCCCGAGAGCTATCGGCCCATCACCCTCCTGAGCACCATGTCAAAGGTGTTCGAGAAGCTGCTGCTAGGAAGACTGCTGCCACATATCCAAGCTCGCCCGGAACAGTTCGGCTTCAGGCCAGAGCATTCGACGACGCTCCAGCTCACCAGGGTACTGAACGACATGACGGTCTGTCGGAATAAGAAAGAATACACCGTCGCAGTACTCCTGGACATGGAGAAGGCGTTCGACAGAGTATGGCACGAGGGGTTGCTGTACAAGCTGTCGACGTCCCCAGCTCCACGACGAATCACCCGCGTCGTGGCCTCGTTCCTACGGAGTCGCCACTACAGAGTGGTGGTGGAAGACGCCGTGTCAGAAGCCCGCCCCATCGAAGCCGGCGTCCCACAAGGTTCCTGTCTTTCACCCGCCTGCTACTCCCGATACACGGATGACATCCCAGTTGGCCCTGGTGTACAGCTGGCCCTCTTCGCTGACGACGCAGCATACTATGCGTCGTCCTACAAAGCACCCCACGCCGCCGCCAAAATGCAACGCACGCTGGACACCCTGCCTAAATGGCTGGCCAAATGGAGGCTCTCCGTCAACGTCGGGAAGACGCAGGCGATGATCACCGGCCAGAGCAACCTGCCACCACCACTCCAACTCCAAGGGAAGGACATTGGGTGGCTGCACCAAGTGAAGTATCTGGGGGTCACCATAGACCGCCGGCTCACGATGAAGACCCACGTCGACAACGTCGTAAACCAGGTCCGGGCTGCACGGGCAAAACTTCGTCCACTCCTGGACTCCGGCCTCCCCCTGCGGTCGAAGCTCGGGATCTATAAAACGTACATCAGGTCCCGCCTCACGTATGCCTCGCCGGCATGGTACGCCCTCTGCTCGGAGTCCAACAAGAAGAGACTCCGGGCCCAAGAAAACCTCTCCTTGCGTACCATCGTCGGCGCGCCTCGCTACGTGAGAAACGCAACGATCGCAAGGGACCTAGGATTGGAGACACTGGACAAGTTCGTCCAGAGGCTGGCAACGAACATGTTCGCACGAGCGGACGGCTCTCAACACCCGCTCGTGCGAGACCTGGCGCCATACCACGCGCGCCCGCCTGACCGTCGCCGCCTACCCCGAGACCTGGTTGCCGAGCCGGCAGCACCCCTGGATTGAGGCCACACAACCCGAAGAAGAACACCTCAGCCACCCAATGACCTAGCCGTAGTCACGGCCAGCGGAAGACTCCGCGGAAGGGGGCCATTGCCCCGGGACCGCAACCCCGCACCCTGGAAGGGGTGTGAGAAGATCACCAAGCCAAGGAGCAGACACAGTTCTTAGTTAACAGTCACAGTACACAGTTCTCAGTAGACAGTTCTCAGTAGACAGTTCTCAGTAGACAGTTCTCAGTGACACAGTTCTCAGTTCGGAGCAGTACAATACAGTCCACTACAAGCGAAACCAAGCGAGAAGCTCTCTCGCTGCCTACTACGCGTCGTCGATCCAGGCACGGCACGCTGCCGTCAAACTGCAGCGCACCCTGGACATCTTGCCCGACTGGCTCGCCAAGTGGCGGTTGTCCGTCAACGTTGGGAAGACGCAGGCGCTCATCACAGGCCAGTCCCCCCTTCCACCACCACTCCAGCTCCAAGGACAGGACATCGCGTGGTCTCCGCAGGTGAAGTACCTGGGAGTGACCATCGATCGCCGGCTCACCATGAAGCAACATGTCGACAACGTCGTCAACCAGGTCAAGGTGGCACGCGCCAAGCTGCGTCCACTTCTCGACTCCAGCCTCCCTCTGAGGGCGAAGCTCGGGATCTACAAGTGCTACGTGAGATCCCGCCTCACCTACGCGGCCCCGGCATGGTACGCCCTGTGCTCGGAGACGAACAAACGGAGACTCCGAGCCCAAGAGAACCTCTCTTTGCGTACCATCGTCGACGCCCCCCGCTACGTGAGGAATGCGACGATCCAGAGGGACCTCAGATGGGAACCAGTGGACCAGTTTGTCCAGAGGCTGGCGAAGGGCATGTTCGCGCGTGCGGATAGCTCACTACATCCCCATATCCGCGACATGGCGCCGTACCACGCGCGCCCGCCCGACCGCCGCCGCCTGCCACGCGACCTGGTTGCCTAGCCGGCGATCATCCAACGGAACACCCCAAGTGAGAAGATCTTCACCGCCCGCGAGGGCCCCCCGATGACCTGTCCATAGGAGTGGACAGAGGCGCTTCTTCAGGAAGAGATCCGATGATCTGACCCTGACTCCCCACGCCCCAGAATGGGTGCGTGAGATGATAACTTGATTGAAACTTGATTGGGAGCAGACACAGTTCTTAGTTAACAGTCACAGTACACAGTTCTCAGTAGACAGTTCTCAGTAGACAGTTCTCAGTGACACAGTTCTCAGTTCGGAGCAGTACAATACAGTCCACTACAAGCGAAATCAAGCGAGAAGCTCTCTACTACCCTGCCAAGGAAGCTGCGACCCTGTTCGACCAAAACTGCGCTGTTTCTTCTTCTTTCTACGAGCCAGCCACCGCCCCAGTTATAAGTGTGGGTTGTCGAAGGGGCCCACATATTGTCAGCAATAGATTTCTGAGGATCGTCTTAAGTTTTCATAAGAATGTTTGAAAACATCTGGATTAGAAACGCTAATCTCTGCCAAGGGCGTACTAGAGTGGGTAATACAACCTAAATACTTCGGGCATATCCTAAAATAACGCCAGAAATCTATGCCCAGAATCAAAGAAGTTTCGATTCCTGGCACGACGTACGCTTTAATGGAAGTGGACTGGCAGATTCATGTAGCCAACACTTTTGAGTGATTGACCGCCTGCTGCAGTTACAGTTATTTGGTCGTCATCGACGAGACGTAGTCCTTGGTCCAAGAAAACAAAGTGCGAGTTGTTGCCCAAGATGGTGACAGCTGAACCGGAATCCAACAGTCCTGATGCCGATACATCATTGATTTTAACAGAAACGTAGGGTCTGCTATCTTTGTCAGGTTTAGAATGCAGAATTGAGGCAGTTTTGTAGGAAATAAAGAAGCTATTGACAGTTTTTAACCATTCTGTCCACTCTGTTTTATCAAAATGGTTAATTGTGCCACAATTCTGCCTATCTAGTTTTTTGTGCTATAAGAACGAGACTGTTTGCAATCGGGGCAATCTGGGATTTTAACACCCTTTTTGCCACACTTGTAACAAAACACTTCACCATCCTTGACAGTACATTGCCGGAAATTATGTGAACTTTCACGACATCTCGGACACCAAGGTGCGGGCTTATTAATCGCATGGACATAATAACGGTTATTACCTCGCTGGGAATTATTATTCGCATAATTCTTAGAAGGGTTATGGGTTTGCCTTTGAGGGTAAGACTGATGTGAATCAACCTGTTTAGGTGTAAGACCTGACTTTTTGTAGGCAAACTCAGGTGCCAAGGTTTCCGCAGTAACGGGAACTGGTTCTTGGAAATGAGCAAGGCGAGACTGGACATTTTCATAATTCTTACAGAGAGATCTCAACTAATCTATAGTTTGTATCTCAGAGCTGGAAGCGAGAGTGCTTGCATAGCAAGGGCGGACATTATGGAGGATAATTTCAAACTTGTCATCCTCAGATAAGGTTTTCGATAGACGGGAGAACATGCCTTGCATTATAGCCAGATAAATAGTTATGTTTTCTGACTCTGCCTGTGTACGCGACCTAAATTCAGAAAGGAGTCTGTAATCAAAATCAGCTTTATCAAAGTCCTGCCTAAGCAATACTTTCAAATCACCCCAAGATTTGACTTTGTCCTGCACGCTACGAAACCAATTAAGTGCCTGATCTGTAAATGTTTCTGTCGCATAAGAAAGAAGCTTATTATCGTCGATATCATGCGCCTCACAGAATTCGCACACCCTTTTCAATGAACGCACGAACGCAAGTGGTTCCATTGTATTTAAATTTACCCAATTCGCCTAAATTACCTTTTTCGCAGGTCACCCTAATTATATTTGGTGTACTAAATATACGGTAGCACTCTGACTACTACTCGGGGCAGGCACTGCCAAAAGATTGGTACCCTTTGTCTTAAAAGAGACAAAATTATGCATGTACGACATATACAATGCTACGCAGTCGTCAAACTGCTTCTTGTTAGTTTCATCGGTGCTAGAAGAAGTGCTTATCCTATGTAGCCTGTGATACAGGTGGTGCAACAACGTTTCTGTACGGTGAACGAGACCCTTATCCGGTGCCGCTACATCTAAGTTTGTCACTTGCTACATCTAAGTTGGTCACTTTGAATAAAACCTCCAACACACCTAAAAGATCTAGTTTTACGTCGAGCGACGTCTCCAAGATGTCCTCTGTAGGACGTAAATCCTGTACAGTGCCAGCAGGTGTCGTCCCCCTAATCGCTACTTCATACTCTAGTTTCGACTTTTGAAGAGATAGAAACTTAATTGGGTAAGTCATGTTAGATTATTCAATTACGAAAAGAATTGAAACTATACTGCGCGTAAATTGGGTAAATGGTGAATACACTTGCAATATTAATAATGAATACTCCGCACTAGTGAAATATTGATAATGAATACTCCGCACTGTTACAATAATGAATTAGTGAACGTTTGGTTTTATGAATATGTTGAATGAGATGATTGATGATAAATGATCAAACCAAAAAATAAAAATGACAGGAAAAAATAAGCAATAAGTGTAACTAGTGTGTTCGTAGTCCGTTATGTAACACAGTATGAAAACTAAAATATAGTTTTATTAACAAAACAATCGTTTACAGTTAACAACGCTACTATGACGTAATAAGACATCAAAAACACAAACAAACGGAGGTCAAGGACACCTTAGTTCCAAAAATAAAAAACGTTTACATAAACACACACACAAGCAGCTAACCACTTACCAACCAAGTAAAATCAGAGTTATTACCACGTTTAATGGCGCCAGTGTCGCATTTATCTTGTAATGCGCAGTAAAGTTAATGAAATTTTATGAATGAAATGCAATGAAAGTCTAACTACGAGAAGCTAAAAGAATTAATAAAAAAAAATAATAAAAAAAAAAAAAAATATTTAATTTTATAATTAACCCGAAGCGCGGGGAGAAAAAGAAGTCGCGGGTGTTCGGCCTGTCTGATTCGGCTTGGCAGGTGGGTAAAACTCCCCTTTACGGATGATCCGCGGCGCAGGTCGTCACGAAGTGGAAAGTGCCGGTAGTCACTTGTGGTCGTTTTTCTTTCGCTCTAACACCAACTGATGAGGTAGAAGTACGAAAATGCATCCTTAACTTAAAAAAACCCAATACTATAGGTCGCGATAACATCTCCGTAGACTTCCTAAAACGTTTTCAATCTATCCTAATCAAACCAATAACATTCCTAGTCAACCTAATCTTCTCTACTGGTATCTTTCCAACTGCTTTCAAGCTCGCTGAAGTGATGCCAATCTATAAAAGTGGTGACAGAGACAGTGTCAATAATTACAGACCTATCTCAATACTTTCAACGCTATCTAAAATATTCGAAAAACTCCTAAACAAACGCCTCGTTAGTTACCTAGAATCTAAACACCTTCTTTCTAGCTCACAGTTCGGATTTAGATCCGGTGTTTCTACTAAAGAGGCAGTCCACGAGTTGACTGAACACATAGTGTCAAAATTGGACAGCAAAAAGAAAGTTATTGCAATATTCCTTGATCTTGCTAAAGCGTTCGATAGTGTCTCTGTCCCACTGCTATTGGATAAGCTTGAGAGCATTGGTGGCTGCGACACGCAACTCAATCTGTTTAATGACTATCTAACTAATAGGAAGCAGAGGGTAAGAGTTGGTGACTTCACTAGCGATGACTTGCCAATAACATACGGAGTCCCTCAAGGCAGCGTCCTAGGTCCAACTCTATTTCTTATATTTATTAATGACCTCTGTGATACACGACTAGCAAATGGCAAACTTATTACCTTTGCAGACGACACAGCGCTGATATTCCATGGGGATACTTGGGAGTAGGCGTTTAGTTTTGCTCAATTGGGTTTCGATGAAGTGTATTCCTGGCTAAGAAACATCTGTCTTTCCCTTAATGTGGACAAAACGAAATTTATGCCATTCTCACTTAGAAGTATACCATCTGGAATCATTGATAACTATTCCATTAGAGCTCATTCTTGCTACTCAACTTTCCCCTGTTCTTGCAGCCACTTAAGACTATCATTAAATATCAAATACTTGGGTGTAATAATTGATAATATCCTTCGTTTCAATCTACATCTCGATCTTATATCTTCCAGGACTCGCAAACTCATATACATTTTTCAAAACCTTCGGCATGTTCCTGACAAAAATATCATCAAATTGGTATATCTAGCGTTGTGTCAGTCAATTATATCCTACTGTATCACTGTTTGGGGGGAACAAATAAAACAAACCTATTAAAACTCGAAAGAGCCCAACGCTCAGTTCTTAAGGTAAGTCTGTCCCTACCATTCCTATTTCCCACACAACAACTCTATCCATTGGCTGATATTCTGTCCGTCAGACAACTATTTATTCTGAACACCATATTGAAGCAACACTCTTTAATAAGCTACGATCCAGCACTCTTTGCCTCCAAACGATGCAATTACAAGGTCTGTAATTCGCGCACCACTTGGTCTACCGACTTCTCTCATAGATTTTTTGGCTTTTTAGGAGAGTATCTCTACAATAGGATAAATAAAAAAATTGAAATATACTCTCTTACAAAATACGAATGTAAAAGAGTACTAACAGCGTGGCTAAAATCACTAAGCTATGAGGACACTGAAAGTCTTCTGTCAATCATCTCCTGATGATCTCCCCCTGTCCTTCCACACACACACCCACACACCCACATACCTACACACACACACACACACACACACACACACACACACACACACACACACACACACACACACACACACACACACAAGACACCACACCACACCTCACTTACACACACTTCCAATCTCTGACACTCCACACCATTACACTCTCTTACCTCTCTGATAATTAAATTGCACCTACCTTGGGTACCTTGATTACTCCGGTTCAGCGTCGGGAGAGGCTGGTAATCTGTCAAACAGGACCTCCTAGTACGGATACCAGTCTGTCACATAGATAAGACAAAACGCATAGCACCTAAGTTAAACTATGTTACACCATGTTAAACTATGTTACACCATATAAAACTATGTGAGAGAACAAAATAAACATTTTTGTATTTTTGTATTTTGTCACGAGGTGGAAAAATGTCGAAAGTTCACAAAAAAAAAGTAATATAAAGAAATTACACAATATTATTATAATAATGGGCATATTAAATTTAGTAACTTGGAAATAGAAAATTATGAAATGAGGGTAGGTATTTCCATATTTAAGCGCAGGCAAGGCACGATGATGATGCAATAAGCACTTCTAGAAGCATCCACAATTATAAAACAGCATTTTGTACACACGATTATAAATAGCAATAGATAGGAATGTGAGCAATGAACATGGTAGATGATGCAATCATAAAATCTTAACCTACAGAATGCCTAACAAGGAGTATTCACCACTTACCCAATATCGTGGTTTAGCACAGCACTTTGAATGCAGTTATATACTTGGGAAAAATGTCCCACGGGAAAATTTCAATAAAAAAAGGATTCGTTTCTCCGAGTACGAATAAGGTCGCAGTACGTAGTCACGGGAGTGTTGCTCGGGCCGGAATGATCTACTAAGCGCGCGGATGTAGGCGCGTCAGCATGTTGGCGTCAATAACGTACTACATTACAAGGGGTATATCTATATATATATATATGTATTGTTAAAAAATAAAAACTGAATAGTTTTACATTATGCTTTTACAAATTATTACATATAATAATAGTTATTATGTTACTTGTACATACATTTTAAAATACTTTGTACAAAACTTAAACTGAATACAACGAAAAAGTTCGAACACCTAAAAACCAATAAAAATATTTTATTTTATTTATGTTTAAAATATACAAAATGTATTTATTTGAAAATAAATATCATTTATTTTGAATTAATATTTAAAAAAGACTGTTCAAAGGAACAGAGGTCTGCAAATACACTAAGCCAGAGCACACAACAAACATGTCCTTGCACCACAGTGCAACCAGAGACCACAGGACGCACCCGTTGATGGTAACAGAACATAGTCGTCAACAGGCACATTCTTGGAAACATTGGGCCAGCTGAAACAATGTTGCCATGTGATTAAAATAATTCCACGAAGTAAAACATGAGAAGGCTAAAGCTGCAAAGTCTGAAAATATGCAACACATTTATTTTTAAGTGATAATATTAATGTACCTGATAATGTTTGGTCATTAGTTTTATCTTTACATTTAACAGTAAGTTTATTAGGTTCAAATTGAACATAAATCCATATTCCATCATTAAGCTTTTACCACAAATTAATACTACCACATAACAACGTAGAACTACATATTTCAGGGATTTGCGAGAAATATTCAATAGAATACGATAAAAAACTCATTTATTTAACTGTCACAAAGCATAAGACACAGCAAAAAACAAGTGGGACACAAAAGATACAAATGAAGACGATACTTCACTGATCTTCAAAATTTAAAGACCAAAAGAAGATTTTGATGATGTTAATGGTGTACATATTTGTCTTTAACCTTAAATTGCTTTACAGTTAATAATTTATTGTTAAACTCTGGTAAAACCAAGTGAACCGTTCCTGTCTTTCTATAGCCCTAAGCTTAATAAAACGATAAGGCGTCAATGTATTTAGAGTGAAGTTGGAAGCCCTATGGTGTCGGTTAAACTCATAGTAGGTAAGATGTGAGATAGTTTCGTCGGGTCTTCCTGGGAAACTAAGAAAGTGGTCATTAATCATGTCAGGGTCATTAAAGTGTGAGGGTAGCTCCGCATTCCGCTTGCCCGGCAGAACTGTTCGCTTGAGAGTCTTCCACAAACGTTTTGGGTCGGTACAGCAACGGTTTACGTGCTCCTTGAAAAAAAAACACACTTTTCTTGATAAAGGGCAGAGAGCACAGTGTTTTAAATCGAGGTAGTACTTTCTGTGCCCTTCTAGCCTTTGACCTTGTACTTCCTATGTGCCCCGTCTTGTAGGCGCATCATCAAACGCACGTTGTTTGTTAGCCATGGTTTTGGAGCTTTCCTCACCACTATAGCTCTTACGGACGCATGATGGTCAAACAGTTCTGTTAAAAATCGAGTAAAAGGTTGTACCATACCGTCAACATTTTCAAGTAGTAAAATACTATGCCAGTCTAAAGAGTCTAAGTCTTTGTCAAATCAATCGCGATCTGTGTCAGTTATTGGTCGATACGTCACATAGCTAGGTCGAGGCTTTTCCTTTATTACGTCGAGGTCGACCGTAAGGAAAGCATGCCGGCATAGATCCGGTACAAATCACGTCAATTGTTGTTTCACTGTGGTCGGTGAAATGCGTCGGTCGGTCTACAATTTATGTTCATTTTAGTGAGACCAAAAACACAGTCAACCGGGAAAAATTCTTGTCGCAATTGTCAGCTACATTAATGTCAAAGTCACCTAATAGTCTAATAGTAAGACACTATCGTACTTATTCATAGAAGTCAACGAGTCTGTAATCGCGTCAAAGAAATTGTCAGCATTAAGCCAGCGTGACCGGTAAGCCGTGCCGACTAGAAGTTTTTCCCCCTGATGTTGACCCGCATCCACATCTGTTCGACGGCGGCAGCAGCGGCGGGCGCGGGGGTGCGGGCAGATCCGGGCCGTGACGCCGCACTTCACATAGAAGCCGACGCCGCTGATAGCCGGGCACGACGGGCGCGCGGCCCTCTTCGCCCTCATGAAGACAGGTCTCGTTGATTGCCGCTAAGTCAGGAGACAAGTTGGACATAGTCACAGTGAATTCGTCGTGACCAGTACCCAGACTTATTGCTAGGCATAATGATATAAATATATTAAAGGTGTATTCAATAGAAGGTAAAAAACAAATAAAATAAAAATAATAATGTAATTAAGAATAATAATAATAATAATAATAATAATACCTCGGACACTATTGACACACATTGATCTAGCCCCAAACTAGGATTCCCTGTATCTTGGGTACTAGGCAACGATACACTTACTTATATAGATAAATATTATACATAGATAGATAAACAACCATGACTAGGGTACAAACATCAGTTCTCATCAAACAAATATTTGCCCCCACCGGGACTCGAACCTGACTGAGGGCTGATATAGTAATAAATAGTGTGTGTACTACATACATATCCTACGCGCCTCGCCGCCCGCGGTCTTCTTTCCCGCCCTCGCAGCCCCCGCATCTTTCGGCCACTGTCGCCCGCAGACCATGGGAGTGCTGCGTACGAATTTGACATGCTATAGTCTTTAATTTAGATTTTATAATATTTTTCCTAGCTCTTGTCTTGACGAATCCTCAAAATTCTGTTGTTTTTTTGTCTTTGACCATCTGTCCGTCAATGTTTTGTCAGTGTCCCAGCAGCCAGTTCTGAAGCCATGCAACTAGGCCAGTTTCAGTATTAGGACCTAATAATACTATAGGCTGGGAGCGCACGCCCAGTCTGCATAGCTTCGTCACTGGCCGCTTTTACAGTCCGGTTGGTGTCTGCACGTCTGCTACTCGGACCCTGCCGTCACGCCCAGGGTACACTGCCGCTACCTATCCCTTGGGCCAATGGTTCCGAGGGAGCTGGCCGTCTGCCAGCACCACAGTATCGTCAACAGACAGAGGTCGCGTGTTAGATTGGAACCATTTGTCACGTCGTGTCAAAGTGGGCAGGTACTCCTTCATCCAGCATTTTTATGTCAGGTCAGTCAGCGTCAGTTAGTGCCGCCAAGTTCGTCGCAGCGTATCCCAGTTCGTGAAGATTCAATAAGAATAGTCGTTGTTAGGGTCCTGTGTCAGTAGGAAGTCGTTAGAAGTCAGGGGTAGGCAGTCGTCATTGTCGATGGGACCGTATGTCAAGGGCCTACTGTTTATAAAGTTTTCGGTTTCTGCAAGTAGCGTTAGTAAGATCTGGTCACAAGGCGCATTCTCTTTCACGTAACGCGAAGAGCGGTGATTACTTTACTTTACGTACGAGTCTCTCCCAACAGCCCCCGTGTGAGGAGCATTAGTAGCAATAAAATGCCATTCAATAGACCTGATGCTTCTGAAGCGGATGAGTTCCTCCGTGTCGATGGACTCGACTGACTGCCGTAGTTCACGATCGGCCCCTCTGAAGGTCATCGCGTTATCGCTCCAGGTCTTCCTCAGACTTCCGTGGCGGGCAATAAGTCGTTGAATCGCCATAATAGCGCTGCTAGTGGTTAGGTTGTGCACCACTTCTAGGTGTATGGGGCGGACTGTCAGGCACGTAAAGAGAGTCACCTACCTTTTCTTGACTCGCCGTCCCACCTTCACAGTCAAGGGTCCGAAGTAATCCAAGCCGGTATATCGGAATGGTCATCCTCCCGCAGTGAGTCTCACGTCGGGCAGCTCCCCCATCGGGTCTCGCTCTCCGGAGCTTGTACATCTGCACTCATTCCATACCGACTGCAAGGCACTTCTGCCGTTCAGGATCCAAAAATCCTGTCTAAGGTTTTTGTGCTCAAGCTCCCGCCCGACGTGGGCTGCATCCGTGTGGTAATGGTGCATCAGAAGGCGTGTAAATTGGTCTTTGGAGTGTAATATGATGGGGTGTCTGTTCCTGCGTCAGCAGGGCTGATCCTCCCCCCAACACGAAGGGAGTCAATTGAAGTAAGTTGCTTCCCCGTAAAACATGACCTTTTTTGTTTAATAGTCTGAATAACTACATTGAATGTAACGTCTTTGGCTTTCCTTTATACATCTTATCTCGGCGTCGTCAATTTACCGTGCAGTTGGCTCTTCGACTCGGCGACTGTTTCCATTCCGAAAGTTTTGAAGTACATGGAAGAGCCAGGCAGTACTCCTGACTATGCGCCAGTAGCCAGAGAACCTGGATTCGTTTGGTATCTCATAGGCATTAATCTTCGTACAGACGAGCTTAAGTTCCGGGTCGTACGGCGGTGGCACTGTCATGTCAAGCGCGGCTCCTAGCCCCTCTGTCGGGCAGAGTTCCTCCGGCAACTGCAAGAACGGCGACTATTACAGCCACCTCGTGTTATCCTCAACTACGGTGTCCCTAGTGGCGTCATCTGCCACATTCAGCTCGGATGGCACTAATCTCCAGCAGTGGACATCGGTCAGCTCGGAAATCTCGCTGACGCTATGGGCAACAAAGGGCTTGTAACGACCGCTGTCGGATCACAGCCAGCTGGTCTTAGAGTCTGACCAGTAGGTTACCCTGCTGACTTCTATATGTCGTCTCAAGGCGTCTGCTAGTCATGCGCCCATCATCGCGGCCTGTAACTCCTGACGAGTAATACTCCTTGAGAGGTGCGACGCGCGCATGTGCCATCACTAACAGGGTGTGCCAGCCTCTGACTGTCTTAGCGCGAACGTTGGCGACGCTAGTAAAAGCGCTGCCGCTCGCGTCACAGAAGACGTAGGTCTGGATGGTCATTCCTGTCACAGTCGTCTGTATAGCCGGCGTGGCAACCCGAATTTGACTATCTTGCGCAGCTCCGCTAGCCAGGGCAGCCAAGTCTCGTCCGGATTCAATCTCGTCATCTCAACCGAGTTTAGACCTCTATACTCTCGGCGGAAGTTTCTGTCTTTTCACCGTCACGTAGAGCAGGAAACGTAAAAGATCGAAAATTTACATCGTCAGTCTTAATACCTCACGTTTCGTAGGCCTCTTCATTTCAGTCTTAACTTTCTCGCTCACTTTTGGGAAGTTGAGTTGAAAAACATACTCGTCGGTTCCCTGGTCCCAATGAACGCCGAGTACTCGTTCTACCGGAATGGCACTCTTGTCTTCAGATAACAACCGGAGGCTGTTCTCGACGAGGTTCTCGGGTGGAAGTTGTCGGAGAAGTCGCTTATTATTTTATTAGGGAATTAGAGACGAATTTGCGGAGTTTTAACCCTCCTGATCCGTGTATATCTACTACGTCGGTCACCACACGTATCATCTCGTCCTCATCGTCGAAGGAGTCTATGTAATCGTCGACGTAATGATGATTTATTATTGCCTTATACGCCTCTGGATGTGACAGTTCGTACCTTTGTGCATTCCGGTTCTTCACGTATTGCATTGACGAAGGCGAACATACGGCTCCAAACGTCATGACGTCCATGACATATACGTCGTTGTCCCACAGGAGCCTCTGTGCTTGTCGGTCCTCTCGTCTTATAATAACCATGTGGAACATTTATTGTATGTCCACAACCACGGCTAACTTCCCTTTGCGGAAGCCCAGTAGAACATCAGGCAATGACGTCAGTAGGTAGGGTCCACATAGGAGGATGTCTCTAAATGTCTTGCCGTCAAATTTGGCAGCACAATCCAAGACGATCCGCAGCTTGTTCGCTTTGTTCGCAAGAATGTGGTAACTACCACGTCCTATCTGTGTCGATGGCAGCTTCCTCGGGAGTCAGCTTGGAGATATACCCCTTGTCTAAGCTCTCCCGAATCTTCTCGGCGTTCTTCTTCAGGACCCCCGTCAGATGAATCCTTGCCTGAGGATAACTGTTGGGGAGCCGGCTGTCATCAAACCTCCATAGCAGTCCCGTCACCCATCTTCCCTCAGGTATGAGCAGTGTGGCTCGCTCCATTATCTTCAGCGCCAGGTTATCCTCCTGGGAACGGGAAAACAATGACATAAATCCGCCATAAATTGAAGGAGACAGTCTAAGGTCTAGTACCTATAACTACATTAAATTACAATGACAAATCCGCCAAACGCTTCGTCATAACTAAACATAAGAAACAAAATACACATCTATAAAAATAAACCGCCCCAAGAAACGTCCGCACCAAACGTGCCCATTACACTGGCAGCATTACCGCGCTGCACAGCTAGCGAGATGCTCTGTGACAGGAACGATCCGGAGCGGTGATCAAATCCTCGGTCCCTCAAACGACGCCCAATGTCCTTGACGAAGGCCCTACCCTGCGAACCCCACACCCCTGTGGTCTCGTCGGCCACAGGAACAAACAGATAACTTCCCATTAGCTATGCGTATTTAATGCATTTCTTCCGCGCTGCCGACTCAGCAGCAGCATACGGGGTTACCATAGTTGAGCTGATGTGGGATGATGCATACGTGCACACGCAGGTCGCATCCCACAATAGGCAACGACCTCTCTCCCACGGTATTAACGTGGGACCGTCCGGACGTTTCCCGTCGCTGCGGCTCAAACCCGGAGGTTCTAGAACCGTCGGAATATTGGCAGAGACAAGCGCCCTTCGGACGATGTCGTTAATTAAGAGATGGCGTGAGAGTCTCCCTGCACTCCGAACACAGTGCAGCCCATGGCGCCCCAGCGAGTCAACCGCCGCACCACAAACACAGCGATGTGGTTCGCAGATGTCGCAACCTAACCGAAGCGCCACTGCCACACGCAGGGAGTTGTCGTCCAAAAAGGTGCTCAACTGCGGAGACGGTAATGCATGCAGCCAGCCGGCCCTGCATAATGGTTATGAGAGGGTTATATAATAAATGCAATGCTAACATGGCAAGGTGACTTTTACAATCGTTAGCAAGATAAAGACCAGGAATGGCATCCGCAGCCGGCGCCAGCTTGAAAAAAATTTATGTAATTGAGCCGGCACATGGGTGGTATGTAGCTCTCCGGGAAAGGAAAATTATTCTGTGTGGTTTTCCCTATTCCAAAGCTCTAACAGAGGCACAAAATTTTATTTTATTTTATTTTGTTTGGAAACTTACAGCTATAACAATTTAAAATATATAGGCAAGTGATTAAGACAAAGCCAATTAAAAGTTTCCACCTATGAATGGACAGAAGAATACCTGAAAAAATCTTAATATTACAGTTCATTTTTAAGTAAACAAACATTTACATACAGGCACATACATTGCTTCTGGCCCCACACTAGGATACCCTGTGTCGTGGTAACCGGAAACAGCGACGTCACACACATATAAACATCCAAGACCTGGGGAGTTTTTTTTTTTATTTTTTTTTTCTTTACCCCCCCAGTCGGGGATCGAACCCGGGACCTCTCGCATGGTAGGCAGAGCCACAACCGCTGCGCCACAGAGGCCGTCAAATATAAGCTGTTTATCTATCATTAACTAATACAGGTTTTAGACTTATTTATGTGGTTCACTATAGAAAAATGTGATTTAAATTATATAATAAAATGGTTTCATTCAATATTACTGATTCGAGTTACGCCTTTCGCCGAAGAATTGTTTGTTAATAAAGTTACGGAAAGTAGATGCCTTTTCATGATAAACATCACAGTGTTCTGCGTAGTTATCGTTATATTATTTCCCTACTCTGAGCATGTATGTGTTTTGCCTGTAGTTAGTTTTAGTCATTGGGATATACAGTTTGAGAAGATTTCTTCTCGTGGATCTAATAGCCGGGACGACAATCTTCAGTTTGCTTAATAGGTCGGGAGCGTCAATGATACCCTGTGCTATGGCAGATAGAAAAGTCAGGTCAGCTGAATCTCTACGCAAGGTGAGTGGTAGAAGATGTTGTTTTCTACAACTTTCTTCGTAGTTGGTTGAAGTTATATTAAATCTATAAGATAGGCATCTCAGGAACTTTTTCTGTATACGCTCTATCTGGTTTTTGTATACGTTATACCTTGGGTTCCAGACCTGCGAGCAATATTCAAGTTGACTTCTTACCAGTGTGCAATATAATATTTTGAGTGTTTTCGCAGATCTGAAATCTTTGGAATTTCTCAGTACAAAACCAAGCGATTGAGAGGCTTTATTGACAATTTTACTAAAATGTGAGTCAAAGATCATTGTTCGATTCCAAATCGATATTCGATCGATGGTTTCTGAACGGCCATTTTGAATTTGACGTTAGCTGCCAACCTGGCAGTTTTTTGACAACTGACAGACGAAAGCCCTCGCAATGAAAACGCGTTTTGGTTAGGGTATTGAAATTAAATCGCAGGCCATCTGGAATGTATTCGGGTTTCCCTCAGGATTGTTAATATAGCTGAGTGTGTTATTGTTTCTCGAACCAGATAAAGTTTGCATTTTCGTGCCCCGATTGTTTTTACCACGTAACATAACCTGTGTTGGAACACTGTGCTCATTGAAGCTGGCCCGCCAGTCATACCTGGTTGGCTGAAGAACCTGTCTACCAAGAAGAGCCTAGGGTGCACCCGGGCCTTGCAGAGAGACAGGAGGTTGACGGGACCGAAGCACAGACCAGGTTAGATCGACTCCAATTAACTTCAGCTCGGTGAATCGCCGACGTTCACACTTCTTGGCAACTGATCGTTACGCTACCTCGTAGCTGATGGGCCCCTACGAGGTCATTAGGTGCTGAGAAGCCTGAACACTTTGGTAGCTAGAGCGTGGCTTCCTGAGATTTGCAGCCGTCAAGGGCTCCAGGAAGGCACGATTTGGGACTATCAATCTGTAGGTATAGGCGGTTAAGTAACTTGGTTGTCAGGAACAACCAAGTTACTTAGCACATAGATTGGTAGTGTTGTAAGCTATAAGTCTATTGCTGGTAGTAGACAGACAGATATTGAATTGAAATTTGCATTGAATTACCAGTTAGTCAATCTATTAGTGGTCTAGTAATGCTATTGAATGAATGTTTTGGTTAACATAAGTAGTTACATCTATTGATAGCAGGCTATTACATTGTTTTCAGTTTATAGCAATTTATAACTTGAACTAATATTGACTATCTGTGTGTGTTGTAGTGATAAAGGGAGACTAAATTGTTATTTACAGAATTTATATAGATATAAAACTCGGTTCCTATTGTTTAAGGAAAACAACATGGTTTAAGTTGTGGTTTAGGGTTCCCTCGTTTGGGTTGTAGACTGGAGGGTCCAATAAAATTGAGTTACTGCAAATTGTGAGTAAGTATCGTTCCGATCATGTCGTTATCTGAAATCCAGAAGGGTGTTTCTAAGGAACTCAGATGGTTTTCCTCCGCACACGGTCTGATAGACCGTTTAGATAGGCATGATGTGGTATTGGAGCGGTCTATGGACGTTAAGGAACGTTACAATAGGGTGCTCGAATTGTCCGCGCAGGCGGAATCAGTTGATGGTTGTGCACCTGACAGGCTGTCACGGTTGATAGGGGATGTCGACCAATGTATGGAGATGGCAGCTGCTATCACGCAGAAGGCTGCGGACATACGTAGACAGCGCGAGTCCAGCCATGATGGTGACATTGAAGCACCTCTGCCGCATCAGAGATCGGGGTCCAGGTTACCTGCCATAACTATGCCTACTTTTGACGGCGTGTCCGGTGAATGGATGAGCTTCATCAATCTGTTCGACAGTTTGGTGCACATGCGATCGGACATTACCAAGTCTGTCAAGATGGCTCAGCTGGTGGCAGCATTGAGGGGTGAGCCTAGGGAGCTGGTCGCTCATTTGACAGTTACGGAGGGTAACTATGAAACGGCCAGGCAATTGTTGGTCAGACGTTACCACAACAAACGGAGGTTGGCCGATGCCCAACTGAACCGTTTGTTTAGCATCCCGGTTGTGAACAAGGTCGGGGCCATACAGACGGAGGTTTTGAACCCATTGTTGTCCGTCACCAAGGCTCTAGAGAATCTTGGACTTCCGGTTGGTGAATGGTCGTACCTACTGTTGTACATTGTACTTTCTCGCCTACCCGCTGACGTGCAGACTCGTTTCGAACAGTCTCACGGGAGGTCGGCCGAGGACCTGCCCGCCTTCTCCGACTTGGTCGGATTCTTGGAAGAGGAGGCTCGACGGGCAGAGAATTTGGGGTTGACGGTCACCCATCCTTCGGAGCCACAGAGAGCTGCCGGGAGCGCTGTGAGTAGGGGCCCTCCGACGAGGAAGGACCGCACCAACCGGCAGTCGTATGGGACTGTGAGTGAATTGACCCCACATGGTGAGACCTGCCCATGTTGTAGGCAGATTGGCCATGCTGTGGCCAATTGCAATAAGTTCGGGGAACTTAGGGTTCAGGGACGGCGCCGGATGGCCAAGCAGCGGAGCTGGTGTTTCCTGTGCCTCGGGCCACACATGGCTAGGGACTGCACGCGCACACAAATGTGCGGATATTGTGGTGGGCCCCACAACAATCTGTTGTGCATGAACCGGTCCGGCCAACAGCCACCACAGGGCCGTACCCAGGGTGACACGGCCTGGGGCCCTGAGAATTAGTTTGCGACTCGGAGCACAACTCAGGGGCCAACGTCCCCACGTGCACAGGGCAGTACTAGGGTGCAGGGCCGCACTCAGGATCATTACATGGGGGGCCCTGAGTTTTCGGTTGCGACTCAGCATCCGACTCAGCGGGACATTGGGTGTGTTGAGCAGGCCGTAACGGGCGGGTGGCATGGGACACCTTCGAGCTATGCGGGTGCGGTTCGGACGCCGCCTCAGTTGTCGCCCCGCTCATCGCCTCGTCCTCGTCGGTCACATGTGATGTCCCCCCCGCTCATGGAGCGGCCACGGTTGAATTCACGCCCACCCCCCTTTACGGGGAATCGTAGGTTGGGAATGGAACCGGCGCGTGGGCCATTTGTACAATGGGACCCTCTGGCGTATAGCTGCACACCTGATCGGTTACAGGCACAGTGGGGCCCCGGGGGTCCTCGCTAGGAATTTGCGGCCCAACCATTTGTTGCCCCCCAACCGGAGACGGTGGTGTTACCGATCGCCTCTGTGCTTGTTTGGGATTTGGCGGGCAACCCAACATACGTTCGCGCCCTATTAGATTCTGGAGCTCAGGGCTGCATTGTATCGAATGATTTAGCAAAATGGTTGGGCCTCAAGGTAAATAGGTATAATAAATCAATACGGGGCGTGGGGAATGTTACGGTTACGAATGTAGTTGGTCAATCGGTGATCACGTTCTCTCCACGTTATGACATTTTGACAAAAACATCCGTGCAAGCTTTAGTAATGACGCATGTCATGGGCAGCACCAAGGGGTGGTGAAGTTGAATCCGGCCGTTCGATTCCTGACATCAGGACTCAAGTTGGCGGATCCCGATTTTGACACTCCAGCCCCGGTCGACCTGCTACTGGGCTGCCGAGGAAATTGGTCCCTGCTGGGGATTACAGGGCAACCCTTCACGGGTTTTGTGATGCCTCTGAACGAGGGTTTGCGGCAGCGGTTTATTTGCGAACCGTCACCTCCACCGGGGAGGTCGACGTGCGTTTGGTTTTGGCAAAAAGCAAGGTAGCGCCTATTCGGACAAGGATGACGATTCCAAAACTGGAACTGTCCGGGGCTGCTCTTTTGACCAAACTTTTGAATCACACTCTAACAGTGTTGCGTGGGTCAGTGGTTTTGGAGGATACGGTGTACACTTGGACGGACAGCCAGATTGTTTTGTGCTGGCTGAAGGCTTCGGTCCATAACTTAGAGGTTTTTGTTGCGAACCGTGTCTCCCAGATTGTGTCGTCTGAGGTCCCACTGACCTGGAGACATGTACCAGGAGAATCGAACCCGTCTGATTGTGCATCCAGGGGATGTCGGGCTCCTGAACTCGTTAGACACCATTTGTGGTGGGGACCACCCTGGCTTGCCAAGAGAGAATCGGACTGGCCCCACAGCCATGTAGTAGTATCTTCGGATCATGGCCCCAGAGCGGCCGTGCATGTTACCCAGAAGGCTGAGGACCCTGACGCCGGGTTTCTGCTGGACCGGTATAGCTCACATGACAAGTTGATAAACGTGTCCACTTGGATTAGGAGATTCGCTCGAAATTGTCGTACTCCTCGCGATCAGCGAACGTTGAACCCTATTCTGACTCCGGCAGAGCGAAACGAGTCGCTATTGAATTTGGTCCGGTTGGTACAGTCCTCGAAGTTTGGGGCAGAATTGGAGATTATACGAAGTGGACGTTCGAAATTGAAGGGAGCCGTCGCGCGTCTCAACCCCTTTGTTGATTCGACCGGGTTACTTCGGGTAGGAGGAAGATTGCGCAATGCGAATCTGTCGTATTCGGCTCGTCACCCACTTCTGCTCCCCAAGGGGGGACAGTTAGTTGAATTGCTGGTGACTGATCGTCATATTAAAAACGCGCATGCCGGCTGTAACGCGTTGTTGGCCACGCTCCAGCGGGAGTTTTGGATCTTATCTGCCCGCCGTGTCATACGGAACATCGTGTTTCGGTGCATGCCTTGTTATCGACTTAAGGCTGCCACGATGCAACCTTTCATGGGGGACTTGCCCCCTGATCGTGTGAATGAGGTCAGACCGTTTTCAGGTGTTGGTACGGATTTTGCAGGACCGTTTATGGTGAAGAGTTCACGATTGCGTACCGCTAAGCAATACAAGGCGTACCTATGTGTGTTTGTTTGTTTATCCACCAAGGCGGTACATCTCGAGCTCGTTGCTGATCTCTCGACAGAGGCTTTCATTGCTTGTTTGGATAGGTTTGTTTCTCGAAGGGGACTTCCAACTTTGATCCGCTCTGATAACGGCACTAACTACATCGGTGCGGAACGATACTTACGAGAGATAGTCAACTTTTTGAATGTAAATAAAGTGGATATTGGAACGGCCCTCTCCCGTCGGGGTATACAGTGGACCTTCAGCCCACCGATTTGCCCCCACTGGGGTGGGATTTTTGAGGCCGTAGTTAAGTCAGCTAAGACGCACTTGGGGCGTATAGTAGGTCAGACCGCGCTGACTTTTGAGGAGCTCGCGACATTGTTTTGTAAGATCGAGGCCGTTCTCAATTCGCGACCGTTGTGTCCGCTCAGCTCGGATCCAAATGACCTGGAGGCTCTGACCCCAGGCCATTTCTTGATAGGTCAGCCACTTAACGCGTTGCCCGAGCACCCCTTCGAGGGAGTGAAATTGTATCGGTTGTCAAGGTATCAGATGTTGCAGCAGTTTACTCAGAATTTCTGGAAGCGTTGGTCGCTCGAGTATCTGCATATCTTACAACAGCGCCTTAAGTGGACTGACAAAACTAGCCCCCCTAGTGTTGGTGACCTCGTTCTGGTTAAGGATGCTAACCTACCGCCACTACGTTGGCGCAGGGGGCGCATTGTTAACTTGTTCCCTGGCAAGGACGGGACCCCCCGGTCTGCAGAGGTTCTAGTAGGAGGCTCGGTTCTAAAACGAGCGGTAGCAACGTTGTCTCGGCTGCCCGTAGATTAGGGGACAGGTGGGTGCCTGTCCGGGCGGGTGATTGTTCGATTCCAAATCGATATTCGATCGATGGTTTCTGAACGGCCATTTTGAATTTGACGTTAGCTGCCAACCTGGCAGTTTTTTGACAACTGACAGACGAAAGCCCTCGCAATGAAAACGCGTTTTGGTTAGGGTATTGAAATTAAATCGCAGGCCATCTGGAATGTATTCGGGTTTCCCTCAGGATTGTTAATATAGCTGAGTGTGTTATTGTTTCTCGAACCAGATAAAGTTTGCATTTTCGTGCCCCGATTGTTTTTACCACGTAACATAACCTGTGTTGGAACACTGTGCTCATTGAAGCTGGCCCGCCAGTCATACCTGGTTGGCTGAAGAACCTGTCTACCAAGAAGAGCCTAGGGTGCACCCGGGCCTTGCAGAGAGACAGGAGGTTGACGGGACCGAAGCACAGACCAGGTTAGATCGACCCCAATTAACTTCAGCTCGGTGAATCGCCGACGTTCACACTTCTTGGCAACTGATCGTTACGCTACCTCGTAGCTGATGGGCCCCTACGAGGTCATTAGGTGCTGAGAAGCCTGAACAATCATCTTGCTGTCCAGTGTGACTCCCAGATCCCTGACTTCTGTCACACGGTTGAGTATTTGTGAGTTAATAATATATTGAGAAATGGTTGGACTGAGTTTTCTTGTGAAGCTAATTACGCAACATTTGTTCACGTTGAGATCAAGCTTGTTAAGTGAGCAGAAATGTTCAAGGGACCTAAGGTCGTTTTGTAGAAGTAGAGTATCGTTTGGTGAGTTGATAACCCTGTATATTTTCATGTCGTCTGCAAAGAGAAGACCTTTTGAGTTTTGGAAGCAGCGGTCGATGTCGTTAATAAAGATTGTGAATAGAAGGGGGGCTAATATGGAGCCTTGGGGAACACCTGAAGGGATCGTGGTAGCCGCAGAAGTGTAACCGTTGAGTACTACTGCTTGACTACGGTTATCAACGTACGATGAGAACCATCTAAGCAGATCACCACGAATCCCAGCAGAGAGAAGTTTGGACAGAAGGATGCGATGATCAATGCGGTCAAATGCTTTGGAGTAATCTGTGTAGATCGCATCCACCTGTCCTCCCCCCTCCATGCCCTCAAGTATATCCTCCACGAAGAGTACTTCGTTGGTTGTTGTCGATCGCCCTTGCATGAAACCATGTTGCAGAGGACTAAAAGTGTGTTTGAGCGCATTATATGTTTGCTTATAAACTATTTTTTCGAATATTTTGGCAAAAACACATAGCTTCGAAATCGGGCGGTAGTGTTCTACTTTATTCTTAGAGTCCTTTTTATGTATTGGTGTTATCAATGCGGATTTCCAGACGATAGGTACGATACCTTCTTGTAAAGATCTTTTAAAAAGTAAGCAGAGTGGTTGTGATATACTATTCGCGCATCTCCTAATTAGTATTGGGTGAATATCATCCGGCCCAGGACCTTTGTTGATATCTAATGTTTTTGGTAGCTTGTAAACGTCACGTTCAAGGACTTCAATTGTATGAACGTCCGATGCTGATGTGGATGAGCCTATGTCGTAAAGATCAGCGTGGGGACTTGCGCTACTAGAGATGCTATTGTTTTCTAGGTAGGTAGATGCGAAGAATTCGGCAAAAGCGCCACATATCTCCTCTCCGGTGTCATAGGTATGGACACCATGTGTCATAGAACGGGGGTATGCATTAGTCAGTTTCCTGTTCTTCATGTAGGCCCAGAAAACTCGTGGATTATTTTTTATTGAGTCTGCAACAGCTCTCATGTAGTTAGTGTAGCATTCTGATTCGATTGTTTTACAACGGTCTCTAAGTAGTACGAAAGTGTTTTGGTCTGCCAGGTTACCGTACGTTTTGTATTTTTTGTGATATTTGTATTTTTCTTTCAGACTTTTTGTCAGGGCTGATGTATACCAAGGCGGGTATTTGCCTTTCTTTATTTGTTTATGAGGAATATATTTATTTCTTAGCTTTATCAATGTGCTGTTGAAAAGGTGTACGGCGTCATCGACTGAGCCTGAAGAGAGAGTAACCTGCCAGTCCAGTTCATCTAGTTCTGAGCATAATGAATCATAGTCACCGTGATTGTAAAGATATTTCTGTCGACTTTTCGGTCTGAGTGTTTCGAACTTGATAATGTGAGGTTTGATCATAAGTGGAGGATGATAATCGTCTACTTTACTCAGTGGCTCGAGGGATTTGGTCACATCCATGGTGTCATTAGCAAGAACAAGATCTAGGATTTTATGTTCATGATTTGGGATGGCATTAAATTGTTTTAGGTCGCACATCGTCATTAGATCGATTAGTTCAAGATGATTGTCAGTGCCGGAGTGAATAGGGGTTAAGTGATTGTTAACAAGATCCAGGTGATGTTGCTCATGTTAAAATCGCCCAATAAGAGAATTTTGTCATCGGGGTTTTCGCATGACACTTGGGTGACTTGAGTTGCGTGGTTAGATAGCTGATCGCTAAATGTTAGGCCTAGGTTTTCTTTGCATAGGTATAGAGCGCCTATGTGGAGCCTAGTCTTATTACTTTTGTTAGTCTTAAATGTAATACTCACCCATAGATCTTCCGCGCTTGAGCACCAGTCTTTGCGTTCGACGACTTGGAGTTCAGACCGGACAGCTATGAGAACACCGCCACCCACGCTCTGTTCTGTGGCTTCATAGTTGCGATCCCTTCTAAACACCGAATAGTCGCTACTAAATAATTCCGCGCTATTCACACTATCAAGCAGCCATGTCTCGGTTAACTCTATCACGTGATAGTTAGAAAATAAGTCTGTGTTACGTCTAAAGTCTGTAGTTTTGGTACGCAATCCTCTAACATTTTGGTAATAAATGTTAAGTATTTATGCCCAACATAGCGGTACCACTGAAGGGTACCTAAATATGCTAGATAAATTTACTGTGAGTATGACTATAGTTAGTAATCTGCAAAGGTAGTTTTCTGTTGGAGGATCGCATTTGTATTGAGCAGGCTTTGTGACGTAATTATAGGTAGATAGTGTGTCACCTGTCAATCATACTTTGCATGCAACATTGGAATCTGTTCCAAGTAATTTAAATTAGTTCATAAGACAATAGAGGAAATCTCTTGCACACAATAACCACTAAATATGTCAAAATGTAAGCCCCAGTTAAATATTGCCCATCAAAACATCCAGGGGCTACCTGTCAAAGAACTTGTATTAGAATTATTTCAAAAAATTCTGACATTGATATTATTTGTGTTACAGAACAATGGTTGAAGGAAAATATGATGTCTTTTAACATAAATAATTACAAAATTGTCAGTTGTTACAATAAAAAGACTGCTGATAGAGATGGGTCTTTAATCTTAGTGAAAAATAATATTAAGGTGAAACAACGGAAAGATATTCTTGCACTTACTGTTGAAAGACAAATAGAGGTATCCTGTGTTGAGTTGGATAGCATATTATTGTTTGTGTCTACAGGCCACCGAGGGATGAAAAAGGCCTTGGCAATTTCGAAATATTTGAGAAAATTATGGAGGAAGCCCTCACTAAACTATGTAAAAACAGAAAAAAGTTAATTATTTGTGGCGATCTTAATAAAGATTTGCTTGTAGGAACAACAATGAAACAACGATTAATAACTTTATTCAAATCGTTTAACTTATGTCATGTATTTTTAGAGCCGACTAGATTTACACTTACCAGCCAAACTTGCTTAGATAACGTTTTTTGTGACTGCATTCACAAATAAAAGTGTAATTAACTGCTCACCTTCGGATCACAGTGGTCAAACAGTTTCATTCCCTATTAAGGATAAGACTTGTCCATCATTTTATAGGCCTATTACATCCCATAGACTAGAGACTTATACGAAAAACTTAGATATTTTGCCATTACCGGATTTTATTGAACAGAACCCAATCAAAATCTACTCAGACTTTTTCAACATTATTCAGACAGAATTCAGTAAAGTTTTTAAATTAAAGAAAGTCAGTGCTGTTAACCGCCCATTGATCCAAACACTCTTTCTCGTCCCACAGATGAGCCTGCTGCTGCTGCTGCTTCTGCTGCTGCTGCTGCTGCGGAAGTCAAACAAACGTCAAGTCAAACGAACACGGCACATGCAACAACAAGTAACATTACTTGTGACCGCTGTCACAGAGAGTTCACCACGAAGCAGCAACTTATCAGACACTTTGCTGGTAACATCTGCCTGCACAATAATGTGTTTGATGACGACTCGTATGTGTGCGTTGAGTCTGCTCTATACGATCCGCGCAGACGGAGACAAAGCGCACAAGTGACGTCACCCGCTGCAGACAAACCATATCAGTGTCACGAGTGTTCAAAGAGTTTTAGGTATAAATCACGTTTGATGGACCACAGAATAGCACATTCAACGGAGAAACCTTATCAGTGCAGCCAGTGTTTAAAGGCGTTTACTCGAAAACTATGCTTAGCTCAGCATATAAGAACACACAGTGGAGAGAGACCTTTTCCGTGCAGTCAGTGTCCAAAGACGTACACTCGAAAAGAGAATCTAGTGAATCACATGATATCACATACCGGAGTAAGGCCTATTCAGTGCAATCAGTGTTCTATGGCTTTTTCTAAAAAACATGATTTAGTTGATCACATGAGGACACATACTGAAGATAAAACTTATGAGTGCAGTCAGTGTACAAAGGTGTATAGCCGTAAACAACATTTAGTTGATCACTTGAAAACCCATACAACAGAGAGTCCTTATCAGTGCAGTCAGTGTCCAAAGTCGTTTGCTGTTAAACGATATTTATCTCAGCACATAAGAACACACACAGGAGAGAAACCTTATCAGTGCAGGCAGTGTCCAAAGGCATTTGTTCGGAAACTCTGTTTAGCTCAGCACATAAGAACGCACAGTGGAGAGAGACCTTATCAGTGCTGTCAGTGTTCAAAGGCTTTTATTCAAAAACAACATTTAGTGGATCATACGAAAACGCATACTAAAGAGAAACCTTATCAATGCAGTCAGTGTTCAAAGGCGTTTTGTCGTAAACAAACTTTAGTTCATCATATGTCTACACATGCTGAAGAAAAGCCTTACCAGTGCAGCCAGTGTTCAAAGACATATACTCGAAAACAATTTTTAGTCGATCACATGAAAACACATACCAAAGAGAATCTTTATCAATGCTGGCAGTGTTCAAAGGAGTTTATTCAAAGACAACATTTAGTTGATCATATGAGAACACACACTAAAGAGAAACCTTTTCAGTGCCGTGAGTGTTCTAAGATGTATTCTCGAAAACAAGATTTAGTTCGGCACATAAGAACACATAGTGGAGAGAGACCTTATCAGTGCAGTCAGTGTTCAAAGACCTATATACAAAAACAACATTTAGTTGATCACATGAGAACACATACTAAAGAGAAACCATATCTGTGCACTATGTGTTCAAAGATGTATACTCGAAAACAATATTTAGCTGAGCACATCAAAACGCAACATCCTGGAGAGAAATCTTATGAGTGCAATGTTTAAGTGTAAATCACGTTTTATTGAACAAGGAGCACAAGGGTGTGGGCTACTAAAGTTATGTAGAGATCAGAAAACTGCTGTACATACAGTCAGCATTAGTTTAGTATGGGCAATCAAATGTAGAAAATAAAATAATGCCATATTAGGGATATATTAGCGGACTAACTGCGTGTTTATATACAAACCAAATATTTATTTAACTACTTAGAAAGTAGTCTGCAAATGTTGTCATTTGTTTTCTACAATAATTTATGATTAGTTATAAATTAGATATTAGGTATTGCGCACTGGCCTCCCTTTCTTTAAAAATCCGTCATGCCTTAGTTTGCTGGATGAAACCTAATTTCTTTGAATGTTACTTTTATATTTATCTATAAGCAAGTTGAAATGAAATAAAGTAACATAAATGAAATAAATTGCCAAGGTTAATGTGAGCACGCAAGCTACCTTAATAGATCTAAACACACGTCTAACAGATATCCAAAATATGACATGCTTCATAGTAAATATTATTATATATTTTTAGGGTTCTGTATCCGAAAGGTGCCAAACGGGACCCTATTACTAAGCCTCCGCTGTCCGTCTGTCTGTCCCCAGGCTGTATCTCATGAACCGTGATAGTTAGACAGTTGAAATTTTCCCAGATGATGTATTTCTGTTTAATGTTTAAGGGGCTCCCGTACAACAAAAGTTCTTTTTCTTTCTCGTATTTACTCGATATTGATAACGGCAACAGGTAGACGCTTGAGATATTCACAGAATATTTAGTTATACACGTTAAAAATAAATAAATAAATTAAAATAAAACAAATATTTAAGGGGGCTCCCATATAACAAACTATTTTTTGCCGTTGTAATAGATAATGGTACGGAACCCTTCGTGCTCTAGTCCGACTCGCACTTAGCCTTTTTATACATCATGTTTGGTTCTTAATACAAAGAGATCCTATTAAAATAATTCGCAAGGCTGTCTTAAAAGGGCGAAAGGGAGACAGTCTCAACGCTCTGTTGGCTGCATCACCGCTGGAGGTATATTGTGCGAGATTGTGGCAGGTTCTGCGGGGAGAATGTCTGAAAGGATTGTGTGATAATGTAATTTAAACTGATTGTATCGAAAATTTATGTGACATTGATCTAATTTAATTGTATTGACATTAATCTAATTTTATTTATTGACATTATGTAAGGTGATATGCAAATGGTATTTTTACTGTGATTTTTTATATTTTATGTGTGCTGTGTTCTTTGGGTTGTTATCTATAAAGTTGTACACTAAGATGGAATTATTAAATAAATAATAAATAAATTGTTTTGCACCGCCACTGCCACCTATCGGCAGCTCTCGTCACCGCTAGGTCCGGCCGCGGTGGACGCGGCTTCGTCTTGCTCCATGAATAATGCTTAGTTTAGAACTGGTACAGACATCCACGATTAGCCAGTAATTCGACACTGTTTTCTTTTAGGCAAATGAGGCTACAGCCCACGACGTGTTAACCCCTCAGTTACCACTTTAAATTTTATTAAAACGGCATAGCGTTCAAAATCGCAATCCGCCCCAACTAACCTCGGTGTTGAGTAGTTAATAAGATAAATAAAACGTTCAATTGTCAATATCCATAGAAATTTGCTGTTGGCACTGTTTGACACGTGAAAAACACACAGCGATCAACCAAAAAGTTTTGCGTAATCTTCCCCACTGAAATTAGGCTGTAAAATATTGCGCCGCCTTAGAACCTGTATAGTATTACAGATTTTGTGATAGAACCCACTAGGTCGAATCCTCCCTGCCTCGCTGAATGGTTCCATTCGTGCACCACGGAAATGGGTTCCTCTTCGTGCTTTTTTAAAACATTGCATCTGGTCCCTCACTAGGATACTCTGTCTTAGGATCCAGAAACAGCGACGTCACAAACATGTAAACATACAAGACCTGGGGATTTTTTTTCTCACCAGCCGGATTTCGAACCCGGGACCTCTCGCTTGGGAAGCACTGCCTCGACCAGCACACCACAGTTGTCACATCACGGTCACAAATAGCCATAATGATAGCCGACCTATGTTAGGGAATGGCACCCAAAGATGAAGGGTACTTTAGCTCAGTTCCAGACCAGCGCCCTGAAAAACGCTTTTATATTCGCTGAAAAATTGCGAATATTTTAATTATATTCAGTAATTATATTATATTATATTCACATGAGTTGACTCGATCATAAAAACATCTGAACATTTAAACATAAATCCAATATTTTTAATATAAAATGACTGATTTTTCTCGTAATATATATTTTAATTTTTTATATAAGTACAGACAACAATAAAAATAATAATGAAAACCATCTCTTCTCAATCCATAAGCCCTGTACAGTAATAATAGATTCAGTATCACTGTAAGACAGTTTTAAAAGCCATTTATATAATTATCTTAACTTCAATAGTGGTGCACTCACTTGAGTTACAAACATGGTTAGCTTGGTTATACAAATACGGATGAATATCTGGAATCTGGTAGACGCTGTGCGAAAGATGTTTTACAAGTACGTTATGGATACGTTTAAGTTTATTTTTTTGATAAAGTGGCGAGTTAATAAAAGCCTTATGATAACAAATAACTGAGTTCATAATAAAAGGCCGACGGACGCTAAGTATCTAAGTGTTCATTATGGATTTCTTCTTTTGGGTATCTTCTTGTCTTGTTGAACATAACTTTCAGCACCGATCTCTGTGCGCGTTCTAACTCCAAAATACCAGTCTTACAGGAGCCGCCCCACATAGTAATACAGTAAGTTAAAATAGATTCACATATCTACTGGCTGCCTATACCATTTATAGCATTTTAATGTTGGCACAATTTCTCAGCTGTTTCATAACAAAAAATATTTTGCAGGTCCTGTTAGAGAGTGGATTAATATGGGCCCTAAATTTTAAATTCATATTCAGATTATCCCAAGGTACTTTATTGCCGAAATATTGATTATGCTTGTTTATTGACATAAGTTTGTTATTAGTCCACATTTGTGTAACTTTATCTCAGGCAATGACGTTGGACATGAAGCTTCGGTCTTATAACACGTTACATATCTACTTTTAGTGGTATTGAGTGTCAATAGATTTGCATTAAGCCATCTAGCAAGTTAAGGAATTCCGTGGTGTCGTTGAAAAGACCTCATTCTAGGATGTTTCGTTAAATCCCATGGCCGTGTCATCAGCGTAACAGTAAAGATCGGCGTTTGGAATATTACTATCAACGATAGTAATATTCCATAGATATCATTGATGTACATTAAGAACAAAGTAAGACCCAAAATACTGCCCTGCGGAACGTCAAAACTAATTGATTTCGGTGGGCTCGTGTGAGACCCTACTCCCAGACATTATAAATAGCTCCTAAACCAGTCAAAAACAATGCCCCGGACGCGTCTTCTGGAAAGCCCGTGGGGTACAACGCTGGGACGCGTTGTACCAGACGGGGTTTTTCAGCGCCCGCAATGACCATTCATATCTGAATCTGAATAGCCCCTGGAGTATAACGCGTGCAACCCATGCACTAGGCTTGAAAGAGAAAGCGGATTAGCGCACCAAGCGCGTGCGGTGCGAAGGTACGATGCGTGCTCTAGACGTGAAAGAGAGCATTGATTACTTATTGATGAGTGGAACAAACCGATCCAATATTATAAGGCAGTTTTATGAAACACGCGCACGTTTCAAGGTCACAACTTCTTACCGGTTTTGATGCACTTATTGTCATAATCAAGATGTGCTAATCAATAAAAAACTGTTATTATTCTCGGTTGAGGATTTAGAGTTGTTTATATTTGACAATGACAATAGTGGAGAACAAAAAATCTACTGAAAAAAGATTGTATGAGGATTGTAAAAGCGGCCGTAACTTGAAAAACTTGATCTATGTATAAGAAGCATACATTTTGAATTACTAAAATAATACAAAGGCGCGTTGTATCGTTGTAGCGCTCCGGGTTTTTAACGAGAAGTGAATTCACGAAAAGCCAGAGGGACACTACACCGCAGGCGCTGTACCCCACGGGCTGTTCAGACGGTGAACTGACAATGGGAGCTCTGAAAAAGCCCGTGTGGTACATCGCAGCGTCGCGCTGTAGCGATCTGGCTTTTCGAGCGATTCGAAATTCTGAAAAGCCCGATGGCACAACGCGGCCTAGCGTTGTACCACACGGGCTTTTCAGAAGACGCGCCCCGGACTCCTACGTTTTCAATTTTGTTGAGAAGAATTGGAGTGGACACAGTATCGAATGCTTTTGCTGGATCCAGGAAAACGCCAATACACGATTTTGCGATATACTGACGACCATTATCCAAAAGAATTTAAATATAGGCTTCAAGTAACACAAACGGAACCGGAAGCACGCGAGAACCTTATGAACAGTAAAACTAAGAAAAACTGTGTACTACAATAATATAAACGCAATAGTTTTTAAGCCTCAATGGTTTGTTATGTTTTAGTCGTAGTTGTATTAGTAGTTAAGAATGAAATCAAAGTAAATTAGGTAGCTTTCGGCCATTCAGAGCCATATAGTGTGAAAGGAGATGTATCTCCAAATGTAGTATTAATAAAAATGGAAAGTACTTAGTCGTTAGTGCACAATAATAGAATATAGTAGAAGGGAGGTGTACAGTAAAGAGGTACGTTGGTTAGGTAAGGTTTCTTTATATTCGTATCACAATCATACTATCAGTCTCAATTTTTTATCAGCAGCAGTAAAATGACGTTGTGTAGGTTGCCGTGTTTTTAAGAAAAATAAATAGGTATGTAGCTAAATGAGTGAGTGAATCATTCAATAAATGAATGATCAGTTAGGTTTTGTTTTTGAGATTTAATATTAAGTTGTAATGTATTTTTTAATTCTATTATTATCACTATAGTAGAGGATTGCTCTTTTTTAGTGGAAGTATAGGGAGTGTGATGTTCACTATTTTACTATCCTAGTGATGATAGGGAACTGGAAAGAACACAGGAAACAACGTGTAGTCTTGGACTTTCACTCCACACGTGCGTCGCATATATATAAAGGTACATACAAAATGAAACAAAAACATCAAAATATTTTTTTTTTCGGAATCACTGTCGCTGTCGCTTTCGGTCACACCAATGACAAATATATCGGTCACTTAATCTATAATATGATCGAGGTTGCACATTTTGTCTTCCTCTTTTATACTGTGAGATACACAGTCACTCCACTTAGCCGGAGTCACTTTGTTGATTCCTTCTTGGAATAAAGTTTTCACTTCTTGCATTTTATACGTCTTATTATTGTTCGCGACGTGCCCCTTCACCTGGCGGCCAAGCGTCATCGTAGCACCGTAATAAAAACCAGTACTACCAACTTAAGAGAGCGTTTTCTTGAGCGATAACTTGTAAAAGTTAAAAAGGGTCAACGTTTATACAACCTTTTGTTTACATGAATAATAAATAGAATTAAGTATGTTCATTATGAGTCAGTTATGGAACGATTAGATCTTCTGTGAACTGAACCACATCCCTATTGAGATTAGGCTGTCAACATTATTTTACGGAATGACATTTAGAAACGTCAGTTTACTGCAGCTGGTAAAAAGTTAGACTTAACTCAAGACATAAACCGACTATCCTCTCTTTCACTTGCCTTTTCAAGGCACATCCACTCACCTCAACAGCCAGAACTAGGCATTAACTTTTTTTCCCCTTTAATGCTTTAATCAATGGAACTAGTATGTATCACACTTATGTATCGCTAGTTCCATTGATGGTACAGTCAGCATAAGATGTATGTGAGCAGGTTAGCTACTGAAAAAGATATACACATCTTAAAAAATCAGAAATATCTACACAGCAAACGTGTCAAAATTATGTCACATCCAAGCTAACTCTGAGGGTGTTGACATAATTTTGACACTTTGGCTGTATAGATATTTCTGTTTTTTTTAAGATGTGTAGATCTTTTTGAGTAGCTAATCTGCTCACATATATCTGATGCTGACTGTACTAGAGACACAATCGTTTTTAGTACCTTTCGGAACCAAATTGCAGTTAATCTCTGTGATCGATGTATTGGCTAAGGTGAATTCGGAACGCACCTTTAAACCATTTTTTTCCCTCTAACAAAAAAAAAATGTCGAAAAAAAGTGATCGTTTTCTGGTTGTCAGCCACCTCATCGTCGTGTTTTGAGCTGAAGGGAATGAGCTCAAATGTCATCTAAAACTTTAAAGGGTAGGCATTAGGGTCAAATTCAATCGTTAATACCTAAAAAAAACCTTGGTTTTTCAAGTACAGGAAAATGTGTAAGACTGTTACATCAACTATCTGTCGGCTTCGACTGGGACACTCCTGCACTCCAGTACATCTCGCTAAAATTAGGATAAGGGATACCTCTCTTTGTGAATGCGGCCTGGCTGACGGTACTCCCGATCATTTGTTTTTTGAATGCATTAAACTTCAAACCTCATTGTATGACATCCTCCCCGGTAAGATCCCCCGTCCCGTCGACCTTAAATTCTTATTGACTCATTCGGACCCTTCCTTTATTCACATCCTTTCTAAATTTATAACCTCTAACAAGATTAAACTGTAGTAAGATGTAGAATTATTATTGTATTTATTTATGTCTAACACCCTTAATATGTAATCACTTAACATTTAAATTATATGTTAATTTGTGCTGTCCTAATTGTTGTTTGTCCGGTCCTTTTGTTATAGAAAGATCTCAACTCAAAGGACGATTCCCCGATAACTGTACAACGTGATCCCCTTCGTGTCATCTTCAATACGTGATTTGGCGGAATTACTGTAGGGATCCACAGTAGAAGCCATCAAACCAAAAATTGAATTGGTTGAGCTGAAGGGAATTTTCGTTCTGTTTTCGTACCAGCAGTTATCAAAGCAATCCGACGCCAATCCGCGAGTTTATGTCAGCCATATTTAGGGCTCGCGGCTGGTTTCAACGGAGATTCGCAAATTTGGCTGGGATGGCTGGGATGGTGCCTTTAGAGCACGCGGTGTGTGACACCCAAGCTGACCTCCGCGGCGCGGGGGCAGGGGGTGACCCCGCCGACTGCTCGTCGTCGTCGGCCTCCGGTACGGGGGGCGCGGGGCAGGGCGCATGTGGTGTACGAGGACCGCGCCTACCGCGACGTCCTCTAGAGCGCCGTCCTCCACGACGCGCGATAGCTGGGGCAGGCGCGGCAGGTGTGACAGGCATCGCAGACGAAGTAGGCGCTGCAGGCATGACGACATCCGTCCCAGGGGAATCAGGCGCGGCAGGCACGATATTTCTCACGCCTAAAGCCAAAGCTACCTCGTTGTCGTCCAGCAGTAAGCCTAGCATCCTTGTCCTTTACTACTGAAGCTGGAGCTGGACCCTTCGACTCACTTCATGTATGCTGCTAGTGTCTGTGAGTTGTGTCTGCAGTTGATCAATATAACCCTCACTGTGTCTGTAACAATCTGATAACAACATAAGCATCTCATAGGCATAGCTAAAGTGTCAAGAATATATTGATAGCTAGCTACTTTAAATACCATAAAACAAGTTCAACACCGCGCGGACATACTAGGACAATAGTTAGGCTGCATTCCGCGTGGAAGTAGGATAGCGCGCGCCCATCTAGCCTAGATCGAGGCAGACGCCACGTGTTACGTTTAAGCATGACCAAAACTTTCAGTCTCGTCTCACATTCCAATAAGTAATTACAAGATACTCATAGTATTCGTTTATTTTCCGGTCCACAATGCCAAATACGATGATAATCCATTACGAGAGTTAACATCGTTACGCAGTTCCATAAAGGGCCGTATCACGGTATTCATTAAATACCTAGCAAAAATAGACGAACCAACCACTCTCAACCAAGGTAAAATTAGTGAACTAACGAGCCGGTTGGAAGCTTAATTCATAACTTCACCCTGAGAAAATACCGTTCAAACTCACAAACTAGTCTTGTGATCAGTCAATCATGTGACACTCTTGGCCTGAACTGGAATCCCAATACAGACACCCTGCATTTTCCTGTAGATATTTCAAGTCCAAGTAAAATTACAAAGCGAACAATTCTGTCGACAACGCTCAAATTATTTGATCCTTTAGGATTGTTAAGTCCTTGTACCATCAAGCCAAAAATGCTTATCCAAAAACTCTGGGTCATTAAGCTCGATTGGGACGAGTTGTCTCTCCAGAATTCGAGCGAGCCTGGAATAGGTTCATACATAATTTACCTCAAATCTTATCTCTAAGTATACCCAGACATACAATGAAAATATCTCCCATTTCAGTCGAACTCCATTGTTTCTGCGACGCATCGCAGACGGCGTACGGTGCATGCGTCTACGTCAGATATGTTGATCAGGCTGGGACGGTCACGATTCAATTATACTTACAGCGCGAAGGCTAGAGTGGCTCCACTGAAACGCACTACTATCCCTCGTCTAGAGCTGTGCGGGGCGCTGCTCACGGCTAGGTTCTCATTAGCAGTCACTGATACCCTCTGATTATAAAACGAGCTCACTGACCCTTCAAGTTGGCGTCACGTGCCGACTTCCTCCAACCCCGCTGATTTGACTTCACGGGGCGCTGATTGATTCACACCAGATTGCAAATATGAAGTTATGGTGGAACGGTCCCGAATTTTTGTCGCAACATGAGAACTTTTAGCCCATTGTATGATGGAATGTTCCTGTATAATTACCAGAGCTCAAGGTTTTGTCATCGCAGATAGTGAAATCTACTGGAACCCTTTTCTATTTCACAAAATATTATAGCTTCAAAACTTTACAACTAATTCTCGCTTATGTTTGCAGATTCATTCATAACAGTCGAGTCCCCAGTAACAACGTTCTGGTCCATTAAGTGTCGATGAACTAGAAAATTCATTCACACATCTGACAAAACTCTCACAGCGTGAGTCATTCACCAACGAATTAGGTCAATTGACCAAAGATAAAAACGTTAGTTCGAAGTCCAAGATTTCAGCATTAACTCCATTTATTGATCGGGTTTAGTAATAGTTAGTGGAAGGTTCTCCAATTCTGAATATTCCTTTTACAAGAAACACCCTATATTACTATGTGCTAAACATCATTTCACAAAGCTTTTATTTATACATGAACACACCCGTCTCTTACATGCTGGTCCAACTCTTATGCTCGCATCCATTCGTGAACGTATATGGCGGATAGGTGGTAGAGATTTGGCTAGGCGCATAGCAGGTAGTTGTGTCCTTTGTAGGTGCGTGTCGGCTAAGTCTCAACAGAACATTATGGGAAATCTACCTAGTCAACGTGATGCCGGACTTCCCTTTCAGTACTGTTTCGGTCGACTTTGCAGGCCCCTTTATGATTAGTGACCGGCGCGGGCGGGGTTCACGGTTAATCAAGGCATATTTATGCCTATTCTTGTTTCAGTTATAAATGTGTACATCTCGAGGCCCTAAGTGATATGTCTAAAGACGCTTTTATTTTAGCCTTTCACTGATTTTGTAGTCGCAAGGGCCCAGCCTCGAGAGATGTTTTCGATAATGGCAGAAACTTTGTTGCGGCTGCAAGGAGTTAGACGACGAATCCATAGCTGCCCTAACCGAGTTCACAACGTCCCAGCATATAAAATTCACTTTCTCACCAGCATATGCTCCTAATTTCAATGGTCTGGTTGAGGCTGGTATTAAATCAGCCAAATATTTTATAAAACGAGTTATAGGTTTAAATCACTTTAATTTCGAAGAGCTATCCACTCTTTTTACTCAGATAGAGGCGATCCTTAACAGTCGTCCTCTTTGTCCCCTTTCATCATCTCCCGATGACCTCATAGGCCGAGCGCTGACAGCGTCTCTATCCTCAAACTTAGAGGAAGCTAATCCGAACCGTCTGAAAGATACCAGCGGTTGGAGCAAGTCAGGCAACAGTTTTGAAGAAGTCGGAATATGTGGCCGATTTACAACAAAGATCTAAATAGCGTTTTCGATTCAGGGATCTCCGACCCGGGGACATGGTGGTGTTGAAGGAGGACGGTCTGGCTCCACTGCAATGGCGACTTGACAGAGTGCAGCGCGTCTTCCCTGGCAAGGGCGGCTTGCCTCGCGTCGCTGACGTCACGACTCAACAAGGGGTCGCCAGACGTGCGCTCAACCGAATGTGCCTCCTCCACGAAAATGAAGCTCAAGATTCTTGAAAGCATCCGTGTGCTTTCAAGGCGGTGGAAGATGTCCGCGCGCGTAACAGATAGTAGAGGGGTAGACAGGGGAGAAGCGGGGGTCCACCACGCACCTTTATATATATTAGGTCCTTACATATGAAATTGGCGTTTTGCATGGGAGGAACAAAGTCGTTTTTTTTTTAAATATAATATGTTTATTTAATCAAAGTATGTACCATTGCTATCTATACACTTTTGCCATCTCATAGGTAGTTCTTCGATCCCTTTACTAAAAAAAAACATTCGGACGGGAATCAATAAAATCTTTGAAGGCGGTTTGGACTGCCCCATCGGAGTTGATTTTTTTCCCTTTCAAAAAGTTATCCAAATTTTAAAAAAATGGTAATCTGTTGGACATTCCAATTGAAGCTTCTCTAATATGGTAGCCGTCTGTTGTGCAGTGTGTGGTCTAGCGTTATCAAGAAGCAGCTGTGGCCTAGAGCGATTGACCAGCCTCGGTTGTTTAGCAGCTAGGTTTTCCATCATGATTTGCAGTTGCTGACAATAGACATCTGCCGTAATCGTCTGGCCAGATTTAAGAAAGCTGTAGTGAACGACACCAGCACTAGTCCACCAAACGCTCACAAGTAACTTTTTTGGAGTAAATTTTCGCTTGGGGCATGGTTTGGCTGGTTCGGCAGGGTTCAGCCATTGCGATGAGCGCTTCCGATTATCGTACAGGATCCACTTTTCATCACAGGTAATGATTCGATTTAAAATCCTATCATTATGGTGCTGGGTGAGTAATGCAACACAGCAGTCAACGCGCGTTTGTTGATTTGCTTCACTCAGTTCGTGAGGTACCCACCTTTCAACCTTTTTCACCTTCCCAATTTACTTCAAGTGTATTAAAACAGTTTTGTCACTAACACCGCAGCCTGCAGCTCGGACGTGGTTTGCGATGGATCCGCTTCCACAATAGCCTTCAATTATTCATTATCAACTTTGGTCTCCGGCCGTCCACGGGGCTTGTTCTGCAGGTCGAAATTTCCAGAACGAAAACGTTGGAACCAAAAACGCACTGTGCTTTCTATTACGGCACCGTCGCCGTACACATCATTAATTCTTCGAGCTTTCTGCAGCACTGGTGCCACGGTAGAACTCATACTCGTAAATAACGCGATATTTCAAGTTTTCCATTTTGTAAGCTGAGTGATGCAAGAAAAAAAACAAATGAATTATAATTTTAGAGACACAAATACATGAGTAAATAGCTGTATAAATTTGAATTTGGAATTCCTAACCATAGAGGAGATATTTGAGATCAAAGTGGCCCGTACGGCGAAATGCCAATTTCATATTTAAAGCAGCTTAAAATGACTTCAGAATACCAAATCAATACAAATTGGCACAGACTAAAATAGACAAGTTAAACTTTTAAAAACAAATATCGATTAATTTTCACGCCTTCCGAATACCAATTAATTTTCAATTTCAATTTCAATTTAGGTTTATTGCTTCCATAAAGTACATAAACATTTGTTCTTAAATTTAGGTACAATTGATGGACCCTGTCCATAGGGCACTGCAATACTATAGAGGTATAATACTAAGGACTAATATAAAATATTTATTATTGAGGTATGTTTATGTGTACGTTTGTGCGTGTATGAGGGTGTGTGTGTTATTGTGATGTACATGCATATATTTATAAGTTAGTGTTATGTATACATATATATATCTGTGTGTTAGTGTAATTTTAAGTTATTTATTTGTCTCAAATGATGTGTCTATGAAATATTCATTTATACTGTAATATGTTTTATTAATTAATATAGTTTTTAATTTCTTTAGGAACTTTACGTTATTCGTTTCATCTTTACTTAGGGTGGGTAATTTATTATATATTTTGATACTCATAACATAAGGACTAGATGAGTGCATCTTTAGAGTAGAAGTGCAGGGTTGGATGAGTCTGTCTTTATGTCTTAAAGAGTAGTTTACGGGGATTTCTCCGCGCTTATGGTAAAGATTCCTATTATCACGGACGAATTTGCACATTTCGTATATGTATACGAAATTTGCATGGTAAGGTCAGAATATTTAGTTTTTGAAAGAAGGGTTTACAACTGTCCGTTTGTTTGATATTTACTAGGATCCGTATTAGTTTTTTTTTGTAAAATAAGTATTGCTGGTGCACCTGTGCTGTTTCCCCATAAAAGTATGCCGTAGCTGAGCCATGCAAAAGTGTATGCATATTATACCGCAAGTGCAGTTTTCAGATCAGTGCATTTTTTAACTTCTTTAAGTGCGTAATAAAACTGAGATATCTTGTTACAAATTTTTTGGGTGTGTTGTTTCCAGTTAACGTGTGAATCTATATCAATTCCAAGCAAAGTGAACCGGTTTACTATTTCTATTTGAGTACCTTTATAGGTGAAGATGAAATCAAGTTGCTTTTTTTGTCGGGGGTGGAATATCATTACTTTAGTTTTATTATAATTAATTTGAAGGTTATGGTTTGTCATCCAATTAGTAATGTGATCTAATGTAGAAGTAAGCTTTGTGTTCAGTTGGGAGCTATTTTCTGATGGGGCCAGTAAGGATACGTCATCCGCAAACAGCACGCAGTGACTATTCGTTACTTTAGGGAGATCATTGATGTATATAAGGAACAACAGACACCCCAGGACACTTCCTTGGGGTATTGATGAATTTAATGTCCTATCAGTTGAGCGTACGTTTTGTATTTGGTTAGTTTCTTTGTTCGATTGCTGTATTTCGACAGATTGTACTCTATCTTTCAAATATGAAGTGAACCAGTTATGGGCTGTTCCGCGCACACCTATTCTATAAAGTTTGTCTAATAGAATTTTGTGATTCACCCTATCGTATGCCTTAGACATATCTAAAAGAAGGCCCACCGCGTATGATTTCTTATTCATGATACTTAGAGCTTCTTGAATGTATTTGTATACAGCCATAGTTGTCGATCTTTTCTTGCGAAAACCGTTTTGAGACTCTGTAAAGATTTTGTATTTTTCGCAAAAAGAGTATACGCGATTATACATAGACTTTTCATAAATTTTCGAAATTGTTGAAAGTATGGCAATGGGTCTGTAATTATTTGGGTCGGACTTTGAATTTTTCTTATGTATAGGTTTAATGATTGCTTTTTAAGTATGTCTGGAAAAGTCCCCTCAATATATGATTGGTTTATCAAGATAGTTAAAGGTAAAGTTAATTCGTCTGCGCACTGTCTTATTAGTGTTGGTGGTAATTCGTCCTTACCGAAACTATTTTTATTTTTTAAATTTCGGATTATTTTATGTATTTCGTGATGTGTTGCAGGAGCCAAGAACATTGTATTTTCGGTAGGGCTCATCACTGGATAGTTTTTATGTGCAGTACTATTATTTTTTTGTGTATTATTTTGATCTCCCTTTTTTGCAAAGTAGTCATTAAATAGTTGGCAACAGCAATTGGTTCAGAATACACTGTACTATTTATTTTTAATGTTATATTTTGTGATTGGTTTTGACGTTTTTTATTAGTCCTCTCTTTAATTATATCCCACATAGTTTTTATTCTATTATTTGACTTTTTAAGTTTGTTTATGTAATGTAATTTTTTTGCTGTTATGACCGTTTTTTAAGTATTTTTTCATATTTTTTGTAGAAGGATTGAAGTACGTCACTTTTGGATGTTAAGGATTCTTAATAATCTTTTATTCTGAGATGATAGTATGATGCCAGGTGTTAGCCAATGTTTTTTAGTGTTTGTTTTTATTTTAATTACTTTTTTGGGTATGGTTTCGTCAAGAATGTTTTTTAAAATTTGATAAAATATCTCGTAGTTTTCATTTACTGTTTTATCTTTATGTAAGATATTATTCCAAGTGATAGTTTTTAATGTTTCTTTGAATTTATTTATATTTACATCATTGTAGAACCTTTTTTTCATGTAATATGTAGTCTGTACCTTAGATTATTTTATGTTTAATTGGATAGTAGTTGCCTTATGTGCTGAAAATCCTAGTTGCTCTACTTTAGTGACAGTGTATTTATCCTGAAAGTTTGTAAATATTAGATCTATGCATGAGTGTTGGTGCGTAGGTTCCTTTATGTGTTGAGTAAGATTATTTTGTAACATCAGATTAATAAATTCGTTTGTGAAAGAACTATTCAATAAAATATTAATATTAAAATCTCCACCTAATATTATATTGCGATCTGAGAAATTCTTAGTTATACATTCTAAAATCATATTTATTTGTTTATTGAATATTTCCTTCTCTCTTCCATTCCAATACATATTTATTAATAGAATATTTTCATCAATTATTTCAGTTGCACAAACTTCTAGTACATATTCAATTGACATGTTTGTGATATCTGTTCTGTCTTTGTATTTTAGGTTATCACGTAGTAGTATAGAAACTCCGCCTCCTTTTCGTTCCTTCCTGCAGAATGCAGATGCAATTTGGTAATTTTTTATATTTATTAAGTCTAATTGTCCTTGTGAGAGCCAGGATTCTTGTATACAGACTGCTTGATACTTTGTATTTTTCTCTAGGAAAGCTTCTAGTATATGATTTTTATTATTTAAGCTTTGAATGTTTTGAAATAATACATTGCAATCACATTGTGTTTCTTTGGTTCCGAAATGTCTGGTTTTGAATATCGGAATTTTGTGCTAAGTTTCTGTTATCTATTTTTTCATGTTCTAGTTTATGTGTCTTGCCAACTATGTATAACTTGTTGTTCCGTATAACTGCATGTCTTCCGTTTTTTCTAGCTTCGTACAAGATCTCGTGCATTTGTTTCCTCATTTTTCGGCCATTTTCATCCAAATATTCAGATAATTTTAATCTAGTGTTGTTCAGGAATGAAGTGTTTTATAGAAGGTATTTTGTCATTATTTTGCTCAAAAGCTCCGGTTTAATGCACTTTTATCAAAACGTGTCGCTTTCGTCCGTATCACTTTTAATTGGTATGTACAGGTTTGTTTGTAGTTCTGTGGGATAGTTTGTTTGTCACTTCACTCAACCAGATTAGATGTTTGTTCAAATATTTGTGAATTGTATCCAACACCTTTTTTTAAGCACTTGTATTTTATTGTTTAAACAATCTTCAATATATGTTGTTGTTGGATGGTCAATTTATCTAATTACCCTGTTTTTTGACACAATTGTACTCTATTTATAATTTTAATTACCTGTTTATGCGGTTTCAATGTTTACTTTACGGCAGTGTTCATTTGCAGTATGGTTATAAAAATACTGTTCCTTCAAAGAGCATTAAGAAGGATAATAATGTGCAACTCATTACAAAAATGATAATGGACACAAATCTTATACAGGTTGGAATTTTGTGACACCACCTGGAGGGCAAGTACTCTAAATAATAAAAATTCAAGCTAAGTATCTAAGATGACGACGTTTAGTTGTCTAGTTGGGTGTTACATTTAGTTGGTGTCACCTAGATAATTGGACTCACTGTAATACTATAGTTCTACGGCGGCGGAGTATTTCCCCCTAGTTTCAATGGGGAAGATTACTCATAACTTTTTGGTTGATCGCTGTATGTTTTTCACGTGTCAAACATTGCCAACAGCAGATTTCTATGGATATTGGTCGTGGGCTGTTGCCTTATTTGACTAAAATAAAAGAGTGTCGAATTGCTGGCTAATCGTGGATGTCCGTCCGCTTTTACCATCCCGAATATTGTATTAGGGTAAGAATCAATCCCCCCAGGCGTAACTGCAGTCCACATATGCATCAACTCCAACGATCACTATCTATACCAGTTATACACTAACCGCCTTACTAATAAAAGATGTTATCCACGGTTTCACTGATACAGTGTTTTGTCTTGCTTTGACATTAGACATTTCGTCGACGTACGAAATGGACAAAATACTGAATAAATTAAACCGTGTTTTTTATTATTATTAGTAAGGCGTTAGGATATCTCATGGAGCAAGCCGCATCTACCTCGGCCGGACCTAGCGGTGCAGAGAGCTGCCGACAGATAGCAGTGGCGGCACAAAAAATATCTTCATATAAACCTGCTTCGCGCAAACCAAGTTTTCACTGAAATTCTGGACGGTTCGTGAGAAACTGCTTGGAAGGAACGTTTTTTTTTCTAAGAGGGAAATTAGGCCGGGACTAAAGAGATCTGAAACCGAAGCCAACAGATGGGAAGAGCTCGCCACCGTCTGCGGAGGGTCACACAATACACGACAGGGCCTGGCTGGTTTGATGCACTGGCTGCAAAAAGGGCTAAACGGCATATTCTACCACCCAGACCGAAAATACTACGTGTGCTACGCGTGCGGCTGTACACTCACGAGCGCAGACGAGTATCGGACGCTGCTTAAATCATGTTACATATGTTGACGATGACGTTGACTGTAGACCTTATGATGACGATGAAAGGGATCCCGATTTTTATGGAGATTGTCGCCCTTTTAAGACAGCGTTGTGAATCAGTTTTATATTATCTCTTTGTATTAATCAAACATGATGAAAAATATATACTTAAAATCCATTGCTTTTCTTAAAATAACAACAAAATATTTACTAAAAGGCATGTAATACTTTGGATATGTGTTAGACGTGTATTTAGATTTAGTAAGGTAGGTCTTGCGTTCTCACATTAACCTTGGCAAATTATTTCATTTCGTGTTTAATTTATCTCAGTCTCGTGCGAACACTCACTCCGCATGCGCGTGTCCTTCCCGCACCAACATTGAAATTTACCGTCAACCTTTGGCTCGCGTTACAACACGTATTATTTTTTACTGTTTTTCGTCCTATCGGCTCCCTACTAGTAACAATGCAGTGTGCTGTCTGTAAAAATAATTTTAATGATGGGGTACAATGTTCGATCTGCAAAAACCAGCTGGACTTCAGCTGTGCGAACATTGCCGAAACCACCTGGAGCAGATACGGACCCGACAAAAGGGCACAGTGGAAGTGTCCAACGTGCCGTGCTCCGTCACCTGCTGCACCCACCCCCGGCGAGCCTGCCTCTCTGGACACCATATTGAAGGAGCTCCGGGACCTTAAACGCCATATGTCTGGCATGACAGGACTCAAGGAAGATATGCAGACCATCAAAAAAGAGCTGTCCGACCTCAAAGACTCATGTATCTATATGAGTGAAAAAGTCGTGGAGCTCGGTGGAAGGCTTACTAGTGTTGATACCAGGGTGACCAACCTGGAGAAATTTCAGGATAGTGTCCATAATTTGCAAAAGGAATTAACCAACACAAAGCTCGAATTATCTGCCCAGGAACAAAGATCGCGGCTGAACAATATTGAATTAAAGGGAGTACCTATGAAGAAGGATGAAAACCTCTTTTCAATCGTTGAGAAGGTCAGCAGCAAAATTGGTTACGCTGTGCCGAAGTCCCAGATTAATTACATATCTAGGGTTCCTATGCACAATACTAAAGAGAAACTTATAATAGTCGGTTTTTTAAACAGATATATTAAGGAAAATTTCATCGCGGCAGCACGTGCTGAAAAGTTGGTGGCCGCGGATATCGGGTTCCATGGAGCTACTGGCAGAGTGTACATTAATGACCACTTGAGTATGGACCAGAAAAAACTACTCACTTTAACGAAGACCACTGCTCGGAGAAGAGTTTCAAATTTGTGTGGATAAAGCACGGTAAAATACACGTGCGCCGCGACGACTCTTCAAAAGTGATCGTAATCAGACGTGAAAATGATTTAAACAAAATTGCTTAATATGTTGGTCACCTCACTGCCCCATTATAAACAACGTTATTAACTATAAGTCATTCTTATATGTAAATTTAATTACTGTAGTTTCGTCACTTTGTAAATTGTTGTGCACCCCTGCCTTGCCAACAGCTTGTTACTATCGTATCATGTTATCCTCGCGGAATGAGGCGTCCATCTCATTTGCTCACATTAATTCCGCAAACTATCTATTTCCTTCGCACGCTTGGCGATTTCACTGTGGATCTATAAACCTACCCGCGCTCACTATATCTATATTCTATTGTGTTTTTACCAAAATTGTTTATTATTCTGGCTTTTCATAGCGCTGCTTAATGTGTTGCTATGTTTGTTTTAGTTTGCAATGATTTCGTTTAATGGCTTAAGTATTTATTATCAGAACGTACGTGGACTACGAACGAAAACTAAGGAGGTTTATCGTAATGCGTGTTTGAGTGCATATGATGTAATAATCTTAACTGAGACATGGTTATTGGATAGTATATCTAACTCGATGTTCTTGGATGATCGGTACCTAGTTTGGCGTAGAGACCGCGACTACTGCTCAACTGATCAAGTAATGGGCGGTGGTGTCCTGATAGCTACGCGTAAGCACTTGCAAGTTAAATTATTGCCCCATTTCAACTCCACGGCAGAAGACCTCTGGTTATGCCTACGTATAAAACAAGCTCTTACACGTAAGTGGATTGACTTGTACCTGTGCGTGATATATTTGTGTGCACAGAACAATGGCTTGTCATTTAGTTCTCAATTATCTAATTTTCTTACTAATCTGAACAACGCTGTTTCAAATAACCCGTCCGATGCGTTCCTTATTGTTGGGGACTTTAATCTGAGCGGCATTGTTTGGGCTACCACACCTACCGATCATTCGATATTTTACCCGTCATATATTAGTAGTACGGACGAATTTTTGCTAACTGATGAAATGAGTGCCTTGGGTTTCGATCAGTATAACGGAATAACCAACGCGTCTGATAGAATTCTTGATCTAGTTTATTCTAATCAATTGATAACGGTATCTAAGTGTGTTGACCCTCTAACGAAAAAAAATTGATTTGCATCATCCTGTTCTATTGTTAAATGCTAAATCATTCGAAACCCCATCATTAGACTACGCGCCGCGTACCCGCTATGTATTTGACAAGGGCGATTTTGAATCATAATGCAATTAGTAGTGTCGATTGGAATGCCAAGTTTCTATCCTGTTCAATTGATAAGTGCGTTACTTTATTTAATAAATTTATATATGATCTACATAGTAAGTATATACCAATTAAAGGCATCCGTAACTATTCGTATCCTATATGGTATAATACAGCTTTAAAAAAAGCTATTAAGGAAAAGTATAAGTTTTTAGTAAAATTCAAAAAATATGGTAATAGATCAGACGAACTAACCTTTATGCTTTTGCGTGACAGAGTTAATCGCTTGGAATCGAATTGTTATCAAAATTATATTCAGTCGACTGAGGATGCAATAATAAAAAATCCTAAGCATTTCTGGAGTTTCGTAAAAAATAGATATCAATCTCTATCTATCCCAAGCTCGATGACATATAATAATACTACTTTTTCTAGTGGGGAGACAATTTGTAATGTATTCTCCACATTTTTTCAGTCTACTTTCCTTAACCCTACGAAAGGTTTTAATTCATCTCCCTCACTTAATACTACTGCCATTGGTCATTCAACTCCTAATAATATAACCACTGATTTAGGCAATATTGAGGTTAACCCTATAGAAGTTAAGATTTTGCTGAATAAACTAGATACATCAAAAGCACCCGGTCCTGATAATATCTCGTCGAAATTCCTTCTAAAGAGTTCTTCAACTATCGCCTATCCAATGGCTGCCTTATTTAGTAAATCACTTTCATGTAATATTGTTCCTAGCCTCTGGAAATCTGCTTTTATAACCCCAGTCCATAAGAAGGATTCTAAAACGGAAATAAGCAATTATAAACCTATATCCAAACTATGCATTATTGCCAAAGTTTTCGAAACAATAGTTTATAACCAAGTGTACGGTGTCTTAAAAAATACATTTAGCCCATTTCAACATGGATTCTTGAGAGGAAAATCCACAGTGTCAAACCTCATACTCCTGAATGATTACATCACTGAAGCAATGGATAATGGTCAGCAAGTCGATGTTATATATACAGATTATAGTAAGGCGTTTGATAGAATAGATCATAATACATTGATTAATAAGCTTATTGGAACGGGAATACATGGTGATCTGCTGAGGTGGTTTTCATCTTATATCGATAATAGATCCCAGGCTGTCGTCCTCAACAATTACGTTTCAAGTTGGGTCCCTGTTCCAAGCGGAGTCCCTCAGGGATCCCTGCTTGGTCCTTTATTGTTTATCATTTATGTGGGAGATATCGAATCGTGTATCGAATTCATCAAATCTATTGAGTTTCGCAGATGATATGAAAATTTATTCTATTATATCATCTCATGTTGATGTGATTGCCCTTCAGGCAGATCTCACTCGCTTAGAAGATAATTGCCGTATCAATAAGTTAGAGCTGAATCCTTCTAAATGTTTCGTCTGAACTTTTACCCGTAAATTCAATGTTCTTCACACAAACTATACTTTACAAGGCCAGGATCTTTCTAGATGTAATATAATGCGTGATCTCGGTGTACACCATGACTCAAGGTTGCTCTTTGATCGTCATGTTGATAAAATTGTCAATAAAGCTTCGAAATCACTGGGTTTTGTTATGCGAATATCTAAGAGTTTTACTAATATCAAAACTATAAAACTATTATATTGTACATTTGTAAGAAGTAACCTTGTGTATGCGTCTCAGATATGGAACCCGAACTATGCCACTTATATAGATCGTATTGAAAATATCCAAAAGCGGTTCCTGAGGTACCTATGTTTTAGAGTTAAAATTCCCTATAAATCCAATAACTATCTAAATCTCTGTAAACAATTTCACTTTTTACCTCTTCAAAATAGGCGCAATATTGCCGATTACCTATATATGTTGAAAATAATTAATAATGACATCGATTGTCCGGTCCTCCTGAGCAAACTTAAATTTGTTGTTCCACAGAGGTCACTCAGATTCAACCCTCCATTAAATGTGCCTAGAGCCTCAACTAACTATAGACAAAATTCATTTTTGATACGAGCAAGCAGGACTGTTAACTGTTTTAGCAAGTTGTTGAACATAGACATATTTCATACCAATATTGTCAAGGCAAGGCGGTGCCTAACCCTTAACTTTTTTAGTGCATAGTTTTTATCTTTTTTTAATATGGTTTTTGTGTCAATATCTCACTGTTTGTTTTAATTGGCAAGTGTGACAAATATGACGAGTGTACCCATGTTTAATTTTTGCTCTATTTCTATAAGTGAATACCTGTAATTGGCTTTCTATTTCTATTTTAGTTTTTAAAGAAATTTGTTTTATAGCTGTTGGTTTTCCAAATTTTAAATAAATAAATAAATAAATAAATAAATAAAAAATATTTCATTTCATTTCGCATATAGATAGTAACACTCAAAGAAAACATATGTGCAAAGGCTTCGAGCTTATCTATAAAATCAGGTTTCATCCAGCAAACCAAGGCATGACAGATTTTTAAAAGGGAGGTCAGTGCACAATACCTAATATCTAATTTATAACTAATAAAATACATCGGAGTAAATTATTGTAGAAAAGAAATGACAACATTTGCAGACTACTTTTTGCGTAGTAAAATAAATATTTGGTTTCTATATTAAAACACGCAGTTAGTCCGCTAATATATTCGCTCTAAGACATTACCAGACACCACACCATTCAAGTTGAGCAATGTTGGAATCGAAACGGTCAATTAGCAGTCAACTCAATAGCTGTAGGCGATGACAAAATTTGCCTTAAAATGCTACTGATGATCCTAGATGAACTATTGCCTGCTATCATACTTATTATAACTTTTCCATATCAAATGGCGTTTTCCCCACAGTGTGGAAAAGAGCACTAGTCATCCCATTACACAAATCTCCCTGTCCCGCCTCATTCAAAGAGTATCGTCCCATTTCAATCCTGCCCATCCTCTCCAAAGTCATTGAGACCATTGTCCATAACCAGCTCTCTTATCACCTTTCCTCAAACAATCTTCTAAACACGTTCCAGTCAGGATTCAGAACGGGACATAGCACTGTCACGGCTTTGCTGAAAGTCACAGATGACATCCAGCTAGCCATGGACTGCAAACAGCTTTCCGTCTCAGATTTACTTGAAATCAGTAGTGCCTTCAACTGCGTAGACTTCGACATTCTCATTGAGGTTCTTAGATCCCTAAACGTCTCTTCCTCCTCTGCCAGCTGGTTCGACTCTTATTTGAGGGATCGGCAACAGCGTATCAGGTCGGAGGAGACATCCACCGAATGGTGTGACTTCTTTACAGGCGTCCCTCAAGGCGGTATACTTTCTCCACTTCTATTCTCGATTTTCATATAACTCCATCTCGGATCTCCTGTCTTCCTCATATCTTTATGCTGATGATCTCAGATTTATCGCCATTTTTCTCCTAACTATGTAAACTCTGCTGTGGAGGCACTAAACGCAGATCTTGAGGATGTGAAAAGCTGGGCTTCATCCTTCGGACTCCTGGTTACCCCGAGTAAGTCCCAAGTTAGGATTATAGGTACAAGATATTCTCTTAAACTGTTACAGCAACAGCCTATACCAGTTGTCACTTTCAATGGTACCACCATCATATATAGCGATAAAGCTAAAAACCTGGGTCTCATCTACGACAACCAGCTGTCCTTGTCATTTCACGTCAACGAGGTCAGTCGACGAGAATTTGCTACCTTAAACTCTCTCAGGAGACTTAAATACTTTTTGCCTCGACATACCAAAATCACTTTCGCTCAGTCTCTTCTTCTGCCCCTCATCGATTATGCTGATGTCTGCTGGGTCAGTGCTAACTAAGAATTACTGAACAAACTCAAACGACTTCAAAATCTCAGGATTCGTTTTATCTTCGGGCTGTGCAAATACGACCATGTATCAAAGCATCGCAAAGAGTTGAATTGGCTTCCGAACCGTCTTCGTCGGGATTCTCACATCCTCAACTTCGACTTCAACATTTTGCGGAATCCACGCTATCCAACCTTCTTACGACACCGTTTTCAATGTGTTTCTTCCAGCAGGTCTGGAGGACCCACGCAGTTTCCATGCTCACCCCACAACATAACACCGCATCCTACGAACACGGGTTTAGACTCCGGACCATTCGGTTGTGGAATGCACTCCCCCATCACCATCCTACTCTCAATATCTTTAAGTCGCGTGAAGAAGCACTTCCTTTCTCTTTAAATATAGGTATTCATTATATTATATATATATATATATATATATATATATATATATATATATATATAATATATAATTATTATATAGCTATTATAGCATGATATACTCAAAACTTCCTAAGTAATAGGCGGGTAAAGACTGATCAACAATTGATGCGGATTTTACCCTGATCAACAACGGCCGAAAAAAGGAAAATATATATATATATATATATGTCACCGGAAAATAATACGATCCGCAAGTTTATAAATTTCCTAGGAAATTTATAAACTTCCTTCTAGATTATATTAGGCTAGGTTAGGTTAGGTTAGGTTATGTTAGGTTAGGTTAGGTTAGTATATTTATAAACTTGCGGAGAAAATATTAGGAAATTTATAAACTTGCGGATCGTATTATTTTCCGGTGACATATATATATATATATATTTTCCTCCTTTCGGCCGTTGTTGATCAGGGTAAAATCCGCATCAATTGTTGATCAGTCTTTACCCGCCTATTACTTAGGAAGTTTTGAGTATATCATGCTATAATAGCTATATAATAATTCTCCTCCTTGCGACGCTGTGTAATATTTTGTAATACTTTATTGCACAAAACAGTGATAACAAAACAAATATCAAGGAAAGAACATGTACAAAGGCGAGCTTATCTCTAACAAGAGCTTTCTTCCAGACCTAGAATGGAGAGGAACAAAAGAAACTAAAGGTAGAACATAGTTCTACCTAAAGTCCATTTCGATAGCATTTCACAATAATGTAAATAAGCCAATTTACACACGATTACGCCGTAACTACTTATATTTGAATATCAATCCTGAACACATTCACATACCAAGGAATCATTTATTGTTCTTACATCATTTCGACACCAAGTAACTCCCCTAAGATAGTTATTTTATTGCAAAATTATCGGACGACGAATATTTCAAAAGTTTGTAAAAAGTCATATTATTTTTTTACTCATCAAAGCGCATCAAAGTCTTATTGTCTTTGGAAAGTTAGTGTGGTTCATTCTTTTGAATCGATCCGATTCGATCGATCAATCGGTTTGATTTAATTGATTTGCAACTATGAAAAGAATAATGAAGAACTTAAAGGAGATCTACCTACCGAAGGAGGAGGTGAACCTAAAAAAGTGAAAAGAGGAAATATATATTTAAAAAAAAAATACGCCATTTACGATTTGTGATAATTTCATTGCTTAAATTTTACTTGTTAGTCAAGTGAAGGTCCGTGCTCTTTTGTGTACCATTTTAGACTGATAATATGTTCGAAGGGCGTCTTCTATGGTATAATCGTTCACTGATCTCATCCTGACATGGCTTGCTGGAAGAGATCTCTTGTTAGAGATAAGCTCGCCTTTGTACACTATTTTAATGTATATCTTGTTAATATAATTATTTGTGTGCAATAAACATTATGAATTATGAAATTATATATCGTGAATATGGCTTAACTTTCTATATTTGATCGCCCTTACATCTAATACATTATATCTCTCCATATCTTTAGTAGCCCCACACCCTTGTTCCACATTCCTTGTGGCTTGCGTGTTCAATAATACGTGATTTACACTAAAACATTGCACTCATAAGATTTCTCTCCAGTATGTTGAATTTTGATGTGCTCAGCTAAATATTGTTTTCGAGTATACATCTTTGAACACATAGTGCACTGATATGGTTTCTCTTTAGTATGTGATCTCATGTGATCAACTAAATGATGTTTTTGAATATAAGCTTTTGAACACTGACTGCACTGATAAGGTCTCTCTCCACTATGTGTTCTGGTGTGCCGAAATAAATCTTGTTTTCGAGTATACATCTTAGAACACTGACTGCACTTATGAAGTTCCTCTTTAGTGTGTGTTCTCATGTGTTCAATTAAATATTGTTTTCGAGCATACAGCTTTGAACATTTCTTGCACTGATAAGGTTTCTCTGCAGTGTGTGTTCTCATGTGATCAACTAAATGTTGTTTTTGTATATACGCTTTTGAACACTGACTGCACTGATAAGGTCTCTCTCCAGTATGTGTTCTGATGTGCCGAAATAAACCTTGTTTACGAGTATACGTCTTAGAACACTGACTGCACTGATAAAGTTCCTCTTTAGTGTGTGTTCTCATGTGTTCAACTAAATATTGTTTTCGAGCATACGCCTTTGAACATTTCTTGCACTGATAAGGTTTCTCTGCAGTGTGTGTTCTCATGTGATCAACTAAATGTTGTTTTCGAGTAAAAGTCTTTGAACACTGACTGCACTGATGAGGTCTCACTCCACTATGTGTTCTTAAGTGCTGAACTAAATATTGTTTAAGAGCAAACGTCTTTGTACAGTTGTTACACTGATAAGGTTTGTCTCCAGCGTGTGACGTCACTTGAGCGCTATGTCTCCGTCTGCGAGGATCTTTTAGAGCAGACTCAACGCACACATACGAGTTGTCATCACACACATTAGTATTGTGCGGGTAGATGTTACCAGCAATGTGGCTGATAAGTTGCTGCTTCGAAGTGAACTCTCTATGACAGCGGTCACAAGTAATGTTACTTGTTGTTGCATGTGCCGTGTTCGTTTGACTTGACGTTTGTTTGACTTCCGCAGCAGCAGCAGCAGCAGAAGCAGCAGCAGCAGCAGGCTCATCTGTGGGACGAGAAAGAGTGTTTGGATCAATGGATGGTTAACATCTCTATGCAAACAACTGGTACGATGCATTTTAAATGGTAGTTTTAGCAATGTTGAACCATTATTTTGTTGGTGTTTAGCGAAGGGGTTAAACAAGTTGGTTTGGTTTAAAAAAGCTTGTATTTGTCTTTCCATAAACTGGTCCACCTTCAAAAGACCGCAATAACTACAAAAATAGACTGAACCAACGTATGCGAAGTACATCAGGTCAATGATGTTTATCATGACCTATACGCATTTATTTCCGACTTTCGGCAGACTAAATATAGTCTTTATCTTGCTAACGATTGTAAAAGTCAACTTTCCATATTAGCATTGCATTTATTATATGACCCTTTCATAACAAGTATGACAGAGTAATAGTTTAACAGTTGTGTAGTATTTAGGAGTAATACTAATATTGACATTGCCATGGCAATACAAGGCACAAATGATACTGGTGTATAATTTTTTTGCCAATACGGTATTTGACAAGGTAGTGCAATAAATCTATAGGTCTCAAGCTGAACCTATTTCAACAAAAACGTTTGATTGATTGATTGATTTTCAAGTCGTTTATTGCCATTCAAATACAGTGATTGACAAGCAAAAACATTACCTAAATAAGTTCTCAGGATCATTTGCCTATAAAAACTATTATACATAAATGTTGAAACTGGTAAGGACTTATAACAATCTAAGAAATAACGTGTAATAGGCACATACATATACACTATGAATAGTTACATTACTTTTAGTTAGTTTAGTTACTTTACTTAACACAAACTTAACTACACTTGCACAATGCAAAGATACTCAATGTATCCAAATGTAAAGAGAATTTACAATCAATTGCATAATAATTATATCAACGCTAATTGGTAGATGGCATATTTCGCGAGAGTAATGCGGGTGGATCTAAAATTCTAATCGCCACACGGAACCGAGGCATTTTTGCTGAGCAAAATAAAGTGATGGGGTAGCCGATACCTGTTGTATCGACATATGGAAGTTTTTCTAGTCGTTAATTTCCAATTGATGCTATCAAACTTTTCGGATGAGACATATTTTTGTACAAGTAAAAATATTTAGTTAGGTGGAATATAAAGTTTATCACGCATGGAAAATGTATTATTTCATAAAGTTTTTTTAAGTTAGCTTAAAAAGGGGTGTTATATGAAATTTTCAGGGCTTTGTTTTGAATTACTTGCAACTTACGTAATTGTATTGTAGTTGCTCTGACAGGATGATAAGAAATTTATTAAGCAAAAGATTCATGAAAATAAGTACAGAGAATATAAATAAGATATTCATTCTAGTTCAAGCCAGTACGTGTGGGACTGCCGCTCCATCCTCATCCTCATCCTTGCTCTGACAGGTGCTCCAGACTGGTGATGCATATGTGATACATGGGCGTTAAGGTACAGTAGATTTTTAATTTCGTAGTTGGCCTCAAGTTGCTACGCCTATTGAAGACCGGACTTAGGGCATTTAATGCTTTGAAACCCTCGACACGAAGTTGGTCTACGTGAGTGCTCCATTTTATTTTTGAGTCAATATGTACTCCTAGATACCAAGAAGACTTTTGCCATGAATAGTAGTAGATAACCAGTTTCCGAGTGGATAATCTTCTTTTGCGGGTGAACAAAATTGCCCCAGTTTTGGACTCATTTAACTTTAGTCTCTATGTTTTGAAATATGAACCTAAGAGATCCAAGGCTATTTGAAGCAGGTTTATCACTAAATCGGAGTCGCTTGGTGAAGTAAAACATGCGGTGTCATCTGCAAAGCAAGCCAAATGCGTTCGAGGTTGTTTGGGAATGTCGTTGACGTAGACCAAAAATAAAGTAGGCCCCAGTACATATCCTTGTGGCAAACCGGCAGGCACAGGAAAGATATTTGAGACTTCATCACCCAAGTGAACACAATATTGCCGGTTACAAAGGGTTATGGATTAGTCGCACAGTTTCTAGAGATACATTACTCAATATTAGCTTATGGAGTAGCCCATCGTGCCACACCGTGTCAAAAGCTTTCTCTATGTCGAACAGAAATAATCCTGTTGATTCGTAGCGGTTATACTTGTCGGCTATTTGTATGGATACACGAGCAAGCTGTTGAACGGTGGAGTGGCCTCGGCGAAAGCCAAACTGTTCATTTATTATTGTGAAATCCACATACCTTAAAAGTCTGAATCGAATCAGATGTTCAAACAATTTTCTCAAGGAGGATAATAAATAGGCTTATGGGACGATAATGCATTGGGTCTGTGTCAGTTTTACCAGTTTTTTTAAAGCCACAATTTTTGCCAATTTCTAGCACGATGGAAAGTAGCTGTGGTATAAGCAACCATTGAGAAGTTTTGTTAGCAGAACAATACATTTTTGTGGCATATTTTTTAAGACTAAATTATGAATTCCAAAATTCCAAATTCCAAATGTCTTTATTACTGTAGATATTTACATATACTTAGCAATCGTCATTTTTTGCCACTTCTTTACATTGGACCACTGTGGGAGAAGAAGGGAAAGAAATCCCACGGATTAATTTTTAGATCTCTTTTAAAAAATGCTTATGCTTAACTAATACAAAATTTATATACTTATGTCATTATCATAATTAACAAGCAGGAATAAATAATTACAAAATTATTAACAGCAAAGTCTGTGTTGAGCCAGATTAACCCGATACAGTCCCATCATTTAAGTAATCTTGAACATTGTGATATCCTTTTTTCGACAAAGTCGCTTTAACATGGTTTTTAAATTGCTCAAATGGCAATTTCAAAATCTCCAGAGGTATCTTGTTGTAGTAGAGAATGCATTGACTCTTGAAAGAATTGCTAGCCTTCGCGAGTCTAAACTGGGGCGCCAGTAGTGTGTGATTATTTCTTAGGTTAACATTACAGCTATCACTAAGTTTGAGAAATTTTGTAAGGTTCTTGCGTACATACATTATATTTTCGAAAATAAATTGACTAGCTACAGTTAGTATGTCAATTTCTTTAAAAAGCTCTCTTAAGGAGTCTGTGCGTTTTAAATTATAAATTGCTCGAATAGCTCTTTTTTGTAAAATATAAATATGTAGTTTGAATATCCGCTGCTTTCCCCCACAACAAGATACCATAGGACATGACACTATGAAAATAACTAAAATATACTAGCCTAGATGTAGCCACATCCGTGTTTTGTCTGATGTTCCTAACAGCGTAAGCCGCAGAACTAAATTTACCAGCCAATTTTTTTATGTGGGGTCCCCACTGCATTTTGCTATCAATGGTTATTCCAAGAAACTTCGGTCATTTACTAATTCTAACGCATTGCTGTCCAACACTAAACTGGTCCCAACTTGCCTGACATTTAGAAGTGAGAATTTGATACATTTGGTTTTACTAGCATTTAACAATAAATTGTTAACTGTGAACCAATTCAAGGTTAAAGATAATACTCCATTCACGTCATCAAAATCTTCTTTTTGTCTTTCAATTTTGAAGACCGAAAGTATCATCAGCAAACAACACTATGTCAATTTCTCCACCATAAAAGGCAGATCGTTAATATACAGGATGTCCCAAAACTCACGCGCCACAGCGACACCGAAGGTAGACCTGCCTTAGGCGCATCGAATAAGCCCAACTTGACCTCAGTAAAAGTTTCATGTAATTTGAGATATTGACGGTTTAAAGTTTTTCATGAAAATCCCCATTTTTACATTGTTAGGGCATGCCATTACTTGCCTATGCCTTTCTTTTACATGTTCTTTATTTCTAAGCTATTGCTATAAGATACTTAAGACGACCTAAGTACTATTTTTTGATACCTAATGTCAAATACGAGATAATGATGAATAAGTCAAAGCTTAAATCTTTTGCACAAACTTTGGCTACTTCTTTGACCGCTTGTCCTGAAAAACAATACTTGGCACGGAATGAGATAATACCTTTAAAAACTTGCGTATGTGATGCCAATTCGGAAATAGTAGTATACTTGTATAAAAAAATAGCATTAAATGGGAGTTCACGCCACATTTAGTCATCAATCCGGAGCTCCCCCTAGTATGAAAAACCGGTCAAGTGCGAGTCTAAATCGCGCACGAAGGGTTCCGTACCACCGTTCAATGGAAGCGATGGTGTGGAGTGAATAGTTTGGATTTTACACAGCAAAATATTGTTTACAAAGTTATTGGTGCGGTTACTTTCAAACTCCATGTACGTAACCAGGTGCATCCATAAGTTTGTATGTAGTATTGTTGTATGGGAGCCCCCTTAAATATTTATTTTATCCTGTTTTTTAGTATACGTTGTCATAGCGGCAACAGAAATACATAATCTGTGAAAATTTCAACTCTCTAGCTAGCTAGGTTCTTGAGATACAGCCTGGTGACAGACGGACGGACGGACGGACGGACGGACGGACAGCGAAGTCTTAGTAATAGGGTCCCGTTTGGAACCCTTCGGGTACGGAAACCTAAAAAGGTGAACAAGAACACTGTTTATCAAATTAGAGTATGCAAAATAGAGAAGATGATACGATTGTAAAAGCTAAACAAACAAACAATCAAACTTAGCGTCACGCCTTTTCCCAAACGGGTTGGCAGAGGCACAACTGTGCCCAGCGTTATACGTCGTAATCCCTCTCGTGGAAACTCACCTTGTCTCACCATACATTAAGTGCATATCGGCGTATTCGCTGTGAGAATATTGGAAAGTATTCCGATTTACCATAACTGTTCTGTCAATATCTCAAATTTCATGAAACTTTAACTTAGGTAAAGTTGGGCTTATTCGATACGCCTAAGGCAGCTCTACCTTCGGTGTCGCTGTAGCGCGTGAGTTTTGGGACACCCTGTATACCAGGAATAAGAAAGGGTAATATGGAACCTTATGGAACGCCAATTTTTACTCCCGATCCATCAGATTTAACGCCTTTGCCAGGCGTTAAATCTGATGGATCTGATGTATTCCGATTTACCATAACTGTTCTGTCAATATCTCAAATTTCATGAAACTTTAACTCAGGTAAAGTTGGGCTTATTCGATACGCCTAAGGCAGCTCTACCTTCGGTGTCGCTGTAGCGCGTGAGTTTTGGGACACCCTGTATACCAGGAATAAGAAAGGGTAATATGGAACCTTATGGAACGCCAATTTTTACTCCCGATCCATCAGATTTAACGCCTTTGCCAGGCGTTAAATCTGATGGATCTGATGTATTCCGATTTACCATAACTGTTCTGTCAATATCTCAAATTTCATGAAACTTTAACTTAGGTAAAGTTGGGCTTATTCGATACGCCTAAGGCAGCTCTACCTTCGGTGTCGCTGTAGCGCGTGAGTTTTGGGACATCCTGTATACCAGGAATAAGAAAGGGTAATATGGAACCTTATGGAACGCCAATTTTTACTCCCGATCCATCAGATTTAACGCCTTTGCCAGGCGTTAAATCTGATGGATCTGATGTATTCCGATTTACCATAACTGTTCTGTCAATATCTCAAATTTCATGAAACTTTAACTTAGGTAAAGTTGGGCTTATTCGATACGCCTAAGGCAGCTCTACCTTCGGTGTCGCTGTAGCGCGTGAGTTTTGGGACATCCTGTATACCAGGAATAAGAAAGGGTAATATGGAACCTTATGGAACGCCAATTTTTACTCCCGATCCATCAGATTTAACGCCTTTGCCAGGCGTTAAATCTGATGGATCTGATGTATTCCGATTTACCATAACTGTTCTGTCAATATCTCAAATTTCATGAAACTTTAACTTAGGTAAAGTTGGGCTTATTCGATACGCCTAAGGCAGCTCTACCTTCGGTGTCGCTGTAGCGCGTGAGTTTTGGGACATCCTGTATACCAGGAATAAGAAAGGGTAATATGGAACCTTATGGAACGCCAATTTTTACTCCCGATCCATCAGATTTAACGCCTTTGCCAGGCGTTAAATCTGATGGATCTGATGTATTCCGATTTACCATAACTGTTCTGTCAATATCTCAAATTTCATGAAACTTTAACTTAGGTAAAGTTGGGCTTATTCGATACGCCTAAGGCAGCTCTACCTTCGGTGTCGCTGTAGCGCGTGAGTTTTGGGACATCCTGTATACCAGGAATAAGAAAGGGTAATATGGAACCTTATGGAACGCCAATTTTTACTCCCGATCCATCAGATTTAACGCCTTTGCCAGGCGTTAAATCTGATGGATCGGATTAACATACACATTATATTGAAACTAAAGGATCGCCTGTGGCTAATCGAGCTTGACCATTACCTCCGGACAAGTATACGATTGCGCAAAAATAAGTCCAGGATATGATGGAATTAGGAATCTGCCGGCCGTCAAAACAAAAATCCAACGGGCAAGCCCCTTGCATATGGTAAGTAAAAATAATTATTAATGGAAGCCTTGTGGAGATTTTCGGGCGTTGAACAACCTCACGGTTCCAGATAGATGCAATTACTTCGCATACTCGATGTCACCTATATTCTAAAAAGAAAAGTTTATAATTAAGTTTAAGATGGATTACAATAAAATTATTTAAATGAATATAATTTTGTAATAATAAATTGAAATCTTTAGAAAGATAGCAACAGAAGCAGCCTTCATAACACCTTATGGACTTTTTGAGTTTCCGAGGATAACGTTTGTATTGCGAAATACTTCTAACTTTTTATGGATTAGATATTTAAGCATCAAATTCCATCATAGGAGCAGATTCCGTGTTTATGAAAAGAGACATATTGTGTTTTCCATGCTACGAGTGATGGTATCTTGCCCACTGAAGAGAACTGCAGGCCATATCACAGTTCCCGAAACCTGAAAGAGTAAATGAGGTTCGAAGATATCTTGGAATTGCAAACTTCTACAGGAGCAGTATTCCCAAAGCAGCGCAATATCAAACGGAGCTCAATAAATACTTTCAGGGATGCAATTAAAATAATAAAAGGTTTATCAAATGGACCAAACTTTGCCAAGAAGCATTTAAAAACTGTAAAGAATTAATGACAGAGTTCGTAGTACTAATCCTTAGATGCGTATTAGTGTATATTTTATACAAAAAATATATGTTGTGAAAATATAATAAAAAATTGATTAAACAAATATTTATTGTTAAAAAAATAAACTGAAAACCCTAAAAATTTGAAGCCAACTAAAAACCATACAATTTTATAAACATATTTTTATTTATGATTAAAATATAAAACTATATTTCTTTGAAAAAATCATGTCATTCATTTTTAATTCATATTTAAAAAATATATGGGGATTTTTTTTATTTATTCGAACCTCAGAAACACTTTTTTTACTTGTTTTTGAAAAGATTATTAATATGATTTATGTTAATATACAAGAGAGAAATATTTTTCAAATATTTTATGTTAACGTACAATCTTTCCTTTCGCAGTGATTCATATCCGGGTTCGATTACTGAGTACGTGAATCATAAGAAACACTTTTTCTTTGACAACAGCTTTTGTTTCGAGTTTGATTGACATAAAGTATTGACAATGGAGTCAAATAACGAATTTGTAACGATCAGAAGATTTAACAAACCTAAGCGTGCAAGTAACGAGGACTTAAGTGAAAAGGATATGTTCCTCAACTTTACACTTCTTGACAACACATTGTCCATTAGCCTAACAGATGTCACCATGCGACAGACCACACATATCAGAGCTTCAGAATTAAGCGAATAAACTAAAGACCAACCTGGAGAGTGCCAACGTAGAGATCGCCTAACTTGTGAGAGAGGTATTTGACTTGAAGTGCGAAAATGAAACGTACAAGAAAAGTATCGACCTTTACAAGAAAGTCACACATATATTCTCCACGATAGTGCCGCGAAAACACCTAGAAGATCATCAATGATTTTTCCATTCAAGCCGGCTTATATTATTATAGCCGGCAGATTCCGTTAAGTCTTACAAGCAATCTAGTTGTAAGGTATTTATAGGTATTTATAGATAGAGATATAGATATAGTATAGGTTTTATTATCAATAATACTCGCACTCTGTATGTCGCGAGCTAAGAACTCACAAAATAATCCGAAATATACCCGACAACTGAAAAACAACAAGACAATCTGGACTATGTAGATTTGCAGAACCCGCCGCTGCCACCGGTTAAAGACGATGATACGACTACGCTGGCTAAAAAAAGAATAATTATTGTTGCTGACCAGCAGGGAAGAAATCTTTTTAACGTCCTACAAGAATTAGTTGGATAAGACTACAGTAACATGCTACAGTAAGCCAGGTGCATCGATGGGAGAGGTTGTCAGATCAGGAAGACAGCAGATTTCAACATTGACACAAAAAGACTACGTAGTACCATGGATACAATAAACAATAGGATAAGCAATCGCCATACTAGGGAGCGTAATTCGAGATTTAGTTCCTAAATGATAACTAGGTGTCACTGCTAGTACTAAAAAACTGGCAAATGGACACAAGATTAAATCGACCCTTTTAGTTAGCTAGTTGACATCTGAAGTTGCTTTGTGCCAACTCGCTAGATGGAGCTTTCATAGCGTTTTAGAATGACATGTGATTGTTGCCTGACGTTGAGTTATTCTGGCGGTACGGTTTACAATGCGCTATTGAGCGCCATTTGCGGGCATGTACGAGCGGGCAGTAAGCCAGTTAAGTATGTTCATAATGCACTTATTTTCACCAACGTAAACGTCGCGTCGTCGGGACCTCATGAGTGACGTCATAATTGCGCGTCATAAGTTCACGAAAAACAGGTAGTGCAGCGTGTGCGGAAACGTCAAATTGACATTTCTTTGACGTTTCTTCATCATCAGTGGTATGGTCATCGTCCAGAAGATTCCAAATTATGTTCAACAGAGCCCTTTCTTAGCCTTATTTTTTGGAATACCACGCAATTCTCAGGACAATAACCATCATTAACAATTTTTAGGGTTCCCTACCCAAAGGGTAAAAACGGGACCCTATTACGTCTTGCTTAAGTCTTACTTCACTGTCCGTCCGTATGTCACCAGGTTGTATCTCATGAACCGTGATAGCTTGACAGTTGAAATTTTCACTGATGACGTATTTCTGTTGCCGCTATAACAACAAATACTAAAAACATGTATTTTTAAAAGCATTTTTATTCAGCAACGTGATGTTTTTTGTGTTATACATGTCAAACGAACACGAATACTATTAGGGCGTTTCGCTGCGCTCGCCCCCTTTAGTCTTCACCTAAGCTACCGCAGTGTTTGCCCTAAGAGATTTCATCGTTTCACGATATTTCACGTTTGGGCACATCATGATGTGCCCAATTCTACGATGGACCGCCGCCGATATATATAGATAATGTTACATAACTTCGTGCGCGAGTCCGACTCGCATTTGGCCGGTTTTCTATAGATAATGGTACGGAACCCTTCGTGCGCGAGTCCGACTCGCACTTGGCTGGTTATTTATGAGTGTTGTTGTTGATATTTGAATGACAGATGGATGACGTTAGCGCGCTTTCGTTCGCCGGTTTACATTGAACGATGGCTATTTGTGCGCTTACAATGTAAACCAGCGAGTATACAACGATTGCAATGGTCGCATCAATAGCGCATTGTAAACCGTACGGTGGATTAGTGACATTTGTTGTGGACTGTAGTGGTAGTGATTATATTCTCTTTGGGAGGAGGTGGAGGTACCGTGTACTGATATTGTGTTGGTTGTGTCGATTGCGTTTTAGCGATATCTTGTTTGATTGTTTGACTTCATTCATCAGTTACACGGTACGATCCCTGCTATTCTTTCGGACTTTTTTGTGGTGAAGTTATTGTAAAGGTTTATTTAATCGTTTATTGCACAAAAATTAAAAAATAAAAATGTACAAACACAGATCTATAATATTGTACAAAGGCGTATTTAATGCCAAGAAGCAATATCTTCCAGTCAACCTTTGGTGCTGTAGAGATTGATAGCGTTTTAGGTAGTGCGCAAGACTAGTTATAATAATACACATTAACTTCATAAAATATACAACTTACTGGTTTTATTAAATCTTTTTTTACTAATAATCTTTACCTAGCGTTCGTTTATTTCTACCACCCAATAGCGCTCGACTCATATTATGCGACACTTATTGTTCATATTTGATAGGCTACCCTACATGTCAGTGACGAGACAATGTTTATTAAAAGGCTACCCTACATGTCAGTGACGAGACAATGTTTATTAATAGGCTACCCTACATGTCAGTGACGAGACAATGTTTATTAATAGGCTACCCTACATGTCAGTGACGAGACAATGTTTATTAATAGGCTACCCTACATGTCAGTGACGAGACAATGTTTATTAATAGGCTACCCTACATGTCAGTGACGAGACAATGTTTATTAATAGGCTACCCTACATGTCAGTGACGAGACAATGTTTATTAATAGGCTACCCTACATGTCAGTGACGAGACAATGTTTAAGAAGTTGTCGTGAAGACTAGCAGAACTTCTCTTTGTTCGGCACTTACATCACGCAGGTGAAAAAAAACTCGAAAATTGAGTCAACTTTTAGTTAAAAGTTGATTCAATTTTCGAGTTTTCTTACACCCGATGAAGAAAGAACTCGAAAATTGAGTCAACTTTTAGTAAAAGTTGACTCGATTTTCGAGTTTTTTTTCACCCGATTTGGAAAATTGTGCCAACACTCGATTAACTCGATAGTGTCGACGACGGTCGACACCAACCAGGTTTCGGCTTTAGAGTGTCTTAAAATTAACGGTGTATAAGTTAGGAAGCTGACTGAACTGTTAGATTTTGAACAATAAAACAATATTTTATGTGCCTTTCTTTATTTTGTCCTGATTAGACTATTAATGAATGAGTGAGCAAAGCGAACGAAGTTCTCTGAGTCTACTGGAATATTCCGGTGTTTGTATGTATGTTTCACCGGAAAATAACGAAATCCGTAAGTTAATAAATTTCCTTATTGTTTTTCCACAAGTTTATAAACATACCAACCTAACCTAATAAAATCTAGAAGTTGCGGATCGTGTTATTTTCCGGTATGTATGTTTGTCCAAATCCATCAAGGGTTTGCCGAGATAGATATGGGTCACGCACGAGTTCACAGATCGTGGCGAACTACTTTCATAGCTTTCGAATGACGGATAATTTTGGGTTATATTTATATTAAGATATGTGACGTCGCTGTCAGTGTCAGCTGTCAAATATCGCAGACGAATGCGCAAACCGCAGCGCCATCTAGTGCGATAGGCACGAAAAAGTTCGTATCGCCATCTAGTAGTTATGTTAGTGAGTCAATTGTTTCTGTGAAATTATGATGTTTATTAAAACGTCACAAATATAGTGATTTAGTTAATAAAATATTTTATTTTTTTTATAACAGGAATTGCTGTCTACATAAACTGCCCAACTATCCCAGCTATTTAAAGCTGATTATATAAATCACCCCTAAAAAGCGCTAACAGAGGCGCCATCTGAATCGTAGCAGCTAAAGTGCTTCTGAGCGGAGTTCGTTTTTTTTGTATGGGATTGCTTATCCTATTGTTTATTGTATCCATGGTAGTACTTGGAGGCACAAACGATGCAAACCCATTCAGATTTAAGCTCGATCTACAATGCTGGGTTAATATGGTTACTAAAACAAATGCCATTGTCAGCAATATCCCGCCTTACAAGTACCTAAACATAAAGAAACTTTTTTTTTTTGGTTATTATTTTATCATACAATCAGTCTTTGACTATGAGCAGATTTTTTGAGTGATGGTGTTATGTAGAGGTGATCCCCCTTTGGGATTACTCTTTTAATGTGCCTTAGATGCTGTCCAGGTCTAATATATTACGTCTCTTCAGGCGCCCCATGTAGGAGGGAATTGTCAGTTGGACTGCAAGTTGGTTTGGGTGTTTGGTAAGGCGGGTTTTGTACTGTTTGCTGTAGTACTTTATCTCCTCCTATACTGTGTTCATATTTAGGTGGTTGTGGACCTCGGCGTTTCTGATGAACCAGGGTGCGTTGGAGATTTGTTTCAGCATAGCATTCTGGGCTCTCTGTATTTTTTGTATGCTTGTGTCACAGGCGGATCCCCAATAGTTGTATACGGTACGTCCAAATAGGTTTTATGACGGATTTATAGACAAGTAGTTTATTGTCGGTTGAGAGTTTGGAATTTCTTCCTAGCAGCCAGTACAGCCCTTTATATTTGAGGTTAAGTTGATCTCTCTTGGTTTGGATGTGTTTATTTCAGGTAAACCTGCGGTCCAGGTGCATTCCGAGGTATTTTGACTCTTTGTGTGGTAGTTGTTTTTCATCCAGTTTCACTGGCGGACAGTTCCCTTTACGCAGTGTGAATGTTACTTGAACCGATTTGGATGCACTGGCACGGATTCTCCACTTTGTGAGCCAGCTTTGAACATCGTTTAGACTATTTTGAAGGATTTGTGATGCTTCTTGGTTACACCGGCTTGATGCTAGAATCGCTGTGTCATCAGCAAAGGTTGCCACTGTGACCCCAGGGCTTTGCGGTAGATCTGATGTGAATATTGTGTAAAGAATAGGCCCAAGCACCGAACCCTGGGGTACTCCGGCGTGTATGTCATGGAATGAGGATGTGCTTTCACCTTCCCTGATCTGAAATATTCTATTGGATAGGTAGGGTTTCCAGTATGGCATAGAATGAGTGGGGTAAAAGGTGTTTTATCTTGCACAACAGTCCTCTGTGCCACACTCTATCAAATGCTTGTTGTATGTCAAGGAAGGATGATGAACAGTATTCTTTTCTTTCCAGAGATTTTCTGATGACATCACACACTCTGTGGATTTGGTCAATAGTGGCATGTTCTTTTCTAAATCCAAATTGGTGGTCTGGAATTGTAGATCCTTCTGCAAGTGCAGCTGCCAGTCTGCGAAGAATGATTTTCTCGAAGACTTTGGAGAGTATCGGTAGCAGGCTTATGGGTCTATACGAAGTGACGTCATGTGGTGGTTTTTCCGCTTTATGTATCATAATTATTTGTGAGACCTTCCACAATGCAGGAAAGTATGATACTCTAAGCATGCAGTTAAACAGCGTGCTAAGAAATTTCATTTCTACATGTGGTAGTTATTGTAACACTCTCTTGTCTATTAAGTCAAAACCCGGTGCCTTTTGGTCTTCCATCCATCTAATGGTTCTGTTGATTTCTTGATAAGCTACCAATCTTAAGGGTACATCCAGCTGAAAATCTTGTGCCATGATGTCATCAATATCGTCTTCATTTGTTCCAGGATGTTTCTCGTTGGGCGTGAAGATCTTTGCTAAATGGTTGGCAAAAGCATCCGCCTTCTCTTGTTCTGTCCTGGCCCAAACATTAACCTGCAGTCTTATGGGAGGTTTAGATTTCTGCAGTTGGTTGAACTTTTTACAAGCCAGCCAGAGTGAGTAGTCAGTTTTTTTGGTAGCAGTTAGCGATTCCAGATGCGCTTGAGCAGTCGCGTTGTTAGCTTCCGAAATTAGGTTTTTTAGTTTCCAGACATATTTGTTAAATGCGGCTTTGTCTTCTGGATGTCGACTGGTGTGCCAAACTCTACGAAGTCTTCTTTTCTCCATTAGGTGTTGTTTTATTTCGAATGGGACTTCGTTGTTTCTCGGCGAACGGGTAGGTGATTCCGGTGTGCTCCTCCAGCAGGCTGACTGAATTATGGTTGTTAGGTCCTTTGTAGCAGCTTCAATATCTTCAGCTGTTTTAAGTTTCACGTTTGAGGGTAATGTCTCTTCTACAATTTCCCGGAACGAGTCCCAGTCCGTACGCTTATTGTAAAGTACTGCCCTTTTCTGGTAATAACGCACTGTTGCACTGGCTGTCAGTATAACAGGAACATGGTTTGACGACGCATTCAGACAAGTCTCGATTTTAAAGAAGAGACGAGACAAACCCTTGGCTATGAAGAAGTCTATGATATCCGGTAGTTTGTGAGGATCAGTTGGCCAGTGAGTTGGTTCGCATGACGACAAGGTTTTGAGATGGTTTTGGTCCACAGTTTTCTTTAGTGTTCTTCCTCTAGTGGTGGTGAGCCTAGAGCCCCAGTGTGTGTGTTTGGCATTCCAGTCACCACCTGCTATGAATCGGTTGCCCAGGGTTTGGAAGTACTCTGTAAAGCGTTCTTCTGATATAGCATGTCTAGGGGGATAGTAAACAGACGAGATGTTAAAGTCACCATTTTTATCCTCTATACATATTTCGGTGCCCTGGATCTCTGGAGTTTGAAATTAAGGCAGCTCAAAATGTCTTATAGCGGACCTTATGATAACCGCAGACCCACCGTGTGCAGTCCCATCTGGATGGTTCGGTGGTTTATACGCAGCCAGGACACAAAACGTATCATTCATTGATATAGACTGCAGCAAGTTCAGACCGACTCCAAGAGTGTATAATGTGCAACTATGTAGACTGATTCTTAAGAGAAACAAAACGACCAGATTATGATACTAAGCTCTCAAACAACATATGGACTGCAGCAAGTTTAGACCGTCTCCAAGAGTGTATAATGTGCAACTATATAGACGAACGTTTTCGTTTGATCGCCTGCGATGGAGGCAACTCTTCGTCGGACTCGGAGCTTGCGAGTTCTATCTGTGGGGGCTGCGCTGTCGTTTTCTTGCTTCTGCGCTTCTTGGGGAACTCCGTTTTATTTTTTTCGCTCGGCTTCTTGGATGTTGGTGGTTGCGCTACCTATGGCGACGGCGGTGCTGCTGATGTTGCAGGAGGCGCTGACTAAATGCTGACGTCGTCAGCAACCTCGTCCACCCAAAACGGATTTTGTGACCAGCCAGGCTTGAAAACAATGAAATTATATTTTTAACACTCAGCTTGGGATGATGTTAAAGAGAAAAAACCAAGGAGGGTTAGGAAATATTGGTACGCACATTTACTTACATGATGCTGTTGGGTGAGTAGGTAAAACACTTGAGACTTGGATCGACGACGGCAAACGCAAAGCAGTTACCACTTCACTTCACTGTCTTCACTTCACAGAATGAAACAAAAACTGAATTTAGCTCAAATATATACGCCTTGATTCATAGAACGTGTTCACATTGACAAATCCATCAAGAATATTATCATTTTATTTTGAGAGGCGATACTGATCCAGAAATTTTAACCATAAATAATATGCTCACACAGGCTATCCTAATTTCGACGACAACGTAAATGTGAATTAGTCCCTATTTTCCCTATGTTTGGTCAGTTGGTGCCTAGCTTTCTGAGTAAGATGAGACAAAATCGTATAAGGCACGTTAAAGTAATCGTATAAGGCAGCTCTAAGGGTCTTCTTATTTGATTCTACATAGGCAGTTGTGTAAGAAACCATTATATGAAGATCCCTTACTATATAGGCTGTTTCAGATACATAGGTGTAGTCATATTTAAGGGGGTTTTTATGGATGTCGAAGTTGGTTGGTTGAATCAGACACTTAACTAACTCTCCTTTGTGTTAGTTTGAACATGTAAGAACAACAAAAAATACTTAAAACATAAACTTATGTACACATAAAAAAATATTTATACTGTATTTGTCTTCTTGCCCTGGAACTTTTAGACAACTCGTTAAACGTTTCTGTCACTCACTTGTCTGACGGAATTTTAGTGACTTGGTTAAACGTCGGTATTTAATTAATGGTCTAGAGAGTTAGTTAAGTGTCTGATTTAACCAACTAACTGTGACATAGACATCATTCTGAACAACTTTTACAAGAAACCCTTTTTGAACAGAGCAACTTTATTTTTAACTTCTCTAAAATATTACTAAGTTTATCTATGGCAGATAAACTTACATTTTTATGTCATGACATGATACAAAAATATAAGAGGACAAGGAGGTAATGTGCGTCCAAGTGTGTTTCGAGCTTCGCGTATTTAGGGTTCCGTACTGATTTATCAATACTTTGGTAGGTATTTTGCTCATAAAAAAATACATATCTAATAATAAACATTATCACCAAATTTCAAGTCATAGGTCAAGTTAAAAAATTCTTCAGTATATTTTTTTATTTAAAAAAAAGCTGACTAAGGTGACTTCTCATTCCTTTGTTTCCAATATTTTTAAAACAAAAAATACAATATCTTCATATCGAGCTCTAAACAACGATACGAGGGATAGGTAACAAAATGGTGTCCCCTTTAGCTGTATGGAGATTTTTAATCGCTTGTGTTAACCGGAAATCGAACCCACCAAATGTGGAAAAAAGTTGCGGAATTGACAAGAGATATGTGGATATCCTCCAGGAGATGTATAGGTCTGCCACTCTCCAGGTGCGACTCCATAAACTGTTCAATCCTGTTCGGATAGAACGGGGCGTCCGCCAAGGAGATACTCTTTCGCCCAAGCCCTTCACCAATGTCCTGGAGGACGCATTGGAGACTGTAGAGTGGAGGCAACGCACCTGAGGTTTGCCGATGATCTGGTCTTGGCTGAGAACGTTGCTGATCTCCAGATTATGCTCGCAGAAGTGCACGAAGCATCCCTGAGGGTCGGTTATGACGGACACTCCCACAAGCGACGGTATCAACATTGCTGTTGATAACTGTCCCGTAAAAGTGGTTGAGGAGTATATATTGTTTATCTTTTGGTAGTCAGTTCCAGGTAAAGGAGATCGCTAGACGAGTCCAGCTCGGATGGGCCGTTTTCCGCAAACTGCGGCATGTCCTGACGTCGAACATCCCACAATGCCTGAAGACAAGTGTATTTAACCTAAGTCTGCTGCCCACTCTTACGTATGGTGCTGAAACATGGACGCTCACAAAGGAGATCGTGCACAAAGTTTCAGTAGCACAGAGAGGCATGGAGCGTGAATGTTATGTATTAGGCTGTCTGACCGCATCCGGAATACTGAAATCAGACGCAGAACCAAGGTGGCTGACGTCAGTGAACGGATAACACGGCTCAGGTGGAAGTGGGTAGGACACTTGGCAAGGCGAGAATACGGCAGATGTACCAGATCGGTAACCGAGTGGTGGCCAAGAGGAGGCCAAAAAAGATCAGTCGGCCAACCACCTGCCAGATGGTCCGATGACATAGTGAGGATAGCAGGAATGCAGTGGACCTGGGTTCTACGGGACCGGGTCGAGTGGCGTGTATATGAGGAGGCCTATACTCAGCAGTGGGTTTCCTGACAGGCTGATGATGATGACGATGAATATCAAAACGTCATATTATCTCATACAACGTTAGAGTAGGGTGACCATAATTTCGATACCTTCCGGGGCGTTAGGTCCAAGGTTCTAAAATGACCATAGTTGCAAAATGTCTACGGTATTATAGTGTTAAAATGACCAAAGTATCAAAATGACCAACTTTCTGAGACATAGTCTATTTGCATACGCATATCGACAGATGGGACTCAGCCAAATTTTTTGGAGACTTTTGGTACCTAGTTATAAAAAAATTACCTGCGCAAAAACATCAATTATGTAAAAAAAATTAAGGACAAATTAATTGATATTTTAGTAAAAATATTTATGAAAAGTACTAGGGTAACATTGATTACTAGGAGGTTTGCGTTAAAAAGGAGCAGAGTTTTGTATGAACCATGCAAAGTGACAGCTAATAGCTCATATTTATGACATTTGCTATCATTTTTAGGGTTCCGTAGCAAAAAACTGAACCCTTATGGCATGGTAAGTAGATGTATTACCTGCAGTATACTTGAAACACTTAGCTTGATTCACCCAGGTCAATCAAGTGAACTAAAAGTACATTTAATAGACTTTCAGCATTAGAATAAATTTCATAGATATTTTCAAGTAAACTTTGTGCACCTGAGTACTGGTACCATCAATGACCGATACTAGCACGTGTCGCTAGTATAATATTGAGTGTTGTTTTTGCCGGCCGGCTTGGCCGGTTTTTAACATCATCTATCACATTGCATGGTTCAACCAACGTTCTTCACCTAAGAACATAAAACCTACAAACACATTTAACACGTTTGTGTTTCAACTCTGTTCCTAAATAATTATAGACAAGTGCAGTTGAGAGCACACGAGCTCGACACTGTTCTTGTTGAAGAAGGGAGAAGAGAATCGTGCGTCGCGACGACACAGCGAGAGCCGTCGTTTTGCGGTGTCGAGGTTGATCTGCTCTTATATATAACACAACATATTATCTGGTTTAGTCATACCAGATAATATGCTGTGTTGAGGTGAGTATGTGTATATAGGTATATGCAACCTCTTAAGATAAAGTGCTGGCCAATTCAAAGGGCTTAGGCTCTATGATAATTTGTGATTAAACACTCTTTGATAGACTATAGGTTTATTATTGTCTTTTGACATTTGCAACATTCGTTTGGTAGGAAAACAAATTTGAAATAATAAAATGTTGATTATAATTAAAAACCAAAAAGGGGGTGAGACTGTTCTAAATAGTGGTTACCGGTACAATTTGAGTTTTTCAATAAAAACACAACTCTTTGGCGATGCATAAACAGGAAATCTTGTTCGGCAACTATTAAGTTGGATATAACGAAAATTAAAATTCTCTGCGAAAAACTTCACTCATGCATTCGTGATAACAAAAAAGTAAGGTGTCTTTAGCGATTGCCGAATGCAAGAAAAGAGTTTGTGAAGATTTGGGATCTATTCAGCCTATTTATGAAAAAGTATTTGAACTATTAAAACGTAAAGGAAATGAATATTTACACCTTATGCCATCGTTTCAGTCTCTCAAAACAGTACTAAACAGAGCAAGAAAGATCTTTTTAAAATCTGATAAATTAAACTTTACAAGTTTGAAAGAAGTTGTTATCCCCAAAGATATTGCCGGAGATTTTTTGATTACCGAAGAGGAGAAGATATTATTATTTTATTCAAAGGCGAGTCAGCAAATTATAAAAAGTTCAAGAAGTACATCCTACCTTGCTGACGGTACCTTCCGTTGCTGTCCAAAGGTTTTTTACCAGTTATATTCACTACACCTTGATGTTATGTCCAATGACATTTCGAAGAATGTAGTTCCAGTTATCTACGGGTTGCTACCTAACAAAACGCAGAGAACCTACACACGTTTTTTTCAATTAATAAAACGAAAATTAGGAGTAATTATAATTAAATTCAAATGTGATTACGAAAAAGCTCAAATCAATGCGATCCGTAAAGTCTTTCCGCAAGCAACTTTATCGGGCTGCTACCATCATTACAATGATGCAATTTGGCGAAAGAGTAAGGACCTGAAGCTAAACAAGACGAAAGAAGGAAGAAATTTTACGAGAATGTGTTCTTATATTCCACTACTTCCTGCTGAATATACTAGAGAAGCATGGGCATACATTCTCAACATTGCGCCACAATGTAGAGCACTGGAGAAATTCAAAAAGTATTACCTTCGACAATGGTACCCGAAACTGGATAATGTGCTAAAGACAAAAACAGGACCACAAATCCTGTAGAAGGATTTCATAGAAGACTAAATTCTAGAATCCCTCGATCACCGAACATTTTTCTGTTTATTAAATGCCTACTGAAGGAACACAGGCTCTATGACTTCAAAATTAAAAGCATTTTGTTCAACCCTGTAAATAATAGGCGTAAGGTTAATATAATATTTGATAAGAAATACAAACAACTTTTACGTGCCCTTCAAAGCAATAAGATTACGCCTACATCTTTTTTAAAGAAAATTGTATTCCTTAGGCTGCTACTCCATTAGATGTAAGGTGATGTTATTTTGTCCGTTAGATGTAAGTTATAAGAAGATAATATAGTTTTGTTTGTGACTTTCGAGAAATTTTATTTATTTATCGATTTTTCCATTTATTTATTAAAGAGCCCCCAACACTTTATATGGGTGACGGTTCACCTATAAGCGATCTAGGTGCTAAGCTCAGAGAGAGAGAGAGCGGTGTGCGTTTGGTATATATGCAGGAAACCGTACGTCCTTAGAGCCATCGTGGGGTTTGGCTCTAAGGACTCTGTGCATTGTAATTGTAAAGAACACGGAACTCCGAGCTCATGACCGCTGTCTGCCCAAGCTCTCTTCGCTCTGTTAATCTGTTCGCTCCTGGTACTTTTCGCGTTTAATTTATATTTTTAACTTCTTTAATTCTGTTCAAAATTTCGAATTATTTCTAAGTTTTTTTGCCAGCTATGGTTTTGCACTCATGAACATTTTACAACTACAAGATATATAATTAGAACCTTTACATACTGTAGTCAGTAATACGTTTTTGTTTCTTAGTTCGTGTACAGATCAATAAGTAGTAATTTTGCGGACATGTCTTTAACCGATTTGGTCTTATAACGCCTTCTGGCTCAAAATGTTGAATTTGCAAAATGTTGAACAATAAACATTTTGCAAATTCAACATTTTTCAAATTCAACATTTTGCAAATTCAACATTTAGCAAATTCATCATTTTGCAAATTCAAAATTTTGTTCCCTGGACAGACAATTATCTTCAGTTTAAAATTTAGACATTTTAGCACCACCACTACTTGGACATTATATATACTTGGACAATAAAACATTGGTCATTTTCTAACTTTTGACTTTATGCAACCATGGTCATTTTAGAACCTTGGACCTAACTCCCCGGAAGGTTTCGATAGAGTTTACTAAAAATATCGTTTCCTTTCTTTCGTGCGGCCAGCTTAAGTGCTCATAACTTTTTATAACTGCTTTGTTATTTTTTGTTTGCAGGCTTAGAAAAAATATCGACAAATTTTTGGTAAAAAAATCAACAATTAAATTTTATTTCCGGATAGCAGAGCAATCGAAACGCATACTGTTTTTTTTTCCACTGAACCCTACCCATTTGGTTTGCGATATTATTAATTGGAAACATTGTTTAAAGTTACTTGATTTTTGAAAGCTTCGCGATGTTGCCTATAATTATTAACGTTCCTTAAAAACAAAAAACTTCAGAATTTTTATTTTATTTTTCTGTTCGTACTTAGTTCCTATTTAATCAAAATATACAAATAAAGTTACGACTTATTTATTTATTTCAACCTCGCATCGTTTATCGCAACATCGGACTATTTCTATTTGGTCCGAGTTAAATAAAATTTAAGATACCAAAAGGTCGGTAACATTTATAAAGTTAATCTGTCAATAATTTGACAACTTTTTTTAATGTAGCCTGTACGATCGTGTCCCACGGCTGGGCAAAGGCCTCCCCCCTTTGAGTCCACACATCCCGGCTCAGTGCCACCTCAGGCCACCCCGGCAAAAACCGGCCGAGGTCGTCCCGCCATCTCCGCCTTGGCCTGCCCCTACGCCGGAAGCGGTCATGCGGCACCCAGTCAGTGGCGATCTTCGCCCACCTGTCCGGGGGGTGCACGACTCACGAGTCTGGCTCAGTTCCACTTTAGCTTGGCGGTCTGTGCGCCCACATCACCGATGCCAGTTGAGAAGCGCAGTGTAGTGTTCCTAACGCGATCCGTTCTGCGAACATTGAGGATGCTGCGCTCCATTGATCGCTGAACCTTGAGTTTGGACTTCTGAAGTTCGGTCAGAGACCATGTCTGAGCGCCGTAGGTTAGGGTAGGCAGAATACACATGTCGATGAGTTTGCGCTTAAGTGTCAGAGGAAAGTTGCCCTTCATTAGCGCCTTCATGGAACATTTCTTTGTTTACAATAAAATTACAAGATTAGTGATTCAAGTATGTAATTAATTATTCGTAGGTATGATGAAGGTGAATGCACATCTTTCGTTAGAGCGGGGGAGCAGAAGCTCAACGTGTCTTCCTACAGATTAATTGATGGTGTTATAATGTAAGGTAGTGTGAGGCAGGGCCTGAACCGCTATGCTGGAGAGGTCATCTCTGATGAGAAGTGTCCACAACGTGTTAATTACCTGGGTGCTGCACGTATCCCGCGGGTGGTGTTGAACTGTCACCGAACCCCAGTGAGCCAGGCTCCAGCTTGACTGGTGGCAGTGGGTTGTGTGTGTAGGCGTGCGGCGGTATGTCGACACGGTCACGCACACATCGACGCAGCCGCGGCGGGAGACTGACCCCTGAACACAGCAGTGACGTGATATCCTGCCGAACGACACCACCCATTTATATTAGAATAGTCAATTAAATTAAATTCATTTATTTACAATTGTAACATACAGTACAAAACCATTGTAAATAAATAATATAAAATGGTTTTTAATGTATCAAACAATTCCAAATAACGCTGATATTAAGTAAATATTGTACGAAACTGTGTTGCTGGAACACTGTGAGAGAGCTGTGGGAAAAAGCAGGCTAGGAATCAATAAACATGGTAGGGAAAGAAACACATCATGCAAGCATGCTGGAATCAATAAAATTGATAGAGAAAGAAACACATCTATAAGAGTGGACAAGAGTTACAGACATAGGCACTAAGATAGACCAAATGCAATGAAGACAGGCGAGCCATATTAATACACGGTTGTACAAGTATAGTTAACTCTGCTTAAATTTGTATAAAAGCGCCAAAGGGAGTGCTAAGAAAGGCCTGCAGGTGCCTAAACAACGGGCGCAGTTCTTTCAGCTAAGGATCGCATAAATGCTGAGAGTCAGATGTGGAAGTTGTAAAAAAGCTGTAATAAGAAGTAAAGGCAGTGAATTAGCCACCATAAGATTTTAAGAGGCAATTTTACTATCAATGGCAGTGAAAAAGCATTACTATTTTAACACAAAAATGCCCTATAAATGTCCAAATAAAGTTAGGTGTCTTCGACTATTTGATGTTATGTTAGGTGTTTTTAGGGTTCCGTATCTTAAAAATTAAAAACAGACCAATAATAAGACCACTTGTTTGGATGTCCTTCCGATAAGATTTATTTATCTGACAGCCACATCATTTACAAATAATTTACACAGTTTAAAATTAAATAAAAAATACGGCCAATTACGGCTGTCTATTTTGTAACACCAAACTTATAATAATTATAGGTGACAATACCTAAAATACTACAATACAAATACAATAATACAAAAAACCGACTACAGGACCGACTAAGTTGAAATTTTGTATATAATATAACTTATGAATTTTGACCCCAACACGGAAGCGTAGAGGAGAAAGACATTTTATTTAAAACAGACTGCATCTCTACTCTGCGCACTAATAAAACCACTAACAAAATCCAAACTCATACTAGAGTGTCACGAATTACTCAACAGACTGGGTGAGCACAACAAAGTTAAACTGCAGTAGGTAAAAGGTCACCACCAAGACCAAGGAAACTGCGAGGCGGACAAGCTAGCCAAAGCAGGAGCAAGGAGGACAGAGATTGTCCCCCCACCTTAAGCACTCAAACTCAAAGCAGCCACAGGCGAAAAGCTGCAAAAACACCAAACTATTACTTAAATAATATAATCATAAATTCACAAACTACGTGACTAATGGGACTATCATGCAGTAAAAAAAATACTAACTGGCCTGATTACAGGCCACTGTACACTTAACAAACACTCGAAAATTGCAGGAGCAACAGACAGCTCTCTATGCAGGGGTGCATGGAAGTGGATGAGACTGTGGAGCACATGCTGCTTGCGTGCCCATCCACCATTGAACCCAGGATGGAAATTCTGGGTGAAACGAGATTGCCCTCGGAGCTCCTTGAACACCCAGGCCTCCTACTCCAGCTTGTGCAGGAGTTGGGATGGCTGAATTAGAAGAGTGGGTGCAGGGGATATGCGCAAGGGCCCCGCTCAAGTGGGTCAGGTGCAGGCACTGAAGAAGAAGAAATGTTCCGTAAAAACAAAAATTTTGGGGGGCAAATAAGAAAATAAATAATAATAAAATCATAATTTGAAACTGTATCGTGTGACATTTCAAATGCAAGGGAGGATTTCAAATATATGTTAATCATAATTTCAAAATTATGATTAACGTATATTATTATTATTTAAAAAAACTACCAAAAATATACCTCCGAAACTACAGACCCTAAAAGTTTAAGAAAATTGTAATAATTAAAAAAAATATGGGTTAAATATTGGGGGAGAATCAAAAGTACAAAAAAACTTCTAGAAAACCACTGAACCAAAAAATTTTGAAAATTGCGTAATCATCACAAAAATATATTAGTTTTTTGAGAATTGAAAATTTTGGCCCGGTTCAAATTCAAGTCAAAGTCAAAATTTCTTTATTACTAGATATTTAAATATAATAAGTAAAGGAACTTCGTTCGTATGTTCTAGCACGCTACAGGCAGTGCCAGGTTTGAGAGAGAGGCGCATCAGGTGAGGGGAGTTTATGTGCGGGACGCGCGGGGAGCTGCGCATGGGCTGCGGCTTATCGTGAGCGTTGATTGACTCGCCAGTCGTACTGTGTCTCTCGCGTCGATACGACGTTCCAAAGGCGTCCGAAGTACAGTCGCATTCTAAATTGTTGCTGTCGATTTGTAACAAATATTTCAGCTTGCCTAGCTCAGTGGTAAGGAGTTGGTAGATCAGTTTGGCAGGATAGTGAAGCTGTCGTGTATATAAGAGAGGAGATACAATTTTTTTATTTTAACAAAGATTTTTCGGCATCCCGTACAACATAGATTGTCTGGGGTGGAAGGAAGCAGTCTACGGATATTGTTACACTATATTGTTGTTGAGGATTCACATATACAGGGTATACCAGAAAGGTGTAGTCATATTTTATGGTGCAAATCTAGTTATTATTGGGAATTCCCCTACATTAATATGAATTCTGATAGATGCGTGTAGCAGCCTCAATTTGACCTGAAAGTTCCAGGTCCAACGTCGTCGTAATGGGATATCACAAAAAAAGATAGTTGTCGCGTCAATGGCTCCATAAATTGTGCGGGGCGGTACACTTTTCAAGATGAGTTGTCTGATTTAAGTGGATGACAAGGTAACCTTTTAGTGTCTCTGTGAGATAAACCTAAATGTCGTAAATGAAATTCACGACATTCACCGATCTGGTATACAGAATATGAGGAACATGGAGACCAGGTACAAATTCCCATTAAGTCACAAACACGCATCTTGAATAAACACTGAAGTGCAGATTAACACTTTCCATTAGACTAACTCATCAAGTTGTCGCATCTGAATTGATTTTTAATCTTCGCTAATGGCGGCAGACTTTTTATTACATTTGATACTTGCCGCGCTTCGACATGAGTTGTCTATTAGAAGGGGATGAAAACATGCCTAGTCTTTAAGTGTCTCTTTGCGACAAGCCAAAAAATAAAAGTAAGCAAATTTCCGGCTTTCACCGATCTGGTACCTACGCAGAATTTGAACAACATGCAGACTACGTTTTTCTACCTTCTACATTTTTCCTACGTGCTGCAAACACGCACATTGAATAAACCTGTAGATGTTCACAAGAGAGTAAGAGATTCGTGCTCTAGTGGTTTCACAATCTTTTTGTGTCCCTGTAAGACAAGTCAAAAAGTAAAAGTAAATTAAATTAACGACTTTCACCGATCTGGTATGCAGAATATGAGCTCACGGAGACTTACCTTCTACCTACAAGCTGCAAACACGCTCATTGATTAAACACCTGCAGATGAACACCTACCGTGCAGGTAGGTACTAACATATTAAGTTATTTATTAAATCTCAATATTTTTAATCTTTGTTAGTAGGCTTTGAGACTTGGCGCCGTTTGAATTGAGGGGTCTGTACCTGGTGCGTTTTTCAACGTATTCAGAAAATTATCGCAGTGTTATTGATTGGTTTATTTTTATTGAAAGTCATTTTATGATTTAATGCAAATGCCAAATATCTACTATGCTTGTTAGTATGTTATCTACCCAGACCTAAATATGGATGTCGATCCGAATTTGAATCGAGTTGTCAAAGTTAATCCGAGAATAGCGCTAACTCGCGTTCTATCTGTCTGGTCTAAAGTGCAAGTGCAAAGGGACCAATTTCGGTAGTATGGCATTTACGGCACTTAATGTAAAAAATAAAGGTAGGTTATTAAAAACAAAGTACTTAAAAAAGTAAGTAAAAACCTACCTAAATTTTACCTACTCCAAAAACAAAGTATCTTGCTTGTCCTATGCCGGCGCCATTTTGGTGCATACACTTTACTCCTAGGTAAGAAAACGCACAGGTGCGTGGTTGGCCTCCCGCTTGTGTAGTCTTAAACGCATCGGTGCGTGTGGGTCGCATTCAAGTCAAGTTACTAAAAGCGAAGGGAACCTTAAATTATATCCAGAAGTGGCCGGGCGGCGGACCTATTGATATTTTCATTCAGTGCCTATGATTTCATTCGGACGACCCGAATGGCCGAGTCGGCAGTGACCCTGCCTACGAAGCCAAGGGTCCCGGGTTCGAGTCCCGGTGGGGGCAAATATTTGTTTAATGAGAACGGATGTCTGTACCCTAGTCCTGGTTGTTTATCTATCTAAGTATAATATTTATCTATATAAGTATGTGTATCGTTGTCTATTACCCAAGATACAGGAAATCCTACTTTGGGGCTAGATCAATGTGTGTAAATAGTGTCCAAGGTATTATTATTTTTATGATAATTTCAGTTCAGTCGCTTTCTCCTCGTTAAAGAGTAACGTTGTATGGTGCAGTTCCCAATAATGGTTTACTCTAACGCCGAGTACTACGAGATGATGATGTGCGTAGCCGCTACCGGTGGCAGTCTCTGTCAGGCACGGCAACTTTACTTCGAACGGTACATTGAAGGCCAGCAAAATGAAAACCCTCAGCTGCCATGCTTGGAAACTTTTCGCCGGATGGTGTTGAGGCTGCAATGGACGGGACCCTTCCACGGTGACCGTTCTGAAGGATGACCACCCGCTCGTTTGCGTACTCTACGGGACTTAGGATACAACGCAGTGAACAACCCGGACCCGAGCGAAGCAGAGAGGAGCAAGGCGATATCATGTAGTTAAATAAAACCGAATTGCTTGTTATAGGTCACTTCCTGTCTGAATCCTAAGGTTAGGTTAGTCAGGTTACAACGTAGTGAACAACCCGGAAACGAGTGAAGCGGAGCGGAGCGAGACGATGTCATGTAGTTGCATAAAACTGAATTGCTTGTTATAGGTCACTTCCTGTCTGAATCCTAAAGTTAGGTTAGTCAGGTTACAACGGAGTGAACAACCCGGAAATGAGTGAAGCGGAGCGGAGCGAGGCGATGTCATGTAGTTGTATAGAACCGAATTGCTTGTTATAGGTCACTTCCTGTCTGAATCCTAAAGTTAGGTTAGTCAGGTTACAACGTAGTGAACAACCCGGAGCCGAGCGAAGCGGAGCGGAGCGAGGCGATATCATGTAGTTGCATAAACCAAATTGCATATTATAGGTCACTTACTGCCTGAATCCTAAAGTTAGGTTAGTCAGGTTACAACGTAGTGAACAACCCGGAAACGAGTGAAGCGTAGCGGAGCGAGGCGATGTCAGGTAGTTGCATAAAACCGAATTGTTTGTTATAGGTCACTTCCTGTCTGAATCCTAAAGTCAGGTTATAACGTAGTGAACAACCCGGAGCCGAGCGAAGCGAGGTGATATCATGTAGTTACATAAAACCGAATTGCTTGTTATAGGTCACTTCCTGTCTGAATCCTAAAGTTAGGTTACAACGTAATGAACAACCCGGAAACGAGTGAAGCGGAGCGGAGCGAGGCGATGTCATGTAGTTGCATAAAACCGAATTGCTTGTTATAGGTCACTTCCTGTCTGAATCCTAAAGTTAGGTTACAATGTATTGAACAACCAGGAGCCGAGCGAAGCGGAGCGGAGCGAGGCGATTTCATTTAGTTGTATAAACCGAATTGCATATTATAGGTCACTTCCTGTCTGAATCCTAAAGTTAGGTTAGTCAGGTTACAACGTAGTGAACAACCCGGAAACGAGTGAAGCGGAGCGGAGCGAGGCGATGTCATGTAGTTGCATAGAACAGAATTGCATATTATAGGTCACTTCCTGTCTGAATCCTAAAGTTAGGTTAGTCAGGTTATAACGTAGTGAACAACCCGGAGCCGAGCGAAGCGAAGCGGAGCGAGGCGATATCATTTAGTTATATAAAACCGAATTGCTTGTTATAGGTCACTTCCTGTCTGAATCCTAAAGTTAGGTTACAATGTAGTGAACAACCCGGAGCCGAGCGAAGCGGAGCGGAGCAGGGCGATATTATGTAGATGCGTAAAACCGAATTGCTTGTTATAGGTCACTTCCTGTCTGAATCCTAAAGTCAGGTTATAATGTAGTGAACAACCCAGAGCCGAGCGAAGCAGGGCGATGTTATGTTAATGCGTAAAACCGAATTGCTTGTTATAGGTCACTTCCTGTCGGTATCATAAAGTTAGGTTAGGTTAGGTTACAATGTAGTGAACAACCCGGAGCCGAAGTCGCGGAGCGAGGCAATGTCATGTAGTGGGACACCAGAATGATAATTAATATGAGGTTTTGTGGAGGAATGTAAATTAATAACAATTTTGCATGCCTGTATTGTAAGTAAAATATGTGATGTTTATATTATAATTTGGAAACAACTGTGTACCATATTTCTTGCAAATAAATATCATTTATCATCTATCACATTTGTATTTTATCGCACAATGCATAGTAAAACATTGTATGATACATATGCGTAAGATGATTCCGACTCGTGTCAAACTAATATTACTTGCATCGCTTGTGAATAAAAATATCACTCATCAGGAATCACCTCCTTCCGCACTAGTAGCATATAAATAGCTTGATTGATTTATAATATTTCCATTTTTCATTTTTAAGGTACAGAACCCTAAAAAATAAAATGAAAAGGAGATCAGGATATATAGGCTATTGTATGTATGAATATGAATTACATACTCAGGTATGGGGGCAAATCCTCAATAGGTTCACAGGATCAGTAAAGTCTGTTCATTTAGATAGCGCCAGCTGAACAAAGCTTTCTTAGAGTGAGTGTCAGCATTCTTCTGGCAGTTGTTCTGCAGTCTGTTCACTCAGACCACTGTCTTAGTGAACAGACAGTATTGGTATTTTTCAATGCAATTATTCATTTATCTAGTGAACTATTGCAGTACCTGTATATCTGCAGTCAGTAGTGATGGCAGGAGTGTCCGATATGACTCCCTGGATTGTTCACTGAAGCGAGTTGCTCGTCTCAAAATGCAACAACATTCCCAGCACAGTCGCGGGGACACAGAAGACTCATAATGCACAACCTGCTGAAAAAGAAATACATACTTATTTATTTAAATCATACTCTATCCAAAACATGCAGTTACAAGCTATACAGAAATTAAAGGACCGAGTTGAATGGCATGTACAAGAAGAGGCCTAATTGGTTCCTTAACAAGCTTATGATGATGATGATAGACAACAGTCCTTAGGTCCTTACCAGCCTCTGGTTTAGAATGTCTGTGTAGTACTTTAGCTCCTTATCTCTGATATTGTTCAACCGGCGCCCTCCACATAGACACCCCATGCACGGTTGCATCTCCTCTGTTTCTGAAGGTTCATGGTGTTCTACCTCCTCAATCTCTTGTTTAACTTCTGGTATGGAATATTCTGAATCTAGTGGCGGGATGTCGATTTGAGCAGTGGTGTACATCTGCAGCCGTGACAGACGAGTCACTTCACTCCACAGCACATGTGAACTATTCAGAATGTCGTGACACTCCGTCACTCCCTCGCGGAAACGAATCACATTCTTCAGCAATAACTCACATTCCCAACAGACTCTCGGAGACACATTATTGGCGAGCTGGGAATATAAAAAAACAGCATTAATCACTTAAAGGCTCGCTAAAGGACTAAATATATAAAAGACTCCGGCCATCTGAGCAAGGGCTTTAACTCAGTCGCGCGCGTCATAGTAAAGAGATGAAATTTTGGCTGCAGTTTACCTGTTTGCCACTGTTCACAGTAATATTGTAGAGCTCCAGAGCCTTGTCTTTGAGAACGTGCAAGGTTAGTCCGGGACCCAAACAAGCCATGCACAACAGTTGATGCACAACATCGCATTTACTGTCCTGCCCCGCGTCCACTAGAGCTTCCATCGTAAGCGAGTATGGATGGATTAATATATAGCAATCGCGAACTGATTTGACGATGCCTACTACAGAACTACAGAAAGAGTGACAGGTGTCACAGGTGACAGACAAGACAATAATGCACCTCTAATCCTGGATATATGTTGTTCTGTGCCTCTTTTATGATGTTCCGAAACTGTAAAAAGCAGATTGCTTGCGCACTGTTACCAAAACGATCTGAAAATGGCGACGGTTTATTTTTAATTCTTATGGTATGGTTGGCGAAACAAGTTCTCAAAAGAAGACTTTTTTGTTATAACTTATTATTTTTTGACCGAGCGAACGAAGCGAGCGAAGGGCTCCATTTCGACAAGCTAGGCCTATTTTGCTTTCTTCTGTCTCTATATGTGTCTGTCAGTTCCGGTCTAGGGGCCACAGTTTTCAAGCGATCCTCACAAAACTTGGCACATATTTTCGTTGTTTTTTTATATTTTTATCGAGTTTTTTTTTCGATTAGCGGGAAAATCGGGGCAAAAGGGGGAAAGTTTGTTGTGGCATTATTTATGAACGGATCAAGACCATTTTTCGATAACTATTAAGTATTATATTCCTCACAGGTTGATATGAAAATATTTCCATAAAAATGGGGGAAGGGGGGAAAATGGGGGCAAAAAGGGGGAAAGCCTCAATTTTTAACCATTTCTTAGGGAATTTAACACAGACTTTCCTTGAATAAAAATATTTTTGTTGTCGAGAGCTAATTGAGATGAGTTTGCAATTTCTGTACCACCCATGGCACACAAAATGTTTTCCATCACACTCCAGCTCTAGGAAATCTGTAAAGACAATTGATGTTGCCTAGATTTCTCTCTCATTATACCGTTGCGTCCATATGTTTAAATCTATCCCTCTCACATTGGCATCATACACACACAAACTCATCCCTAAACAGATTCCCATCCCCATATAAACTATGTACCCAGTACTTATAAATTACCCCCCTTTTTCTCTTTGTATCAAGTTTACTACTTTAGGTTTAGCCTAAAAAATAGAAGCCTTTAATTGGCCTTTGTCTAGTTTAAGTTCTCTGTAAATATTATTTTAATCTGTGCTGTAGGCTTTGTTATAACTATAAATAAACATAAATAAACATATACATAAACATACTTCTATCTGCTTGTATAATGTGAATTATACCAAATTTAATTTCACTCTACAGACATGGAGAGACATGAAAAAAGGGGCGAGGGAGGAAGGTGCCCGGGTGAGGCGAACATCTACGTAAACTGAGAACCTACAAGTTCCAACCAGTCCTGTAAAATATTAAAAATAATTGGGACAGCATGTGCTTTTGGCATCAGTGTCAATGAAACGGGAGTGGTAGAAGTGAGTATACATTGTATAATTACTATGTAAAATTTCCTAACATATTCACATCAACAAACTAATTTCATTAAAGTTTATCACTGGCCAGATAGAACAATGTTTACACACCACTGCCGCCGAGTCGCCCACCTTTGTGTTTAACGAGACCCAAGCTGTTCACTACCTGTCCCAATCTACCCACTCACCTCTAAATGATTCAGGCATTGGATGGACCGATAAATTTACACCAATAACCCCCAGTCATACCAACCCAAGATGCCCATCCGTCTCCCACCTCTCACAGAATTGCCATTTTCAACATAAAACTGGGTAGCATAGGCATGCATTGGCCCAAATATGTGGAGGAGAGGGGAAGGTGTGAATTATGCAGTATGCAGAAGACGCAGTCTAAACCCTGTTCTCATTGCAACATACATTCATGTCTAAACAACAACGATAACTGTTTTGTGGAGATGTGGAGAGACATTGATTTCATTTAGTTCTAAGTTGTTATTGTTCACTTATACCTAGTAATGATGATTTTTTGTGAATAATTCTAACATTATGATACATAAAGTTATCGAAGGAACAAAATGTCTAGGTCTTAGAAATAGTACTTCTAGGTGCAATAAATTTCTGAAAAAACAAAGCATGTGTTTAATATTGACCTGTATATTAAACAGACCGTTAGGGCGACTAGCTATAAAGCAGAATGAGACTTACTCAAGAAGTAAACATTGACAACTCGGTACAAATTTATATGGTTACGTTGAGTTAAGTCATAGTCCACTTTCTAGCTAGTGGCACTTAGATTATGACATTTCTTACTTTTTAACTAGTCAACTAGCAAAGGGTTAATGAATGGCGGTTACTAACTCAACACAAGAGTCCGCATATTATCAACTACCAGTGATAAATAGTTCTATGCACTAAGTATAGTATACTTATATCAAAAAATAATGTAGCCTATTAATGTCCCCACAAAGGGGCAGGGACCTTTAACCGAATACGAGTAACATTGAACCATACTCCACCACGCTGGCTCAGTGCGGTTCGATGGTCCAACCCGACTGTCAATATGTTCAAGCTGCCTCTATTAGGGCCTCTGTCCAGCTTAACGATTACTACCACCAAGTACCTAGCGATATTAGCCGGGACCTACAGCTTAACGTGTCATCCGAAACAAATGCCACAGAAACGGACACCCATTCAGTACCCGTCTCAGCCAGATGTTGCTAGTAGTGAAGAATTGTTAGTATTCTTATGCAAAATAAATAACATTGTTTCGCTTCGTGTGTGATCCGCGCGTCCGCGATTGTGCCTACACCGATCCGCGATCTAATCTCATAGGTACCTTTTATGCATTACAAATACAGCGCCGCATGCACGCCTTGGTCATATCGTTTATGTAGGTAGAGACATAGCCAAACAGACAACTGGGTGCATGTAGTTTTGCTTCGGGTGTGATCCGAGCGTCCGCGATTGTGCCTACACCGATCCGCGATCTAATCTCATAGGTACCTTTATGCATTACAAATACAGCGCCGCATGCACGCCTTGCTCATATCGTTTATGTAGGTAGAGACATAGCCAACAGACAACTGGGTGCATGTAGTTTTGCTTCGGGTGTGATCCAAGCGTCCGCGGTTGTGCCTACACCGATCCGCGATCTAATCTCATAGGTACCTTTTATGCATTACAAATACAGCGCCGCATGCACGCCTTGCTCATATCGTTTATGTAGGTAGAGACATAGCCAAACAGACAACTGGGTGCATGTAGTTTTGCTTCGGGTGTGATCCGAGCGTCCGCGATTGTGCCTACACCGATCCGCGATCTAATCTCATAGGTACCTTTTATGCATTACAAATACAGCGCCGCATGCACGCCTTGCTCATATCGTTTATGTAGGTAGAGACATAGCCAAACAGACAACTGGGTGCATGTAGTTTTGCTTCGGGTGTGATCCGAGCGTCCGCGGTTGTGCCTACGCCGATCCGCGATCAAATCTCATCTTTTGTGCATTACAAATACAGCACCATCGCATGCACATCTTGCTCACGTCATTTATGTAGAGACATAGTCAAACAGACAACTGTGTGCATAATACAAAAATGGTTACAACATTATCGCATCATTGCTTTGCTTCCCAATGCTCATACTTAGTATCATTAAGAAGTAATTTATCTTACACACATACGTTACCTATAAGTACAGACTTTCTTTCGGCGTACTACGACAATGGGCTAGCCTGCTGCGGCACTAATCGGATTATGAATTATGGTTAGGTATCGAAAGAGGGTTGTTAGGGACATCATGATGAACAACTTTCACTATGGAAACGACTTGATCAGAGCAACTTTATTTATGTTTTTTTTTATGGGATAAATCATGAAACAAACACAAAATAACCTTTTCCATATGGAGGGGTAGAGGCATAATTATTGCGCCCGCGTTCAGTTGGATCCATACAAAATTTGTGTGACAGAGGGGCTAGCTCATCGATGCGCTATAAAATTATAGCGCTGCCTTTTACAATTTGGGGTGGCAGATGCACAACTGAGCCCTTGTTCAGCCGGTATTAATTTTTCATGATAAGAGGGGTTAGGTTATGAAAAGAGCTCCGTGGCCTAGCGGGTTTCATGCTTGCCTCTCACGCAGGAGGTGCGGGGTCGAATCCCGGTGCTGACCATGCACCAATGAGATAAATGATTAATCTAAAGTACGTTATACAAACACTCTAACGGTGACTCGAACATCGTGGGGAACTCTTCATTACTCCATAGCAGCGATGGACTAGCTTTTCAGAAGCATAAAACCCCTAGCAAAATGGAGTATTGAATCACTGGCTGAAAGTGGATACAGTTGTGCCTCTGCCAACCCGCATGGCCAAAGGCATGACGCCATGTTATGTTATATTTTGTTATGCGAGGGGTTAGCCCAGCATTTTGTCAAGACCTTACTATGCGGAGCATAATGCCTCTGCAACTTCATCTGGGATAAAAGTATGAGGGTTTAACTTAAACTGGTTTTAAGATATTCTTCAATACTATAGTATCATCATCATATGATATTTAACCAGTCTAACACGACCTTATATTTCACCTCACTCTTGAGTCAGGTACATAGCATGACCATAAGTGATCGTCGTCTCATATTGCTTTAAGAAGGAATGGAATGTAACAACATATTCCGATTTGGTAACTATAAGGTAGCGAGCATATTGTCGACAAATTGATATTTGTAAAGGGACTTTTATGCATCTATAAAATAAGATTGTCAATTGTATGAAAAACGCGTTGAAAATTTCATGAGAAATGTGAATTTATACTAAGATCTCACATAATTGGTCTATATAAGAGCGATCTGGATACATTGTGCATCCTAATAATTTTTGACCGTCTGCAGTTGAGGACTTAAAATTCTGCAAGTATATAAGTACTTATTACTATATTTTTGTAAAGGGGTACCTATGTACTTCAAATGGGTCAAATTAGTTTTATCATTGATCGATTTTTTACAGGTCGTCTGTGAATCCCTTTGACTCCGATGTAGAGGACATCCCACCGACACAACCAGGGCCTAAGAAATCAACCAGCAAACCTAAGGCCCCCGCTGCTAAGAAGAGCAAGCCGAAAACCAGTAAAGCGTCTTCAGCAGCGGTGGCTACAAACAAGTCACTATTTGGGAGCGATTCGGAATCAGAGGCTGAGGTTCCACCCAAGAAGAAGTCTAAGAGCTCCCGAGTATTTTCGGATTCTGATGTGAGTTATATTATATTTTACTAACTACCTAAGGGTTATCCAATGATGCAATCTTTAACGTTAGTATAGTTCTTTCATGAAAGTGATATAAACAAGGCTAGAATGCATTCCACCACAGGGAAATAATCTATCCTTATTTTTAGCATGTTTAACCGATTTAAAAAAGGAGGGAGTTATCAATTCGGTTGTATGCTGTTTTTTTATTTTATTTTTTTATGTTTGTTACATCGAAACACGTGCTATTTATAAAACGATTTCAAAAATTCATTGTTCAAAAGGAAAGCCCAATACATTGATCCCAATTTTTGAAAATCAGGAATCGATTCAGTAGTTATGTTTCTACATTAAAAAACTGTAAAGCTTAATTTGTTTTTTACCTGGATGACATTTTACATCCAGCATTTTCAGTGTTTAAAGTCATTGTCACGAGATAAATTCTAGCTCTTAGGATCGTATATATTCGTTTATTATGTGATACGTATGGACTTCACTGTCAGAAGACAGATTTAGTACATTTGCATACCGAGCGGGGAGGACTAAGTGATAGGTCTTGAAGTCGGTTTTTTTAAGTTTTTAAGTTGGTGTATTATTTCTAGCCCAATCAACATTCCTGTCTTTTAGGTACATTACATTACATCTCAACTTAATATAGTAGGAAGTGGAGATGTCACTAAACATTTATTTTAATTGTGTTGTGTCTTGTTTACAGGATGAGGAACATCTAACACAGCCTATCCGAGCAGCAGCTCTACGCAGTTTCCTGAGCAGACGCGTTGGATCCGGCTACACGTTCCAGAAGGATCTGACTAAACAGGGGGCCTACTATGTGGAGCTGACTGTCCACAATAGCAAGGATGCTGAGCGGCATGGTAACAATCGTTATAAAAATGCTCTTATCACATAGAAGTCCACCATAGAAGATGATTCAGATGTTTGGAAAGTTATCACGAGAGCTGTCACAACGGCCAAAGCAGACTTTAAGCACATCCAGACAATTCTTTACCCATCTAATGTTTTTTAAATAGTAATTTATTTCAGCCAATGAAAAATTCTAAAAATCTAAAATACAAAACTGAAAGAATATATTATTCCATCATTACAACATAACACTTTAAGCACATCCAACCAATTCTTTACACATCTAATGTTTTATAAATAGTACTTTAACAATCGTTATAAAAATGCTCTTATCACATACAAGTCCACCATAGATGATGATTCAGATGTTTGGAAAGTTATCACGAGAGCTGTCACAGTGGTCAAAGCAGACTTTAAAGCACATCCAGCCAATTCTTTACCCATCTAATGTTTTTTAAATATAAATTTATTTCAGCCAATGAAAAATTCCAAAAATCTAAAATACAAAACTGAAAGAATATATTATTCCATCAAACAACATAACATCATTTTACTTCGAGTAAACACTTTTAATTAAAGTTAACATCTGTAATTGTAGCAGACACAATGGTTTACTGCAAAGCATGCAATTTAAATGTGTCCAACATATCTGCACATTAAAGGACTTATATTTGATGATTAAACGAACTTACCCAAGTGAAGTTCTATCACAATTATGCGAAGCACCTCGCTCTCGAAGAGATTAGTAGTTCACCTATAATAAATCATTTATTTATAATATGTAGTAGGCATAATCTACACCACTCTTACACATTTTTTGAGAAAATAATAGTTTTTTTTTTCTGGTCTATGCCACCCAACCTACGTCATTTAGTTTAGAGCTTATCCTCAAAATGATATTTCCTGACTAAGGTAACTGGGTTTAGGGCGGGAGGGTTTCTACTACTAATCTCTTCGAGAGCGAGGTGCTTCGCATAATTGTGATAGAACTTCACTTGGGTAAGTTCGTTTAATCATCAATTATACTCGCACCTCGCTCTCTCGAGATTAGTAGTTCACCTATAATAAATCATTTATTTATAATATGTAGTCTTTGAGAGCCTAATAAGGAAATATCAGTGAAAATTACGTATGATTGCAGAATATATAGGATGTATTATGTATCTAAATCACAAGTACTATACCTATTAAACTTCAGTAGATTTCTAGAGCAACAAGTTTTCTAAATACCAATTATTCAGTAATAAATTGTAATAGTCACTTAAAAAATATCACACAACTAAAAGTTAATCATTATAATCATCATTAATGACTGCTCTAGCTAATTGGCATTCATAATTACTAATTATAAACCTGTTGTAAAACCTAGCAAAGGTATTGGAGCCACCGCTCCACCCTGCAGTATTACGTATCGTGTCAATGTTGACACCGACCGCGTGCGCGCGTGATGAACTGGCGTGGCGCGTGCTATGCGCTGAAAACATTGACACGTCTATTCCACTATCGCTTAATGTACATTTTATCCACCTGCTAAGAGTCTGTGAGGACACATATTTATGGGGTTTTTTATGGCTTATAAAAAGGTTTTCTGAGTTACGCAGTGGTTTCGTCTTTTCTATATAGGCTAACATAGTTTTAGCAGGACAAATTTTCTCTTTTTCTATGAAGAAAGGTAGGCACAGTATTGGTTGTTTAGAGCCTAGCCTCGAAGTCTTTATAAGACCAGGAATTTTAATAATAATTTTTGAAGCTAATATTTGTATGTTCTTCAACTGGATTTTAGTGAAAGTTTGTACTCTATGGGCTGTAGTAAGAGCTAACAGTGTTACACACTTCTTAGAGAGGTTTTCCAAAGACAAATCTTCATTAATATCTAAGCCACATAAGTAATCTAGGACAACATTGGTGTCCCATGTCACGGAATATTTTGGTACCGGAGGTCGAAGACGAAACACACCCTTGAAAAATCTCTGTAGCCGATCATCTTTGGATATATTAGGTCCTTGAATCATAGATAAGGCTGATCTATAGGAATTTAAAGTTCCATACTGACTTCCAGTCTCAAAAGATTTCGTTAAGACGTCTATTATATTAGGTATTGATGCATCATACAAGTCAACTGAACTTTCATTGCAGTAGGTCCACCACTTCTTAACACGTTAAGTGCGAAGCGAGGCCTAAATCACCCCTGATGCAACTTCCCTGTGGTGCGGCAAGCAAAAAAGTGAATTTCTCTGTCGTGCGAATGGCATAGCTTTGGTTTGGTCCAGTGTAGGAAAGAGATAAATATATATTTGAGATCACTAATGGTTCCGGACTCGGTGGTGTACCTACCTTGGTACCGGATGTCTTAGGCCTCGTGCCGCACTGAATTAATATAATTTTAATGCAGTGCGGAACGAGGCTAAAACGTCCCATATCCCCCCTGACCTCGTACCGCACTCAACGCGAGCTTCCCGCGACCAGTGTTGTGCATCACGTCGATTGGAGAGCACGATAAACCTTATGCATAAACCATAATCCATTATTTTCCAATAATAAGTCTGTAATAGGTGCCTCTTAATGGTATAGAATGGAACGCTTCGTGCGCGAGTCCGACTCGAGGTTTTTTTTTCTTTATGGCGCCTTCAAGCACAATTTAGATTATTTAAAAAAAAATGTATCCTTTGATAGCTTTGTGTTGTTTTGCCAGGTTTTGCCCTTAAAACGATCTAATGAGATATAATTGATCAAAATCGGTTAAGTCGTTGCGTAGTTAAGACAGTTTAAAAACGTCGATATTATTTTTCCCATCACTAATCGCAGCGAAAATTTGCCCTATTTCAGTGCGTTACGAGGTGTATAAGATCCCATATTTTGTTTTGCTAATAATTCCTAAACTAGCCATCAGATCCCGGGGCGACGGTGGATTAGGGTTCATCAATTCACTGTCTATATCAATAAGGACCAAAATTCTCATTTATCTTTGATTTCGCGCCAGAAAATGGATTTTAGTCTGTAAAAGGAGGTGGGGTCTAATAGACCGCGTGTCGCCCTAACGTCTGGTCACGGTATGGGCCGATTATACCTCGTGCCGCAGGAACGGAAAGTACGCAAAAATTGGTGCCGCAGCTAACGTGTTAAGGCAGCTATCGTACTGCTTCATTGAGTTGTCTGAGAGAGAGGCTAGCATGATGTCTAACGAGGCTGACGGGAGGTTGCGTCGCTAAAACGCTTCCCGCATAACACTCCGCCCACCAGGGAAACAGACGAGTGAATGCTCCGTGAGCTGGAATGAGATATCAAAACGTTCTGGTTAGGCGGGAATTTTATCGTTTCCGAGATTAGGAGAGATCTGAATAAAGGATACCATGGCTGAGTAGGCCAATAGGGAACAATCATGATTCCTCTGGATTTGTCTGACACAATCTTTCTAAGTGTTTTAAGAATGATTGCAAAAGGTGGAAAGGCATAGAAGAAAAACTCTGACCAGCATACAGTAAAGGAATTTATAGCATAAGCATCAGGGTCCCTATGCCAGGAAAAGTATTTTTGACACTTTTTATTTATGCGACTCGCGAAAAGGTCCACATCTGGTTTTCCAAAAGCAAGGGTTAGAATATTAAAGGCCCAGTCTGCCAGTTCCCATTCAATATCAGGATGGATTTTTCGTGACTCAGCGTCTGCAAGCGTATTGTCACATGATCGGATGTAGGATGCATAAACAAAAATGTTTCGGCTCTCACACCACTGCCATATATCTTTTGCCACTTGAGTAAGGTGAGGAAACTGTATTCCGCCCATACGATTAATATACGAAATCGCTGTCGAATTATCAATACGCATAAGTACTTGGCAATCAGTGAGGTCTTTAGCAAATGTTTTAAGAGCGATAAATGCAGCTACTAACTCAAGGTAATTTATGTGTTTTTCGCGTTCGCTATTTGACCATTTACCGCTCGCAGTTTCCCCCTCACAGTATGCCCCCCACCCCGTATTTGAGGCATCGGAATATATTTCAGTCCTGTAATGGTCATGTCTAATACGATGTTCACATTGTTCTATTACGCCTAGCCACCATTTGAAATCAGGAACTAGATAGGCAGGTATAGTCATAATCTTGTCATAATCATCGTCGCCTCTTAGATTTAGAAATTTACAGCGTTCGAAACCCTTGGTGTAAAGCCATCCATATTCTACAGCCGGACACGCAGAAACTAGTAACCCTACCATCTGTGCAAAGTCTCTAATCCTGCATTGTTTTATTTCTAAAAATTTATGTAATTCCTTTTGAATTCGTATGCGTTTCTCTATAGGTAGGCTGATTGTAAAGTTCTGCGAGTTTAGTAGAAATCCTAGGAATTTACATTGGTTAGACGGCTTAAGTACACTCTTCTCCTCATTAACTATAAATCCCAATGAAGTTAATAGTTTTCGAGTAGTAACAATGTTATCTTCACAATCCTGGTGATTTTGTCCGAAAAGGAGCCAGTCATCTAAATACAGGGTGCTTAAGAACCCAGCAGAACGCAGTAGTTTTACCACTGGTTTCATTAGTTTAGTGAAAATATATGGTGCGGTATTTAGGCCGAACGGCAAGGCATTAAATTCATAAATGTTTCCATCAAAGTTTACAAATCTAAGATATTTCTTAGAATCCTCATGTATCTTAACAAAAACGTATGCGTCTTTCAAATCCAATGTTGCCATAAAACAGTTGGGTGTCATGAGGCTAACAGCAGTTCGAATATCCTCTAGTTTAAAGTGTTCTGTATTTATGAATTTATTTAATTTTTTCAGATTTAGAATAAAACGCATTTTGCCATTCGGTTTTTGTATAAGAAACACACTCGATATAAATTGTCCTTCTCGCGGTTCACATTCCGAAATTGCACCAATTTTTAACAAGTCAGTAATAGCCTCAGTCATATGACGTTTTTCAGAATCCGCATACACTGGTATTTGGGGCACTGAAAATTTAATTGCTGGACTTGAAAAAGTAAGCTTGTATCCTTTGATCCAGGACAGAATCTGGTGATCATTTGTGATAAGTGCCCACTGATCATAGCAGTTAGATAGGCGTCCTGCATACCTAACTGTATCTGCGACTAGTAGCGCTGGCGCTGAGGCTGGCGCGGCGGCGGCGGTGGCGGCCACGCTCTCGATGAGTGCGCGCGAGGTCCTTGGTGAGGCGGCGGCTGCAGGTGAGGGTATGCAGGAGCTACAGGCTCGTACATGCGGTTCCGGCCGGGCGGCGCCGGTCTGCGCGGCTGCGGCCCGGACGGCTTCCGGTTTTTTGACGTCGGCTGCGGCGGCCTTGGGGTGAACTTGTTCTTGAAGTCTGAGTCCGGTTTAAGTTCAGTTCCAGATTTAGACACTGCTTTAGCCGTCTTGAGTGTTTCCTGTAATTGGTCACTGAACAGGTATTTGTCAATCTTGGTGTTCACTAGATGGTCCTTCATGTCTTTCTTTAAGGAAGATGTTATTAGGAATCTTCTGCTGCACGAGTTAGTGAACTGTAGGTCACATAGAATGCGACCCATATCCATCAATTTTGTTAGCAATTCATGGTTCTTTTCCTTGCTACTGACAACTCCTGTAATGATGGTACCCAGGCAAGAGATAGCACTCGCCATCTGGATTTGTTTCAGTTCAATACCCCTCTCCCGCCGGGTAAGGGTCTCCGGAAGTGCTGCCCGGATCTCAGCGTTGGTTGTTGGTGCACCAATGTGAATGCAATTTGCCGGGAGTAAATATTTATCCATAAGTTCCTTTCTCTTTTCTTTACCGAGACCATTTGTGGCGAGGTGTTGGAAGCGATTAGCTATCTCATGATGGATGTCCGGGCCAAAGTTTAAATTTATTGAAGGGTCTTCCCCCAGGATTTCCATTATGTCACCATCCAAAGGAATTTCAACAGCGGTAGTTGCAGCTGTGAGTATTTCTAGCTCCGGTGTATGTGGGGGCAGTTCGGTGGGGTCACACTGTGCCAGCGGTGTAGCGGGAGGGGAGGGTGTGCGCTGGTTGGTGCGCGTGGTTTCCCGCAACGCGTCTACAATTACTTCCTGTGGGTGTTCCGCTTCCCCGGATTCCAGAAACCAGTCCTTTGGTTCTAATGTAGGTAACACTGAAAACAGGGTGAATGACCCAAATCAAACTTGGATATTTGAACAAGCAAAATTCGACAAGTACCTACGTAGAATCCGAGGTATAATGATATCGTAAGCCTGTGTCGAAGCTGTCCTGTGTGACAGATCGGAGTACAGTGCTTACTAAGACGGATAAATACGTCATATTTTTGTAGCATAAAATGCCGGTTGTAATTTTTAGGTTATGAACAATTCATTACTGCGAATTGAACTGCAACCAGATGCAGAATGTTGTGAGATAGCCCTACTAACTTCTCGATAACATTCTTTTAAATGTGAAAAACCCCAAACCGGGTAGTTTACCTGGATCTTCGTCTTCCTCCGAAGATGAAGTTTTATAGCGATCCATTTTCCGTTTTAACTTTTTCATCTTCTTCTTCAAGTGTTCGAAATCCTTGTTGTGCTTTCTCTTCGGCATATTTCGGGTATCACTTCAACTTTATTCACTTTCTTCTGTACTTTTTCAAATGTAAAATGTTTTAACACGTGCGAGTGGCGAACACGAAAATGCGAATGGCGTAACTAGGGTTGGGTGGCATAGACCAGAAAAAAAAAAAAAAAAACTATTATTTTCTCAAAAAACGTGTAAGAGTGGTGTAGATTATGCCTACTACATATTATAAATAAATGATTTATTATAGGTGAACTACTAATCTCGAGAGAGCGAGGTGCGAGTATAATCATAAATCTAACTGTTTAATTCAAACAAGTTATGAAAATGTTCAAATACTAGCCAATGCATTTAAGAATAAAATTGTAAGTTATCGAATAAATGCTACAGAAGGTATAATCTCGCCAGAAGTGTTTCTGCAAGAAATAACTGATACTACTATTTCCTTGATAAACGAGTGTTTGAAAGTTCATAAGTCTGTAAAAATTGGTTTCGAGCTTTTCATGTCATTTATCCTACTGAAAAATGAGGAAACGTCTTTAAAATAATTTAATACATCATACAACATAGTTTACCAAAGTACTGATATATTGAAACTATTACAGATGTGTTATGACAGAATGATTTCCAAATGTTCTGAATTTGAATCATCAGAATCCGGATGGTCTGTAGAGTTTGTGAGTCATTTAGAAGTGAATATTGTTAAATATAATCCTTTACGTGCTGGGTCTCATATACCACTTCCACCAAGAATTAGAAATACTAAATCATGTATAAACATCTGCAATGATGATGAAATTTGTTTCGCATGGTGTATTATTGCTCATATTTATCCTGTATAACGAAATAAGAATAGAGTATCATCATATCCCCATTACTCAACTTTATTAAATGTTGATGGTATTATATTCCCTCCAAGCGTAGACGATATATGAAAATTTGAGAAAAATAATCCCACCATTAGTGTAAATGTTTATGGTTTAGAAAAGCATGACACGGTCGTTGGTCCTTTGTACAAAACTGCTAAACGCAAGCTCTTTCATGCCAACTTACTATACATTAGCAGAAATGGTAAAAATCATTTCTGTTGTAGTGAGGTACTAATTTATTGAAGCACACACAAACATTTAATAGGTAATATGTTTATTTATTACTTTACAGGTTGTTTACGTGCAAATTGTATCCGCGGATAAGAGCAGGAGCGACGTGCGTCCGACGCTGAGTAGGATTAGCGACTGACTCGGTGGTCGGCAGGCCAGGCTCGCCCGGCCGGCCAGCGCAGTCGCAGGACCGCATTCTTTCTATTGTTCTTATATCGCGCATCGTTTACACGGCGCGATTTCAGTAGATGATTATTTTTCTGTCTTTCTTTATGTTTTAGATCACATCGCCACACACTCCCCTCCAGAGACCGGGTTACGGGCGATATATATCCGGAAGTCTTACTTTTCTTCCAGATCGTGTTCTACGTTCCGTTTCAGGTTCAGGTGATGGTGGTGGTGGTGATAATCTAATCTTTTCTTTTTCAGGTGCATCGAATGTCTGTCTGGAGTAATCAGATGGAGTATCTACGAGTGTATATGCTGGCTTCAGTCTATCAATGGTCACGGTAAGTGTTTTTCCATTAGCGATTATTTTAAATACTTTCTCGTTTCTTTCCAGAACTCTGTGCGGTCCAGTGTAAGCGGGTTGCAGTGCTCGGCGGTGAGCATCGTCTCGTAGGAATACGTGAGTAGTAGTCTTGAGATCTTTGTATACAAATATCGACTTTTTGCAGTGTCTTGACGTTGGTTGCGGCTGGATTGCGGTAGCAAATTCTCTAAGCCGTGCGGTGAAGTCAGTGACATCTGTAGTTGTGTTTGTATTGGAGCTGAAGACTTCTCCTGGCAATCTTAGTGTTTCACCGTAGACAAGTTCTGCAGAGCATGTTTGTAGGTCTTCTTTGTATGCACATCTTATGCCATGGCATGTTATTGCGGATTTTAATTGTCTATGGAATCTTTCGACTTGACCGTTGCAGGCTGGGTGGTATGCGGTCGTTCTTTTGTGGTGGAATCCAGCTATCTCTGACAGGTACTTGAATAGAGCGGATTGAAATTGTGTTCCTCTATCAGTTATAATTTCAGCTGGACATCCGAAGCGGGCTATCCATCCTGACAGGAGAGCTCTTGCTACTGTTTCGGCTGATATATCTGTGATCGGTATCGCCTCGGGCCATCGTGTGAATCTGTCTACTGCGGTTAAGCAATATTTGTAACCATGGGATACTGGCATTGGTCCGATCAGGTCGATATGCAGGTGAGTAAATCTTGCTCTTTGAAATGTGCCTAGAGGGGACGACACATGCCTTGTTATTTTGATCTTTGGCATGCGTGACATGTTCTGGCCCACTCACGGCAATCTTTGCATATATTTGGCCAAACGTAGCGCTGCGATATCAGTTTTATTGTTGCGTTAGCGCCGGGGTGGCTCAATGAATGCAGGTTTTCATAGACTGGACGTCGCATTTCTTTCGGTACATACGGTCAAGTTATGTCAGTTGTTGCATCTCCATATAGTTTTATGTCCGTTCCAGGTATTGAGATCTTTGTCAGTCTTAGTGATGTCTCTCCGTCCAGTAAGTTTTTTAATTCGTTTTTTTGTAGTTTTGCCAACGTTGCCAGATCTATTGGTTGTGATAGTTCCTCTATTCTTGAAATGGTATCTGCCACAACATTATCTTTTTCCGGATATGTGTTGTATATCTGTGGTGAATTGCGATACGTAATCCAGGTGGCGAAATTGTCTCGGCGAGCATTTGTCTTTTCGCTGATGAAATGCGAAGCAGATTGGTTTGTGATCAGTGAAAATCGTAAAATGACGTGCTTCAACGAAATGGCGAAAGTGTTTTATATCCTTATAAATAGCCAGTAGCTCTCTATCATACGGTGAGTATTTAGAGTTAGTTTTCTTGAAAAGAACGCCAGCGGTTGCCTGTTGCCGTTTGCATGCTATTGTAGGACCGCTCCTAGTGCAGTATCCGAGGCATCTGTCAGTATTGCTAATTTTGCCTTCAGGTCAGGGAATGCTAGGAGTGCAGCTTGGCATAGACTCTCTTTGCAATTTTCAAATGCCTTTATTGTTGTTTCATCCGAGATATCCACTGGATGTGAACCTTTTATTGATCCGACGAGTAGAGCATTAAGTGGTGCTTGTAATTTCGTCGCGTCGGGTATGAATCTTCGATAAAAGTTGATCATCCCCAGAAAGCGCCTTAGTTCTCTGGCGTTTTTGGGTGTAGGGAAGTTCTTTATAGCTTCGACTTTGGTTGCTTCTGGTTTCACGCCTTCTGCTGATACGTTATACCCCAAGAATGTGACTTCTGATACGCCGAATTTGCATTTGGAAGTGTTGATGACCATGTTATATTCTTTTAGCCTGGTGAATATCTGGTGCAGGTGGACTTCGTGGGATTTTTCATCTGGTGAGTATATTAAAAAATCGTCCAGGTAGGGGTAGCAGAATTCGTCGAGTCCGCGGGTCATTTCGTCGACGAAGCGCTGGAAGGTCTGACCCGCCTTTCTTAGACCAAAGTTCATGAATGGATATTCAAATAGTCCGAAAGGTGTAGTTATTGCGGTCTTGCATATATCTTCCTCCGCGACTTTTAGCTGGTTATAAGCTTTCACCAAATCGATTGTCGAGAATACATGACAGCCTGACAAATTATGAGCAAAGTCATGTATGTGTCGTATCGGGTAGCGATCGGGTATTGTTCTCGCGTTTAGTTGGCGGTAGTCTCCACATGGTCTCCATCCTGCATCTTTCTTTGGTGCTAGGTGAAGCGGTGATGACCAGGGGCTGTCTGATGGTCTGACTGTTCCACTCATTAGCATTGCGTTGAACTCTTGTTTGGCAATTTTTAGTTTGTCCGGTGCGAGACGACGTGGTGTGCTGAATACTGGCGGGCCTGGTATAGTCTTTATGTGGTGGACTGTGGTATGGTTGCTGCTGCGATTGGTACCTGATGGGCGTGTGATCTCAGGAAACTCCTTTAAACTGTTCATGTATTTCGATTCGCCCGTCAATGTCTTTACTGAAGATATTGTGACCGACGAAGATACTGATACTGCTGACGACGTAAGAGTGGTGGTGTTGTCTATAAGTCGTTGGTTTCGAACGTCGACCATCAAATTGAAAAATGATAGAAAATCGACGCCGATAATTGGCTTCGTGACATCTGCTACCGTGAATCGCCAAGGGAAGTCTCTGCGTAGCCCCAGGTTGAGAATCATGTGCGCATATCCATATGTTGCTATGTTCGTCCCGTTCGCAGCATACAGCGTATAGTCGGTTTTGGGTCGGCTTTGTCGTAGTAATTGTTTTGGGAAGACACAAAGATCGCTGCCTGTATCAACTAAAAATTGTGTCTTGGTTTTTTTGGTCTGTGACAAAGAGGCGACCTAAGCTTGGACGATCGGTTGCCGCCATTAGCGACCGCCCTGATGGTTTTCCTTCTTGAAGTCGCACGGCTGCTGGCATTTATTCGACTTTTCTCCGAATTTATGGTGGTACCAGCACAACGGGAAGCGTCGATAAGTTGATTGAGATCGTTTGTTGCTGTTACTGCGATTGTGCTGACTTGCTCGTGTCTGTGCCTCTGCGATTCTCGGCCGTTAGGGCCTCCACTTTTCTGGTAAGTTCCGCTATTTGTCTCTCCATGGCATCTAGTTGTGGTGCTGGGATGGCTGATGTAGCGGCTACTTGTGGTGTCGGTGATACAATGTCCATTACGGCGTCGGCCAGGTCCGCGAGGCCGAACTGAAACTGTGATGGCCGTCGATCTCCGAGTTCTTCGTGCGTAAGTAGTTGTTTGACCTCTTTCTCGCGTGACTGTGACAAGCGTTTTATCAGTTCTGTTTTTAATGTTTCATAGCTGGTCCCCGCTGGCGGTGCGGTAATAATGTATTTTTATTCCGCGGCGTATCTGTGGTCCAGTTGCGACACAATATAATAAAATTTTGTTTGGTCATCTTTTATTCTTGAAAGAACGAAGTGGCCTTCCACCTGCGCAAACCGTATGGTTCCGGTGTGAGACTACCACCATTTTGGCCGGTTCCTCAGGCCAAAATGGTGGTAGTCTCACACCGACACGAAACACATCATTTGACGCCGTGTGAGCCGAGTCTTGTTCCGTCGCGTCGTTATTTGCCGTTATCATCGTGGAACAAACCACTATTTACGGGGTTACCACTCTAGTGAGGTACTTATTTATTGAAGCACACACTAACATTTAATAGGTAATATGTTTATTTATTACTTTACAGGTTGTTTACGAGCAAATTGTATTCGCGGATAAGAGCGGGAGCGACGTGCGTCCGACGCTGAGTAGGATTAGCGACTGACTCGGTGGTCGGCAGGTGGTCGGCAGGCTCGCCCGGCCGGCCAGCGCAGTCGCAGGACCGCATTCTTTCTATTGTTCTTATATCGCGCATCGTTTACACGGCGCGATTTCAGTAGATGATTATTTTTCTGTCTTTCTTTATGTTTTAGATCACATCGCCACACTGTTTAATTTCCAATTTTGAACGAACGGTGCATAAACAGCTTACAAAAAATTAAAAAAATATGTTTTATGTGATGAATGCTTCTCGTTTTTTGATAGTGAGGATAAATTAAATAATCATGATTGTGCAAGAGTAAAAACTATTCTACCTGAAGAGAACTCAAAACTAAGGTTATCTCATTATGAAAGAACGCAGAGAATACCCATTGTAATTTACGGTGATTTTGAAAGTTTATTACAAGAGTATTCTGATAAAATTAAATCAGCTTATACAGAGAACATTCAAATACATGAAGCTTCTTGTTATGCCTATTATATTTGTTGTGATTCAAATCCTGAGTTAAATAACTTTGTTTCATACAGAGGACCAGACTGCTCGAAGAAATTTGTGGAATCATTAGTACATGATTTACAAAGTTTATATGAAATACTGACAGTTAAAAGGGTAATCAGTCCGCTGAGTGAGTCACAACAACTTTCTTTTAAAAATGCAAAAGAATGTCATATATGAAAAATGATTTTTGTTGATGATATAAAAGTTAAAGATCATGATCACTTCACCGGTCAATATAGAGGGGCTGCCCACAATAAATGTAACTTGGAAGTTGTAGATTGTCCATTTATCCCAATCGTATTTCACAATTTATCTGGATACGATTACCATCTATTTATTAATGAGTTATCAAATGTTTTTGGTAGAATTAACTTAATACCCAAAACCAAGGAAAAGTATATCTCATTTACTAAATGTATCCCAATAGATGCTGAAAACATTATTCAGATGAAGTTTATTTACTCATTTAATTTCTTGAGTTCAAGTTTAGATAATTTAGTACGAACTATGAAGTCTGGAGATTTTAAACAGTTAAAATCTTTTTTTAGTGATGAGAAATTATTTAACATGGCATGACTATGTGGATAAGTGGGATCGGTATGATGAAATACAGCTGCCTGAGAAGTCAAAGTTTTATAACAAACTTACATCTCAAAATATTACTGATGATGATTACAAACATCTTTAACTATATGGGAAGCTTTTGGGATTGAAACCCTTGGTGAATACACTGATCTTTATATAAAGTTTGATGTTTTGTTGTTATGTGATGTATTCGAAAAGTTTCGAAATATGAGTTTAGAATTTTACAAGCTTGACCCATGTCACTATGTATCATCACCTTCATTAAGTTGGGATGCTATGCTTTTATACACAAATTTTGTACTAGATTTAATTTCGGATATAGAAATATATCAGTTAATAGAGAAAGGTATACGTGGAGGTCTTGCTCAATGTTCTCTGAGATATGCTAAAGCGAATAATAAATATCTTCCGAATTACAACTCTAATGAAACAGACAGTTTTTTGGTTTATCTAGATTGTGTCAATTTATACGGATATGCCATGATGCAGAAACTCCCGATGAAAAATTTTAGATTCTTAGAAACTTATGAAGTTGAAATGTTTGATTTAAGTAGCTTATCGAAAGATGACCAAACGGGATACATTCTGGAGGTAGATTTGCATTATCCATCTGAATTGCATGATGATCATTCAGATTTACCCTTTGCATCTGAAAAATTTACTCCTTTTGGAAGTAAAAACACTAAATTGATAGCAAGTGTTTATGATAAACATAAGTATATTATACATTATACCCACTTAAAGGAATGTCTCGAACAAGGTCTGATATTATTAAAAATACATAGAATTTTATCGTTTGAGCAAGATAATTTCTTGAAACCATATATAATGATAAATACATTTCTCAGACAGCAGGCGACTTCTGATTTTGAAAGAGATTTTTTCAAAAAACAGAACAATTCAATTTTTGGAAAAATAAGAGAAAGCATGTTGATGTTAAATTGGTTAACATTTGGAAAGATAATTCGAATATCACGAATAAGATCATTGGTGCTGAAAAGTATGTAAGTCTTCCAAATTTTAAAGATCTTTCGATTTTTTCGCAAACTTTAGTAGCCATTCAATTGCATAAATCAAAAGTAATTCTAGATCGCCCAATTTATGTTGGATTTACCATCTTGGAATTAGCGAAATGTCATATGTATAATTTTCACTATAATGTGATGAAAGGTCTCTATAAAGATAACATTCAACTTTGTTATACTGACACTGACAGTTTATTGTATTTGATCAAAACTAGAGACTTTCACAGAGATCTCCGCAATAATATCAAACATTTTGACACCAGTAATTTTGAAAAAAATAATATTTTTAATATACCCTCCAAGAATGCTAAAATACCAGGTTACTTTAAAGATGAGATGGGTGGTGAGATAGTGACTGAGTTTGTAGGTTTAAGAGCTAAACTTTACTGTATTAAATCGCAAAAAGCTATTATAAATAAAGCTAAGGGAATAAAAAAGAGTGTAACCCGAAAACTTAATTTTAAGAAATATAAGCATGCTTTTTATGATGAATGTATTAGAGATAGTATGTTTGTAATCAAATCTCGAAAACATAAAATTTATACACATGGAATAAATAAATTAGTGTTATCGAGAGATGATGACAAGCGTGTTATTTTAGATGATAATATTTCTACTTTACCTTGGGGACACTGTGAAACTATATTGTAACCTTATAACCTTATCATCATAAGCCCTTTAATTAATGGATATAACCTATTATATAAGCAACTACTGGATTGTATGATAATTGTTTATCATGTTTATCAGAATAAATATCAAATTATGAAATAATAAAAATATTTTATTTTTCTTACTTTAGTACTAATTCACGATTGCATTTAAGTTCTTACAAATTTTGTTCTTGTCCAGCCTTTTATTTTCAAACATTTAAAATTATAACATCTAAATACTTGGTTAGTTCAAAGCCATAAAAAATAAAAATCGTTAATTAGTGCTATTCACCCAATAGAAATCTTTGTTAAAATAAAAAAAATATTTCATTACAGAAGAAAATTTTATTTGAAATAGGTAATTTTCCATGCTTATATTTTAGAGACGATATATATTTAACTTAATAAGGAACATCGTAACAATCACTTCCTTCCCCTAGTTCTTTGGAAATCTTAGAAACAAGGGATTCCGCCAATCTTAACAATTCATTATAGCTCTGGTTTGCTATATACTGCACGCTCACAGTAGGATTATCATCACCATCGTCTTTATCACTTAAGTCGTGTATTTGAATTCTTATCAGTCGATGTCCCTTTTGCTTTGATTTCTTAATGACAAACGAGGAATTGGCAGGAGTATGAGTGACATGTGTAAAGCGTCTTATTACTTTCATTTTTTTTGCTGCAGCTTCATTTCCGCTCTCCTTATTAACATCTTTGTTTTTTTCATCAGCTTGTGAAGGGTATTCCGTGGGATAATTTTTGCTGATGTAGTCGTCAACATTTTGCACATAATAGTAAGGATTGGTGATCGGGGTGTCTTCTTCAAGATCAATTGTAAGCTCTGACATTATCTGAAAATACAAATCAATTTTATAGCTGAAACTTTTATCTATTAGGAAAGCCGAAACTAGACTAGGTATGTTTCATACTTACTTATTTTAATTTAATATGACTTGTCAGATGAGGTGTGCTTCGGACTGGAGCTGCGAAACTTATGTGATGTAATTGCATGTAATACTCCCTTTTCCTAAGACCATAAGGCAGCACCTTTTTAAGAATGTAAACGAATCGAAAAACTTCTTATCCAGTTTAGATGAATTAGGATAATTCGGAATCATGTTGCAACTTCTAATATTATATTTCGTATGCTTATAAATCATGTGATATATTGAAAGCAGATATAAGACCTAATAATTAAGTTGGTCAAGCAAGCCGTATCTTTAGAAATCAAGCAAATCAATGCTGGTGCTCCATCCAGATCTTACAGACATGGTGTACTGCTTCCTAATACAATTCGATCCATAATATGCGGTTCTTCTAACTGTGGGAAAACAAACATCATGATAACTTTACTAATACATGAAAATAGTCTCAAGTTTCATAATGTCTATCTTTATAGCAAAACAGCCTTTCAACCTAAATATTGCTTTCTGAAAGATGTCTTTAGTTTAATTCCTAGTATACATTTCTTTATATTTAAGACCGATAAGGATCTTATTTCCCCAACTGATGCAAAAAGCAATTCCATTTTCATATTTGATGATGTAACATGTGAAAATCAGATAAATATTAGAAATTACTACTCGTAGGGTAGGCACAAACAAATAGATTATTTCTATTTATCACAAACTTATTCAAAAATACCGAAACAGCTCATAAGAGACAATATTAATTTCATAATCATATTCAGGCAGGATGATATAAACTTGAGGCATATTTATGATGAACATGTTAATTCTGATATGAGCTGGATTGATTTCAAAAAAATTATGTGCTGAAATATGGAAGGAATTATATATGTTTTTGTTAATAAACAAAGACTGCGATTTAAACAATGGTCGGTATAGAAAAGGATTTGATGTTTTTGTAGAGTTTGATTAATAGACCGACTTTGACTCAATTTATAAGGTCCATCAATTCAAAAAGTTTGAACAACTTTTTATACATAAATAGAACCCCTGGTTAACATTTAAATCAGTCCACATCAATAGCTGGAAGACTTAACCAGATTACATAGATGATACAGACAGATACAAGATGAATTCTAAATTGCACTCAAATGTTAAAGAACAGCTAATAGAGTCTGTTAAAGCAATTAAAAGTAAAGCGAAACGGTTGCGTGAAGATAAAAATAACTATGATATAAGAACATGAAAAATGTTCAAAGCTATAGTTGATCCTTTAGATACATTGGTAACACTTGGAAGCAATACAAATTATATAAGAGAATGTAGTAAAGGGAACATCACTAAGATAGATTCATCGATAATACCTGAAAATGATGAAATATCTCTAGAACTAGCCGACCAAGACGGTAGTAATGAATGTATTAGTAAAATGGGTTACCCAGCAGAAAGCTGTGTAACACCTGTTAAACATGATGCTTTTTCCAACGATTTAAGTTTTAGTACCCCAGAACCATTGATAGAAAATAATAGTGAATATAGGGAATTGAATATTCCTTTTGGTATACGAAGCGAGAACGATATGTTATTGATTCGGAATACTGTAGTATCAATTTCAGGCTCACAAGATGGTGCAAGAATGATTAGAGAGGGTGATAAGAAATATATGATAACACCAGGGTTAGCGCAGTTATTATTACAAAGTAAAACCGAATTACAGACCATCACTGAGAGCGATAAAATTGCTTATAAAGAGATTTTACTTTCAACAAATGCTCACAAAAGGGATTACAATCCTTCTGCACAAATCAAAGGCGATAAGGGTATAAAGTATAGTAAAATCATCAGACCATTATTCTCTGATAAAAATGGTAAGGATATTAAGCAAGGAGGATATCTAAGACCTTTAAAAATATATAAAAAGAACACCGACTATGTTTATTGGGATGATCCAAATGAGCTCATAGAAAGATTGAAAATTTTAATTGCATCTAAAGAAGCTGGAAACACAAGCCATAATAATGAAATCATATCAATTATTGAATAACTAAAAGAAGCTGGCGTCATTAAAGAATAAATAAAAGCGAATGTTCGTTAAACTATAGCTTAGTTATATTCTTTCAGTTAAACATTAATGTTGATAAATTTGGTCATCATGTTCACAAAAGAATTATAAATACTAAGCAACTTGAAACCTTTTATCTCCAACATAAAACCTTAAAGCATATTGGGGAACCAATTGATCCTGTTGACTGTGCCACTAAACAATATGTTGATAAATTACTTTGTGAACTTACAAAGAAAATAAAAACAGTTGAACAGTTACTTTCTCAATTGAATAACGATGTTAATAAATTAGATGATATTGCACAAAAACAAAAAAGAAAATGAGCAAAGAAACGGTGGTAAATGAAATACATAAAAATTCCCGAAAACATTTTCCACGAAGAAGTGTCATATTAAAAGATATCGATGATTTATGGCAAGCTGATGCAATCTTTTCCAAACGAGAACTCACAAAATAAATTTATTTTAGCAGTCATCGATTCATTCTCAAAATATGCTTGGGCGTATCCGCTATGCAGAAGAACAAAGAATCTGTTGCTGAAGCATTTCAAATGTTAATAGATAAGGGACGTATTCCGAAAAACCTACAAACTGATTCGGGTACAGAATTTTATAATACAAGTTTTCATCGTTTAATTAAAAAATATGGCATAAACCATTATTCTACATACGTGTATGTATTCTACTAAGAAGGCATCTATAGTAGAAAGATTTATAAGGACATTGAAAAACAAATTGTATAAGCATTTTAGTATGAATGGGAATTATAAATGGGCTGATGGTATGTTAGATACCGCATTGAGCTCATATAATGCTTCCTTTCACAGAACCATTGGATTAGCTCCAGATAAAGTTAATAGATATAATAAAAACCAAATTCTAAATAGATACAAAGCACAGCAGAGCAAATTGCAGACCATGAGTCCTCCTAGCAAATTAAAAGTTGGAGATTTTGTTAGAATAAGCAAATATAAAGGAACGTTTGAAAAAGGTTATACTCCCAATTGGTCAACAGAGGTGTTTAAAATAATAAAAGTTAACAATAAAGCTCCTCCTACATGCCTATTAATTGATACAAAAAGCCAGCCAATATTAGGAGCATTTTATAAACAAGAACTGAAAAAAACCTCTGCACCCCGATATTTATTTAGTTGAGAAAGTATTAAAAACTAAAGGCAATCGTCTATTGGTTAAGTGGATAGGCTTCTCTTCTAAATTGCAGACCATGAGTCCTCCTAGCAAATTAAAAGTTGGAGATTTTGTTAGAATAAGCAAATATAAAGGAACGTTTGAAAAAGGTTATACTCCCAATTGGTCAACAGAGGTGTTTAAAATAATAAAAGTTAACAATAAAGCTCCTCCTACATGCCTATTAATTGATACAAAAAGCCTGCCAATATTAGGAGCATTTTATAAACAAGAACTGAAAAAAACCTCTGCACCCCGATATTTATTTAGTTGAGAAAGTATTAAAAACTAAAGGCAATCGTCTATTGGTTAAGTGGCTAGGCTTCTCTTCTAACGAGAACAGTTGGATAGATAAATCTAAAGTTTTATAACCAGGTCCTATGGTCATAAATAATCATTCTATTCCAGAGTTCGTTCGAGGATAGTTAACGGCTAAAATATTTTTCTGGTATACCTTCTTTATAATCATGAACAAAAAAAAAACATCGTTAAAACCCAGGGAGAAAATCTCAAAAAGGAGGATCGTTATTAAAAAATCGGGTGCAGGGTTCCAGAAGACGTTCAAAAATATGATCAATCATGCTAAAAAAACATGTTCAGAAACTTAAACCTAAATGCAAAAAAGCAGCAATTGAGCTAGCCATCGCAGCACCTAAAGAGTTTGCTTCAGATTTACCTATGGGCATACCACGAATCATACCAGTACCAAAAACTGGTGGATTTTTACCTCTGATCCCGATATTTGCTGGATTGTCGACAGTAGGTAGTTTAGCAGGTGGAGCAGCAGGTATTGCTAAAGCAGTCAATACAATAAAATCAGCAAAAAAACGTTTATCAGAACTAAAACAATCCAATGAGAAAATGAATGATGTATGTATCGGACAAGGTTTACAGCTCAAGCAGCATGGAAGCAGATTAGGCATATATACGACCCAAAAAAACTAAGTAAACGGCTACCTAACATAGCTCTCAGCAATATTGATATATTAAATCATTCAAATGATATACCATATTTTCGAGGGGTATTCATGAGAAACGAATTACCAAAAAAAACCTTTAAGAAATGAGTGTGGTATTATTAATTTAGACAGTTCTGAGAATCCTGGAACACATTGGGTAGCCTATGCTAAAATAAAGGATAAAATTGAATAAGTTGACAGTTATGGAAACTTAAGACCTCCGAGAGAGTTTGTAAATTATATGGGGTCCTGCATAAACTATAACTATGAGAATTTTCAAAAACATAATACTTTCAACTGCGGCCATCTTTGTTTGAAATATCTTAGGAAGTTTTGGGAAAATGTGTTAAGATAAATATTACCTAGTTGTAATTTATAATTCAGTCCTCCATAATGTCTCTAACGCTCACTATCACCGGTGATAAATCTACGCTGGAGTCAAGATATATGCCTTCTCTTACGTTAGATGGACTTTACGAATGTGGTTTAATATATTTTTCAGCATTTAATTCAATACCAAATATAGATCATTATAACAATGTTTTCTCATATGGAAGAGAAAAAAATGAAATAAAAATACCTATTGGCTTGTATGATTTATATGATATAAATGAGTACCTTGCAGACAGAATTGAAAATTGTGAGTTTCAGATAAGACCGAATAACAACACCATGAAATGCGCAATATTTTGTAGTAAACCTATTAATTTTGATGTTGACCTAAAAGCTTGTGATACCTCCTGCACCACGAAGAATTCAAGTGCCATGAAAATGAACAGTGCAAATAAGATAAGAAAATATGTTAAAACTAGGAAATATATCCAGAAAGTACAAAGACTTGTAAAACAAAACCGTAAGAGCATGGAAAGTATACCAGTGCACAGACAAAAAATTCAATTAGTTGCTGAGGTGTCTGAGTGTCAGAAGGAACTACTTACCAGCAAAATAGAACATGAGCTAGCCATGGCTGAACTACAAACTCGATTCGAAAATCTGCAGTATGAGTTAGTGGACATCACATGCAATCAACAGTACAAACTCAGTATGATGAATGCATCTTATCAATGAATGCGTTGATTGCACTAAGCAAAAGCAATCTTGAGAGCTTTGAGTCCTTGTGTCAGACAAACATGGAAGACTCTGAATAAGGATTGTCTCTGCCAGCCCTGCCACCACCACAAGACCTGCCGGGGAAAGCAGCCCCTTTACAGCTGAGCCCCCAGCAGCGGAAGAGAACCTAAATGCCAGCGGGCAGGCTTGCTTGTCATCACCATGCAGCATGCCCATTACACCGGCCTCTATACTGCGGGATCCAGCACAGCCATATGTAGTCAAGTCATGTGGTTCATCAGTAGCATCAAATGCAACCACGGGCCATAGCAACACATCACCCTGTGATGCCTTAGATGGACATTGGCGATCAACACCCACCAGCAATTCAGTTGAAAATGGTGCCTTCAAGTCAATAGTGTACTCAGATAAATTAGGTGTAGGTTTAGGTATCAAGCTGCAGAATAACTTACGGCAGCATGTAGAAAACATTTGTATGCCTGATGCATCTTACATGCATATAGTAAACTGCATGCTTAATAGGGAGTATGACAGTAATACAACTATTGTATTACAAATGGGGAACACCACAGGAGTTCAACAAGACGATTTGATTAATTACTTTGAATCTATAACACAGAACATTAAATGTTCTGTGATCTATAATATCTCTCCGGGCAAGGAAAATTATTCTGTGTGGTTTTCCCTATTCCAAAGCTCTAACAGAGGCACAAAATGACCGGATTTCTAGACTCAACCAGCTTATGTTTAACTTGACCTTTGGTCATCGGGACCGAGTATTATATTTTGATACGAATAAGTTTATTCGAAATTTTATACTGACTAGGGATACAATGTATGTACCTGCGTCATCTAAGCGACAGACTGCCAAATTAATGGCATACAATATTTATGAATATTGTATATTTATTGTTGAGAAAATAACTAGGGTGCCAGTAGGAAATGACGAGTGTAGAAGTAATTATACTAAACCTTTGTATGTTAAGAGTATTTCTAGTGTTAATTGTTAGGCTATCACCTACAGTTTTGAATAAAGCTATGTTTTTTCTTAAATGCATGATATTCTCGTATATATATTGACAAGTAACCGTAAGTATATTAATTTCTTTGAATTTTTCTCTAGCTAATTAACCTCTCATCTGTGGCAGCCATTTTTGTTGGAAAGGGGGGTATCTGTGGAACCCAAAACGGGTCTCCCCACAGACGGGAATTTTATATTACCTAATAAATTTAAATAATTAATATCTCAGTAATTTGAAGGTAGTTTTTAAAGCAGACCCTTGTAATACGTAGCTAAGTATATTAAATTATAAAAATTAAAAAAAAACATGTTTTGATATATTTTAATTTTGCCCTGGCCCCCCATAAAATGTACCCATTCAGCTACTCCCTAAATCATTTCATAAAATAAATTAATAAGGCACATAAATACCCACAATGGATACTAATTAGCATGATTACAAACATGTGAGTACAATAAATTAGACCTTTCCATATATTTTTTTTACAAGAAAAAGATTTTTATATTTTGACCAAAAAAATGTTATACAGAAGTATGCAAAAAATGGGTTCCTTCATATCATCATTATTTTTACAATTCGTATTACTCAGTATTAAAGTTTTATATTATATCAATTTCAGCATACAATCTACAATGTGATATGAGCAGATGAATGCCTTCATTAGTTACAACTCGAGAAATAGGTCAGCAATGTTAGTACTGTTACAGAACACAAAAATCAGCACCTTTTAAAATAAACAATTTTAAATAAAATAAACACCAATACAAAAAGGCAATAAAGTTTCCACACTATACACGATGCACGTTATCAGAATAATAATAAAATACAACCACTTCGCTTAGAATATCTCCAAATAATAGGCACTTGAAAATGCAACTAAAAGCCCATACTGACCTATGAGGAAGGAAAGTTTAGTATGGATAGGACTTTTTTTACTTCAGGTGCTACAAATATATTATAATTTGCTAAATATAATCCTAAATTAAAGATACACTTTATAAATGTATTTGGTGATAGGTTACTAGTCTATCGCCCATGAGCCCTGTCTGTGGAGAGACCCAAAACGGTTCTCTGCGCGTGGTGCTTTCGTAACATGTCTATTACACATAAAATGCCATATTAAAACGGTAAAATGATAAATTTTTGCTATAATTACATACAAATTAACAGGTTTTTCATTCAAGAAAAACCGAATTGAGTAGCGAGATTCCCACAACGTTCGGCGACGTGTCACGTTCCGAACACAAAAGATGAAATAAAGTATCAAATGTTCGAAGTTTTATTGTGTATAAACATGAAATATACTTACCTCTGCTAAGTTTCACGAATAAAAGCTTCTAAAAACACAATATACAATTTTTTTTTTTTTTTTTTTTTTAATTTATTTATCAAATTACAGAGTTTTAAATACTTATCTAACTTAATGCACTACTTAAACCACTAAGGTTTGTATGTAGCACAAAATTAGTCTAGTGTATTATGTAGGTGGGTCGATAAAAACAATATGTATAAGCATGAAGTCAGTTGCTGGCTAAAAGGCAAAATACAGTTTGTGTACGACTATGGAAGTAATGATATAAAGTGTGATTTTAATTTGTGATTGATATTTTTGGGATGGATTGATGATTTGAGTTCCGGACAGAGACCGTTAAGAAGACGAGGAATTAGATAGCTAATTCGACGTTTCCCGTAAAAGTTATTTGCTCCTAAAGTCATCAGCTTTTTTTTCGTGCAGCTTCTGGTGCCGATTTTATGTGATAACGGTTTTTGGACGGATAAATTGAAGAATTGTTCTTTTAGTAGTGTGTATTCTACTTTGGTGTGTACTGGTAGTGTTTTACAGTATTTGAACAGTTTGAGCTTATCATTGGAGTACTGGAGTCTGATTTTTGGAGGTACTATATTTTTTAGAATTTTAATTTGTAGACGTAGTATGCAGTCTAGGGAAGTTTTATGCGTGAGTCCGTAGCTACTGAGCCCATAGGAAATTACGGAGTCTGCCAAAGCATTGTACAGCATTAACCTGATGTTAAAGGGCAGGCGATTTTTTATTATGTGCATGTTAGCCAGAAAAGCTCGAAGCTTTGTACACACCCGTTCTATATGACTATTCCAGTTAAACTTGTGATCTATTACCAGACCCAGGTAGACGTGCGAGTTGACGAGTTCTATATTGGGGCAGTGGCAAGATTTTGTAATATTTTGGTCATGCATAGAATTAAAACTTACCGTAATTTAAGTCCCTTGTACTCGTAGAACACTCGAAACTCAAATGGCCGATATCTTTTTTTTTTTCTATAACCTTCTATAAAAAAAAGTTATAGAATCGTTCGTTCGTTTGATTAGAGGCGTTTTTCATTGAACATGCCACATGTTTTGTAGACATAGAGAACAAAAAAATAGCTCGTAGCAATATGATGTTAGCAGACCCAAAACGGGTATCGCCACGGTATCGGGTATGAGAGGTTAATATAATACCTTGGACACTATTGATAACACACATTGATCTAGCCCCAAACTAGGATTCCCTGTATCTTGGGTACTAGACAACGATACACGTACTTATGTAGATAAATATTATACTTACACAGATAAACAACCATGACTAGGGTACAAACATCCGTTCTCATCAAACAAATATTTGCCCACACCGGGACTCGAACCCGGGACCCTTGGCTTCGTAGGCAGGGTCACTGCCAACTCGGCCATTCGGGTCGTCGATAATTGATATATCATCGCCCTTTTTTGTAAAACAAATATCGTATTTATATCTGCTGCACTCCCCCAGAGCAGTATTCCATAAGACAAAATACTGTGAAAATAACTAAAGTAAACCAACCTGGCAGTTTCAACATCTGTAAGATATCTGATTTATCTGACCGCAAAAGCGGCTGAGCTAAGTCTTCGTGCGAGATTAGTTATGTGAGGACCCCATTGAAGTTTCGAATCTATAGTTATTCCGAGAAAGATTGTGTCCTCAATGAGGTCCAATCTTTCAGATCCTATTCTTACACTGCTTTCAACCTGTCGTACATTAGGCAAACGAAATTTGATACATTTAGTCTTCTTTGAGTTTAATAAGAGGTTGTTTACATTGAACCAACTTAGAGAGTGTACTATTTGCGTCGACTAGAATTTCTTCTTGTCTTTTCACCTTGAAAATAATAGATTCTCAATTTTGAATAGAATTGTGTTTTTTGTGGAGTAGCCCAGATGCATTGAAGTAGGAGAGTAGTTGACTCAATATGACCTTTTCAAACACCTTGCTCAACATTGGCAATACAGATACAGGTCTGAAGTTGGCAGGGTCTTCTTTAGTACCGGATTTGAAAAGTGGTATTAATCTGCTCATTTTCATGAGGTCAGGAAAAACACCGTTTGCTATACAACTATTGAATGTGATTGCCATGTATGGTGCAATCACATCGATTACTGATTTAACCATGTTAACCGACATGCCCCATAAATCTTCAGTTTTTTTCATGTTAAGAAGTTTAAATGTTTTAACTATATAGTTATAGAGCCTATTGGTTTGAAGTTAAAGCCATCCTTGTTTTGGGGCACAATTTCAACCAAGTAATTTAATGGTACTAAAGAACTTTTCAAATGAATTAGCAACGTCCTCGTTTGATGAGAGTAACTTATCGTTAATTTTTAAATTAAAACTAGATTCACTAGACCTAACCTTGCCTGTCTCTTTTTAATAATGTTCCATGTTGTTTTAATTTTCTCGCTAGAAGCTTTGATTTAATTGTTAAGATGTAGGCACTTGGCTTTGTGGCAGTCTTTCCTGAAATTATTAGAATAATTTCTGACAAAGACGTTAAACTCAGGACTGTGATTATATGATTTTTGCTCATACAATTCATATAGTCTGAACCTGCTCAGTCTTAAATCCTTTGTTGCCCATTCAGAGAATATTAATTTGATGTCCGTTCTCACTTTAGTCAGATTTAAAACCTTTTCCAATTCCGCAGATACAGCTTTGAAGAAGCTGGAATATAATGTGTTCGTATCTTCACAGTAAGGTGTTAACGGAAGACTTGACACCAGTCCGCTACGAAATTTTTCCATTTTCTTCAAAGTCACTGGTCTACACAATACTTTAATGTGGTTTATAGCTTTACTTTCTTCAAATACTACAATCTGACCAGTGTGGTCTGAACTTAATGCCTTAACTATTTGGTTATCGTGAACACTACATTCACAGAATACGTTATCTAGACAAGTAGCGAAAGTAGCCGTAATTCGTGTAGGCTCCAGAAAGACATTGTACATATTGTAAGACTTAAATACTGCTAGGATCCTAGTGCGAATAGAGCGGTTTGCGGTGTCTAGTAAATCTACGTTAAAGTCGCCGCAAACTATTATGCGTTTGGATTTGTTTCTGGATGCAAGTTGAAGTACTTGTTCCATCACTGTCTCAAAGACTTCAAACTCTCCTTCGCCCCGCCTGTACACACTAACAACAGTATATTTTTCCATCTCAACACACGAGACGCATTCATTTCACTAGAAAGACTAACAATATCCTTTCGTTCTTTACACTTAACTTGTTTTGGTCTTTCTATTGAAACAGCTGATCACTTTATAATTTGATAAACTGAACTGCATTACACACTCTTGCAGCCAGTGTTCTGTCATACAAAGTATTATAGTATATTATTTTGCTTTCTAAAAAAAAACTAATACTAGTTGCTTGCCAGAAAAGCCTTGCATATTTTGGTGCATTACCTTTAAGCCGTGCTTTTCTGTTGTCGGTTGCGGCAGTTTAAAGATACAAGAGTATCGTTTGTACATATTGCCTTGTCAGTAGTTACATGCTTCTTAGTACGTGTACAAATCAATGTGGGGACCGTTATACAATTACTTACTTCTGTTATACTGTTTATAACAGATTCTAATATAAATGAAGCTAAAGACTTAGCTATTACGTCATTGTCAATTTCATCAATAAAAACTTTGATGTCCTCACTGTTTCCGTCAGTGATGTATTTACAAATTAATAGATTTGTGTCAAAGAATACAATTTTTGTATTGCGTACAGTCATATTATACATATACATATTTAACCTATGAGTAGCATGCTGTTGCTTTCCATTTATTGTATTTTTATAAGGGAAGGCACATAGAACAATTTTGCCCACTTCTAGATTAGAGAGAGCATCAACAAACTTTATCATAGTTTGTTTCCCTACACTCCTCCATTCTCCATATATAATATTACGGTTTCAATACTACGCTTTTATGAGACATGTTATTGTAGCTGAAATGGCTGTGCTGTCTTTGCCTCTGTCACGCCATCTGACAGTTTTCTATTAAGTTTACTATCAATATCGTGACACCTATCAAAAATAGTGACACTGTCAAAAAGTGACATCTGTTAAAAATAGTGACACCTGTAAAAAAATATGTTATATTATATTACTGTTAGGTTGTGCCTCTGCTTCACCATCTGAGAAAAGACATGTTATTGTGATTGAAATTGCTGTGCTGACTGTGACAACGTGACCCTTTTTTAATATTAAGAATTAACCTCCTGCAACAGTCTGTTGCCCTAGTGCTTTATGGAAAGTTAGATGGTTAAGGGAGTTAAAGGAGGGTGTACCACGGGTAGTTTTTTTACCTGTGGAACTACTGGACCGCTTGGTTGTTCCACGGGAGAGTGTGTCACTAGTATTATTCATACTCATTCATATTCATACAAAAACGATATGTGTCTCTACTGTTCAGAACCAACCGTAGTTCGATTCGTAATCGAGTTTGCTTGGACCTTAAGAGTTGTTTTTGAATGCACATATTTTGTCTATGAACGGATTAGATATGTCACTTGGACAGACGAGAAATAGGTAGCCTGTTGAATCAGCCGTGAATTAAGCACGAGGGTTTTTGAGGTTACTTCGAATTGCGACGGGAATTTGGGAGAAATCCGACTTCCAAACGCAAGATTTTGTTGGCTCCGCGACTAGTTGATGCTTATTGAACAATATTTCGGGTACAGCCAGAGAGTTTCACACGCCCTGTGATCGTGATGAGTTCGGTAGACCCCGGGCTGTTTAGTCGTGATTACTAAGGTTGATATAGTAGCGTGAGATTCGCTGGGAAATACCCACGCACAAGTAGAGTTAAGTGGAATAGTGTTTGTTACTTCCTGTCGACAAGGAAACGCAGAGAACCTCCTTCAGCGAATAATTGGGACTTACCGAGACGCACGCGTCTGATATCTCGCTGGGAAGTAGGTCGTCATCACAGCAGGACATATACAGGTAACTTCGGTTGCCTCATGCCCGGTAACCTAGCGCGGTGTATCACCGTCATTTAGACCACCCCTACGGCGGTGAGCCAGATTTCCAGCTATCTAATGGGCTGGCAGCAAGGAACGCCGTTCTAGGAGGTATCTAACAAGTAGCTAGTTGAAGTGAGTGGATGTGCCTTGAAAGGCAATTGAAAGAGAGGATAGTCGGTTTATGTATGACTGAGTTTATTAGTAAGATTGTGATATGAATATAAAGAAAGCTTACTTAACATACATACGTCTCTTTACTGTACACCTCCCACAGATAAAAACACAAAAGTTTATTTTTATTTTTACTTAATAACATTTTGCTAGCAGAGGTACGTTATTATTTTAATGAATTCATTGTTATTATTGTTGTTCTGTTATTACATATATGTTACGTACTAATTCCTATATAATTTCGTTCTATTAAGTATTATTCACTAACGACACCTTTACATTTCTATTAATTGTACATTTGGGGATACACCTCGTATCACACTATATGGCTCTGAATGGCCAAAAGCTATCTTATTTACACTTCTATTTCATTCTTAACTACTAGCAAGTAATTTGGCTTATAAACTATTGGGTTTATATTATCGTAGCACAGTTTTTCTTAGTTTTACTCTTCATAAAGTTCTTGTGCGCTTCCAGTTCCGTTTGTATTACATACTTAGTGTATATTTAAATTATTTTGCATAATTGTCGTCAGTATATAAAGATTCCACTACAGTTTTACATTTTACTATAAATTATCTCAAACTGTGTACTACATTCTGTTTCTGGATGTACGGATGTTTTAGTCAGAACACCAGAACGGCAGCCAACTAGTACCCCATGTTTCGGTTCGCCATGCAAGGATGTGCCTTGGATAGGTAAGTAAAATAGAGGATAGTCAGTATAAGACTGAGTTTTTAGGTATGATTGTAATAAGAGACAACTGGCGAGACATCGGGTGGCGCGGAATAGCATGTCACACGGCGACGTAAAAAGTAGGTGTTTTTACGAATTTACAAATAAAACTAAAATAAGTTCATGAATGAAATTTAGTTTTCCTTAAACTAATATTTAGGTATAAAGTGACGAGAAAAACAAGTCATTTTGTTTTAAAATTATTTGGATTTACGTTGAAATATTCAGTTTTTTTTATGATCGAGTCAACTCATTGTAAATAAAGTAATTTTTTTAAGATCGGTAAATTCTCTGCAAAGCACTTCTCAGCGGTATTGTCCGGAACTGAGCATTAAAATACCCTTCTAAATATTTCTGTGATGAGCATGAGTATTTGTTTCTTAGTCTTGGATGTTTTCTAAGTATTTATCTCTATTAAATATATCGTCGCCTAGGACCCACAACACAAGCCTTGTTGAGCTTACTATGGGCCTAGTTTTTGTGTAAGATTGTCCTCTTAATAATTATTTATTTATTATTTATTTATTATTTATTTATAGCTATTTGAGACCGTGATGTTGGATAGAAGTATTTAGTAGTTGGCGACCTCTGTGGGGTGGCGGTCGAGGCTGGGCTTCCCACGCGAGAGGTCGCGGGTTCGAACCCCGGCTGGTGAGAAGGAAAAAATCCCCAGGTCTTGGATTTTTACATTTTTGTCGCTGGTTTCTGGTTCACACGACACAGGTTATCCTAGTGTGTGGGGCCAGATGCCATGTGTCAAAAAAGCACGGGGACGAACCCATAGCCGTGGTACTTGAATGGAACCTTCCAGCTTTCAGCGAGGCGGCGAGGTGCCGATGATAAATACTCAAGTAACATTCAAGGAAACAAATGTGCAAAGGCGTCGAGCTATTCTCTAAAAACAGGTTTCATCCAGCATGACAGATAAAATATAACAAATAAAATACATAGGAATAAATTATTGTAGAAAAAAATGGCAACATTTGCAGACGACTTTCTGAGTAGTTAAATTAATATTTGGTTTGTATATGTCACCGTAAGATTGTTAAAACCGTTAGTTGATAAACTAACGTTTTTTTTTCGTTAGTTGGTCAACTATCGACAGATAGTAAACTGTAGCGTACTGCTTACTATATGACGCGTTAGTTGATAAACTAATGCTTAAAACCGTTAAATAGTAACTTAGTAATACTGGTTTAAACTTGAATTGCAAACGAAATACAAGGGCAAACACTGCGGTAGCTTAGGTGATGACTAGATGGGGCGAGCGCAGCGAAGCCCCCGAATAGTCTTCGTGTAAGGTTGACATGTAAGAACAAAATAAGCGTAAATTCAAAACCATGTCGGTCTGGTTTACTATCTGTCGATAGTTGATCAACTAACGCGTTGGTTTATCAACTAACGATTTTGACTCTCTTACGGTGACATATATAACACGCAGCTAGTCCGATAACATATCGCTAATAAGGCATTATTTTATTTTCTACATTTGATTGCCCATACATCTAATGCTGACTGTATGTGCGGCAGTTTTCTGATCTCTACATAACTTTAGTAGCTCAACACCCTTGTACAATCCTTGTGTCTTGCGTGTTCCATAAAATGTGATTTATACTTAAACATTGCACTCATAAGATTTCTCTCCAGTATGCTGGGTTTTTATGTGCTCAGCTAAATATTGTTTTCTAGAATACATCTTTGAACACATAGTACACTGAAATGGTTTCTCTTTAGTATGTGTTCTCATGTGATCAACTAAATGTTGTTTTTGTATATACGCTTTTGAACACTGGCTGCACTGATACGGTCTCTCTCCACTATGTGTTCTGATGTGCCTAAATAAACCTTGTTTTCGAGTATACATCTTAGAACACTGACGGCATTGATAAGGTTGCTCTATAGTGTGTGTTTTCATATGATCGACTAAATGTTGTTTTTGAATAAACTCCTTTGAACACTGCGTGCAATGATAACGATTCTCTTTAGTATGTGTTTTCATGTGATCGACTAAAAATTCTTTTCGAGTATAAGTATTGGAACACTGGCTGCACTGATAAGGCATTTCTCCAGCATGTGTGGTCATATGTTGAACTAAATTTTGTTTTCGACAAAACGCCTTTGAACACTGAATGCACTGATAAGGTTTCTCTTTAGTATGTGTTTTAGTATGATCTACCAAATGTTGTTTTTGAATAAACGCCTTTGAACACTGATTGCACTGATAAGGTCTCTCTCCACTGTGTGTTCTCATGTGCTGAGCTAAACACAGTTTCCGAACAAACGCTTTTGGACACTGACTGCATTGATGAGGTTTCTCTCCAGTGTGTGTTCTTATGTGCTGAGATAAATATCGTTTGAGAGCAAACGACTTTGTGCACTGACTGCACTGATAAGGATTCTCTGTTGAATGGGTTTTCATGTGATCAACTAAATGTTGTTTACGACTATATACCTTTGTACACTGACTACACTGATAAGTTTTGTCTTCAGTATGTGTCCTCATGTGATCAACTAAATCTTGTTTTAGAGAAAACTGCTCAGAACACTGATAGCACTGAATAGGCTTTACTCCGGTATGTGTTATCATGTGATTAACTAGATTCTCTTTTCGAGTATATGTCTTTGGACACTGGCTGCACTTATAAGGTCTCTCTCCACTGTGTGTTCTTATATGCTGAGCTAAACATAGTTTTCGAGTAAACGCCTTTAAACACTGGCTGCACTGATAAGGTTTCTCCGTTGAATGTGTTATTTTGTGCTCCATCAAACGTGATTTATACCTAAAACTCTTTGAACACTCGTTGCACTGATATGGTTTGTCTGAAGCGTGTGACGTCTCTTGTGAGCTTTGTCTCTCTCTACGCGGATCGATCTGCATCTTTATAGCAGACTCAACGCACACATACGAGTCGTCATCAAACACATTATTGTGCAGGCAGATGTTACCAGCAATGTGGCTGATAAGTTGCTGCTTCGAAGTGAACTCTCTATGACAGCGGTCACAAGTAATGTTACTTGTTGTTATGTGTGCCGTGTCTGTTTGACTTGACGTTTGTCTGACTTCCGAAGCAGGCTCATCTGTGGGATGAGAAAGATTATTTGAATCAATGGGTACTAGACAACGATACACGTACTTATGTAGATACATATTATACTTAGATAGATAAACAACCATGACTGGTACAAACATCCGTTCTCATCAAACAAATATTTGCCCACACCGGGACTCGAACCCGGGACCCTTGGCTTCGTAGGCAGGGTCACTGCCGACTCGGCCATTCGGGTCGTCGATAATTGATATATCATCGCCCTTTTTTGTAAAACAAATATCGTATTTATATCTGCTGCACTCCCCCAGAGCAGTATTCCATAAGACAAAATACTGTGAAAATAACTAAAGTAAACCAACCTGGCAGTTTCAACATCTGTAAGATATCTGATTTGTCTGACCGCAAAAGCGGCTGAGCTAAGTCTTCGTGCGAGATTAGTTATGTGAGGACCCCATTGAAGTTTCGAATCTATAGTTATTCCGAGAAAGATTGTGTCCTCAATGAGGTCCAATCTTTCAGATCCTATTCTTACACTGCTTTCAACCTGTCGTACATTAGGCAAACAAAATTTGATACATTTAGTCTTCTTTGAGTTTAATAAGAAGTTGTTTACATGGAACCAACTTAGCACATGAGAGAGTGTACTATTTTGTCGTCTAGAATTTCTTCTTGTCTTTTCACTTTGAAAATAATAGATTCTGAATTCTGAATAGAAGTCTGTTTTTCGTGGAGTAGCCCAGATGCATTGAAGTGAGAGAGTAGTTGACTCAATATGACCTTTTCAAACACCTTGCTCAACACTGGCAATACAGATACAGGTCTGAAGTTGGCAGGGTCTTCTTTACTAACGGATTTAAAAAGTGGTATTAATCTGCTCATTTTCATGAGGTCAGGAAAAACACCGTTTGCTATACAACTATTGAATGTGATTGCCATGTATGGTGCAATCACATCGATTACTGATTTAACCACGTTAACCGACATGCCCCATAAATCTTCAGTCTTTTTCATGTTAAGAAGTTTAAATGTTTTAACTATATAGTTATAGAGCCTATTGGTTTGAAGTTAAAGCCATCCTTGTTTTGGGGCACAATTTCAACCAAGTAATCTAATGGTACTAAAGAACTTTTCAAATGAGTTAGCAACGTCCTCGTTTGATGAGAGTAACTTATCGTTAACTTTTAAATTAAAACTAGATTCACTAGACCTAACCTAGCCTGTCTCTTTTTTAATAATGTTCCATGATGTTTTAATGTTGTCGCTAGAAGCTTTGATTTTATTGTTAAGATGTAGGCACTTGGCTTTGTGGCAGTCTTTCCTGAAATTATTAGAATAATTTCTGACAAAGACGTTAAACTCAGGACTGTGATCATATGATTTTTGCTCATACAATTCATATAGTCTGGACCTGCTCAGACTTAAATCCTTTGTTGCCCATTCAGAGAATATAAATTTGATGTCCGTTCTCACTTTAGTCAGATTTAAAACCTTTTCCAATTCCGCAGATACAGATTTGAAGAAGCTGGAATATAATGTGTTCGTATCTTCACAGTAAGGTGTTAACGGTAGACTTGACACCAGTCCGCTACAAAAAAAAAACCATTTTCTTCAAAAGTCACTGGTCTACACAATACTTTAACGTGCTTTATAGCTTTACTTTCTTCAAATAATACAATCTGACCAGTGTGGTCTGAACTTAATGCCTTAACTATTTGTTTATCGTGAACACTACATTCACAGAATACGTTATCTAGACAAGTAGCGGAGGTAGCCGTTATTCGTGTAGGCTCCAGAAAGACATTGTCAATTTCATCAATAAAAACTTTGATGTCCTCACTGTTTCCGTCAGTGATGTATTTACAAATTAATAGATTTGTGTCAAAGAATACAATTTTTGTATTGCGTACAGTCATATTATACATATACATATTTAACCTATGAGTAGCGTGCTGTTGCTTTCCATTCATTGTATTTTTGTAAGGGAAGGCACATAGAACAATTTTGCCCACTTCTAGATTAGAGAGAGCATCAACAAACTTTATCATTGTTTGTTTCCCTACACTCCTCCATTCTCCTTAAATAATATTACGGTCTCAATACTACGCTTTTATGAGACATGTTATTGTAGCTGACATGGCTGTGCTGTCTGTGCCTCTGTCACGCCATCTGACAGTTTTCTATTAAGTTTTTACTATCAAAATCGTGACACCTATCAAAAATAGTGACACTGTCAAAAAGTGACATCTGTTAAAAATAGTGACACCTGTAAAAAAATATGTTATATTATATTACTGTTAGGTTGTGCCTCTGCTTCACCATCTGAGAAAAGACATGTTATTGTGATTGACATTGCTGTGCTGACTGTGACAACGTGACCCTTTTTTAATATTAAGAATTAACCTCCTGCAACAGTCTGTTGCCCTAGTGCTTTATGGAAAGTTAGATGGTTAGGAGGGTGTACCACGGGTAGTTTTTTTACCTGTGGAACTACTGGACCGCTTGGTTGTTCCACGGGAGAGTGTGTCACTAGTATTATTCATACTATAGGGCAAAAACGATATGTGTCTACTGTACAGAACCAACCGTAGTTCGATTCGTAATCGAGTTTGCTTGGACCTTAAGAGTTGTTTTTGAATGCACATATTTTGTCTATGAACGGATTAGATATGTCACTTGGACAGACGAGAAATAGGTAGCCTCATGCTGGGGTATCTTAGAGTATGGTTGTCAAAAAAGTTCGGTCGCGCTATCTACCGGCTAGGCATAGGACTAACATGTCATTGGCACAACGTGGTCTTGCCACTATACAATTATTATTTTCTAGGGTAGAAAATATTATATACGTTTTTTTTATGTTTATGTTGTATTTAATAGATCTCTAATCTGAAGTTTATCACAGTTTATTCATGATTATTTATTTGTTATAGCTAACCATGTTTTGAACAAGATATCGTTGGGTAATAAAAGTTTAGGATAATTTAGTAGTAATTCTGTTTTTTGTTCCTGCTTTGTTTTATGTATTAGACAACGAGAAAAAACGGAAAAAGTTTGAAAGTTTTGTTTGGCGATTTAAAATTTTTCATTTCAATTTTATTATTTGGTGTTGAGCAGTTTGTTCCTCCAGTTCAGCGTTTTGATTAAAAACAGGACTTTCGGTTGGGGTTTAGATAAGGCGGCGGTAGTTTTGTGATAGGACTACCCGTGCAGTGCAGTGCAGCGCAAATAATACCTTGGACATACCTTGGACACCTTTTACACACATTGATCTAGCCCCAAACTAGGATTCCCTGTATCTTGGGTACTAGACAACGATATATATACTTATATAGAGAAATATTATACTTAGATAGATAAACAACCATGACTAGGGTACAAACATTCGTTCTCATCAAACAAACATTTGCCCCCACCGGGACTCGAACCCGGGACCCTTGGTTTCGTAGGCAGCGTCACTACCGACTCGGCCATTCGGGTCGTCGAAAATACTTTTATTAATAAAGACAGGTCTCTAATTATGTCTAGGAATAAATGTTGCATGCCTGGTTGCACAACCAGCAACTCTGACGGTATGTACATACAACATATAGTAACTTAGTAACAAATTGAACCCACTGAATTCATCGTCACCACTGATTTTTCCTGGACTCAGGTTCTTAACAACAACATTATTTCTGTTCAAGGTGTCCCGATGCATTATTTTCCTAATCCATCCAATGATGGCGACCGTTTTAAAACTTGGAAGGCAACAGCAGGATTAGTCGGTTTTGAAGACTCGTATATTTTCTCGGACAGAAAAGTGTGCCACAGGCATTTTGAAGATAATTACCATGGCAGCAAAAACAGACTTGTTAGAAGTGCTGTACCAACATTACATCTAACAGGTTAAACAGCTATTTTATTTTATTGAAGTACCTGGGGCGCTCCTAAAAATATGCAATTGAATGATAAATAAACCGAGTTTCTATCTAAGTAAGTTACTATCACCATTTTTCAGGAAGGAGCTTAGATACCCCTAAGGTGTTGTACAAGCAAACACTTCTGATATTCATCAAACCGCAGCTGGAAACAATAAAGGTATTTTTTTTAAATAATAATAATAATTAATTTGACTAATTTAAAGGAACCCTAAAAATAAAACAATGATATAACCGTTCTTGTTTTCATTTAATTTCAGAAATTAACCGAAGATTCAAGGCAACAAGTTGTCTCTCCTGTGCAGGAGAGGCAACTTATGAAGTCAATCTGTAAATTGAAAAGGATGTGTCGCATAAAAAAGATAACCTAAATAGGTCATTTAATAGAAGATTGAAACTTGCTGAAAAAATAAGCTCTTCTACAGCATATAATATCTTGAGCCAGAAAATGACCAGACCAGCGAAATTGTTTTTTGCAAATAACGCAATCTGAAAAAAAAGGAAAAGGCAGACGTTTCACACTGGATCAAAAAATTTTGGCACTCTCGCTATATAAGCCCAGCCCAAAAGCATACCGACTTTTGAGTCCAATGTGTATTTTACCAAAAAGATAAACACTGCAAAAACTCCTCGCGCAAGTAGATCTAAAACCAGGCATTCAAGACACAACATTTGACCAGTTAAAACGGAAAGTCGCAAAAATGCCTAGAGCGCACAGGTACTGCACTCTAGTTTTTGATGAGATGGTGATAACCCCAAGTGTCAACCTGGACAGGAAAAAAGATTTTATAAATGGTTTAAGCGACAACGGAGTAGAGAGGAAAAAGACCTTTTGTGACCATGCTCTAGTTATAATGGTTAGAGGCGTTATTAAAACATATAAACAGCCCATTGCTTATACATACTGCCAAAGCTGAACATCGTCGTTAGATATAAAAAAGATCACACAAGGCTGCATTAAAAAATTGCAGGAGACAGGCCTCAAGGTAGTAGCCACAGTATGCGACCAAGGGGCGACTAATGTAGCTGCAATCAATTCCTTAATACGCGATACGAAAGAAAAATATCTAAGGGAAGAAGAATACAAAGGAGGGTTCTTCGAAATAAATGAAGAGAAAATCTTCCCCATTTATGATCCACCTCATCTCATGAAAGGCATAAGGAATAGTCTAACAAAGAATAAACCTGGCTTCAATCGAAGAAGTCAAAAAAATGCCTGTTGGGGTATTGACCCAAACAGGCATTTTTTTTACTTCTTCGTTCAAATTGAGAATGTTGTGCAAAACATTTTAGAAACGTAATGTAACCTAAAAGGCTTTACTACTTACCTAGAGTTTGTGGTTTTGACTAACATTGATTTCACCTTTATAAATTGTAAAGATCACAAAAATGCACTAACTGAATATATAATAAAAAAAGTAAATAGAATTTTTTGTTACAAATTGGTGCAGAGAAATCAACAAAATCCTTACCAATAAGGTGATTGTCAGTACAAATGAAATTCACGGTGAGATGAAATTAGCCGCAAAAAAATATGTGGACAACAAAAAAGGCTAAGGCAAACGGGAGTTGCACTTGCAGTTTGATCGACTGTATTGTTTTAATTATTTTGTTTGTAAACTTAATTAATTACCGCTGTAAAGTTACTTCCATAGTATTCATATATGCTGCCAGTATACTGTGAACAAGGTTATTCTACTCATGACAATTACCAAATTTTGTCCTGCAAGTTTTGCAAAAAAATATCAGTAGTCCAAACAAAATGTCAGATGACATCGGCACCAATTGTATGAGATATCATATTAAAACACAGAAATTTAGATTTTATTTGCTTAACGTGGTTTGCAATTTGATCTTAAATATTTTACTTTAGTTTCACATGATACAACCTTAGATGGGTATAAAAATGATATATATGTATATACTTAACTAGTAGTTATCAATAATATTTACATGAGAATTTTGTGCATAAAGTTTAGAATGTTAGAGACCATATCAGTTTTGGTTATGTATTAGCTTGCAAAAGAGGAAATTAAATTTATTTTGTCAGGACTGCGATTTCAAAAATGTGTAAATGTGTAACCTTCACAATGTATTAAACAAATACATCTTGTATATATCCAAACCAAATTGTTTTATTAACTAGACAGTTTTTTAGTAATGTGGTGCTACAAAGTTATACTGAGATGATATTTGTAAGAAAGTTTTTAATTAATATCAGTACCTATAACTAGAGTACCATGTTTATAAGTTTCATAAAGGTTATGTTAAGATAAGGAACTTATAAACGTGGTACTCTAGTTATACTGAAAAAATACAAAAAACTTTCTTACAAATATCATGTGTAACATAGAAACTAGTTGAAAAAAAACAAACATTCAAAGCTTCCTTTTCGCTTTTCGCGCTAATTTTTGTTCCATGCCGGTCCGCCGTCAGCAGCACTGTCTACGTACCAGTGAAAAATGTCAAGATGCCCATCTATTTCCTATTATACATTTTTATCTATGGGTAGCCTGTTGAATTTGCCGTGAATTAAGCACGAGGGTTTTTGAGGTTACTTCGAATTGCGACGGGAATTTGGGAGAAATCCGTCTTCCAAACGCAAGATTTTGTTGGCTCCGCGACCAGTTGATGCTTATTGAACAATATTTCGGGTACAGCCAGAGAGTTTCACACGCCCTGTGATCGTGATGAGTTCGGTAGACCCCGGGCTGTTTAGTCGTGATTACTAAGGTTGATATAGTAGCGTGAGATTCGTGTATATCGCTGGAAAATACCTACGCACAAGTAGAGTTAAGTGGAACAGTGTTTGTTACTTCCTGTCGACAAGGAAACGCAGAGAACCTCCTTCAGCGAATAATTGGGACTTACCGAGACGCGCGCGTCTGATATATAGCTGGGAAGTAGGTCGTCATCACAGCAGGACATATACAGGTAACCTAGCGCGTTGTGGTCTGCAGAGTGCGTTCTCGCGCGGAGCGCGAGAACCACTTCGGTTGCCTCATGCCCGGTAACCTAGCGCGGTGTATCACCATCATTTAGACCACCCCTACGGCGGTGAGCCAGATTTCCAGCTATCTAATGGGCTGGCAGCAAGGAACGCCGTTCTAGGAGGTATCTAACAAGTACCATCAATGGAACTAGTGATACACAAGTTTGTCCTTTAATGGTACTGTCCAATGGTACTAAAGGGCAAAAATCCGTTAAGGCATAGTTCTAGCTGTTGAAGTGAGTGGATGTGCCTTGAAAGGCAATTGAAAGAGAGGATAGTCGGTTTATGTATGACTGAGTTTATTAGTAAGATTGTGATATGAATATAAAGAAAGCTTACTTAACATACATACGTCTCTTTACTGTACACCTCCCACAGATAAAAACACAAAAGTTCATTTTTATTTTTACTTAATAACATTTTGCTAGCAGAGGTACGTTATTATTTTAATGAATTCATTCTTATTATTGTTGTTCTGTTATTACATATATGTTACGTACTAATTCCTATATAATTTCGTTCTATTAAGTATTATTCACTAACGACACCTTTACATTTCTATTAATTGTACATTTGGGGATACACCTCGTATCACACTATATGGCTTGAATGGCCAAAAGCTATCTTATTTACACTTCTATTTCATTCTTAACTACTAGCAAGTAATTTGACTTATAAACTATTGGGTTTATATTATCGTAGCACAGTTTTTCTTAGTTTTACTCTTCATAAAGTTCTTGTGCGCTTCCAGTTCCGTTTGTGTTACATACTTAGTCTATATTTAAATTATTTTGCATAATTGTCGTCAGTATATAAAGATTCCACTATAGTTTTACATTTTACTATAAATTATCTCAAACTGTGTACAGTCAGCGTCAGAGAAATGTATCCCCCCCAGTTTTAAAACATTAACTTCGCAAAGCAGAGCGAACGTGAGGCGCAATACTCTGCCAGTGTTCGACCACGAAAAATTGATAATCAAAAATGTAATCTTTTATTTTTAACTTTCTTGAGTTGGGGTTCGAACCTCGATCTCATATGCCGCCCGAGTTATTTCATTTGCTCGTTACCGCTGAGCTATAGAGGCAGACTTAATGTGATGCAAAATTGTGCATCAATTGCTTGCAAAGATAGTCGACGTTAATTAACTGCGGTGTAAGGTTGAAATTGGAATGATATTACCTTCGCGAGAGTTAACGAACAACGTTTGCTTCATTTAATAAATAATGTTTGGGGGCAAGTTAATAAAATTTTCGAAACTACGAGCTAAGCCGTGTGTGATTATCTCAATTGCTTATCAGTTTTCTTTAATTTATCTTGAAAAGTATTTATCATGGTTCGTTTGACGACGTTTTTAAAAAACAAAATAGTCGTTCTCTGGGAACAAAACCAGAACATAAAAAAATAGCTCGGGAGATGAATATAACGGTGAGATAATGAAACAATCGATCTGTTACTAATTTATTTTATAAAACTGATTTAGTATTAATTGCGTTCTTGTGGTTGTGGTATTCTTCTCATAAACTGCTTACATTTATACCCACAGAGGAAAACGGTTCGTAAGTGGATAAGGAGATACCAGGAAACAGGTGAAGTGAAATGTGATCGTTATGGCCCTCGTCCTCGAGTTTATACGGATGACTTTGAGAGACACCGTAACATTGTGCAAATTCACACCGAGGATCCCTTCAGAACCACTCGTTCCAGTGCTGAAACATTTGGGATTTCGCTCAACACGGTTCGGCGAAATTTACATGCTGCAAACATCCATAATTATAATAAACCAGCAAAAAAAAAACCTCTTTCTGATGCACATCGAACCGCCAGAAGGTTGTAAAGCTAAGGTTTGCTGAAGATCACCTTGACTTTGATTGGGAAATTGAAATAGTAATTTTCACTGATGAAAAATGTTTCAAATCCAATAAAGATGGCAGGAAACTATTGTGGAGAAGAAGTGGGGAGCGGTATAACCCTAAAAACTTGTTAGATACGAGAACAAGTGGGAGGATAACATTAGGTAAGCAAATCTCATTACCATATTTAAGCTTATAAAGAATATGTAAAAAAAACATTCTTGCCTTACTTATTGCATGTGATTTGTAAATAAATTGGAATTATAATTTACTGTATTTTTAGCGTATTGGGGATGGATGTCATCCATGGGTATGAACTCCCAGCGATACTTGGAAGTGTTGAGAGGGACGTGATGCTGCCGTCGGTGCGTGTCGCACACCCTGAAGGCCAAATTCATCTCGTCCAAGACAACAGTGCGGTGCACCGCGCCGAACTCGTCCAAGAATGGTTGTCATCCCAAGATGACATAACTGTGTTCAATTGGCCGTCTAAAAGTCCTGACTTAAATCCAATAGCTTGTGGGGTCAAATGGTTTTGAACTGGGACTCTAGTGAAGTTAAGTCTCAACATCAATTAGATGAAGAGGTCAACAGAACATGGGAGATAATGCGATACAGCAGTGCATGTTCCAACATGGTCATGCACATGAACAGTCGGCTGCGACAAATAATAGATAGTGATGGTCACCAATAACCAAATAAACAAGAACTGCTACAAAAAAAAAAAAAAAACCTACGCTGGCGCGGAATCGAACCCGCGACCTATACTTCCCTAGTCCGACTTGTTAACCACCAGACCAACTCGCAAGTTTCTCGGTATAGCAAAAATGTTATACTGTTGTCTATGCCAATACGGGGGGGATACTTTTCTCTGAAGCTGACTGTACATTCTGTTTCTGGATGTACGGATGTTTTAGTCAGAACACCAGAACGGCAGCCAACTAGTATCCCATGTTTCGGTTCGCCATGCAAGGATGTGCCTTGGATAGGTAAGTAAAATAGAGGATAGTCAGTATAAGACTGAGTTTTTAGGTATGATTGTAATAAGAGACAACTGGCGAGACATCGGGTGGCGCGGAATAGCATGTCACACGGCGACGTAAAAAGTAGGTGTTTTTACGAATTTACAAATAAAACTAAAATAAGTTCATGAATGAAATTTAGTTTTCCTTAAACTAATATTTAGGTATAAAGTGACGAGAAAAACAAGTCATTTTGTTTTAAAATTATTTGGATTTACGTTGAAATATTCAGTTTTTTTTATGATCGAGTCAACTCATTGTAAATAAAGTAATTTTTTTAAGATCGGTAAATTCTCTGCAAAGCACTTCTCAGCGGTATTGTCCGGAACTGAGCATTAAAATACCCTTCTAAATATTTCTGTGATGAGCATGAGTATTTGTTTCTTAGTCTTGGATGTTTTCTAAGTATTTATCTCTATTAAATATATCGTCGCCTAGGACCCACAACACAAGCCTTGTTGAGCTTACTATGGGCCTAGTTTTTGTGTAAGATTGTCCTCTTAATAATTATTTATTTATTATTTATTTATAGCTATTTCAGACCGTGATGTTGGATAGAAGTATTTAGTAGTTGGCGACCTCTGTGGGGTGGCGGTCGAGGCTGGGCTTCCCACGCGAGAGGTCGCGGGTTCGAACCCCAGCTGATGAGAAGGAAAAAATCCCCAGGTCTTGGATTTTTACATTTTTGTCGGTTTCTGGTCCCCACGACACAGGTTATCCTAGTGTGTGGGGCCAGATGACATGTGTCAAAAAAGCACGGGGACGAACCCATAGCCGTGGTACTTGAATGGAACCATTCAGCGTTCAGCGAGGCGGCGAGGTGTCGATGATAAATACTCAAGTAACATTCATGGAAACATATGTGTCGAGCTATTCCCTAAAAATAGGTTTCATCCAGCATGACAGATAAAATACAAGAAATAAAATGCATAGGAATAAATTATTATAGAAAAAATGGCAGCATTTGCAGACGACTTTCTGAGTAGTTAAATTAATATTTGGTTTGTATAGGGAAATTATAAGTCCAGCCGCAGATTTATTTATTAGCCACGTGATCAAACTTCTCATTTTATAACTAAGCAACGGGAAAATGAGATAGCCTCTAATAAACTAATTCGTCTTTTTTACAATACCAACTCATTATTATAAAGAAAGCATCAAGTAAAGATTAACAATTGTTTTAATTTGTCCTTCTTATTTATACATTGCCACCTTATTTACTAACTCAGCCACGGATTTTACATCTCATCACCATTTTACGTTTCACAGCTTCAACACAAGGTCCTCAAAAAAATATAATTTAAGCTCCTATAGACAATATCATTTATTATAACTTAGCATGTAAAATAATACATCATATTCTTTTGTCGTGAAAATAGCCACTGCAAGATTTGGCGCGAGTTCGCGAGACGACAGCGACCGGCCGTTTGCACCAATCAGAGAGCGCCATTCGATTCATGTACATGGCAAATTGACAAATTGAAATTAATATAGCAAATTATCAGGGCAAAACACTGCGGTAGCTTAGGTGAAGGGTAAAGGGGGTGAGCGAAGCGAAGCCCCCTTTACCCTTCGTGTTAGGTTGAACATGTAAGAACAACAATAAATTCTTAAAACATAAAGGAGTGTCAATTTGCCTTCGGCATATTACATAGCAGCGCGCGTTTGTAAACGGACGACGCCGTTTGTAAAATGCGGAATCAAACAAATTGCCTGTTTAATTAGCACCCGTCCATAATTTACTATTTGATGACAATTTTAGCAAATCTTTGACGATCACTTAATGTAGGATGAGTTACATTTTAAACGTACCGAGTTAAAAAAATAGAAGCTAATAGTATATATTTTTTGATGTCGCATATACATATTTTAGAAGTTTACTGCTTGAATGCATGTTACAAATTTAGATGCTAAAAAATAATCACCATGCTGAGTTGTATTTAGAGTGTCTTACTTAGAAGATAACTAGTGGCTGAGCTAGCATCATTCAGACGCTCGTTAATTGTGGCTGACTTAGTAATTTAGAAGGCAATGTACATTTTTAGACGCGAATAATGCTATTAAAAAGAAGTCTGTTTAATTAGCACCCGTTTGTATATATCACCGTAAGATTGTTAAAACCGTTAGTTGATAAACTAACGGTTTTTTTCCGTTAGTTGGTCAACTATCGACAGATAGTAAACTGCAGCGTACTGCTTACTATAAGACACGTTAGTTGATAAACTAATGCTTAAAACCGTTAAATAGTAAACTGGTTTAAACTTGAATTGCAAACGAAATACAAGGGCAAACACTGCGGTAGCTTAGGTGATGACTAGATGGGGCGAGCGCAGCGAAGCCCCCCGAATAGTCTTCGTGTAAGGTTGACATGTAAGAACAAAATAATCGTAAATTCAAAACCATGTCGGTCTGGTTTACTATCTGTCGATAGTTGATCAACTAACGCGTTGGTTTATCAACTAACGATTTTGACTCTCTTACGGTGACATATATAACACGCAGCTAGTCCGATAACATATCGCTAATAAGGCATTATTTTATTTTCTACATTTGATTGCCCATACATCTAATGCTGACTATATGTGCGGCAGTTTTCTGATCTCTACATAACTTTAGTAGCTCAACACCCTTGTACAATCCTTGAGTCTTGCGTGTTCCATAAAATGTGATATATACTTAAACATTGCACTCATAAGATTTCTCTCCAGTATGCTGGGTTTTTATGTGCTCAGCTAAATATTGTTTTCTAGAATACATCTTTGAACACATAGTACACTGAAATGGTTTCTCTTTAGTATGTGTTCTCATGTGATCAACTAAATGTTGTTTTTGTATATACGCTTTTGAACACTGGCTGCACTGATACGGTCTCTCTCCACTATGTGTTCTGATGTGCCTAAATAAACCTTGTTTTCGAGTATACATCTTAGAACACTGACGGCATTGATAAGGTTGCTCTATAGTGTGTGTTTTCATATGATCGACTAAATGTTGTTTTTGAATAAACTCCTTTGAACACTGCGTGCAATGATAACGATTCTCTTTAGTATGTGTTTTCATGTGATCGACTAAAAATTCTTTTCGAGTATAAGTATTGGAACACTGGCTGCACTGATAAGGCATTTCTCCAGCATGTGTGGTCATATGTTGAACTAAATTTTGTTTTCGACAAAACGCCTTTGAACACTGAATGCACTGATAAGGTTTCTCTTTAGTATGTGTTTTAGTATGATCTACCAAATGTTGTTTTTGAATAAACGCCTTTGAACACTGATTGCACTGATAAGGTCTCTCTCCACTGTGTGTTCTCATGTGCTGAGCTAAACACAGTTTCCGAACAAACGCTTTTGGACACTGACTGCATTGATGAGGTTTCTCTCCAGTGTGTGTTCTTATGTGCTGAGATAAATATCGTTTGAGAGCAAACGACTTTGTGCACTGACTGCACTGATAAGGATTCTCTGTTGAATGGGTTTTCATGTGATCAACTAAATGTTGTTTACGACTATATACCTTTGTACACTGACTACACTGATAAGTTTTGTCTTCAGTATGTGTCCTCATGTGATCAACTAAATCTTGTTTTAGAGAAAACTCCTCAGAACACTGATAGCACTGAATAGGCTTTACTCCGGTATGTGTTATCATGTGATTAACTAGATTCTCTTTTCGAGTATATGTCTTTGGACACTGGCTGCACTTATAAGGTCTCTCTCCACTGTGTGTTCTTATATGCTGAGCTAAACATAGTTTTCGAGTAAACGCCTTTAAACACTGGCTGCACTGATAAGGTTTCTCCGTTGAATGTGTTATTTTGTGCTCCATCAAACGTGATTTATACCTAAAACTCTTTGAACACTCGTTGCACTGATATGGTTTGTCTGAAGCGTGTGACGTCTCTTGTGAGCTTTGTCTCTCTCTACGCGGATCGATCTGCATCTTTATAGCAGACTCAACGCACACATACGAGTCGTCATCAAACACATTATTGTGCAGGCAGATGTTACCAGCAATGTGGCTGATAAGTTGCTGCTTCGAAGTGAACTCTCTATGACAGCGGTCACAAGTAATGTTACTTGTTGTTATGTGTGCCGTGTCTGTTTGACTTGACGTTTGTCTGACTTCCGTAGCAGGCTCATCTGTGGGATGAGAAAGATTATTTGAATCAATGGGTACTAGACAACGATACACGTACTTATGTAGATACATATTATACTTAGATAGATAAACAACCATGACTGGTACAAACATCCGTTCTCATCAAACAAATATTTGCCCACACCGGGACTCGAACCCGGGACCCTTGGCTTCGTAGGCAGGGTCACTGCCGACTCGGCCATTCGGGTCGTCGATAATTGATATATCATCGCCCTTTTTTGTAAAACAAATATCGTATTTATATCTGCTGCACTCCCCCAGAGCAGTATTCCATAAGACAAAATACTGTGAAAATAACTAAAGTAAACCAACCTGGCAGTTTCAACATCTGTAAGATATCTGATTTGTCTGACCGCAAAAGCGGCTGAGCTAAGTCTTCGTGCGAGATTAGTTATGTGAGGACCCCATTGAAGTTTCGAATCTATAGTTATTCCGAGAAAGATTGTGTCCTCAATGAGGTCCAATCTTTCAGATCCTATTCTTACACTGCTTTCAACCTGTCGTACATTAGGCAAACAAAATTTGATACATTTAGTCTTCTTTGAGTTTAATAAGAAGTTGTTTACATGGAACCAACTTAGCACATGAGAGAGTGTACTATTTACGTCGTCTAGAATTTCTTCTTGTCTTTTCACTTTGAAAATAATAGATTCTGAATTCTGAATAGAAGTCTGTTTTTCGTGGAGTAGCCCAGATGCATTGAAGTGAGAGAGTAGTTGACTCAATATGACCTTTTCAAACACCTTGCTCAACACTGGCAATACAGATACAGGTCTGAAGTTGGCAGGGTCTTCTTTACTAACGGATTTGAAAAGTGGTATTAATCTGCTCATTTTCATGAGGTCAGGAAAAACACCGTTTGCTATACAACTATTGAATGTGATTGCCATGTATGGTGCAATCACATCGATTACTGATTTAACCACGTTAACCGACATGCCCCATAAATCTTCAGTCTTTTTCATGTTAAGAAGTTTAAATGTTTTAACTATATAGTTATAGAGCCTATTGGTTTGAAGTTAAAGCCATCCTTGTTTTGGGGCACAATTTCAACCAAGTAATCTAATGGTACTAAAGATCTTTTCAAATGAGTTAGCAACGTCCTCGTTTGATGAGAGTAACTTATCGTTAACTTTTAAATTAAAACTAGATTCACTAGACCTAACCTAGCCTGTCTCTTTTTTAATAATGTTCCATGATGTTTTAATGTTGTCGCTAGAAGCTTTGATTTTATTGTTAAGATGTAGGCACTTGGCTTTGTGGCAGTCTTTCCTGAAATTATTAGAATAATTTCTGACAAAGACGTTAAACTCAGGACTGTGATCATATGATTTTTGCTCATACAATTCATATAGTCTGGACCTGCTCAGACTTAAATCCTTTGTTGCCCATTCAGAGAATATAAATTTGATGTCCGTTCTCACTTTAGTCAGATTTAAAACCTTTTCCAATTCCGCAGATACAGATTTGAAGAAGCTGGAATATAATGTGTTCGTATCTTCACAGTAAGGTGTTAACGGTAGACTTGACACCAGTCCGCTACAAAAAAAATCAATTTTCTTCAAAAGTCACTGGTCTACACAATACTTTAACGTGCTTTATAGCTTTACTTTCTTCAAATAATACAATCTGACCAGTGTGGTCTGAACTTAATGCCTTAACTATTTGTTTATCGTGAACACTACATTCACAGAATACGTTATCTAGACAAGTAGCGGAGGTAGCCGTTATTCGTGTAGGCTCCAGAAAGACATTGTCAATTTCATCAATAAAAACTTTGATGTCCTCACTGTTTCCGTCAGTGATGTATTTACAAATTAATAGATTTGTGTCAAAGAATACAATTTTTGTATTGCGTACAGTCATATTATACATATACATATTTAACCTATGAGTAGCGTGCTGTTGCTTTCCATTCATTGTATTTTTGTAAGGGAAGGCACATAGAACAATTTTGCCCACTTCTAGATTAGAGAGAGCATCAACAAACTTTATCATTGTTTGTTTCCCTACACTCCTCCATTCTCCTTAAATAATATTACGGTCTCAATACTACGCTTTTATGAGACATGTTATTGTAGCTGACATGGCTGTGCTGTCTGTGCCTCTGTCACGCCATCTGACAGTTTTCTATTAAGTTTTTACTATCAAAATCGTGACACCTATCAAAAATAGTGACACTGTCAAAAAGTGACATCTGTTAAAAATAGTGACACCTGTAAAAAAATATGTTATATTATATTACTGTTAGGTTGTGCCTCTGCTTCACCATCTGAGAAAAGACATGTTATTGTGATTGACATTGCTGTGCTGACTGTGACAACGTGACCCTTTTTTAATATTAAGAATTAACCTCCTGCAACAGTCTGTTGCCCTAGTGCTTTATGGAAAGTTAGATGGTTAGGAGGGTGTACCACGGGTAGTTTTTTTACCTGTGGAACTACTGGACCGCTTGGTTGTTCCACGGGAGAGTGTGTCACTAGTATTATTCATACTATAGGGCAAAAACGATATGTGTCTACTGTACAGAACCAACCGTAGTTCGATTCGTAATCGAGTTTGCTTGGACCTTAAGAGTTGTTTTTGAATGCACATATTTTGTCTATGAACGGATTAGATATGTCACTTGGACAGACGAGAAATAGGTAGCCTCATGCTGGGGTATCTTAGAGTATGGTTGTCAAAAAAGTTCGGTCGCGCTATCTACCGGCTAGGCATAGGACTAACATGTCATTGGCACAACGTGGTCTTGCCACTATACAATTATTATTTTCTAGGGTAGAAAATATTATATACGTTTTTTTTATGTTTATGTTGTATTTAATAGATCTCTAATCTGAAGTTTATCACAGTTTATTCATGATTATTTATTTGTTATAGCTAACCATGTTTTGAACAAGATATCGTTGGGTAATAAAAGTTTAGGATAATTTAGTAGTAATTCTGTTTTTTGTTCCTGCTTTGTTTTATGTATTAGACAACGAGAAAAAACGGAAAAAGTTTGAAAGTTTTGTTTGGCGATTTAAATTTTTTCATTTCAATTTTATTATTTGGTGTTGAGCAGTTTGTTCCTCCAGTTCAGCGTTTTGATTAAAAACAGGACTTTCGGTTGGGGTTTAGATAAGGCGGCGGTAGTTTTGTGATAGGACTACCCGTGCAGTGCAGTGCAGCGCAAATAATACCTTGGATATACCTTGGACACCTTTTACACACATTGATCTAGCCCCAAACTAGGATTCCCTGTATCTTGGGTACTAGACAACGATATATATACTTATATAGAGAAATATTATACTTAGATAGATAAACAACCATGACTAGGGTACAAACATTCGTTCTCATCAAACAAACATTTGCCCCCACCGGGACTCGAACCCGGGACCCTTGGTTTCGTAGGCAGCGTCACTACCGACTCGGCCATTCGGGTCGTCGAAAATACTTTTATTAATAAAGACAGGTCTCTAATTATGTCTAGGAATAAATGTTGCATGCCTGGTTGCACAACCAGCAACTCTGACGGTATGTACATACAACATATAGTAACTTAGTAACAAATTGAACCCACTGAATTCATCGTCACCACTGATTTTTCCTGGACTCAGGTTCTTAACAACAACATTATTTCTGTTCAAGGTGTCCCGATGCATTATTTTCCTAATCCATCCAATGATGGCGACCGTTTTAAAACTTGGAAGGCAACAGCAGGATTAGTCGGTTTTGAAGACTCGTATATTTTCTCGGACAGAAAAGTGTGCCACAGGCATTTTGAAGATAATTACCATGGCAGCAAAAACAGACTTGTTAGAAGTGCTGTACCAACATTACATCTAACAGGTTAAACAGCTATTTTATTTTATTGAAGTACCTGGGGCGCTCCTAAAAATATGCAATTGAATGATAAATAAACCGAGTTTCTATCTAAGTAAGTTACTATCACCATTTTTCAGGAAGGAGCTTAGATACCCCTAAGGTGTTGTACAAGCAAACACTTCTGATATTCATCAAACCGCAGCTGGAAACAATAAAGGTATTTTTTTACAATAATAATAATAATTAATTTGACTAATTTAAAGGAACCCTAAAAATAAAACAATGATATAACCGTTCTTGTTTTCATTTAATTTCAGAAATTAAACGAAGATTCAAGGCAACAAGTTGTCTCTCCTGTGCAGGAGAGGCAACTTATGAAGTCAATCTGTAAATTGAAAAGGATGTGTTGCATAAAAAAGATAACCTAAATAGGTCATTTAATAGAAGATTGAAACTTGCTGAAAAAATAAGCTCTTCTACAGCATATAATATCTTGAGCCAGAAAATGACCAGACCAGCGAAATTGTTTTTTGCAAATAACGCAATCTGAAAAAAAAGGAAAAGGCAGACGTTTCACACTGGATCAAAAAATTTTGGCACTCTCGCTATATAAGCCCAGCCCAAAAGCATACCGACTTTTGAGTCCAATGTGTATTTTACCAAAAAGATAAACACTGCAAAAACTCCTCGCGCAAGTAGATCTAAAACCAGGCATTCAAGACACAACATTTGACCAGTTAAAACGGAAAGTCGCAAAAATGCCTAGAGCGCACAGGTACTGCACTCTAGTTTTTGATGAGATGGTGATAACCCCAAGTGTCAACCTGGACAGGAAAAAAGATTTTATAAATGGTTTAAGCGACAACGGAGTAGAGAGGAAAAAGACCTTTTGTGACCATGCTCTAGTTATAATGGTTAGAGGCGTTATTAAAACATATAAACAGCCCATTGCTTATACATACTGCCAAAGCTGAACATCGTCGTTAGATATAAAAAAGATCACACAAGGCTGCATTAAAAAATTGCAGGAGACAGGCCTCAAGGTAGTAGCCACAGTATGCGACCAAGGGGCGACTAATGTAGCTGCAATCAATTCCTTAATACGCGATACGAAAGAAAAATATCTAAGGGAAGAAGAATACAAAGGAGGGTTCTTCGAAATAAATGAAGAGAAAATCTTCCCCATTTATGATCCACCTCATCTCATGAAAGGCATAAGGAATAGTCTAACAAAGAATAAACCTGGCTTTAATCGAAGAAGTCAAAAAAATGCCTGTTGGGGTATTGACCCAAACAGGCATTTTTTTTACTTCTTCGTTCAAATTGAGAATGTTGTGCAAAACATTTTAGAAACGTAATGTAACCTAAAAGGCTTTACTACTTACCTAGAGTTTGTGGTTTTGACTAACATTGATTTCACCTTTATAAATTGTAAAGATCACAAAAATGCACTAACTGAATATATAATAAAAAAAGTAAATATAATTTTTTGTTACAAATGGGTGCAGAGAAATCAACAAAATCCTTACCAATAAGGTGATTGTCAGTACAAATGAAATTCACGGTGAGATGAAATTAGCCGCAAAAAAATATGTGGACAACAAAAAAGGCTAAGGCAAACGGGAGTTGCACTTGCAGTTTGATCGACTGTATTGTTTTAATTATTTTGTTTGTAAACTTAATTAATTACCGCTGTAAAGTTACTTCCATAGTATTCATATATGCTGCCAGTATACTGTGAACAAGGTTATTCTACTCATGACAATTACCAAATTTTGTCCTGCAAGTTTTGCAAAAAAATATCAGTAGTCCAAACAAAATGTCAGATGACATCGGCACCAATTGTATGAGATATCATATTAAAACACAGAAATTTAGATTTTATTTGCTTAACGTGGTTTGCAATTTGATCTTAAATATTTTACTTTAGTTTCACATGATACAACCTTAGATGGGTATAAAAATGATATATATGTATATACTTAACTAGTAGTTATCAATAATATTTACATGAGAATTTTGTGCATAAAGTTTAGAATGTTAGAGACCATATCAGTTTTGGTTATGTATTAGCTTGCAAAAGAGGAAATTAAATTTATTTTGTCAGGACTGCGATTTCAAAAATGTGTAAATGTGTAACCTTCACAATGTATTAAACAAATACATCTTGTATATATCCAAACCAAATTGTTTTATTAACTAGACAGTTTTTTAGTAATGTGGTGCTACAAAGTTATACTGAGATGATATTTGTAAGAAAGTTTTTAATTAATATCAGTACCTATAACTAGAGTACCATGTTTATAAGTTTCATAAAGGTTATGTTAAGATAAGGAACTTATAAACGTGGTACTCTAGTTATACTGAAAAAATACAAAAAACTTTCTTACAAATATCATGTGTAACATAGAAACTAGTTGAAAAAAAACAAACATTCAAAGCTTCCTTTTCGCTTTTCGCGCTAATTTTTGTTCCATGCCGGTCCGCCGTCAGCAGCACTGTCTACGTACCAGTGAAAAATGTCAAGATGCCCATCTATTTCCTATTATACATTTTTATCTATGGGTAGCCTGTTGAATTTGCCGTGAATTAAGCACGAGGGTTTTTGAGGTTACTTCGAATTGCGACGGGAATTTGGGAGAAATCCGTCTTCCAAACGCAAGATTTTGTTGGCTCCGCGACCAGTTGATGCTTATTGAACAATATTTCGGGTACAGCCAGAGAGTTTCACACGCCCTGTGATCGTGATGAGTTCGGTAGACCCCGGGCTGTTTAGTCGTGATTACTAAGGTTGATATAGTAGCGTGAGATTCGTGTATATCGCTGGAAAATACCTACGCACAAGTAGAGTTAAGTGGAACAGTGTTTGTTACTTCCTGTCGACAAGGAAACGCAGAGAACCTCCTTCAGCGAATAATTGGGACTTACCGAGACGCGCGCGTCTGATATATAGCTGGGAAGTAGGTCGTCATCACAGCAGGACATATACAGGTAACCTAGCGCGTTGTGGTCTGCAGAGTGCGTTCTCGCGCGGAGCGCCTCGCGGACCACTTCGGTTGCCTCATGCCCGGTAACCTAGCGCGGTGTATCACCATCATTTAGACCACCCCTACGGCGGTGAGCCAGATTTCCAGCTATCTAATGGGCTGACAGCAAGGAACGCCGTTCTAGGAGGTATCTAACAAGTACCATCAATGGAACTAGTGATACACAAGTTTGTCCTTTAATGGTACTGTCCAATGGTACTAAAGGGCAAAAATCCGTTAAGGCTTAGTTCTAGCTGTTGAAGTGAGTGGATGTGCCTTGAAAGGCAATTGAAAGAGAGGATAGTCGGTTTATGTATGACTGAGTTTATTAGTAAGATTGTGATATGAATATAAAGAAAGCTTACTTAACATACATACGTCTCTTTACTGTACACCTCCCACAGATAAAAACACAAAAGTTCATTTTTATTTTTACTTAATAACATTTTGCTAGCAGAGGTACGTTATTATTTTAATGAATTCATTCTTATTATTGTTGTTCTGTTATTACATATATGTTACGTACTAATTCCTATATAATTTCGTTCTATTAAGTATTATTCACTAACGACACCTTTACATTTCTATTAATTGTACATTTGGGGATACACCTCGTATCACACTATATGGCTTGAATGGCCAAAAGCTATCTTATTTACACTTCTATTTCATTCTTAACTACTAGCAAGTAATTTGACTTATAAACTATTGGGTTTATATTATCGTAGCACAGTTTTTCTTAGTTTTACTCTTCATAAAGTTCTTGTGCGCTTCCAGTTCCGTTTGTGTTACATACTTAGTGTATATTTAAATTATTTTGCATAATTGTCGTCAGTATATAAAGATTCCACTATAGTTTTACATTTTACTATAAATTATATCAAACTGTGTACAGTCAGCGTCAGAGAAATGTATCCCCCTCAGTTTTAAAACATTAACTTCGCAAAGCAGAGCGAACGTGAGGCGCAATACTCTGCCAGTGTTCGACCACGAAAAATTGATAATCAAAAATGTAATCTTTTATTTTTAACTTTCTTGAGTTGGGGTTCGAACCTCGATCTCATATGCCGCCCGAGTTATTTCATTTGCTCGTTACCGCTGAGCTATAGAGGCACACTTAATGTGATGCGAAATTGTGCATCAATTGCTTGGAAAGATAGTCGACGTTAATTAACTGTGGTGTAAGGTTGAAATTGGAATGATATTACCTTCGCGAGAGTTAACGAACAACGTTTGCTTCATTTAATAAATAATGTTTGGGGGCAAGTTAATAAAATTTTCGAAACTACGAGCTAAGCCGTGTGTGATTATCTCAATTGCTTATCAGTTTTCTTTAATTTATCTTGAAAAGTATTTATCATGGTTCGTTTGACGACGTTTTTAAAAAAACAAAATAGTCGTTCTCTGGGAACAAAACCAGAACATAAAAAAATAGCTCGGGAGATGAATATAACGGTGAGATAATGAAACAATCGATCTGTTACTAATTTATTTTATAAAACTGATTTAGTATTAATTGCGTTCTTGTGGTTGTGGTTATTCTTCTCATAAACTGCTTACATTTATACCCACAGAGGAAAACGGTTCGTAAGTGGATAAGGAGATACCAGGAAACAGGTGATGTGAAATGTGATCGTTATGGCCCTCGTCCTCGAGTTTATACGGATGACTTTGAGAGACACCGTAACATTGTGCAAATTCACACCGAGGATCCCTTCAGAACCACTCGTTCCAGTGCTGAAACATTTGGGATTTCGCTCAACACGGTTCGGCGAAATTTACATGCTGCAAACATCCATAATTATAATAAACCAGCAAAAAAAAAACCTCTTTCTGATGCACATCGAACCGCCAGAAGGTTGTAAAGCTAAGGTTTGCTGAAGATCACCTTGACTTTGATTGGGAAATTGAAATAGTAATTTTCACTGATGAAAAATGTTTCAAATCCAATAAAGATGGCAGGAAACTATTGTGGAGAAGAAGTGGGGAGCGGTATAACCCTAAAAACTTGTTAGATACGAGAACAAGTGGGAGGATAACATTAGGTAAGCAAATCTCATTACCATATTTAAGCTTATAAAGAATATGTAAAAAAAAACATTCTTGCCTTACTTATTGCATGTGATTTGTAAATAAATTGGAATTATAATTTACTGTATTTTTAGCGTATTGGGGATGGATGTCATCCATGGGTATGAACTCCCAGCGATACTTGGAAGTGTTGAGAGGGACGTGATGCTGCCGTCGGTGCGTGTCGCACACCCTGAAGGCCAAATTCATCTCGTCCAAGACAACAGTGCGGTGCACCGCGCCGAACTCGTCCAAGAATGGTTGTCATCCCAAGATGACATAACTGTGTTCAATTGGCCGTCTAAAAGTCCTGACTTAAATCCAATAGCTTGTGGGGTCAAATGGTTTTGAACTGGGACTCTAGTGAAGTTAAGTCTCAACATCAATTAGATGAAGAGGTCAACAGAACATGGGAGATAATGCGATACAGCAGTGCATGTTCCAACATGGTCATGCACATGAACAGTCGGCTGCGACAAATAATAGATAGTGATGGTCACCAATAACCAAATAAACAAGAACTGCTACAAAAAAAAAAAAAAACCTACGCTGGCGCGGAATCGAACCCGCGACCTATACTTCCCTAGTCCGACTTGTTAACCACCAGACCAACTCGCAAGTTTCTCGGTATAGCAAAAATGTTATACTGTTGTCTATGCCAATACGGGGGGGATACTTTTCTCTGAAGCTGACTGTACATTCTGTTTCTGGATGTACGGATGTTTTAGTCAGAACACCAGAACGGCAGCCAACTAGTACCCCATGTTTCGGTTCGCCATGCAAGGATGTGCCTTGGATAGTTAAGTAAAATAGAGGATAGTCAGTATAAGACTGAGTTTTTAGGTATGATTGTAATAAGAGACAACTGGCGAGACATCGGGTGGCGCGGAATAGCATGTCACACGGCGACGTAAAAAGTAGGTGTTTTTACGAATTTACAAATAAAACTAAAATAAGTTTATGAATGAAATTTAGTTTTCCTTAAACTAATATTTAGGTATAAAGTGACGAGAAAAACAAGTCATTTTGTTTTAAAATTATTTGGATTTACGTTTAAATATTCAGTTTTTTTTTATGATCGAGTCAACTCATTGTAAATAAAGTATTTTTTTTAAGATCCGTAAATTCTCTGCACAGCACTTCTCAGCGGTATTGTCCGGAACTGAGCATTAAAATACCCTTCTAAATATTTCTGTGATGAGCATGAGTATTTGTTTCTTAGTCTTGGATGTTTTCTAAGTATTTATCTCTATTAAATATATCGTCGCCTAGGACCCACAACACAAGCCTTGTTGAGCTTACTATGGGCCTAGTTTTTGTGTAAGATTGTCCTCTTAATAATTATTTATTTATTATTTATTTATTATTTATTTATAGCTATTTGAGACCGTGATGTTGGATAGAAGTATTTAGTAGTTGGCGACCTCTGTGGGGTGGCGGTCGAGGCTGGGCTTCCCACGCGAGAGGTCGCGGGTTCGAACCCCGGCTGGTGAGAAGGAAAAAATCCCCAGGTCTTGGATTTTTACATTTTTGTCGCTGGTTTCTGGTTCACACGACACAGGTTATCCTAGTGTGTGGGGCCAGATGCCATGTGTCAAAAAAGCACGGGGACGAACCCATAGCCGTGGTACTTGAATGGAACCTTCCAGCTTTCAGCGAGGCGGCGAGGTGCCGATGATAAATACTCAAGTAACATTCAAGGAAACAAATGTGCAAAGGCGTCGAGCTATTCTCTAAAAACAGGTTTCATCCAGCATGACAGATAAAATATAACAAATAAAATACATAGGAATAAATTATTGTAGAAAAAAATGGCAACATTTGCAGACGACTTTCTGAGTAGTTAAATTAATATTTGGTTTGTATATGTCACCGTAAGATTGTTAAAACCGTTAGTTGATAAACCAACGTTTTTTTTTCGTTAGTTGGTCAACTATCGACAGATAGTAAACTGTAGCGTACTGCTTACTATATGACGCGTTAGTTGATAAACTAATGCTTAAAACAGTTAAATAGTAACTTAGTAATACTGGTTTAAACTTGAATTGCAAACGAAATACAAGGGCAAACACTGCGGTAGCTTAGGTGATGACTAGATGGGGCGAGCGCAGCGAAGCCCCCGAATAGTCTTCGTGTAAGGTTGACATGTAAGAACAAAATAATCGTAAATTCAAAACCATGTCGGTCTGGTTTACTATCTGTCGATAGTTGATCAACTAACGCGTTGGTTTATCAACTAACGATTTTGACTCTCTTACGGTGACATATATAACACGCAGCTAGTCCGATAACATATCGCTAATAAGGCATTATTTTATTTTCTACATTTGATTGCCCATACATCTAATGCTGACTATATGTGCGGCAGTTTTCTGATCTCTACATAACTTTAGTAGCTCAACACCCTTGTACAATCCTTGTGTCTTGCGTGTTCCATAAAATGTGATTTATACTTAAACATTGCACTCATAAGATTTCTCTCCAGTATGCTGGGTTTTTATGTGCTCAGCTAAATATTGTTTTCTAGAATACATCTTTGAACACATAGTACACTGAAATGGTTTCTCTTTAGTATGTGTTCTCATGTGATCAACTAAATGTTGTTTTTGTATATACGCTTTTGAACACTGGCTGCACTGATACGGTCTCTCTCCACTATGTGTTCTGATGTGCCTAAATAAACCTTGTTTTCGAGTATACATCTTAGAACACTGACGGCATTGATAAGGTTGCTCTATAGTGTGTGTTTTCATATGATCGACTAAATGTTGTTTTTGAATAAACTCCTTTGAACACTGCGTGCAATGATAACGATTCTCTTTAGTATGTGTTTTCATGTGATCGACTAAAAATTCTTTTCGAGTATAAGTATTGGAACACTGGCTGCACTGATAAGGCATTTCTCCAGCATGTGTGGTCATATGTTGAACTAAATTTTGTTTTCGACAAAACGCCTTTGAACACTGAATGCACTGATAAGGTTTCTCTTTAGTATGTGTTTTAGTATGATCTACCAAATGTTGTTTTTGAATAAACGCCTTTGAACACTGATTGCACTGATAAGGTCTCTCTCCACTGTGTGTTCTCATGTGCTGAGCTAAACACAGTTTCCGAACAAAAGCTTTTGGACACTGACTGCATTGATGAGGTTTCTCTCCAGTGTGTGTTCTTATGTGCTGAGATAAATATCGTTTGAGAGCAAACGACTTTGTGCACTGACTGCACTGATAAGGATTCTCTGTTGAATGGGTTTTCATGTGATCAACTAAATGTTGTTTACGACTATATACCTTTGTACACTGACTACACTGATAAGTTTTGTCTTCAGTATGTGTCCTCATGTGATCAACTAAATCTTGTTTTAGAGAAAACTCCTCAGAACACTGATAGCACTGAATAGGCTTTACTCCGGTATGTGTTATCATGTGATTAACTAGATTCTCTTTTCGAGTATATGTCTTTGGACACTGGCTGCACTTATAAGGTCTCTCTCCACTGTGTGTTCTTATATGCTGAGCTAAACATAGTTTTCGAGTAAACGCCTTTAAACACTGGCTGCACTGATAAGGTTTCTCCGTTGAATGTGTTATTTTGTGCTCCATCAAACGTGATCTATACCTAAAACTCTTTGAACACTCGTTGCACTGATATGGTTTGTCTGAAGCGTGTGACGTCTCTTGTGAGCTTTGTCTCTCTCTACGCGGATCGATCTGCATCTTTATAGCAGACTCAACGCACACATACGAGTCGTCATCAAACACATTATTGTGCAGGCAGATGTTACCAGCAATGTGGCTGATAAGTTGCTGCTTCGAAGTGAACTCTCTATGACAGCGGTCACAAGTAATGTTACTTGTTGTTATGTGTGCCGTGTCTGTTTGACTTGACGTTTGTCTGACTTCCGTAGCAGGCTCATCTGTGGGATGAGAAAGATTATTTGAATCAATGGGTACTAGACAACGATACACGTACTTATGTAGATACATATTATACTTAGATAGATAAACAACCATGACTGGTACAAACATCCGTTCTCATCAAACAAATATTTGCCCACACCGGGACTCGAACCCGGGACCCTTGGCTTCGTAGGCAGGGTCACTGCCGACTCGGCCATTCGGGTCGTCGATTATTGATATATCATCGCCCTTTTTTGTAAAACAAATATCGTATTTATATCTGCTGCACTCCCCCAGAGCAGTATTCCATAAGACAAAATACTGTGAAAATAACTAAAGTAAACCAACCTGGCAGTTTCAACATCTGTAAGATATCTGATTTGTCTGACCGCAAAAGCGGCTGAGCTAAGTCTTCGTGCGAGATTAGTTATGTGAGGACCCCATTGAAGTTTCGAATCTATAGTTATTCCGAGAAAGATTGTGTCCTCAATGAGGTCCAATCTTTCAGATCCTATTCTTACACTGCTTTCAACCTGTCGTACATTAGGCAAACAAAATTTGATACATTTAGTCTTCTTTGAGTTTAATAAGAAGTTGTTTACATGGAACCAACTTAGCACATGAGAGAGTGTACTATTTACGTCGTCTAGAATTTCTTCTTGTCTTTTCACTTTGAAAATAATAGATTCTGAATTCTGAATAGAAGTCTGTTTTTCGTGGAGTAGCCCAGATGCATTGAAGTGAGAGAGTAGTTGACTCAATATGACCTTTTCAAACACCTTGCTCAACACTGGCAATACAGATACAGGTCTGAAGTTGGCAGGGTCTTCTTTACTAACGGATTTAAAAAGTGGTATTAATCTGCTCATTTTCATGAGGTCAGGAAAAACACCGTTTGCTATACAACTATTGAATGTGATTGCCATGTATGGTGCAATCACATCGATTACTGATTTAACCACGTTAACCGACATGCCCCATAAATCTTCAGTCTTTTTCATGTTAAGAAGTTTAAATGTTTTAACTATATAGTTATAGAGCCTATTGGTTTGAAGTTAAAGCCATCCTTGTTTTGGGGCACAATTTCAACCAAGTAATCTAATGGTACTAAAGAACTTTTCAAATGAGTTAGCAACGTCCTCGTTTGATGAGAGTAACTTATCGTTAACTTTTAAATTAAAACTAGATTCACTAGACCTAACCTAGCCTGTCTCTTTTTTAATAATGTTCCATGATGTTTTAATGTTGTCGCTAGAAGCTTTGATTTTATTGTTAAGATGCAGGCACTTGGCTTTGTGGCAGTCTTTCCTGAAATTATTAGAATAATTTCTGACAAAGACGTTAAACTCAGGACTGTGATCATATGATTTTTGCTCATACAATTCATATAGTCTGGACCTGCTCAGACTTAAATCCTTTGTTGCCCATTCAGAGAATATAAATTTGATGTCCGTTCTCACTTTAGTCAGATTTAAAACCTTTTCCAATTCCGCAGATACAGATTTGAAGAAGCTGGAATATAATGTGTTCGTATCTTCACAGTAAGGTGTTAACGGTAGACTTGACACCAGTCCGCTACAAAAAAAATCAATTTTCTTCAAAAGTCACTGGTCTACACAATACTTTAACGTGCTTTATAGCTTTACTTTCTTCAAATACTACAATCTGACCAGTGTGGTCTGAACTTAATGCCTTAACTATTTGTTTATCGTGAACACTACATTCACAGAATACGTTATCTAGACAAGTAGCGGAGGTAGCCGTTATTCGTGTAGGCTCCAGAAAGACATTGTCAATTTCATCAATAAAAACTTTGATGTCCTCACTGTTTCCGTCAGTGATGTATTTACAAATTAATAGATTTGTGTCAAAGAATACAATTTTTGTATTGCGTACAGTCATATTATACATATACATATTTAACCTATGAGTAGCGTGCTGTTGCTTTCCATTCATTGTATTTTTGTAAGGGAAGGCACATAGAACAATTTTGCCCACTTCTAGATTAGAGAGAGCATCAACAAACTTTATCATTGTTTGTTTCCCTACACTCCTCCATTCTCCTTAAATAATATTACGGTCTCAATACTACGCTTTTATGAGACATGTTATTGTAGCTGACATGGCTGTGCTGTCTGTGCCTCTGTCACGCCATCTGACAGTTTTCTATTAAGTTTTTACTATCAAAATCGTGACACCTATCAAAAATAGTGACACTGTCAAAAAGTGACATCTGTTAAAAATAGTGACACCTGTAAAAAAATATGTTATATTATATTACTGTTAGGTTGTGCCTCTGCTTCACCATCTGAGAAAAGACATGTTATTGTGATTGACATTGCTGTGCTGACTGTGACAACGTGACCCTTTTTTAATATTAAGAATTAACCTCCTGCAACAGTCTGTTGCCCTAGTGCTTTATGGAAAGTTAGATGGTTAGGAGGGTGTACCACGGGTAGTTTTTTTACCTGTGGAACTACTGGACCGCTTGGTTGTTCCACGGGAGAGTGTGTCACTAGTATTATTCATACTATAGGGCAAAAACGATATGTGTCTACTGTACAGAACCAACCGTAGTTCGATTCGTAATCGAGTTTGCTTGGACCTTAAGAGTTGTTTTTGAATGCACATATTTTGTCTATGAACGGATTAGATATGTCACTTGGACAGACGAGAAATAGGTAGCCTCATGCTGGGGTATCTTAGAGTATGGTTGTCAAAAAAGTTCGGTCGCGCTATCTACCGGCTAGGCATAGGACTAACATGTCATTGGCACAACGTGGTCTTGCCACTATACAATTATTATTTTCTAGGGTAGAAAATATTATATACGTTTTTTTATGTTTATGTTGTATTTAATAGATCTCTAATCTGAAGTTTATCACAGTTTATTCATGATTATTTATTTGTTATAGCTAACCATGTTTTGAACAAGATATCGTTGGGTAATAAAAGTTTAGGATAATTTAGTAGTAATTCTGTTTTTTGTTCCTGCTTTGTTTTATGTATTAGACAACGAGAAAAAACGGAAAAAGTTTGAAAGTTTTGTTTGGCGATTTAAATTTTTTCATTTCAATTTTATTATTTGGTGTTGAGCAGTTTGTTCCTCCAGTTCAGCGTTTTGATTAAAAACAGGACTTTCGGTTGGGGTTTAGATAAGGCGGCGGTAGTTTTGTGATAGGACTACCCGTGCAGTGCAGTGCAGCGCAAATAATACCTTGGACATACCTTGGACACCTTTTACACACATTGATCTAGCCCCAAACTAGGATTCCCTGTATCTTGGGTACTAGACAACGATATATATACTTATATAGAGAAATATTATACTTAGATAGATAAACAACCATGACTAGGGTACAAACATTCGTTCTCATCAAACAAACATTTGCCCCCACCGGGACTCGAACCCGGGACCCTTGGTTTCGTAGGCAGCGTCACTACCGACTCGGCCATTCGGGTCGTCGAAAATACTTTTATTAATAAAGACAGGTCTCTAATTATGTCTAGGAATAAATGTTGCATGCCTGGTTGCACAACCAGCAACTCTGACGGTATGTACATACAACATATAGTAACTTAGTAACAAATTGAACCCACTGAATTCATCGTCACCACTGATTTTTCCTGGACTCAGGTTCTTAACAACAACATTATTTCTGTTCAAGGTGTCCCGATGCATTATTTTCCTAATCCATCCAATGATGGCGACCGTTTTAAAACTTGGAAGGCAACAGCAGGATTAGTCGGTTTTGAAGACTCGTATATTTTCTCGGACAGAAAAGTGTGCCACAGGCATTTTGAAGATAATTACCATGGCAGCAAAAACAGACTTGTTAGAAGTGCTGTACCAACATTACATCTAACAGGTTAAACAGCTATTTTATTTTATTGAAGTACCTGGGGCGCTCCTAAAAATATGCAATTGAATGATAAATAAACCGAGTTTCTATCTAAGTAAGTTACTATCACCATTTTTCAGGAAGGAGCTTAGATACCCCTAAGGTGTTGTACAAGCAAACACTTCTGATATTCATCAAACCGCAGCTGGAAACAATAAAGGTATTTTTTTTAAATAATAATAATAATTAATTTGACTAATTTAAAGGAACCCTAAAAATAAAACAATGATATAACCGTTCTTGTTTTCATTTAATTTCAGAAATTAACCGAAGATTCAAGGCAACAAGTTGTCTCTCCTGTGCAGGAGAGGCAACTTATGAAGTCAATCTGTAAATTGAAAAGGATGTGTCGCATAAAAAAGATAACCTAAATAGGTCATTTAATAGAAGATTGAAACTTGCTGAAAAAATAAGCTCTTCTACAGCATATAATATCTTGAGCCAGAAAATGACCAGACCAGCGAAATTGTTTTTTGCAAATAACGCAATCTGAAAAAAAAGGAAAAGGCAGACGTTTCACACTGGATCAAAAAATTTTGGCACTCTCGCTATATAAGCCCAGCCCAAAAGCATACCGACTTTTGAGTCCAATGTGTATTTTACCAAAAAGATAAACACTGCAAAAACTCCTCGCGCAAGTAGATCTAAAACCAGGCATTCAAGACACAACATTTGACCAGTTAAAACGGAAAGTCGCAAAAATGCCTAGAGCGCACAGGTACTGCACTCTAGTTTTTGATGAGATGGTGATAACCCCAAGTGTCAACCTGGACAGGAAAAAAGATTTTATAAATGGTTTAAGCGACAACGGAGTAGAGAGGAAAAAGACCTTTTGTGACCATGCTCTAGTTATAATGGTTAGAGGCGTTATTAAAACATATAAACAGCCCATTGCTTATACATACTGCCAAAGCTGAACATCGTCGTTAGATATAAAAAAGATCACACAAGGCTGCATTAAAAAATTGCAGGAGACAGGCCTCAAGGTAGTAGCCACAGTATGCGACCAAGGGGCGACTAATGTAGCTGCAATCAATTCCTTAATACGCGATACGAAAGAAAAATATCTAAGGGAAGAAGAATACAAAGGAGGGTTCTTCGAAATAAATGAAGAGAAAATCTTCCCCATTTATGATCCACCTCATCTCATGAAAGGCATAAGGAATAGTCTAACAAAGAATAAACCTGGCTTCAATCGAAGAAGTCAAAAAAATGCCTGTTGGGGTATTGACCCAAACAGGCATTTTTTTTACTTCTTCGTTCAAATTGAGAATGTTGTGCAAAACATTTTAGAAACGTAATGTAACCTAAAAGGCTTTACTACTTACCTAGAGTTTGTGGTTTTGACTAACATTGATTTCACCTTTATAAATTGTAAAGATCACAAAAATGCACTAACTGAATATATAATAAAAAAAGTAAATAGAATTTTTTGTTACAAATTGGTGCAGAGAAATCAACAAAATCCTTACCAATAAGGTGATTGTCAGTACAAATGAAATTCACGGTGAGATGAAATTAGCCGCAAAAAAATATGTGGACAACAAAAAAGGCTAAGGCAAACGGGAGTTGCACTTGCAGTTTGATCGACTGTATTGTTTTAATTATTTTGTTTGTAAACTTAATTAATTACCGCTGTAAAGTTACTTCCATAGTATTCATATATGCTGCCAGTATACTGTGAACAAGGTTATTCTACTCATGACAATTACCAAATTTTGTCCTGCAAGTTTTGCAAAAAAATATCAGTAGTCCAAACAAAATGTCAGATGACATCGGCACCAATTGTATGAGATATCATATTAAAACACAGAAATTTAGATTTTATTTGCTTAACGTGGTTTGCAATTTGATCTTAAATATTTTACTTTAGTTTCACATGATACAACCTTAGATGGGTATAAAAATGATATATATGTATATACTTAACTAGTAGTTATCAATAATATTTACATGAGAATTTTGTGCATAAAGTTTAGAATGTTAGAGACCATATCAGTTTTGGTTATGTATTAGCTTGCAAAAGAGGAAATTAAATTTATTTTGTCAGGACTGCGATTTCAAAAATGTGTAAATGTGTAACCTTCACAATGTATTAAACAAATACATCTTGTATATATCCAAACCAAATTGTTTTATTAACTAGACAGTTTTTTAGTAATGTGGTGCTACAAAGTTATACTGAGATGATATTTGTAAGAAAGTTTTTAATTAATATCAGTACCTATAACTAGAGTACCATGTTTATAAGTTTCATAAAGGTTATGTTAAGATAAGGAACTTATAAACGTGGTACTCTAGTTATACTGAAAAAATACAAAAAACTTTCTTACAAATATCATGTGTAACATAGAAACTAGTTGAAAAAAAACAAACATTCAAAGCTTCCTTTTCGCTTTTCGCGCTAATTTTTGTTCCATGCCGGTCCGCCGTCAGCAGCACTGTCTACGTACCAGTGAAAAATGTCAAGATGCCCATCTATTTCCTATTATACATTTTTATCTATGGGTAGCCTGTTGAATTTGCCGTGAATTAAGCACGAGGGTTTTTGAGGTTACTTCGAATTGCGACGGGAATTTGGGAGAAATCCGTCTTCCAAACGCAAGATTTTGTTGGCTCCGCGACCAGTTGATGCTTATTGAACAATATTTCGGGTACAGCCAGAGAGTTTCACACGCCCTGTGATCGTGATGAGTTCGGTAGACCCCGGGCTGTTTAGTCGTGATTACTAAGGTTGATATAGTAGCGTGAGATTCGTGTATATCGCTGGAAAATACCTACGCACAAGTAGAGTTAAGTGGAACAGTGTTTGTTACTTCCTGTCGACAAGGAAACGCAGAGAACCTCCTTCAGCGAATAATTGGGACTTACCGAGACGCGCGCGTCTGATATATAGCTGGGAAGTAGGTCGTCATCACAGCAGGACATATACAGGTAACCTAGCGCGTTGTGGTCTGCAGAGTGCGTTCTCGCGCGGAGCGCGAGAACCACTTCGGTTGCCTCATGCCCGGTAACCTAGCGCGGTGTATCACCATCATTTAGACCACCCCTACGGCGGTGAGCCAGATTTCCAGCTATCTAATGGGCTGGCAGCAAGGAACGCCGTTCTAGGAGGTATCTAACAAGTACCATCAATGGAACTAGTGATACACAAGTTTGTCCTTTAATGGTACTGTCCAATGGTACTAAAGGGCAAAAATCCGTTAAGGCATAGTTCTAGCTGTTGAAGTGAGTGGATGTGCCTTGAAAGGCAATTGAAAGAGAGGATAGTCGGTTTATGTATGACTGAGTTTATTAGTAAGATTGTGATATGAATATAAAGAAAGCTTACTTAACATACATACGTCTCTTTACTGTACACCTCCCACAGATAAAAACACAAAAGTTCATTTTTATTTTTACTTAATAACATTTTGCTAGCAGAGGTACGTTATTATTTTAATGAATTCATTCTTATTATTGTTGTTCTGTTATTACATATATGTTACGTACTAATTCCTATATAATTTCGTTCTATTAAGTATTATTCACTAACGACACCTTTACATTTCTATTAATTGTACATTTGGGGATACACCTCGTATCACACTATATGCCTTGAATGGCCAAAAGCTATCTTATTTACACTTCTATTTCATTCTTAACTACTAGCAAGTAATTTGGCTTATAAACTATTGGGTTTATATTATCGTAGCACAGTTTTTCTTAGTTTTACTCTTCATAAAGTTCTTGTGCGCTTCCAGTTCCGTTTGTGTTACATATTTAGTCTATATTTAAATTATTTTGCATAATTGTCGTCAGTATATAAAGATTCCACTATAGTTTTACATTTTACTATAAATTATCTCAAACTGTGTACAGTCAGCGTCAGAGAAATGTATCCCCCTCAGTTTTAAAACATTAACTTCGCAAAGTAGAGCTAACGTGAGGTGCAATACTCTGCCAGTGTTCGACCACGACAAATTGATAATCAAAAATGTAATCTTTTATTTTTAACTTTTTTGAGTTGGGGTTCGAACCTCGATCTCATGTGCCGCCCGAGTTATTTCATTTGCTCGTTACCGCTGAGCTATAGAGGCACACTTAATGTGATGCGAAATTGTGCATCAATTGCTTGCAAAGATAGTCGACGTTTCTTTACCGGCATCCTTGTCTAACTAAAGAGTATGGATAATAGTTCTGTCTTTGTTTACACTTGTTTCAAACCACCAGTGTCGTTTTATCTTCAGACGGATACTTATCAATGATTTAATTAACTGTGGTGTAAGGTTGAAATTGGAATGATATTACCTTCGCGAGAGTTAACGAACGTTTGCTTCATTTAATAAATAATGTTTGGGGGTAAGTTAATAAAGTTTTCGAAACTACGTGCTAAGCCGTGTGTGATTATCTCAATTGCTTATCAGTTTTCTTTAATTTATCTTGAAAAGTATTTATCATGGTTCGTTTTACGACCTTTTTAAAAACCAATATAGTCGTTCTCTGGGAATAAAACCAGAACATAAAAAAATAGCTCGAGAGATGAATATAACGGTGAGATAATGAAACAATCGATCTGTTACTAATTTATTTTATAAAACTGATTTAGTATTAATTGCGTTCTTGTGGTTGTGGTATTCTTCTCATAAACTGCTTACATTTATACCCACAGAGGAAAACGGTTCGTAAGTGGATAAGGAGATACCAGGAAACAGGTGATGTGAAATGTGATCGTTAGGGCCCTCGTCACCGAGTTTATACGGATGACTTTGAGAGACACCGTAACATTGTGAAAATTCACACCGAGGATCCCTTCAGAACCACTCGTTCCAGTGCTGAAACATTTGAGATTTCGCTCAGCACGGTTCGGCGACATTTACATGCTGCAAACATCCATAACTATAATAAACCAGCAAAAAAAATACCTCTTTCTGATGCACATTGGACCGCCAGAGTAAGGTTTGCTGAATCACCTTGACATTGATTGGGAAAATGAAATAGTAATTTTCACTGATGAAAAATGTTTCAAATCCAATAAATATGGCAGGAAACTAATGTGGAGAAGAAGTGGGGAGCGGTATAACCCTAAACACTTGTTAGATATGAGAACAAGTAGGAGGATAACATTAGGTAAGCAAATCTCATTACCATATTTAAGCTTATAAAGAATATGTTAAAAAAACATTCTTGCCTTACTTATTGCATGTGATTTGTAAATAAATTGGAATTATAATTTACTGTATTTTTCAGCGTATTGGGGATGGATGTCATCCATGGGCCCTTGAGAGCTTGTGGAAGTAGGCGGCCGTATGAACTCCCAGCGATACTTGGAAGTGTTGAGGGACGTGATGCTGCCGTCGGTGCGTGTCGCACACCCTGAAGGCCAAATTCATCTCGTCCAAGACAACAGTGCGGTGCACCGCGCCGAACTCTTCCAAGAATGGTTGTCATCCCAAGATGACATAACTGTGTTCAATTGGCCGTCAAAAAGTCCTGACTTAAATCCAATAGAGAACTTGTGGGGTCAAATGGTTCTGAACTGGGACTCTAGTGAAGTTAAGTCTCAACATCAATTAGATGAAGAGGTCAACAGAACATGGGAGATAATGCGAAACAGCAGTGTATGTTCCAACATGGTCATGCACATGAACAGTCGGCTGCGACAAATAATACATAGTGATGGTCACCAATAACCAAATAAACAAGAAAAAAAGAACCTACGCTGGCGCGGAATCGAACCCGCGACCTATACTTCACTAGTCCGACTTGTTAACCACCAGACCAACTCGCAAGTTTCTCGGTATAGCAAAAATGTTATACTGTTGTCTATGCCAATACGGGGGGGATACTTTTCTCTGAAGCTGACTGTACATTCTGTTTCTGGATGTACGGATGTTTTAGTCAGAACACCAGAACGGCAGCCAACTAGTACCCCATGTTTCGGTTCGCCATGCAAGGATGTGCCTTGGATAGGTAAGTAAAATAGAGGATAGTCAGTATAAGACTGAGTTTTTAGGTATGATTGTAATAAGAGACAACTGGCGAGACATCGGGTGGCGCGGAATAGCATGTCACACGGCGACGTAAAAAGTAGGTGTTTTTACGAATTTACAAATAAAACTAAAATAAGTTCATGAATGAAATTTAGTTTTCCTTAAACTAATATTTAGGTATAAAGTGACGAGAAAAACAAGTCATTTTGTTTTAAAATTATTTGGATTTACGTTTAAATATTCAGTTTTTTTTTATGATCGAGTCAACTCATTGTAAATAAAGTATTTTTTTTAAGATCGGTAAATTCTCTGCACAGCACTTCTCAGCGGTATTGTCCGGAACTGAGCATTAAAATACCCTTCTAAATATTTCTGTGATGAGCATGAGTATTTGTTTCTTAGTCTTGGATGTTTTCTAAGTATTTATCTCTATTAAATATATCGTCGCCTAGGACCCACAACACAAGCCTTGTTGAGCTTACTATGGGCCTAGTTTTTGTGTAAGATTGTCCTCTTAATAATTATTTATTTATTATTTATTTATAGCTATTTGAGACCGTGATGTTGGATAGAAGTATTTAGTAGTTGGCGACCTCTGTGGGGTGGCGGTCGAGGCTGGGCTTCCCACGCGAGAGGTCGCGGGTTCGAACCCCGGCTGGTGAGAAGGAAAAAATCCCCAGGTCTTGGATTTTTACATTTTTGTCGCTGGTTTCTGGTTCACACGACACAGGTTATCCTAGTGTGTGGGGCCAGATGCCATGTGTCAAAAAAGCACGGGGACGAACCCATAGCCGTGGTACTTGAATGGAACCTTCCAGCTTTCAGCGAGGCGGCGAGGTGCCGATGATAAATACTCAAGTAACATTCAAGGAAACAAATGTGCAAAGGCGTCGAGCTATTCTCTAAAAACAGGTTTCATCCAGCATGACAGATAAAATATAACAAATAAAATACATAGGAATAAATTATTGTAGAAAAAAATGGCAACATTTGCAGACGACTTTCTGAGTAGTTAAATTAATATTTGGTTTGTATATGTCACCGTAAGATTGTTAAAACCGTTAGTTGATAAACCAACGTTTTTTTTTCGTTAGTTGGTCAACTATCGACAGATAGTAAACTGTAGCGTACTGCTTACTATATGACGCGTTAGTTGATAAACTAATGCTTAAAACCGTTAAATAGTAAACTGGTTTAAACTTGAATTGCAAACGAAATACAAGGGCAAACACTGCGGTAGCTTAGGTGATGACTAGATGGGGCGAGCGCAGCGAAGCCCCCCGAATAGTCTTCGTGTAAGGTTGACATGTAAGAACAAAATAATCGTAAATTCAAAACCATGTCGGTCTGGTTTACTATCTGTCGATAGTTGATCAACTAACGCGTTGGTTTATCAACTAACGATTTTGACTCTCTTACGGTGACATATATAACACGCAGCTAGTCCGATAACATATCGCTAATAAGGCATTATTTTATTTTCTACATTTGATTGCCCATACATCTAATGCTGACTATATGTGCGGCAGTTTTCTGATCTCTACATAACTTTAGTAGCTCAACACCCTTGTACAATCCTTGTGTCTTGCGTGTTCCATAAAATGTGATTTATACTTAAACATTGCACTCATAAGATTTCTCTCCAGTATGCTGGGTTTTTATGTGCTCAGCTAAATATTGTTTTCTAGAATACATCTTTGAACACATAGTACACTGAAATGGTTTCTCTTTAGTATGTGTTCTCATGTGATCAACTAAATGTTGTTTTTGTATATACGCTTTTGAACACTGGCTGCACTGATACGGTCTCTCTCCACTATGTGTTCTGATGTGCCTAAATAAACCTTGTTTTCGAGTATACATCTTAGAACACTGACGGCATTGATAAGGTTGCTCTATAGTGTGTGTTTTCATATGATCGACTAAATGTTGTTTTTGAATAAACTCCTTTGAACACTGCGTGCAATGATAACGATTCTCTTTAGTATGTGTTTTCATGTGATCGACTAAAAATTCTTTTCGAGTATAAGTATTGGAACACTGGCTGCACTGATAAGGCATTTCTCCAGCATGTGTGGTCATATGTTGAACTAAATTTTGTTTTCGACAAAACGCCTTTGAACACTGAATGCACTGATAAGGTTTCTCTTTAGTATGTGTTTTAGTATGATCTACCAAATGTTGTTTTTGAATAAACGCCTTTGAACACTGATTGCACTGATAAGGTCTCTCTCCACTGTGTGTTCTCATGTGCTGAGCTAAACACAGTTTCCGAACAAACGCTTTTGGACACTGACTGCATTGATGAGGTTTCTCTCCAGTGTGTGTTCTTATGTGCTGAGATAAATATCGTTTGAGAGCAAACGACTTTGTGCACTGACTGCACTGATAAGGATTCTCTGTTGAATGGGTTTTCATGTGATCAACTAAATGTTGTTTACGACTATATACCTTTGTACACTGACTACACTGATAAGTTTTGTCTTCAGTATGTGTCCTCATGTGATCAACTAAATCTTGTTTTAGAGAAAACTCCTCAGAACACTGATAGCACTGAATAGGCTTTACTCCGGTATGTGTTATCATGTGATTAACTAGATTCTCTTTTCGAGTATATGTCTTTGGACACTGGCTGCACTTATAAGGTCTCTCTCCACTGTGTGTTCTTATATGCTGAGCTAAACATAGTTTTCGAGTAAACGCCTTTAAACACTGGCTGCACTGATAAGGTTTCTCCGTTGAATGTGTTATTTTGTGCTCCATCAAACGTGATTTATACCTAAAACTCTTTGAACACTCGTTGCACTGATATGGTTTGTCTGAAGCGTGTGACGTCTCTTGTGAGCTTTGTCTCTCTCTACGCGGATCGATCTGCATCTTTATAGCAGACTCAACGCACACATACGAGTCGTCATCAAACACATTATTGTGCAGGCAGATGTTACCAGCAATGTGGCTGATAAGTTGCTGCTTCGAAGTGAACTCTCTATGACAGCGGTCACAGGTAATGTTACTTGTTGTTATGTGTGCCGTGTCTGTTTGACTTGACGTTTGTCTGACTTCCGAAGCAGGCTCATCTGTGGGATGAGAAAGATTATTTGAATCAATGGGTACTAGACAACGATACACGTACTTATGTAGATACATATTATACTTAGATAGATAAACAACCATGACTGGTACAAACATCCGTTCTCATCAAACAAATATTTGCCCACACCGGGACTCGAACCCGGGACCCTTGGCTTCGTAGGCAGGGTCACTGCCGACTCGGCCATTCGGGTCGTCGATAATTGATATATCATCGCCCTTTTTTGTAAAACAAATATCGTATTTATATCTGCTGCACTCCCCCAGAGCAGTATTCCATAAGACAAAATACTGTGAAAATAACTAAAGTAAACCAACCTGGCAGTTTCAACATCTGTAAGATATCTGATTTGTCTGACCGCAAAAGCGGCTGAGCTAAGTCTTCGTGCGAGATTAGTTATGTGAGGACCCCATTGAAGTTTCGAATCTATAGTTATTCCGAGAAAGATTGTGTCCTCAATGAGGTCCAATCTTTCAGATCCTATTCTTACACTGCTTTCAACCTGTCGTACATTAGGCAAACAAAATTTGATACATTTAGTCTTCTTTGAGTTTAATAAGAAGTTGTTTACATGGAACCAACTTAGCACATGAGAGAGTGTACTATTTTGTCGTCTAGAATTTCTTCTTGTCTTTTCACTTTGAAAATAATAGATTCTGAATTCTGAATAGAAGTCTGTTTTTCGTGGAGTAGCCCAGATGCATTGAAGTGAGAGAGTAGTTGACTCAATATGACCTTTTCAAACACCTTGCTCAACACTGGCAATACAGATACAGGTCTGAAGTTGGCAGGGTCTTCTTTACTAACGGATTTAAAAAGTGGTATTAATCTGCTCATTTTCATGAGGTCAGGAAAAACACCGTTTGCTATACAACTATTGAATGTGATTGCCATGTATGTAATCAGTAATCACATCGATTACTGATTTAACCACGTTAACCGACATGCCCCATAATTTTCATGTTAAGAAGTTTAAATGTTTTAACTATATAGTTATAGAGCCTATTGGTTTGAAGTTAAAGCCATCCTTGTTTTGGGGCACAATTTCAACCAAGTAATCTAATGGTACTAAAGAACTTTTCAAATGAGTTAGCAATGTCCTCGTTTGATGAGAGTAACTTATCGTTAACTTTTAAATTAAAACTAGATTCACTAGACCTAACCTAGCCTGTCTCTTTTTTAATAATGTTCCATGATGTTTTAATGTTGTCGCTAGAAGCTTTGATTTTATTGTTAAGATGTAGGCACTTGGCTTTGTGGCAGTCTTTCCTGAAATTATTAGAATAATTTCTGACAAAGACGTTAAACTCAGGACTGTGATCATATGATTTTTGCTCATACAATTCATATAGTCTGGACCTGCTCAGACTTAAATCCTTTGTTGCCCATTCAGAGAATATAAATTTGATGTCCGTTCTCACTTTAGTCAGATTTAAAACCTTTTCCAATTCCGCAGATACAGATTTGAAGAAGCTGGAATATAATGTGTTCGTATCTTCACAGTAAGGTGTTAACGGTAGACTTGACACCAGTCCGCTACAAAAAAAAATCAATTTTCTTCAAAAGTCACTGGTCTACACAATACTTTAACGTGCTTTATAGCTTTACTTTCTTCAAATAATACAATCTGACCAGTGTGGTCTGAACTTAATGCCTTAACTATTTGTTTATCGTGAACACTACATTCACAGAATACGTTATCTAGACAAGTAGCGGAGGTAGCCGTTATTCGTGTAGGCTCCAGAAAGACATTGTCAATTTCATCAATAAAAACTTTGATGTCCTCACTGTTTCCGTCAGTGATGTATTTACAAATTAATAGATTTGTGTCAAAGAATACAATTTTTGTATTGCGTACAGTCATATTATACATATACATATTTAACCTATGAGTAGCGTGCTGTTGCTTTCCATTCATTGTATTTTTGTATGGGAAGGCACATAGAACAATTTTGCCCACTTCTAGATTAGAGAGAGCATCAACAAACTTTATTATTGTTTGTTTCCCTACACTCCTCCATTCTCCTTAAATAATATTACGGTCTCAATACTACGCTTTTATGAGACATGTTATTGTAGCTGACATGGCTGTGCTGTCTGTGCCTCTGTCATGCCATCTGACAGTTTTCTATTAAGTTTTTACTATCAAAATCGTGACACCTATCAAAAATAGTGACACTGTCAAAAAGTGACATCTGTTAAAAATAGTGACACCTGTAAAAAAATATGTTATATTATATTACTGTTAGGTTGTGCCTCTGCTTCACCATCTGAGAAAAGACATGTTATTGTGATTGACATTGCTGTGCTGACTGTGACAACGTGACCCTTTTTTAATATTAAGAATTAACCTCCTGCAACAGTCTGTTGCCCTAGTGCTTTATGGAAAGTTAGATGGTTAGGAGGGTGTACCACGGGTAGTTTTTTTACCTGTGGAACTACTGGACCGCTTGGTTGTTCCACGGGAGAGTGTGTCACTAGTATTATTCATACTATAGGGCAAAAACGATATGTGTCTACTGTACAGAACCAACCGTAGTTCGATTCGTAATCGAGTTTGCTTGGACCTTAAGAGTTGTTTTTGAATGCACATATTTTGTCTATGAACGGATTAGATATGTCACTTGGACAGACGAGAAATAGGTAGCCTCATGCTGGGGAATCTTAGAGTATGGTTGTCAAAAAAGTTCGGTCGCGCTATCTACCGGCTAGGCATAGGACTAACATGTCATTGGCACAACGTGGTCTTGCCACTATACAATTATTATTTTCTAGGGTAGAAAATATTATATACGTTTTTTTTATGTTTATGTTGTATTTAATAGATCTCTAATCTGAAGTTTATCACAGTTTATTCATGATTATTTATTTGTTATAGCTAACCATGTTTTGAACAAGATATCGTTGGGTAATAAAAGTTTAGGATAATTTAGTAGTAATTCTGTTTTTTGTTCCTGCTTTGTTTTATGTATTAGACAACGAGAAAAAACGGAAAAAGTTTGAAAGTTTTGTTTGGCGATTTAAAATTTTTCATTTCAATTTTATTATTTGGTGTTGAGCAGTTTGTTCCTCCAGTTCAGCGTTTTGATTAAAAACAGGACTTTCGGTTGGGGTTTAGATAAGGCGGCGGTAGTTTTGTGATTGGACTACCCGTGCAGTGCAGTGCAGCGCAAATAATACCTTGGACATACCTTGGACACCTTTTACACACATTGATCTAGCCCCAAACTAGGATTCCCTGTATCTTGGGTACTAGACAACGATATATATACTTATATAGAGAAATATTATACTTAGATAGATAAACAACCATGACTAGGGTACAAACATTCGTTCTCATCAAACAAACATTTGCCCCCACCGGGACTCGAACCCGGGACCCTTGGTTTCGTAGGCAGCGTCACTACCGACTCGGCCATTCGGGTCGTCGAAAATACTTTTATTAATAAAGACAGGTCTCTAATTATGTCTAGGAATAAATGTTGCATGCCTGGTTGCACAACCAGCAACTCTGACGGTATGTACATACAACATATAGTAACTTAGTAACAAATTGAACCCACTGAATTCATCGTCACCACTGATTTTTCCTGGACTCAGGTTCTTAACAACAACATTATTTCTGTTCAAGGTGTCCCGATGCATTATTTTCCTAATCCATCCAATGATGGCGACCGTTTTAAAACTTGGAAGGCAACAGCAGGATTAGTCGGTTTTGAAGACTCGTATATTTTCTCGGACAGAAAAGTGTGCCACAGGCATTTTGAAGATAATTACCATGGCAGCAAAAACAGACTTGTTAGAAGTGCTGTACCAACATTACATCTAACAGGTTAAACAGCTATTTTATTTTATTGAAGTACCTGGGGCGCTCCTAAAAATATGCAATTGAATGATAAATAAACCGAGTTTCTATCTAAGTAAGTTACTATCACCATTTTTCAGGAAGGAGCTTAGATACCCCTAAGGTGTTGTACAAGCAAACACTTCTGATATTCATCAAAACGCAGCTGGAAACAATAAAGGTATTTTTTTTAAATAATAATAATAATTAATTTGACTAATTTAAAGGAACCCTAAAAATAAAACAATGATATAACCGTTCTTGTTTTCATTTAATTTCAGAAATTAACCGAAGATTCAAGGCAACAAGTTGTCTCTCCTGTGCAGGAGAGGCAACTTATGAAGTCAATCTGTAAATTGAAAAGGATGTGTTGCATAAAAAAGATAACCTAAATAGGTCATTTAATAGAAGATTGAAACTTGCTGAAAAAATAAGCTCTTCTACAGCATATAATATCTTGAGCCAGAAAATGACCAGACCAGCGAAATTGTTTTTTGCAAATAACGCAATCTGAAAAAAAAGGAAAAGGCAGACGTTTCACACTGGATCAAAAAATTTTGGCACTCTCGCTATATAAGCCCAGCCCAAAAGCATACCGACTTTTGAGTCCAATGTGTATTTTACCAAAAAGATAAACACTGCAAAAACTCCTCGCGCAAGTAGATCTACAACCAGGCATTCAAGACACAACATTTGACCAGTTAAAACGGAAAGTCGCAAAAATGCCTAGAGCGCACAGGTACTGCACTCTAGTTTTTGATGAGATGGTGATAACCCCAAGTGTCAACCTGGACAGGAAAAAAGATTTTATAAATGGTTTAAGCGACAACGGAGTAGAGAGGAAAAAGACCTTTTGTGACCATGCTCTAGTTATAATGGTTAGAGGCGTTATTAAAACATATAAACAGCCCATTGCTTATACATACTGCCAAAGCTCAACATCGTCGTTAGATATAAAAAAGATCACACAAGGCTGCATTAAAAAATTGCAGGAGACAGGCCTCAAGGTAGTAGCCACAGTATGCGACCAAGGGGCGACTAATGTAGCTGCAATCAATTCCTTAATACGCGATACGAAAGAAAAATATCTAAGAAGGGAAGAAGAATACAAAGGAGGGTTCTTCGAAATAAATGAAGAGAAAATCTTCCGAGAAAATCAGATGACATCGGCACCAATTGTATGAGATATCATATTAAAACACAGAAATTTAGATTTTATTTGCTTAACGTGGTTTGCAATTTGATCTTAAATATTTTACTTTAGTTTCACATGATACAACCTTAGATGGGTATAAAAATGATATATATATACTTAACTAGTAGTTATCAATAATATTTACATGAGAATTTTGTGCATAAAGTTTAGAATGTTAGAGACCATATCAGTTTTGGTTATGTATTAGCTTGCAAAAGAGGAAATTAAATTTATTTTGTCAGGACTGCGATTTCAAAAATGTGTAAATGTGTAACCTTCACAATGTATTAAACAAATACATCTTGTATATATCCAAACCAAATTGTTTTATTAACTAGACAGTTTTTTAGTAATGTGGTGCTACAAAGTTATACTGAGATGATATTTGTAAGAAAGTTTTTAATTAATATCAGTACCTATAACTAGAGTACCATGTTTATAAGTTTCATAAAGGTTATGTTAAGATAAGGAACTTATAAACGTGGTACTCTAGTTATACTGAAAAAATACAAAAAACTTTCTTACAAATATCATGTGTAACATAGAAACTAGTTGAAAAAAAACAAACATTCAAAGCTTCCTTTTCGCTTTTCGCGCTAATTTTTGTTCCATGCCGGTCCGCCGTCAGCAGCACTGTCTACGTACCAGTGAAAAATGTCAAGATGCCCATCTATTTCCTATTATACATTTTATCTATGGGTAGCCTGTTGAATTTGCCGTGAATTAAGCACGAGGGTTTTTGAGGTTACTTCGAATTGCGACGGGAATTTGGGAGAAATCCGTCTTCCAAACGCAAGATTTTGTTGGCTCCGCGACCAGTTGATGCTTATTGAACAATATTTCGGGTACAGCCAGAGAGTTTCACACGCCCTGTGATCGTGATGAGTTCGGTAGACCCCGGGCTGTTTAGTCGTGATTACTAAGGTTGATATAGTAGCGTGAGATTCGTGTATATCGCTGGAAAATACCTACGCACAAGTAGAGTTAAGTGGAACAGTGTTTGTTACTTCCTGTCGACAAGGAAACGCAGAGAACCTCCTTCAGCGAATAATTGGGACTTACCGAGACGCGCGCGTCTGATATCTCGCTGGGAAGTAGGTCGTCATCACAGCAGGACATATACAGGTAACTTCGGTTGCCTCATGCCCGGTAACCTAGCGCGGTGTATCACCGTCATTTAGACCACCCCTACGGCGGTGAGCCAGATTTCCAGCTATCTAATGGGCTGGCAGCAAGGAACGCCGTTCTAGGAGGTATCTAACAAGTACCATCAATGGAACTAGTGATACACAAGTTTGTCCTTTAATGGTACTGTCCAATGGTACTAAAGGGCAAAAATCCGTTAAGGCATAGTTCTAGCTGTTGAAGTGAGTGGATGTGCCTTGAAAGGCAATTGAAAGAGAGGATAGTCGGTTTATGTATGACTGAGTTTATTAGTAAGATTGTGATATGAATATAAAGAAAGCTTACTTAACATACATACGTCTCTTTACTGTACACCTCCCACAGATAAAAACACAAAAGTTCATTTTTATTTTTACTTAATAACATTTTGCTAGCAGAGGTACGTTATTATTTTAATGAATTCATTCTTATTATTGTTGTTCTGTTATTACATATATGTTACGTACTAATTCCTATATAATTTCGTTCTATTAAGTATTATTCACTAACGACACCTTTACATTTCTATTAATTGTACATTTGGGGATACACCTCGTATCACACTATATGGCTTGAATGGCCAAAAGCTATCTTATTTACACTTCTATTTCATTCTTAACTACTAGCAAGTAATTTGACTTATAAACTATTGGGTTTATATTATCGTAGCACAGTTTTTCTTAGTTTTACTCTTCATAAAGTTCTTGTGCGCTTCCAGTTCCGTTTGTGTTACATACTTAGTCTATATTTAAATTATTTTGCATAATTGTCGTCAGTATATAAAGATTCCACTATAGTTTTACATTTTACTATAAATTATCTCAAACTGTGTACAGTCAGCGTCAGAGAAATGTATCCCCCTCAGTTTTAAAACATTAACTTCGCAAAGCAGAGCGAACGTGAGGCGCAATACTCTGCCAGTGTTCGACCACGAAAAATTGATAATCAAAAATGTAATCTTTTATTTTTAACTTTCTTGAGTTGGGGTTCGAACCTCGATCTCATATGCCGCCCGAGTTATTTCATTTGCTCGTTACCGCTGAGCTATAGAGGCACACTTAATGTGATGCGAAATTGTGCATCAATTGCTTGCAAAGATAGTCGACGTTAATTAACTGTGGTGTAAGGTTGAAATTGGAATGATATTACCTTCGCGAGAGTTAACGAACAACGTTTGCTTCATTTAATAAATAATGTTTGGGGGCAAGTTAATAAAATTTTCGAAACTACGAGCTAAGCCGTGTGTGATTATCTCAATTGCTTATCAGTTTTCTTTAATTTATCTTGAAAAGTATTTATCATGGTTCGTTTGACGACGTTTTTAAAAAACAAAATAGTCGTTCTCTGGGAACAAAACCAGAACATAAAAAAATAGCTCGGGAGATGAATATAACGGTGAGATAATGAAACAATCGATCTGTTACTAATTTATTTTATAAAACTGATTTAGTATTAATTGCGTTCTTGTGGTTGTGGTATTCTTCTCATAAACTGCTTACATTTATACCCACAGAGGAAAACGGTTCGTAAGTGGATAAGGAGATACCAGGAAACAGGTGATGTGAAATGTGATCGTTATGGCCCTCGTCCTCGAGTTTATACGGATGACTTTGAGAGACACCGTAACATTGTGCAAATTCACACCGAGGATCCCTTCAGAACCACTCGTTCCAGTGCTGAAACATTTGGGATTTCGCTCAACACGGTTCGGCGAAATTTACATGCTGCAAACATCCATAATTATAATAAACCAGCAAAAAAAAAACCTCTTTCTGATGCACATCGAACCGCCAGAAGGTTGTAAAGCTAAGGTTTGCTGAAGATCACCTTGACTTTGATTGGGAAATTGAAATAGTAATTTTCACTGATGAAAAATGTTTCAAATCCAATAAAGATGGCAGGAAACTATTGTGGAGAAGAAGTGGGGAGCGGTATAACCCTAAAAACTTGTTAGATACGAGAACAAGTGGGAGGATAACATTAGGTAAGCAAATCTCATTACCATATTTAAGCTTATAAAGAATATGTAAAAAAAACATTCTTGCCTTACTTATTGCATGTGATTTGTAAATAAATTGGAATTATAATTTACTGTATTTTTAGCGTATTGGGGATGGATGTCATCCATGGGTATGAACTCCCAGCGATACTTGGAAGTGTTGAGAGGGACGTGATGCTGCCGTCGGTGCGTGTCGCACACCCTGAAGGCCAAATTCATCTCGTCCAAGACAACAGTGCGGTGCACCGCGCCGAACTCGTCCAAGAATGGTTGTCATCCCAAGATGACATAACTGTGTTCAATTGGCCGTCTAAAAGTCCTGACTTAAATCCAATAGCTTGTGGGGTCAAATGGTTTTGAACTGGGACTCTAGTGAAGTTAAGTCTAAACATCAATTAGATGAAGAGGTCAACAGAACATGGGAGATAATGCGATACAGCAGTGCATGTTCCAACATGGTCATGCACATGAACAGTCGGCTGCGACAAATAATAGATAGTGATGGTCACCAATAACCAAATAAACAAGAACTGCTACAAAAAAAAAAAAAACCTACGCTGGCGCGGAATCGAACCCGCGACCTATACTTCCCTAGTCCGACTTGTTAACCACCAGACCAACTCGCAAGTTTCTCGGTATAGCAAAAATGTTATACTGTTGTCTATGCCAATACGGGGGGGATACTTTTCTCTGAAGCTGACTGTACATTCTGTTTCTGGATGTACGGATGTTTTAGTCAGAACACCAGAACGGCAGCCAACTAGTATCCCATGTTTCGGTTCGCCATGCAAGGATGTGCCTTGGATAGGTAAGTAAAATAGAGGATAGTCAGTATAAGACTGAGTTTTTAGGTATGATTGTAATAAGAGACAACTGGCGAGACATCGGGTGGCGCGGAATAGCATGTCACACGGCGACGTAAAAAGTAGGTGTTTTTACGAATTTACAAATAAAACTAAAATAAGTTCATGAATGAAATTTAGTTTTCCTTAAACTAATATTTAGGTATAAAGTGACGAGAAAAACAAGTCATTTTGTTTTAAAATTATTTGGATTTACGTTGAAATATTCAGTTTTTTTTATGATCGAGTCAACTCATTGTAAATAAAGTAATTTTTTTAAGATCGGTAAATTCTCTGCAAAGCACTTCTCAGCGGTATTGTCCGGAACTGAGCATTAAAATACCCTTCTAAATATTTCTGTGATGAGCATGAGTATTTGTTTCTTAGTCTTGGATGTTTTCTAAGTATTTATCTCTATTAAATATATCGTCGCCTAGGACCCACAACACAAGCCTTGTTGAGCTTACTATGGGCCTAGTTTTTGTGTAAGATTGTCCTCTTAATAATTATTTATTTATTATTTATTTATAGCTATTTGAGACCGTGATGTTGGATAGAAGTATTTAGTAGTTGGCGACCTCTGTGGGGTGGCGGTCGAGGCTGGGCTTCCCACGCGAGAGGTCGCGGGTTCGAACCCCAGCTGATGAGAAGGAAAAAATCCCCAGGTCTTGGATTTTTACATTTTTGTCGGTTTCTGGTCCCCACGACACAGGTTATCCTAGTGTGTGGGGCCAGATGACATGTGTCAAAAAAGCACGGGGACGAACCCATAGCCGTGGTACTTGAATGGAACCATTCAGCGTTCAGCGAGGCGGCGAGGTGTCGATGATAAATACTCAAGTAACATTCATGGAAACATATGTGTCGAGCTATTCCCTAAAAATAGGTTTCATCCAGCATGACAGATAAAATACAAGAAATAAAATACATAGGAATAAATTATTATAGAAAAAAATGGCAGCATTTGCAGACGACTTTCTGAGTAGTTAAATTAATATTTGGTTTGTATAGGGAAATTATAAGTCCAGCCGCAGATTTATTTATTAGCCACGTGATCAAACTTCTCATTTTATAACTAAGCAACGGGAAAATGAGATAGCCTCTAATAAACTAATTCGTCTTTTTTACAATACCAACTCATTATTCTAAAGAAAGCATCAAGTAAAGATTAACAATTGTTTTAATTTGTCCTTCTTATTTATACATTGCCACCTTATTTACTAACTCAGCCACGGATTTTACATCTCATCACCATTTTACGTTTCACAGCTTCAACACAAGGTCCTCAAAAAAATATAATTTAAGCTCCTATAGACAATATCATTTATTATAACTTAGCATGTAAAATAATACATCATATTATTTTGTCGTGAAAATAGCCACTGCAAGATTTGGCGCGAGTTCGCGAGACGACAGCGACCGGCCGTTTGCACCAATCAGAGAGCGCCATTCGATTCATGTACATGGCAAATTGACAAATTGAAATTAATATAGCAAATTATCAGGGCAAAACACTGCGGTAGCTTAGGTGAAGGGTAAAGGGGGTGAGCGAAGCGAAGCCCCCTTTACCCTTCGTGTTAGGTTGAACATGTAAGAACAACAATAAATTCTTAAAACATAAAGGAGTGTCAATTTGCCTTCGGCATATTACATAGTTGTTGTACCGCGTTTGTAAACGGACGACGCCGTTTGTAAAATGCGGAATCAAACAAATTGCCTGTTTAATTAGCACCCGTCCATAATTTACTATTTGATGACAATTTTAGCAAATCTTTGACGATCACTTAATGTAGAAAGAGTTACATTTTAAACGTACCGAGTTAAAAAAATAGAAGCTAATAGTATATATTTTTTGATGTCGCAGATACATATTTTAGAAGTTTACTGCTTGAATGCATGTTACAAATTTAGATGCTAAAAAATAATCACCATGCTGAGTTGTATTTAGAGTGTCTTACTTAGAAGATAACTAGTGGCTGAGCTAGCATAATTCAGACGCTCGTTAATTGTGGCTGACTTAGTAATTTAGAAGGCAATGTACATTTTTAGACGCGAATAATGCTATTAAAATGAAGTCTGTTTAATTAGCACCCGTTTGTATATATCACCGTAAGATTGTTAAAACCGTTAGTTGATAAACCAACGTTTTTTTTTCGTTAGTTGGTCAACTATCGACAGATAGTAAACTGTAGCGTACTGCTTACTATATGACGCGTTAGTTGATAAACTAATGCTTAAAACCGTTAAATAGTAACTTAGTAATACTGGTTTAAACTTGAATTGCAAACGAAATACAAGGGCAAACACTGCGGTAGCTTAGGTGATGACTAGATGGGGCGAGCGCAGCGAAGCCCCCGAATAGTCTTCGTGTAAGGTTGACATGTAAGAACAAAATAATCGTAAATTCAAAACCATGTCGGTCTGGTTTACTATCTGTCGATAGTTGATCAACTAACGCGTTGGTTTATCAACTAACGATTTTGACTCTCTTACGGTGACATATATAACACGCAGCTAGTCCGATAACATATCGCTAATAAGGCATTATTTTATTTTCTACATTTGATTGCCCATACATCTAATGCTGACTGTATGTGCGGCAGTTTTCTGATCTCTACATAACTTTAGTAGCTCCACACCCTTGTACAATCCTTGTGTCTTGCGTGTTCCATAAAATGTGATTTATACTTAAACATTGCACTCATAAGATTTCTCTCCAGTATGCTGGGTTTTTATGTGCTCAGCTAAATATTGTTTTCTAGAATACATCTTTGAACACATAGTACACTGAAATGGTTTCTCTTTAGTATGTGTTCTCATGTGATCAACTAAATGTTGTTTTTGTATATACGCTTTTGAACACTGGCTGCACTGATACGGTCTCTCTCCACTATGTGTTCTGATGTGCCTAAATAAACCTTGTTTTCGAGTATACATCTTAGAACACTGACGGCATTGATAAGGTTGCTCTATAGTGTGTGTTTTCATATGATCGACTAAATGTTGTTTTTGAATAAACTCCTTTGAACACTGCGTGCAATGATAACGATTCTCTTTAGTATGTGTTTTCATGTGATCGACTAAAAATTCTTTTCGAGTATAAGTATTGGAACACTGGCTGCACTGATAAGGCATTTCTCCAGCATGTGTGGTCATATGTTGAACTAAATTTTGTTTTCGACAAAACGCCTTTGAACACTGAATGCACTGATAAGGTTTCTCTTTAGTATGTGTTTTAGTATGATCTACCAAATGTTGTTTTTGAATAAACGCCTTTGAACACTGATTGCACTGATAAGGTCTCTCTCCACTGTGTGTTCTCATGTGCTGAGCTAAACACAGTTTCCGAACAAACGCTTTTGGACACTGACTGCATTGATGAGGTTTCTCTCCAGTGTGTGTTCTTATGTGCTGAGATAAATATCGTTTGAGAGCAAACGACTTTGTGCACTGACTGCACTGATAAGGATTCTCTGTTGAATGGGTTTTCATGTGATCAACTAAATGTTGTTTACGACTATATACCTTTGTACACTGACTACACTGATAAGTTTTTTCTTCAGTATGTGTCCTCATGTGATCAACTAAATCTTGTTTTAGAGAAAACTCCTCAGTACACTGATAGCACTGAATAGGCTTTACTCCGGTATGTGTTATCATGTGATTAACTAGATTCTCTTTTCGAGTATATGTCTTTGGACACTGGCTGCACTTATAAGGTCTCTCTCCACTGTGTGTTCTTATATGCTGAGCTAAACATAGTTTTCGAGTAAACGCCTTTAAACACTGGCTGCACTGATAAGGTTTCTCCGTTGAATGTGTTATTTTGTGCTCCATCAAACGTGATTTATACCTAAAACTCTTTGAACACTCGTTGCACTGATATGGTTTGTCTGAAGCGTGTGACGTCTCTTGTGAGCTTTGTCTCTCTCTACGCGGATCGATCTGCATCTTTATAGCAGACTCAACGCACACATACGAGTCGTCATCAAACACATTATTGTGCAGGCAGATGTTACCAGCAATGTGGCTGATAAGTTGCTGCTTCGAAGTGAACTCTCTATGACAGCGGTCACAAGTAATGTTACTTGTTGTTATGTGTGCCGTGTCTGTTTGACTTGACGTTTGTCTGACTTCCGAAGCAGGCTCATCTGTGGGATGAGAAAGATTATTTGAATCAATGGGTACTAGACAACGATACACGTACTTATGTAGATACATATTATACTTAGATAGATAAACAACCATGACTGGTACAAACATCCGTTCTCATCAAACAAATATTTGCCCACACCGGGACTCGAACCCGGGACCCTTGGCTTCGTAGGCAGGGTCACTGCCGACTCGGCCATTCGGGTCGTCGATAATTGATATATCATCGCCCTTTTTTGTAAAACAAATATCGTATTTATATCTGCTGCACTCCCCCAGAGCAGTATTCCATAAGACAAAATACTGTGAAAATAACTAAAGTAAACCAACCTGGCAGTTTCAACATCTGTAAGATATCTGATTTGTCTGACCGCAAAAGCGGCTGAGCTAAGTCTTCGTGCGAGATTAGTTATGTGAGGACCCCATTGAAGTTTCGAATCTATAGTTATTCCGAGAAAGATTGTGTCCTCAATGAGGTCCAATCTTTCAGATCCTATTCTTACACTGCTTTCAACCTGTCGTACATTAGGCAAACAAAATTTGATACATTTAGTCTTCTTTGAGTTTAATAAGAAGTTGTTTACATGGAACCAACTTAGCACATGAGAGAGTGTACTATTTTGTCGTCTAGAATTTCTTCTTGTCTTTTCACTTTGAAAATAATAGATTCTGAATTCTGAATAGAAGTCTGTTTTTCGTGGAGTAGCCCAGATGCATTGAAGTGAGAGAGTAGTTGACTCAATATGACCTTTTCAAACACCTTGCTCAACACTGGCAATACAGATACAGGTCTGAAGTTGGCAGGGTCTTCTTTACTAACGGATTTAAAAAGTGGTATTAATCTGCTCATTTTCATGAGGTCAGGAAAAACACCGTTTGCTATACAACTATTGAATGTGATTGCCATGTATGGTGCAATCACATCGATTACTGATTTAACCATGTTAACCGACATGCCCCATAAATCTTCAGTCTTTTTCATGTTAAGAAGTTTAAATGTTTTAACTATATAGTTATAGAGCCTATTGGTTTGAAGTTAAAGCCATCCTTGTTTTGGGGCACAATTTCAACCAAGTAATCTAATGGTACTAAAGAACTTTTCAAATGAGTTAGCAACGTCCTCGTTTGATGAGAGTAACTTATCGTTAACTTTTAAATTAAAACTAGATTCACTAGACCTAACCTTGCCTGTCTCTTTTTTAATAATGTTCCATGATGTTTTAATGTTGTTGCTAGAAGCTTTGATTTTATTGTTAAGATGTAGGCACTTGGCTTTGTGGCAGTCTTTCCTGAAATTATTAGAATAATTTCTGACAAAGACGTTAAACTCAGGACTGTGATCATATGATTTTTGCTCATACAATTCATATAACCTGGACCTGCTCAGACTTAAATCCTTTGTTGCCCATTCAGAGAATATAAATTTGATGTCCGTTCTCACTTTAGTCAGATTTAAAACCTTTTCCAATTCCGCAGATACAGATTTGAAGAAGCTGGAATATAATGTGTTCGTATCTTCACAGTAAGGTGTTAACGGTAGACTTGACACTAGTCCGCTACAAAAAAAAAAATATTTCTTCAAAAGTCACTGGTCTACACAATACTTTACGTGCTTTATAGCTTTACTTTCTTCAAATACTACAATCTGACCAGTGTGATCTGAACTTAATGCCTTAACTATTTGTTTATCGTGAACACTACATTCACAGAATACGTTATCTAGACAAGTAGCGGAGGTAGCCGTTATTCGTGTAGGCTCCAGAAAGACATTGTCAATTTCATCAATAAAAACTTTGATGTCCTCACTGTTTCCGTCAGTGATGTATTTACATATTAATAGATTTGTGTCGAAGAATACAATTTTTGTATTGCGTACAGTCATATTATACATATACATATTTAGCCTATGAGTAGCGTGCTGTTGCTTTCCATTCATTGTATTTTTGTAAGGGAAGGCACATAGAACAATTTTGCCCACTTCTAGATTAGAGAGAGCATCAACAAACTTTATCATTGTTTGTTTCCCTACACTCCTCCATTCTCCTTAAATAATATTACGGTCTCAATACTACGCTTTTATGAGACATGTTATTGTAGCTGACATGGCTGTGCTGTCTGTGCCTCTGTCACGCCATCTGACAGTTTTCTATTAAGTTTTTACTATCAAAATCGTGACACCTATCAAAAATAGTGACACTGTCAAAAAGTGACATCTGTTAAAAATAGTGACACCTGTAAAAAAATATGTTATATTATATTACTGTTAGGTTGTGCCTCTGCTTCACCATCTGAGAAAAGACATGTTATTGTGATTGACATTGCTGTGCTGACTGTGACAACGTGACCCTTTTTTAATATTAAGAATTAACCTCCTGCAACAGTCTGTTGCCCTAGTGCTTTATGGAAAGTTAGATGGTTAAGGGAGTTAAAGGAGGGTGTACCACGGGTAGTTTTTTTACCTGTGGAACTACTGGACCGCTTGGTTGTTCCACGGGAGAGTGTGTCACTAGTATTATTCATACTATAGGGCAAAAACGATATGTGTCTACTGTACAGAACCAACCGTAGTTCGATTCGTAATCGAGTTTGCTTGGACCTTAAGAGTTGTTTTTGAATGCACATATTTTGTCTATGAACGGATTAGATATGTCACTTGGACAGACGAGAAATAGGTAGCCTGTTGAATTTGCCGTGAATTAAGCACGAGGGTTTTTGAGTTTACTTCGAATTGCGACGGGAATTTAGGAGAAATCCGTCTTCCAAACGCAAGATTTTGTTGGCTCCGCGACCAGTTGATGCTTATTGAACAATATTTCGGGTACAGCCAGAGAGTTTCACACGCCCTGTGAACGTGATGAGTTCGGTAGACCCCGGGCTGTTTAGTCGTGATTACTAAGGTTGATATAGTAGCGTGAGATTCGTGTATATCGCTGGAAAATACCTACACACAAGTAGAGTTAAGTGGAACAGTGTTTGTTACTTCCTGTCGACAAGGAAACGCAGAGAACCTCCTTCAGCGAATAATTGGGACTTACCGAGACGCGCGCGTCCGATATATAGCTGGGAAGTAGGTCGTCATCACAGCAGGACATATACAGGTAACCTAGCGCGTCGTGGTCTGCAGAGTGCGTTCTCGCGCGGAGCGCGAGAACCACTTCGGTTGCCTCATGCCCGGTAATCTAGCGCGGTGTATCACCATCATTTAGACCACCCCTACGGCGGTGAGCCAGATTTCCAGCTATCTAATGGGCTGGCAGCAAGGAACGCCGTTCTAGGAGGTATCTAACAAGTACCATCAATGGAACTAGTGATACACAAGTTTGTCCTTGGTACTGTCCAATGGTACTAAAGGGCAAAAATCCGTTAAGGCTTAGTTCTAGCTGTTGAAGTGAGTGGATGTGCCTTGAAAGGCAATTGAAAGAGAGGATAGTCGGTTTATGTATGACTGAGTTTATTAGTAAGATTGTGATATGAATATAAAGAAAGCTTACTTAACATACATACGTCTCTTTACTGTACACCTCCCACAGATAAAAACACAAAAGTTTATTTTTATTTTTACTTAATAACATTTTGCTAGCAGAGGTACGTTATTATTTTAATGAATTCATTCTTATTATTGTTGTTCTGTTATTACATATATGTTACGTACTAATTCCTATATAATTTCGTTCTATTAAGTATTATTCACTAACGACACCTTTACATTTCTATTAATTGTACATTTGGGGATACACCTCGTATCACACTATATGGCTTGAATGGCCAAAAGCTATCTTATTTACACTTCTATTTCATTCTTAACTACTAGCAAGTAATTTGACTTATAAACTATTGGGTTTATATTATCGTAGCACAGTTTTTCTTAGTTTTACTCTTCATAAAGTTCTTGTGCGCTTCCAGTTCCGTTTGTGTTACATACTTAGTCTATATTGAAATTATTTGCATAATTGTCGTCAGTATATAAAGATTCCACTATAGTTTTACATTTTACTATAAATTATCTCAAACTGTGTACAGTCAGCGTCAGAGAAATGTATCCCCCTCAGTTTTAAAACATTAACTTCGCAAAGCAGAGCGAACGTGAGGCGCAATACTCTGCCAGTGTTCGACCTTTTTTCAAAGCTGCTAGTACATCAGATCCCACCAATTTTAGACCCATATCGATACTACCAACGCTTAGCAAAATATTTGAAAAACTCATACTTAATCAATTGCAAAGTCATTTTTATCTCAATAATTTAATTCATATTGCTCAGTTTCGTTCAACAGCCGATGCTGGTGTTGAACTAATCGACAATATTTTTGATGCCTGGGAAGACGCAATGGATGCAATAGGTGTCTTCTGCGATCTATCCAAGGCTTTTGATTGCGTCCATCATGACACTCTTGTCAGGAAGTTACGCCATTATGGTGTAAAAGATCAGGCACTTGGCCTTCTGGAGTCATATCTAACAGATAGGGTTCAGATGGTCGATGTTAATGGGAAAAGATCACCTGGGTCTTCAATAAGTATGGGCGTACCGCAAGGTTCAATTCTTCGTCCTTTCTTGTTTTTAGTATATATATTAATGATTTACCTTACCTTGTTAAAGCAAAACATGGGTTAGTATTGTTTGCCGATGATACTTCTTTGATATTTAAAGTTAAAAGACAGCAATCAAATTATGACGAGGTAAACAATGCTATCTCTAGTATAGTGAACTGGTTTACTGTTAACAATTTATTACTTAATGAAAAGAAAACTAAATGTATTGACTGAATGTTGGCTTGATGACACAACCTCGATAGATGACATTCCTGGCTACACCTGTCACCACACCCAACACAACATAAACCAAAATGGAGGAGTAGTAGCCTACGTCAAAACTACCTGGAATGCAAATGTTTCTGAGCAACACTTCGATGAAGCTTGCTCCCTTGCTATAGACATTCCAAACCAAGCGTTAATTATCGGAATATATCGATCGCCTTCCTTCTGCAGCCCCAGTAGCATCGATCTATTTATACAAAACCTACATAATATCCTTAATAAATTTAAACACAGACCATCCATAATCTTAGCGGGAGATATAAATATAAATATCTTATACTCCAACAAAAACAAAATAGACCCCTCAGAATACCTCAGTCTCTTAGCCGAGCACGGATTAAGGACAGCTATAAGTGTCCCAACTCGATTAGACGCATGCCTAGACCATATTTTCGTAAAGACAAATTCACCTACCTTAGCCGGAGCTTGCGATAACGATATCACCGACCATAAAATTGTCATCTTAGGTATAGAAACCAAAAGAACTAAATTAAATTTAATCAGGACGAAAACCGTAATCAACTATGAGGGCGTTACAGAAGATTTAAAATCAACGAACTGGACCCCACTCTTAGAAAATTCTGATGCCAATTCCGCAGCGGAGCTCCTCACAGATATCCTAACAAGGACGGTAGAGAAACACACTGAGTGCAAACAAGTTAGCCGGACGAGGTACACCATCCAGCCATGGATTACACCTGGCCTAGTTAGATGTATCCGCCACCGAGACAAGCTACACTTAAAAGTGAGGCGTTTCCCTAATGACGTAATTCTGAAGCTTACTTTTACTCGTTACAGAACTTTTTGCGATAATCTTTTGAAAAAACTCAAGCAAGACTATGAAACTCAGGAAATCGAAACCAACAAAAATAATCCAAAAGGGCTCTGGAAGTCTATAAAGAAAATTTGTAATTTAAATTCAAATAAAAACCACGCCCTAGAACTTGTCACAAACTGCAAAAAACCTGTGGATTCTTTAAATGATTGCAATGAATACTTCTCTTCTGTCGGACAAAAACTTGCTGATCAAATCATGCAGCAGACAAATAATACCGAAGATACTCTTGCGCAGAAAACTACCCTGACAAATGTAGCTCCAAACTCTTTCTTCATGCAGCCAACTGATGCCCAAGAACTTGACGTTATAATTAAACAGCTAAAATCAGATAGTGCTCCCGGTCTTGATGGTATTAACAACCAACTAATAAAGCAAATCAGACATGAAATAATTCACCCACTAGTCCATACCTTTAATTTAAGCCTTAGTACCGGACACTTCCCCGAATGCTGGAAGATAGCGTCTGTCACTCCTATTCATAAAGCAGGCCCCAAAGACATCCCTGGCAATTTCAGACCCATCTCACTGCTTAGTAGTCTGTCAAAGATCTTGGAGAAAGTGGTCAACAAACGATTAGTCAGCTTCCTAGAATCATTTAATCTTCTTTCCGGCAGACAATTCGGTTTCAGGCAGCAAAAATCTACGGAAGACGCGGTCAAACTACTGGTGAACCTAGTCGCCGACTATCTAGATAAAGGTCTTAACTGTATCGGCGTCTTCCTGGACCTTGCTAAGGCGTTCGACACCGTATCAATACCGATCTTGCTCAGAAAGATGGAGTTGATGGGGATACGAGGGACTCCCTTATTATGGTTTAAAAGTTATCTCTCTGAAAGAAAACAACTCGTTAAAGTTAGCACATACAAAAGCGACACAATTCCAGTCCGCTTCGGTGTTCCACAAGGAAGTATTTTAGGCCCGTCCCTTTTTATAATCTACATGAATGATATCCATAAACTTAACTCAAACAGTGCTGAAATTCTATGTTATGCCGACGACACCGCAATACTTTACAGTGGAAAGACTTGGGAAAACACCTTCAAAGCTGCAGAAAATGGTCTAACTTCTATTTCAGAATGGCTTCAAAGTAACCTGCTAACGCTAAACAACGATAAAACAAAATATCTATGTTTCCAAAAAACCTCCGCATCTGAGCCTCCGTTGACACTTAAGCTAAAGGTCCACACTTGCAAAAATTCCCTTATAACTTGTACTTGCAACACAATCGAAAGAACTAACACTATCAAATATTTAGGAATTACAGTTGACGAAAAGCTCAATTTCAAAGAGCATGTATTTGGGCTGTCTAAAAGGGTGAGAAAGACTATAGGAGTGATGAAGAAACTTCGCAACGCAGCCAGTAGAGACATCCTTAATCACGTTTACACAGCGCTATGTCAGTCCCTACTGACATACTGCATCACCGTATGGGGGAGTGCAGCAAAGACTGTCCTAACTAGCGCAGAAAGAGCCCAACGATCAGTTTTAAAAGTAATGTTGAAAAAAACTTTCAGATACCCAACCAAAGAGCTGTACAAAGATGCCAAAGTCTTAACAGTCCGTCAACTTTTCATACTTAAAATCTCCCTAACGGCTCATAAAGCTACAATCAACTCCAGCTCCTACACCCACTTACTACAAAGACGCGTTTACAGAATACCAATTCCCACTATAAATACATCTTTTGCAAGTAGATTCGACCCTTACGTAAGCTCTCACATTTACAATAACCTCGTCAAACTCTGTGATATTAAGACTAACTCATTCATGGAAGCCAAAAGAAAACTAACAATGTTCCTACTAACACTAGATTATAATAAAACAGAAATACTATTAGTTTAATTTGAATATAAGTAATTATAATTAATGTTATAGATGTGGTAGAACTCAACTTCTGCTACTACTAACTAAATTATTTTATTCTATGTTATACTTAACTGTTGCTTCTTACAATTTAATTGGTTCCTCGCGATACAGGCATAGCCTAGTGCAAGGACCCCTGGTAATTTTGTAGATTTAAGTTCAGATTATGCACAGATTTTATTTGTTTTAAGATATCTGCTCGTGTATTTTTTGTGCAATAAATACATTTTTTACTTTACTTTACTTTACTTTACTTTATTAAATTCGTGATACCCAGTATGAACCCGGTAACTACAGACATATTTATAAAAGGACAGAGATTGGACCTTGTGCAGTCGACTGTCTTTTTGGGCATTACTTTAGACGCCAAACTAAAATGGGATCCTCATATAAATAAATTGTCGAACAGAATGAGTTCGGCAGCGTTCGCAGTTAAAAAAATTAGAGCTCTTACCGACGTAGACACCGCTAGACTAGTCTACTTTAGTTACTTTCATAGTCTAATGACCTATGGTATTTTATTGTGGGGTCACGCTGCGAATGCTAATAGTATATTTATTCTGCAGAAACGGGCTGTTCGTGCAATTTATAGATTAGGGCCTAGAGTGTCACTGAGGGAAAAGTTTAAAGAAATCAATATTCTGACATTTGTGTCTCAATATATCTATGACAATCTTGTGTATGTAAAAATAATTTCAGAAGTACAGTGATATACACAATTTTAATACTAGAAATAAAGACAAGTTGGTTGCTTATGTAAGCCGACTACATAAAATTAGTAATTCTTTTAAAGGCAATTGTATACGCTATTACAATAAGGTCCCTACTGATATTAAAAACTTACCTTTAGACAAGTTTAAAATAATAATAAAACAGAAATTGTATAAAAAAGGTTACTATAGGATATCTGATTACTTAGAGGACAGCTGTCCATGGGAATAGATTGTTTGAGTAACAGGCTGTTTCGATATATAATTAGCATTCATTTTGTAATTTGACAATATTTTATTTTAAAAAGGAAATGCAAAAGATGCGACGACTGTGGAGTTTCTTCGGTGAGCTCTTCTCCACAGATTCCGCCATTGTAACAACATCCTAAGGAAATAAATGATTTTTGATTTGATTTGATTTGACCACGAAAAATTGATAATCAAAAATGTAATCTTTTATTTTTAACTTTCTTGAGTTGGGGTTCGAACCTCGATCTCATATGCCGCCCGAGTTATTTCATTTGCTCGTTACCGCTGAGATATAGAGACACACTAATGTGTCTAATGTGATGCGAAATTGTGCATCAATTGCTTGCAAAGATAGTCGACGTTTCTGTACCGGCATCCTTGTCTAACTAAAGAGTATGGATAATAGTTCTGTCTTTGTTTACACTTGTTTCAAACCACCAGTGTCGTTTTATCTTCAGACGGATACTTACCAACGATTTAATTAACTGTGGTGTAAGGTTGAAATTGGAATGATATTACCTTCGCGAGAGTTAACGAACAACGTTTGCTTCATTTAATAAATAATGTTTGGGGGCAAGTTAATAAAATTTTCGAAACTACGAGCTAAGCCGTGTGTGATTATCTCGATTGCTTATCAGTTTTCTTTAATTTATCTTGAAAAGTATTTATCATGGTTCGTTTGACGACGTTTTTAAAAACCAAAATAGTCGTCTCTGGGAACAAAACCAGAACATAAAAAAATAGCTCGGGAGATGAATATAACGGTGAGATAATGAAACAATCGATCTGTTACTAATTTATTTTATAAAACTGATTTAGTATTAATTGCGTTCTTGTGGTTGTGGTATTCTTCTCATAAACTGCTTACATTTATACCCACAGAGGAAAACGGTTCGTAAGTGGATAAGGAGATACCAGGAAACAGGTGATGTGAAATGTGATCGTTATGGCCCTCGTCATCGAGTTTATACGGATGACTTTGAGAGACACCGTAACATTGTGCAAATTCACACCGAGGATCCCTTCAGAACCACTCATTCCAGTGCTGAAACATTTGGGATTTCGCTCAGCACGGTTCGGCGACATTTACATGCTGCAAACATCCATAATTATAATAAACCAGCAAAAAAAAACCTCTTTCTGATGGACATCGAACCGCCAGAAGGTTGTAAAGCAAAGGTTTGCTGAAGATCACCTTGACTTTGATTGGGAAATTGAAATAGTAATTTTCACTGATGAAAAATATTTCAAATCCAATAAAGATGGCAGGAAACTATTGTGGAGAAGAAGTGGGGAGCGGTATAACCCTAAAAACTTGTTAGATATGAGAACAAGTGGGAGGATAACATTAGGTAAGCAAATCTCATTACCATATTTAAGCTTATAAAGAATATGTAAAAAAAACATTCTTGCCTTACTTATTGCATGTGATTTGTAAATAAATTGGAATTATAATTTACTGTATTTTTTAGCGTATTGGGGATGGATGTCATCCATGGGTATGAACTCCCAGCGATACTTGGAAGTGTTGAGGGACGTGATGCTGCCGTCGGTGCGTGTCGCACACCCTGAAGGCCAAATTCATCTCGTCCAAGACAACAGTGCGGTGCACCGCGCCGAACTCGTCCAAGAATGGTTGTCATCCCAAGATGACATAACTGTGTTCAATTGGCCGTCTAAAAGTCCTGACTTAAATCCAATAGCTTGTGGGGTCAAATGGTTCTGAACTGGGACTCTAGTGAAGTTAAGTCTAAACATTAATTAGATGAAGAGGTCAACAGAACATGGGAGATAATGCGAAACAGCAGTGCATGTTCCAACATGGTCATGCACATGAACAGTCGGCTGCGACAAATAATAGATAGTGATGGTCACCAATAACCAAATAAACAAGAACTGCTACAAAAAAAAACAAAACAAACCTACGCTGGCGCGGAATCGAACCCGCGACCTATACTTCACTAGTCCGACTTGTTATCCACCAGACCAACTCGCAAGTTTCTCGGTATAGCAAAAATGTTATACTGTTGTCTATGCCAATACGGGGGGGATACTTTTCTCTAAAGCTGATGTTTTAGTCAGAACACCAGAACGGCAGCCAACTAGTACCCCATGTTTCGGTTCGCCATGCAAGGATGTGCCTTGGATAGGTAAGTAAAATAGAGGATAGTCAGTATAAGACTGAGTTTTTAGGTATGATTGTAATAAGAGACAACTGACGAGACATCGGGTGGCGCGGAATAGCATGTCACACGGCGACGTAAAAAGTAGGTGTTTTTACGAATTTACAAATAAAACTAAAATAAGTTCATGAATGAAATTTAGTTTTCCTTAAACTAATATTTAGGTATAAAGTGACGAGAAAAACAAGTCATTTTGTTTTAAAATTATTTGGATTTACGTTTAAATATTCAGTTTTTTTTTATGATCGAGTCTACTCATGGTAAATAAAGTAATTTTTTTAAGATCGGTAAATTCTCTGCACAGCACTTCTCAGCGGTATTGTCCGGAACTGAGCATTAAAATACCCTTCTAAATATTTCTGTGATGAGCATGAGTATTTGTTTCTTAGTCTTGGATGTTTTCTAAGTATTTATCTCTATTATATATATCGTCGCCTAGGACCCACAACACAAGCCTTGTTGAGCTTACTATGGGCCTAGTTTTTGTGTAAGATTGTCCTCTTAATAATTATTTATTTATAGCTATTTGAGACCGTGATGTTGGATAGAAGTATTTAGTAGTTGGCGACCTCTGTGGGGTGGCGGTCGAGGCTGGGCTTCCCACGCGAGAGGTCGCGGGTTCGAACCCCGGCTGGTGAGAAGGAAAAAATCCCCAGGTCTTGGATTTTTACATTTTTGTCGCTGGTTTCTGGTTCCCACGACACAGGTTATCCTAGTGTGTGGGGCCAGATGCCATGTGTCAAAAAACCACGAGGACGAACCCATAGCCGTGGTACTTGAATGGAACCATTCAGCGTTCAGCGAGGCGGCGAGGTACCGATGACAAATACTCAAGTAACATTCATGGAAACATATGTGTCGAGCTATTCTCTAAAAATAGGTTTCATCCAGCATGACAGATAAAATATAAGAAATAAAATACATAGGAACAAATTATTGTAGAAAAAAATGGCAGCATTTGCAGACGACTTTCTGAGTAGGTAAATTAATATTTGGTTTGTATATGTCACCGTAAGATTGTTAAAACCGTTAGTTGATAAACTAACGGTTTTTTTCCGTTATTTGGTCAACTGTCGACAGATAGTAAACTGCAGCGTACTGCTTACTATATGACGCGTTAGTTGATAAACTAATGCTTAAAACCGTTAAATAGTAAACTGGTTTAAACTTGAATTGCAAACGAAATACCAAGACAAACACTGCGGTAGCTTAGGTGATGACTAGATGGGGCGAGCGCAGCGAAGCCCTCGAATAGTATTCGTGTAAGGTTGACATGTAAGAACAAAATAAACGTAAATTCAAAACCATGTCGGTCTGGTTTACTATCTGTCGATAGTTGATCAACTAACGCGTTGGTTTATCAACTAACGATTTTGACTCTCTTACGGTGACATATATAACACGCGGCTAGTCCGATAACATATCGCTAATAAGGCATTATTTTATTTTCTACATTTGATTGCCCATACATCTAATGCTGACTGTATGTGCGGCAGTTTTCTGATCTCTACATAACTTTAGTAGCTCCACACCCTTGTACAATCCTTGTGTCTTGCGTGTTCCATAAAATGTGATTTATACTTAAACATTGCACTCATAAGATTTCTCTCCAGTATGCTGCGTTTTTAAGTGCTCAGCTAAATATTGTTTTCTAGAATACATCTTTGAACACATAGTGCACTGATATGGTTTCTCTTTAGTATGTGTTCTCATGTGATCAACTAAATGTGTTGTTTTTGTATATACGCTTTTGAACACTGGCTGCACTGATACGGTCTCTCTCCACTATGTGTTCTGATGTGCCTAAATAAACCTTGTTTTCGAGTATACATCTTAGAACACTGACGGCATTGATAAGGTTGCTCTATAGTGTGTGTTCTCATATGATCGACTAAATGTTGTTTTTGAATAAACTCCTTTGAACACTGCGTGCAATGATAACGATTCTCTTTAGTATGTGTTTTCATGTGATGGACTAAAAATTCTTTTCGAGTATAAGTATTTGAACACTGGCTGCACTGATAAGGCATTTCTCCAGCATGTGTGGTCATATGTTGAACTAAATTTTGTTTTCGACAAAACGCCTTTGAACACTGAATGCACTGATAAGGTTTCTCTTTAGTATGTGTTTTCGTATGATCTACCAAATGATGTTTTTGAATAAACGCCTTTGAACACTGATTGCATTGATAAGGTCTCTCTCCACTGTGTGTTCTTATGTGCTGAGCTAAACACAGTTTCCGAATAAACGCTTTTGGACACTGACTGCATTGATGAGGTTTCTCTCCAGTGTGTGTTCTTATGTGCTGAGATAAATATCGTTTGAGAGCAAACGACTTTGTGCACTGACTGCACTGATAAGGATTCTCTGTTGAATGGGTTTTCATGTGATCAACTAGAATCTCTTTTCGAGTATATGTCTTTGGACACTGGCTGCACTTATAAGGTCTCTCTCCACTGTGTGTTCTTATATGCTGAGCTAAACATAGTTTTCGAGTAAACGCCTTTAAACACTGGCTGCACTGATAAGGTTTCTCCGTTGAATGTGTTATTTTGTGCTCCATCAAACGTGATTTATACCTAAAACTCTTTGAACACTCGTTGCACTGATATGGTTTGTCTGAAGCGTGTGACGTCTCTTGTGAGCTTTGTCTCTCTCTACGCGGATCGATCTGCATCTTTATAGCAGACTCAACGCACACATACGAGTCGTCAAACACATTATTGTGCAGGCAGATGTTACCAGCAATGTGGCTGATAAGTTGCTGCTTCGAAGTGAACTCTCTATGACAGCGGTCACAAGTAATGTTACTTGTTGTTATGTGTGCCGTGTCTGTTTGACTTGACGTTTGTTTGACTTCCGTAGCAGGCTCATCTGTGGGATGAGAAAGAATCAAAAAAATCAAAATCAAAAAGAGTTTATTTCCATAAGAAACACATAGGTAACATTTGGAGAATGTCAAATCTTAAACTAACACATGTTTAAGGTACAGGAAAATATAGAACTCAATTTGAATTCCGTCACCATCAATGTTTTAGATGCTGGAGGCAAAGAGGCGACTAGAAACCTCCAGCTTTATACGTTATTTTTTACAGAATTGGAGCAAACACCTTCCCAAGCTTTCTTGTCTTCTACATAATCTGATATTTTGTAGTAACCTTTTTTACATAAGTGATTTTTAACAACATTTTTTTATTTATTTACAGACAATTCTTGTAACTCAGTCGGTATTTTGTTGTAAAAGCGAATACATTGCCCTCTAAAAGATACATTAACCTTATGGAGCCTAGTAGTAGGTATAGCTAGTTTATTCCTATTTCTAGTGTTGACATTGTGCCTGTCGCTATTCTTAGGAAATTTATCAATATTTTTGTGGACGTAAATTAGGTTTTCATAAATATACTGACACGGCACTGTCATAATGTTAATTTCCTTAAATTTACAACGCAGTGACTCTCTGGGATCCACATTGTAGATTGCACGAACAGCCCTCTTTTGCAGCACAAATATTATGTTAATGTCTGCAGCGTTCCCCCACAGCAGTATGCCGTAAGACATAATGCTATGGAAGTAGCTGAAGTAAACTAGTCTAGCTGTTTCCACGTCCGTAAAAAGACGGATTTTTTTTACTGCATAAACTGCGGAACTGAGTTTTTTGATAGCTTATCTATGTGTGGGCCCCACTGAAGCTTATTATCTAAGGTGATTCCTAGGAATACCGTGCTATCTACAATTTCTAAATTTTCACCTTTAACATTAACATTAGCCGAGACTTGTTTAACATTGGGGAGTATAAAACGAATACATTTAGTTTTGTTATTGTTCAGTAAAAGATTATTAGCACTAAACCAATTGACTACCTTTGAGATTGCATTATTCACATCGTCAAAGTTCAAACTGCGTCGTTTCATTTTAAACAAACGTGAAGTGTCATCTGCAAACAGTACAATCTCATGATTATCTCTGACAAGATGTGGCAGGTCATTAATATAAACCAAAAACAGGAATGGCCCGAGTATGGAACCCTGCGGTACACCTTTAGTAACAACAGACCCTGGAGATCGTTTTCCATTAATGTCAACTCTCTGTATCCTGTTATTTAGATAAGAAGAGAGAAGATCTAAAGAGTTATCCCTAATTCCATAGTGATGTAATTTCCTGATCAATGTTCCATGGTCAACGCAATCAAAAGCCTTAGACAAATCGCAAAATACTCCTAGAGCATCATGCGACTCCTCCCAGGCATCATATATATGTGATATTAACTCAATACCGGCATCAGTAGTTGATTTGCCTTGAGTAAAACCAAATTGTTTACAGTGGAGCATGTTGTTGGTGTTGAAATGTGTAAGAAGTTGATTTAAAATTACTTTTTCAAATACTTTACTAAATGTAGGCAATACCGATATCGGTCTGAAGTTTGAAGGGTCAGATGTACTACCCGATTTAAACAAAGGTACTATTTTACTGTGTTTCATTAAATCAGGAAACACGCCAGATTCAATAGATGCATTAAATATGAAAGCTAAATCAAGTGCAATAACATTTATTAGGGGCTTCACAACATGAACAGAAATATCCCAGAGGTCTGCAGTTTTCTTAACATTTATTGATTTAAAGGCTTTAATAATATCTTTATCATCTACATAATTAAACGAGAATTGATTTTCACATCTAGGTACATAGTCTTTTAGCAAAGATTCAGCGACTACTTTGGAAGAGTCTAAAGACTTTGTAGTAGAGATTGGGATGTCAGTAAAAAAAAAATCAAACGCTTTAGCTACATCAATATCATTTTTGAAAGTAATATCATTAATTTTTAATTCATATTCATTGTTTTTAATACTGACCTTTCCAGTCTCACTTTTAATTATATCCCAAGTTGATTTAATTTTGTTATCACTTTTTCTTATTTTAGATCTGATATAATTTGATTTTGCTATTTGACAAACTTTTTTAAATATTTTTGAGTACTTTTTTACTTTATCCATGAATTCTTCACTATGATTCCATTGTTTTTCACTATATAATTCATATAAATTTTGTCTACTTTTAAGTATACCTACTGTGGCCCACTTACTAAAGTTAAGTTTGTCTGAGACCACAATCGATCTGGTAGGAAATACTGCATTGAACGCATTGCTGAATTTGTAAAAAAAAATACAATATGACTCATTAGGGTTATTATTAGAGTAATTGATAGGTAGTTTGCTATCCCAATTCAATTTAAACCTTTCAAACCGATGTGCAGTCACAGGTATGTATTGTATCTTTCTTGTAGAACTTTTTTTAAGTTGAATTTCTAGTCTAATGTATTGACCTAAATGGTCTGACTTTAAATTACTTATAATTTTTTTAAGTACAATTTTTTCATTTGGATAAGCAAATATATTGTCTATACAATTTGCTGAGGTTTCAGTTATTCGAGTAGGTTCCATGAAAAGTGGCTTTAAGTTGTGAGAATTAAATAAGTTAGTTAGTCTCGTACTAAGGGAGTAAGTTTCTAATAAAGGAGATGTGTACTTTTTCCAAGAGAGTTGGTACTTTATTCGAAATAGTCATGAACCAAGTTAAAACCGTATTTATATGAAAGAATATAATTTAAAGGTTCTAAATACACATCGTGATCATTTTTTAAAACCGCCGTTTTTTTGTTACTGTGATTTTAAAATAATTATTATTTTAAATAAAACAGCCACCCAGAACAATAATTTATTATGGCAACACTGTTCTGTCACGTCATTGTCAAGAACCCCCTGTTCCGAGTCACGCCACAATCATCTACGAAGCCGTTCCGATTTAGCTTTGGCGATACAAAACGATGGCATCGTAGACGCTGTAATCGATTATTGTGTGACTCGGAACATGGTGGAAGTGTCAAAAATGACAATTGAATGAATTACAGTTTTTTTTTTGCTGCAAAGTTAAGCAAAGGATGAAGTTTATAAATCCTACCGGTACAAATATTTTTTTCAAAATTAATAAAGAATGGCGGTTTTAATAAAATAAATAATTTCCTAGGCTTTATTTATACTCGTTTCCCTACCAGAAAAACCGCATATGATTATGGTTCAAAAATCAGTACCGAAAAAATACATCTCCTTTACATTGAAGTCTCCACATATCATAAGAGTTTTATTAGATTTTGATACTTTAAATAATATGTCATCCATGACTTTTTCAAAAACATCAAATGAACCTGATGGTGGGCTGTAAACGCTTATTACAATTATGCGCTCCAATTCAACACATGCTACTTCAATGTGGCTTTCAACTGATAAACATACTATGTCATTACGATTTTTGAACTTAATGTGTTTATTTAGAAATATTAGAGAGCCTCCACGAACAGCATGTGATCTGCAAAAAGAACTACCAACCTGGTGGTTACTGAAATTGAACATGAGCTCATGGCTTTTAAGCCAATGTTCTGTTAGACATAAAATATCAATATTAAAAGAGTTCATGTACAATTCCAACTCTAATAATTTACTGCTAATACCTTGAATATTTTGGTGGACCAGATTAGTAAACTTTTCATTTATTTTACAATATTGAATTTTTCTGTTTTTATTATGTACTTTATTAATATTATTTGACGGGCTAGAGACTTCCTCTATTGTCGTTGTATCTAATTTAAATGACTTGGAAAAGCTTCCAAGGTTTTGTTTGAAACATCAGTATAATGCTCAATAGAGGCATTATGTGTAGCCAAATTTTTGGCTGTTATATTAAAATAATAGAACAGCGAATTTGCTACTTGTCTTTTATAATAACTAGGAAGGTAATATTTACCTTTAGTCAAATAATATTTATTTCTACTAACAAAATTGTTAGTATCCATTACATGTATATTATTATTGCATGATATAGATTATTTGAATCACTGGGTGGTTAACATCTCTATGCAAACAACTGGTACGATGCATTTTAAATGGTAGTTTTAGCAATGTTGAACCATTATTTTGTTGGCGAGTAGCGAAGGGGTTAAACAAGAAGACCTAATTTACTGTTTAGATTCGCGGAACAAACTTGGTGTTAAAAATATTGTAACTGTCCCATCTTCAAAAGATCGCAATAACTACAAAAATAGACTGAACCAACGTATGTGACGTATATTAGGTCAATGATGTTTATCGTGACTTGTACGTATTTATTTTCTCCTTTAGGTAAACTAAATATATTATTTATCTTGCTAACGATTGTAAAAGTCAACTTTCCATATTAGCATTGCATTTATTATATGACCCTTTCATAACAAGTATGACAGAGTAATAGTTTAACAGTTGTGTAGTATTTAGGAGTAATACTAATATTGACATTGCCATGGCAATACAAGGCACAAATGATACTGGTGTATCAATTTTTTGCCAATACGTTATTTGACAAGGTAGTCCAGTAAATCTAGGAAACTTGTCTCAAGCTGAACCTATTTCAACAAAAACGTTTGACAATATTAGAATTGTATATTTCCGTTGTATTTTATAAACTCAATTTGGTGTTAAAAAGACAGAATTTGACTATGACGTGTTGATTTGACTAGTATTTCATAGAACTCGTGGACAACATAACCGTTTTGACAGTTCCTAAGAAGTATATATTTTGACTATAAGTCAAACATCGTATTCCGACAACGGGTAAGCTAACCACTTAAAATACCCATTAAGTCATGTATTCGTACCAAACAAGGACTGTGCTGTCAAAGAGTTGTTGCAGAGGTGCCAGCTTTTAACAAGACCTTCTTTATTCGCTCAATATTGGGCCGAAACATAATATAAAACATTATATTGAAACTGAAGGATCGACTGTAGCTAATCGAGCTTTATTATATATATTACCTCCGGACAAGTACACGATTGCGCAAAAAGAAGTCCGGGATATGATGGAATTAGGAATCTGCCGGCCGTCAAAACAAAAATCCAACGGGCAAGCCCCTTGCATATGGTAAGTAAAAATAATTACTAATGGAGGCCTTGTGGAGATGTCGACGACGTCTGTGGCGCAGCGGTTGTAGCTCTGTCTACCATGCGAAAGGTCCCGGGTTCGATCCCCGGCTGGGGTAAAGAAAAAAGAAATACCCCAGGTCTTGGATGTTTATATGTGTGTGACGTCGCTGTTTATGCTACCCACGATACAGGGTATCCTAGTGTGGGACCAGAAGCAATGTATGTGCCTGTATGTCAATGTTAATGTTATGTTCGGGCGTTGAACAACATCATGATTCCAGATAGATGCCATTATTTTGGGTACTTGATGTCACGTATATTCTAAAAGGGAGATATATCTTAAGCAAGGTAGCACCAGAATATATTGCAAAGACAGCCTTCATAACACCCTATGGACTTTTTGTGTTTCCGAGGACGACGTTTGTTTGCGAAATGCTTCTTACTTTTTATGGATTCGATATTTAAGCATCAAATTACATCATAGGAGCAGATTCCGTGATTATGAAGAGAGATATACAGGGTTACAGGTTAAGTCGACCTAGATCCGTTAAGGGCGTGTAGTACCCAACTTTTCTGACTGATTTCACTATGAAACACCCTACCCCAAATCTAACCATTTTCGAGATGATCGACTTTTTTTTTTTTACAAAATTGCCGATGTTTTTGCCATTAAATATGATATTTTGAAATTGGTGCGCCTTATTATTGTTATTATTTATTTTTTACATGCAGTTTAAGATGCTCTATGAACTTAGTAACCAAAATCATACGTAAGTTAACTAAATACGTTGTTCTGGACGATTGAAAGTTCAAAAAGTTCACAAACTACTTAAAAACATAACATAACATTGCAGGTAGGTAAGCAACTTAATAATTTATTTGTGGCAAAAAGGGACTGGCCTCAGCTTATGCTGGGTGATGTGATGTGACAGCATTACAGCGCTGTTTTTCAGACCTTTTTCACCAGCCCTTTTTACTTAAACTTAAACAAACAATATAAAAAATAACAATTAATTGTAAGTATGTGTGTGTATGTGTGCAGTGCAAGACGTATGTAGTTAGTAATTTTTCATATTATGAAAAAATGACTACCCATGTCGGTTAGACCTGTAGAAGCTTCTTTGTTTTAATTGTATATGAAACTGGTTTGTATTTTTTGTTGGTCAAGCAGGATGTGTCTCAGTTTTGTCTTAAAGGAGAACTTAGACATCATCTCTTGCAGGGGAGGCGGTAAGTCATTCCACACCTTCGATGCTGCAAACTTAAAGCTGCCTCTAAAGGAAGCTGTTTTATGTTTTGGGATCATTAGCCCGTTTCGAACTTTGCTTCGCAAAAAGTGACCACGACGGTCGCCCGTAAACGACAATTTATTAAACAGGTACAGTGGTCTCTGCGTGTAAAGTACTCTAAGAACAAGACCGGCCATATGTAGTTTACGGCGGGCTGTCATTTTGAGCATGTATTGCATTTGCATATGCATATGCATTTTTTGTTAAGATAGGGAGTAATATGCGCTCGTTTGGGGACATCAAAACAGAATCTTGCATTAGGTTGTTTCATATCACTTTTACGCACCTAGGACAGACACACGATCCTATAATGGTTCCGTTTTTCTTTTTCAAGGTGCAGAAACCTAAAACTTACGGAAATTCTCAAATCTCGAACGTCTTCATCCTCGATCCGTCATGCATGACGTATCGTTAATTTCGGATCCCGTGTGAATGAGCTCTCAAGGCGAGGAACCCTAAAAAATGGAACGGAGTAACCTCCGAGATATCTTAGCAATTAGAATTTATGTGATAAAAGGTCGATGTACACTACATAGACACTCATCATTGTTAAAGCTTGAACCAAATCTTTTATAACCTTAATGTGGCTTCGAGGAGACTAGTCAGCCCTTTGAGTATTGTCATGTATGACGTAAACATAAGATGGCGAAGGAAGAAGAAATTGCAAACCTTAAACTCAGCGACATACTAGAATTTACTAAAAGAACAAGTACGCCATTAGAAATCGGCACTAACTAATTCATCAAGTTGAAAATAAAAATAAACCTAGTTCAAGTTCAAGCCCTGTGACAGAACTTATGACCTGACTGTGTATACACAGTCAGGTCATAAGTTCTGTCACATGTGCAATATGAAATAATTTAGACATGTTTATTATTTATGTAAACATTTACATAGCAAAATGAACTTAATAAAACATAGATTCCTATGGCAATAAAGTTTATTCAAAATGACCCCCGCGATTTTGAATACAGGCCTTTATTCTGCGCGGCCAGTCGTCTATCGCAGCACGAACGAGGTCCATGTCAATATCGGCGGCTGCCTTAATCAAGGATGCTTTGAGTGACTCCAAATCAGGATGAGGCTTTGAGCAGGCCTTTTCCTCCAAGTGTTGCCATATCTTGTAATCTAACGGACTCAAATCTGGAATTGAGGAGATCCAGTCTTCGTGCCGGATGAAGTCGATTTCACGCGCCGCCAGCCAGTCTTGTGTGCTTTTCGCTCTATGAGCTGGCGCAGAATCTTGTTGGAATACCCAGTGCCTGTTACTAACATGGTATGAGAAACAGGTTCCACAAGGTTCTTGAGGACTGTATTTTGATACACAACTGCATTCGTTTTTACGCCTTTCTCACAAAAATGTACCTCAGTTAAGCCCCAATAAGAGACTCCCAACCACACCATGAGCGAGGATGGAAAATGACCTCGTTGGACACGCGGAATACGGTTGCTCGCTTCTTCACTGCTGTGTGCGTACACCTTATCATTTTGTTTGTTGTAGCTCTCTTCCACGGTGAAAATTTTTTCATCCGAAAAAAGAATTTCCCGATGCTTTTTTCCCGCGTACCGCTTCAACAAAGCGCGGCATCTCTTCAGTCTCAGGTCCATTAAACGAGCGTCCAAACGATGTCCTGTTTTTCTTTGATATGCCCTAAGCCCTAAGACTTCATTTAACACCCTTTTCACCGTGGTCCTGCTTAACCCCATCTGAAGGGCCAACAGTTTCTGCTTACGTATGGGATTTCTTTGAATTCGCGCCTTCACAGCTTTTATCACTGCTGGAGTTCTAACAGAGCGAGGGCGACCACTTCTTGACCTGTCATCTACACTAGTCTTCATTGTATCGTTTTATGGTACGATAAACGAATCTTTTGGTTATATTCAAATTTCTCAGTAAGTCGAAAATCTGAATTGGCGCGTAACCGCAACGATGCAACGCAATAACTGCGACACGGTCTTCTTTAAGTGTCCACTCCATATTTAAAAATGAGGAAAATTCTTAAAAGTACACATTTTTATTTTCATGAAAAATTCGAAATTCGAATTCAATAAACTTTTTTGTGGCCAGCGTTCTAAATTCAAAAGTTTTTATTGTGTGACAGAACTTATGACCTGACTGTGTATAAAGGGCAGTGATGGTATGAATTTTTAATTCCTTGAAAGACGCTCTACATGACTCCATGCTAGAGCTTATGTTGTTTATAATGCGGATGGCTCTCTTCTGCAGTACAAAGATTCTTTTAATGTCAACGCTCCCTCCCCACACTGCCAAACCGTATAGCACTCTTGATTGAAAAAAGGCAAAATAAGCTTGTAGGGCAGCCTTCTTTGATGAAATTTTGATCAAGTTTCTTAGGGCATAACAGAAACTACCACACTTTCCCACCAAAACATCAACATGCCTCTTCCAGTTTAGGTTCACATCCGTGAAGATTCCCAAAAATTTTGCATGGGAAACTGATTCAATTTCTTCGCCCTTTATTTTTATGCTAAGTTGAGGTACTTGGGTGTTGTGATTTCCGAAATGAATCAGTTTGGTTTTTCGGACATTAGCGCTCAGGTTGAGATTCTCAAACCATTCTATAATGCCATTTATAGATTCATTGATTTTAATTGATAGGTTTGCATGATTGCCTCTTTTGAACCTAAAAAATACGGAGACATCGTCAGCGAACATTACAACTTTGTTTTTAGTTTGTGAGGGCAAATCGTTGATGTATAGAAGGAATAGAATAGGCCCCAATATTGATCCTTGGGGGACTCCAGTCTTTATTTGATCACAGTTAGACTCAGCCTCATGGAGGACACCCCTATCATCAATGTTAGGCAAAACTACGAACTGAGACCGGTCACTAAGATACGACACGAACCAATCACTTGCTATCCCTCTTACGCCATATCTATTGAAGATATTTATTAATGCAGCGTGATTAACATGGTCAAAGGCCTTCGATAGATCAAGGAGTGTTATAATATTGTCATTTCTATCGAGTGATTCAGCTATAAGGTCCGTCATTTTGAAAATAGCGTCTATAGTAGAGGTATCCTTTTGAAAGCCAAATTGTTCTTTTGCTAGGATCTTTTCAGAACACAGGAAATTTCTTAATTGGTCCGCCAATATTTTCTCGAACAGTTTGGATATAATGGGAAGTAGAGAAATCGGTCTGTATTTAGTGACATCATACCTGTCATCGGACTTATAAATTGGCTTAACACATGCCTTTTTAAGTTTATCAGGGAAAACTCCTTCACTTAGGGATATATTAATCAAGAACAGAAGGGGGTCGTGGATAGCTTTAGCTATGTACTTGATTACCATCGATGACATACCATCATATCCACATGATTTTTTATTTTTTAGACTCAATTTTTTTCGATAACTCTATGCTACTGATGGGTTTGATAAACATTGACGACGGATGGAAATCAGGCAATTTTAGGTTTACTCGTGTGTTAATGATAGTACATGAATTTGTAAAGTAAGAGTTAAAAATATTAGCTGCATCATGATTATCAAGGGCCGCCTTCGAGTTACCATTTTTCGACAAGCCAGTGTAATCTCTTATCTCTAGATTGACTTTCTCAGAGATGTGCGTTTATCATTTATCAATTTCCAAGTAGCTTTAACCTTGTTATGAGAATTCATTTTAATCTCCTCATTGCACATTTTTTTAGCAAGATGAATTACCTGGCCTAATATAGTTGAGTACTTTTTATAATATTTAGAATCAGATTCGCAATTAGTAACTTTAGATTTAATAAATAGTTCACGTTTCGTTTCGCACGACTTAAAGATTTAAAGATTTTAATTCATGATAGCACAAAAATTGAGACTTAATGAACGTCATAACATAATCAGGCAAGCATAATAAAACATTAAGTAGGTGCCTAATTATAAGTACATAATATATAGGGTGCAATGAACTGGATTATAAGACGTCGGTGTCTTATAAAAAGTCATTAATTTTGTAGTAGGCCTTTGTGCACAAAGTGTGCTTTATACATTTTTTGAATCGAGCATCAGTTAAGTTTTGTATTTCTTGCGGAATTTTATTGTAGAAGCGTATACAGAGTCATCTACTAGTTTTAGTTTGTCTTTCCTCAATACAATGTTACTCTCATCTTGCCTTACATTAGGTAAAGTAAATTTTATGCACTTTGTCTTTTTTGGATTCAGAAGCAAATTCTTGGCAGTAAACCAGTCTAGTACTCGAAAGAGAGCATTATTTGTTTCCTGTAAGTCATTTTCCTGTCTCCTAATTTAAAAAATTAGTGACGTGTCATCTGCAAATAATACTATCTCTGACATGTTTTGTACCATGAATAGCTAATCATTTATATACACGGGGAAAAGGAACGGATCCAGAATAGATCCCTGTGGGACTCCCATCTTCACCTGAGAACCCGACGATTTTGTCCTATTAATGTCAGCTTTTTGAACCCTCCCTTCTAAGTACGATTACATAAGCTTAGATCTATTGCCTTTTATGCCGTAGTTTTTTAGCTTTAAGAGCAATGTTTCGTGGTCTACACAGTTAAATGCCTTGGCCAGGTCACCAAAAACCCCTATCCTTACGATCTTCCCACGCATTATAAATATGTTTAACTAACATGACTCCAACATCTGTTGTCGACCGCCCTTTTGTAAATCCAAACTGCTTGCTGTCAGCAACTGACCTAATAAAATCTTCTCAAATATTTTACTTAATACGTACTACTTAAGCGAGACTGGTCTGAAATTTGCGGGGTCACCCTATCGCCGCTTTTAAATAACACTAGCCTGCTGTGTTCCATGAGATCATGGAAAGTACTCTCATCTACACATTTATTGAAGATTTTAGCTAAATGCATGGCGAGTTTGTATATCACCGAACTAATGTTTTTTACTGACATGCCCCAGAGATCCTCGGACTTTTTCAAATTTAACAACTTAAATGCTTTAATTTTGCCATAGGGTTCAATATATGCGAATGAGAAATCTTGATTGCACCTTGAACATTGTCTTTTAAAAATGATGCAGCAAGATCTGGAGACGAGTCTGAGGAAGCCGTAGCAGGCCTGGGACAACCCGCAACTTACCTACAAAGCAACAAGTACATAGGCGTCTCCGACGCACCTCGCCAGCGGGAAAAGATTTAGTAGGCTGCAAACCGGAAAGCGGTATGCGCATGTTCGCTCTCGCGCCCCCCGCCACCCCACGCCGCTAGCCGCGTGTAGTTTAAAAATAATGGTTATTCGAGTTGCAACTGCGACACCGGCACGTACGGACGCTTCCTAGCAGCGTCCGCAACAATGTCCCATAACTCAGTGTCGACCTAGTTTTCGCAATATTGATACCGCCATGGCTGTACCAGCCAAGCGCGCGGACACCATCTTGGTGAACGAGCTGCTCGCCTTCGTACAACAGAAGCTGGACGTGATGGACGAGCTCTCCCTGGAGCAGATCTGCTCGACCAGCTTCAAGGAGGCTGAGATCGCCGCCGCCAAGAAAGTGCTGCAGGAAACCGCCGTCACCAGCGTGCGCCTTGTGGCGCGGAGGAACGCGAGCGGGAAGAAGGATCTCCAGGACATCTTCCGGGTGTTCAAGGAGACCGAACCCGATGACGTCCCAACCTACGTGGCCCGCGACCTAAACAAGCTGCCACCGGTGACATTTGACCACGTCGACGTCACCCGGCTGCTGAAGGACATCGTGCGGTTGCAGGCTGACGTCACCGAAATCCGGAGCAAGTTGGAGGCTTCCGAAGGCATTTGCGCCGACCTAAAACGTGAGTTGTCGGTATTGCGTCAGGCTGATACCTCTTTGCCAACGCAGCGAATAGCCGACACGCGCAACAACATTACGCCGGTAAGCAAAAATGCGGTTACTGCAGCTGACCCAGTTCCACGAGTCAAGCCGGCGTTGATAAATATCGCACCGCCTCGTGACGTCACAAAGTTGAGTCGACCAGCACCGGATGCGGTTTCTTCTGGAACATCCAAAATACTGGAACCCCAGAAGGACACGTATGCTGCAGTGTCCCGCCGTGCCCGCCGCCGTCGCCCGCGCCCCGCACCGCCGCCGCCGAACAACAGAAGCTGCAGGCTGCGCCGCGCGCGACACCGGCTAGGCCCGCCCGTGGCCCGCCGGACGCGACAGTTGATGGGGAAGGCTTTATCCTGGTCCAAAACAGGAAGCGCCGCTCCAGACGCAGCCGCAATCTGCGTGGCACAGCCCCCGCCGGTGAGAGCAGCCTGAAAGCTGCCGCTCCCACCGTTCAGTTATACATTTCCAGGATTGACGTGAAAATGACCTGCCAGGACGTTGAACGTCATATCCTGGAAAAGCTGAAGAAAAATCCGCCGTCTGGTATAAAAGAGGCGAATGTACGGATCGAAGTTTTGGAGTCAGAAAGACCCAAGGAGTTCCTTTCCTTCAAACTTCGTGTGCCGGCGGACCTCAAGACGATGTTCCTGGCCAAAGATTTCTGGCCGGAGGGCATCGTTTACCGACGCTACAGGGAAGCGAGAATGAAGAAGAAAATCCCTAACTAGGTTAGATTATATTTAGTGTGTTTTTATATTACATTATGTATCTCTAGTTGTAAGGTATTTATAGATATGGGTTTTTTGTAAGCCTGAAATAAAGATTATTATTATTATTATTATATTATTATATTGCATCTCATATGGATGCCTGACGTTTTTCTCACTTCCGAAAGACAACGAAAGGTAAGGAAACGTACCTACTTATACTAGGTAATTACGTGCCTACTACTCAACCAAACCATCTCAAGACGAATGTCAGGCATCTTCCATCTCATGTCACACGTGTTGAACACAGTCTTTACGATGTTCGTGACACTGAGATGTATCATGAGCACGGATTTATATATACCTACTTAGAGGTAATAATCATGAGACGCAAGCTGCTTGACATTCTCGTTGGAAATATTGTCCCCATACAAAAAGGTAGGTATTTACTTACAAGTTCTGTTTGAATGGGAGGCGCGTGGCAAGTAAATATTCAGTTTTATTTGTGACAAGAGACAACCCTTAGTTTCACGTGCCGCTTCAGACGAGGATAGCGTTACGCGGCAGAAAGAGAGGCAACTTTTAGGTAAGTAATCGAAGTGCGGGCGCAGCGCTACACAGCATGAATTGTATTTTGTTGCGTTGTAGCAAGTGTCGCTTTTTAATTGAACGTGTATGTACAGTGTCCAAACTGTTCCTAACTCTTTACTTTATACTTTATTGCACAAAAACAGAAGATACAGATACATCAAAATGGAAACTAGGTGTACAAAGGCGAGCTTATCTCTAAAAAGAGATTTCTTCCAGCAAACCTAATATGGACAGAATACATTAAATAACAGGTAGACCTATGTGCACAACGTTAAAAATATTAAAATAATAAACTAATTACTAATATGTACATAAATACATAATATCAATACAAATAGACAAAATTATACTACATATATATCAAAGCAATAAACCTACATAAATCTAGTATGGAAGAGAAAGATAGTGTTCTTTTAAGCGAGTTTTAAAAATAGAAAGTGACGGGCTGTCTCTGATGGCGCTAGGAAGTTTGTTCCAGAGCCTGATAGCTCTTAGTCTGAACCCATGTTCATATGCCGCTGTATTGTGTTGCGGAGTTATAAGCAGTGATCGAGCGTGAGATCTCCGAGGCCTATCCGAGGACAAAAATTCAAAACGATCTCGTAAGAAGACAGGATAGCGAGGATTAAATAAGATGTTATAGAGGCAGATGAGCATATGAAAATCCCGACGAAGACGGATAGGGAGCCACTTTAACTCCCTGCGATACTCCGAGACGTGGTCATACTTGCGCAGGCCGAAGACAAACCGAATCCCGAGGTTTTGAAGTCGCTCGAGTTTGTTCAGTTGCTCTTCATTCGCGCTCACCCAGCATACGTCAGCGTAATCGATCAGGGGAAGGAGAAGAGACTGGGCAAGCGTTATTTTTGTCTGACGAGGCAGGAAGTATTGTAGTCGTTTGAGGGAGTGAAAAGTGGCAAAGACTCGCCTACTGACGTCGCTGACATGCGCTGACCAGGAAAATTGGTTATCGAAGAAAACTCCTAGATTTTTGGCCTTAGTACTATTTGAGATTATAGTTCCATCATAGGTTATAGGGGCAATGGACAGATTCTGTAACAAGTTAAGGAAAAACCTGGAACCAATAATCAAAGCCTGGGACTTACTAGGCTTGACAAGTAGTCCAAAAGAAGTGGCCCAGTCCCTAATTCGCTCGAGATCGGCATTTAACATCCCCCCACAGCAGACACCATATCACAGGGAGAAAAATGACGATAAATCTGGAGATCGTCTGCGTAAAGATGGTATGATGACGAGAGAGCATCCGAGACGGAATTTATGAAGACGGAGAAAAGAAGAGGAGAGAGAATACCACCCTGAGGGACCCCCGCAACGAGGTCACACCACTCCGTTGAAGTCACCTCCGACCTAATACGTTGCTGGCGACCTCTCAGATAAGAGTCGAACCAGCCAGCAGAGACGGAGGACACATTCAAGGACTTCAGGGTCTCAACGAGGATATCGAAATCAACGCAGTTAAAGGCGCTGCTGAAGTCCAGCAGTGCAAGCACAGTGAGCTGTTTCTCGTGCATCGCATGCTGAATGTCATCGGTGACTTTAAGCAAGGCTGTGACAGTGCTATGACCGGGCCTAAAACCGGATTGCAGTTGATTCAGCAAGTTGTTTGAGCATAAGTAGGAGGATAACTGAGAATGGACAATGGATTAAAGGACTTTGGATACGATAGGCAGAATGGAAATTGGACGAAACTCTTTAAAAGAGGAGGGATTTGATGTTTTGGGTAATGGGATAACTAAGGCTTTTTTTCCACACATTTGGGAAGGAACCATTGGAGAGAGAGAAGTTTATTATATGTGTGATAGCTGGAAGAAGCTCGTCAAGTACGTTGCTGATCATTTTGGAGCAGATATTATCGTCACCCACGGCTTTGGAGGAAATGGAGAGCACTGCTTTCTTAACCGCATCAATTCCGACAAGTCTGAAGTCAAATGGAGTGGAGGTGGGAGCAGACCTCGAGCGCAGGTGACACAGAGTGGCATTTTTTACGGTGGGATCCATGACGACAGGGGGAGCTGAGAAAAAAATGTTGAGACCGTTGAGATCAACAATGCCAGCCGCTTGATCCTGAGACTTACCGACACCAAGCGTTCTAAGGAATTTCCATACTTGAGCAGGTGTGTATCTTTCGATACACTCAAATATATGAAGGCGCTTGGCATCACGACACATGCGATTACAGTTTATTAATCTGTGGCCGTAGTAACAATTGGAACATTGGTAAAGAACTGTTCAAATGCGGCCGCGATGTCATCGTTAGAAGTTATTAGTTTATCTTCAATCTTAAGTAAAAAGCTACGGTCTCCTGATTTTGTTTTAGCTACTTCTCTATTTATGATTTTCCAAATTTTTTTAGTTTTATTCGACGATGTAATCACAAGTCACTGCAACACCTCCACAAACGCAAAACGTCCTGTAGGGAGGTATTCGGAAGCTTTAAAAAAAACTGTCAGAAAATTCCTCATTAGATATTAGTAATTATACATGTTAAACTCATCTCTCTCATCTGCTCGTTTGGTATTACAAGCGCCAATAAAGAATCTTCGTTTTTAGCTTTATGGCAGACGGCCCTAAATATTTTTGAATATAATTTTACATGTTGAATAAAAATTAGGTGATGTGTAGATGTTTTTTTGCCATTCTTTGCCATTCTTTGCCATACTTTTACGGATTACTTTTGTTGCCCATTTACTAAACCCTACTTTAGTATCGCTATTTGTAAGCTTATCTAATTTAAAATTGTTTTCAAAACTATCTGAAAGTTTGTTGAATATGTCCGTATAGTGATCATTCGCTTTTTGAGTATTATTTTGAGTAGGTAAGCTACTTTGTAAATCTTGTTTAAATTATTCAATTTTTCTTGTTATGACTGGCCTACACAAGACCACTTCCTGTGATTTTGAATCTACTCCTAAGTTGACAATTTGCCCACTGTGATCACACTTTAAACAATTTACTGTACATTTCTTCAAAATTTCGCAACCGCAGAAGACGTTATCAAGGCAGGTTGCAGTATTTTCAGTTATTCTTGAGCTTGAGCTGTACCGTACTGCTTACGATATGACGCGTTAGTTTATAATAAAACCATTAAATTGTGAACTGGTTTAAACTTGAATTGCAAAGGAAATACCAGGGCAAACGTTGGGGTAGCTTAGGTGAAGACTAGAGTAATAGTCAAAAATAATAGTCTTCGTGTTAGGTTGACATGTAAGAACAAAAGAAACGCAAATTCTACACCCTGTCGGTCTGCATTATAATTTATCGATAGTTTACAAACTAACGCTTCAGTTTATAAACTAACGTTTTGTAAATCTTACGGTTTCACCGATATCAAATTGCGTAGGATTTTCATCATCAGATAAGTGCTTTTCTAACTCCACTGATCTTTCTGTCATGTTCTCGTCTTCAGAAATGTCATTGTCACTGCCGCTTTCTTCAGCACTCATTGCACTAATTATGTAACAGGTGCTTTGTCAAGACGATTCCGTGATGTGTTATGGATTTTACCGAAGCTGCTCTAATTACGATCAGCCGCTGCGGACGATACAAAAAGTAGTCTTAATGCTATTCGGTATAAGCTTTGTTTGCTGGCGAAAGTATCCCACCATATTCGAGGTTGAACTTTACTAATTACTAACCGAATCGCATCGGATTTTCCATTAAAGCCAGTTTTTGTCTTAAATTCACATTACTTCTCTGCCACAGCCGGAAAGCAAAACGTTTAAGTAGGTGGCCAATTCGAGAATAAAGTCATTACCAGAAAGCACTTCTTTGTCGCTTAATCAATCCTGCGATATCGAGGACCCAGCATATTTGCAGCAAAATGCTTATAGGCTTCAAATATAAGTTACCACTTTTCTAAATGGAATTCATGATCAGATCTTTCTCATTTGTATGAAAAGAAGAACACAATTCCAGCTCCACAGTTACTTTATTTTTATAAAGGTATATAAGGGAGCCGAGAAGCGTAGATAGCTCTAGCTACTGCAATATTTATATCGTTAGACGAAGGGATCGAAAGATTCATTGACCCTGATTGAAGTGAAGATGATGTAGATTCACTAGGATGAATTTGTGAGAATGAACTCGGCGACTCAAACCTTTTTGTCTCTTCCTCCTGTCTTGTTGAGGATTATGGTGACTGCCGTACATGTATAGCCATAGTTTTTGGAAATCTCTTTTTGACACCATCTGGACACTTGACACATTGTTACACTGTTATGTTATGTAGTTGGTTAATCTTGTAGCTTGTGCGTGTTCATATTCATATTTTAAGGTTTCCGTACCTTAAAAGGAAAAAAGGAACCATTATAGGATCACTTTGTTGTCCGTCTGTCTGTCCGTGCGTCTGTCACGACCCCTTTTCTCAGGAACGCGTGGAGGTATCATGTTGAAATTAATATTGATTACTCAGGTCTATGATCCCTTGGAGCTGTAAAAAATTAAACTTCTAGGTCGACGCAATCAAAAGATACCGCGATATTATTTCATGATTTTGCTGAATTTGTATGGACTCGCGTGGAACTCGCAAGGGAATCAAAACCTATAGGGTACTTCCTGTTGGCCTAGGGTCATGAAATTTGGAATGAAGGAAGGTCTTATAGCACAAGTAAAGGGAAAAATCCGAAAACTGTAAATTTCTGTCTGTCTGTCCGTCTCACCGTCTGTTAAGACTTGTTCTCAGAAACGCATGGAGGTATGAATTTGAAATTAATATAATAGGGTACTGTCCTAGTACGGAACCCTTGGTGCGCAAGTCCGACTCGCACTTGACCGGTTTTTATTTATTGTTTTCTTCGCTACTCAATATATGGTAACACTCCCATACTACCGAAATGCGAGGTATTTTACAACGGGGCGTCTGTATTTTGGTTCAGATCTAACGCAACTAAACTAACTGCCTACCTAATTGCAATGGAATATGCAGCGAAAAGGTTGTGGCCGGAACAGCTTTTGTGTTTTGTCTCCTATCCCGCCCCTCGCGTCTCTTTCCTTTCCTCGTCACCCCTCTGTTGGTAAAATATTTCATGCCACTTGTAACTTACTTGCTAAGAAATGGAGAATAAACTAAATTATAATATTTTTTATCTACACACGTATCATAAACCCTCTTTACTGCTTACAAAAACCGCACGTTACGATCAGCATAATGTTAAACTACGTGGTAAAAACTCATTTTTTATCTGAAAAATTACACATTATGACCATTATTTGTAATTTTTCTACACATTATGACATTCAAATTTCGAACGCCGACGCCCGCCTCGTGCCGCCCCTAGTTTGTCTGTGAAGTTGGTACTGACATTCAAATTTCGAACGCCGACGCCCGAAGTTGGCCTACAGAACAAGCTAAACAACTGCAGAGCCACATTGCCGGTCAAACATGCGGTTCCTGAACACATCAAAGAGAGCTTATGATATGTGTGTAGATAAACTAGTGTATGTAACTGTACATAATTAGGCATTAAAACTCTCGAGCGATATTATTATGAAACTCGCCTTCGGCTCGTTTCATAAACCCACTCTCGAGTATTAATGCCCTCCATTATGTAGCAGTCACATAAACTACTATTATAAAAAACACCATTAGTTTTAAACGTGCTGTCACGCATTTTTATATCTGCTTTTAGATACTCATTGTTGGAATGCTAACCATGTGAAATTTGAGGGACGGCCTCCACCGTCTTTCTAAACATATCTTATTGGTTGCACGTTACTTGAATCAATAACCATGTGAAATTTCAAGGGCTCTTATCTTATGATGGGCGTAGCTTTACACTCGAATTGCTATATAATGCTTATAGCGTAGCTTTTCCTCTCTCTTTTAACTCTCCATGTTGGTCCTTCTTACCAACAAAATAATAATAGTTTATAACTTCACATAAAAGGGGGCGCGGAAATTTTAGTAGAGCGTTCAGGGGGACGTATAGTGACAAGGTTGGGAACCTATGCTTTAAAAATTCGTAATAGTTGAAATCAAAATGAAATTTACAGATATGTACAAATAATCTTAAATATCCCAATTGGTATGCAAAAGTATCAACATATTCTCCATCTCCAGGGGTTGGTGTGCAAATATTTTACAATTTCAATTATAAAATTAAGTTAAATGATTGAATGATTCAAATAAATTAATTCGTTGATAATGTCGTATTCCTCTCTCATTATATTTTGACCATTAAATAATTAAATCCATTGTTTATTATTTCTATATAACGTAAATGACATTATCTTTTTAATTCGGTTCCCAATTTTTGCATAGGTTTTGAAAAAAATTATAATAGTCGCCGAGTATTTTCTACCTTTCACTCTCTCAGGAGACTTCAGTACTTTTTGCCTCGACATACCAAAATCACTCTTGCTCAATCTCTCATTCTACCCCTCATCGATTACGCTGATGTCTGCTGGGTCAGTGCTAACGAAGAACTACTGAACAAACTCGAACGACTTCAAAATCTCGGGATTCGGTTTATCTTCGGGCTGCGCAAGTACGACCATGTGTCACAACATCGCAGGGAGTTGAAGTGGCTGCCGATTTGTCTTCGTCGGGATTCACACATCCTCAATTTCCTCTACAACATTTTACGTAATCCACGCTACCCAACTTTCTTACGAGACAGTTTTCAATTTATTTCTTCCAGCAGACCTCGGAGAACTCAAGCAGTTTCCATGCTCACAACTCCACAGCATAACACCGCTTTCTATGAGAACGGGTTTAGAGCCCGGGCCATTCGGTTGTGGAATGCACTCCCCTGCACCAAAGTCGTGTGAAGAAGCATTACCTCTCCCTTTAGAGTTATAGGTAGTATGCATGTAAGTATGTATTAGTGTAGTATATAATAAGTATTTAGTATATTATTATAGTTATTATTTAATTTATTTTATTTATTATTTTATATATTGTACACATAGGTCTACCCCTGCTCAACCATCAACTTTTCCCTTGTTTGCCTGGTTTGCTGGAAGAGATCTCTTATTAGAGATAAGCTCGCCTTTGTACACTTTTTTTATGTAACTCTTGTTTTTTGTATGATTTGTGTGCAATAAAGAAATTATGAATTATGAGCCCTTTTCAACGATACCCTACATGACTTATTGCGGTGTTTTTTTTTTTCGTTTTGTCATTTTACCCCCTCCACTTTTTTGTAGGCAATATTTTTTTCATATTTGACTTGAATTATGATGCGGTTATCAGGATAAGTATTTTTGCAGAAGATTATAAGTCTATCTCTTATAATTCCTGAAAAAAGTGCATGTGACAGATATATTGCCTACAAAAAACGGCATGGGAGTGATCCTATAAGGTTTTTGACGTTTTGAGGTACGGAACCCTAAAAATATTGATATTTATCACATCACTATCAAAATGTTGTTGAATATGGTATGATTCTATCTTTCAAACAATTCCGTCGAATTAAATGTCAGATCATAGAGATGAAAGGGTTAGTCATTTTGTTATATTATAGATAGCCAAGTATGAAGCCGGATAGCCGAATATCCGGCCGCCGGATCCCCAGCAGAACATTGCCGAGTGGCGCATCGTAGCGTGAAGAATGCGTAGGTGGCACACGATTGATTCTGGTGGTTTCGTTCAAAAACGAAGTTAGCAACATTTTACTTAGTTGCATACCCGATAATCTTGTTTATCTAAACACACACGTATCATAAACCCTCTTTACTGCGTTCAAAAACCGCACGTTACGATCAGCATTATGTTAAACTACTTGGTAAAAACTGGTTTCGTATCTGGAAAACTATACATAATGGTCATTATGTGTAGTTTTTCTACACATAATGACATTCAACTTTCGAACGCCGACGCCCACCCGCGTGCCGTCCCTAGTTTGTCTGTGAAGTTGGTACTGACATTCAAATTTCGAACGCCGACGCCCGAAGTTGGTGCTACAGAACAAGCTAAACAACTGCAGCGCCACAATGCCGGTCAAACATGCGGTTACTGAACACATCAAAGAGAGCTTATGATATGTGTGTAGATAAACTAGTGTATCTAACTGTACATAATTAGGCATTAAAACTCTCGAGTGATATTAGATATTAGAATATTGCCAGTTGTCTGAAAAGTAATTTTTTCGCATATTGGTTATCTGTGCATCACAGTGGGAACCAAAAGTAAGGTTTCATATTTTTATTTATTTTATTTTAGTTTAGCCTAAATTATTGTTATTTTTGTGACTATTTTATAACTATGGGTCATGTTGCCTGAGAATAAACGATTATTATTTTTATTATTATTATTATGAAACTCGCCTTCGGCTCGTTTCATAAACCCACTCTCGAGTTTTATTGCCCTCCATTATGCAGCAGTCACATAAACTACTATTGTCATCGAACTTTTGTAGTTTTAGGTTAATAAAAATATTTCTACGATTCTCAAAATATTTAGTGACCCTTATACTAAGATGGTTAGCAAATGCTACACAATATCCAAACTCAAACACTATGCCAGAATTAATCTTTTACCATCCTGTAGCAGCGTGTACAGTGAAAGACTTTTATTGAGCTGGTCGTATCTATTAAGACAAGTGAAACCATTTTTTTCCTTTTAATGCAGCGAAAGGGGAATGCCCATCGACCATACAAAAAGATGCCGAATTAAATGGAATTATACGCTAAATTGCACTTCATAACGAAAGAAACCCATTACATTTCAATGCTTGTTATAAAACTAGGGAGAAGTCAGTTTGAAACATTATTCATAAAATAAAGGTTATAATAGCAAGGTAAGGAAATATTTTCTCAATCTTAACACTTACAGCTTGTGGTGTTATCCATTCCTCTAATAGACAACATACTTCATCATTTTGCATTGACAATAGGTTACGTCACGTCCATGTAATATAAAGATAGCAATGAATGTAGTGTATGTTCCCATCCATTTTTATTACAACGGGTCACCAAAAGAAGATACGACGTGTAGCTCTTTAGAGTTACTATGCGCGCCAAGTTGCAGGTCGATCGCACTGTGGCGCTGGCGAAGTTGGAGGCAAAGAGTTTTATTTATCTGAGGTTATCAACACCTAGTGATACTTAACCGGAGCGGACGTGTGTCAGTTTTGCCCAGAATTATTTATTTTATTTGTTTAATTTGCGCGGTCTGCTGCTGTTCACACATCGGTACCTCCCGTTCCATCTTGAGGAAAGTCCCATATACCACGGCGGCCATATTGGGAAGTGTCGGACCTTTCACCAATTGTCGCGACTTCTACCGAAGAGCTCCGACCGAGACCGACATCGAGCCGCCCAGAGGATTGTATCAGCTGAGTCACCTCCACTTACCTTATAAACATAGAAAAACTCCGTAGTGTCTCCGTGACTCGACCTCAACATTTTGGCACTTTAGCCGGCGCTCCTACCAATTGATCCAAGCGGGTCGTGCGGCCGAGCGGCGAAATTGTCTACCACAACCGGGTCGACATCGAGTTTACACATTTTTGCAATAGAGGGCAGCACTTGTAGTTTGAAATGAATTGCGCTAAATGCACTCTGCTCATTAAGCCGGAAGAATGCCTAAAATGTGCTTCGTGCGTAAAAACATTGCACTACCATTGTGCAGAGTATACTGAATTGGAGTTCAAAAAAGTCCTGCCAATGAATAAAACCAAACTTAAGTGTGTACCATGCAAACAGAAGAAATCTCCTGCCAGTCCGGTTGTGATTAGCAATACATCAGCGGATATTCCATCCTCCATCGTTAATATAGATATACAACAAGTAATAAAATGCTTTGAGACCAAATTTGATGAGGTAAAATACTTGTTGAAAGGACTAGAGACGTCGTTCAATAAAAAATCGCAAGAAATGCTGGACAAAATTGAAGGACTGTCTAGTAGAATAATAACTCTGGAGAATAACCTAGCCGATCAATCACAAATTATGAGCAACCTTCAACAAATGAATGATGAGCTTCGGCTTGAAAATCGCACCCTCAGAGACAATTTTGATGACATGGATCAAAGATCGCGAAGCTGCAATATAGAGAATCAAAATATCCCGGAAAAGAAGGGCGAGAACCTGCTCCATGTCGTAGAGACCATAGGCAAGGCAATCGGTGTCCCTATTCCTGTATCCTGCATCACCGACGTCCATAGGGTGGCGCACAACCAACCAACACAGAAGGCAAAAAATATAATCGTGCACTTATCTACAAAAAGACTCCGTGACGACGTGATCGCGGCCGGTCGGACCCGCCGAGGGCTCACTGCATCGCAAGTGCTGAATGCGGCCGCGGGCGGCGCCACCGCGTACTCGACTGTGGCGGGCACTGCGCCCCCACCACCGTCGTCCCGGGTCTACATCAACGAACATCTTACACTCAAGAATAAAATACTGTACTCCAAAGCGCGCACCGTTGCGAACGATAAGAATTACAAATACATCTGGATTAAGAACGCAACAATTCTAGTACGCAAAGAAGACAACAGCCGGGTCATAACTATTCGCAGAGATGAAGATTTAGATAAAGTAGTGTGACTAATTTATTTATATTTAATTTATTTATATTTAAATTTTCTGTGTCGTTAAAATATACCGTCTCACAATCAATGTCATCGCATCTCTTGTAAATTCAATGTTTAAATATATGTTGTTATATTTTCCTGTTCTATACGTATATATTCTACTCTGCAAATCACGCAATCATTCACAACCACTATATATTTTAACTGTTGTTTATGGTGCAACCCATCCACTCATTTTCCATAATGTTTTCATAAATTTGATATATTATAGTTTACATTATATATTAAAACTCAAACTTAAACAAAACAAATATTTCTTTAAATACATATTGCAATTTTATGTTATCAATGGTTGACTCAAATATTAGTATTTACACAGAATAATAACTAGTAACTAGCGTTACAGAAGCTTTACTACGCAATGGTTTTCAAAGAAATATGTACTTAATCTGATAAACAATATGATTTAATTTAGCTCGCGTTCCAGTCGAGCAAGTGTTCATTTACATACCTACCAATTTTTTTTAAGGGAATATGTGCCTTAATTCACTGGACTACGGTTCGGAATAAGTTGTACGTGGTTACACGTATTGAAAGAGCCGCGAACTAGGGTTGCTTACTTCGAGAAACTACTTACGCCATCGAGCGCACAGCACGAGCGTTTACTCCTACTTGTGGCGGGCAACTCGAACGAAACGACTAAAATGTCTTTTTGACGTGATAACGTCTTTAAAATCGTTTTAGTCGGGTGACATGTTCAGAAACTTGTGTCACACCAAAACCTCACGAGCGCGATCGCAGGTATAACGAGAGAGAGACGGACCGATCTCCCGTCTCATCTCGAGCGCTGCCAGTCATTCCGTGAAACTTGTCACGCGGAATCCTCACGAGCGGAGGCTGGCATAGCGTTCGAGTGAGTGGACCGATCTTCCGTCTCTCTCACTCTAGCGGCATACAAACGAATGGAGATTTTCTCGTGCGGTTAAGTTTTCGTTGAATGTTTAACAGTGAAACAAAATGTGAAGTGCAAGTGAAGTGTTACAACAATTGCAACAAAAAAAGGTGAATAAAATAGCCTACTTACTAACAATTAACATTCTTGAATAAACTTGTAAAAGTAATGAAAGATGGAAAAAAGACACGTGTAAACAAACGAAATTTAGAGGTTATGTTATGATAAAAATTAATTGTGGTAGTGTTAAATAATAAAAAAATTGGTTGTTTGTAAAGTAGGTTTACGATCGAGATGTTTACGTGATAACGTCTTATTGGTGATATAAGTTTTTGGGAAGTAAGGAATTAATGAAGATAACAATTTTTTCAAATTTTAAATTACATCTATCGTTTTATTCACACTTTTGATGATAAATTTCGGGTGTAAAATGACAAGTTTACTTATTCGACTATGATATACATTTTTCTTCATACATACATTCATACAAACATACTTTTATACATTTATACAAACATTTATGCATACATACATACATACATACATACATACATACATACATACAATACGATCAGTTACAATCTTCACGTAAATTTATCTGTTTCCAATCTGGGTAATTCTGTTCAGGATAGGACGATGATAGGAAAAGTAAGAAATAAAAGGAAGGTTTTCAGCTGTTATGTGCCTTGCAAAAGTCAGGTCGATGGTTGTTCCTTTTAACGTAGTTGACTTTGAAACATCTGACAAGTTTTCAAGATTGAACGTTTCTTTCATGAATCTGAGGAATGAGTCATCTGTCTTAACGTTTTTGTTGAAATCACCACACAGAAGAATGGGTATATTAGAATCAACTTGAAGGAACGGGGGCACGTACTGGGTGTTGTGAATGTACGGACCGAGTGCTTGCCAGAGTAACATTCCGACGTTTTGCGTAGTAGCTCCTGGATGAACGTATATAGCGCCGAGCACAAACTTGAAGGTGGTACCTGCAGTAAAGCAAGTAACTTCAGTCAAGCACACATCTCCTGAGGTTTTGATGTGACGAGCTGAGTCTGTAATCGCAATTTCAACCACTTTCGCTGTAGATGGCGATGATAATCTGCGATAGATTGCAACTCCTCCAGCTGCGTTGGTGTCTGAATCAGTTCGATTATTATTCTTGGATATGCACTCATAATTGTTAATCGGAAGTGGTGGACAATTGTCTCGCATCCACGTTTCAGTCAGAACTAAATAGTCGGATCTTAGTATGACTGTATCTGTTTTTAAATCCTCAACGTGGGCGCTTAAACTTTGACAATTGATGTTTGTTATAATTGTTTGTCCCAAGTCGGTAGCATCATCACAGAATTTTAGCGCTTTCTTAGTGATTGTCTGGAGATGGTGTCCACGAAGTCGGTTGTATTCATCGCGAATCTCCCTCGTAGTTTCAGAATCGTTTCCTTGTCGACCATGTTTGAAATTGAAGCAAGAATCTTTTTCTGTAATGATAAACAAGCCTTCGATACTTGTTACGCGACTCAAGGCCACATACACTAATTGCAATGGTTGCTGAGAAGAGTACTTGTATACAATGATGTCAAATGTCCCACCTTGGGACTTGTGGATTGTAATGGCACAAGCAGGCACGCAAGGAAACTGTTTCCGTTTGCACTTCACTGTTTTTGACAAAGTAATATTGACAATTTTTTTGTACACTGGTATCCAATCGACAGATAAAGTGTTTGGTTTGCTGACGACATGTGGTCGACATTTGATTTTAGCATTAGCACCCGTGTTTTTGTCTGGAAATTCAAACCAAAGAGTAATGATATCGTCTTCAGCTTGTGGCGGAGTTGTGCTTGTCGATGGACCTGCTGCAGCTGAATTTTCATCTACGTTGTTCTTGGTGCACTGCTGCTTGATTCGATGAAGTACTGGGTTGTGCAGCACTCCTAACTCGTTCGGCTTGACGCTGTCGAGATGCACGTTTTCGCTGAGCGCTGGTTTGTACAATTGTAATTGTCTCCACCGTGCCGCTGGCGAGAGCTAAATTTGCAGCTCTACGTAGATGGTACGCTTTGCGTTGTCTTTCAGCGGCTTTTCTTGCAAACGCCGCGGCCTGTTCTGGGGTTCTAGTAGCTGCTACACGTTTTCTGTACTCACGATTTCGCAGGGCATTCTTTTCGGCAGTGGTGGGTATTGCAGACGTTGACGGCAAAGCATCCTCGGTCTCCATCGGTGTACTGGATGTTGAAGGAATGTGCGCACAGGGATCCATCATGTTGAGCGTGGTGATTTCTATGGAACACAAAATATTTTAATTCCAAATGAAATGAAGTCATTTGAAAGTTTTGTAAAATACACATTTCCTGTACTCACGGTTTCGCAAGGTATTAGATTCGGCGGGATTGGCTGAGTGTTGCACAGTGGGAGGTATTGCAGACGTTGAGGGCAAAACATCCTCAGTCTCCATCGGTGTACTAGACGTTGAAACAACGTGCGCTTGGGGATCCATCGTATTGAACGTGGTGATTTCTGTTAAACGAATTGAACTTAATTTTCTAAAGAAATATTATCAACTAGCTTTCGCCCGCGGCTCCGCCCGCGTAACGTTTATTCCTTCCCTCGGGAATAGTAATATTTCCCGGGATAAAAAGTACCCTATGTCCTTTTCTACACCCCAGACAACGTGTATGCAAAATTTCATGGTGATCCGTACAGTAGCTAAAGCGTGAAGGCGTAACAAACAAACAAACAAACAAATAAACAAACAAACAAACTCACTTTCGCATTTATAATATTAGTTAGGATTTAAATTTGTTTAAATAATTCTAATTCCGTTTAAATTATCAATAAATGATATTTAATTAATTAGAAATAAAATTTGAATTGAAATCAATACTAATTTTGAATGTTTGAATTTGTAATACGCGCCTTTACCAACTTGGCACATGAGAATGATATCATGCATTGTGATTGGTCGCTCGAATCGTAGGTTAGAATGCAGGGTTTTGACAAGTGAGAGATTTTAATTTGGTATTATAATTCCGTTTAAATTATCAATAAATGATATTCAATCAATTAGAAATAAAATTTGAATTGAAATCAATACTAATATTAAATGTTTGAATTTGTATTACGCGCCTTAACCAACTTGACACATGAGAATGGTTTCTTGCATTGTGATTGGTCGCTCGAGTCGTAGGTTAGAATGCATTAATTTGACAGGTGAGAGATTTAATTCGATATTCTAATCATTCACACGACGCGACGCGCTCCTTTATCTATTTTTTCCGTATTATTCCGTATTATAATTATTTAGGGTATGAGTCCAACTATGTTTTATTTAACACTACCACAATTAATTTTTATCATAACATAACCTCTAAATTTCGTTTGTTTACACGTGTCTTTTTTCCATCTTTCATTACTTTTACAAGTTTATTCAAGAATGTTAATTGTTAGTAAGTAGGCTATTTTATTCACCTTTTTTTGTTGCAATTGTTGTAACACTTCACTTGCACTTCACATTTTGTTTCACTGTTAAACATTCAACGAAAACTTAACCGCACGAGAAAATCTCCATTCGTTGTATGCCGCTAGAGTGAGAGAGACGGAAGATCGGTCCACTCACTCGAACGCTATGCCAGCCTCCGCTCGTGAGGATTCCGCGTGACAAGTTTCACGGAATGACTGGCAGCGCTCGAGATGAGACGGGAGATCGGTCCGTCTCTCTCTCGTTATACCTGCGATCGCGCTCGTGAGGTTTTGGTGTGACACAAGTTTCTGAACATGTCACCCGACTAAAACGATTTTAAAGACGTTATCACCACGTCAAAAACATAGTTGGACTCATACCCTAAATAATTATAATACGGAATAATACGGAAAAAATAGATAAAGGAGCGCGTCGCGTCGTGTGAATGATTAGAATATCGAATTAAAATCTCTCACCTGTCAAAACAATGCATTCTAACCTACGACTCGAGCGACCAATCACAATGCAAGAAACCATTCTCATGTGTCAAGTTGGTTAAGGCGCGTAATACAAATTCAAACATTTAAAATTAGTATTAATTTCAATTCAAATTTTATTTCTAATTGATGAATATCATTTATTGATAATTTAAACGGAATTATAATACCAAATTAAAATCTCTCACTTGTCAAAACCCTGCATTCTAACCTACGATTCGAGCGACCAATCACAATGCATGAAATCATTCTCATGTGCCAAGTTGGTAAAGGCGCGTATTACAAATTCAAACATTCAAAATTAGTATTGATTTCAATTCAAATTTTATTTCTAATTAATTGAATATCATTTATTGATAATTTAAACGGAATTAGAATTATTTAAACAAATTTTAATCCTAACTAATATTATAAATGCGAAAGTGAGTTTGTTTGTTTGTTTATTTGTTTGTTTGTTTGTTTGTTACGCCTTCACGCTTTAGCTACTGTACGGATCACCATGAAATTTTGCATACACGTTGTCTGGGGTGTAGAAATGGATTTAGGGTACTTTTTATCCCGGGAAATATTACTATTCCCGAGGGAAGGAATAAACGTTACGCGGGCGGAGCCGCGGGCGAAAGCTAGTTGATAATATTTCTTTAGAAAATTAAGTTCAATTCGTTTAACAGAAATCACCACGTTCAATACGATGGATCCCCAAGCGCACGTTGTTTCAACGTCTAGTACACCGATGGAGACTGAGGATGTTTTGCCCTCAACGTCTGCAATACTCCCACTGTGCAACACTCAGCCAATCCCGCCGAATCTAATACCTTGCAAAACCGTGAGTACAGGAAATGTGTATTTTACAAAACTTTCAAATGACTTCATTTCATTTGGAATTTAAAAAAAATTGGTTGTTTGTAAAGTAGGTTTACGATCGAGATGTTTACGTGATAATCGGTCCACTCACTCGAACGCTATGCCAGCCTCCGCTCGTGAGGATTCCGCGTGACAAGTTTCACGGAATGACTGGCAGCGCTCGAGATGAGACGGGAGATCGGTCCGTCTCTCTCTCGTTATACCTGTGATCGCGCTCGTGAGGTTTTGGTGTGACACAAGTTTCTGAACATGTCACCCGACTAAAACGATTTTAAAGACGTTATCACGTCAATATTTTGTGTTCCATAGAAATCACCACGCTCAACATGATGGATCCCTGTGCGCACATTCCTTCAACATCCAGTACACCGATGGAGACCGAGGATGCTTTGCCGTCAACGTCTGCAATACCCACCACTGCCGAAAAGAATGCCCTGCGAAATCGTGAGTACAGAAAACGTGTAGCAGCTACTAGAACCCCAGAACAGGCCGCGGCGTTTGCAAGAAAAGCCGCTGAAAGACAACGCAAAGCGTACCATCTACGTAGAGCTGCAAATTTAGCTCTCGCCAGCGGCACGGTGGAGACAACTACAATTGTACAAACCAGCGCTCAGCGAAAACGTGCATCTCGACAGCGTCAAGCCGAACGAGTTAGGAGTGCTGCACAACCCAGTACTTCATCGAATCAAGCAGCAGTGCACCAAGAACAACGTAGATGAAAATTCAGCTGCAGCAGGTCCATCGACAAGCACAACTCCGCCACAAGCTGAAGACGATATCATTACTCTTTGGTTTGAATTTCCAGACAAAAACACGGGTGCTAATGCTAAAATCAAATGTCGACCACATGTCGTCAGCAAACCAAACACTTTATCTGTCGATTGGATACCAGTGTACAAAAAAATTGACAATATTACTTTGTCAAAAACAGTGAAGTGCAAACGGAAACAGTTTCCTTGCGTGCCTGCTTGTGCCATTACAATCCACAAGTCCCAAGGTGGGACATTTGACATCATTGTATACAAGTACTCTTCTCAGCAACCATTGCAATTAGTGTATGTGGCCTTGAGTCGCGTAACAAGTATCGAAGGCTTGTTTATCATTACAGAAAAAGATTCTTGCTTCAATTTCAAACATGGTCGACAAGGAAACGATTCTGAAACTACGAGGGAGATTCGCGATGAATACAACCGACTTCGTGGACACCATCTCCAGACAATCACTAAGAAAGCGCTAAAATTCTGTGATGATGCTACCGACTTGGGACAAACAATTATAACAAACATCAATTGTCAAAGTTTAAGCGCCCACGTTGAGGATTTAAAAACAGATACAGTCATACTAAGATCCGACTATTTAGTTCTGACTGAAACGTGGATGCGAGACAATTGTCCACCACTTCCGATTAACAATTATGAGTGCATATCCAAGAATAATAATCGAACTGATTCAGACACCAACGCAGCTGGAGGAGTTGCAATCTATCGCAGATTATCATCGCCATCTACAGCGAAAGTGGTTGAAATTGCGATTACAGACTCAGCTCGTCACATCAAAACCTCAGGAGATGTGTGCTTGACTGAAGTTACTTGCTTTACTGCAGATACCACCTTCAAGTTTGTGCTCGGCGCTATATACGTTCATCCAGGAGCTAGTACGCAAAACGTCGGAATGTTACTCTGGCAAGCACTCGGTCCGTACATTCACAACACCCAGTACGTGCCCCCGTTCCTTCAAGTTGATTCTAATATACCCATTCTTCTGTGTGGTGATTTCAACAAAAACGTTAAGACAGATGACTCATTCCTCAGATTCATGAAAGAAACGTTCAATCTTGAAAACTTGTCAGATGTTTTAAAGTCTACTACGTTAAAAGGAACAACCATCGACCTGACTTTTGCAAGGCACATAACAGCTGAAAACCTTCCTTTTATTTCTTACTTTTCCTATCATCGTCCTATCCTGAACAGAATTACCCAGATTGGAAACAGATAAATTTACGTGAAGATTGTAACTGATCGTATTGTATGTATGTATGTATGTATGTATGTATGTATGTATGCATAAATGTTTGTATAAATGTATAAAAGTATGTTTGTATGAATGTATGTATGAAGAAAAATGTATATCATAGTCGAATAAGTAAACTTGTCATTTTACACCCGAAATTTATCATCAAAAGTGTGAATAAAACGATAGATGTAATTTAAAATTTGAAAAAATTGTTATCTTCATTAATTCCTTACTTCCCAAAAACTTATATCACCAATAAGACGTTATCACGTAAACATCTCGATCGTAAACCTACTTTACAAACAACCATTTTTTTTAGGTTATTGGAATAGAACTTTGTTCAACAAGGGGAGAAAGGGTTTGTAGTTTAAATTAATTTCATTTCAAATAGGAACATAATGTAATCCAATCAAAGTAGATTTTACTTACCTGTCAGCGTCTTTAGGCAACCAAAAAAAAGTTAAATTTTGATCACGATCCGTACTTAAACAATTAAATGCTACACAGTATTTCTTTGCTTTTTTTCGTTTTGAGTCCATCTTACAATTATCGAGAAGTGGTCGAACAAATAGCGCGCGCGCGTGTGTCTTCTTTCGCTTGCGGCAACCTACTAGATTAGCCACTGCGCAGTGGCCGCCGCCTGTAGGTATGTTTTTAATACCTACACGCGGAGTGACACAGGCCTGGTATTTATTATCAAAACTGTGGTGGGTTGCGTGGTAAGCTTACGGAACTTAGACATAATATACAATGTTCATATTTTGATGTAATTATATTGACAGAAACTTGGCTTTTCAATAGTATTTTTGACTCGGAAATTGTAGACAACAGATATTCGATGTTTCGTCGCGATCGTAACTAGGTTGATTTTAACAAAAAGGACGGTGGAGGTATTGTTGTCGCTATCAATAAAAAAATTACTGCATCGCGACACTTTGAACTGGAAGATAAGACTACAGAGGAGTTATTTATAAGTATACCTCTGTGTAAATCTAATACTCTAATGATATGCGTAACATATATACCTCCCAAAACTAACAAAAAATACGTTTCTCATTTCAATAAGCTACAGCACCTATTTATGAACTATCCTACTTATACTTTCTGTGCTATAGGAGACTACAACATACCAGATTTGACTTGGTCCCCCCACTCTACTGGAAATAATTTAGTACCCAATGTTAAAACAGAACTTCATAAATCACTTGATAACACCATGGGTTTAATGCAACTCCAACAATACAATAATATTTACAACAACAATAATCGCTTATTAGATCTTATGTTTTCTAATAGTAGCAACTGCGTATGCTCTCCACCATACATTGAGTTATCGCGGCCTAATTACCAACACCACCCCCCGTTAATGTTCACCTTTGAAAATACAAAAACAGTAAAACAAATTCAACCAAAAAAAACTGACAAATTTAACTTTAATAAATGTGATTTTAACTATATCAAATCTGAACTGTCATTAATAAATTGGGAAAACGTTTTAAAAAATAAAAAAACCGGTCAAGTGCGGCGAGTCTCAATCGCGCACGAAGGGTTCCGTACCACCGTTCAATGGAAGCGATGGTGTGGAGTGAATAGTTTGGATTTTACACAGCAAAATATTGTTTACAAAGTTATTGGTGCGGTTACTTTCACACTCCATGTACGTAACCAGGTGCATCCATAAGTTTGTATGTGGTATTGAAAGAATTGTTGTATGGGAGCCCCCTTAAATATTTCTTTTATCCTGTTTTTTAGTATTTGTTGTTATAGCGGCAACATAAATACATAATCTGTGAAAATTTCAACTCTCTAGCTAGCTAGGTTCTTGAGATACAGCCTGGTGACAGACGGACGGACGGACGGACGGACGGACGGACGGACGGACGGACGGACGGACGGACGGACGGACGGACAGCGGAGTCTTAGTAATAGGGTCCCGTTTGGAACCCTTCGGGTACGGAACCCTAAAAAAGTAACTGAAAGTGTTTCTATATTCTACGAAATCTTATTCAAAATTATTAATAAACATGTACCTCTATATAAAACAAAGTCACGAAATTTTCCATCATGGTTTTCTAAAACATTATCAAGCACATTATCACGTAAAAAAACCGTGTGGAATAAGTGGAAAACTTACCATAATCTATCAGACTATAGAGAATTTTCACTCCTTCGTGAAAGAGTTAAATTACTTTTGAAAGAGGACTTCAATTCATATATCTCAAAAACCGAGTGTAATATTTATGAAAACGTTAAACATTTTTGGAAATATGTAGCCTCTCTGAAGAAAAACGAATCGGGATATCCATCTAATATGTCATTGGATAACAGAACATCTGACAGCCCATCCGAAATAGCTGATATGTTTAATGAATTCTTTAGCTCCGTTTTTGAACCGAATGATACTGATTTAAATGATATTAATATACATGAACTTAATACAAGTACGGAAGCTGAAAACATCTCTAATCTGCATATTAGTAAATACCGAATTAAAAAAAGGCTTTCAACTCTAGATATATCTAAAGGGCCCGGTCCAGATAAAATAGGTCCAATATTTTTGAAAAACACTGCCGATCTTTTAGTAGATCCACTCTACATAATACATAATGCTTCGAGGACTTCTGGAAACTAGCATATATCACGCCTCTACACAAATCGGGTTCTCGGAATAATATCACCTATTATAGACCCATATCTGTCCTCTCTACAATACCAAAGATTTTCGAGTCAATGGTTCAGGAATCTCTTTACACGCAAGTAAGACGAAATATTGCTAAACAACAGCACGGATTCATGAAAGACAAGTCCACGATAACTAACTTAGCTTTATACTCGAACTTTCTATTTAAGGCCATGGATGAAGGAGTTCAAGTGGATGTGATATACACGGATTTCCAAAAAGCATTTGACAAAGTGGATCATGTTTTGTTACTCGTGCAGCTAGCATACAATGGCATAACCGGAAACCTTCTTAAGTGGTTTGGGTCTTACTTACGGGACAGATTCCAGATGGTTACAATCAATGGATATCATTCCGAAAGAAGATTAGTATCTTCTGGTGTAATTCAGGGCTCAATTTTAGGACCTCTCCAATACACACTTTTTATTAATAGGATTAACCAATGCTTCCAACATTGTCAGATACTAATGTTCGCCGATGACTTAAAAATCTTTAAAAAAATTCATTCCCTGGAAGATTGTATTAGTTTACAAGAAGACCTTAATAGATTCCACGAGTTTTGTCTAACTAACAAACTTCAACTTGCGCATAATAAATGTAAACAGATAACTTTTACGCGTAATAGGAACAAGATACTCCAACCATACAACATCGATGGCCAAGAAATGGAGAGGGTTTCCTCAATTCGAGATTTGGGTGTCCTTTTCGATGAAAAACTCATTTTCGACGACCATGTAGAGAAAATTTGTACGAAAGCATATCAGATGCTCGGTTTCATATTAAGGGTTAGTAAAAACTTTAATAAAAAACTTACATATATGACACTCTATAAAACCCTAGCAAGATCCCAACTTGAGTATGCTTCCATTGTATGAAATCCCTTTTATGCCGTTTACAGTGACAAACTTGAGAACATACAAAAAAAAGCCCTCAAATCGATACACTACAGACTTACACGTAGCAAAATGAGCTACGAAAACCTCATGTCACTCTACAAAGTACCTAGTTTGGCCTCTAGACGCACAATAACCGACGAATTATTTTTATATAACATATGCAACAACCACTATGATTGTCCGGAGCTTGTCGAAGAAATTAAATACCTTGCCCCACATACAGCAACGCCACGCCGTCCCTGTAAACTTTTTTATCTAAATCCAACGCGCACCAATTCCGGTCTTCGTGCGCCGCTACATCGAATTTGCCATACCTATAATGAGAGGTTGCTGTCGATAGACATATTGGGTTTGAGTTTAAGGTAGATTAAGTATTTTAAAAAAATGTGTGCGTGTACTAGTGTACACACGTAAGAAGTGAAACTTCTTTATGGCCTTATTTTTCGCGAAATGATCTACATGCAACTTTCCAGAAATTGGTTAAATAAAGTTAAATTAGATAAAGTTTAAACAAAAGGATTTTATTATCATAGACATGAATACAAATAATACAATTATTTCACTTTAACTTTTTGCTACTAAGATTATTACAGCATTTCATTAATTGTAATAGAATTATTACTATCATTGTCATCGTTATTATATATTTTTGTAATTAATGGCTTATGGTAACTGAAATATGAAATATATTGTTTACATTCCACGAAATTTAGTGACCGAGTAAAAACTCCATCAATTGTAGTGCCAGATCTTGTTGTTGACGTTTGAGGACTGTTTTTCATGGATAAATTCAATTTATCTTTCAGAAATTCAACCAGCTTCAATGATTTTTCCGATGCAAAATTGACATTAAAATCTCCACTTAAAATCATCGGTATTTTATCATTATTGTTACCGAGTAAAGAGGCACCTCCACTTGTGTACGGCAACAATGAATGGTGAAGAAAATTAATAATATCGTCCAACTTCTGATTAGGAGATATATACAGTGCAACAATCAAAATTTTCATCCCATTTTCCATTTGGCATTGAGCCATACATAAATCACCAACTGCTGATGCTAGTGACCCATGAAAGTCAGGAGAAAAAACAGAAAAATCTATCGATGAAGTCACAACGTTAACAACATCATTAGAATTATGATATATTCCTACACCTCCTGCTCTCGTGCTCAGCCGTTTAAATTTTGCGATGCATTTGAAATTAGTAATGTTTACTTCACTGTCATTGTTCAGCCATGTTTCAGATATAACTAAAACATTTGAATTTTTCACAATTGAATCATCCAGGTCATCTATATGAGCTCTAAGACTTTGACAATTGAAAGTAAAAAGTGACAAACCTCTTCTTTTGTTCATGAACTTAATCAAATGTTCATTTATAGTTTCTACTTTATTCAGAGACAATCGTTTAAATTCCGCTTGTAAATCGATGGTGGACGTTGACGATCTTCGACCATGATAAAATGTTTTGTCATTATTTGGAGTCGTTATATACAATCCTTCAATACTCGTAACACGGGATAAAGCAACATATAACAACGATTGGCTGTGATGTTTCTCATATTCATAAACAATTTCCGGAAATGTGCTGCCTTGTGATTTATGAATGGTAGTAGCACAAGCACAAACCAACGGAATATGATTACGTTTAACAAGTATAGTTTTGTTATTATTGAGCGGAATTGTAGAAGATCTTTGTACAATTGGTACAGCCATTCGACTGATATTATTTTCTGCTGCGTGACCCGCTTGCTTTACGTCTCAATTTTTCACCAATTCGAGGTAATGCTGGAAATTCAAGCCATGCTATTTTAACTACTCCATCGATATCGGTTTCTGCATGAACTAACTTCCCAACAGCACCATTTGCTAATCCGTCAGATACATCAATGTTTGTAGTAATCATGTAATAAATATTTATTACAAATGTTGTTAGAAAAGGCTTTCCATTTCATAATAAATGGCACATGTTCATACAAAAACAAAAACCTGCAGTGCTTACTCCCTATCTTTAGCTACACACCGAACACTGTTTTTTTGTACTCGCCAAACATACCGGTCTCATACAGCAATGACAGAGGTATCATGTGCTTCTTCATCGCTTGTGTGAAATGAGCACTCGGAATTGGACTCATGATCAGAAGGTATGCATCCATCTTCTGAATCGGAATAAACTATTCTTATTGGTACATATCAGCGCCGACATTCGAAACTGCATCTCCTACGTGAGAAGCAAGTGTGAAACCCTTTAGTTAGTTTGACTCCATAGTCTAACCAACTAAAGGGTTTCACACTTCATAAGTAAAGCTTGAAATGCGAAATGGACCCTTTATTCGTCACTAGACCCTCAAGTACCTCGAAAACCATACCCACATTGCAAAATAGAAAATTGGCGCGGCGGCCATCTTGAAATGGGAAATGGACCCTTTATTCGTCACTAGAACCCCTTAAGTACCTCGAAAACCATACCCATATTGCAAAATAGAAAATTGGCGCGGTGGCCATCTTGAAATGTGAAATGGACCCTTTATTCGTCACAAGAAACCCTAAAGTACCTCGAAAACCATACCCATATTGCAAAATAGAAAATTGGCGCGGCGGCCATCTTGAAATGTCAAATGGACCCTTTATTCGTCACTAGAACCCTAAAGTACCTCGAAAACCATACCCATATTGCAAAATAGAAAATTGGCGCGGCGGCCATCTTGAAATGCAAAATGGACCCTTTATTCGTCACTAGAACCCTAAAGTACCTCGAAAACCATAACCATATTGCAAAATAGAAAATTGGCGCGGCGGCCATCTTGAAATGCGAAATGGACCCTTTATTCGTCACTAGAACCCTAAAGTACCTCGAAAACCATACCCATATTGCAAAATAGAAAATTGTCGCGGCGGCCATCTTGAAATGCGAAATGGACCCTTTATTCGTCACAAGATCCCTAAAGTACCTCGAAAACCATACCCATATTGCAAAATAGAAAATTGGCGCGGCGGCCATCTTGAAATGTGAAATGGACCCTTTATTCGTCACAAGAACCCTAAAGTACAACAACAATCAACACTGAGTTCGACAACAGGCAATGAACAGCATCAAGAGAAAGTGAAAGTACTCTTCGTCTGAACCAACCGTGGTAGGGGCAAGAAAAAGATGGCGCGTAACGGAAAAATGTGACGCGTAACCGAAAAATGTGACGGTAATTTTTTTTCCAACGCCGATAAAGAAGTTTCACTTCAATTATCAAAAAAAAAATTGTATCACATTATTTTTATAAATGTATGTTTTAGTGATGAACGTATAAGGTAGTAAGCTTACAATGTATTTTGTGTTTGTAATTTATGTTCTGTAAAGTTTATTACTATTGTTTGTCCAAATAAAGTAAAATAAAATAAAAATAGTTTGAAAAACACATCACGTGATCATTCAAATACACTTGTCAATGACAAAATTAACCTAAACAGAGGTTAGCACGGTATATTTATAAGAAGAAATAAATATATTTCACAACTTTGACAGATAGACAGACTCAAACTACACCAGAGCGCTATCTGCAATGAGCTTTTGAGATTAGGTGCCCTTGCTGCCAACTTCAGATGATTTTGTTCCGAAACTTGGGAATAAGTAATTATTCATATTTGTTTCTGATAAGAATTTGTAGTTTCTGTCCACTTCAGGCATTTAATGTAAATTCCCTTTGTCATCACAGAAATTGCCCCTAGTGCAGTACGAGTACTAATTCTTTTGTTGTAGAATGACAAAATGGTGTGGTGTAAGTTTGGACAAAATATTTGTTTTGTTGATATGATACAGTACGTAATTTAGATATTTTGTTTATCCGTAATAAAATATTATGTAAATTCGATCCTAATCCTAATCCGGCTGGCCGGGTACCTGACAGTAGCTTATTATCCGGTATCCGACCGGGTAGTAAATTTAGGTCGAATACCGGATAGATACCGGATATCCTTTTCATCTCTAGACCAACAGTCACCAGTGCTCAAACACTAGGAATTGACTTGGACTGATCACTCGCCTGTGTTCAGGGGCGCCCCACCTCATCATTTTCTAACAAACCACTCCACTCCACTCTGACTGAGAATATAGGTACCTAAAATAACCAATGTGTCCACTTTTATATGTATGTCTTAGTAAGTATGATAAAGGTAAGGTTTTCAGTGTCAAATTAACAGCACAATGTACTGTCTTTCGTTAGACCGAAGGAACAGAAGCTCAACGTGTCTGCCTACGGATTAATTGATCGTGATATAATGTAAGGTAATGAGAGGCAGTGCCTCGACCGCAAAGCGTCCGCAAAGGATTAGTTACAACAGTAACCAGTGCCCAAACACTGGGAATTGGGTGTAATAGTCACGATAGAGGACCGATCACCCGACTGTGTTCAGCTGGCGTCCCACCTAATAATCATCATCAATCATCAAGGGTTAGTTACCTGGGCGCTGCACGTGTTCCGCGGGTGGTGTCGAACTGACGCCGTACCCCAGTGAGCCAGGCTCCAGCTTGACTGGTGGTAGTGGGTTGTATGTGTAGGCGTGCGGCGGTATGTCGACACGGTCACGCACACATATACGCAGCCGCGGCGGGAGACTCACCTCTGAACACAGCAGCGACGTGATATCCTGCCGAGTGACAACACCCATTTATAACCGGATATATCAAACGATTCCCTAAAGTTACGCATTTTTAAGATCAAATATCCAAAGAAGGCTGATATGATCATCTGTCTTTTAGGAACACCTACAGAAATTTAAGTTAACATTGTATGAAATACTGAGGTCTAATCTTCAAATTTCAAAACAACTCCTCAACGGGTATGTTGGTAAAGCTCATCTTCTAAGCAAGAGTTCACTGGTTCGATCCTGGCTCAGAGGTTATTCTTTAATGAGATTATAATTCTATTATTTTACTAATTAATAATCCGCTTAAACAACCTGACTATACATCTACAGGTGTATTCAGATGACGGTGTTATTCTTATTAGTGGGAAAATGTTAAGTACCGAAGAATGAAATAGCTAAAGTTTTACAGTGGCGTAGGTGTAAAGATCTTGATCTGAACCCAGATAAAACAAAACAAGTTCTCTTCACGAACCAAAGGTAGAACATATAAATGGAACCAATCCCGTTGAAGGGTATATACCAACCTGGAAGTTGTAGATTAACGTACGCGAGATTTAATATAGCAGTGACCTTCGATCATCAAATTACAGTGTGGGAAGCCCACAAAAGTATTATTCAAATGCAAGAGCTGTAGGAAAAAAATGGGTGATGAAGTCTGAAATTGTTCACTGGATCTACAAGGCAACCAAGAATCTACCAAGAATTATTACCAAGAATACTATTGGAATAATTGTATTTGGTGCAAAAGAACAAAAGTTGTAGCGTTGAGAAAGCAGCTTGACAAGCTGCAAAGATTGGCATGTCTTATGTTTACAGGAGCCATGACATCGACACCAATGTCATCCTTAGTATTAATGCTCAATCTAAACCCAGTGCATATAGATGTAAAATAATTAGCAACCGAACAATGGTATAGAATGAAAATGAATAAGGAATGGAAAGCCTACTCCATCAACAAAGGAACTGGAGCTCTATTTTTGAAGCACTTGCCTGGGAAGCGAGCGCTCGCTAAGCGACACGTTTGGTAGAGACTAGTTAAATTGAGTGATATGAACCAATCGTTGCGCTTGGCGAGCGCTACCCATGACGCGAGTGATTAAAAAATAGAGCTCCTGCTTCCATTAGGAAAAATGATAATAAAAAATAATGACCTGTTAAAGAAAGAAGTATATGTATATATGTTTTTTTTTTTTTCTTTTTTTTTTTTTTTTTTTAATAATAATAATAATAATAATACCTTGGACACTATTGACACACATTGATCTAGCACCAAACTAGGAATCCCTGTATCTTGGGTACTAGACAACGATACACATACTTATATAGATAAATATTATACTTAGATAGATAAACAACCTTGACTAGGGTACAAACATCCGTTCTCGTCAAACAAATATTTGCCCCCACCGGGACTCGAACCCGGGACCCTTGGCTTCGTAGGCAGGGTCACTACCGTCTCGGCCATTCGGGTCGTCAAAGTATGTAAAAAAATAAAGTAATAAAGTATGTAATTGTATTTATTTATTTATTATTATTATTTGTTTATTCTTATTTTATCTACTATTTCTTTGATTATATGTATTTTTATAGTAAGTATCATATTTTATTGGTATTTGGTAAGTATTTAATTGCACTAGACTACCCTTTTCATTTTATCTGTATCCTATCCAGATAGGTTTGCTGGAAGAAATCTCTGTTGAGAGATAAGCTCGCCTTTGCCTTTTAATTTCGTGTATAATTGTATTGTTGTAATGTTCTGTGCAACAAAGAATTGTGAAAGAAATATGATTTGATAAGAAATCTCAAATTCATATAGGAACAACAGACAATTGGGAAATAGCAACAATGGTTGATCACTTGCTTCATGGATGGTTCAAGAAGAGAAATTACATAACTAGCAGGACCTGGTTACTGAATCTTGAATAGTTACGGACAAGACAAATCAAATATGGGGCATCATGGTGTCCCAAGCGGGAATATTTGTTATAATGGAATGCGCTGCTGCCCTACAGGAAACACAAGGAACCGAAAATAAGACTGTAGTAATATATTCAGATAGTCATGCAGCATTAAAGGTGTTAAAGTCGGGTCAAGATAATTGGTGCACTGGGCCAAACTAAATTCAACCTTATTATGTCAGTGACAGAGACGCTGTCATGTCTGACATGTCATCTTGACCTGACTTTAAGACCACCAATGAATAAAGCTGCACTAGTCAACAAATGTATGGCAATCCTAAACTCTTTGGGTAGTATATCAGAAGTCATTATTGCATTGGTCCCCAGTCACGAAAGGATCCAAGGAAATGGAAAGAAAGGAAATGAGGAAAGGGAAAAGAGGAAATGAAAAAGCAGAGATTTATTGGGCCGGTACCCAGATTGCCCATATCAGCAACTATCAACACAAATTCTTCAACATAATAGCCAAGGCTAAGGTGAACCTGAAGAACAACAAAGACTGTAGACAGTTGAAGATGTTCATCATACAGAAGGATCCAAAGTAGGCTAAGTATTTACTTAATCTTAGTAGAGATAACATAATAACTCTGGTAGGTGTGGTAACAGGTCACTGTAAACTAAATAGACACTAATCATTGTTAAAGCTTGAACCAAAGCCTTCATGGCCTAATTATGGCTTGGAGGAATCGGGATGGGTAGAATTTAGGAAGATGTCCTTGTATACCTCAAACTTAGTGACATACTAGAATTCATTAAATGAACAAGGAGATTTGGCTAGGGAAATCGGCTGAACCAACAGTAACCAGCAGTCAAAAAACTGGGAATTTGGTGAAATAGTCATAATAGAGGACCAATCACCTGCCTGTGTTCAGCGGTCCCATTGTGTATTGTTACAGTACCTGTATATTCGCAGTCTGTAGTGATGGCAGGAGTGTCTGATATGCCTCTACAGATTGTTCCCAGAGGCGAGTTGCTTGTCCCAACATGAAACAACATTCCCAGCACAGTAGAGGGGACAAAGTAGACACATCACGCTCACCCTGCTAACAAATACAAACTAATAATTATGTATATCTGAAACATGCATACACAAGTCAACAACAGTACACAGAAATTAAAGTCCTTACCATCTTCTGGTTTAGAATATCTGTGTAGTACTTTAGCTCCTTATCTCTGATATTGTTCAAATGGCACCCTCCACATAGACATGCCATGCAAGGTTGTGTGTCCTCTGATTCTGAAGGTTCATGGTATTCCACCTCTACAATCTCTTGTTTAACTTCCAACATAGAATATTCTGGATCCAGTGGTGGGATATCTATTTGAGCAGTGGTGAACATCTGCAGCCGGGATGGACGTGTCACTTCACTCCACATCACATGTGGACTATTCAGGATATCGTAACACTCTGTCACTTTCTCTCGGAAGTGAATCACTTTCTTCAGCAGTATCTCACATTCCCAACAGACCCTCGGAGACACATTGTGGATGAGCTGGGAATAAAATAGCACTCTAAATAAATTAGTCGATTAATACTCTTGATAGTAAAGAGGTGAAATTATGGCTGCAGTTTACCTGTTGGCCACTGTTCACAGTCATATTGTAAAGCTTCAGTGCTTCGTCTTTGAGAACGTGCAAGGTTTGTCGGGGACCCAGACAAGCCATGCACAAGAGTTGATGCACAATACCACATTTACTGTCCTCCCCCGCATCCTCTAAAGCTTCCATCGCAGCTTTTATGGTTTAATTAATATACCACACCACCAATCACACACCACCGAAACACTATGAATTAAGTATCTAGATACAAGTTGATGCTTCGGTGGTTCCGCCCCCTCGACACTCTGACCCAAAGAAGAGTAAAATTAACAAAGAGGCATAGAAACACTCAAGAATCAAGAATGAAACTCCTAATCTTACGTATTAGCAAACAATATTCTATTCAATGCATCGATGGCGCTCCATTCGTCCAATCGATGAGAGCTACTATACATTTTTTTTTATCTATGGATGAGAGGTATCCATTTATAGTCTGTGATGATGAGAGACCAACCAAATATGACAGACAACATGACAGACAACCGGCTGGGGTCCTTCCGTTCTGAATCATGTGGGAATGCTTCTGTCTCGCAAATTTTTAGGCGCGATGCCCACTGAACAGACATTTTTAATTTGTAATTTCTTTATTGTACTACACAATACATACAGATATTATAAATTATAATAGCGAAACATGAAGAAAGGCGAGCTTATCTCTAACAAGATATTTCTTCTAGCAAACCATGATGGGTAGGAAACTCTAAGTTCTACGAGTAATTTAAACTGATTTTATCTACATACGTATCATAAACCCGCTTTACTGCGTACAAAAACCGCACGTTACGATCAGCATAATGTTAAACTACTTGGTAAAAACTCATTTCTTATCTGAAGAATTCATAATGTGTAATTTTTCTACATTTTATGACATTCAAATTTCGAACCCCGACACCCGCCTGCGTGCCGCCCCTACTTTGTTTGTGAAGTTGGTACTCTGAACAAGCTAAACAAGTGCAAAGGAATTATCAAAGCCACCATGCCGGTCGAACATGCGGTTCCTCAACACATTAAAGAGAGCTTATGATATGTGTGTAGATAAAGTAATGTATGTAACTGTACATAATTAGGCATTAAAACTCTCGAGTAATAATATTATGAAACGAGCTACACTCGAGTATTAATGCCCTCCAGTAGCAGTCACATAAACTACTATAACAATTATAATTTCAATAGGTCGCTGCATCAGTGCTTGAATGATCAACAGACCACTGGGTGAATGTCACAGGAAACGTTTATTTTGTTTGACATTGTTCTAATGCGTAGTCTACGGAAATCTACGGAATGTAAGCATTGTCTAAACGTGCCCAGTAAGTAAAATACATAATTTGAACAGATATGTAAGCTAAGTACTGAGTATTTCTTTAAAAGTGGAAGTTGAACAAAATGCCGCTGCAAAAATTACGCAGTTGGATATTGAACTCAACATGTGGATGTGGTTGCATAGCATAAAATACTTTTTAGTTGCGTGCTTGTGTGTTCAAAGAACCATTGGTAGAATACAGGATGTTTTATTTTATTTGAATCTAAGGTAACTAACAACACGAGGTGTGCAATATGCGCGAGCGGGAATAAGGTACCCACCTAATTTGTTTAATAAAGTTTATGCAAGTAGTTACAGGTATAAGGTAGAGATGTGTAAATACTAAATAGCCGGATCGTTGGGCTATTAAGCGGTTAATAGCCGTTAATTTGCCGGTTAATAGCTAAACTGACTATTTTTAATACAAAACTTGTTTTTTTTTAGTTGCTTTATCATTACTGATCGGAAATTCGGATTATTCCTTTTTTTCACATTTTTCCGAAAATTCTAATTGGCACTTGGCCGAGAAATCCGCAACAGACTTGACCAAAAGCATCCGAATTACAGATCACTAATGATAATACAACCATAAAAAACACATTTTGTAAGAAAAACATTAATAGCGGGGTTAATAGCCATTTTGGCTATTAATATTAACACGAATAATAGCACTGCCTATCCAATAAAACGTTTCGATCGTCAACTTGGTGATTTGAACGAACGGAACTTTTTGAACGATGTAGATGAACGGGAATTAACGTATAAAATAACATTTTGTTAAGTATTTTATATATTTGTAATCTAGAATATGGGCGGGAATTTACGTAGGTAGTCCACTGATTAGAATAGGTACCTATTATATATATATATATATATATATATATATATATATATATATATATATATATTATCTATCAAATTCGGCCGACCAAATAATAATGCATCAGCCTGTATCAGTCACGTAAAAGAAGTAGAGAAATTAAAATGTGAATAAAAGTCCAACATACCATTCCAAATCCGTCAAATTCCTGTGATTTTTTGTTTTTCTCAGTAACAGGTCCTAAGCTCAGTAAATTATCAATCTTTACCAAAACCTCACCAAAACAAGCCACAACCTGACTGACGCTTCGAAAGCAAGATGGCGTCGCGCAAGCGCGTCATAGCTGAATCTTTGTCCATGATTGGCTGTAAGGTGGATGTTGATTAAACAAGCATGGAGATCCGTTTCCGATGCATTCGAAATACGCAAATTACGGAGGTTGGTCAAACAAGCACTGAACGCAATATTTCTACTGGATATTAACTTTTTTATTTTTGCATAGAACGTGAATTGTAACCACTTTAGGACATTTTTTGTCCCATTATATGATGTAAAATCAGCTGTTCTTTAAGTAGACGTCAAAAAGTGGACTTTCCGAAAAATGGTCCGTTGAACATTCAAGCACTGAGGCAGCGAGGTAATAATAATAATAGTGACACGACACGACAAGCAAAGCAAAACATAGTAGGCCACATTTGCACGGCGCGGGGTGGCATGCCCTTTTCTACGCCCTTCTTCTCCCACAGTGGTCCAATGTAGAGAAGAGGCAAAAATGACGTTTGCTAAGTATATGTAAATATCTACAGTAATAAAGTACTTTGACTATTGACTATTGACTATTTTGGGTATCCCATGGACGCTTTTATATTTCTATCTACCAACAGTAATATCGGTAGATATAGTAGGAAAGTGAGGGCCAGAGCTATGCGATTTAAATAGCTCTGTGCCCCACTTGCCTACTATACCTAACGATATTAGATACTGGAGGCCTGATACCAACTTTTAAGCAAACCATCCCTATTCCGTGCAGTTGAAAAGCCGGCCTTAAACAGGACTGCTTAAAATCGTAACATGACGGTCTTAAAGGTGAGCAACCGCCGTTGCCCTGCTAATCCGCCAAAGTAAACGGTTAGCTCATCTCAGTTGCTCTTAAACTTCTCACTATTTTAAGCAGAGGATAAAACAACGCAGGTTGTTGGTGGCTTCAACGTTGAGCTACTTGCAAAACCCTTAAACGTATTTTGATTCAGCAGAAGAATAATCCGACGTCTTTCTAAGGCAGATTGCGACGAAATTACTTCAACAGCTTGGCCATGGCCAGACTGTAAGCTCTACGATTGACATTAATTTCTGTTTCTACAGACGTGGGCAATACACTACCGCGCAAGAAACAATTAGAAGTAGCAGTTAAAAAAAACTTCGAACTCAATACAATTCACACTTCTAGAATTCCTTCAACTGACATTGAAACACTAATAAAAATAGAAAAAGCTTTATATGAAAACGGTGGTTCTAGTTCTAGAGGGGAATATCTAACTGTATAACCCTTTACTTGGCGAAGCCATTTTGGCGAAAACACCTTTAGTGGCAAGATAGCTGCCGTTTCGAAATTTGCGAACCTGAGGTAAACGACTCGTTCGTACCAAAATGCAAATTCTGCGTGTTTTGGTATGGAAAGCGTATAAGACTGTATAGGTACATTTTTAGATTTGTGTTGAGCTAAGCTAACTAAATGTTATTTCCAAAATCCTTCGGTATTTGTTGATAAAGCGGCAATAGAAATACCTACACCCTCTGTGAAAATTTCAGCTCTCTACCTATTTCGGTGGATCCGGCAGAACCCGGTGACAGATGGACGGACAGACGGACAGCAGAGGCTTAGTATAGTAATAGAGTCCCGTCTGGGTTTGTCCCCTTCGGGTACGGAAACCAAAAAAACGGTCAATGGTGTGTATAATCGAGGCGTCTATATTTGGCCAAACTCGTTAACAGAGATGGCTGCGCAATAAAATGTGACGTTCATAGTGTTGTGTAAAGATGAGTCGTTCCGGACCGTAATAATTCCAGTAGACGTATCCGAACTCGGAACGACATCTGCCCGATCTGTCTTAATTAGCATACGTCGTCCGGCGGAGTCAGATCCACGAAGAGGATAGAGGAACGAGAGAAAGCTCAACTCCACGTCTGCGGTCCGGTGGAGTCGGATATTCGTCGGTGCGACGAGGATCATCAAGAAATGAGCCTGAGCGCCTCATCCTACCGACTCTGCCCGCGACCTCTCCGTATCTGTCTCACTTTCCGTCCCGATAATGCCCGATATATCGTGAACAATATGAAAAATTAAAATTTGGCTTATTCAAAAACGGTAGAGATAGAATTCGATAGTATAAAAAATATAATAGGTTATATTATTTTTGCAATATATATTATCGTGATATGGACTGTTTTTTTGTCCTGCTTAAATAAATAACATTTAGTTATATGACTAATAAGTAAATAAGTAACTACCTGCTAAATATTGATCACCAAAATGTCTAATGATTATCATACTATATAGTTATAAAAACAGTAATTTTTATTTATCTACCTAAAATCGAACATAACCCAACCACTCAGATTTGGTTTAACCTAGCTTTATCCGCTCAAAACACGAAGTCGTATTGATTAAATATACCTACTTTGGGCTTTAACCGAGGAACTTGAGCAACCGGTTAAACCTAGAGTAAACCGCTTTTCTAGCGTTAGCCGTAACAAATATATATAATTAATTTGATATTTTAGTGACCATCGAGCTCCATCATTTTCGATTCTTCTTCAATGACGTGCTCGATGCATTTGGGCCACGATTCAGGGCGACTAGCTAGAAGGCGGAATAAGATTTCACTAGAGTAAACTTATTGTTTGACAACTACATACGCAAAGTCTTACCCCGCCTTCTAGCCAGTTGCCCTAAGAATAGATTTTAGCAAACTTTCTTTCGTCAAATAATGCCCATCTCTAAAACGAATTATGACACTTCTTGCTAATCTATGTTCAGATTTTCGTCGGAAGTAGAATATCGGGAATAAATGTTATTTAAAAGCAGAATTTAGACAAGTTTTTAGTGAAATCTAGTGTATTTGTGTTTTTAATTAACTCTACAACTGAATGTGGTAACCAAAATCGAGTGATCCCTTTGGAATATCGAGTTTCCTGATCACGTAATATTTATTTACATTTTCGGCCAAGTAGGAATGCCCATAATATAGTGTGTAATCTAGTGTGTGCCCGTAATCTCCCAGTGATGCCATATTGGGGGGGGAATCCCCCCAAATTTGTTTTTTTTTAATTGTAGGGGGACATTTGGGGGGATTTTCGAAAGAAAAATATGAAATTAGGGGAATTGGGGGATTTCTATACTAAAAATGGTAGTCTGGTAAAAGCCTTGATATTTAAAAATATAATCACATTTCAAGGTTCAAACTCGGGGTTTGCCAAAGAAACATGGAGCGCAGCATCCTCGGAGTCCAGCTCTTAGACAGAGTCCGGAATACGGAGTTGCGTTTAAAAACCAAAATAATAGATGTGGCTCAGAAAGGCGGCCCAATTGAAGTGGGACTGGGTCGACATTTAAATGTGGCAAATAAAGTATTTCAAGCTACTGTTACAGACCCTTTAGTGAAACCTAAAAAACCTTTTTGAATGAAATCAATAATGTATTATTAACATTTATCAATTTCAATACCTCTACTGGCAACTGGCGCAACTGGAAAAGGCGATCAAAAATATTATAGATAACTATGATTTTGAAAACTACCTGTTGGACTTAGCGTACATGTATTTTGGGTATTTATTTAATGAAAAGTCTGAAGGCATAAGGGACTACGAATTAAACATGTGAAACAACGCTGCAAGGAATTTCTCATCGAAATATGTAAACAAATACAGAAGGGATTGCCCCTCGTCAAGGAAGCTACCCTTCGTAACCTACGGTCCAAGACCGCAGCCCACAACTCACCCTTCAACTTCAACCGTGTCGGAATCGGCGCAGTAAGGAGGGCAATCTTAGCGATCTCGTCGAAAGCCATTGGTGAGGACAAGATCTGTTCTCAGATGATAACCTGTATCATTGAGGAGCTGTTACCGATCATTACCCACATAATTAATGTATCGCTTGAACAATGTTGCTTCCCCTCTCAGAGGAAAAAGGCACTTGTGATTCCCCTACCTAAATCGTCCAATCCCGTCTCCTTTAATGATTTTCGTCCCATATCTATTCTGCCTATCCTTTCCAAAGTCCTAGAATCAATTGTTCACTGTCAGCTCTCCTCATACCTTTCCTCTAGCAACTTATTAAATCCATATCAATCAGGTTTCAGGCCGGGTCACAGTACTACCACGGCATTGCTTAAAGTCACCGATGACATTCAATTAGCCATGGATCAAAAGCAGCTTACGGTTCTCACACTGCTTGATTTCAGTAGCGCCTTCAACTGTGTCGATTTAGATATCCTGGTTGAAATTCTAAAATCACTCAGAGTCTCCTCGCACTCGGCTCTCTGGTTTGACTCCTACCTGAGAGACCACCAGCAGCGCATTAAGTCTGAGGAGAGCGGGTATTCCGCAGGGTGGTATCCTTTCTCCTCTTCTCTGCTCAGTATTCATTAACTCCATCTCTGACGTTCTTACTTCTTCTTATCATCTCTACGCAGATGACCTCCAAATATATCGGCACTTCTCTCTTAGTGATGTAAATCTGACCGTAGAGGCGTTGAATGCTGACCTCGATAACATCAGTAAATGGGCAATTTCATATGGGCTGCTTGTGAACCCGGCAAAATCTCAAGCCATGATTATGGGTACACGGCACTCAATTAACACAATACAAAATATCCCCATCGATTCTGTGATGTATGAGGGTACGATAATCACTTACATCGAGAAAGCTAAGAATCTTGGGGTTATATTTGATAACTTGCTGTCCTGGTCGCCCCATGTTTGTGAGGTCAGCAGACGAGTATTTGCGTCATTTTACTCCCTATGGAGATTGCAGTACTTCCTGCCGCGGCAGACTAAAATCACCCTTGTTCAGTCCCTTCTACTACCTTTAATAGACTACGCGGATGCTTGTTGGATCAGTGCGAACGAAGAACAACTGAATAAACTCGAGCGACTTCAAAACCTTGGGATTCGGTTTGTCTACGGGCTGCGCAATTACGACCATGTCTCCCAGTATCGCAAGGAGCTGGGATGGCTTCCGATCTGTCTTCGCCGTGATATGCACATTCTCTCTTATCTATTCAATATTTTGCGAAATCCCCGCTACCCCACATATCTTCGAGAACGTTTTGAGTTTCTTTTCCCCATGGATAGTAATCGGAGATCCCACACGGTGTCTCTCCTGTCAACACCTCGGCATAACACTGCCGCCTACAAACACTCTGTTAGGTTAAGGGCAATGCGACTGTGGAACGAACTTCCCTGCACTATTAGGGATAGTCCCTCAATTTTCACTTTTAAGAAAAGATTGAAAGCGTATTTCCTTTCTCTTCCGTAATCGGTATCATATTTATGTAAGTATATGTATGATATTTTGTAGTTTATATATGTGCATGCTATCTAGTGTATTTTATATAGTTGAGATATATATATATTTTATTAGGTATATTTTATTTATATTTTAAAAGTAATTTTCGTACGTATGTATACAGCTTTATTGCGCACTAGGACTGTCCTTTTTCATAAACACTCCTGCCTTGCCTAGGTTTGCTGGAAGAAATTTCTTTTTAGAGATAAGCTCGCCTTTGCCTATAAAATTTATTGTATTTGTCTGTTTATCTATGTTTTCGGTGCAATAAAGAATATGAATATGAATATGAATATGAAAATAACATGAAAAATTTAGATAATTGGAAGTTATTGAGCCCAATGAACGCAACATCTCAGTTAAATTCTGATATAACAAATATAAGTAAGTCTTTTAGGATCATCTGCAGTGATGTCAACTTAGTGATCCAAGAATGTAATGCTTTGAATCGTACATCTTGGAAATGAACGCAGCACACTGAAGAGGTCTGGTTAAAGTTTATTATTTCAAAAATGCAGTTGGTGATAGAACATACTGACATGTTAGCAAATTGGCATTATGAATTTTGTCGTTGCCATTTTCTAACGCAGTTGTGGAAAGAACCTGCTCTCAAGTAGCTATTATTATATTATCAAAGACAAACGGCTATCAAAACTGAGGAATCTATTTTGAGAATAAGATCATTGACAGAAGGATGTCTATATTTTAAACCAAGTCTGATAATGCTAAACAGATTTAGCTCCGAACAAATCTATGGAACTGAAGGCGAAGCATGTGAAGATGCTGATCCAGTTATGAAAGCCATTGCTGAATATTTTTTTTAACTAATAAACTAATATTTTACTTTAAGTGGGGGGGGGGGGTTCTTGAAACCTTGAATTTTTGGGGGATTTTAGATATGTACTTTCATCTGGCAACACTGAAATCTCCTCATTCCGGTTTCTCTAGCAAGTTCGTTAATAGCACGTTCCGAATCGAACCATAATCGATTATAGTGTCAACGAGATCGTTCCGAATGAGTTTTAGCGTGACAACGATCAGCGCGTTCCGTGTTGAACCATAATCGATTATAGGGTCTACGAGGTCGTTCCGAATGAGCTTTAGCGTGACAGCGATAGCTTAAAATGGTTGATATAACGTCATGAATAACATCATGAATGCCGTCATGTTGTGCTATCATCGGCCATGCTTTGAGCGTCAGCACTGTGAGCGAGCCATCAAAAGAGACAGATGTCACGCTGACAGCTGGCAATCAAACTTAGAACAGCAACCAGCAGCGACTCCTGGCCCTCCATAATTGTTAATGAGAGATTTTCTGACAGCTAAAAAAAGTAAAAAAATAGTTCTGAAAGCTACGGCAGACAGCGTTTGATTCGACGTGGCTTTCAAAAATGGATCTGTGATCGGTGACTTCATTCAATAATTTGTGTTCTGTGGCTGGTCATGTTGTCTAAATTCAATCTGTTTCTCCTGTGGTTACGCGATGTTTTGTTTTCCTGTTCTCCTCTGTTTTGTGACTATTACGACGACCCTGGCTATTCTTTCGGACTCTTGTAGCTCCTTCTCTCGACTGACCTCCGCGTGCACCCTGGACATTTGCTTGCCATTACGATTTACCCCTGCCTGTGTATTGGACTTCGATTTTGTCATCATGAGTTTTCCAGCACTGGGAAAGGATTACGGTTCTTGGTCTCTGACAGACCTGAAAAACGAGCTTCGAAAACGAAATGCGAAACTTTCTGGGAAAAAGGCAACGCTCATTCAGAGGTATGTAGTTTGTATCTACAACAATAAATACTCTTCGTGTTATGTCCACCGACCAGTTTAACGTTGGCCAAGATTGGGCATTAGGTGTATGTAGCACAGCCACACCATATTGGCCTGATCACTTTACAACTTTGGTCGACCGGTGTCTGGCGAGTTGTGGCCTAACCTATAATGGCAATCTTGTTGTTTTACATGTGAACCTAACATCTACGTCTTACCTATTTTTTTGCTTTAGTGAATTTCCATACTACACTTGGCGCCCCCTTATCTACAGTCCATATACATACATATATATATATATATATATATATATGTTACATAACTATACTATTCATTGTTGCAGACTTGAAGATTACGACAAACTCTTTGGACCTCTTGTATCTGATCCCGAATCAGTTTACAAAATCACTGTACCAGCACCTCAACATTTCCGAGACGTCACCAGTAACTCTGCAATGCCGGCACTGAGTTCAGAGGACCTAGAAATCTTTTGCCAGGTCACAGAAAGAGACGATGTATTAACATCGCACAACATGTACCAAGAATACTTTCTAATGTCGTGCCGTATAGCTATAGTGGATAATGATTATTATTTCACTGGAATGGTTGCTTCAGAGATGAGGAAAAACATTACCTATAATGTCACAACCAAAGTGAAAAATCACCTAATAATAGAGGCACAATGTGAATGTGCTGCTGGAATGGGACCATATTCCCAGTGTAAGCATGTTTTGGTGGTGATCCTGGGCATAGTAGATATGAGTGAAAATAAAACAATCAAAACTAAATCAAGCGTTACTACCAATATTCAAACATTTCATCGGCCAAGTAAAATACATTCCGGAGATCCTTTCAAGGCTGAAGATATCACACTCAAATTCAGAGACGAACAATATAAGAAAATGGCAGTATTTGATCCAAGACCAATAGCGGAATCTGCAGAAAGTTATATAAGTAATTTTAAAAAGAAAATTGCAAACTTTTGTGGCCAGTCCAACAACACATCTACAGTGACTATGCCAATGGCTCAAATAATAAAACCTGCAGACAAACCCAGCATTTTCGGGGATCATGATTACCTAGAAAAAACTACTGAAGAGGCATTCCTAGAAAACATGATCCTCACAGAAGAAGGAATCCAGCGAGTGGAAGAAAAGACAAGACGAAATAAAAACGAATGGAAAAGAGAACGACTCACGAGGATTCATAGTTTCATTTATGGCAAGATAATCAAAACCTGCAACAGCAATATGAAAAACCTGGCTAAAACTTTAGTAAAAAATGTGGATGTGGCAACTGCAGCAATCAAACATGGTCTGAGATATGAAGCTGAAGCTGTGCACCAGTTTGAGGTAAAAACAAATCTGGTTGCAAGGAAATGTGGCATTATAATTCATAAAGAAAAACAGTTTCTAGCTTCCACACCAGACGGATTAGTGGGCGCAAGTAGTGTACTGGAAGTTAAGTGCCCATACACAGCACGCAATCAAAAGATTTCTCCAGAAAATGTACCCTACTTATACCTGTGTGAAAAGACAGGATTATTAAGACTAAATGAAAGTCATAATTATTACTACCAAGTACAGGGGCAAATGATGTGCAGTGGAAGAGAAAATGCATACTTTCGTGTTTATACAATAAGTGATTTTAAAGTAATGGTGATCCAAAGGAACAATTGTTTTATAGAAAGCATGTTAGAAAAATTAGAGAAGTTTTATAATGACTACTTTAAGGAAGCCCTTGTTAATAAATTTCTGTATAATAAAAAATAATGACCCTAGTATATTACCTCTTTTTTTTGTATTACCCCTTTTCATAGGACAAAGCATAACAGCAATGCAGAGAAGAGGGTGATTTGTATCTAAATCCCTAGTGCCTATACAAAACGTAAAAGCTAAGTACAAAAGTGTAAAGGAGGCCTTCGACACATCATTGATGTTGCTTAATAAAACTTCATTTTACCTATTCATATCTTTATTTATTATGCTAGACCTAAAATTAACCAACATTGCGCATATAAACACAATGTCGCTCGACAACACAATTTCTGTTTGATTCAAAGGTTGAGTCAAAATCTTATATGTCTTTAGCAAGCCAATAACCCTTTCTACATGAACCCTTTTGCTTGCCACTTTTCTGGAGGAGCTAAGTGTCTGAGGTAGAATTTGATTGCCTTTTTTGAAGAAAGATGGCATGTTCACTTTGACACCATAGGGAACAAAAATGTCTTGGACATTTAAGCCTTTATCCACCATTATTTCATCATTGTAGTCAAATCTACTAAGTATTGTACTGCGTTCTATAACTTGCCTATCAGTAGCAGAGCCGCCATAGCATGGAGACACATAACTAATGAAGCCACTAGGGGTAATTCCAATAAGGATCTTTAAGGTGTTCCTGTTTTTATAGGAAGAGAATGTGACTTGCTGCGCAAAAGGTAGTTTAGGTTTTTTAATAGGGATTTCTGTCGCATCAAGTATAACCCGTGTTGATGGATACTTATCATGAATATCTAAAGGCATGTATGCTCTTACGCTATCTCTGTCTAACCACAAGTCCAAATTTTTCCATTGCAGCGAAATGAACCTGACCCAAGTGATAAATATATTATAGATTTGTTTGGTTGTTACTTGATACATCATAGCAATTTCTTCGAAAGGTTTATGTCTCCGTACTATCATTAAGGTAATGAAAAATTGTTCGAATGCATTGAGGTTCTTTGGTGGATGTCCATAAAAATAGGTAAGATTATGAGCACATTGCCCTAAAGTGTCAAACACAAGCATCACTTTTTCAAAATTCTCTAGGCCAGTGTAGAAGTGCACAACTTTATCATTATTTTTATACAAGTGGATGGTAAAACCCGAGACACTACACTCATGAGTTTGTACTGACTCATCTTTTGAAGTTGAGACACTACACTCATGAGTTTGTACTGACTCATCTTTTGAAGTTGAGACACTACACTCATGAGTTTGTACTGACTCATATTTTGAAGTTATCTTATCATCTCTCAATGATCCCTCCTGCACCAACTCTTCATGTTGAGAAATCTCTAACTCTTCTGCTATATCATTGTGCAGTTCCACAGCAATATCTTCTTGCATGTCATCGTTGGGATTTGCAAAGACAGAGTCTGCATCTTCTTCACTCATGTGTAAGGGACCTTCATTTAAACTACTATCCACAGCGACCAAATATTGTTGCTCTTCTACAAATAATATTGGACACACTGGAAATAAAAGAAAACATATTTGAATCTCTAGTTTTATTTTTACATTTACATAAAGGCACATACATTGCTTCTGGTTTCACACTAGGATACCCTGTGTTGTAGGAACCAGAAACAGCAACATCACAAACATGTAAACATCCATGCCATGAGGGTGTTTTTTCCTCCCGCCCCACCAGGAGTCGAACCCGGGACGTCTCACTTGTAAAGCACAGCCCCAACTGCAACGCTACAGAGGTCGTCAAACAACATTAAGTATACCTACCTACTTGCAATGCGGCATTTCTCAATGTTTGTCACAGTATCTTGTTCATATTCCTGTCTGCAATACGGCCGGCTAAGCAGGACAACAAGCCACAGAACAATATTACTGTGCAAAGGACTACAAGCAGTGTTCCGAGTTTACAGGCCCTGTGCAGGATATCAAATAACTGCACCTGCGCGGTATCAAATATTATGTTTTTTGTGACGGTATTTCTATCCACCTTGCAGAACTACTCTGCATGCTTCGCAGTCCTGCAAGGCTCAATGCAAGACAGAATATTGAATGAATTCCTTTAGGCTATAGATAACAATAGGTGACTTACTTCGTGCATAGGTTTTTTCAACTTTGGTTAGGTTAAGAGTTAGCGAGTTTTGTTCTTCAGACGTTGATGGAGATTGTTGAGGAGTTGTTTTCCATGAAAACAATGAAGGAACAGAGGTTTTCTTCAAAGTTTTTGGAGCAATATCTATAAAAAAAACACATGTTAATAAGGACATTTTAGTAGCTATTTAATACTATTCGGGCTAGGCGAGCTGTTGACGTTGGCATCTGTCACCTGTCAAACAGATTATGTGTAAGGATAGGTACAGATTGGGCAAGAACATTGCTGATAAGCTTGCTCGCATAAGCACTAATTAGTTCAAAAGATGAAATCACACCTGACTCGCGAAAGTAAGCACTCATGAGCACGGGTATGGTGCGTACTAGGCATACTCGGAAATCTTTAGGTAAACTTACCTGGCTGTAACAATGATAACGGTGTCCTGTTAAAATCGGATGGCTTGAAGTGATCGGAGCATATCCTGCTATGCTTTCCTAGGGTAAATCCAGGCTTTGCTGGTTCAACAGCTTGTACCCATAGTGAACGTCGATGTTCATCACTAGGGAAACGGTGAGTACCATTTTTTTTACAAAACCTAACAACGCATGGACGATTAGGCTTTTTTTCCATGGTAACCAAAGTCTGTCGAACAGCATCAACACAGGGTGCTCGCGAAGGTATCGTGATGACAAAATCGAAGTCCAATACACAGGCAGGGGTCAATCGTAATGGCAAGCAAATGTCCAGGGTGCACGCGGAGGTCAGTCGAGGGAAGGAGCTACAAGAGTCCGAAAGAATAGCCAGGGTCGTCGTAATAGTCACAAAACAGAGGAGAACAGGAAAACAAAACATCGCGTAACCCACAGAGCAATATAAGTAGTAATATGCGTAACCACAGGAGAAACGGTTTGACACATCACAGACCAGCCACCATCAGCCACAGAACACAAATTTTTGATCTGGCAACTGGCTGTGAAAGCCACGACTTTTCAACGACATCTATTGACAAATTTGGAACTTCCGAAGTTTTTTTTTTAAAAAATCCCTCATTTCCTTACTTATTTACCCAAAATAAAGCTAATGTAACGATAACGACTGTCTACGACTCGAAATGACAATAACTAACAAAAGTTGGGTTTAATAGTGTCATCTGTCAGTTTCAACGTCTACCGACGCGTTCAAATCTTTCCAAATGGATATCTATGATGGTCGTCATTTCCCACTCGGATCGAGCGTGATGGTCGTGACGTCACGTAAGCGATGATATCTTTGTTGACGTGAACGCAACGTCAAAATGGTTGATATGACGTCATGACGTCATTAATTCCGCCATGTTGTGCTATCAACGCCCATGTTCTGAGCGTCAGCATTGTGAGCGAGCCATCAAAAGTGACAGCTGTCAATCAAACTTAGAACGGCAACCAGCAGCGACTTCTGGCGCTCCATAATTGTTTATTTCCTCACTTATTTACCCAAATCAAAGCTGATATAACTACTACGACTCGAAATGACAATAACTAAGAAAAGTTGGGTTATAATAGTGTCATCTATCAGTGCAACGTCTACCGTCGCCTTCAAAGAACGGCAAAACGGCAAACAGCTGATTTCACTACGTCCCTAGAAAAATTTATATTTTAATATGATTTAGTGTAATTCTGAGCCCAAATTAGTGTTATTTTAGGATTATAGTGTAATGTTAAGTATTTCTATTGTTTGCAGTGTGTTTTAGTGACGTTTACTAGTGTCTCGAAACATGTTAAATTTGTGACCGTTGCAGGTTATAAATTTAAAAGTATTTGTTATTTCCGTACACTTTCAGCGCTTTTTGTTACCTTATTGTTAAATTATTATATTTAACAACGTTTAAAATATATTTCATAGCAATTAGTGATGTGCAAACGCTGAAAAACGTTACTATTCCACGTAAGTAATTTCGCATTGTTTTGGTGTGCAATTCCTTGATTCTTATCTCAACTGTAACCATGATGACCCGCAGAGCTGCTGCTGTCGCCTCCCGACAGCAGGAAAATGACAAGCTCAAAGTTACCTTACTAGAATTAAAAAAATCAAAGGAAATGGTCACCGAATTACTCTGTGAAAGGGAGGAAAATGAGAAAGAGCTATTATCAGTACTTGAAAGTAGAGATAAGCTAAAGAAACAATTATGTGTATTAGAACAAGAATGTAGTGATGTAATTGTTGAGCGGGACAAGCTGCAGGTCACCGTAGATAGCTTCACTGTATGTAGTGCAGAGTACGAGCAAGCCCTGAAATCGATTGATTCCCTGGAGAAAGCATTGTTCGATGCCCATGAACAAATACATGCACTCCAGGAGGAGAAGGAAAACACCGCAGCGTTGCAGACCCAGAGCCTCTACAGTGAAGTCGTAGGGATCAGCCCGCAGCTGGTTACTGTTGCAACTGGAAGCCTTGATGATGTCATTGATTTAACTAATGACACATTGCCCACATCAAGGTTATTAAGTTGCAGCAATAACAAACTAGGTAAAATAAATAGGTATATACGGAAAACTCAGAAATTAATAAAACATAATAAATTGTGTACTAAAAACTTAAAAGTAAGCAAGAAAAATGTAAACTTATTACATGATTTGAATATTTGTGTATTAGAATTAGAAAGTACTAAGTTGATGTATGAAACTGACACACAAAACTTACATTTGAAAATCCAAAGCTTGGAGGATTCATTGAGATCACTAAACAGTGCATATTTGAACTCTGAGAAAGTTATAAATGAATACTCATTGGCTATGGATGATTTAATTCAAGAAATGAACCATAATTGTGAGCGGTTTGAGTCGCTGACCAACAACCATACTTGTCGCTGTGAGCAGAAAGGTGGTTGTTTGACAGCGGGCAACTCTCCGGGCTTGTGTGACAGTTTACCAACACAAGGTGTTACTGATAATAGTTCTGCCAAGTCTGATATGACCACAACACCTGATATTATAATGTACTGTGATGAGATTGGAAGTGGCATGGGCTCAGCACTCCACTCATACTCTAAGGGACATAGTGTTATTAGTAATTGCTCACCTTTTAGCACTGTAGATAATATTATAAATCAAATTTTGAATGACAGCACTATCACAGCCAGTGCCACACTGATAATTTTCATGGGCAATAGGGGAGATGTGAACAAAAAAAAATTAATAAAATTTTATGAAACATTGAATGGTCTTAGTGTGAAAAAAATTATATTGTTCACATTTCCCTACTGCAACCAATTGACACAAAATGAAAATGTATATAGACATAATATGAATATAACTATGTACAATTTATGTACATATAATAATAAGTTTGATATTATTGACACTAACAATTATGTTAGTAATTATTTTACTATGACTAAAGGTACATTTTACCTTTCAAATTATTGTAAACGACAAATAGCTATGTCACTATTATATTTATATGACATTACAGCCAAAAATTTGGCTTCTAACTCTGCTTTTACTGAGCAGCCTAATATGAATCTGGTATCAGACCAGAATAACAGGATGCATTTAAATTAGTTCATAGGACAACAGAGGACCCAGGCTCTGGCAACATATGTTCTAGTATATTAGAAAACCCTAAGAATAAGGGAAGCTCACATGCTAAGTATATAAGCCTGGTTCATCAGAATATTCAATGTATTAGAGGCAAAGATCTACAAATAGAGTTATTTTTAAATTGTAATAAAATTGACATTTTGTGCATAACAGAGCACTGGTTAACTATTAATGAAATTATGTTTAGCTTTAAAGATCACCAGGTTGGTAGTTCGTTCACCAGACTTAATTCAATACATGGTGGGGCATTAATCATACTAAACAATCATATGAAATTCAAGGAACGTAAGGACATTGTTTCCTTATCTGTTGAACGAACTATAGAACTTGCAGCTGTGGAATTAGAACAGTTCATCGTTATATGTGTCTATAGGCCACCCTTGAGCGACTTTGAAATGTTCGAGAAAATAATGGAATCCGTCCTAACTATTTCATCACACAGTACGAAGCGATTAATTATATGTGGTGACTTTAATGTTAATCTGTTAGAAAGAACTACTCTCAGCGTTAGATTAATAAATCTTTTCTCATCATTTAGGCTTAGCCATTTATTTATGGAGCCAACAAGAGTGACTGCTACTAGTGCTACATGCATTGACAACATTTTTACTGATGTTATTCCAATCAGTAAAAGTGTTATCAGTGAATTGGATTCAGATCATTTAGGTCAATTATTTCAATTTGATTCTATTAGAGAACCTGTCATTAAAAAGAAAATTTCGTTTGTGCCAGTAACTGCTGACCGGTTAGAAAGAATGAGATACTCTTTAGCCCAGGAACTACCGTTTTTGGCTGCTGAACAGTCTCCTAATATAATGTATAACTTATTCTTTGAAACCTTTATGAAACAGTACAGCGCGATATTCACTTCAAAATCGGTTGTGGTTAGTGGTTCAAACGACTTTAGTACGTGGGCTACTGCAGAGTTGCATAAACGCAGGCAAGCATTGTATGCATTGTATGAGGAACGACGGTTCAACATGAGTGACGAATTTAAAGAACAAGTCAAACAGTTCTCCAAACAATTTAAATTAGACTGTCATACAGCTAAATGTAATTTTCTGAGTAGTAAAATTAAGAATAGTTCCGATGTTATAAAAACGACTTGGAAAATAATTAATGAGGAGGCCGGTCGTAGTAAAAAAGCGAGTCACGATTACGAACTAAAAATCAATGGACAGCTTACGAGTTCTAGCTTAGAAGTTGCAACTGAATTTGAATCGTTTTTTACTAATGCACCGGCTTCCACGACTAAGTATTTAAATTCGTCACCTTTGTCTGCTGTTGCAATATTAAAAGATAATGTCTCAGAGTGTGCTTCATACTTGAATTTTAAGCACGTCACAAGTTCAGATGTCGTAAAGGCATTTAAATTGATAAATGTTAAGAAAACGAATGATCTTTGGGGACTCTCTGTTCACGTCGTTAAATCCCTGATCGAATTAATTGCACCTGACCTAGCGGTCATTTTCAACAATTGTATAGACTGCGGTGAATTTCCTGATTTAATGAAACAAAGTAAGATAATTCCCCTCTTCAAAGCAGGTAGTACTCAAGACCCCACCAATTTCAGACCTATATCAATACTACCAACTTTTAGTAAAATTTTTGAGAAATTAATCTTATCACAGCTATTACATCATTTTGAATCAAATAAGCTAATGCATAACAAACAGTTTGGATTCACTCGCGGTCGTTCAACAACAGATGCCGGAATTCAGTTCATTGAAAGTATTTTTGATGCCTGGGAAGAGTCACAAGATGCCCTAGGCATTTTTTGTGACTTATCTAAGGCTTTTGATTGCGTTTGTCATGAAACATTGACCAGGAAATTACATCATTATGGAGTTAGAGACACGTCATTGAATTTGTTAAAATCTTATCTGAACGGAAGAATACAAAGGGTAGACGTAAACGGAGAACGATCACCAGGATCATTGGTTTCTTTGGGCGTGCCACAGGGCTCAATATTGGGACCCTTCCTATTCCTCATCTATATAAACGACTTACCCTATCTAGGAAGGGACTGTCATGATATGGTACTGTTTGCTGATGACACCTCACTTATTTTTAAAACAAAGCGAAACCAACACGCTACTGATGATCACGTGAACAATACCATATCAAGAGTGGTAAATTGGTTTAATGTTAATAATTTGCTATTAAATGAGAAAAAGACTAAATGTGTTAAGTTTCTTACTACTAACGTTAAAAATAATCAGACATGTATAACAATTAAAAATGAGGAATTGGAATTGGTAACCAGCACAGTGTTTCTAGGTATAACGTTGGATTCCAAACTCCAATGGGGTCCACATATTGATAAGCTATCGAACAGACTGAGCTCTGCAGCTTTTGCATGCAGGAAAATCCGTCACTTGACAGATTTAAAAACAGCCAGATTAGTTTATTTTAGTTATTTTCATAGTATTATGTCCTACGGTATTCTGCTCTGGGGCAGTGCTGCTGACATAAATACTATTTTTGTGCTGCAAAAGCGGGCTGTTCGTGCGATTTATAAAATGAATAATAGAGATTCTCTTAGAAATAAGTTTAAAGAAGTAAATATATTGACAGTCCATAGTCAATATATTTACGAGAATATTATGTATGTCCATAAGAACATTGTTAACTTTCGAAGAAACTGTGATATACATAACTTTAATACTAGAAACAAGGACAAACTTGCAGTGCCCACTACTCGGCTCCATAAAATAAAAAACTCGTTCAAGGGTAATTGTGTAAGATTTTACAATAAACTCCCAAGCACTTTGACAGATCTATCAATTAATAAGTTCAAGAAATACATCAAGCAAAGGCTTATTTCTAAAGCTTACTACAGTATTAAAGAGTACATAGACGATAAAAATGCTTGGGACTGAATTGTTCTAATTAATTGTGAGCATCCTCACTGCCAGAGTTTCTTTTACTGGACACTTGGAGGCCTTTTACACCTCCAAAGATTAATTTAATTATACAACTCTTGACTGTGGGGACCATTTACATCTCCTATTATCATTGTATTATTGACTAAAGAGACTATACATCTCTGTTATTTATATTTTAATTATTTTATTATGACATTTGAGACTCTTTACATCTCTCAGAAACAATAATTAAAAACTTTTTTTTTCTGATAATATGATAATAATACCAAATGTTCTGTAAAAAATGAATGAAATGACATGTGAAAGTGCCCTTGTGGCCTATTTACAGAATAAACGTTTTGAGTTTTGAGTTTTGAAAGCGTTCCGAATGGATATCTATGATGGTCGTCATTTCCCACGCGGAACGGGCGTGATGGTCGCGACGTCACGTGAGCGATGATGGCTTTGTTGACGTGACTCGGAACGCGACATAAGATATTGTATTTGCTTTGGTCTTGTCTGTCATTTGTCCTTGTCATTGACACTATTTATTTCTTTAATAGGCAAAGGCATTATCACATCAGTCCGCGATTGGTATTATTATATCCATCCATACTCGCTTAGATGGAAGCTTTAAAGGACGCGGGGGAGGACAGTAAATGTGATGTTGTGCATCAACTGTTGTGCATGGCTTGTCTGGGTCCCGGAATAACCTTGCACGTGCTCAAAGACAAGGCTCTGGAGCTCTACGATATTACTGTGAACAGTGGCGAACGGGTAAACTGCAGCCATAATTTCATCAATTTACTATGATACGCGCGACTGACTTACCCTTTCCTTTGCTCAACTGGCCGGAGTGTGCCAATTACAGGACTGGATAGTCCTTACGCGAGCCTACAAGTGATTATTCCTGTTTTTTATTTTCCCAGCTCGCCAACAATGTGTCTCCGAGAGTCTGTTGGGAATGTGAGTTACTGCTGAAGAATGTGATTCGTTTCCGAGAGAGAGTGACAGAGTGTCACGATATTCTGAATAGTTCACATGTGATATGGAGTGAAGTGACTCGCCTGTCACGGCTGCAGATGTACACCACTGCTCAAATCGACATCCCGCCACTAGATTCAGAATATTCCATATCAGAAGTTAAAGTAGAGATTGAAGAGGTAGAACACCATGAACCTTCAGAAACAGAGGAGATGCATCCCTGCATGGCGTGTCTATGTGGAGGGCGACGGTTGAACAATATCAGAGATAAGGAGCTAAAGTACTATACAGACATTCTTAACCAGAGGATGGTAAGGACCTAAGGAATCATCAGCTTGTCAGGGAACCCATTTGGGTATAGGCCTCTTCTTGGTCCTGTAATTTCTGTATTCCACTGGCTGTAATTTTGGTATAGCTTGTAACTGCATGTTTTGGATATATCCAAACTATATACTATAGTACAATTTAAATAAATAAGTATGTATTTCTTTGTAAGCAGGTTGTGGATGATATGTCTTCTGTGTCCCCGAGACTGTGCTGGGAATGTTGTTGCATTTTGAAACGAGCAACTCGCTTCAGTGAACAATCCATGGAGTCATATCGGACACTCCTGCCCTCACTACTGACTGCGGATATACAGGTACTGCAACAGTTCAGTAGATAAATGAATAATTGCATTGAAAAATACCAATTGGTCTTAGTGTTCAGAGCAACTTCGATTGAGGCGCTTTGCACTTGCTGGCGGTCAAAGAATGCCAGCGCTCACTCAAAGACATCTGTGTTCAGCTGGCACTATCTAAATGAACAGACTTTACTGGACCTGTGAATCTATTGAGGATTTGCCCCCATACCTCAGTATGTATTTCATATTCACACATACAATAGCCTCTGTATCCTGATACTCCCTTTTAATTTATCTTATAGGGTTCCATACCTTAAAAAGGAAAAATGGAACCATTATAGAATCACTTATATCTGGATACTACCATGTGTAAATAGCTATTTATTTGCTATCAGCAGGGAAAAGAGGTGATTTCTGATGAGTGACATTTTTATTCACAAGCGAAGCAAGTATATAACTTAACATGATCATCTTATGCATGAGTATTGTACAATGTTCTACTATGCATCATGCAACAAAATAAAAATACATATGAACTAAACAAGAAATGAGTAAAATAGTCGGCTTTTTTTAAATAAATGTGCAACAATCTTGTATCATCAGCCAAACATATTTAATTAACATTTAGTAGTACATTATTGTAGCGGCTGGAAAGTGAGCAACAGATGGATGAGTGAGTTCGAGGGCTGAGCCCCAGTCTCTGAGAAAGCAGTTGGTTGTCACGAGAACGACAGAGTTTTCTCTCAGGCCGTGCAGTCCTCTGATGACAACTAAAACAACAGCGACAAATGCAATAATTGGACTGGCAACAACATGCCTTTAAGATATCTTGACGATACATCAGTCATTACCAATGATAAAAATGTACTCAAAGCCCTTAAATCTGTAGATTCTCATAAAGGTCCTGGACATGATAAAATACACCCTCTGTTTATCATCAAATGCGCCGACTAGCTCTACAATCCCTTGAAGATTATTTATAACAAATCATTAACCTAACAAAGATTCCCCGATATTTGGAAAATAGCACTTATCACACCCATTCATAAGGGTGGCAATAGACAATTGGTAGACAAATACAAACCAATTTTAAAATTTGGTATCTTTGGTAAACTCTTTGAGAAAATAGTTTCAGATTATATAACTTCCGTTATCTTCCGCCATATTATTCCTCAGCAATTCGTTTTTGTCCAAGTTGAAACAAATCTTATGAATTTTACAGACTTAATTATCCATGCATGGAAGCGGGAGCACAGGTGAACGCCATATATACCGATTTCTCTAAAGCATTTGATAAAATCAGTCACTTCACTTCTTGAGAAATTAATTTGAATCGGTATACATGGCGATCAGCTGCGCTGCATCGCATCTTACATTAATAACCGTAGTCAAGCTGACACAGTAGAGGGATTTACATCATCTTTAAAACCAATTTCTTCAGGGGCACCGCAGGGATCTCACATGAGACCTTTGCTTTTCACCATTTATAGGCTTCCGTACCCGAAGGGTGCCAAACAGGACCCTATTACTAAGCCTCCGCTGTCCGTCTGTCTGTCCGTCCGTCCGTCACCGGGCTCTATCGGATCAATCGAAATAGGTAAAGTTTCTGGTCCCTCTACCGTCTGTTCCGAACCCAACCTTGCCAGTGCGTCGGCTGCGTCGTTGCCGCGCGAGCCACTGTGTCCCTTTATCCACTGCAGGGTAATACTATTGTGGTTACATACCTCTGATTGAGCTTGGTGACACTCGTATATAAGCCCAGAGCTGGTGGTGTTTCTTTGTAGAACTGCTTTGCTGTCGGATAGTATTCGGATAGAGAAATCCTCTCTTTCTGCGATAGCTGTAGTAGCCGTTATGATGCCCATACACTCGGCTTGGAAGACGGTGTTGTGGGCACCTAATGATGTTGCTATCCTCATGTTTAGATCTTCCGAGAATGCCGCGGCGCCTGTACCTGAGTTTGTTAAAACCGTCCGTGAAAAGTTCTCTTTGTTTGAGGCCCTCCCAAGGGTCTTGATGCAGTTGTATTTTATACATTTTGTCTAAGAAATATTAGTCATATAGTCAAAGTACTTTATTACTGTAGATATTTACATATACTTAGCAAACGTCATTTTTTTTGGCTCTTCTCTACATTGGACCACTGTGGGAGAAGTAGGGCGTAGAAACTCCCACAGATTGATTTTTAGATCTCTTTTAAAAATAGGTTGTGCTTAACTAATATAAATAAATTCCGATGAAATGAATGCACACTTTATTAATGTTCCTGGGGACAACTCTGTAACAATATCGGATCTTTCTTTCTTCGAATTTCATAGACATAGTCCGGCTGTTTTCCAGCTTCGTTCTATTAGCGAGTACGACATCGGAAAGATCATTTGTGGAATGGGATCTGACTCCTGTAGATCGGATAACATTACCATGAGCATGATAACTCTGACGCTACCACACACTCTTCAAATAATCACTGAAATAATTAACAGATCGATTTCTACCAGCACCTTTCCGACCCCTTGGAAAAATGCCATTATACGACCTTTTCCAAAAACTAGTGATCCTCAAACCGTATCGGATTTACGTCCAATTAGCATACTTCCCTTTTTGTCTAAGATTTTGGAGAAAGTCGTTTACAAGCAGGTCGTCTTGTATGCTGAAAAAATATCTATTCTGCCCAAATTTCAATCAGGATTTAGAAAGAAAAGGAGCACAATATCAGCCCTTCTTGATGTTGTTGACAACATACTCGCGGCGCAGGACTCCGGAAATGGAACAATCCTTACACTCCTGGATTATTCTAGAGCCTTCGACTCGATCAATGTTAGTCTGTTGCTGTCCAAGCTGAGCTACTACGGCTTTGATGTTGCCGCGGTGCGATGGTTTCAAACCTATCTTAGGGCTCGTAGTCAGCAGGTGGTACTAAGGAAGGCCGATGGTAGCTGCGATCAATCACAAACTGTTAGTACCGACAGGGGTGTCCCCCAAGGTTCAATCTTAGGGCCACTATTATTTATCATCTACAGCGCCGATGTCACAAAGTGCATTAATCATTGTCATTACCACATTTATGCAGATGACCTGCAGATTTATACTAGTCTAAATAAAAACAACTTTCTCGACTGCGTTAGACGTATTAACGATGACTTGGATAGAGTGAACAACTGGTCTACGAGGAACGCCTTGGTCTTAAATCCTATTAAGTCCAAATACATGATATTAGGGTCAAAAAATCAGATAGAGACATTTACTAACCTAAATCCACAAGTATCTATTGCTGGTGTCCCTATTGAACGTGTATGTGAGGCCCGAAATCTTGGTATTATCATGGATAACCAATTACGTTTCGAGAAGCATGTTCTTGACGTAGTCAAAAACTGTTTCAATAGACTAAATATATTGTATAGGATCCGAAATTATCTGAGTGAACAAATGCGCATACTACTGTGTGAGTCATTGGTTCTCTCAAAATTAAATTATGGCATTACAGTATACGGGCCCTGTTTGCTCAAACGCACTCACCGGTTGCTGCAAAGAGTTCAGAACGCATGCGCCAGGTTCTGCTTTACCATCCCTTCTCGTAGTCACATTACTCCTTACCTGAACAAGGCCAACATGCTCAATATCAATGGTAGGCTGCAACTACATCTTGCCTCCCTCTTATTTGGTGTGATAAGGCAACAAACACCAGAGTATTTATTTGAAAAGCTTAAATGGCGGGTATCTCGTCACTACATCAACAGGACTACAACCAGCATTTTAACAATCCCTCGACATCGATCAGCTGCTTTTCGGGGCAGTTTCAGGTATCTGGCGACGAAGTGTTGGAACAACCTGCCACCACCAATCCGAGTTCACAATTCTATTGCCAGTTTCAAACTTGCATGTAGAAAACACCTTCTGCACCTGCAGAAGTCAGATGCCTGATTCTGCCCCAGTGAATCCCCGCGTTTGCTAGTTATTTTATCTTAAAGCTAAGTCTTTTTAATGTACGTATGTGAATCGGTTAAGTCACTGAACAATCTATAGTATACAATATTTAATATCCCTTATACTCTCAACTATTTATGCAATTAGTGTTTTTTAATGTATTATTTATTTATTTTATTTATTTATTTATTTTATTTATTTATTTATTGTGCAGTTCCACAGCAATATCTTCTTGCATGTCATCGTTGGGATTTGCAAAGACAGAGTCTGCATCTTCTTCACTCATGTGTAAGGGATCTTCATTTAAACTACTATCCACAGCGACCAAATATTGTTGCTCTTCTACAAATAATATTGGACACACTGGATATTGCACACATGTTAATAAGGACATTTTAGTAGCTATTTAATACTATTCGGGCTAGGCGAGCTGTTGACGTTGGCATCTGTCACCTGTCAAACAGATTATGTGTAAGGATAGGTACAGATTGGGCAAGAACATTGCTGATAAGCTTGCTCGCATAAGCACTAATTAGTGCAAAAGATGAAATCACACCTGACTCGCGAAAGTAAGCACTCATGAGCACGGGTATGGTGCGTACTAGGCATACTCGGAAATCTTTAGGTAAACTTACCTGGCTGTAACAATGATAACGGTGTTCTGTTAAAATCGGATGGCTTGAAGTGATCGGAGCATATCCTGCTATGCTTTCCTAGGGTAAATCCAGGCTTTGCTGGTTCAACAGCTTGTACCCATAGTGAACGTCGATGTTCATCACTAGGGAAACGGTGAGTACCATTTTTTTTACAAAACCTAACAACGCATGGACGATTAGGCTTTTTTTCCATGGTAACCAAAGTCTGTCGAACAGCATCAACACAGGGTGCTCGCGAAGGTATCGTGATGACAAAATCGAAGTCCAATACACAGGCAGGGGTCAATCGTAATGGCAAGCAAATGTCCAGGGTGCACGCGGAGGTCAGTCGAGGGAAGGAGCTACAAGAGTCCGAAAGAATAGCCAGGGTCGTCGTAATAGTCACAAAACAGAGGAGAACAGGAAAACAAAACATCGCGGAACCACAGGAGAAACGGTTTGACACATCACAGACCAGCCACCATCAGCCACAGAACACAAATTTTTGATCTGGCAACTGGCTGTGAAAGCCACGACTTTTCAACGTCATCTATTGACAAATTTGGAACTTCCGAAGTTTTTTTTTTTAAAAATCCCTCATTTCCTTACTTATTTACCCAAAATAAAGCTAATGTAACGATAACGACTGTCTACGACTCGAAATGACAATAACTAACAAAAGTTGGGTTTAATAGTGTCATCTGTCAGTTTCAACGTCTACCGACGCGTTCAAATCGTTCCAAATGGATATCTATGATGGTCGTCATTTCCCACTCGGATCGAGCGTGATGGTCGTGACGTCACGTAAGCGATGATATCTTTGTTGACGTGAACGCAACGTCAAAATGGTTGATATGACGTCATGACGTCATTAATTCCGCCATGTTGTGCTATCAACGCCCATGTTCTGAGCGTCAGCATTGTGAGCGAGCCATCAAAAGTGACAGCTGTCAATCAAACTTAGAACGGCAACCAGCAGCGACTTCTGGCGCTCCATAATTGTTTATTTCCTCACTTATTCACCCAAATCAAAGCTGATATAACTACTACGACTCGAAATGACAATAACTAAGAAAAGTTGGGTTATAATAGTGTCATCTGTCAGTGCAACGTCTACCGTCGCCTTCAAAGCGTTCCGAATGGATATCTATGATGGTCGTCATTTCCCACTCGGAACGGGCGTGATGGTCGCGACGTCACGTGAGCGATGATGGCTTTGTTGACGTGACTCGGAACGCGACATAAGATATTTTATTTGCTTTGGTCTTGTCTGTCATTTGTCCTTGTCATTGACACTATTTATTTCTTTAATAGGCAAAGGCATTATCACATCAGTCCGCGATTGGTATTATTATATCCATCCATACTCGCTTAGATGGAAGCTTTAAAGGACGCGGGGGAGGACAGTAAATGTGATGTTGTGCATCAACTGTTGTGCATGGCTTGTCTGGGTCCCGGAATAACCTTGCACGTTCTCAAAGACAAGGCTCTGGAGCTCTACAATATTACTGTGAACAGTGGCGAACGGGTAAACTGCAGCCATAATTTCATCAATTTACTATGATACGCGCAACTGACTTACCCTTTCCTTTGCTCAACTGGCCGGAGTGTGCCAATTACAGGACTGGATAGTCCTTACGCGAGCCTACAAGTGATTATTCCTGTTTTTTATTTTCCCAGCTCGCCAACAATGTGTCTCCGAGAGTCTGTTGGGAATGTGAGTTACTGCTGAAGAATGTGATTCGTTTCCGAGAGAGAGTGACAGAGTGTCACGATATTCTGAATAGTTCACATGTGATATGGAGTGAAGTGACTCGCCTGTCACGGCTGCAGATGTACACCACTGCTCAAATCGACATCCCGCCACTAGATTCAGAATATTCCATATCAGAAGTTAAAGTAGAGATTGAAGAGGTAGAACACCATGAACCTTCAGAAACAGAGGAGATGCATCCCTGCATGGCGTGTCTATGTGGAGGGCGAAGGTTGAACAATATCAGAGATAAGGAGCTAAAGTACTATACAGACATTCTTAACCAGAGGATGGTAAGGACCTAAGGAATCATCAGCTTGTCAGGGAACCCATTTGGGTATAGGCCTCTTCTTGGTCCTGTAATTTCTGTATTCCACTGGCTGTAATTTTGGTATAGCTTGTAACTGCATGTTTTGGATATATCCAAACTATATACTATAGTACAATTTAAATAAATAAGTATGTATTTCTTTGTAAGCAGGTTGTGGATGATATGTCTTCTGTGTCCCCGAGACTGTGCTGGGAATGTTGTTGCATTTTGAAACGAGCAACTCGCTTCAGTGAACAATCCATGGAGTCATATCGGACACTCCTGCCCTCACTACTGAATGCGGATATACAGGTACTGCAACAGTTCAGTAGATAAATGAATAATTGCATTGAAAAATACCAATTGGTCTTAGTGTTCAGAGCAACTTCGATTGAGGCGCTTTGCACTTGCTGGCGGTCAAAGAATGCCAGCGCTCACTCAAAGACATCTGTGTTCAGCTGGCACTATCTAAATGAACAGACTTTACTGGACCTGTGAATCTATTGAGGATTTGCCCCCATACCTCAGTATGTATTTCATATTCACACATACAATAGCCTCTGTATCCTGATACTCCCTTTTAATTTATCTTATAGGGTTCCATACCTTAAAAAGGAAAAATGGAACCATTATAGAATCACTTATATCTGGATACTACCATGTGTAAATAGCTATTTATTTGCTATCAGCAGGGAAAAGAGGTGATTTCTGATGAGTGACATTTTTTTTCACAAGCGAAGCAAGTATATAACTTAACATGATCATCTTATGCATAAGTATTGTACAATGTTCTACTATGCATCATGCAACAAAATAAAAATACATATGAACTAAACAAGAAATGAGTAAAATAGTGGGCTTTTTTTAAATGAATGTGCAACAATCTTGTATCATCAGCCAAACATATTTAATTAACATTTAGTAGTACATTATTGTAGCGGCTGGAAAGTGAGCAACAGATGGATGAGTGAGTTCGAGGGCTGAGCCCCAGTCTCTGAGAAAGCAGTTGGTTGTCACGAGAACGACAGAGTTTTCTCTCAGGCCGTGCAGTCCTCTGATGACAACTAAAACAACAGCGACAAATGCAATAATTGGACTGGCAACAACATGCCTTTAAGATATCTTGACGATACATCAGTCATTACCAATGATAAAAATGTACTCAAAGCCCTTAAATCTGTAGATTCTCATAAAGGTCCTGGACATGATAAAATACACCCTCTGTTTATCATCAAATGCGCCGACTAGCTCTACAATCCCTTGAAGATTATTTATAACAAATCATTAACCTAACAAAGATTCCCCGATATTTGGAAAATAGCACTTATCACACCCATTCATAAGGGTGGCAATAGACAATTGGTAGACAAATACAAACCAATTTTCAAATTTGGTATCTTTGGTAAACTCTTTGAGAAAATAGTTTCAGATTATATAACTTCCGTTATCTTCCGCCATATTATTCCTCAGCAATTCGTTTTTGTCCAAGTTGAAACAAATCTTATGAATTTTACAGACTTAATTATCCATGCATGGAAGAGGGAGCACAGGTGAACGCCATATATACCGATTTCTCTAAAGCATTTGATAAAATCAGTCACTTGTCACTTCTTGAGAAATTAATTTGAATCGGTATACATGGCGATCAGCTGCGCTGCATCGCATCTTACATTAATAACCGTAGTCAAGCTGACACAGTAGAGGGATTTACATCATCTTTAAAACCAATTTCTTCAGGGGCACCGCAGGGATCTCACATGAGACCTTTGCTTTTCACCATTTATAGGCTTCCGTACCCGAAGGGTGCCAAACAGGACCCTATTACTAAGCCTCCGCTGTCCGTCTGTCTGTACGTCCGTCCGTCACCGGGCTCTATCGGATCAACCGAAATAGGTAAAGTTTCTGGTCCCTCTACCGTCTGTTCCGAACCCAACCTTGCCAGTGCGTCGGCTGCGTCGTTGCCGCGCGAGCCACTGTGTCCCTTTATCCACTGCAGGGTAATACTATTGTGGTTACATACCTCTGATTGAGCTTGGTGACACTCGTATATAAGCCCAGAGCTGGTGGTGTTTCTTTGTAGAACTGCTTTGCTGTCGGATAGTATGCGGATAGGGAAATCCTCTCTTTCTGCGATAGCTGTAGTAGCCGTTATGATGCCCATACACTCGGCTTGGAAGACGGTGCTGTGGGCACCTAATGATGTTGCTATCCTCATGTTTAGATCTTCCGATAATGCCGCGGCGCCTGTACCTGAGTTTGTTAAAACCGTCCGTGAAAAGTTCTCTTTGTTTGAGGCCCTCCCAAGGGTCTTGATGCAGTTGTATTTTATACATTTTGTCTAAGAAATATTAGTCATATAGTCAAAGTACTTTATTACTGTAGATATTTACATATACTTAGCAAAAGTCATTTTTTTTGGCTCTTCTCTACATTGGACCACTGTGGGAGAAGTAGGGCGTAGAAACTCCCACAGATTGATTTTTAGATCTCTTTTAAAAATAGATTGTGCTTAACTAATATAAATAAATTCCGATGAAATGAATGCACACTTTATTAATGTTCCTGGGGACAACTCTGTAACAATATCGGATCTTTCTTTCTTCGAATTTCATAGACATAGTCCGGCTGTTTTCCAGCTTCGTTCTATTAGCGAGTACGACATCGGAAAGATCATTTGTGGAATGGGATCTGACTCCTGTGGATCGGATAACATTACCATGAGCATGATAACTCTGACGCTACCACACACTCTTCAAATAATCACTGAAATAATTAACAGATCGATTTCTACCAGCACCTTTCCGACCCCTTGGAAAAATGCCATTATACGACCTTTTCCAAAAACTAGTGATCCTCAAACCGTATCGGATTTACGTCCAATTAGCATACTTCCCTTTTTGTCTAAGATTTTGGAGAAAGTCGTTTACAAGCAGGTCGTCTTGTATGCTGAAAAAATATCTATTCTGCCCAAATTTCAATCAGGATTTAGAAAGAAAAGGAGCACAATATCAGCCCTTCTTGATGTTGTTGACAACATACTCGCGGCGCAGGACTCCGGAAATGGAACAATCCTTACACTCCTGGATTATTCTAGAGCCTTCGACTCGATCAATGTTAGTCTGTTGCTGTCCAAGCTGAGCTACTACGGCTTTGATGTTGCCGCGGTGCGATGGTTTCAAACCTATCTTAGGGCTCGTAGTCAGCAGGTGGTACTAAGGAAGGCCGATGGTAGCTGCGATCAATCACAAACTGTTAGTACCGACAGGGGTGTCCCCCAAGGTTCAATCTTAGGGCCACTATTATTTATCATCTACAGCGCCGATGTCACAAAGTGCATTAATCATTGTCATTACCACATTTATGCAGATGACCTGCAGATTTATACTAGTCTAAATAAAAACAACTTTCTCGACTGCGTTAGACGTATTAACGATGACTTGGATAGAGTGAACAACTGGTCTACGAGGAACGCCTTGGTCTTAAATCCTATTAAGTCCAAATACATGATATTAGGGTCAAAAAATCAGATAGAGACATTTACTAACCTAAATCCACAAGTATCTATTGCTGGTGTCCCTATTGAACGTGTATGTGAGGCCCGAAATCTTGGTATTATCATGGATAACCAATTACGTTTCGAGAAGCATGTTCTTGACGTAGTCAAAAACTGTTTCAATAGACTAAATATATTGTATAGGATCCGAAATTATCTGAGTGAACAAATGCGCATACTACTGTGTGAGTCATTGGTTCTCTCAAAATTAAATTATGGCATTACAGTATACGGGCCCTGTTTGCTCAAACGCACTCACCGGTTGCTGCAAAGAGTTCAGAACGCATGCGCCAGGTTCTGCTTTACCATCCCTTCTCGTAGTCACATTACTCCTTACCTGAACAAGGCCAACATGCTCAATATCAATGGTAGGCTGCAACTACATCTTGCCTCCCTCTTATTTGGTGTGATAAGGCAACAAACACCAGAGTATTTATTTGAAAAGCTTAAATGGCGGGTATCTCGTCACTACATCAACAGGACTACAACCAGCATTTTAACAATCCCTCGACATCGATCAGCTGCTTTTCGGGGCAGTTTCAGGTATCTGGCGACGAAGTGTTGGAACAACCTGCCACCACCAATCCGAGTTCACAATTCTATTGCCAGTTTCAAACTTGCATGTAGAAAACACCTTCTGCACCTGCAGAAGTCAGATGCCTGATTCTGCCCCAGTGAATCCCCGCGTTTGCTAGTTATTTTATCTTAAAGCTAAGTCTTTTTAATGTACGTATGTGAATCGGTTAAGTCACTGAACAATCTATAGTATACAATATTTAATATCCCTTATACTCTCAACTATTTATGCAATTAGTGTTTTTTAATGTATTATTTATTAATTATAATTATATTTCTGATGTCAATTCGTCTCCTACTTAGCTTATCCATCCACTAAATTTTCCTAATTTTTTCCTATAGTTTATTTATTTTCATATCAATTATATATGCAGTTTTAATAAAAAGTAGTTTATTAACACCCACCCTTTATCTTCTCCTCCTTGATAAGGTGCCGACAGAATACCAGCGTTGCAGGACCTCTTGCAGGTTCTGTGGCACATGCTGAGTCGGAACCTATTCGCCGCCTAGGCACACACTTCACGACGTTACTGTCTACTCGTCGCTACAAAATTGTATTTTGCTTTTATTTATTTCTTGTTGTCTTGTGTATGTACTATACATATAAGTTACTGTGTGGTATGTACTTTTACTTTTGTGACGCGTGTGTATATTATTGTCTGCGATATTGGTTGTTATTACTTTCTCCTTCAATTGTATGTTTCACTTTTTTTCTTGTCCTCTCATAATTATCGTGTATTTTATGTTGTGTGTGTTATGGCGTAGTCCGAATAAATTGATATTCTTTCTTCTTTCTTTCTTTCTTTCAAATATGAAAAATTTAATTGTTATGATTAATAAGCAGGAATATATAATTACAAAATTATTAACAGCAAGGTCTGTGTTGAGCCAGATTAACCCCATACAGTCCTGTCATTTAAGTAATCTTGAACATTGTAATATCCCTTTTTCGACAAAGTCGCTTTAACATGCTTTTTAAATTGCTCAAATGGCAATTTCAAAATCTCCAGAGGTATCTTATTGTAGTAGAGAATGCACTGACCCTTGAAAGAATTGCTAACCTTC